>CM056052.1:37941221-39316735 GCA_029574335.1 Rana kukunoris
TCACAACACAATTTGCTGCTGATCGCGGCTGTTTTACCACGTGATCGCGCCGTCGAATGACGGGCGCAGATCACATGTAAACAAACCGGCGTCATTTGATGACGCCGGTTCCTCCCTCTCCTGCGTCTCCTCTCTGTACAGTGTGCGAGGAGAGGGAGCGGGTGTCAGCACTGACTGTGGCCTGATTCTGTGACAAATGCAGTCACAGGGATCCAGCCATCCCCCTCAATCCAACCCAGCACTGCAATCCCCCAGTACCCAGCACACACCAGTACCCAGCATCCCCCCAGTACACAACAATCCCCCAGTACCCAGCAATACCCCAATACCCAGCCAATACCCCAATACACACGCAATACCCCCATACTCAAACAAAAACCCCCGTACTCACACAATACCTCAATACCCAACATACACTGCATGATACTTTGCAATACCCCAACCGATTACTCTGCAATAACCGCACCTATGGGGATTTTTAAAGTATCGAAGATTTTGGCGCCATTCCACGAGTGTGGTGCGCAATTTTGAAGTGTGACATGTTGGGTATCTATTTACTCAGTGTAAGTTCATTCTTTCACATTATGAAAAAAAATAGGGCTTAACTTTACTGTTTTGTTTTGTTTTGTCTTAAAACAGTTTTTTTAAAAAACACGCTTCAATAAATTTCTGCGAAAATACCAAGCGTATAAAAGTTGTAACGGCCGCCATGAATTCTCTAGGGTCCCTTGCTAAAAAAGCATATATAATGTTTTGGGTTTCTATGTAATTTTCTAACAAAAGAAATTATGATTTTTTCCATGTAGGAGAGAAATGTCACAATTGGTCCTGGGTGGTATCCAGAACGCCTGTTGGCGTTCCACTGCCAGTTGGGCCTCTGTATGTGGCCACGCTGTAGTAATAGTCTCTATACACTACAAATGTGTATAGTTCATCGACCCATATTCACTGAGGACACCTAATAGCATGAATGTGTTTTGGGGTGAATTTGTGGTATGCATATGCTGTGTGTGAGAAATAACCTGCTAATATGACAGAAACAAGTTTTTTTTTTTTTTTTTTTTACAGAATTTTCAGTCGTTTTTCTTTTATAGCGCAAAAAATAAAAAACCCCAGAAGTGATCAAATACCACCAAAAGAAAGCTCTATTTGTGTGAAGAAAAGGACAAAAATTTCAAATGGGTAGAATGTTGTATGACTGAGTAATTGTCATTCAAATTGTGAGAGCACCGAAAGCTGAAAATTGGTCTGGTTAGGAAGGGGGTTTAAGTGCCCAGTGGTCAAGTGGTTAATGCATTTAGAAGCACCCTGGTGTGTTTTTTATGCATTTAGAGGTACACTTGCATGTTTGTGAGGCACCCTGGTGTGTTTTTGAGGCACCTTGGTGTGTTTTAATGCATTTAGTGCCACCCTGGTGTGTTTTTGTGGCATCCTGGCGTGTTTTTGACGCATTTGTAGGCACCCTGGTGTGTTTTTGATGCATTTAGGGGCACCCTGGTGTGTTTTTGAGGCACCCTGGTGTGTTTTTGAGGCATTTAGGGGCACCCTAGCGTGTTTTTGATGCATTTAGGGGCACCCTGGCATGTTTTTGATGCATTTAGGGGCACCCTGGCATGTTTTTGATGCATTTAGGGGCACCCTGGCATGTTTTTGATGCATTTAGGGGCACCCTGGCGTGTTTTTGATGTATTAAGAGGCACCCTGGCACATTTTTGATGCATTTTGAGGCACCCTGGTGTGTTTTTGACGCATTTAGAGGCACCCTGGTGTGTTTTTGAGGCACCCTGGCATGTTTTTGATGCATTTAGAGGCCCCCTGGCATGTTTTTGATGCATTTAGAGGCACTCTGGCGTGTTTTTGAGGCACCCTGGCGTGTTTTTTATGCATTTAGATGCACCCTGGCATGTTTTTAAGGCACCCTGGTGTGTTTTTGATGCATTTAGAGGCACCCAGACATGTTTTTGACGCATTTAGTGGCACCCTGGTGTGTTTTAATGCATTTAGAGGCCCCCTGGCATGTTTTTGATGCATTTAGAGGCACCCTGGCGTGTTTTTGAGGCACCCTGGCGTGTTTTTTATGCATTTAGATCAGGGGTGTCCAAACTTTTTTCAAAGAGGGCCAGATTTGATGAAGTGAACATGCTCGGGGGCCGACCATTTTACCTGACATTCTTTGAACCATTAAAAATCGGGCTAAGTGTGTTCGTTCGATCACGAATACACTACCCAACAAGAATTCTCCTGCCTTTGTGGCTCTGTGTGAGTAAAGAGATGAGTTTGGGTGTAGTATTTGGATATATATTGACGTATAACACGCTCCTTCACTTTAAGGGGGAAGTTTCAGGGGAAAAAAAACATACATTTTAAATAAAGGTCTGTGAAGCAAAATAAGGGTCAGTGCTCATCTGCAGCCCCACAAGTGCCATGAATGCAGAACCCCGATTTCCATCAGTGCAGCAACCTCATTGCCAGGAATGCATCCACCATTGCCATCAGTGCAGCCTGATTGATGCCTATCCATCTGCAGCCTTGGAGGGGGACGGGACGAGCGCCAAAAGATTACATACAGGAGAAATTCCTGTTTTGCACGGCAGCCATCGCAGCGTGTCCCTTTAAAGACCCCCTCCATCACAGACCCCCCCCCCCACCCCAGATCCCTCCATTACAGGCCCCTTCACCCCCATCACAAACACAGATCCCCATTCCACCACAGGTCCCCCACATCAGACCCCCCTCCACCACACATCCCCCCCCATCACACCCAACTCCATCACAGATCCCCCCCCATACACAGATCCCCACTCCACCACAGACCCCCCCCCCCCCCCAATCACAGTTCCCCCAGCAGACCCCACTTCATCACAGATCCACCCCATTACAGACCCCACTCCACCACAGATCCCCCCATCAGACCCCACTCCACCACAGATCCCCCCCTATCAGACCCCACTCCATCACAGATCCACCCCCATTACAGACCCCACTCCACCACAGATCCCCCCCCCATAAGACCCCACTCCATCAAAGATCCACCCCATTACAGACCCTGCTTTACCACAGATCCCTCCCATCAGACCCCCCTTCACCACAGATTCTCCTTCTACCACAGATCTCCCCCTATCAGACCCCACTACATTACAGATCCCCCCATCAGACCCCACTCCACCACAGATTCTCCTTCTACCACAGATCTCCCCCCATCAGACCCCACTACATTACAGATCCCGCTATCAGACCCCACTCCATCTCAGACATCCCCCCATTACAGCCTCCCTCCATCACAGTCCTTTGCGGAGTCAGCCTGTCCCTTTCATTAACGCAGCATTCCCCCCTTCGTCCCCCTCTCCACACTGTCCTACCTTATTCACACTCACAGCCAGGAAGCACGCATGGCAGGTCCAGACAAAGGGCGGGACTTTTCAAGTTAATGTTCGGTGATTCGTTGCTGGGACTGCCCCATTGTCTCTGGCAACCAATCACCTGCTTTGTAACTTAGAAAGTCACAAACTTTGCCCGGACCTGCAGCGCTGACAGGCTTGTGTGAAGCTGTGAATAAGGTGTGTGGGGAGGGGGAGGAAGGGGGGAGTGATGCAATTATGTAAACAAGAGACCTGCCGCCTCCCAAGTAATCAATGATGTTAGCGGCGGGCAGAGGGGAGAGAACACTAATTTAGCGATGTCTGAAATATATCTTTTGTGACCCCAGTGCTGGGAGATCGTTTGGGGCCACAAAAGATATATATGTCCAGAAAACCAGGCGGGCCGTTCCAAATCGCATCGCGGGCCGCGATTGGCCCGCGGGCCGGACTTTGGACATGCCTGATTTAGATGCACCCTGGCATGTTTTTAAGGCACCCTGGTGTGTTTTTGATGCATTTAGAGGCACCCAGACATGTTTTTGACGCATTTAGTGGCACCCTGGTGTGTTTTAATGCATTTAGTGGCACCCTGGCGTGTTTTTGACGCATTTAGAGGCACCCTGGTGTGTTTTTAATGCATTTAGAGGCACCCTGGTGTGTTTTTGAGGCATTTAGAGGCACCCTGGCGTGTTTGTGATGCATTTAGAGGCTCCCTGGCATGTTTTTAATGCATTTAGAAGCACCCTGGTGTGTTTTTTATGCATTTAGAGGTACACTGGCGTGTTTGTGAGGGACCCTGGTGTGTTTTTTTGAGGCACCCTGGTATGTTTTTGATGCATTTAGAGGCACCATGGGGTGTTTTTGAGGCACCCTGGCATGTTTTTAATGCATTTTGAGGCACCCTGGTGTGTTTTTGATGCATTTAGAGCAGGGCTGGTGCAAGGATTTTTGACACCCTAGGCGAAACCTAATTTTGCCGCCCCCCTTGGCTCCACCCCAGACTCCACCCCCTTTGCCCTGCCCACGTACATCCCATTTTTTTTTATATTGTGAAAGAATGTTACATCGAGTAAATTGATACCCAACATGTCACGCTTCAAAATTGCGTCCGCAAGTCCATAGGTGTTTAGAAAATTCTACAGGTTGCATGTTTTGAGTTACAGAGGAGGTCTAGGGCTAGAATTATTTCTCTTGCTCTAACGATCGCGGTGATCCCTCACTTGTGTGGTTTGAACATCGTTTACATATGCGGTCGCTACTCACGTATGCGCTCGCTTCTGCGTGCGAGCTCGGCAGGCCGGGTGCGTTTTCTGGCTCCTAACTTTTTTAGTTGGCTTTTAGATTCCAAGCAAATTTGTCAAACCCTGGTCTCACCTATGCCCATCAAATACAGCCTCACCCATGCCCATCAAATTGCATTTCACCTATGCCCATCAAATGCCATCTCACCAGCACCCATCATATACAGTCTTAGTGGTGCCTATCAAATGCCATCTCACCATCGCCCATCAAATACAGTCTTACCTGTGCCCATCAAATATAGCCTCACCAGCACCCAAATTCCATCTCACCTATGCCCATCAAATGCCATCTCACATGTGCCCATCAAATACAGTCTCACCCGCGCCCATCAAATACAGTCTCATCCGTGCCCATCAAAGTTGCTACATCAGTGCCAATCAATGCAAATCAATCTCTGGGGGGGCAGATATTTTAATATACACATACATTTAAAAAAAATGTATTGTCATCACATACACAATGTACAAAAGTTTTACTCACCACACCAACTTGAATGGTGAACCCTGTGGTGGCTGCCTGTTCCTCACTCACATGACATCACCTCTGCTGTGCCTGCTGTCTCTGTGTCGGTGGCATGGTGCCTCTTCCAGGTTCAACCTGTCTCCCAAGCCTGGGGAGCTGCCGCCATGTGTCATAGTAATCCCATGATGCATCGCGCGGCATCCTTCATGTCTGCAGCTCCTGTCCACACTGACACACAGTCAGTGTGGAGAGAGTGGAGAAGGGAGGGATGCTGCTGCTGCCTGGGCTCATTCGGAAAACATCTCAGAGCGGAGCATATAGGAGATGCCATTGCTGAACACTGTGACACTGACAGTACTGTATTATACACACACAGAGCGGAGAGCGCCCTATCCATCCATGCCATGTGACACTAATGTCAGGCTCAGAGCTCTCGTCTGCCTAGCGGCGCTGCTTGAAGCTCTGTGTGGAGGACAGTGCGGGAATAATATTACTAGCAGCCCGGGCCCGGCGCCCGAGGCAGCAGTGCGCGATCGCCTAATGCGCCTAGTGGTAGCGCCGGCCCTGATTTAGAGGCACCCTGGCATGTTTTTGAGGCCCCCTGGCATGTTTTTGAGGCACCCTGGCATGTTTTTGAGGCCCCCTGGCATGCTTTTGAGGCACCCTGGCGTGTTTTTGATGCATTTAGAGGCACCTTGTGGCGCAAATAGCAAGTAGCATAATTATTTTTTTCAAATTTTTGGTTTGGTGTGCCTTCGAGATTCTGACAGATTTTAAAGGGTGCCTTGGTTGAAAAAAGGTTGAAAAACACTGGACTAGAATAAAATAGAAAGAATATAACCCTCTTCCAAAATTTGAATAGAATAGAAAATAATAGATTAGAATAGAATAGAATTTAGTAGACTAGAATAGAATACCTAGTACCTTTGGGCCAACTCAACAACACACATTGTGGTGTGTTACTACACACAGGGCCACCTGGCCTTAGGTGCTCGTGGCCTTGTCTGAAATCCGACCCTGTGTGCGGCTCCCCCCTCCCTAATCTCCTGGCCGGGCTCTCCCTCCCCATATTTGGTAAATACAAAGGCTACTTTCCAATAACTTTCCAGGAATCCACTCATGTGACCGAGCGCTACTTCACCGCCCCTCTGCTGCCACCTCTGTCCGCTTCTAAGGCTGCATACACACGATCAGACATGTCCGAGGAAACATGTCCGACGGACCGTTTTCATCGGACCAGGCTGAAGTGGTCTGTTGGTCTGATGTGCGTACACACCATCGGACCAAAATCCCCTCGGACCAGAACGCGGTGACGTAGAACACAAGGACGTGCTGAAAAAACGAAGTTCAATGCTTGCAAGCATGCGTCGACTTGATTCTGAGCATGTGCAGGATTTTGGTCCGATGATTAGGTGTACTAACCATCGTTTCCAGCGGACAGGTTTCAAAGCATGTTTTGAAACGTTGGTCCGCTGGAAAATGGTCCGATAGGCCGTACACACCATCGAACATGTCCGCTGAAATTGGTCTGCGGACCAGTTTCAGTGGACATGTTTGATCGTGTGTACGCGGCCTAAAAAGTGCAGGCAACAGCGAGCCATTTATCTTCTGCGGCTCGGCGGTAGGATCGTTACCCGTACTGTGCGGAGGAGTCACACTTTTCCACCTACACGGCTCACATTCTGCGAGCTGTGATGGCCCCTGTTGCCCCTACTGCCCATGGCGCCCTGTGCGGCTGCACAGCTCGCACACCCCAAAGGCCGGTCCTGACTACACACATGTTAACATGCATTATGGATGGCCGTAATATGTGTTGTGTTAAGGTTTATAATGAATAGACTGCACTATCTATTAACACCTGTCTTTTGTTCCAAAAGTCTCTGACCAACAGGGGGCATGATTTTGTGGTTGTGATTTTGGGGGGGTATGGTTAAAAGTGCGTGTGGTCAGCAGGTCATCCTTGTATTTCATTTTAAAAATCGGGGTAACTTTCCCTAAAATAAACTTGAAGCCCACTAATTGTGGGTGAGGATTTGTGCACTGTACACAAATGTAGACATTTTACTATCAATCATTGCCAGCAGGGGGATACAACGCTACTGCCTACATACAAGTTATCCCTGAAAACGGGGCAGCAGAAGACTTGCAGCTTTTGAAGACATTACTGACTAGTAGGAACTTGGCTGACGTCAACTCTGCCATCAAGATCACGAGAATTCAGACATCAACAGGTTAGCTTTATCCCTGTGTAATGCTGAGGTCACACAAGGTGTTTTGAATTAAAATGTATTTCAATGCATTATTTTGTTTTCGGAGTTCATTTTGTTTATTCGAGTTTGAATCGATTTGTTATTTACATAAATTTGTTTAGTTAAATTATTTAAATTCATTTAATTCGTTTTCGGAATTCATTTAGTGAATTCGACCAAATTTGGAAAATTCTAATCAATTCTAATTCCATTTGAAATCTATTTGAAATCGAATTTACTCAAAATGTATCTCATGGTGTAGTAATGTTAACTCTATTTATTCATTAAACAGTATTGCACTCACTATTGCACTCCTCTTAAAAACGTGCAACGTCACATTGACATGGCGACCATCTTGCTGCTTGGTAACGCTGGTGTGATATACAGACATGCTGTTTTTTATCTTACTGAAATGCAATACCTTTTAACTAATAAATTGAGTTGAAATTACTACACTATGAGATGCTTTCTTCACTGTTTTCTATACTATTGTGGATTCCTCGGAGAAGTTAATAGGGAGATTAAGAGTGTGCCTTAAAGGGGTGTTCCACCCAAATGTAATGTTTATTAAAAGTCAGCAGCTACAAAAAGTGTAGCTGCTGGCTTTTAATAAACATTCACTTACCTTCTCCACGTTCCAGCGACGCGCCGTCCGGGGCTCCGCTCCTCTTCCCCCCCTCCCCGGCCGGCGTCTTCATTACGACTGTGGGCACCCAGCAGTGACAGCCTTCGGCTTCACGGCCGAGCACCTACTGCGCATGCGCGAGCCGCACTGCGCATGCGCGCGTGGCCCGCCGCTGATTGGACAGGCGATGGCCTAGGACCTGTCAGTGTCCTAGGCCATCGCCTACAGGGAGGGGCTGCAATAAGGCGATTAAGCCTAATCGTCTTACCAGCCCCTCGGTGGAAGCAGGAACTGGGACAGGAAGTCCCACTCCTCCTGAAGCCCCCACCCCACCCCCCCCCAAAAAAAATTACATGTTAAATGTGGCATGTAAGGGGGTGTGGAGTGGAACAAGCGGAAGTTCCATTTTTGGGTGGAACTCCGCTTTAAGAGATGGGTGGTATCCCTACAGGACACCTTTTCAGGAGTGTTAACATTTGTCCTTTTTTTGCAAGGGTCCATACTTGATGGTAAGTGTCTGGGACTTGAACCGGACAGCTGGATAACTTCCACTGGGATCCCGGGAACACAGATTGAAACCCACACAAGATGAGAGCAAAATATGTCTATTTATTAAGAGAGATGTCCCTTTGTTTTATACAAAATAAAGGAAGGATGGATTACAATACATTTAGGGTTTGGTTACAGAGAAAAAGGATAGCAATTCTAAGAGCCCATTCACACAGGGTCAACACGACTTCTAGCATGACTTTGGGAGGCAACTTGGACACGACTTGAGTATGAATCATCAGGCAACTTACAAGGCAACTTCAAGTTGCCTCCAGGACAGGAGGCTTTCCAGTAGCCAATCAAACAACAATCAGCTCTGTGGGAGGGAGGGGAGGGAGGGGTTTGCCTGGTAAATGTATGTTATCTTCCTGTATTGTTGCTTCAGTTAAGACAGTGATCCGATTTCTGAGGCAACTTCCATTGAAATCTATGGGTACAAGTTGCCTACAAGTCGGATTGAAGTAGTACAGGAACCTTTTCTGAAGTCGGAGCGACTTCAGTAGTGTACATTAAGCTGGCTCCCATTTACTTCCATTCATTTTCTCGACCGCGTGACTTTGGGCAACTTGGGGCGACTTGAAGTCGGATCCCAGGTCGCCCCAGTGTGAACCGGCTCTAAGAAAAGGTATTTATCTCCATATGATGTGTAGTCTCGATGGCCCAGATTCACAAAGCACTTGCACCGACATAAAACAAGTTACGCCAACGTAAGTGCAAATGTGTGCCGGCGTATGTGTGCGCCAGAGTCACAAACCAATATACGCCTAAAAACTGGCCACCCTACGCCGACGTATCTTACTTACCCTGGCGTAGTGTGGGCGTACTTTTCGTCTGGATGCACGGTGCTGCTCCCATTGATTAGGCATTCAAATGCAAATGAGTGAAATACGGCGATTCACAAACATACGTGCGCCCGACGCATGCCGTGCGAGGTAAATTCATGTACATCCGGCGTAAAGTTATTCCCCATAGATGAGGCGCAACACAGCAACACACATGCAAAGGTCTGCCCCAGAGAACACAGGCCGGCGTATTGGGCTACGCCGGGCGTAAAACACTGCACCATGCTCGGACTATCATTTGCATGGGGTCACGCCCACTTCCACCTACGTCGGTCTGCGCCTTCGAAAAATATGCCACGCTGACGCAACGTTGGGAGCAATAGCTTTCTGAATCTCCGCGCTGCACTGGTGTAGCGTACTGTGTGTGCGCTACGCCGGCGTAAATGTGCGCCCACTCTCTGTGAATCTGGGCCATAATGTTTTCAGGTAAAACATACAAGCTAGAATGTTCTCACAACAAACCAGCCACACTTAATCTATTGGCCTAAACATTTCTAGCAACTAAACACACTCCAAGTCAAACTCAGATCATAGGAATAACATGGAAATATACAGAATAGAAACAGCTTAGAAACATCATTAACCCTTCAGTAAGAGTAAGTAAGTGTGATCGGGTGAGGGTGGTGGCCTTTCCTTATCTCAGAAGCACCCAGATTTGTTTTTGTGCAACTGTTTCCCCTGAGCACTTCTGGATTTACTCTGGAAAGGACTTTTATGCCCCGTACACACAATCGGAAATTCTGACAGCAAAAGTCGTATGTGAGCTTTTGAACGTAAATTCCGACCGTGTGTATGCTCCATTGGACTTTTTCAGTTGAAATTTCCTCCAACAAAAGACTGAGAGCTGGTTCTCAAATTTTCAAACGGAAAAAAGCAATTCCGACAAGCAAAATTGGCATGCTCGGAAGCAATTTGACTCATAAGCATTGAACTTAATTTTCTCAGGTCGTCATAGTGTTGTAGGTCACTGCATTCTTGACGGACGAAAGTTCAGAGAACTTTTGTGTGACCGTGTGTATGCAAGCCAAGCTTGAGCGGAATTCCGTCGGAAAAACCATCGGAAAGTGTTTACACAGCGTTAGTCTATTAAGGACTGTATTATCATAGAATCTGATATGTTTTTAGCGCTGCACATATTGCGCAGGTATGGTCCACTGGAGTCACCATAAGGAAGCCAGTCCAGAGCAGCGATGTACATTTCACACTGGAGGAGAATGCATGTGGATAGGAAGTGGCTGAAAGAAGCATTTATCAGCAGCACTGAGTTGTTAAAAAAGTTGGTGCTATGTGTGCCACCTCAAAAACAATCAATAGATGCAGGGAAATTAGAGACAAACCTCCACATTTCTTGTAAATATAATGCTTGGTCCCACCTCTTCCCACCTCCTCTCCCTTTCTGGTAGCCTCACTGACCGACAGAAAGGCTATGGAGGAGGTACGGCCGGGCTGAGGTCAGTTTTACCGGAGTATTCAAGATTTTCACAATATTTCAGCTGCCTGTCTAGGGATCAACTGATCATTTTGACCTTTTTATTTCTAGGTAGCTTCTGCTAATTACTATATTTTGATTATATGCTTAGAGTGAATTTCCCAGATATATGACCGGTAGGGTTGTCCCGATACCGATACTAGTATCGGTAACGATACCGAGTATTTGCGGGAGTAATTGTACTCCCGCAAATACCCCCGATGCCTAATCCGGATACTTTTTTTTTTTTTTTCGGAGTGGGGGCGGAGTGGGGGCGGAGTGGGGGCGGGAACCGATCAGAGGGGAGACTGAGGGGGCAGCGAGGAAGGCGGAGTGGAGGCGGAGAGGAGGGAACCGATCGGAGAGGAGACTGAGGGGGCAGCGAGGAAGGCGGAGAGGAGGCAGAGAAGAAGTCGTAGAGGAGGCGAGGAAAGAAGACGGAGAGCAGAGCAGTCCCCAGGTATGTATAACATCACACTGGATGGAGAGCTGCTGCCGCTGCCGCCGTCTAGCTGTTCGGTGCTTAAGCCAGGGAACATAACAGCTTTCATTTGAATAGCTGCTGTTCCCCGCCACACGTCGTCATGGCCCCTCCCCCTTGTCGGGCACTTTTCCCAGGATTGGACAGGTGATCTGTCTATCAAAGTGCCCGGACAAGGGGGAGAGGCCATGAAGATGCGCGGTGAGGAACAGCAGCTATTCAAATGAAGGCTGTTATGTTCCCTAGCCTGAGCCCCGAGCAACTAGACGGCGGGGGAGACATGACTGCATATGAGGGGGAGACATGACTGCATATGAGGGGGAGACATGACTGCATATGAGGGGGAGACATGACTGCATATGGGGGGGGGGACATGGCTGCATATGAGGGGGAGACATGGCTTCATATGGGGGGGAGACATGACTGCAAATGAGGGGGGAGTTATGGCTGCATTTGGGGGGAGACATGGCTGCATATGGGGGGGACACAAGGCTGCATTTGGGGACACATGGCTGCATTTAAAAAAAAGTATCGGCATTCGGAATCGGCAAGTACATAAAAAAAAGTATCGGTACTTGTACTCGGTCCTAAAAAAGAGGCATCGGGACAACCCTAATGACCGGTTTACTGTAACCTCTTATTATGTTATACCTAAATCATTAAAATTGGACAGCATACAGAAAATAAGGGCCCAATTGCTTTTCCCTACAGATGTATTTAGCGGAGGTGCTTTGTAACCCAAAGAATTTCAATCATCCATCCTGGTCACAGAGCCATGGAGAATTCCCTGTTCCTTTTCTTGGCCACTTTGTGCTCATTCATCCTGGTGGACACAGGAGACCCAGGTATAGATGCCAAATGTCTTGAATTTACCAGGATAGTCCCACATCTTTGACCCCATGATACTATGTTCTGGTTGGTGTCCCACTGGGATCACAGTGTTACCTTTACTTGAAAAACCAAGCAAGGCATTTATTATGGTGACCAGGGGCAAGTAATTAGAGGTGGTGTTTGGGTGTCCCAGTCCGGCAAGTGGAGTCTGGGTTGGACCGCCTGATCACTAGGTGGGCCTGAGAAAGATTGTGGGGTTGATTTACTAAAACTGGAGAACGCAAAATTTAGTGCAGCTGTGCATGGCAGCCAATCAGATTCAAACTACAGCTTTTTAATTTAGGCTTTGCCAATAAAACATAGAAGCTGATTGGCTACCATGCAGAGCTGCACCAGATTTTGCACTCTCCAGGTTTAGTAAATCATCACCAGTGGGCGAGGTTAACTGTGTCCAGGGAACAGGAACTTAAATGCTGGTAAGTATGCCTACCGCTACAACATTAACAAGCAGCAAGTTGATTTGCTGCAGAATCAAAAGCACCGGTTGATGATGTGATTAGCATTTATGGATTTTGTTGCCACTTTGGGCTGGCCACACAACGTTGCAATGTGGTTGTGCAACCTCCATGACAGCTCTTCCAAAACAGTCCTTTCCTTTTTTATTCATTCACATAGGTCCTCCCATTACACAGTTAAAAAATAAAGGAAACTGTACAATCTTTGTAACATGTGTGGCCAATTGCTGTCAATAATAACATGCTATGCTATGTGGCAGAGTTGTGTATATCCTAAGACTGGATGGACAGAAATACAAATCCTTTGGCATGTAAAACAACCCCCATATATGTGTTTCTGCTGTATTTTTAGTTTGCAGTTTTAAGCCTTCATGACTAAGCCCTTGGAGCAGGGTGAAATGCGTTGGTTTTTCTGGTCATGTGTAGATGTCAGTGTGCCTGATGGAAGGGTTTTTTGTCTTCTAGAATGTACCAAGAGACAAGAGGGTACCCAGTGTTCCTGCCAGCCTGGCTTCCACTTCGACATGGACAAGTGTGAATCCTTCCGGTCATGTCACATCCCGCTGAAGATCGACTCGTACTGTGTCTGCAATAACCTGAATTCCAGCAGTGACGTGTATTGTGATGAGCTGCCAGCAAGTAGGTGTATAATCACAGCCAAATCAGCCATGGTGCATCAAGTATCTTTCAGGAAACTGTAGCCAAGAGCTCAGGTGTGTGCATCAGTCCTGGCCAGGAAGCTTGTACAAAGCAATGACAGGCTGACAGCAGCCACCACTATCCACCAGTGTCTGGAAGTAATTACACATGAAGCAATTACCTGCGGTTAAGGATAGATGATTGCCCCTAGATGCTAGCTTCTTTCTTCCAGGGACGATCATCTGTCCCTAAATGCAGGTAATCGCTTTATTTGTAAATATATCTGAACTCCGGCAGACAGTTGCAGCCACTAACAGCCTGTCACAGGCTTCCCGGGCTGTGGCTTTGTTCGCAAACCTGGGCTCCTGCAATAATAAGCAAAAATATTAGACACTTTGGGCCAGATTCACAAAGGATTGTCAAAGTTGCGGAGGCGTAGCGTAAATAGGATACGCTACGCCCGCACACAGATACGCTCTCCTACCTGAATCTGGCCCTGTTCCCTTTGACATAAAGGAGAAGGTAAACCATTTAAAAGGGGATAGGCTGAACTGTTACTAGCAGCATTAAACGACAAACGAGACTGATACACTCAGGCCCCGTACACACGGCAGAGAACCTCGACGGGCGGAACACATCGTTCCGCCCGTCGAGGTTCTCTGCCGGCCGTCAGAATCGGCGACCCGCCCGTCGGGAAAGGCAACCAGCTATTCATCCCGACGGGCTGTCGAGCAAATAGAGAACCTGTTCTCTATTTGCTCGACGGGTTTCCCGACGGGCGGGGCTCGCCGAGAGCGTACACACGGCCGAGGTTCTCGGCAGAATGCGGCTCCCAGCGAGGTTCTCGCTGGTTTCTCCTGAGAACCTCGGCCATGTGTACGGGGCTTCAGGAATAGTCTAAGAAGGTTTGTCTGAACGCAGTCTATAGTATAAAACAAGCAAAACATCTGCTTGTCCAAGTCATTAACTAAACTCAGGTCAGTTCCTGACTAACAGAGTGACCACTAATGGGTTCCCCTAAAAACGATCGTGTGTAGGCTCCAGAGCATTTTTCTCAACATGAAAAATGGGCATTAAAAATTTAGAAATGTGCTTAATCAAGCCCAAAGGGTGGCGCCATATAAATGGAACTTCCCCTTTATAGTGCCGTTGTATGTGTTGTACGTCACCACACTTTGCTCCAGCATTTTTTTTCACGATCGTGTGTATGCAAGGCAGGGTTGACAAGAATCATGTCAAGAAAAACAGTTTTTGCCATGACATTAAAAACAGTCGCGTGTATGCGACATTATACCTTTTTAGTGTTCTGTCAGTAATCAGCTTTTTCACTGAGCAGCAGGCTCCCACAACATAGTGAGAAAGAGCCCTGAGCATGAGCCCTGAGCATCAATCAGCTCATATACAAAGCCCTCTGGACAGCTGAGACTAATAATGAGGTCTGGCTTCCAGGATGTTGATTCATAATAGACCATGAAGCCTCTCAGGATGTGCAGGTGAGAATCTAGGTGACACCTATATGTCACCTACAATCCTTCCAGCTAGTGCCTCACAACCCCTAATGATTATTTCTTGGAGATGTAACCTCATGTGAATTCCCACATTTATTACATTTATGTATTCTCATTAGTTACCTTTGTTTGTACCACTTACAATATATGGCAAAAAAGGCTTGTGGACACCTGAGTATCACTTCACTATTATATACAATAGGGTCTCCCAACTTTCTAAACAAAGGGCCAGTTTACTGTCCTTCAGGTTTTAGGGGGCCAGACTGTGGCCTATCGGAGTAGAAAATACTCTGGTGCCAGTGGGATTTAACCTTGCCCCTTTTTGATATCAGTCTGAGAAATTGTGTCACATCGATGGTGTCAGTAAGAGGAATGGTGCTTCGTCGATGGTGTCAGTGGGAGGAATGGTGCCCCATCAATGGTGTCAGTTGGAGGAATGGTGCCCTATTGATGGTGTTAGTGGGGAGGAATGGTGCCCCAATCAATGGTGTTGGTAGTGTGAAGAATGGTGCCCCATTGATGGTGTCAGTGGGAGGAATAGTGCCCCATTGATGGTGTCAGTTGGAGGAATGATGCCCCATCAATGGTGTCAGTGGGGAGGAATGGTGCTCCATCAATGGTGTCAGTGAGAGGAATGGTGCCCATTGATGTTGTCAGTTGACGGAACTGTGCCCCATTAATGGAGTCAGTGGGGAGGAATGGTGCAAGAAAGGGGCCGCTGGTATGTAAGCTTGTTGGACAGCCCATCCAAAACTATAGACATTAATTTGGAGTTGCCTCCTTATACCAGCCTCCACTCCTCTGGGAAGGCTTTCAACAAGATTTTCGATTATGTCTGTGGGAATGTATGCCCATTTGTGAGGTTAAGTACTGATGTTGAGAAATTAAGATCGCTATGATTAAGCCCTGAAGGTGGGGCGAAACGTGCCAGTACCATGTGTTGGGAGGAGTTGGACTGAAGCTTATCTCCCCTTTTCTCACCTGGGTGTTGTATCTTCCTTTCTCCATATGTATATGTAGAGCTGGGACAGACTCTCTTAAAGCTGGCACCTGCATTTAATGTTACAAGAGCATTACAGGATGACTGTTTGAAGCAGCACCCAAAGTTTACAAGGTCTTGGTCAAGGAACCAATGTTGGATAAGGCCTGGCTCTCAATCAGCATTCCAGTTCACCCCAAAGGTGCTCAGTAGAGTGGAGGTCAGGCCTCTATGCAGGCCACTTTGAGTTAATCTACACCAAATTGGTCAAACCATACAACCATGTGTGTGTATGGAGCTGGCTTTGTGCAAAGTCATGCTGGAACAGAAAATTACTTTTCCTAAACTGTTAGAACAGGATTGGAAGAGCACCATTGTATAAAATGTCTTTGCATGATGTTGAAATAACAGTGACCTTCACTGGAAACATCAAAACTCAATCATTTGCAGGAGCATCCACAAATCTTTGACCATATAGTGGGCGTTGTACTAATGTACATCAGACCACGGTGTTATATAGAGTAGATATTATTATTGCAATAACATGTATTAATAGCTGTTGTCAATATTGTTTGCTCCTCTTTCATTGTGCAGTCCCTGGATGGGTGACACTATTTCCGAGTCCGGTTATCCCCGGGAGTGACGTATGTCTGGAATTCTCCTCCACACAAGATGTCTCCAACGTCCGATGGTTTATGGTGAACCTGATGAGGGAGGAAGCAAAAGAGGTCTACAACGGCACCAAAGTCACCATTGTCACCTCCAGCAGGAAATCAACCCTCAAAATTGAAAACATACCTAGGGACTGGGAAGGTGTTACATTTATATATGTATGTTATATATGGGGACATTGGGGAAATAAGGGTGCAGTAAATTAAGACAAAACTAGACCCAGCTTTAGTTTTCAGTGGTGTTGTGGTGTTCTCGCTCTCTGTGGCTCTGAGGTGTATTCTTACTGTAGTCATAGAGAGAATCCCCCAGGGACTCGAGATCAGTGGCGTAGCGTGGGGTGCAAGGGGGACCGCCGCCCCGGGCGCAAAATTTAGAGGGGCGCTGTCACGAGTGTGGAGAGGAGGGAGCGCCAACAACAGATGGGACATAGTAACATATGCATGATGACACCACTCCAGGCTTTACCAGTCATTATCAAGCACGCTCTCCTCTTCCCTACAGCCACCGCTGTCCCACACAGTGGATCATATGACCAGACTGGAGCCAGCTGAAAATAGGTATGTCCATGGGTCGGGGGGTGCAAATTACTTGCCTCGCCCCAGGCGCTGACAACCCACGCTAGGCCACTGCTCGTGATAGTGTCATTAGCCTTGGGATTGGCCACATAGTCATTACAGGAAGGAGATTAAAGTTTTGGCCTTCCTAACCAAGCCAGCCGTGGCCACTTCTTTATTTACACCCAGACAGATTCCTTTAAAGTGCCCATTATACAGGTTCACTCTAATGCAACAGCCTACCTCTCCTATAGAAGTCAACTTAATTGTATTTTTTTTTCACCTCTTTTAAAATACTTTTAAAAGGGGATTTCTGTTTACTTCCTATCAGTGGCGGTTGTTATTTTTTTTTGGGGGGGGGGGGGGCAGAGATGGTCAGAGACTGTGTACATGGTACAGGAGATGGTCAGAGGCTGAGGACATGATTCAAGAGATGGTGAAAGACTGCAGACATGATACAGGAGATGGTCAAAGACTGCAGGAGATGGTCAAAGACTGTGGACATGGTATAGGAAATTAGGGATGAGCCGAACACCCCCCCCCCCCCCAGTTCGGTTTGCATCAGAACATTAGAACGGAACGAAAGTTTGCGCAAACTTTCAAACCCCGTTAAAGTCTATGGGACTAACGTCAGAAATCAAAAGTGCGAATTTTGAAGGCTAATATGCAAGTTATTGTTGTAAAAAGGGGTTAGGGACCCGGGTCCTGCCCCAGGGGACATGTATCAATGCAAAAAAAAGTTTTGGACATTCTGATAGTGTTCCTTATGTCTTGCAGGGATATACATGTGTAGGTTTAAGTATCGCCATTTACAATGGCAGGCCAGTCACCCTGTGAAATTTCCTCTTCAGTCTCTGGACATCACCCCGAACCCTTTGCATGTCCTCCTTTGGAATAACTACACCAACTTCCCTGGGGTCACCATTGAGTGCTGTATCTGGAATGATGGCAATTCCTACCACGTCTCCTGGGAGCCTGGCCACATCCTATCAGGTCAGAGCAACAGCAATTCTGCAAAATATTGAGGAGGGAAGTGAAGGTTGGGATTTTAGATTCATGATATTCCAGGCTTGTTCTAATATAACCTGTCTGATTTTTTTTTTTACCTATCTAATGTAGAGGCTGTGCTGAGAGGAGACCAGCAATGCTACTCCCTGTCCATAAATAGGGTGCCAGAGCAGGACACCTACTACAGATGTGTCTTCCAGGACAGTACAAAACAACATGTAGAATCTGGAGTTCATATTGCTGTTATAAAAGGTTAGATCTGGATATATTTCACATCTAGAGATTGTATCATTAAATACAGAGATCATTATACAGTAAAGTGTATAGTGTAGTGGTTAAAGCGGAGTTCCACCCTTAAAACCACTTTGTTTCATCCCATCCAGCATACTGGCGCCGTAAATAGCCGGTCCTAGTTCGGCTTTTTTCGGAGGGCGTGACGCGGCTATATACGGCGCCTGCGCAGTCAGCTTCTGGGTCTGTGCGCAGGCGCCGAGAAGAGCCGAACGCTAATCGGCTGTTTCCGGAAGGCGTGACGCCTTTTAGCGGCGACATACCGCGGTGCGCCCGAAATTAAATGATCTATTATACAGTAAGTACATGGATTAAAAAAAAAAAAAAACAGCATACTGGCGCTGACGCCAGTATGCTGGATGGGATGAAACAAAGTGGTTTTAAGGGTGGAACTCCGCTTTAAAGACTAATTCCAGGCATAATATATTTATACATAATTATATTGATCAAGCTTAGACCAATATAGACGATGTATATACAGTGCCTTAAAAAAGTATTCATACCACTTAAAATTTTCCACATTTTGTCATGTTACAACCAAAAAAAGTAAATGTATTTTATTGGGATTTTATGTGATAAACCAACTCAAAGTGGCACACCGTGTTCATTTTGGCAGCAAATTTCGATTTAGTTTTAGTTTTATGACTAAAATGGCATTCTAGTCATCTGCAATTGTTTTAGTTTGAGTCGTATTTAGTCGACTAAATCTCCAGTACATTTTAGTAGACTAAAACAAATTTTAGTTGCCTAAAATCTAATGGGTGTAATTCAATTGCAATGCATTAGTTAACATTTCTCTACAATTTCCAATCTCATAATATACTGCTGGAGTGAAAAATCGAATATGTTATCATTTATGGTATTGAGGTATGAAAATTATAAATGTTTTTTCAACTTTTTTTTCAAATAAATATGTGATAAGTATGGCGTGCATTTGTATTCAGCCCCTTTACTCTGATACCCCTAACTAAAATCTAGTGGGACCAATTGCCTTCAGATGTCACCTAATTAGTAAAAAGAGTCCACCTGTGTGTAGTTTAATCTCAGTATAAATGCAGCTGTTCTGTGAAGCCCTCAGAGAATCTTGGTGTTGCTGTGGTGTCAGGGATAAAGTTGTGGAGAAATTTAAAGCCGGGTTAGGTTAAAAAAATACATCCTAAGCTTTGAACATCTAATGCAGCACTGCTCAATCCATCATCTGAAAATGCAAAGAGTATGGCACAATTGCAAACCTACCAAGACATGACCGTCCACCTAAATTGACAGGCCGGGCAAGGAGAGCATTAATCAGAGAAGCAGCCAAGAGACCCATGGTAACTGGAGGAGTTGCAGAGATCCACAGCTCAGGTGGGAGAATCTGTCCTCAGGACAACTATAAGTCATGCTCTCCACAAATCTGGCCTTTATGAAAGAGTGGCAAGAAGAAAAACATTGTTGAAAGAAAGCCATAAGAAGTCTCGTTTGTAGTTTGCGAAAAGTCATGTGGGGGACACGGCAAACATGTGGAAGAAAGTGGTCAGATGAGACCAAAATTGAACAGTAAAAACATTTAACTACAACACTACAATTAGCCCAATATACAACAATAGTATCTATGTTCTCGTTGTTTTAGAGGACAGCTGTACTGTATATACAGTGCATAAAATAAGTATTTGAACACCCTGCTATTTTGCAAGTTCTCCCACTTGGAAATCATGGAGGGGTCTGAAATTGTCATCGTAGGTGCATGTCCACTGTGAGAGACATAATAAAAAAAAAAAAATCCAGAAATCACAATGTATGATTTTTTTTAACTATTTATTTGTATGATACAGCTGCAAAGAAGTATTTGAACACCTGAGAAAATCAATGTTAATATTTGGTACAGTAGCCTTTGTTTGCAATTACAGAGGTCAAACGTTTCTTGTAGTTTTTCACCAGGTTTGCACACACTGGAGGAGGGATTTTGGCCCACTCCTCCACACAGATCTTCTCTAGATCAGTCAGGTTTCTGGGCTGTCGCTGAGAAACACGGAGTTTGAGCTCCCTCCAAAGATTCTCTATTGGGTTTAGGTCTGGAGACTGGCTAGGCCACACCAGAACCTTAATATGCTTCTTACAGAGCCACTCCTTGGTTATCCTGGCTGTGTGCTTCGGGTCATTGTCATGTTGGAAGACCCAGCCTCGACCCATCTTCAAAGCTCTAACTGAGGGAAGGAGGTTGTTGCCCAAAATCTCGCAATACATGGCCCCGGTCATCCTCTCCTTAATACAGTGCAGTCGCCCTGTCCCATGTGCAGAAAAACACCCCCAAAGCATGATGCTACCACCTCCATGCTTCACAGTAGGGATGGTGTTCTTGGGATGGTACTCATCATTCTTCTTCCTCCAAACACGGTAAGTGGAATTATGACCAAAAAGTTCTATTTTGGTCTCATCTGACCACATGACTTTCTCCCATGACTCCTCTGGATCATCCAAATGGTCATTGGCAAACTTAAGAAGGGCCTTGACATGTGCTGGTTTAAGCAGGGGAATCTTCCGTGCCATGCATGATTTCAAACCATGATGTCTTAGTGTATTACCAACAGTAACCTTGGAAACGGTGGTCCCAGCTCTTTTCAGGTCATTGACCAGCTCCTCCCGTGTAGTCCTGGGCTGATTTCTCACCTTTCTTAGGATCATTGAGAACCCACGAGGTGAGATTTTCCATGGAGCCCCAGTCCGAGGGAGATTGACAGTCATGTTTAGCTTCTTCCATTTTCTAATGATTGCTCCAACAGTGGACATTTTTTCACCAAGCTGCTTGGCAATTTCCCCGTAGCCCTTTCCAGCCTTGTGGAGGTGTACAATTTTGTCTCTAGTGTCTTTGGACAGCTCTTTGGTCTTGGCCATGTTAGTAGTTGGATTCTTACTGATTGTATGGGGTGGACAGGTGTCTTTATGCAGCTAATGACCTCAAACAGGTGCATCTAATTTAGGATAATAAATGGAGTGGAGGTGGACATTTTAAAGGCAGACTAACAGGTCTTTGAGGGTCAGAATTCTAGCTGATAGACAGGTGTTCAAATACTTCTTTGCAGCTGTATCATACAAATAAATAGTTAAAAAACCATAAATTGTGTTTTCTGGAATTTTTTTTTTTGGATTATGTCTCTCACAGTGGACATGCACCTACGATGACAATTTCAGACCCCTCCATGATTTCCAAGTGGGAGAACTTGCAAAATAGCAGGGTGTTCAAATACTTATTTTCTGCACTGTATCAAACACAATACATACTCCTGTGACCTCCACTGGGCCTCCTGCTCAGCGGTTGGTCTAATGCATTCTGAACACAGGAGGTCAGGCCCTGAGCACAGGCACGAATCAGAGAATTATTTTAATTTTCTGAATGAATGCAAAGTGTTCTCCAATTGGAGGAGGTGGAGAGTGTGACATCACTGCCCAACTTCTCTACCACATCCAATCAGAAATCACTTTACATAAAACATTCTCTGAATAGTACCCATTCTGAATGGCTGAACCTCAAGTGGGGATCACTGGAGTAGTGGTGTTAACTTCAGTGATTTCCAGCTTCTGGAGAAATCCCACAGGAGGGTGTATATATGGCATTATTGGTCCAAGCTGTAACGGTATAAAAATATACCATATCTGGAATTCTTCTGTTCTTGCTTTGCTGTAGGTTTACCCCTTGTTTGCTAGTAAAGCACCTTCCCATGTGCCTCTCTATTAGTCATTGAGGCTGTCTGTCATAGGAAGAAGAAATCACTCAAACCAGTGTTCCCATTAGAAAATTTCACCTAAACCACTAATCTGGTGACATCCGCATTTCTCATACTTTTCTGTCCTGTGACATTGGTCACCAGAACCAACAGAATAGGTGAATTTCTCCAACAGAAACACAAACACCTGACATGTTTCTGACCCTTCACCACTCCACCCCAAAGCTAGAACAAAATGCTTTACTTTGAGCCCATCTCTGTTGCACTACCACCCCTAGTGAATAATAAAATGTGCACAGTTGGCCATGTTTGGTAAAAGGTGACTATGGTATGTGAGTGACAACTGCATCTCCATTACAATAAATAACAAATGCAATTCAAATGTATTCTGTTGCATCAGGAACTGCACCCTTGCAATGTGGATCAAGTGAAATGTTCGCAATGCACACATTCTTGAAGTTGGCTGTAAATGTAAATGCAGCGACCAACCGGCTGGAAACTGAAGACGTTCAAGGGAAGAAGTATGTCACCATCACTCTTTGGTGTGCTGGTGACATACTTCTTGCCTTGCAGTGTGGATGATTCATAGGGATTGCAGGACATGGACATTGCCATTTACTTATTCTGTCTGCACTGTTCACCATTGTCTTCTATGGCATGTGTTTTGTGTACAGGCCAAGATGCCTTCTGCTCAGCCAATAGTGATAAAGTATGGACCGCCACCAAAGCTGGACATGAAGCTCAAATCCTTTGTCCTTCTGGTAAAAGAGGCAGAATAACCAGAAGCTGTTCCAGGAACGGTCAGTGGGACATTCCAAAGAATAGCTGTGTGGATGTCAGGCTGCTTAGTCTGCTCAAGGAGGCCCAGGTGAGATAATTATCCATGGCTTCTGCTGGCCCAGTGCTAAAATCACTCTTCCTGCTCCCCGTCACCTTGCATTTTGGATAGAGTGTGGAAGAGTTATAATTCCTCTCATGCCCCTATTTTTTATTCTTGACGTTCTTTCCCCTAGTTGCATATGTGGTGGGGCAGCTGGTAGTCACATGACTAACACATCACTCTCCCAGTCCTCATGGGAAAGTCACTGGAGCTCACATGACCATTGGTGCCATTTAAAGATTATGTTTAAAAGTGATAGTCAGCCAGAAGCCACAACCCAGAGCCTGCAATTTGGTATGGTTCTATGTTGTGGATGAAGGAGTATTGGGGTAAAATATTTATGGTCTAAAGCCTGAATGTAAAAGTGTGTTACCACCTAGGTAGCGTTTACCCATCAATTGGCATAGAGCTAAGGGAGAGGCCTCTATATATTATGAGAGGGTCAGTAGAGGAGGGGAATTTCTGGGTCTAGAAGAAAAGAGGAAAAGATGGAGGGGTAGTGTGGACCTCTTTTAAAGGGTACACATTGTGAAGCCTATGGCAGGGTACAATGGTACAGCTCTACTACTACCTTGGTACAGGAATGGTGTTGGTCAACTGCATGGGTCAATTAGCGTGGTGACTGGGTAGGCCCCTCGGGTACACATGTTGCACTGGCCTCAGCTGTGGACCTGACCATTTGTTAATTGCTCTGGACCACTGTAGATAATAAGGGCCTTTGCAAGAAAATGTGTAGTGCGCCTGCAAGGAGAACCACCAAGAGAATGTGTTAGGATCTGGGGGGGGGGGCAAGGTAGTGCACAGTTAATTGCTACTGCGCAAGAGGCCCCTGTACCTTTAGGAATTGGCTTAATAACTTGGCTCTTCAACAGACAGACACCAAAATTCAGTGCTTTTGCCGTTTTATGGAGTACCAGTGAACATCACAACACCGCTGAATCTACTGGCTCCCTAAAGCCACCTAAGTAGCTCCTTCTTTACAGTGCAGGCACTCATCTGGCCTTAGTTTTACTTTCTGCTGTGGTTGCACAACAAAAAAACTGATTTTAAGCAAAAGATGAAAACTCAACTGTAGTCTTAATTATTCTCTAAATGTCATACTAACAATAGTTGTTTATTTTCTCTGTGGTGTTCACAGTGGGTCAGTGGTGGACTGGGAACTCCAGAGCTGGAGATCTCCGGGATCATCAAAACTTTAAGAAACCTAATTTTGTCAAACCAAGGACATGTCAATAATTCCTGGGATATTTGTAACGTGGTAGAGACAATAAAGACAATCTCGCTGACTGCTTTGGACAACAACATCAAATTAAATTTTAGCATTGTGTCTGTAAGTATGTTTTATTTAATTATAGAAGTTTGTAGACTTACATTGACAAACGTGATAGTAATATGAGAGCTTTTTCACAAACAATTAGGGATAATGGGTATATGCTATCAAAAAGAGTCTCACTCACCCACTTTAGGTCTATGGGCTTGTTAAAGTATAATTACTTACTTATTCCTCTACCATGCTAGAGAGGTCCCTATAGCATCTTCTTCGATATGTTTCAGCGATCTAAGGTCTTGCATTGGACATGATGATGCCAAGGGACAGTCTAGCACTGGAGCATTGGGGATTGCCATCCGCTGGAGGAGCAGAGGATCAGATAAGTAAAATTGATTCTCCTCTTCTCTAGACTAAGGCCTCGTACACACGATCAAATCTGTCTGCTGGAAACGGTCTGCTAGACCGTTTCAGCAGACAGATTCGATCGTGTGTACGGGCTAACAGACGGATTTGGCCACCCGACAGATTTCAAAGCTGCTTTGAAATCTGTCGGCTGGGAACCCGTCCGCCCGAAATGTCTGCTGGTTAGTATGCTAACCAGCAGACATGTCTTCTCGCACACGCGCCGAATGGTTTCGACGCATGCGCGGAAGTGTTTTACTTCCTGGTGCGGTGACGTGGCGGTGTCAACGTCACCGCCACATCAGCGCGATGTCTGCTGGCGGGGATTTTGGTTTGCTCGTGTGTACACGCGAGCAAACCAAAATCCCAGCAGACAGATTTGTTCAAATCTGTCGGACAGACAGATTTGAACAAATCTGTCTGCTCATGTGTACGAGGCCTTAGAAAGAGGTTAACCCTTAGCAGTGTGTGTGCTCAGCCCCCTGCTAGGGATCATTTTTTTTAATTTCCAGTCATTGGGCTTTAACCACTTAAGGACCGCCGCATGTACATTTACGTCGGCAGAATGGCACCGACAGGCACATCAACGTATATATACGTTGGTGCCTTGGGGGGGATCGGGGGTCCGATCGGACCCCCCCCCCGTACATGCGGCGGTCCGCGCGGCTGCAGGAGCGATCCGACAAGTGGGGGCGGCTATCCGTTTTCATCCGCCCCCTCCGGATCGCTCCCAGCCAATGCGCGCGCCCGCCTGACCTGTCACTTCCTCCTCCTGTGTAAACACAGGAAGGAGGAAGCGACGTGATCTCTCCCTCGGCGTTTGTTTCAAGCGCCGCTGAGGAGAGATCACTACAGAACAAGTAAGTCCTGCACCAACACTACACTACACACACACATTTAACCCCCGCGATCGCCCCCCCCCCCCTCCCCCCTGTCACAGTGTCACTGAATGCAGTAATCATGTATGATTACTGTATTTAGTGTCAGTGTGACAGACAGTGTGACAGTCAGACAGTCAGTAGTGTCAGGGTAGCCCCCCCCACCCCCCCCAATAAAGTTTTAACCCCCTGATCACTGCCCTAGTTAACCCTTTCACTCCCTATTGCCAGCGTCACTAAGCGATCATTTTTCTGATCGCTGTATTAGTGTCGCTGTTCCCGCTAGGTAGCTAATTTTTTTTTAATGCGATTTTTTTTTTACTAAAGACATGCGGCTAAATACATTTTGGCCTAAATGTTTGACTAAAATTTAGTTTATTGGTTTTTTATTATAACAAAAAGTAAAAAATATTGATTTTTTTTCAAAAATGTCGCTCTATTTTTGTATATAGCGCAAAAAATAAAAATCGCAGAGGCGATCAAATACCACCAAAAGAAAGCTCTATTTGTGGGAAAAAAAGGCGCGAATTTTGTTTGGGAGCCACGTCGCACGACCGCACAATTGTCTGTTAAAGCGACGCAGTGCCGAATCGCAAAAACCCCTTGGGTCATTTGCCAGCGTATTGGTCCGGGTCTTAAGTGGTTAAACAGGACTTTCCCTAATGTGGTATATTAGGTATGAGGTTCAGATTTATTGCTATCATGGGGATTGGGCATTGGGATGCATTGGATCTAACATTGTCCCTGAAGAACGTGACTTTGGCCCAATAACACAGTAAAGTCAGGACACCTAGGCTGCAGTCTATGCTGTCTTGACATAATTAAACTAAGGAATTTAAAATGGCAATAAAACACAATAATCAAAAAGCAAGCATGGATTATAAATTGTAATTTTGAGTTTATTTCATCTGCTGTAGGGTCTTCTTGAAGTGTACAGTCAAATGTTGGATAAGAGTCTGGAGGCCATCTGGATGGATGTTCGTTATGAAGACCCAACCATTGCTCCCATCTTCATGCAGTGCATTGAAAATATAACTCAACTTTTTGAGCTAGATGAAAACAGTTTTAACTTTACCATTTACTACCCCAATGTCGAATTGGATGCTGTGATTCTTAGTAGCTCTGCATTGACTGGCTACAACAAAACTTTTAACACAACCCTGACCACAGAAGTCTACATGAAAATTTTTAAAATCCTTGACCAAGTCATGGTTGACAAACTCATGGTGACAAGTATGATGCTTAGGAATCTTGGGAAATTTCTT
Organism: Rana kukunoris; assembly: GCA_029574335.1. Taxonomy (NCBI): domain Eukaryota; kingdom Metazoa; phylum Chordata; class Amphibia; order Anura; family Ranidae; genus Rana; species Rana kukunoris. The sequence continues at coordinate 37,967,955 of CM056052.1, forward strand.
CCTCCTTATTTTGGAGATAGCGTTGAAGGACACCACCATTTTGTGAGCAATCGTGTTGTCATTAACAACGTTAGGATGAGTAGCCACAGTCTAAGACAAGTCAATTTAGATATTGTCTTTGGGAGAGTGATGATAAATCCCAGTTCATTGGAAGACACTCTTCCACAATGTGTGTTTTGGGATTATTCTCTATTTGAGGGAGTTGGAGGGTGGTCAACAGAAGGATGCCTGACTTTACTTGGACGCAACGTCACTGTATGCAGGTGTAACCATTTGACATCCATCTCTGTGTTGATGTCAATAGGTGTTCTCGAAGATGAATTTCTGGAAATTCTCAGCCAAATTGGTGTTAGTTTATCTATCTTAAGCCTGCTTATATCTATCATTGTCTATATTGTAGAGTGGAAGGTAGTTGTCAAGAATGATATCTCCTTTTACCGTCAGACAGCCATGATCAATATTTTTCTGTCTATATTGATTGCTGATGTTTGGTTCTTGTCCTCAACCGTCATTGAAGAGAGTGAAGAAAACACATTTTGTGTTGCAGCAGCTTTCTTTCAGCACCTGTTTTATTTAGCCTCGTTTTTCTGGATGTTGTTTCAGGGGCTTATCCTTTTTCACCAGTTGTTATTTGCCTTTCATCAGCTGGTGAGGAGCATTGTGATTCCCAGCATGGTGATTATCGGATACATTTGCCCCCTTGTCATTGCAATTGTGACAATAATTTTGGACTACCCCAAGAATGCATACATCAGAGAAGGGGTTTGTTTTCTTAATGGTGAGAATGGGGCTGTTTTTGCCTTTTCTGGACCGGTTCTTCTTATCACTTTAATGAACTTTTTTGTTGTTGGAGTTGTCATCTGGAGAATACTGAGGCCCCCTGTGTCTGAAGACCAGGAAGAAGACAGAAAAGCCATGGTGGCCAAAGCCTTTGCAATCCTGTCGTCAGTGCTTGGTGTGTCTTGGATACTGGGGACCTTAACACTAATAGAAGAAGCTCATGAGTTCTTTGACTATGCTTTTACAATCATTAACTCTTTCCAGGTATGTTTTTTAAAATTAATTACTTCAAGAAGAGAGATGAGCACTGGTTTTATAAATTTCAATGAAGCCCTGATGGGGAAGATACATATATTAAAATATGCACAAATCTTTCTAGATTTACAGGGTAAACCAAATGAATTCTCCTGGGCAGTGGACCGTCCAGTTCAGTTTGATGTATGGGTGGGTTGCCACATCCAAACTCTCTGAGTTTCATCTCTACTGTATCGTTAACACTAGGGTTGTCCCGATACCACTTTTTTTAGGACCGAGTACAAGTACCGATACTTTTTTTCATGTACTCGCCGATACTGAATACCGATACTTTTTTTTTAATGCCAAGTGTCAGTTCAACGGATGGGCACGGATAGGTGGCACCGACTGATGGGGACTGATAGATGGCACTGACTGATGGGCACTGATAGGTGGCACATATAAGCACTGGCACTAACAGGTGGCACTGATAGGTGGCAGACATGGGTATGGACACTGTGAGTGGCTGGCACTGTTAGATGGCACTGATAAGTGGGTGTTTGGGAGCCATGTCGCACAAAATGGTTAAAAAGATACTCTAATATTAAATAAAAGCTGTTTCAGCTGCGATTCTCCTTTAACTATAGGGTCACTTTAAGGTCAGTGCGAGGTCAGATGTCAAGACACAGCCCCTTCCCCCATTTATATAGATTACAGGGGTCTTCTATTATGACTTTCCCAGCTCTACAGAATTCCTGCACACTGTCTATGGCATTACCATCATGCAGCACTACAAGTCTCAGCAATCCCTAAATTTGTGTAGAGCTCCGCCCAGACCTGCCACGCCTCCTTCCCCATGTTACACACAGTGCCAGTACCTAGTTTAACCCAGGCGTACAGGAGAAACTTGCTGAGCCGGTGTGTGTCTTTTCCCTGGCTGCTATCTGAGGCGTCCATGTAGTTCTGGACATGCCTTGCAGCATGCTCCGCGACTTACATGCCCACGTGCCCAGCCCGCACTTTTAATTGGTGAGTGCGTACCTCTCCAATTGGCTGGCCGGGACTTCCCTCTTTCAGACAGGCCCTGCTCCTCTGACATTCGGGATGTTCCTCAGTCTGTGTGGCCCCGCCCCCTCCTTGCTCTGTACTGGCGGTATGTACGGGGATGTACTGTCCAGAGATGACAGGTGTCTGTGGGGAGGATGAATGAGGATTGGATGATGAAGCTGCGCTCTGCGGTGGGGATCTTGCTGCGGCTCCTGCGTCCTGCTCTCCGCCCGCTCTTAGAAGTTAGCACAGTCTCAGCTAACTCTTCGCCCCTTCTCAGACCTCCCGCTCTCCGCCCACTCTCCGCCCCTTCTCAGACCTCCCGCTCTCCGCCCACTCTCCGCCCACTCGTCACCTTAAAAAAAAAAAAATATTGGCAGAAGCATCGGGAGCATTTGCGCGAGTACAAGTACTCGCGCAAATGCTCAGTATCGGTCCCGATACCGATACTAGTATCGGAATCGGGACAACCCTAGTTAACACTACCTAATAAAGTATATATAACGCCGCTTTTTCATTTGTGAGATTTGCATTCACTGTAGACTCAACAGGAAGAGAGATAAAATCTTTCCAATGTGAGGGATATCCCTTCTTGGACAGCTGAGTTAAGCCTCGTACACTCGATCCAATTGTTGGCCAACTGAGCGTCAGATTTTTGTCTTAAGGGGGTGTGCCTAGATTTTGTCTTGCATACTAAGGGTACACAATTTTGGTGCAAAAAAAAAAAAAAACACGAATATTGTGACGTACTACAAGGAATTTTAGCTCTTGAATGCCACCCTTTGAACCCCTTCTGCTAATTTCGAGTTTGGTGAGCATTGATTCCAAGCATGAGTGTTTGTACTTTCAACTTATGTGTGACGGACTTGTGTAATGACCATCAGAAAATCTGACAACCAGCTTGTCCGACAAAAATTTACTAGCCCGTCATCCAACATTTGTTGACAGAAAGTTGGACAACAATTGTAAAAAGGAGCATACTAGCCGTCAGATTATAGAACAACAGTCTGTCAACAGACAATCCCATGCCAACAACTATATTGTGTGTATGAGGCTTAAGTGTCCCTGTTGGAAAATCTTCCCTTTGGTCTTGTTCTAGTAAATACTCAAAATTTGGATTTATGCTTACTTCCATTCTCCAGTAATGTAATTGTGATTATGATAGGATATTTTCAGAATGTAAATCTCCCCAATGGGGATACAGACAGTAATATAAACCTACCAGTGGCTCTAACCCCTCACTATTCTATCCAAACCTGTGAAATATGTTGCCTTTACGGTAGTTCTTCTTTAATTGATGTAGTTAATAATGACAATTAACTACATATTGGGAAGGGTTTTCGTGTTATGCCACTAAAAGCCAACTCCAGCCTTCTTTTTAGCTTTGGGTCCAAGTTAAAGGGGTTGTAAAGGTTAATTTTTTATTGTATAGGTTCCTTTAAGCTAGTGCATTGTTGGTTGACTTACCTTTTCCTTCAATTTCCCTTCTAAATGTTTTTTTCTTTGTTTTCTTTGTATGAATTTCTCACTTCCTGTTCCTCCTCAGTAAGGTGTTCAGTAAGCTGTTCTAAATGACTTTCCACCGCTCAGATAATGGTGGAAAGCTTACTGAGGAGAAACAGGAAGTGAGAAATTCAAACAAAGAAAAAAAAACATTTACACAGGAAATCGAAGGAAAAAGTAAGTGAACCAACAATGCACTAGCTTAAAGGAACCTGTTTAGAAAATAAAAGACAAACCTTTACAACCCCTTTAAGTGGATTACCCTTGGTTCCTGTTTTCTCTGCCACTCATTATCTGAACAGGAATTATGAGAAAATCTCCTTTAAATTGGGACAGACAGCTATATAGACCTAAAGAATAGGGATGAGCCGAACACCCTGGGTTCGGTTCGCACCAGAACCTGCGAACAGACCAAAAGTTTGTGTGAACTTTAGAACCCTGTTAAAGTCTATAGGACTCGAACGTTTGAAATCTAAAGTACTAATTTTAAAGGCTAATATGCAAGTTATTGTCCTAAAAAGTGTTTGGGGACCCGGGTCCTGCCCCAGGGGACATGTATCAATGCAAAAAAAGTTAAAAAAACTGCAGTTTTTTCAGGAGCAGTGATTTTAATAATGCTTAAAGTGAAACAATAACATTTAAATACTCCTTTAAATTTCGTACCTGGGCGGTGTCTATAGTATGTCTGTAATATAGCGCTTGTTTCCTGTGCTTAGAACTGTCCCTGCACAAAATGTAATTTCTGAAGGAAAAAAGTCATTTAAAATCACTCACCTTAGGGTCTGGTATGGATATTAAGGGGAACCCTGCGTCAAAAAAAAAAATGATGTGGGGTTCCCCCCAAATATCCATTCCAGACCCTTCAGGTCTGGTATGGATTTTAAGGGGAACTCCACCACAATTTTTTTTTTTTAAATGCACACATTTTTTTTTTTTATGAATGACTTTTCTCTGTATTGTCCTCTGGGGCAGGATCCAGGTCCCCAAACACTTTTTATTACAATAACTTGCATATTAGCCTTTAAAATTAGCAAACGTTCGAGTCCCATAGACTTTAACAGGGTTCTAAAGTTCACACAAACTTTCCGCGAACACCCCAAATAGTTCGCTGTTCGGCGAACAGGCAATGTTCAAGTCGACCATGAGTTCTACTCGAACTCGAAGCTCATCCCTACTAAAGAATGTTATAACTTCTCCACACTTGGAAGAAAAAGAGAGAAATTTATTGCTATTTGTTCACTTTTAGTCCATTCTGATTCCTGTAAAATAGACAGAAATGAAGAGAAATCCCCAATATGGGAATGTAGACAGCATAGACTGTTCCTCACTCTACAAAAAATAAAAATGTTTGGCTGCAGTTGGACTAAACTGACAACACAGTTATCCAACCCAACTAACAGCACAGGACTCCCAGTCCATAATTTCTTGAGATACATCATCATCTAAAGTATTTGAATAGTGCCATTCTACGGAAGTGGGAGAGACCACAATTCCAGGCATTGAAGAAGGATGAGTAAAATCTGGCCATAGATGGGTAGAATTAACGAACAAACATTCTTAGGAACAGACTTAATTATGAATGAAAATTTGTGTTTGTTTCTCTAATCATTAGTTTAAATCAATGCCCATTTTCAACCAGAGTGATGAGAAAATTTGAAGGAGCAGGAAGGACATTTTTTCCCTGAATGAATTCCTAACAGTGTACGTGGATTTTGTTTGATAAAGTCCATTCGTTCCTAAATCAAATGTTAAAAGCAAACAAAATATTTTGAACATTTGAATGTTCTGTAAGTTGGCGTATGGATTTTCATAAGACTTTTCCTAAGAATTTTCATTCAAAATTCTATAAATCTATGGCCAGCTGAAGGGAACTGGGAAGTGGCCCAAAAAAGCACCCTTTTAGAAGTTTAATTTAGGGGCAGGAGACTTGTAAAAGAATCTGGATATCCAACCTGGCCAAATGAATTGCACCAGTGGGCTGTACAGATCAATTTGTCAACTACTCACACATCTCTGTGAGAATTTCATGCTGCATAAGAAAGAGACTTTAACTGGAACCACTTAAAGTAACTATGTATGTTTCTATAATGTGGCATATTTGCTAAAAAACATTTTTTTTCTTTTTAGGGTGTTTTTATTATGATATTTGGGTGCCTTTTGGATAAAAAGGTGAGTTAAGAAAATAGGCATAATAATGGCAGACAAGCCTTTTCCTCCCCCCCCCCCCCCCTTTTTTTTATCTTAAAGCGGAGGTTCACCCTATATATAAGCTCTCCCATGTGATGTTTTTTTTTTTTAAATCCATCACTTACTGTATTATGGTGTATTTTAATTTCTATCCCCCGCGGTGGACGGCTCTAGTATAGCGCGTCACATCTTACGAAAATACCCAATAAGGACTCGGGTAATCTCGGCGAAAATGCGGCGCCTGCGCACAGACCTAGGAGCTGACTCCGCAGGCGCCGTATTTCTCCGAGTCCTATTTTGGCGTTTTTCGGAGGGCGTGACGCCCCATAGCCGTAGGACTCGGAGAAATACGGCGCCTGCACAGTCAGCTCCTAGGTCTGTGCGCAGGCGCCGCATTTTCGCCGAGATTACCCGAGTCCTTATCGGGTATTTTCGTAAGATGTGACGCGCTATACTGGCGCCGTCCACCACAGGGGTAAGAGATTAAAATACACCATAATACAGTAAGTGATGGATTTAAAAAAAAACAAACAGCATACTGGCGCTGACGCCAGTATGCTGGATCACATGGGAGGGCTTATATTTAGGGTGAACCACCTCTTTAAGTTGTGTTTTGTTTTTGTACACCGGTCTCTGTGTTTTGACCGGACACTGTTGGTCATGTTTGTGGCCTGTTATTGTATACGTGTCTTGAAAATTAAATAAAATGGCAGACAAGATATAAAAAACATAGTAGTACTACATATACAAAATAAAAAGACAGACGTGGGTCTACTTCTTCCTTGTAGATGTAACATTTGAAAGGTAAAACCTTTAGGAAGTGAAGCCTGTTAAGAACTATGCCGTTCCTGTGTAGTTAAGCCCCACCTAGCCACTGCATGCAATGCAGATTGATTCAACAATAGTCTGTAGGTTTCCTGCTAGGCAATCTCGTGGGCCGTAAGGTATACCAGGAGTTACCCTGCCAAACAAGTTCCATTCGTACATTCAATGGGCCAGATTCTCATAGAATTCCGGCAGCGTAGCGTAAGCCATTTACACTACGCCGCCGCATCGTACTAGAGCAAGTGCTTTAATCTCAAAGCACGGCGTCGCGTAAATCGCGCAGCGTAAACCCGCGCAATTCAAATGGGGCGGCTTGTATTTAAATTAAGCGCGCCCCCGCGTCGAATGAACTGCGCATGCGCCGGCCGGGGGAAAAGGCCAGTGCGCATGCTCCAGCTCACGTCGGAAAGCGTCGTTGAAACCGACGTCAAAACGACGTGAGCGTCATTTACGCAACTCCCTATTCGCGAACGAGTTAGTAAAACGACGTAAGAGACGAAAAAAGCCGACGCTGACCCGACGCCATACTTAACATGGCATCCGACGGCATCCGACGGTACTTCATAAGGTTACTCCACATAGAAGCTGGGGTAACCTTACGCGGACGAAAACGACGTACGCGACGACGGGGCGGCGTAAAAGCGATCGGGAATCGGCGTACTAACCTCATTTGCATATGCAAATGAGAAAACAACGTAAAGGCCACCTAGTGGCCGGAGTTGTCATTACTCTACGATCCGCAAGTGTAATGGTTTTACACTTGTCGGATGTTGCAGCGTATCTATGCAAAAGTGATGCTAAGCATCACGTGCATAGATACGAGGCAAAAAAAAAAAAAACGGCGATACGACGGGGTATCTGAGATACTCCGTCGTATCGCCGCTGAGAATCTGACCCAATGGCTCTTATCTCTGCATCTGGTGAAAGCCATTTGCTATTAGATGGCAATACAGTATACCCATGTGTGTGTAAAATATAAAACAACACAAAGGCATGGATGAGCTGACTGTTATATCACTGAATGCCAAGGGTTTGAATACCCCTGAGAAGAGGAGGATGCTGTTGAACGATATGCGCCGCCTGCGGGCAGACGTGGTTCTACTGCAGGAGACGCACTTTAGGGACGGCCACTCCCCTGTGCTGAAAAACAAATACTACCCGATCGCGTACGCGTCGGCTAAGTCTAGGGGTGTCTCCATATTGATCTCTGCAAGAGTACCCTGGTCGCACGGAGATGTATTGTTAGATGCAGAGGGGCGGTTTCTGTTTTTAAAAGGCAAAATAGGGAAGACATTAATTACGTTTGTAAACCTTTATGCCCCAAACGAACGACAAGACACTTTCCTGACGAGACGCTTCAAACAGCTAACAGGCTTTACAGAAGGACAACTTGTGGTGGGTGGTGACTTGAATATTCCCCTGTCACCCGCGGAGGACACGTCCACTGGATTGTCCTCGACGTCGGGGACCACACGGAAAACCATCCAGACGCTACTACATTCTAATCGACTGGTGGATACCTGGCGGCTGTGCCACCCTGGAGAGAGGGACTATACCTTCTTCTCCAGGCCCCATCAGTCCTACTCCAGGATAGACTACTTCCTAATCCCCCACAAACACTTGGATGCCGTGAAGGACTCCTCCATAGGCTCCATTACTTGGTCAGACCACGCTCCGGTAACGTTGGTCTACGCACTGACAGACAGACAATCCGCCCAGAAACACCCGTGGCGTTTGAATGAGTCCCTTTTACAAGACCCGGATACTATGACGGAAGTGGTCAGGGAACTGAGACATTATTTTGACGAAAACACCGCCCAGGACTGCACACCAGGAATGGTCTGGGAGGCCCACAAAGCAGTTGTTAGGGGCATACTTATTAAACATGGAGCTAGACTGAAGAGACTGAGGTCCGAACGACTGACTGCACTACTTCTTAAACTGCAAACATTAGAAACACAACACAAACAGGCCCCGTCGTTACAACTGAGCACTGACCTGGACAATACCCGCAGGCAAGTCACTGATATAATGCAGTATAAGGCCAAATCGGCTATACAGATATGCAGACGTAAGATCTATGAATCAGGTGACAAATGCGGCAAGATGCTTGCCCAAGCCATCCGCTCACAAAACAAGTCATCCTACATACCACACATCATGTCACGCGGAGGTCAAAAGATCTCTACGCCTCAACAAATCTCTCGGGAGTTTAGAAACTTTTACCATGACCTGTACAATCTGCCAACCACCCCACCGACCCGAGACGGCGACTTGACAGAGAGCTACATAGCCTCCTCACATATGCCGACACTACCCGCGGAGACGAGAGACCTTCTGGAAGAACCGATTACTCTATCGGAACTTACGACAGCACTGAGCAATGCCAAACCGGGTAAAGCTCCGGGACCGGACGGCCTGACTATTGCCTATTATAAGACCCTCCTTCCCTCCCTGGGTGGACACCTAGTGGCCCTTCTTAACAGCTTGAGCACTGGGATGGAATTATATGCCTCTACGCTACAAGCGCAGGTGGCTGTAATCCACAAAGACGGGAAGGACCCAGGCCAGTGCGGTAGCTACCGTCCGATTTTGCTACTAAATACCGACCTTAAGTTATTTACCAAAATCATAGCGTCGAGGATTCAGCAACATCTGCCAGACTTGATTCACCTTGACCAGGTGGGCTTTGTCCCGACTAGAGAAGCCAGGGACAACACTGTTAAAGTGTTGAATCTAATTCACGTGGCCACGACAGCAAAGACCCCATGCGTCCTTATAGGGACAGATGCCGAGAAGGCATTTGATAGGGTCAGTTGGCCATTTATGTTCAACACCCTGAGACATATAGGGATGGGACCGAAAATGATGAACTGGGTTTCGGCGGTTTACACAAACCCGACAGCTAGAGTAAGAGCAAACGGAACGCTGTCAGAGACATTTCCGATCACCAATGGGACCAGGCAGGGCTGCCCACTCTCGCCCCTCTTATTCGCTTTATCCCTGGAACCCTTCCTAAGGCATGTAAGATTGAACCCAAACATCAGGGGTATTGAAATAGGGAACGAGCAATATAAAGTATCAGCTTATGCTGATGACATGCTCTTCTCGCTAACATCGCCATTGATATCTTTACCCGCTCTGATGCGAGAATTCGACAGGTATGGACAGCTGTCCAACTTAAAGATTAATTTCACGAAATCAGAGGCGATGGGAGTGGGAGTGGTGGAGTCACAGCTAGCCCGTCTTCGAAACAGCTACCCTCTGAAATGGACTGACACAGCCCTGACCTACTTAGGCACGCGTATTCCCCCGAAGATCTCCCAGGTATATAAGCTAAACTTCCCGCCCTTACTTAGATCTGTCCAGACGTTGCTGACCCAGTGGTCTACTGGCTTCCACTCCTGGTTTGGCAGGTGCAGTATACTTAAAATGACCATACTTCCAAAATTTTTATACCTCCTACAGGCTCTCCCCGTACACATACCGACTGACTTCTTTAAACAAACCCAAACTATCTTCACAACTTTCTTGTGGGCCGGAAAACACCCCAGAATTCACAAGACGATCCTTTCTCTTCCAAAGGCGTACGGGGGCATGGCAATGCCAAACATCCGATCATACTACCACGCCACTGACCTGACCCGACTGATAGACTGGTGCAGACATGGGGCCACCAAACTATGGCCAAGACTGGAACAGTCACAATGCGAGATCCCTCTGGACAGAGCGCCCTGGTGCCCTACGGCGGCGCAGAGACTCTCTAAGGCCCACCCGCTGATAGGTAACACTGTTAAGATCTGTGCGAGACTTCTGACCCAGACGCGCCTTTCGTCGGGAAATTCACCGCTACGCCCAATATTGGGGAACCCCTCTTTTGAACCTGGCATGCGAGACGCAAGATTCTCCATGTTGAAGGTTGCAGGCATATTTCAAGCCTCTCACTTTGGAGTGACAGGTCGTTGGAGGACGGTCTTGGAACTTATGGACCCAATAGGCAGGTTCCAGCTGGATTTCCTGCGAGCACACCAACTTAGCCACTTCCTGGCCACCCTGACACCCCCCGGCCCATCTGACTCTCCCCCCACAGCCTTCGAGGAGCTGTGCCCGGAGTCGGGCACGCTGCCACATGCCCTGTCCCTCACTCATACCATGCTGGCTACGCCAACAGGAGACTACCATATCCCAAGCCTGACTAAATGGGAACGGGACCTAAACTATACATTCTCACCTAGGCAGACACAACATATCCTCACGTTCGTACATAAGTCGTCGATCTGCACCAAGGTACAAGAAACAAACTATAAAATCCTGACGAGGTGGTACAAGACCCCAGCCCTTTTAAATAAATTTTACCCATCGACATCGGACCGCTGCTAGCGGTGCCAAGCGGATAAGGGCACACTATTACATATCTTCTGGTCATGCCCCTCCCTGCGCCCATACTGGGAGGAGGTACGGCGCATATCGCAAAAATTCACTGATCGCATAATACCCAGCGTACTTCCTTCTACATGCTAACGACGTACCAATACGTATATATAAACAATCGATCGTACGCCACCTTCTGGATGCCGCCAAGGCTTGTATTCCATTGTGCTGGAAGTCTCCACAACCCCCGACGGCTGCAATGTGGCTACGGAGAGTGGATGACATCAACAGGATGGAAGACTTGATCCTTACGAGCCAAAACAGACAAGAAGCATATTCCAGAACTTGGCAACTCTGGAACATCTTTAAATATTCGGATGAGGGGCAAGCCCTCAGAGGTACCCCCTAGCAACCCCGAATGTACCCACAGGCCTGACTATACCCGACTTATCGGGTAACCTTTGAAACCCAATTCCTACGCTGAAAAAGATGAATATCCATGCTCGCAGACCTACCCCCCCTCCCCCTATCCTATTCTCCGCCCCCACTAGACCCGAGCTCTACCCGGCCCCTCTCGGCCCTTCCCCCGTACACCCCCCCCCCACTGCTTTCTTTCTTCCTACTCCACTGTTCTTTAAAATACTAAAAAAGCGGGAGCGGGAGGCGGTCCCATGGGACCGGGACGACCGATCAAACGCCTTAGATAACATGTAGTTCACCAACCGACCGCCCACAAGACGACGAGATACTGAGCTACAGATGTTGGCTGCTGATTCATACTGGATGTAGCAAATGCTCACCCCTGTATATGTAGTACTCTTATATACTTTTTCTGTGCCATGTTATCATATCAATATGCCTGTACTTTCGTTGTGGTCCGTCTGGGCCTGTTTCTTGTTTCTGAATAAACATATAATTTTGAAAAAAAAAAACAACACAAAGGACTTTGCAGAACATCATCTTTTAATATCAGTATAATAAAACACTACATACAAATCAGAAGCAAAACAAACATGTCCATAGCATGACCCTCAACATTTGGTTGTACCAGGTTCTACCATCTACTGCTGGCAAGAGGTGAGGGAGTGCCAAGAACAAAAACAATTGTAATGGAGACTTTACACAGTCAGCCTTAAGACACCCCAAGAGGAGAAGTAGTTTCAAGGTGCTATGGCTTCATCACTCGTGTGCTGTCATGTTTGCCTGCCCTGACCTGTGGTCCGCTCTGCCCTGGATTGCCTGTATGCTTCTTTTATTAAGTCACTTAAACTCAGTAGTTCCCAAAGCCCCTATATATGGCCAGCAGTCCACTGCTGCCTGTGACACACATAACCAGAGAGTATGAACCTTTATGCTTGGGTTTTATCAGACTATAGTTCTCCTTGTCAACAAGTGTTTATTGAATGTTGTGGAAAGGACATCATGTTGCGAGGAATCACGCCGCGTACACACATTTTCCGGGTTGTAAAAAATGAAGTTTTTAATGGTCTAGAAAAAACTAAGTTTTTTTCAACCCGATCGTTAAAACGGCCTTGCCTACACACAATTGTAGAAAAAATGCTCTAGCAAAGCGCGGTGACGTACAACACTATAAAGGAGAAGTTTAATTCGGATGGCGCCACCATTTGGGCTGCTTTTGCTGATTTCCTGATAGTAAAAGACAATTTGCGCTTTTCAGTCCGTTACATCATGATGAATGTGCTTACTCCATTACAAACGCTAGTTTTACCAGAACGAGCGCTCACATTTCATAACTTGCTTCTGAGCATGCATGTTTTTTTCAGGTCGTTAAAATCATGACCATTTTTTACGACGTTAAAAATGTTGTGAAAAATTACAGCATGTTGACATTTTTAATGCCCATTTTTTACATGCTCTGGAGCCCACACATGATCGTTTTTACTGGTATTAAAAAGGAACGTAAATTTTTAAAACCCGAAAAACGGTCGTGTGTTTACGCGGCATAAGAAATGTAGTAGAGATTGGTATGATCAATGACAATTTTTCATTCTTCAGTCACAGTCCATTGAACCAAAAGAGGAAGTCCGAAAGGTCACACATCAAAGCAAAACCATGTGAGAAGGTATAGGACAGCCTCATCCCGGGCGCCAACCATACACCTTCTCACAGGGTTTTGCTGTGATGTGCGACTTTTAGGACTTGCTTTCCTGACTAGATGTTTTGAGCTGTGACAAGTTCTGTCCTTGTTGGCAATCCTAGGGGTTTGTCATGAGGACCTGGTGGAGCCTGTGATTTTTGTTGTGGTTCACCAAGTCCATTGAATGCTTAACTGGTTGTGGTGTTATTTGAAGATATTCATGTTGTAAAAGGGTTCATTTAGCAGCAACAAAGATGTATGTCAAGGGCTTCAACTGTAGGTATTTTATTTTCCATCGGAAAAAAATCTAAAGAACAAACACCATAACACAACATTAGCAGAAGTTGCCCAAAGGGTGGCGCTAAAGAGCTGAAAAACACGCAGTTTTGTGTATGTTGGCTAAAAAGTTTCTGCCATCTGTATGCATAGCAAGTTCACGGCCAACGCCTTTTGGACAAAATTCCAGGAGTTTGTCGGGTGGAAATCCAATTGTGTGTGTATGAGGCTTTAAGACTGTAGACATTAGTTGGTAGCCATTGACCCAGCATCTCTACTCAATGGGCCAGATTCAGGTAGAGTTAGGCTGGCGGATCAATGGATCCGCCAGCCTAACTGTCACTTTAAGCCGGCGTTTTTGTTTTCTGTAACCAGAAAACAAGAAACGCCGGGTTGGAGTTCCGATGCGAGCAGCGTAAATTAATTTCGCCATCGCAACATTACTTCAACTTAAAAATGGCGCCGATTTACGCTCAAAAAATGTGTTAATGAGCGGGAATCGGCAATTCACAATCTTTTTCGGGCGCGACGCAGTGACTTTACGACGTTTCCGGAAGCGATACGCGGCGTATAGATAAAGCAGCCCCCTAGTGGAATATCCTATGTTAAGTATAGGCGTCGTCATCGCGTCGAAAAAAAAACAAATCGCGTCGCTTGCGTAAAACATTCATGAATGGGGATGTGACGTCATTGACGTTCACTGACAGAATATGGAGCATGCGCACTGGGATGCATTGACACTCGACGCATGCGCAGTACGTTCGCCGCGGGATCGCGCTTAGTTTGAATACTACACGCCCCGTACCCGCCCAATTTGAATTCCACCGGCTCATTTGCGATGCGCTGCCGCAACTTTAGGAGCAAGTGCTTCATGAATAACAGCACTTGCTCCTAAAATTTCGGCAGAGTAACGTAAATGAGAAGCGTTACTCCAGAGCAAAGATGCTCCCATCTACCTGAATCTGGCCCAATGTGTTGCAGATCTAATTTAGGCTTGGTTCACATATATGCGAATTGGATGTGGTTTTCTGCGCATCCAATTCATGACGGGCTAGTGTGACTGGCTCTCAATCGAGCCGATTCGAACAGGTCCGGGGCGGCGGCAGAGCGCATTGGAAAAGGGTTCTGTGTGTTTGGGATTCGAACCTGAATCCCACCTGAACCAGTGTACAGACACACACCAGACCCTATGCTGGGAGCCGCAGCTGTAGATATGCGAATCCAGCCTTAGGCAGATTGGTATAATGTTCTTGGCTGAAATTGAGGATTGACACATTCTGTGCAGCATGTAAAATAATTTGATCTTTACGTAGATCTTTAGCAATCTTGTTTTGTCCACAGGTGAGGGAAGAAATTTCTGAAAGACTTCCAAAATTTCTGGCTATATTCCCCTCAATTAGCTGTTGTGAATGTAGCTCTTACAATCTGGTAAGTAATTCAGATTTGGTCTTAAAGGTCATCTCCACTTGATAGTTTCGGATATAGAAAGATCGTACCTTGGAGGGAGGGTCTGCCTGATAAAATATGGTTTTCCTGCAAGGCTTTCTAGAATTGCACCTTGATAAAAGTCTAGGTTACATCCTACTTAATCATCTATACACCGTAGTTTTTGTTGGAAATCCCAGAATTGTATGCGTTTCCGCCTTAAAACAAAGTATTAAGGTAATTCAGATTTGGTCTTAAAAGTCATCCCCATTGATAGTTTTGGATATAGAAAGATCGTACCTTGAAGGGAGGGTCTGTCTGATAAAATATGGTATTCCTGCAAGGCTTTCTAGAATTAGACCTTGATGTAAGTCTAGGTTACACCATCCTTAATTGTCTATATGGTTTTTGTTGGAAGTCCCAGAATTGGATGTTTTTCCACCTTTCTAAATGAATTATCAAAGTGTAACTCGTGCTATTTTTTTTTTTCATTTTTCATTTAGTTTAAAATTCTCACTCGGTCGGTTCACACTGGGGCGACGCGTCGCTTCCCATGTAATGCAATGGAACCGTTCTAATCAGAGCGACGCAAGTCGCTCCGACTTAGAAATTTGGTTCCTGTACGACTTTGGGGGCAGCTCGGGGCGACTTCTATACAGAAGTCGTCTTGCAAATTGCCTCTGAAGTCGTCCTCAGGACGACTTGCAGAGCTGCCCCCAGAGTCGTGCCGCCTGTGTGTGAACTGACTCTTAGTCAGGTTTTTACTGGCTATTTTCTACACTTTGGGGAGATTAGCCCTTGCCTGCTGTACTGCAAACAGGAATTTGTCAGTAGAATTGGGGAAGTTAGAACCTCTGTCAATATTTAATTGCTGCTTTTGTCCATGTTTGAAATTCCCCCTGAATTCCTGTCCAGGTTGCAATGTTGTCAAGAACTTAACAAAAATGCCCCCAGTGGACACACAGGAAGCAAAATAAATCTTAGAGATTCTTAAAGCCTTACACACGATCAGAGTTTTTGACAACAAACCTACGACGGACCTGTTTTTGTAGATAATCCGTCCGTGTGTACACTCCATTGGACAAACTTTTTTGCTTTTTCATCGGACAAATGTTCGCTGTGAGAACAGACAAACTTTCTGTCAACAAATGTCCGATGGAGCAAATCCAAAGTACAAACACGCATGTTCAGAACCAATGCTAAAGATCGGACAACAATAGCAGAAGTTGCCCAAAGGGTGGCGGTAAAGAGCAGAAAAACCATGTAGTATGTCTATTACGTCACTACGTTTGTGTTTGTTGGCTGAAAAAGTCCTGCCGTGTATATGAAAGTTCACAGCCACACCCTTCAGAGCAAAATCCACGGAAAAGTCTGTTGGAAGTCCGATCGTGTGTATGAGGCTTAACTATTCTTTATACTGTGCTAAACTAGCTGGCCTAAGTTACACATCATTATAAGAGCTACACGTATTGGTGTCAAAGAATTTTGTATGGGGAAATGAAGGCACAGATATTAGCACCCCAGATTCACTTCTCGTCAGTACCACTGAATTGGGATCTACTTTAAAGTGTATAAAACTATTTAATGTTTATGAGAATACTGACCACTTGTAGCCAACCTCCATGGTCTTCTAAAACCATACGATGGTGCTTAAGTATCCCGGTGAAGGTTCTGTAATATAAAATGAATACATAACTGGAAAGCGCTGCTGCAAAAGAGTGCCCCCTTAGTAATAGCTTAATGGAAGGAAGTGGAGGCAAAATCTTACCATTGATAGCTCCAGTTACAAAAAGCTATCAGGTAATTCAACATCTCTGTGTCATTGGTATTGCCATTCCATAGTACAATGATGGTTATTAGACTAGAGATGGTGGTTGTTGGACCTTAGCCATTAGGTCAGGTCCCGGTGGCAAATTGAAACAAAATCATAGAGGCGCACAGAAGCAGTTTTTCTGGATATGTGTAAAAACAGGTATGTTATAATATCTGCTCATTTACAAGTACATTTTTTTACTGAACTACACAGGGGTGTCAAACTCAAATTTATCGAGGGTCGCATCAGCATTATGACTGCCCTCAAATGGGCCGGTTGATTCTGTAAGATTAGATATTCAGCGCATCCAATATTCTTACATTAGATGTTAAGAGTCAACCCACCATCAGAAGTTAAGTCCTCCAATCTCCATTACATCACAGTGCACCCCCATTCCCTTAAAGGGGTTGTAAAGAAAAAAAAATGTTTTCATAATCAGCATCATTTACCCGCAGACATTCCTCTTTTCACTTCCTCGTTGTTCGTTTTTGCTCAGAAGTTGCGCTATTTCTTCTCTGTTCACTTCCTGCTTGTCTGATTTTACGGACCACCGTGAAGGGAGACTTTACTGCGGTGGTCAGTGACGTGCTCGCCCCCCTCCTAGGAACTACATCTGTGCGGCAGGACGCTCTCTACGTGTTAGAGACTTCAATTACTGGGCGTGCCGCAATTCATACTGGGAAATGTAGTTCTTAAATGAACAAATGATACAAACCAGGAAGTGAATGAGAGAACAGAAACTAGAACGCCGGCGGTGATATAGATCAGGGATCTCCAAACTACGGCCCTCCAGCTGCTGTGGAACTACACTTTCCATGAGGCATTGTAAAACTCTGACATTCGTAGACATGACTAGGCATGATGGGAATTGTAGTTCCTGAACACCTGGAGGGCCATAGTTTGGAGACTCCTGATATAGATGAAGGAATTTAATAGGTACAGTGCGGAAAATAAGTATTTGAACACCCTGCTATTTTGCAAGTTCTCCCACTTGGAAATCATGGAGGGGTCTGAAATTGTCATCGTAGGTGCATGTCCACTGTGAGAGACATAATAAAAAAATTTTTTTCCAGAAATCACAATGTATGATTTTTTTAACTATTTATTTGTATGATACAGCTGCAAAGAAGTATTTGAACACCTGAGAAAATCAATGTTAATATTTGGTACAGTAGCCTTTGTTTGCAATTACAGAGGTCAAACGTTTCTTGTAGTTTTTTACCAGGTTTGCACACACTGGAGGAGGGATTTTGGCCCACTCCTCCACACAGATCTTCTCTAGATCAGTCAGGTTTCTGGGCTGTCGCTGAGAAACACGGAGTTTGAGCTCCTCCAAAGATTCTCTATTGGGTTTAGGTCTGGAGACTGGCTAGGCCACACCAGAACCTTAATATGCTTCTTACAGAGCCACTCCTTGGTTATCCTGGCTGTGTGCTTCGGGTCATTGTCATGTTGGAAGACCCAGCCTCGACCTATCTTCAAAGCTCTAACTGAGGGAAGGAGGTTGTTGCCCAAAATCTCGCAATACATGGCCCCGGTCATCCTCTCCTTAATACAGTGCAGTCGTCATGTCCCATGTGCAGAAAAACACACCCAAAACATGATGCTACCACCCCCATGCTTCACAGTAGGGATGGTGTTCTTGGGATGGTACTTATCATTCTTCTTCCTCCAAACACGGTTAGTGGAATTATGACCAAAAAGTTCTATTTTGGTCTCATCTGACCACATGACTTTCTCCCATGACTCCTCTGGATCATCCAAATGGTCATTGGCAAACTTAAGACGGGCCTGGACATGTGCTGGTTTAAGCAGGGGAACCTTCCGTGCCATGCATGATTTCAAACCATGACGTCTTAGTGTATTACCAACAGTAACCTTGGAAACGGTGGTCCCAGCTCTTTTCAGGTCATTGACCAGCTCCTCCCGTGTAGTCCTGGGCTGATTTCTCACCTTTCTTAGGATCATTGAGACCCCACGAGGTGAGATTTTGCATGGAGCCCCAGTCCGAGGGAGATTGACAGTCATGTTTAGCTTCTTCCATTTTCTAATGATTGCTCCAACAGTGGACCTTTTTTCACCAAGCTGCTTGGCAATTTCCCCGTAGCCCTTTCCAGCCTTGTGGAGGTGTACAATTTTGTCTCTAGTGTCTTCGGACAGCTCTTTGGTCTTGGCAATGTTAGTAGTTGGATTCTTACTGATTGTATGGGGTGGACAGGTGTCTTTATGCAGCTAATGACCTCAAACAGGTGCATCTAATTTAGGATAATAAATGGAGTGGAGGTGGACATTTTAACCACTTTAGCCCCGGGCCTGTTTTTCAGATTCGGTGTTTACGAGACTAAAATATTTTTTTTTGCTATAAAATTACTTAAAACCCCCAAACATTATATATTTTTTTTTTCTAACACTCTAGAGAATAAAATGGCAGTCATTGCAATACATTTGTTACACCGTATTTGCGCAGCGGTCTTACAAGCGCACTTTTTTTGGAAAAAAATCACTTTTTTAAATAAAAAAATAAGACAACAATAAATTTGGCCCAATTTTTTTACATATTATGAAAGATAATGTTACGCCGAGTAAAATGATACCCAACATGTCACGCTTAAAAATTGCGCCCGCTCGTGGCATGGCGTCAAACTTTTACCCTTAAAAATCTCGATAGGCGATGTTTAAAAAATTCTACAGGTTGCATTTTTTGAGATACAGAGGAGGTCTAGGGCTAGAATTATTGCTCTCGCTCTAACGATCGCGGCGATACCTCACTTGTGTGGTTTGAACACCGTTTTCATATGCGGGCGCTACTCGCGTATGCGTTCGCTTCTGCGCGCGAGCTCGTCGGGACGGGGCGATTTAAAAAAATTTTTTTTTTGTTTTCGTATTTATTTGGATTCATTTTACCAATTTTTAACACTAAAATAAAAAAAATAAAAAAAATTATCACTTTTATTCCTATTACAAGGAATGTAAACATCCCTTGTAATAGAAAAAAGCATGACAGGTCCTCTTAAATATGAGATCTGGGGTCAAAAAGACCTCAGATCTCATATTTAGGCTAAAATGCAAAAAAAAAAAAAAAAAATTTTTAAATGTCATTTTTCAAATGACATTTAAAAAAAAATGTCTCTTTAAGAGGCTGGGCGGAACTGACGTTTGACGTCACTTCCGCCCAGCAGAGCTACGGGGATGGACGAGGGAAATTTTTTCCCTCACTCGCATCCCCGCTGACCAGACGAGCGCACCCGGTCGCCTCCGCCGCTACCGACGGCTCCGGTAAGCGGCGGAGAGCGCGGGAGCGCAGCGGGAGGGGGGGGGACGCTCGTCCGCCACCGATAACGGCGATCTCGCGGCGATTCCGCCGCGGAGACCGCCATTATCGTTTACCCGACCGCCCACAGAAGAGATGGATATCTCGGTTGTGGCAGCAGCTGCTGCCGTTACCGAGATATCCATCTCTAAAGTGCCGACGTATACCTGCGGTGGGCGGTCGGGAAGTGGTTAAAGGCAGACTAACAGGTCTTTGAGGGTCAGACTTCTAGCTGATAGACAGGTGTTCAAATACTTCTTTGCAGCTGTATCATACAAATAAATAGTTAAAAAAATCATAAATTGTGATTTCTGGAATTTTTTTTTTGATTATGTCTCTCACAGTGGACATGCACCTACGATGACAATTTCAGAACCCTCCATGATTTCCAAGTGGGAGAACTTGCAAAATAGCAGGGTGTTCAAATACTTATTCTCCACACTGTATTTACTCGTTTGTTAACAGAATCATTACACTATTCTGTCTGTCTACCTTGCAGACATTAATTTTAGGCAAAAATAAATAAATAAATCCTTTACAACTCCTTTAAGCTGCTGCTGGGAAGAAGATGGATGCATTGCTTAAAAGCAGAAAGTAAGGGCTCTTTCACACGTCCGTTGAGTTTTTTAGATCAGTTTTTTCCCCCTTCAGTTGATCCGTTTTTTCATCAGTTTTTCGTCCGTTTACATCCGTTTCCGTTCCGTTTTTTTCATCCGTTTTTTTTTTTTTACATATTTTGATGAAAAACTGACGTTAGCGGATCGGATGGTAAACGGATCATCTGCTAACGTCCGTTTTTCGTTTTTTTGACGGAAGAAAAATAGGGTTTTCTTCCGTCCAAAAAAACTGAGCTTACCGCAGACAGATGTTAACGGACGTTAGCAGATGCTCATCCGCTAACGGACGCTAACCCATAGGGAAGCATTAAGGTCCGGTAACGGACGTCCAAAAAACTGACAAACTGAACGGACGTGTGAAAGGGCCCTAAGGGTCTTGAGGAGGACCAGAGGAGAGGGCGAGGGCAACATGAAATGGCCTGGAGGGCCGGATTCAGCCCGCGGGCCTTGTGTTTGACACCTGTGAACTACACATTATATATGATAATGCTAAGTCTGCAAATTATGTTTTGCTGTAACATTGCAGCTATGGTACTTTTGGCTGTTGCATATCTTTACAGGAGCAGAATCAAGACTTGGCTGTGTACAGCGTGGAGACCTACCGAAAAATAGAGGACAGCTGAAAACAGTGGCAGTCATCATATATGCGTGGCATTTATGTCAAACTTGGCACAGTCCTGGCGTTCTTGAACAGTATGTGGACAGGACGATACACCAGTTATTTTTCCTGGATAAATATTTTGTTAAGGACATGGCAAGAAGCATTTTCAGCAAGTATGGCATCTAGCTGTGCTCCTACCTCAAAAGGCTTTGACGTGTACTATATGCTCTTCTGATCTGAATGTTTACGGAAATATGTTTTATATGTGGATTTATGTTTACATATGCCAAGAGTTCAGCTTTAAAGGATACAAATAAATGCAGCTCTCTATTCATTTATTTTTTATTATTTATATGTAAGTGTACTTGAATTTGGCTTGGTATTGGCGTCTTGCAGTCTACTGTACAGTAGAGCTTGGAGAGGTGCAGGGACAGAAGCAGCATGCTGATAGGTGGCCAAAAGATGGTCTTCCACTATCCTGTCACAGGGTGGGAGCGTAATGCCCCGTACACACGATCAGACTTTTGCCCAGCCAAATCACATCGGAATTCCATAAAAATAAAAAAAATAGATCATGTTCTATATCTAAAGTCTGATGGAATTCATTGGAATTTCTGGGGCTACACACGACCGGAAAATCCAATGGAAAAAGTCAGTCGGAAATTCTGATCATGTGTACGGGGCATTAGTGAAAGTTGCAGCAGGCCAAGATTAGGTCCCCTGCTAGACAAGAACAATGGCTCCATGCTTGTCCCAAGTCAGGCACACACTAGATAGAGAAACCAAGATTAGGTCCCCTGCCCTGTTCCTCTCCTCTTTACAATTGTGTCAGCAGTGAGTTTTTAAATTAGTATCCTCATAAGTGTAGACCAAAGGATATTAGGGTTGGGCTAAGGTTAACAGGTTAGACCAATGCTGCATACAGACGATCGGAATTTCCGACAACAAATGTTTGATGTGGAATAAGGAAAGGGTGGATGGCGCTGTGGTAATCCTGGGATCAAAGAAAATGAAAAAACGGTGTAGATTCCCAAGGACAAACCTGTCTGTGTGGGGGTAACCTATGCTAGGGCTGTGTCCAATGATGTATGCACTCCCTATAAACACACACTAAAAAAGGGGGGGGGGGTGTGTTGAGGTGACCCTTTTAATGATTGAAATAGTGTCACAGAAAGTGGCTAGGCCTGGGCCACCAACTTCCACTGGTTTCCAGGTATCATGTAATGTTGCTAGAAACAAAATAAACAAATGTTCAATGTGAGCTTTTGGTCGGATATTCAGACCATGTGTAGGCCCATCGGACATTTGCTGTCAGAATTTCCGACAACAAATGTTTGGGAGCTGGTTCTTGGAAATTCCGATTGTGTATGCAAATCCAATGTACAAAAATCCACGCATGCTCGGAATCGAGCAGAAAAGCTGCGCAGCCTATTGAACTTAATTTTTCTCGGCTCGGCGTAGTGTTCTTGTACGTCACCATGTTCTTGACATTGGGAATTTCCGACATTTTTGTGACCGCATGTAGAACACACACACACATGTTATATTATATATATATATATATATATATATATATATTACACACACACACACTTTTTTTCTTGCAGAGTTTAACTTTGATATAGATTTTTCTTTTTTAATTAACTATTTTAAAATGTAGATCTTTCGGTGGTGCATGGTGACATAGGGAGGACAGATTTTTCAAGAATCGTGATCTTTATTCTAAGCAAAAGAATCACAATTCTCATTTTTTCCCAAAATCGTGCAGCTCTACTTCTACATCGGGGGTCTTCAAACTTTCTAAACGGGGGCCAGTTTACAGTCCCTCAGACTTTAGGGGGGCCAGACTGTGTCCACTGGGAGTAGAAAGGGTACGACAGTCAGTTTTGAAAAAAATAAAAATGCCCTATCCTCAACATCAATGGGAGCAATCGCGCAGCATCATTGGTCTCATTGAGAGGAATTGTACCCCAACATTGGTAGCATTGTGCCCCATCACTGTCAGTGGGAGGAATTGTGCCCCAACGTTGGTGTCATTAGGAGGAAATGTACCAGCTCATTAGTGTCACTGGGAGGAATTGTGCTGTGCCCCTCTATTGGTGTGGTGTCGGTGGAAAGTGTTGTGCCACATCGTTGGTCTCTGTGGGGGAGGGGGAATTATGCCCCATAGTAGGTATCCGTGAATGAAGTTCCCCAAGCGCCGGATAAAAGCAAGCAAAGGCCCCCAGGGCTCAGTTTGGAGAATACAACCATACAATTTTTTTTTTTTATTAAAAAGGGATTAATGACAATAGCCAAGCTACATTGCGGATGCTTTAGCTTTCATAATTGTTGAGTCACACAAGTATAGAAATAAGTATTTCTGCCTTCTCCCCTTGCTCTCATATAATGCAGGTTTATTTTGTGGCTTGTGACTATGAAGCACTGAGGTATAAGACAGCCAAAACAACTAGACAAGGCCAGCACTGGCACTTTCCCACGACAATACAGGTTCACTTTAAAAACGAGATACTTTGCACGAAAATTGTTTTTTTAATAATTTACTTTGGTGCAGGTCCGAAAACCAGCTCCAATAAGAGCACAAAATTCTTTACCCCAGGCAGCAGTCTGCAATAAAGCCTGCTGAATATGCAACAGTGTGAATCTTTGTCTATTCAAGTATCAGTCATACCAACGCACGTGCTTTAAGAATATTGGAGCTTCCCTTCTTTAAAAA
The DNA here is from genome assembly GCA_029574335.1 of Rana kukunoris. Taxonomy (NCBI): domain Eukaryota; kingdom Metazoa; phylum Chordata; class Amphibia; order Anura; family Ranidae; genus Rana; species Rana kukunoris. The sequence goes on from CM056052.1 coordinate 37,991,758, forward strand.
AAAAAAGCTAAGTTTGACACTTTGCTCTAAATAAAATCAAAACAAAATTTGCTAAATTACATTTTTATTAATTTGCAAAACTTCTTAACACTCTGCAATTCCTGCAGAGACGCTGACACAGTTCATATTTCCAGAAGCTCATTTCAAAGCTGTGAGCACTACAGGTTTTATTCAGCAACAATTCATCTTTTTTTCCCCAACAATAACTCCTCTTTTCTTGCGCAGGACATAGAAAAGCAAGGAACGGCCATGGGCACATACACAGGCCCTGTCCATCATTAGGTAATTGAATCCGATGTTGTAGGAATTGCTTGGTGCTCAGTACAAATCAGTATTGTATTGAAAACCGCAGACAAGGCAACTAAAAAAATATTTACAGTGCGGCAAAATTATCCTGTGCAGGAGGGAGACATTCTTTGTTATTAGTGCATTGCTCTGGTGCATAGGCTGGGAAAGTAAACCGAGTTACAGGTTATTGGGGATAGGCCTCCACAATCATTCCATGACCCTAAAGAAAGAAAAAAAAAATGTTATCAAAAGTACATAAGGGTGTCTACATTCAGTGAAATAGATATTTGGTTTTTATACAAACACTGGAATTCCGAAGTAAAAATAATGTATGCAGGTATACATGCAAAACTGTGGTGAGCAACTAAAAAGCAAATACACTGTTCATTTCACAAGAGACTTTGCACCCTAAAAAATACATTTCTCCAGGGGTTATTGAATGTGGTGGTTTCCTTTTAGCAAAGAATACCCAATCACATTCAAGGAAAATAAAAAACAGCATTTTTGTTTGTGCATGATTGGATAACGGAAAGCAGCAGAGCTTGAACCCATGCCCTAAGCTCTGGGGATAAATATTTTGCAGAGAGCAAATGCACTTGCAAAGTGAACAGTCTATTTGACTTCAGGAAATCAACCCCAATGTGCCTTATGACTTTTCCTGAAGGTCTACCAGCTGCTGGGACTCTGACCTCACTGCCTCTCTTCTGGATATACAGCTCAGAGGTCATAGGTTTTCCACTCCTCCCTTTTGTCATGTCATTATGCATCGATTAAAGGGCAAAGACTAGTACTGACCAATGAGGCCCCTCCCAGTCCTGCCCTGTGTACCACTTCTTATTTGATAGCTGCATTTAAAAAGGGGGACCCCCCCGTGGACCAGCTCTACCTCAATGTGGCACTAACACAGAGGGTCTGGGAAAGCTGCTCTGGTGACTGGTGTCCTCTCCTGGAGCAGGTTCTGTGGTGTCTCTTCTACCAGCGCTAGGCGTCCAATAGAAATCGCCTGATGTTTTGGCCAATCGGGAAGCACGTTTCATACCTGCTTTCCTATTGGCTAGGAGGAGGATCAGTGTTGCAACAGTGAATTTTCATTCACTGTTGCAACACACCTGGGTGAGCTCCAGACGCAATGCTTTGCGTTCAGAGTCCACTTGATTTTGAAGCCTATTAGACCCTATGGAGGAAAGAAAGAGCATAAAAAAATATTGCAGTGACCACATTTGGTAACGATTGTCAAGTTGCAATATATTACAATTTAGGTTTTGGGTTTAATACCACTTTAAATTGTATATGCAGCTTTGCAAAGGCAGGCAGAGAGGGCTTAGGAAATTAATTAATCACTTAATCACTTGAGCTACTGAGCCTTGTAATCCGTTGCTGTAAACAGGATGAACATCTAAGGCCCCTTTCACACGGGGTGGACTCAGCCTGCTGATCCCCGCTGAGCAGGCGGAAGGCATGCTTCTGAGGAGCGGACACCGCACTCTCCCCTCTACACCCGCCATCAACGAACATGTCCGTTGACACCCGCTGCTCCATAGAAGAGGATCCGATCATACATCTATTTCCCAAAGAACACCTCTGGATAGGACGCGGAGCACGTGCACTCAACTTCTTTGGTCGGCCATGGCGAGGCCTGTTCTGAGTGGAACCTGTCCTGTTAAACCGCTGTATGGTCTTGGCCACCGTGCTACAGCTCAGTTTCAGGGTCTTTGTAATCTTCTTATAGCCTAGGCCAGGGGTAGGCAACCTAGGCCCTCCACCCGTTTTAAAACTACAAGTCCCATGAGACATTGCAAGACCCTGACAAATATGGCATTACTCCTAGAGGCAGAGGCATGATGGCATTTGTAGTTTCACCACAGCTGGAAGGCCGAGATTGCCTAGGCCATTTTTATGTAGGACAGCAATTATTTTTTTTCAGATCCTCAGAGAGTTGTTTGCCATGAGGTGCCATGTTGAACTTCCAGTGACCAGTATGAGAGCCTGAGAGTGATAACACCAAATTACACACACCTGTTCCCCATTCACACCTGATACCTTGTAACACAGAGTCACATGACACCGGGGAGGGAAAATGGCTAATCTGGCCCAATTTGGACATTTTCAGGGGGGTACTCACTTTTATTGCCAGCGGTTTAGACATTAATGGCTGTGTGTTGAGTTATTTTGAGGGGACAGCAAGTTTACACTGTTATACAAGCTGTACACTCACTACACAACATTGTAGCAAAGTGTCATTTCTTCAGTGTTGTCACATGAAAAGATAGAATAAAATATTTATAAAAATGTGAGGGTGTACTCACACAAATTATATATATATGTCAGATGATTCAATGTGTGATCGCTCCCTCTGTGATCTTTCAGGTGAACTTTGATTGCAGAGAAGCGCAGTGCTCAGGTGCGGATGTTTGACTAAGATAAGCACACAATAGAGACAGAAACGGTAGCGAGGGATCCATGGGAGAGCAGCGACAGGTGCCGTGTATTGTATTCTCTGCTCAGACGAGAGAATTCTCCCCCCAAGGCATACAACTCACAAACACTCACTCAACCTGCTGGTAATTCATAATGTGTTGAGATTTCCCTCTGACAATAAACTCCGGGGAAAAGATCAGACAGAAATACTAACACACAAGGTAAATGCGGTTATATTTATCCCCAGCCTGCGCCTATTCACCGCAGCAGGAATACCAAAGCAAGTTTACCTGGAGGAATTACATCTTAGCCATAGATAACAATCGCAGCAGTGTGAAGTGTGAAATGTGTAACAGCAGACAACAAAATGGCCAAAATATAAAACTTGCTGCACACAATTTCTCCTTACCATGACATCATTCATCAGATCTTTGGAAGTTAGAACGCAACGTTTTTTTTCAGTTATTTTGAAGGTTTTCAAAAGATTTTTTTTTTCTGTCACAATGTAGAGTATAAGATTTCCCATCATCTGTGCCCAGTCTTGCCACACAGAATTAATCCAGCTCTGAGCAATTATTTTATTGTTCAGTGAAATAAAACAGACTTACAGAGAAAAACCTTAGTTCGTGCCGCCCCCTTGCTGTGAGTGACAGGTTATTTACATATCTCATGCACTAGCCTGGAACATTATTTTTTTAATTCCCACCCCCACACCTTTTCTGAAGTCATGTGGTTACTTTTCTGGATTTTGACTGGATGTTGGGGTTCATAGCAGAATTTACTGTAATGAATACACAAGAGAACATGCAATTTGAGAAGGGGAGTGTAGAGGTGGGCGGAGAGTCTATTGACATCACGACTCCACCCACCGAGCTCCAGACAACAGACCCACCCACAGAATCTGCAGTTTTTCTGTTCTCATAACAGAGGGGGGAGACATTTGACAGGTAAGGATACATGCAGGAGGCATCTATATCCCTATGGATCAGCACTATGGCAGTAGTTTAGAAAGGATGAGAGGGGCTTTACATCCACTTTAAGCTAATGCATAAACATTTTTTTTTAAAATAAAATAGAAATACATTTCAAATACAGGGTGCACCCATGACTCCATGCTACACACATACAGGTAGGTCCATATATATTTGGACACAGGCACAATTTGTTTCATGTACTTTCCAAAACAGTCAAGCTATAGTTATATAATGGATATGGAGCTGAAAGTGCACACTCTCGGGTTTAAATTGAGAGTTTTTACATCCAAATTGAAGGAAGGGTTTAGGAATTACAGCTTTTAAGAATAGAAATCCCCCCTTTGTCAAGGGACCAAAAGTAATTGGAAAATGTAATCAAAAAGCCGTTTCATGGCGAGGTACGACTTCAAATTCATTTGGATTGTTTTGTTTTAATTTTATTCTGGTGGCATACAGAGACAAAAAGGATAAAAAAAATTGTTCCCGTTTCCAAATATATATGGACCCAACTGTATTTAGGGGGCAACATGGTGCTGGCAGGCCCCTTCTTTTGGGTTAAAAGCGCCACATAAGTGGAGGTCCAGCGAAAAAATAATTATATTAAAAGCCAGCAGCTACAAATACTGCAGCTGCTGACTTTTAATAAATGGACACTTAGCTGTCCAGCGCGCCCGCGATGTCGGCAGCAGAAGATTAGCAAATCGCTAGTCTCTCTGCTGCGCCCGCCGCCATACTCTGTGAGGGAATCAAGAAGTGAAGCCTTGCGGCTTCACTGCCCGGTTCCCTACTGCACATGCACGACTAGCGCGGCACTTTCCCAGTGGTCCCCACTGTCTCCTGGGACCCCTGTGTTTCCCCGAAGGCAGCGGGGTGGGGGACGAGACGACAAAAAAAAGTGGAGTGACTCCTGTGGGAGTCTCTCCCTGGAAGTGGGTGCAAATACCTGCAAAATAATGGAAATCCTGAAAACATGACCTGTTGGGGCGCCTTGAGGTATGGAGTTGAGAAACACTGCTGTAGACCAGTTTTGTAACAACTGCGCCCATTCAAATAGGACAAAAGAGCAGAGTAAAGAAAACTTGCAAATCCTGTGACTTCTTCAGATAGAAGCACTAATGTGCCCTAAATTTGTCCTGAACATCTGGGCTTTAGTAAGCGCTGCTCGTGAACGAACCAAGGAATATGGGGACAGAAGAATTTTGATAGACCCTATATAGTCCAGTAATGCTGAACCTTGGCACCCCCGATGTTTTGGAACTACATTTTCCATGATCCTCAAGTACACTGCAGAGCGCATAAGCATCATGGAAAATGTAATTTCAAAACATCTGGGTTGCCAAGGTTCGCCATCACTGATATAGTCTAACAGTGAACTGCTTTAAAGTGATTTCTGCATGACGCTGATCTCTGAGCAACCCCAGCAGTGGTTCTGTTCTCTGAACAGCATGGGCAGCACTACACAGCAGCATAAGCTTAAAGCAGAACTAAAACCTTCTATCCTTTTCAGCCTAGGAAGCTGCCATCTTAGCCTCTGTTTGATCTTCAATGGCCATGATACCGCACATGTGATCAGTTATGACACCAGCCATTGGATGAGAGCACAACCAATGTGACAATTACATTCCCAGCATTAGCTGGGAATGCAACTTTTTTTGACACATAAAATTGATGGGTTAAGGTTCCGCTTTAAATAAAAATCAACCATGGCTGCTCACACAAGCATGTGTATTTAAAGGGGTTGTAAAGGTAGAATTTCTTTTTTCCCCCCTAAATAGCTTCATTTACCTTAGTGCAGTCCTCCTTCACTTACCTCATCCTTCAATTTTGCTTTTAAATGTTCTTATTTCTTCTGAGAAACCCTCAATTCCTGTTCAGGACGCCCACTAACACACAGGTCCTTTATCTGCAACGTAGAGAGCGTCCTGACTCTCCTAGTGTCCAAAGGAGGAGGCAAGCACGACACTCCACACCAGGGAGAAAGCCTTGCATTACTGTGTGGAGTTACAGACAGAAAAACAGGAAGTGAGGATTTCTCAGAAGAAAAAAAGGACATTTAAAAGCAAAATGAAAGGATGAGGTAAGTGGAGGACTGCACTAAGGTAAAGGAAGCCATTTAGGGAATTTTTTTTTTTTTACCCTTACAACCTCTTTAAAAGCCACACACATATGGCGAAGATTGAGCAGATCACATGAACATAAAATCCAAAATAAAAAGGCACTGAGTAAACCCCATGTTTGAAAAGCTCACCTGTCCTCCAGCAGCACACGCTGCTACCAGTCCATACTGTCCTCCTTCCTTCTTCAGTCGGTGAGCAGCTGCCATCACCAGCCGAACACCGGTAGCGGCAAAAGGGTGACCGAGAGACAGTGATCCACCCCAGGTGTTAAACTTCTCCAGGAGGGGAGCACCGACCTGCAAGAATTTGTCAGAGGGAGTAAATAAAAGCAGTTTCTCAGTGCAGGAACATAGGGAAAAAAAAAAGAAAAAAATATATAACAATAATAATATTATAGGAACAAGATTTAGAGGAGGAGAGAGGTTTAGGGGGTGAATTTGGATAATGTTGGACATACAGTTTAAAGCAAACCTATCGATTCGCTGCAACAACCAAAAAATATTAAAACTCACTCAACAGCAATGGAATCTACGGGCCAGATTCTCTTAGATCCCGTGCCGGCGTAGCGTAAGCCATTTACACTACACCACCGCAACTTACTAGAGCAAGTGCTGTATTCTCAAAGCACTTGCTCCGTAGTTTGCGGCGGCGTAGTGTAAATGGCCCGGCGTATCCCTGCATGAATCGAAGGGGGCAGCTTGTATTTAAATTAAGCGCGCCGCCGCGCCGAACGTACTGCGCATGCTCCAAATTATGACGGTGTTTTCGACGTGAACGTAATCAACGTAAATCCCCATTCACGGACGAGTTACGAAAACAACGTAAAAACTTTCAAATTTGTCACGGTCACGGCGTCCATACTTAACATAGGATGCGCCTTCTTTGACCTGCTTTATCTTTACGCCGGAAAAACCTTACGGAAACGTCGTAAACGGCGACGGGGCGGCGTAAAAACGTTCGGGAATCGGCATATTAGGCTCATTTGCATAGGCAAATGAGAAAACGTAAAGGCCACCTAGCGGCCGGCGTTGTCATTACATCTACGATCCGACGGTGTAATTGTTTTACACCTGTCGGAACTTTAGTGTATCTATGCGTAAGTGATTCTAGGAATCACACGCATAGATACCCATTGAAAAAAACTGAGATACGACGGTGTATCTCAGCTGAGAATCTGGCCCTACATGTCTATGTCTGCCAAAGTTCTATTACCAGCCTATTAGTCTTTCCTCAGCATAATGTAGAAGGAAAAACATCCACTTCCTTGCAGCTTTATCCAGACCAGGGAATCCTTAGAAAAACTGTAAATGAAGCAGAATGTACCGGCATGGTGCAAAAATCTTAAAATTGGTTAAAATAAATAGATTGTACTCACAAAACGTGGCATTAAGACAGGTTTCTCACATAATTTCTAGAAGGAACATCTCCAACCATTAGTGCTTCCTTCATAAACCGACCTCTAAAATCCTGGCTAATGCGTTTCGAGGCAGCACCTCTTCAGCAAAGCCAACTCCAGTGATGCTCTGATGAAGCAGTGGTGCCTCAAAATGCATTAGGACATTAGAGGTTGGTCGTCAAATGCAGCACTAATGGGTGGATAAGATGTTCCTTATGGAAATGATCTGAGAATCATCTCTTTACAACACTTTTGTGATTCAAAATGCATTTATTTTAACCAATTAAAGATTTTGAGGAGCTTTAAAAAAAAAAAAAAAAAAAAAAAAAAAAACAACAAAAAAACACGACAGCACATAAGCCTTCATGGCCCTTGGAACTGAGGAAGGGGCTCCAAATAGGGATATAAAGAAAAACATCCTCACTCCTATATTCCCCCACAGACAAACCACAGGAGAGCGCTCCAAAAGACCCTGGGGGAAACAAACACCATCCTTTCACCCTGGGTTCACATATGTGAGCCGGTTCTCGCATCGCACCCTTCCCGCAGACAGCTTACACTGCCTTCTGCGAACCGCTGTGGGTGTCATTGACAAAGTTAATGGCACCCCAAAGTTTAGTTCTCCGATCGCAGTGCAAACTGTGAACTCACACAGGAATCGGATCGAATAGGTGAGAACACCCATGCGATCCGATTCTAGTGCGGGGAAAGAAAAAGCCCCTGCACTATTTTCTGTGCGAATCCAATGCGAGTTCAGCCATACAACTGTATGGCTGAATTCACATTGCTCAGAGATCGCATGTGATCGGCACCTGCGATCTGAGATTGCCCTAGTGTGAACCCAGGCTCAAAGTCTTTCCTGCCTCTGGGGAGGTGGAGTTATGCTCTCTACTGCGCTGTCCTGGACTGACGACCAATAGAGATGGGCTCAGGCGTGTTCGGCAACCTAGTCCCAACCCACCTGCCCGATCCCACCAGGAAGCCGACACTGAACTCCACCAATCACCGGCATTGACACATTTCCTGGTCCACAGATCGGGAAATGTCTCACTGCCTTTGATTAGCAGTTTGCAGTGTCGGCTTCTTGGCGGGAACTGGCAGGTGGGTTGGGACTAGGATCCTGAACACACCTGAGCCCATCTCTAATGACTGGTTAAAAAATAAATAAATAAATAAAAGGGAAAAAAAAAATCTGGGTATCATGAGCAGCATAGTCCTTTCCAGCCAATCAGCAACCAACCAAATTCATCTAACAGTGCATTAAAAACAGGGGTTCAGTTGCATTTGCAAATAAATGCGCAAGTCGCAGGCCCCGTCAAGGCTCCCTTCTAGACCCGAGGACTAAAAAAAAAAAAAATCTAGGCAAGGTCACCTTTGTCTTCCTTCCCATGTAATTCTGGGCAAACCAGTCAGAATCCATTGCTTTCAAATTGGCCAGGATCTGCCCCTATACAAGGAAAGAAAAAAAACAATGTTAACCGGAACCATCAAGGTCTGCTAAAACAGGAGAGGCTTTTTGTAGTATCCAATATTCTGGGTGTGTGAAACACTTGTTCCTCCTACTGGCTTGTACATCCTATGATGGCCTAGGAGCTGGCAGGAGGAGCAGGAATTTACACACCAAAAAACACAACAAACAGCAAAAGCAGAGTTTTAAGAACAAAGGCAAGTATAGACGCTCCTCTTTTACAGGGTGGGCTTAGTTTAGAAGTGACCCTGTGTCCTTATATTAAAATTCAGCAGCTACAATTATTTGTAGCTGCTGACTATTTTTTTACAGATCGGAACTCTCCAGACTTAGAGACCCTGTCATCAGATTATTTGCATCAAATAAAATCATCCCATAAGATTATATGTGCATTTAGTGTATTTTATGCTTGTTATTTACCTGTAAAATCATCCCTTGTATAGACATGCAAACGCCCTGAGATTGCTGCTGGGCACTGTCATCTCCCTGCCCATACATGGACCAAAATTCGGTCGGTCCTTGTTAAACCAGCCAAATTGGATCCGTGTATGGCCGACTTGACACACTTTGAGGCAACACAAAATTTACAATGACAAGATCGCCACCTAGTGGCCGCAAAGGGGAATGAGTAGCCAATAAAATAGGAGTAAAGTATCTAAAAGGCAAAACTTTATTTTTAGGTATTTTTGGATATATTTTGGAAGGGGCAGAAAAGTTGTCAGATTTCTAGTGCGGTATTCCCGTTGGGTAGGAGGTGAAAGGAACTCTTAAGAGGACATGCATTCTGATGACAACTGTCTAGCAGTGGATGTATGTACCTTGCTTTGGAACAAATTTCTCTCACTTCTTGTTTTGTGTACTTGACAAGTGAAGAAAAAAATCACCCCAATGAGGCACAGATAGCAAGAGTTTTAAACAACAGAAATACTGATGAGACAGAGTGTAAACATTGGGGACATTAGAGCGTAAGCTCCTCTGGTACAAAGGCTTATGTGACTGGCTCAGTATTCTCTGTACAACACTGCGGAATAATGTCACAGCTATAACAATATTAACAAACATCATACTCTTTAGCTCCGACATAAACCGCAGTGCTGTACAGAGAACACTGAGCCATTTACATCAGACTCTGCACCAGAGGAACTTACATTCTAATGTGTCATCATAGTCACACACTGTTATACATTTATATAGCTTTGATATATACCGTAGTGCTGTAGAGAAAACAAGCCATTCAAATCAGACTGCACCACGTCAGCTTACATTCCAATGTCCAACCAGCGTCATACGTTATTATAATATATTTATATAGCTCTGACATATACCGCAATGCTGTTTAGAGAACACAATGCCTGTCATTCAAGTCCCTGTTCTAGAGGAGCTTACACGCTAATGTCTCATCACATTAATGCACCGATTTATTGATTGATTGAGATTGATTGACAGATATATATCTATCAATCAATCAATCACACACACACATACAACATACATACAGTACAGACCAAAAGTTTGGACACACCTTCTCATTCCAAGAGTTTTCTTTATTTTCAAAGAACCAAAGATCTCAAATTTGGACTCATCAGACCAAAGCACAGATTTCCACTGGTCTAATGTCCATTCCTTGTGTTATTTAGCCCAAACAAGTCTCTTCTGCTTCTTGCCTTTCTTTAGCAGTGGTTTCCTAGCAGATATTCTACCATGAAGGCCTGATTCACACATTCTACTCTTAACAGTTGTTCTAGAGATAGGTCTGCTGCAAAAGGTGGCTACTTTGAAGAACCTAGAATATGACATATTTTCAGTTTCACACTTTTTTGTTATGTATATAATTCCACATGTGTTAATTCATAGTTTTGATGCCTCCAGTGTGACTCTACAATTTTCATAGTCATGAATATTAAGAAAACTCTTGGAATGAGAAGGTGTGTCCAAACTTTTGGTCTGTACCATATATACACACACACATACACACACACACACACACACACACACACACACACACACTCTATAGAGAGATAAATCTATCTCTCTATAGATTATATATGTGTGTGTCTCTATAGATAGATCCATCTATAGAGACACACACAATCTATAGAGATCTATAGATAACACAAACACACACAGTATATCTCTGTACTCTATCCATTTAATATATCTATATATTTAGATATAGAGATATATATTGATAGATATCTGATATATACCGTATACCAGTGCCGAAAAAACTTGCTCTGTTACGTTGGCGTAGTGTAAAAGGCTTACGCTACGCCAAGGCAATTATCTGAGAATCTGGCCCATAGATCCCTGCACACATCCTGTGAGTTTAACCTGCCACTATGTCATTTATATACACCTAATAACCTGTTTTACACTATTGGTTGCTTGGCACCATTTCTCCTTCCCCTCCACTTACATTCGAATATCCCACCACAGTGAGACACTATTAGAATATATTTATATCTCTCTGGCAGTGCTGTACAGAGAACACTGTACCACTCACATCAGAAAAGCAAATATTGAAAAGCAACACAAAAAAAAACAACACACACAAACACAGTGTACTTCTATCTTACAGCAAAGGCCTCATGGAACTCAAAGGCATCGATGTCGGCTAACGTCAGACCGGCTTTCTCAAGCACTTTGGGTGTAGCGTAGGTTGGCCTGAAATGAATTATACGCATGTTAGAAATTGAAAACACTCAAAACTAAGAAGCCGTCTCTGGATCCAGTGCTATCCTGCAGGTGAGAGGAAAGGTTAGGAAAGGTTTTTAGCCAGTGGCAATGAGCACAGCAATGGGGGTAGTAGTAACACTAAACACACTTCCAGGAGAGGTAGGTGTGTGTGTCAGAGTATCCCAAAATTAGAGGGACGCGTGCAGATTTTTTTCAAGGACACATGCAAACATTCAAGGACGCATAAACTTTATTCTTAGGGTAAGTGTACTTTACTTATTTTTCTGACTGGGGTATGAGCAGATAAAAACCTGGAGTCCGAATGATCCTCTGCCCTGGTTCACACTGGGCTGCAGGAGTTAACTTGTGCGATTTCACTCCCTCTGGCAGTCCCGATTTCGGAGACATCTGTGCAGGTTCTGCACAGATGTCAATGTAAATCGCGCCCTGAAATCGCAAAAAGTAGTACAGGAACTACTTTTTGAAATCGGTGCAGCGCCGCAGATGCGGCGTTGCACCGATTAGGACGGTGTCATTGTGGGAAATTGCCGCCGATTTGAGATGCGATTTCACATGTGAAATCGCATCTCAAATCGAACCCAGTGTGAACCTGGGCTCTACCTCAGTGGTCATCAACCCTGTCCTCAGGGCCCACCAACAGGCCAGGTTTTATGTATTACATTGGGGATATGGAGACTAGAATGCTGCAATCACTGAGCAGCAAATTATATCACCTGTGATGCATTTCAGTTATCTTGCAAACCTGGCCTGTTAGTGGACCCCGAGGACAGGGTTGATAACCACTGCTCTACCTTATTTATAATCAGTTATTACAGTATGGTACTGTATATCGCAGGGTTTCTCAACCAGGGTTCCGTGGTACCCTACGGTTCCTCCAATGATTGCTAGGGGTTCCTTGAGCAATGACCAATTTTTGCCTCTCAGATAAGTTCCCAGTAAAACAAATTAACCATCTGTAGGGGGAAATTCTTCCCCAAGATCACAGACGTAAGGAGCACTCTTCCACTGACCATCACACCACTGTATCATCAGATGTAGATATAGCCATTTTTAACCAGGGTTCCCCGAGACCGAAGTGTTATTTCAAAGGTTTCTCTGTGTTGAAAAGGTTGAGAAAGTCTGGTATATAGTATCGTTCATACAGTACATGCAAAAATATTCATACATACCCAAGAAGAAGCTGATCTTTTGGGTCCTGAGAAACATAGACAAAGTCACTGAAAAAAAAAAGAAAGTTTAAAAGTCTAGTTAGTCTGCGCTCCAGCACAGCAGATCTTCTAGGATAAATTGATTATTCATGTATGATTGCCTATCTAAGCCTGATCCCCCTGTGCAAGCTGTGGTTCCTCCCACGTGCTTCTATGTCACCAATGTAGGCTGCAGTAAAGAAGAAGCTAAAGGAAGTAACCAGTAACCACTAAGTGCAGAGGGGGGGGGTCAGTCATTCTGAAGTTTCTTTAACAACCGACATTGTACCAAAACAAAAATTAATGTCCTTTTATCCCTACAAATAGAACTTTCTTTTGGTGGTATTTGAAGATTGTTTAAATTGACTGGATGGAAGAAAAGATAGTTTGACTGCCTCAAAACCACCAACTTCAAAATTCAAAAGTATATTAAAAAAATGATTTCAGAGTTGATCCAGCTCATTCATTTTTTTTTTCTGCTGGTTTCCCTGCATGCTCGAGCAACAGAAGGTGGTCATGAGACTGGCTTCTGTCAAACAAGGAGCTGCACACACGAAAGTCATCTGGTAACTGCCGAACCAACTGTTTTTGGCCTGTGTGTACGTGGCATTAGAAGGCTTTTGACCTGGATTTTGCAGGTAAAGATAAGCCTGATTTGCTTACCGCAGATAGGCTTTAGGCTTGTATCCCATGGCCAGAGCTTTTTCCTCAGACATGATCAAGACAGCTGAGGCCCCATCCGTCTGAAAAGAAGAAAGGCAATGAAAACATCCATAACAGAACACAAAACCCTCCACTGCACTGCATCTTTTCTTGTATGGCCAAAAACAGGTGGACAGCTTACCATCACACCAACATGAGATTCCTGAACATCCTAGTCTTATAAACTCAAGCACACAGCCATGCCTCCTCCTTAAATGCATGTTGAAGTGGAACTAAAAGGCACTATACTTACAATGCGTCCAGGAAAGTATTCACAGCGCTTCACTTAATACACATTTTGTTAAAGATACAGCCGTATTCCAAAATGGATTCAATTCATAATTTTCCGCAAAATTCAACAAACAATACCCCATATAATGACAATGTGAAAGAATTTTGTTTGAAATCTTTGCAAATTTATTAAAAATATATATAATAAAGGTTATAATACACACACGCACCCATTCATTTGTCATGACACTTAAAGTTGAGCTCAGCTGCCTCCTGTTTGCACTGATCATCCTTGAGATGTTTCTACAACTTGATTGGAGTCCTCCTGTGGTAAGTTCAGTTGATTGGACATGATTTGGAAAGGCAATCATCTGTCTATATAGATGTTCCCCACAGTTAACAGTGCATGTCAGAGCACAAACCAAGCCATGTAGTCTAAGGAATTGTCTGTAGACCTCCGAGACAGGATTGTATGGAGGCACAGATCTGGGGGAAGGGTACTAAAAACTTTCTGCAGCATTGAAGCTCCCAATGAGTACAGTGGTTTCCATCACATCTAAATGGAAGCAGTTGGAAATCACCAGGACTCTTCCTAATGTGGGCTGCCCAGCAAAACTAAGAAAACGAAGACGGGCCTTAAATCAGGGAGGTGACCAATAGGCTTGCAACGGATCAAAACTCATGGTTCGGATCGTTCCTCGGACCGGAGTCACAAATCGGATTATTTTTCAAATCACCACCATATATAGTGCCCACTGTAATATCCAAATCTCTTCTCCCCCCATTGTAATATCCACACCCCATTCCCCCCCACTGTAATATCCACATCTCTCCCCCCCCCCATTGTAATATCCACACCCCCTTCACTGTAATATCCACATCTCTCCCCCCCCCCCCCCCCCCCCCCCCATTGTAATATCCACACCCCCTTCCCCCTCCACTGTAATATCCACATCTCCCCCCCACTAATATATCACAGTTGGGGAGGTTGCCCCGTTTGGAAATCAGATCAAGGACGATCTAATCTAATCAGACAACCAAGATAACATAGGAGTGGCAATTCTGTAAATGTCCTTGAGTGACCCAGCCAGAGCCCAGACTTGAACCTGACTGAACATCTCTGGAGAGATCTGAAAATGGCTGTGCACCGACACTCCCCATCCAATCTGATGGAGCTTGAGGAGGTCTTGCAATGAAGAATGGGAGAAACTGCCCAAATAGGAATGCCAGGCTAGTAGCATCATACTCAAAGACTTGAGGCTGCAATTGGTGCCAAAGGAGCTTCACCAAAGTATTAAGCAAAGGCTGTGATACTTATGTACATAGGGATTTTCTTTGGTTTTAATTTTTTATAAATTTGCAAAGATTTCAAACAAACTTCTTTCAAGTTGTCATTATGGGGTATTGTTTTTTAGAATTTTGAGGAAAATAATAAATTGAATCCATTTTGGAATAAGGCTGTAACATAACATGTGGAAAGAGTGAAACGCAGTGAATACATTCTGGATGCACTGTACCTCCACTCCAACGGTCCAATGTCCACGGAGATGTTCCTTGCCCACTTCTCCCCAGGTCCCGTTCTTCAGGCATCATCACTGGCTTCTGCAGGATGACTCAACACCTGTGCATGCAAAGGAGCCTGTCATCTTGGCACACACGGACATTTCCAGGCATGTAAACACAAACCTCCCCACATTGCACAGGCAGATTAATTCAAACTATTCCATGCATTGGTATATGTTGAAGTTTCATTTTTAAAACCTGTACACCTGAACTTTATACCACACTGTGGAAAGAGTTGCTGCAATATAAAATTACAAAATCTGCACTGCATTAAAAAGTCACCCCAACACAAAATACCTGTGCCAATAAATAGCAACAGAAGAGCAACTCCCTGACCCATTCAAAACTTTTCCGGTGCCATGACTTATCTACCCAGGGTTGCGCAAGAGCAGCATTTCTTTTTTCTCTCACCACACTTGCTCAGAGGCAGCAGCAGGAGCTCTTGCTGTTGTCACTCACAGCCAGCGAGGAGAGAGCGAGGGCGGGGCAAAGCTTGCACGAGTCGCCCATAACAAGCAGCATGCTATAGAGATGTCAGGAGCGCTGGCAGGAGACCAGAGAAGAGTAGGATCAGGGTTGCTCTGTGCAAAACTATTCCACAGAGCAGGTAAATATAAAAATGTTCCCTTTACAATTACTATAACTTATACCAGCTTCCATCAGATGCCAACAACACGGGCCTTCTGCTTCTTGCTAGACACACTTTAATAATTGGAAGAAGCTCTACTCTTAAATGATATCCTTTGAACAAACTGTGGCGATAATAAAGTTGTAGAAGAGTTTACCAAGAAGGAGGAATTGGCGGCAGTCACTGTCCCAAATGGTTTTACAAAAGCTGGTTTCAGCTTTGCCATTTGCTCCATAGAGGAGGGCCGGATTCCATTGTCTTTTTCCACTGTATCTTTGCCTGCAACGAGAGGAAGAAAAGTTCCGATTGGTGCTATTGGATACAAGCTATATGAAGCACGTCATAAAAATGTTCAGTCCACGTGCACACACTCGCTCCTTTCTCTGCCGCTCAGGGTATTAGGAATTTAAAAACAAGTTCTTCCAATTCTTTAAAAAAAATTTGCAAACGTTTCCTAACATACCTGTAAAACGCAATATTACCCAATTTTTGGGTACAATAAAAAAAAAATATATGTTGTCGCAAAGTAAATTGATACCCAACAAGTCTAGCTCTATCTTTATCTATATCTATATCGACACACACACACTATATATATATATATATATATATATATATATATATATATATATATATATATATATATATATATACACAGAGCTTTTTTTTCTCAGAAAATAGGTGCAGGAACTCAACCACGACCCGTTCAGATTTTACAAACAGTAGAAGGGTCTTAAAGGGGCATTAAATACCAGAATTGCATTACATACAGTGTGCAGAGTTGAGGGGGTTACAAAGCAGTCACTTGTAAACACAGAAACCAGACTTCTGTGTTCACAAGTGATTGTGGTGAGCGGGCACCAAAGGGTCTGAGCCAAAGGTGGTGGAACTGAGTTCCACCAAGTTCCCCCAGAAAAAAAGCCCTGTATATATATATATATATATATACATATACACACACACATACATATACATACACACACACCTCATTTTTTTTAACAGGGACCATAGAGAATAAAAGGACGGTCATTGCAACTTTATATCACGCAGTATTTGTGCAGACATTTTTCAAAGGTGATTTTTTTATAAAAAAAATAAACACAAAAACACACTCAAAAAAAAAAAAAAATGTTTTTAAAATGTAAAGTTAGCCCAACTATTAGCCCATGTCGATGATGTTACGCCGGGTAAATAGATACCTCACACGTCACGCTTTAAAAAAATCGCGGAATGGTGCCAAACTTTGTTTCCTCAAAATCTCCATAGGCAACGGTTTCATTTTTATTTTTATTTTTTTACATGTTACCAGTTTAGTGTTACAGAGGAGGTCTTGGGCTAGAATTTCTGCTCACACTCCAACGCTCGTGGAGTGTGGCAAACATGTGTGGTTTGAATACCTATGTATTAGTTTGCTTCTGTGTGCTAGTCTGAGCTCGCTCCGTGTCAATGGATACACAGAGCAGGGCTTGGGAGCGAGCATGCATGAGTGCCCCATTGGAAGGAAGCTTGCTATGAAGTGGAACTTAGCAGGAAGGGGTGGGAGCTAGAAGCTCCAGAGGGGGACCCCAGGAGAGGAGGATCAATACTGCTCTGAGCAAGAACATTGCACAAGGAAGGTAAAAATAAAACGTTTGTTTATGTTTTTTTAAATTATCCTTTAAAATAGTTTAAAAATTGTGTGCTTATGCGAGAAACGGTGACAATTTTTTTCATAGGCAACACTTTAAAAGCACCTGCAGTTCAGTTTAAAACCAACCATAAATGATGGCCCTAGAATTATTGCACTCATGCAGGCGTGAGCTGCGCGATATGCAACACGACAATCAACATTTTCGTCCATAGGCTCCCTATTGCATGCATTTACACTCGTATTTGTGTGTATATGGGGGATTTTAAATGCTTGGGTGTAACTTAAATTTCACTCTGTCCCCCCATCACAAAAGAGACAAAAAGACCCCTATGTGATGCATTTTTTGGCCATATTTACTTCATATGTCAGGGGCAGTAAAAGTGCAAACAAAATCTATAAGACTTAAAGACAGCAGCAATCACCTGGCACTTTGTATGGGATGATGTCTGACAAATATCCAGCGTCCTGGGCTTTCTTGGCCATAGAATGTGAGCGTAGGGCGTACTCGTCCTGTTCCACCCGGGACACGTCGAATGCTGCGGCCAGTCTGTCTGCGGAGTGCCCCATTGTCTCACTGGTAGAGAACTCTGCAACGGCTGGAAGCTGAATTAAAGAGAAGAGTTTCATAAAAATACATAAATCACCACTTCAGATTTTTCCATAAAAAAATACATAAAAAATAAGTCAGCTTATTTAAGGTAACCCTGGCATGTGCCAAAACGTTTCTAAACCACCAATAGTGCCTTTAGTAGATAGCTATAAATGTAAATGTACTTCTTTGCACAGCCCCTGGATCCTATGCCCAGCTGTACACAGAGCCTCACGTCTCGCCATGTGGACATGAAAGTGCAAGTTCACCTTTAGAGAAAAGCTGTAAGGTGAACTTACACTGGACTCCCTCCCCACCCCCCTGGTCCCGTTGTACCAGAGCTCCATGATACCCCGCTGTCAAATACCAGGACGCCGCTTCAACGGTCCGGGATTTGAAATCCCTGTCTGTACCTCTTAGAATGCCTTTTGTCTGTACATGCCATTTGCTCAGCACCGTCACATGGACGGCACTGACCAATCAGAATCTGTCTAGCCCGTCCTGTCAGCACTAGAGGAGAGGAGAGAAAGCCAGGAGGATTTCAAATCCCTGGGCCGGTGAAGCGGCATCCCGGAACCTCGGGGCTGTAGGGGGTCCAGTGTAAGTTCACCTAATAGATTTTATGTAGAGGTGGACTTATCCTTTAATACTTCTATGTTCCAACCCTTGTTATTAAAACAGAATTTCTCACTTTGCCCATTCAGAGTCAAGTGACAAGAGTTACTTGAATAACCCAGGTGTCACGAGACAGACCCGGTGCAAGATTCATGTTTGAGGTTTCTGAATCTTTGATGACTTCATTACATGATGTGACAGCATTCAAGCCTGAGCAATGCATAATAGAAAGAGATCACAAGCCCCCACCCCCAAAACCTGAGGGCTGCCACAGAACAGGGCTTAGGGTACAAGGGTCCATCAACACCACTACGTTGTAAGCCGTGTTTTTCCCCTTCCCCCATTTTGACAATCTTTTCTTACTTCCCATCCTGATGTAGCAGAATGGCACACATAACAGGACTGGTTGTTATGGGCAATAAGACAATTCCTTTGTCCATATGCAATTTTTAATTAGATCTCAAGGTGTGCCATGCTCTTACCTCTGGGGCAAAGTAGTCAGGACGGATTCTGGATGCCAGAGCAAGCTTCTGGCCCAGGGTCTTGGCTTTGTTAAGACCTAGCATGGCCTTCCTCATTTTCCTGCTATGACGAATGGGGACATCAGACATGAACTCCACGCCACCGGCCACCACCACATCGCACTGACCTGATGCAATCAATCCGACACCTGTGAATTAGGAGAAAGACTGTGAGCAGACATAAGAGAACCAAGTCTTGTCAGCCCCCCCCCCCCAATCACAAAGACTAAAAAGGGGATTTCCACATGTAGTGATTATTGAATTTCTTGTCCCCGGCTTTGGTTGTCTGAGACACCTGGTGCAGGGTCTGACTTTTTAAAGTAAATCTCACAATGCCTGCTCTGGGTTTGGGAACATTTGTCAAAGAGAGAGTATGACTGCATGACGGGAATCAGCAGAGTTTTACCACATTTACTAAGGCTCTTGGAAAAATGAGTGCAACTGCACTTGCAGAGGGCACAGTCTATTTGCCTTTAGCAAATTAACCCCTATGTTTTAGGGCGACTGCCAGAAGCTCAGTGAAGCACACCAGAAAAGCCTGGCATTTCCATTACCCTGGTAACAAGGGGTTAGGGTGATGGTTGGATGTCACCTCCAGCTGCTTGTAAAAGTAATCAAGTGGCTAGTTAGCTGCTAGGATTTATTTTACAAGTAAGAGTGGGAGTGAGACCAGTGGCCTAAGAAACAGGAAGCTACGAGCATTTCATGATTTCAGGTACACCGGATATAAACAGCGCCATTGGGAATTTGGGCAAGAATCCCATCACACTGATCTTGGTGTGGTCAGATGCTTTAGAGTCCAATAGACCCCAATTTTTTCAAAAAAGGAGTACCTGTCACCACATATTGCTATCATAGGGGATATTTACCTTTCCTGTGATAACAAAAATGATAAAAAAAATAAAAACAATGAATAGGACAGTGCAAAAATAAAATACAACGCAAAATGAATATTTAAATAAAATTAGTACCCGTCTCCCCATGCATGCGCACAAAAGGTGAACACAAGCATCAGACAAACTGTACTGTACTACACTACATAATTAGTCTGCAAGTAGTTAAAGCGGAGTTCCACCCTAAAGTGGATCTTCCGCTCATCTGAGTCTCCCCCCCTGGTGTCACAATTGGCACCTTTCGGAGGAGGAGAACAGGATACCTGTCCTTTCCCACTTCCGGAAGCCTCAGCTGCGGGTGGCGACGTCATGGCTGCGGCTCCCTCAACTGGCTGCCGGGGGCCAGTAAGAGAGGAGCGGGGCCTCACGCATGCACAGTAGGATTCCCGGCGTGAGGCCAAAAGGCTGCACTGCTGGGTACCATTACCAGCATTGACAGCACCCGACAGCTGATGGAAACATCAGCTGCAGGTGCCGACATTGCTGGACTCCAGGACATGGCAAGTGTCCCATTAAAAGCCAGTAGATGCAGTATGTGCAGCTGCTGGCTTTTCATTTTTTTTGGCCTGGCCATAGAACCAGACAAATTTCAATCAGTGTGTGGTTGTGCTTGCTTAGCAGAAATCAATCTTTTGATTTGACTTCTGTTGAAAAGGACATGCAAGAAAGCTTTTCTCGACCAACAGATGCACTCGCCAATTAACGTATTCTGACAGCTGCGTGCCCTGCTGCCAGAATATAATGTTGCAGTGGGGAAGGGGTTGTGTGGATGGAGGAATCTTCTAACAGAATACAAACCTGTGGTCATGGCCTGGTTGGAGGAGATACATGCCATGGTGACGGTGTGAGCGGGAGTCCTATCAGAGAAACCGGCTCCAAGAGCAGCCTGGGCACAGAAAAACAGAATACATAAAAGTTTAGAATTTACAGGCACAGGGAGAACATGCAAACTCAGGCAGGTAGTGTCGTGGTTGGGATTCAAATCAGTGACCCTTTTTACTGCTAGGTGAGTGCTACCAACTACACCACTGTATATTCTACCAAGACATTATGACAAAAAAAACACAACACACACAACACACCCACCTCACGAGCAACATTGCTAGTTTTCACTTCCTGGATGACGGTGCCATACACAATGTAGTCAATAGCTTCCCTAGGAATACCGGTCCGATTCAGCAAACCCCTGATTGAATGTAGAGAAGCAGAGAGTATAAAGTAGAAGAAGAAAAAAAAAAAACAAATGCGCTTTATATTATTCAATGGTCTCTTTACTTTGGGGACTGTGGCACCTGCTCATATTTAGAAAAACTGGATGGGAATTTCTACTTTAAAAGCCAAAATTTAAAAATTTCAGGAGACACAGAGCATACTAACTGAGTTTCTGATTTTCTTGCAAAACAATTTGTGACCTTAATTTTTGAAAAATGTTCACACTGCAGAGCCAAAAAAACACAAAACACACACAAACACACAAGCACAAACACACAAGCACAAACACACACACACAAGCACACACACACACACACACACACACAAGCACACACACACACACACAAGCACACACACACACACAAGCACACACACACACACACAAGCACACACACACACACACACACACACACACACACACACACACACACACACAAGCACACACACACACACACACACACACACACACACACACACACACAAGCACACACACACACACACAAGCACACACACACACACACACACACACACACACACACACACACACACACACACAAGCACACACACACACACACACACACACACACAAGCACACACACACACACAAGCACACACACACACACAAGCACACACACACACACAAGCACACACACACACAAGCACACACACACACACACAAGCACACACACACACACACACACACACACACACACACACACACACACACACACACACACAAGCACACACAAGCACACACACACACACACACACACACACACACACACACACAAGCACACACACACACACAAGCACACACACACACACAAGCACACACACACACAAGCACACACACACACACACACACACACACACACACACACACACACACACACACACACACTTCAGCCATGGATGAATCATTAAAAAAAAGAATGTCTCTCCCCATTCACACAAGTGAGGTGAATCAAGAAATCTTCCCCACTACACTATTGTATTCTGACAGCGGGGCGCTGCAACTGCTGATCAAATAAAAGTTTACCAACAGTCCAGTTCAACAGAAGTTGATTGTCAAATTGACTTCTGTTGAGCAGGAACGGTCATAGGGTTGGTTTCTACTGGACGCATTCCAATCGATCCAAGGACAGCTTAAGCCCCCTTTCACACTTGTACGACTTCAAAGTCGTGCGATTTTGCAGCCACAATTTCAATGAATGCCTGTGTAAGTGGCATCAAAATCAGACCAAAGTAGTGCAAGGACTACTTTGAAGTCAGCACAACTTAAAGTCGTGCCAGTATGAATGGTAGTCATTGAAAATAATGGAGGAGAATGACTTGTCATACGATTTTGCAGTCCAAAATCGCGAGACAAGTAGTATAAGTGTGAAAGGGGACTAAGTCTGCATCCTCATTGTGCAATATATGGTCTGTTCAAGGAGCAAAGAGCAGTAAGGAAGCAGTGAAGCAAACAGTGTCAGAGTAATGTTATCAAAAGAGATGTGTATATCAAATCCTATAACAGGTAAAACCTTTATTAGGAGTATTTAAACCATGGATTTAGCTTGCCTGGTGCTCCACATTAAAGTGAACTCATTTCATTAAACCAAATGAGGCGATTTAGTTCGCATTTGTAGCGCTATATAAGTTACTCACTTACTTGCCTACAGTGCACTTAAACCCCCTTCCTGCCCAGGCCAATTTTCAGTACTGTTGCACTTTGAATGACAATTGCGTGCTCATGCAAAACTGTAACCAAACTAAAATGTATTAATTTTTTTTCCTCTTTTTTTACCATCAAAAAAGACCAAACATAACAAAATAAATAAATATGGGGAACTTCATTCACGGATACCTACCATGGGGCATAATTCCCCCTCCCCCACAGAGACCAACAATGTGGCACAACACTTTCCACCGACACCACACCAATAGAGGGGCACAGCACAATTCCTCCCAGTAAAACTAATGAGCTGGTACAATTCCTCCTAATGACACCAACGTTGAGGCACAATTCCTCCCACTGACAGTGATGGGGCACAATGCTACCAATGTTATGGTACAATTCCTCTCAATGAGACCAATGATGCTGCGCGATTGCTCCCATTGATGTTGAGGATAGGGCATTTTTTTTTTTCAAAACTGACTGTTGTACCCTTTCTACTCCCAGCGGACACAGTCTGGCCCCCCTAAAGTCTGAGGGACTGTAAACTGGCCCCTGTTTAGAAAGTTTGAAGACCCCTGATGTAGAAGTAGAGCTGCACGATTTTGGGGAAAAAATTAGAATTGTGATTCTTTTGCTTAGAATAAAGATCACGATTCTTGAAAAATCTGTCCTCCCTAAGAGCATGCACCACCGAAAGATCTACATTTTAAAATAGTTAATTAAAAAAGAAAAATCTATATCAAAGTTAAACTCTGCAAGAAAAAAACGTGTGTGTGTGTGTATATATATATATATATATATATATATATATATATATATATATATATATATATATATATATATATATATATATATATATATATATATATATGTGTATGTGTATGTGTATGTGTATGTGTATGTGTATGTGTATGTGTGTGTGTATATATATATATATATATATATATATATATATATATATATATATATATATATATATATATATATATATATATATATATATATATATATATATATATATATATACACATATACACATATACACACACACACACAATTTTCAGAGCTTGTTAAAAAAATGCTTAACCGATGTGCGCCGATGAGGCAGGGATCTTCAAACTACAGCCCTCCAGCTGTTGCAGAACTACACATCCCTTGAGACATTGCAAAACCGACATTCACAGACATGACGGGAATTGTAGTTCCTGAACAACTGGAGGGCTGTAGTTTGAAGACCCCTGGGCTACACTGATGGTGCGGCACTGAAAGGCAACACTGATGAGGCCCCAATTGGTGGCACTGGTGGAAAATGATCAGCAGCACAGATGTCCGTTTAAGTTGGTTACCGGCTTTATTCTTTCCTCACACTGATCATAAGAAAAAGAGCTGGTAACTGTTTATTTCTTGATCAGCCGTCGTTGGATGACAGCTGATTACGTGATAAAAGGCCCGCCACGATTGCCCCTTTACCCTGTTCTGTGATCAGCCGCGTCTATTGACTCCCTCCCGGCACTGGAAGCCCGCGATGTAGCCGGTATTCATATATCGTGGGCAAAAAGTAGCTAAAGGGTAACTTCACTTTCATGGGAAAAATAAAAATATATCGTATACAATTGTGACACAAGTCATATTGTAATTGAATGTTATACAAAAGTACCTTTCCTTTTCAATCTGCAGCTCTGTAATTGCAATTCAATGGCTACCTGGAGGTGTTCTGTACACAGATAGTTTACAGAACGTCCCCACAGAGCACATTATAAAAGATTTACCTTGAAACCAAGTACTCCGGCGGCACGCTGTCACCGCTGACAGCGCTTCCATAGTAAATGATCTTCCTTCCAGGTCCGTGGGCTGCTTGAATGGCTGAGCTGCGATAATGTCACTCCTGCGCGTGGGAGTTAACGTTTATGGCACAGGGCTCTGAATGAACAGCACGGGTATGCTATTGCTTCAGAGGGCAAGCACTGGTGACATCACCAGCTGATGCTCCCTAGAATATCTTCTAAACCAGGGATATGCAATTAGCGGACCTCCAGCTTCTGGATGTCATGCTTGTCGCTGGCAGAGTCTTGCTAAGCTTCATGGGACTTGTAGTTCTGCAACAGCTGGAGGTCCATAAATTGCATATCCCTGTTCTAAACATTGCAGGTTTAGGAGATATTAATTTAGCTTACAGGTAACCTCCATTATAAGCTTACCCGTAGGTAAAATGAAAATTCACAGATATTACCACTTTAACCACAACACGTCTTCCAGAATGCCTGGGAAACACCTACACCTGGGGAAAAGCTTGAATACGCTGCAGTTTGAATCTATGGCTTTGCCTGTGCTCCCAAAATGCGGTTTGGGAAATTCAGTGGCAAATATAGAGGCCGCTCTCTTGGCACAGTGTGAAGCTGGAGGGAGAAGGTCAGAACTTCAGGCTGCAAAGATGTGGATTTCAACAACTCAAAAAGCACCCAGTCATTTTCTAGGACCACACAAGCAGTTTCTTGGAAAAGGTACATTCAGGTTCATTTGTTTCTCCTAATTAGACAAGACCACATCTTACCCACAGAATAATTACAGGACACTTACTGCAATGCTGTCCTGGCAAGGTCATGGGGCATCAGATCTGAAAACCTAAAAAGACAAAAAACAGGAAGTCACTCTCTACATGTTCCCCATCTTGGTATTTAGGTTCTGGAAACAGAAGGGTCCATTCCCCAAGCTGTGTAACATAAAGCAAGCATGTGCTTTGGCTACGCGGTAAGGAATGAATTACCACAGAACAGAGAACAACAATTTGTAAGAAGATTGCTACACTACAATACATATTCTATATTTGTAGAAGCGTAAAAAAAAACAAAAAAACAAAAAAAAAAACACGAAATCACTATACACAGCCGAGAGGTCACTGAAGCCTAGATGCCCAGGCCAAAATTTAGCAGTGTCATAACTATATATGTTATTTTAGTAAATAACAGTTTATATTTACTAAAATAATTGCATTTCCATGTTCTATGTACTGTGGGAGACCAGATATAGTGAATGCAGAGTGCTGGGTTGAGCCCAAATTCACACTGGGCTGCGGGAGTGAAGCTGTGCGAGTTCAGCTGAACTCGCATGATTTCATTCCTGCTGGCAGTCCCGATTTCGGCCGCGATTTAGGAGACATCTGTGCGGCCCGAAATCGCAAAAAGTAGTACAGGAACTACTTTTTGAGATCGGTGCAGCGCCGCAGATGCAGTGTCGCACCGATTAGGACGATGTCATTGCCGACAAATGCCGCCGATTTGAGATGCGATTTCACATGTGATCGCATCTCAAATCGAACCAAAATCGTACCCAGTGCGAACCTGGGCTAAATAACACTTTAACTAAATAAAACTAGTTTATCAAGTAATTCTTCATTTTTTATTTTTTTTTAATAATGACGAGGATTTCATTTGGTACACTTTTAATAATCTGACAGGCTTACAAGACCAAAAACAAAAAAGCAGGTGATGTAAGCTGAACTACGCATGAGCAGCTTAATTTACATGCCACTAAAAGCTGTGAGCAGGCAGGGATGTGGGTTTTATCACAGGAGAGTCATTGGGATTTAAGTAAAATGGAGAGTGCAAAATCTGGTGACTCACGGCATAGAAACCAGCTTTCAGTTGTTTTTTTTTGTCAACTAAGCATTGAACAGGCTGATTGGCTACCATGCACAGCTGCACCACATTTTGCTCCATCTTGGAGGATTGCCTGCCTCATACATGGCCAAAAGGAGAAGCTGTGGTGTGTGCTGACATCACTGGGCTGGCAGGAATATTTAAAAGGTGGTTTGTATAGGACAGGGATACCTCCAGTCCGCTAATTTCATATCCCTGCCTTATACAAACCACCTCTTTCTTTCCAAATATTCCTGCCGGCCCAGTGACTTCAGCTGACCACAAAGGGTTAAAAAATATAGGCTTTGGGGGTGTCCAGATTTAGTAAATCAACCCCATTGCAAGTCTTCTGTAAGAACATCTTGCAGTCTGTTATAAAATGCCTTCAGTCCCACTTTAAATACAAAGATTGAGAGAGGGAAAGGGCCAATACGTGAAAAAAGAAAGGATTGGAAACAAAACAATCCTTTCTTTTACTGCAGAAACAGAATTTGTTTAAGGAACAAGACAGAAATTGAAGGTATAGGAGACTTACGTGGTGCCAGAGAGCAGGAATGGGGTACGGACGCCTTCAACCACAACAATATTCTTCACTCCTGGCTTTGCAAGCGTCTTCTTGGTTTTTGCCTGGACAGCTAGAATGAAAACGTTAAGAGTTAGTGCCGGTTCAGACAGGGGTGGTACGACTTGCCGCGTGACTCTGCAAGGTGATCTGCACACGACTTCAGAGGCGACTTTCAAAATGACTTCTGTATTGAAGTCAATGCAAGTCACCCCAAAGTCGTACAAGAACCCTTTTCTAAGTCGGAGCGACTTGAGTCGCTCCCATTAAAATAGTTCCATAGTACAGAACGGAGCGCGACTTGTCAGGAGACTAAATCGCCCGACAAGTCTCCCCTGTGTGACCCGACACTTACTTGCACATACCAAATTACTGTTATTTATGTTGAAAAACAAACATCCATTGGTTCCAGCCTCTCTACTTCAGACAAAGCCATCACAGAACCCCCCCTTGGGCAACCGGAGAAGTTTGCCACATGCATAGGAAACATTCCATCCAGACCACAAAAGCATCAGTTTCGAACAGTTATAAAACCATTAGTTAGATGAAGCTGGCCATTGATCTGTCACTAGTTCTCCATGTGTCAAGGCATTCCATAGACTGTGTCTATACTGACAACTCTACAACATTGCTACGACTAGTATTTAGAGTTGCCACCGCATCCATTTAAAACCAAACACGGATGTATTACATAGGTTCTGTAGCATGATTAAGGTGGCAATTTAACTCGCTTGGTGCCTTATCTACTTTAAATCAGCCTCAGAACCTGTGTAATTTATGTGTGTTCGGGTTTAAAGGGATGACATAGCAACTCTACTAGTATTCCTTTCTGGAAAAATGAAAATCTCCCCTACCCCACTATCTCCAGGATTTTACTGGAAATACAACAACTATTGTCACAGTGGGACCATGTGGCCAACTCCTGACAGCCTGTCCACTCCAAACAAGAGTGGAGAGGGAGGGAGGGACCTGCAAAGACGCTTCCAAGAAAACTGAAGATTTCCATGGAGCTCATAAAGGCTCCATGTGTATCCCTGGCATCAAAATAAACTTATATAACCTGGCATCAGTATGGCAGGAAGAAATCCAATTAGCGGCATTACCTGGTGCCTGGAGGTGGGAGGAGCAGCTGATGGGCCTGATCACTGCAACAACAAAAAAGAGAAAGAAAAAGTGATGAACGGATCTTTGTTGTCAGTAACACATCTAATATAGGTCTTACAAGTCCTGTGTCAGGTCAGTACACATGGGATAGCTGCAATATTCAGCAGGTATCAAAATAAAAAGTAATGAATTGTGCAAAGGTCCTATATCAATGCATTACCGCTTTAGGATTTGGGCACCCTGGCATACATAAAGCTGAAATTCATACAAACACAAGCATTGATCTGAAGGCTACCAGAAGTACTTACAAGAACCACTTCAGGAACATTATTATAATCAGTAACCTTTTACGCCAGGTCAGGTTTACTTAGCTGAATACATAACTGTTGTAATAATAATATAACCACATTATTTTTTCATTTTAGGTTTGACTACTAATATACGCAGCTTTAAAGCAAACCTGCAACCACTTCAGCTTCATGCAACAGTTCATGTAGTGCCCTTTTCCTATGTACAGTGTCCTGTGTACATTACAATCTGAGGGATGCATGAGAGTGAAAACAGTTCAGGTCACTGTGCTGTCCGCCCTTTCTGATCTCCAACCCTCTTTTGGCCACAAAATGTAAAAAAGCCAACAGAGGGGTGGAAAGTAAGGAGTGTTCGCAACTCCACGTGCCCGCACCTGCCAATAAGCTGACACTTCACAGCGCTATTCACAGGTAGAGAGACATTTCCTGATCTGTGCAGCCTACCTGCGATTAGTGCTTTGGAGTGTCAGCATCCTGGCAGGCGTGGGCACAAGGAGTTGCAACACACCCAAGCTAATCCTTAGTGGAAAGCACAAGAATTACAAGTTCTGATTACTTCCAGTCTCCTTTTGTCTTGAATTCTCCCTGAAAAATATCAGTGCACTGCCTATGTCCAAGGACTCCTCTGTCTCATAGGTTACATACAGTATGTGCAGAGTGAGATCATTGCAAAGACACTGCTGCCTCAGATGGTTGCCCCTCACCAGATTTGGAGAGATCTCTGCTGTGCTGCTCAAGGTGCTTATTGCTGGAGAGAAAGCTGCACCTGAGGACCTGCCGTGCAAGATCTCCATGCTCCTGTTTTATTCATTCTGTGGATCTAAGTTTCCTCCACCTCTCCTGCCGCTTCTTGGCATTTTAATCATTTCCCCTTCAGTCATCAGACCACCAGTCCTGCCTCTAAATACATGGCTGCCTCCACACATAACACAATGTACTACAAGGCATTAGCTCACGAGACTGACTTTTGGACTCAGTTTGCACCATTTAAGCTCCCTTTATATCAAATGGACATGCTGACTAACTTAGCATTAAAGCGGGGTTCCAGTCATGTTTTTTTTTTTGCCATTTAAATATTATGTTGCTAAAGTTCCCATTGAAGTGCATAAAACATACTGCATCACTGTTTAAATGAATAAAAACTTACCTCCACTGCTCTGCAGGATGATGGGGCCGTTTCCATCTCCTGCGTGGGCAATTGAAGCCCAGTACATTTTTTTTTATTTCAATTTTTTTTATTGGTATTTCAGAATAAAGTACAACAACAAACAAGTCATCATGTAAGAACTCAATATACAACGAAGCGACACATAAGTGTATATGGATACAACAAGTATAAAATCAAAATTAGAGAGAGAGAATCCATACTATATTTAAGAAAAATACAAGTACATAACAAACTACAAACAAACGGAAGAGGAAGTAAAGGGAGGGTTGAGGGGGGAAATAAAAAGTTAGAATGGATTAAGTAAGCAATTATCAGTCATATTCAAGACAAGTAATATTGGTCTATATTACAGGAATTCTAAAACAAAGAGAACACATTAAGGAAGAAATTATGTTTGTGTATTCATTAGAATTGGTAAAATGGATCCAGCAAGCCCACTTTTCATAAAAAAATTTTTGGAGATTCTCTAGCTTGCTGGATCAATTCCTCCATCTTAGCAATTTTAATAATTCTCTGAACCCATTCCGAAACGGAAGGAGGAGATGGGTTTTTCCATCGAACTGGGATACACAACTTGGCAGCTTTAATCAGATGAATAATAATAGACTTTTTATAAACATTGCGGGGTAGGGAAGTGTGATGCAATAAGTATTGGGCTGCAGTAAAATCCGGAACATATGTAGTGATAATAGGAATGATTCGATGTACCTCTTTCCAAAATGTTTGAATGAGAGGGCAATCCCACCATATATGTAGAAGAGTACCTACATTAGCTTTGCACCTCCAGCACAAGGGGGAGAAGGTGGGGTCAAACTTGTTAATCAAGTAAGGTGTTCTGTACCACCTAGAATAAATGTTATATCCATTCTCTTGTGTCAGCACGTTCAGTGAACCTTTATGTATATAGGTGAAAATCTGTTCCCACTCCTCAGGTGAAATATCCATCTCAAGCAATCTCTCCCAGTAACTGGAAGCTATATCATCCTTGGGATTAATATTCGAGAATAACAAAGCGTAATTTCTAGAGATTAGATGTCTTTGGGGAGCTATTTCAGTACACAATTTTTCAAAGGGCGTCTTTTTCCTGCACCAAAGGGAAGAGCGGATAGTTGTAAGAAAGAATTGTTTAACATTTTCTGGAGTGTAATTCCTGAATCTTTAAATTGTAGGGTTGTCCCGATGCCTCTTTTTTAGGACCGAGTACAAGTACCGATACTTTTTTTTATGTACTCGCCGATTCCGAATACCGATACTTTTTTTTAAATGCAGCAATGCGCCCCAAATGCAGCCTTGTGTCCCCCCCATATGCAGCCATGTCTCCCCCCAAATGCAGCCATAACTCCCCCCTCATATGCAGTCATGTCTCCCCCCCATATGAAGCCATGTCTCCCCCTCATATGCAGTCATGACTCCCCCTCATATGCAGCCATGACTCCCCCCATATGCAGCCATGTCTCCCCCCCAAATGCAGCCATAAAATGCAGCCATGTCTCCCCCCCAAATGCAGCCATAACTCCCCCCTCATATGCAGTCATGTCTCCCCCCCATATGAAGCCATGTCTCCCCCTCATATGCAGTCATGACTCCCCCTCATATGCAGCCATGTCTCCCCCCAAATGCAGCCATAACTCCCCCCTCATATGCAGTCATGTCTCCCCCCCATATGAAGCCATGTCTCCCCCTCATATGCAGTCATGACTCCCCCCATATGCAGCCATGTCTCCCCCCCATATGAAGCCATGTCTCCCCCCTCATATGCAGTTATGTCTCCCCCGCCGTCTAGTTGTTCGGCGCTCAGCAGAACATAACAGCTTTCATTTGAATAGCTGCTGTTCCCTGCCGCGCGTCGTCATGGCCCCTCCCCCTTGTCCGGGCACTTTGATAGACAGATCACCTGTCCAATCCTGGGAAAAGCGCCCGACAAGGGGGAGGGGCCATGACGACGCGCGGCAGGGAACAGCAGCTATTCCAATGAAAGCTGTTATGTTCCCTGGCTTAAGCGCCGAACAGCTAGACGGCGGAGGCAGCGGCAGCAGAAGCAGCTCTCCAGTGATTTTATACATACCTGGGGACTGCTCTGCTCTCCGCTTTCTTCTTCGCTTCCTCTCCGCCTCCTCTCCGCCTCCAGTCCGCCTTCCTCGCTGCCCCCTCAGTCTCCTCTGCGATCGGTTCCCGCCCCCTTTCCGCCCACTCTCTGCCCTCTCTCCGCCCCCATTCCGCCCCCACTCCGAAAAAAAAAAAATTAGGATTAGGCATCGGGGGTATTTGCGGGAGTACAAGTACTCCCGCAAATACTCGGTATCGGACCCGATACCGATACTAGTATCGGTATCGGGACAACCCTATTAAATTGTATACGAAATTCGTCGTAAGTGATAAAACTTCCCTTCACAAAGAAGGATTCAGCTCTCAATATTAAAGGTGAACAGGAAAAAGGTGCCTCCCTAGGTTTCGAAGGAAATCTTGAACAGGGATCAATAAGAGTCATAGGTCCAAGAAACGAGGAGATATTTAATTTAGCACACAGAGATTTAAAGATCTGTATAGTGGCATTAGAAAGGGGATGGTTTTTAGCGGAACGTGGTACCTTATTAGGGTCTGTCCAAGGCAATTGTTGGAGCGAAGTTTTACATGTTAGTTCTTCAAGATTAATCCAATCCTTTGAACTCCTGTTCAACTGCCAATCTACAATTCTGGTCAAGTGGCAGGACCAATAATATCTTTGGATATCTGGTAATCCAATTCCCCCTAGCGTCTTGGGACAAACGAGTTTATCCCACCTTATTCAAGGGCGTTTGGAGAACCAAAAAAACTTTAAACAAAGTTTTCTGTACGTGTTAAAAAAAGAGGCAGGTAATTTTATTGGGATGGTTTGAAGGAGGGAGAGAATTCTAGGAAGGATATTCATTTTAATGATAGCAGCTCTACCAAACCAGGAATAGAAACCAGCATCCCATTTCAAAAGATCGTCTTGGATAGATTTGAGAATGGGTAGGAAATTGCAGGAGTATAGATCTTTTAATTTCAGTGGAATATGTATACCCAGATACATAAGTGCACGGGATTCCCATTTGAAGGGGACATTTTTCTGACAAAGAAACTACATCAGGTCGTAACGAAACGTTTAGGGCTCTAGATTTATCAAAGTTAATTTTTAAGTTTGAGACCAATTCAAAAAATGAGAAATCTTTTAAAAGGACTGGTATCGTGGTAATAGGTTCAGATAGAAAAAAGGATGACGTTGTCAGCGTAAGCAGCTAATTTATAATGTCTGTCTTTGATCCTAATTCCTTTAATATCGGGGTTCAGTACATTTTTTTTTTACTCTGCCCGGCGTGTGCTCATTAGTGTGCTGCTCATAGCGGCAATTGTTTGTGCCGTTGTCTTAACAACAGGCGTCCTGCCCCGTTGTTATGACAATGAAGATAACAGAATGCCCACACCTCTCTCTCTCGTCCTGCTGAAGAATTAAAAGTAAGGGCTTTGTACCCTTATTAAACATGGCGCTGTAAACGGCGCCTGTACTGTCCTTAGGAGCGCACAGACTCCTGGGAAAATATTGCCTCGTTTCCACTGAGCGGAATCGACTCGGGTTGCTTAGAATGGAACGGGTTAGAATGGCCCGGTCTATTCTGCTGAGCATTTCCACTGCAAATCGGACCATACAAGGTTTAGAAAAAAGCCTAGCACGTCCACCAATCAGTGAGATGTATTTATAGGTCCGCCCTAATGGAACCGTTCCATTTTCTATGGCCCCACATCTGAAGCAGGACCCAGAATGGTCCGGTACGGTTCGCTTTTATGGCACACTTTCATAATGGAAACACCCAAAATAGCGTACCGAACCGCTCAGTGTAACGAGGCATATGACACTACATTCCCAGGAGTCTGTGTGGTGTAGGATAGAAAGCACAAGCACCGCGGTGCAGGAAAAAGGAAGATTATCTATTCTGCCTAGCAACAACCGTTTAAAGGCATGTAAAACATTTTTGGTAATGGGCTAATGACTTTTTTCAACATACTGATGTAGAGTTATATTTGTGGGTGGAGCTCAGCTTTAAAGATCTAGGAATTGCACATCCCTGTCTTGCGGTAAAGATTCCTAATCAGTAACACACCGATTTCTCCTCCTATCAGCACCCCTTAAATTTTGCTTACCAGGGTTATGACTTAAGTGGCCTACCAAATGGCATCAAATGGGACACCCTGCCACCTGAGAACATCAGTGTTGTAAAGAAAGCCAGTGGCTTTTTAGAAAGTGTACCACGCCTGCGAGATATAATAGACGTTTATGGCAAAGTGCAGATAACCGGCGGGAAAACTACAGGTACACTGCGCTGCAATAGACCACAGACCATCAGTTTAAAAGCAAAAAAGAGAATACCTCCATAAACTGGGATTTTGTGGGCAATGAATTCCAAAATATATATAAAAAAATATAAATTTAATATGAAAAATACAAAGATTATATTTATTGTTTTTATTGTTAATACCAAATGTATTTTTTTAACACAACACTAACTATAAAGCCAAGCCCAGAAATCCAAGTTGTAATTTCATCCTTACCAAGCTTGCTTGCTGTGGGGAGGCATCGGGCGCTTTGTTTTAACATGAAGGCCATCTTGGATTTTGCTACAACAAGAAGAAAAGCAGTCAGGCAAGAATAAGACAAGTTCCAAATTACACAATAATATACCTGCAGCTAAGAATAAATATTTGCTGCCCTGTTATAGTAAATGTACGGCAAAGCTGGGCATTTCAAATTGTGATTGAACACAAGTTACCTTTATTAAAAATGTCAGAAGGATCAGCAGATACAAGAAAGGTGAATTTATATTTATCTCTCGGCCCGAGAGAATGGAATTTACTTCCTCTAAGTCTTAGACAGAGTCCGGACCTACCCACATTGAGGGGGGATCTTAAAACCTGCCTGTGGGCAAAGGCAGAATGATAGGAGGATTGAGGTTAGGGTCATTTTGGAGGGAAGTACTGCTGGATCTGTTTTATGGGGAATTGTGTGTTGTCCCTCCTTTGGTCTTATGTGATTTTTATGGTTTTATATTGTATTGTATTTATGGTGCTATATTGTTGTTTTATTAGGCGATTTTATTTGTGGTACATATTGTATATTGTTACTATGTTAAAGCGGAGTTTCACCCTAAATATAAGATCTCCCATGCGCTTCAGCATACTGGCGTCAGCGCCAGTATGCTGGGTTTTTTTTTTTTTTATAGCACACTTACTGTTTTATCGTAGAAATCCTTTTCTGTCCCCCGCGTTGGACGGCGCCAGTACAGCGCGTCACATCTTCCTAAGATACCCGATATGGACTCGGGTATTTCCGGCGCTATGCGGCGCCTGCGCACAGACCTAGGAGCTGACTGCGCAGGCGCCGTATTTCTCCGAGTCCTATTTCGGAGAAATACGGCGCCTGCGCAGTCAGCTCCTAGGTCTGTGCGCAGGCGCCGCATAGCGCCGGAAATACCCGAGTCCATATCGGGTATCTTAGGAAGATGTGACGCGCTGTACTGGCGCCGTCCACCACGGGGGACAGAAAAGGATTTCTACGATAAAACAGTAAGTGTGCTATAAAAAAAAAAAAAACCCAGCATACTGGCGCTGACGCCAGTATGCTGAAGCGCATGGGAGATCTTATATTTAGGGTGAAATACCGCTTTAATTTATGCCTGTAACACCCGGTCTCGTGGTGAATTGTTAAGGTCTGGAAGCGTTGATACCTTCGGGTGATTCTGCGCTATACAAGCAATAAACAATATGTATACATTAATATGTAGACTTTCCCTGTAAATATTGTATCTGGTGCCGACTCTCCGGACTGGGAGACTGCCGATCCTATTACAAGGACTAATGGTGGGACTCAAGATGCCGGGTCAAGTTAGAATTGTGTACACAGGGCAGCCATATTCACACATTACACACAAAGTTGTGCTTCTTCTTTAGTTTAGTGTTGTATGAGGTTTCTGCTAGTCTAAAAACAAGGTGATCTCAATGTGACTTATGTATGTGGTCTCATGTCTGCAGCTGTTGGGCAAAAGATGCCAACTGCCAATGTCTGTCATACACAGACCAGCAAATCTATATATAAAATGTAGAATGTACAGTAGAAAAGAGTAAAATGTAATGGCTTTAACTTTTTTTTTTTTACACTTTTACTATAAAACTTAACATGTGCCATGAAAATACACTAGAAATTCCCTTTAAATTATAACTGGTCAAAAAAATAAAAAAGGTACTTTATTTAGCGGTCATTCCCTCGGGTCCATAGCAGTACCAATTTGCCTTATATTCCTCAATTCTTGTGACATCAGAGAGGACCATTGGAGAAGGTGAATCCCCCCAGCAGGGACTACAGCAATAAACACCCGTCAGGGGATCTAATACTTTCACACTTTTGCATATACTATAAAGAATATGCAAGCCGGACAGGTTATATTCCTGATATGTACTTGTATGAGAAAGTCTCCTGTCCTCTCTGTATTGCTTCCTTCCTTTTTTTAACAGAGAAAAGTTTTATTAGACAAATCAGCATTACAGTACAAATACGTCACAGGACTTACAGCAATGTAAAAATCAGAGTGTACATCACTTCCAGGGGGAGAACCCAAGCAATCAATATCAGTGAGGAGTGGATAAATGTCGAACATAATTAACAAATTTATCCTATCAGGTATATCCTGGCTACTTCAAACAAACAACAGTGTCATATGGGGGGCAATGCACCAACCGTCAGGGGAGGGCCAAATGCCCTGCCTACTCAGCCGGGAGGGGGGTCAAGGGCAGCGCGTGTCTCCATCCAGGCAGACCAGATTTTGTCAAACTTCCCCGGGCATTGTCTATTCTCATAAGTCAACCTGTACAAGGGCAGGGCGTAATTCACAGAGCGCTGCCCAGAGGCGCAGGTGGGGGGGGGGGGTCCTCAGATTTCCACTTCAGTAGAATTTCTCTTCTAGCATAAAATAGAGAGAAGGTCAAGCGTAGCTTACAGTACCTGTCCCCCTCCACATCCTCCAAATGGCTCAGTAACAGAACTATCGGATCGATCGGGACGTCCGTCCCACTCACCTCAGACAGCCTGGAGGCAACTGCCGTCCAGTATGGCCGGAGTTTCGGACACGACCAGACCATGTGCCAGAACGTACCTATATCCTGTTTACATCTTTGGCAGTTAGGATCTCGTAACGGGTATTGCTTCCTTCCTTTATGTGAAATCTCCAGTGTTCCTGCCAGTCCCTCTGCTTTCTTATTAGAGCTCAATGTGGTCAGTTCTCTAGCTGTGCTAGATTGTAAGCTCCTTGAGGTTAGGGACGGATGTGAATGTACAATGTATATGTAAAGCGCTGCGTAAATTGACGGCGCTATACAAGTACCTTAAAGCGAGATTCCACTAACACTGTAGCTGCTGACTTTTAATAAGGACACTTACCTGTCCTAGGCGCCTGCGATGTTGGTACCCCCCTCCCCCGACGGCGATTTCTTGGTCACGGCGCCTCCATCCTCACTAAAAATAACAGGCAGTGAATGGGGGGGGGGGGGCGGGTTGACCTGGCACGGATAGGGGCCAGGGGGTAATGTGGTGGTTGGCTGCGGCTGTATGACCTCTCAGAATGATGACCCCTGTTTAATTAGTGCTTGTATTGTTTATGGCCTTGTATGTGTTTGCCATATTTGATAAGATTGTGGTACTTTGGACTGTATGTGTTAAATTTTGAATAAAAAAAAAAAACACTTTCTTTTTAGACAAATAGGGTAACAGGCAGTGAAGCCTTTAAGGCTTCACTACTTGTTTCCTACTGCACATGCGCGACTTGCATGGCGCTTTGTGAAGGTGTCTCCTCCTGGGATACACACAGTTCCCAGAAGGCAGCGCGCTCCATTCATCAGAAGACACTGCAATGGAGGATGAGGAAGACGATTACCGCGATGGGGGAAGA
The DNA here is from genome assembly GCA_029574335.1 of Rana kukunoris. NCBI lineage: Eukaryota > Metazoa > Chordata > Amphibia > Anura > Ranidae > Rana > Rana kukunoris. The sequence goes on from CM056052.1 coordinate 38,029,276, forward strand.
GGCAGAGGAGCTAGTTCCGCATAGCAACCGCCCTTTCTGCTGGGTATAAAAAATAAATAAAATAAAAAAAATCTAAATTTTTTCTTCATTTTTTTTTTTTGGATAAAAAAAATAAAATAAAAGGGTGCAACTCCACCTTAAATAATAAAATGTTTGATTTTGGGTTTAATGCGGCTTTAATGGACTGGTTTTATTGGCGTCTGGAACATCCAAGGAAAGCAACTAAAGCAGGGGGGGTGCGAATGGAATACAAATTCCTACGCTTTGTACAAAGAAGGATAAGACACCAAGTATAAAAGTTTAGCAGACACTGTAATAAGTTTCAGTCCTATTTTTATTCCTCCCTGGAGGCCATTCAGCCCCTCAGCATGTACATAATGTAAACGGAAAGCATGCTGCAAATCTGGTCTCCTACAGGAAGTATTCTCTCCCCTCCCCCTCCCATCATTAAGAATCTGGTCACACACACTCCTCCAGGCGGTGACCTTTTACCTACATTTCCCTCCGTCACCTTTCACCCAATTCCATCGCAGCAGATTCCTCCCACATGTCATATCAGGAACAATACAAAGTCACACGGGCCCTGAAGGTCAATCCTTCCACCGGGGCCTGAGACCCACATGGTTCACTATTATTACAATGTCATGACAATGACCTCCTCAGCTCATACATACCACTACGAGTTTATGACCCATCAAGGGTATCAAAGTACCGTCATCATGTGACAGATCTCTATTACAAAAGCAAATCTCACATATAAATGTGTTTGGATTAAATGAGAGAATAGAGTAATGTCTGAGACTTTATTTGCACCAACATACAATTTTTCAGGGTGTGTCCCCTTCTTCAAGGTCCAAGCAGTACTCATAATTCACAATTGCACCAATACATCAAGTTTGGATTAAATGGAAGGTCACATGATCAGACTAACACAGGAATTAAATTAAAATCTCTTTCATACAATAAATCATCACTGCCGGTGATCTGCCAGTCTGGTTCCATCTATCTGTTTTGTTCCAGCTGAGTACGCCCATCCGACGGAAACTGCCGAGCGCGAACAGCTGTGTGTTAGCTGCCAGATGCGCTCACTCCCGATCGTGCGGATGGGAGGTAATGCACGCTGCCGCTCGGCAGAAAGGGGAGGAATGAGGGGAAGAATGTATTTTTTTTTTTTATTGCTAACTAATCTGTTAAACAGCCGCCGTGGCCGAGAGCATAGACAGCTGACGATCAGCTGTTGAGTTCGGCTATTTCCGTAGACTATCACTGCGCATGCGCAGTTAGTTCTGGAACAAATCTCATAGTGGAACAAGGCTGACAAGTCACCGGGACCTTGAAGAAGGGGGAACCCCGCCCCCAAAAGCTTGTCCTGAAATTTTTTATTTTAGTGCAAATTAAAAAAGTATCACGGATATTATTCAGTTGTTTCTGTTGCTGATACAGCTACAACCACCTCAGTGCCGGTTCACACAGGGGCGACCTGTCAGACGACTCAGCCGTCTGACAATTCGGAGTCCGCTTTATATATTGGAACCGTTCTAATAGGAGCGACGCCATAGAAAAAAGTCATTTTGCAAGTTGCCTCTCAAGTCATCTTGAGATCGCCTTGCCGAGTCGCCCCCAAAGTTGTGCCGCCTGTGTGTGAACCGGCTCTGAAGTTTGGCACAGCGGCAACCCCTATTACTTCATTCAGATCTGAGGATTCCAGCCTTAAAAGTCCAAGCCCAATATCTTTCCATACAGGACTGTAGAGTCGCCGTCAGTTTTCAATGCTGTGTCCCGGTAGGGCATGGGTGCTCAACCTGTGGCGCTCCAGCTGTTGCCAAACTACAAGTCCCATCATGCCTCTGCCTCTGGGAGTAATGCTTGTAACTGTCAGCCTTGCAATGCATCACGGGACTTGTAGTTTTGCAGCAGCTGGAGGGCCACAGGTTGGGCACCCATGCTGTAGGGCAGGGGTGTCAAACTCAATTTCATCGTGGACCGCATCAGCATTATGATTGCCCTCAAAAGGGCCGGTTGTATCTGTAAGATTAGATGTCCAGCGCATCCCCTCCCCTTATATTAGATGTCAAGAGCCACCAACACCATCAGAAGTTGAGTCCCTCACTCTCCCTTACATCACATTACACCTCCCTTTCCTTATGCTGCTGCTGGATGCATTGTTAGGAAGCAGAAAGTAAGGGTCGGGGTAGGACCACAGGAGGGCTGGAGCTCTCCTCCAGCTGCAGGAGAGGTGTGAGGGCCACATGAAATGGCTTGGAGGGCCGGATTCTGCCCGCGGGGCTTGTGTTTGACACCTGTGCTGTAGGGTATTTCACCTCACTTCCTGTTCTGTGCGACACCCTTCACCTGGACAGGAAGTGAGTGTGTGTGGGGGGTAAAAGTCCAAATAGAGACATGGCGGGGTTGTTTACAAAAGGCAAATCCACTGTGCACTACGAGTGCAAAGTGAACTTGAAAGTGCAGTCGCTGTAGATGCGAGGGGGACATGCAAGGAAAATAAAAAACAGCATTATAGCTTGCACATGATTGAATGATAAAATCAGCAGAGCTTCCCCTCATTTCAGATCTACTCCTCAGATTTACAGCGACTGCACTTCCAATACAATTTCAAGTGCACTTTGCTCTTGTAGTGCAACGTGGATTTGCCATTTGTAAATAACCCCCAGTGTCTGTCATATAATCCTTACAGATGTTATAAACCTTGCACATATCTAAAAACCAAAAAGAACAAAAAGGTTTGGCTGGAGTTGAGCTTTAGGCCCCCGCTTACACCAAATCAGCAGATTAAGATCATGCAACTCGCACGATTTCAAAGCCCCATGTCAGTGCAACTTCATGCACACATGTCTATGCAAGTCGCACCTGAAATCGCCACATATGGGGCAGGAACTTCTTTGTCAAATTAGTGCAAAGTTGGCGTTTCACTACTCTTAACAGTTCCATTGCTGACAGTAGGGAACAATAGGGTGCGACTTGTCATGTGATTGGACAGGTCTTTCTCTGGGTAAACTGCTTGAAAGGGAAGAGACAGGAGCGCCGGCAGGGGACCCAAAAAGAAGAGGATTGGGGCCACTTTGTGCAAAACCACTGCACAGAGCAGGCCAGTATAACACGTTTATTTAAAACAAAAAAAAGCTTTAGTATCACTTTAAAAGTGGCTCTAAAAGGGAGAAGGTTTTTACCTGCATGCATTCTATAAAATGCATGCAAAAAACCTTCTACATGCAGCCCCCCCACCCCCCCTAAATACTTGCCGCTGAGCCCGATTTCAATCCAGCGATGTGCACAAAGGCAGAGGCTCAGTGAAGAGGAAGTTGGGGGCGGGGCCAAGTCTCGCTGTGTGTGTCAATGGACACACAGAGCTGGCTTGGGATCGAGAGCCTGCACGAGTGTCCCCATAACACATGTCTTGCTAAGGAGGCACTTGGCGGTGGGAGGAGCCATGTACGACGACGACGGTTGGAGGAGCCCCACTCCCGCCATGATACTGCATTCTGACAACAGGACTTGCCCCTGTCAAACTGCACTGATCAGCAGCTGCAGCCACTGACAGAGGTTTTCAAGCATGCTGTCCCTTTGACACTTATATTGCACGTGATCTTTTCTGTGGTTTACAGCACTGAGGTTTTGGCCATCATTTCCTTATTTTCTATTTGTGCATTCGCTAAAAAAAAAAAAAATCTATTTTAGCAGCGTTACACTACTGGTGTTTACATGACTTTTTGTTATTTGTTTGCCTAAGCTGAACTTGAGCTTGTTCACACCATACCTGGAAAAACAAGATTTTCTGCACCTGATCAATAAACGATCTCTGCAAGGGCAAATAGAAACACATGTTTTCATCCCGGTGGCTGACTTTACTTTCATCAGGTTTTCCCCTCCTTTATTTTCATCTTGTGATCCTACCAGGAATACACTTCCTGTCCTAGGGTGACAACACGAACTCCATTGTACCTAGGGAGGAACAGCGTTGTCATCCTACCACAGGATTACAGAATATCTCTCCCCATCTCCATTACGTAGGGAGGAAGGGTTGTGTTGTTGACACAGCATTTCTGGCAGGATCAACATTTCCTGTACTTGCTGAAATTGTTCTTAGCCTGAAATAAGAAACACAACACAGCCACCACTGTAGGGGCCACTAAGCCAAGATGTATTATATTCTTGTTCTTTGGTTTAGATTATGCTTAAATCATATTTCCCCCAACATTTCATATTCCTGATATGTGGCTGATCTACAATGTACTTGTATGAAAAACAATCCTGTTCTCTTTGTATTGCTTCCTTACACAGCCTGACGGTCATCCAATGATTAGACTTGTGCCGACTCCCCCACCCCTGCTCAGCCTGCCTGTCCGCCAATGATCAGGCATGTGCTAACTCCCCACCCTTGCGCAGCCTGCCTGTCCTCCAATGACCAAGACTTGTGCTGACACCCCACCCCTGCACAGTCTGCCTGTCCTTCAATGATCAGGCATGTGCTGACTCCCCACCCCCGCGCAGCCTGCGTGTCCTCCAAAGGCCAATACTTGTGCTGACTCCCCACCCCTGCACAGCCTGCCTGTCCTTCAATGATCAGGCATGTGCTGACTCCCCACCCCTGCACAGCCTGCCTGTCCTCCAATGATCAGACTTGTGCTGACTCCCCACCCCTGCACAGCCTGCCTGTCTTTCAATGATCAGGCATGTGCTGACTCCCCACCCCTGCACAGCCTGCCTGTCCTTCAATGATCAGGCATGTGCTGACTCCCCACCCCTGCACAACCTGCCTGTCTTCCAGTGGCCAAGACTGGTGCTGAAACCCCATCCCTGCACAGTCTGCCTGTCCTCCAATGGTCAAGACTTGTGCCGACACCCCACCCACATTCTCTGGGAAGATCAGCGTGCTGCCATTTTTCGACCCCTATCCCTCCAAGCCCCCTTATGCAGCTGAGATACACTTTATGTATATCTATACACAAAATGTTTTGCCTTTCATTACTATTTTGAACTGAATGTATGGTTTTACATGGTGAGGGTCCACATATGCATTGGGTTGGGATCAGACTATGTGTGGCCGCAGGGCACAGCAGGGGGTCCAATGCGTCTCCTGTTCACCGTTTCAAGTCAGAATTCAGACCTGAAACTGAGCAAAAAATGCACAGGACCCCTTTGCTGTGCGCTCCACAGGCACCCCGGAGATGTGTGAACCATTGTTCTATCAGATAGTGCCTGCCCATTTAATAAAACACTGGCTCCATTGAAAGCCGGGCACACTATCCGGTCATGCGATTTAGATGCAGAGAAAAACCCACATCCAATTCACACTAGTGTGAAAACAGATCCAATCACCAGAAGAATGATGGCGATGTTTGCAACCCAATTCCCTAAAAACCTAATCTCACACTGCTGCTATGGTGACAACATGGAGACCCTAGTGTTAGAGGAGGCTTAAACATGACTGGTGACAACATGGAGACCCCGGAAGACCAGAGAAGGACTAAACATGACTGGTGAGAATGTGGAGGCCCCTGAAGACCAGAGAAGGACTAAACATGACTGGTGAGAATGTGGAGGCCCCTGAAGACCAGAGAAGGTCTAAACATGACTGGGGACAACATGGAGCTCCTAGAAAACAAGAGGAGGAATAAACAGAACTGGTGACAACATGGAGCCCCCCAGAAGACTAGAGGAGGACTAAACATGACTGGTGACAATGTGGAGACCCCAGAAGGACTAAACATGACTGGTGACAATGTGCAGACCCCAGAAGACCAGAGAAGGTATAAACATTACTGGTGACGATGTGGAGACCCCAGAAAACTAGTGGACTAAACATGACTGGTGACAACGTGGAGCCCACAGAAGGACTAAACATGACTGGTGACAATGTGGAGACCCCAGAAAACTAGAGGAGGACTAAACATGACTGGTGAGAATGTGGAGACCCCTGAAGACCAGAGAAGATCTAAACATGACTGGGGACAACGTGGAGCTCCTAGAAAACTAGGAGGGATAAACAGAACTGGTGACAACATGGAGCCCCCATAAGACTAGAAGAGGACTAAACATGACTGGTGACAACGTGGACACTCCAGAAGACCAGAGAAGGTCTAAACATGACTGGTGACAGTGTGGAGACCCCAGAAAACTAGAGCACTAAACATGACTGGTGACAATGGGGAACCCCCAGATAATGGGCGGGGGGGGGGCATGACTGACAACGTGGAGACCCCAGAAGACCTGAGGAGGACTAAACATGACTGGTGACACTGTGGTGACACTGTGGAGACCTCAAAGGAGGACTAAACATGACTGGTGACAACATGGAGACCCCAGAAGACCAGAGAAGGACTAAACATGACTGGTGAGAATGTGGAGACCCCTGAAGACCAGAGAAGATCTAAACATGACTGGGGACAACATGGAGCTCCTAGAAAACTAGAGGAGGAATAAACAGAACTGGTGACAACATGGAGCCCCCCAGAAGACTAGAGGAGGACTAAACATGACTGGTAACAATGTGGAGACCCCAGAAGGACTAAACATGACTGGTGACAACGTGCAGACCCCAGAAGACCAGAGAAGGTCTAAACATTACTGGTGACGATGTGGAGACCCCAGAAAACTAGTGGAGGACTAAACATGACTGGTGACAACATGGAGCCCCCAGAAGGACTAAACATGACTGGTGACAATGTGGAGACCCCAGAAAACTAGAGGAGGACTAAACATGACTGGTGAGAATGTGGGAGCCCCTGAAGACCAGAGAAGATCTAAACATGACTGGGGACAACGTGGAGCTCCTAGAAAACTAGGAGGGATAAACAGAACTGGTGACAACATGGAGCCCCCAGAAGACTAGAAGAGGACTAAACATGACCGGTGACACTCCAGAAGACCAGAGAAGGTCTAAACATGACTGGTGACAGTGTGGAGACCCCAGAAAACTAGAGCACTAAATATGACTGGTGACAATGGGGAACCCCCAGATAACGGGCAGGGGGGGGGCATGACTGTGACAACGTGGAGACCCCAGAAGACCTGAGGAGGACTAAACATGACTGGTGACAATGTGGAGACCCCAGAAGGACTAAACATGACTGGTGACAACGTGCAGACCCCAGAAAACCAGAGATGGTCTAAACATTAGTGGTGATGATGTGGAGACCCCAGAAAACTAGTGGACTAAACATGACTGGTGACAACATGGAGCCCCCAGAAGGACCAAACATGACCGGTGACAACGTGGAGCCCCCAGAAGGACTAAATATGACTGGTGACAACGTGGAGACCCCAGATAACTAGAGGAGGACTAAACATGACTGGTGACAACGTGGAGACCCCCAGAAGAGGACAAAACATGGTTGGTGACAACGTTCAGACACCTAAACATGGCTAGTGACAACGTAGAGACATTCAGGGACCATAGGAGGACTACACATGTATGGTGACAATATATAGAGACCCTCCCATGGGCAGAGAAGGCCTAAACATGACTGGACTGAGGGTCCTGGTATAGTGACAGAGTGCGGTGTACTGCCCTTCCCTCTCCCCCTCTAGTCTCTATGACACCCCCCAGGTCAGCGCTCCCCCTCACCTCAGCTCTCCTCCGTTCACTCTTCTCGCTCTCAGCCGCCAGATGCGTCAAGTTCACTACGAGGCCCCCTCCTCCCGTACTGCCTTCTAGGGCTGTCCACGGAGTGCCTGTATCAATTTTCTCCGTATTCCGCCTCCTTCACTCCTCTCTGACACTTTCAAACCGCTAAATCTCTTACAAATTCTCTCATCCATCTGAACATATTCATTTACTTTTCGGGTTACCGTTGTAGATAATGGTTAAAGTCAGTCAGGCAGTTCTTTGGACAGCCCTGAGGGTGAGGCGTGACGAGCAGGAGAGAAAACCCGGCTCTTAGAGGGGTCCTGTCAGTGTCACCTCGGACAACATGGCGGCTGTGAGGAGTGTGGGAGCGCTGCTCCGTCTGGGCGGGAAGACAGGTAACGGGGGGAAAGAGAACCAGATGGGGGAGACGGGTGTTGCCTGTACGGGACATGACTGACTAATGGGGGGCGTATAGAAGTTCAGTCACCTCATTCTACCTCACCATTAGACTGGTTGGGATGGATGGTGGTTCGGGGGTCTCTGTCACCATAGCAACACTTGGAGGGTTCATAGAGATACATAGTAACAGTCTCTACACCAGAGGAGCTTACCCTCTAATGTCCCACCTCAGTCATACAATATTATCGTACGTTTCTATATCTCTGACATATACTGCAGTGCTGTACAGAGATCACAATGTGCCATGTCAGTCTTTAAACCAGAGGAGCTTACACTCTAATGCCCCTATAACAGGTACACCTTTATTATACATTTCTATATCGCTGACATATACCACAGTGCTGTACAGAGAACGCTGAGCCAATCACATCAGTCTCTGTACCACAGGAGCTTACACTCTGTCACAATCGCACATGCTTATACTTTTCTATAGCTCTGACATACACCAGAGTGCTATATAGAGAACACTGAGCCAGTCACATGGACCAGAGGAGCTTGCACTCTAATGCCCCCATTACAATCACTTTTTTTTTAAACAGTTATATGTCTCTGACATGCACTATAGGGTTCTACACAGAGCCAGTCACATTGGTCACTGCACCAGAGGAGCTTACACTCTAATGTCTTCACCACAGTCATGCTGTTATACATTTCTTTACCTTAGTGCTGTACAGAGAACACTGAGCCAGTCATCGGTCTCTGAACCAGAGGAGCTTACACTCTAATGTCTACACCACAGACAGTCACACACAATTATACATTTCTATAGCACTGACATACACCAGAGTGCTGTGCAGAGAACACTGAGCCAGTCACTTCAGTCTCTGTCCCCATCATTGTCATCCAATATTATCATACATTTCTATTTTCTATAGCTCTGACATATACAGCAGTGCATTACACAGAACACTGAGCCACATCAGTCTCTGAACCAGAGGAGCTTACACTCTGTGACACACGGTTATACATTTACATAGCCCTGACCTCTACTGCAGTGCAGTACACAGAACACTGAGCCACATCAGTCTCAGAACCAGAGGAGCTTACACTCTAATGCCCCCCCCCCCCCCACAGTCCTATACATTTATATAGCTCTGACATATACAGCAGTGCAGTACACAAAACACTGAGCCACATCAGTCTCTGAACCAGAGGCGCTTACACTGTAATGTCCCCCCATAGTCCTATACATTTATATAGCTCTGACATATACTGCAGTGGCTCAGTGTTCTCTACCAGAGGAGCTTACACTCTAAAGTGACACACGGGTATACATTTATATAGCTCTGACCTTTACTGCAGTGCTGTACAGAGAACACTGAGCCACACCAGTCTCTGTACCAGAGGAGCTTACACTCTAATGTCCCCCACCCCTCCATAGTCATACGCTGTTATACATTTCTATAGGTTTGACATATACTGCAGTGGCTCAGTGTTCTTTGTACAGCACATCAGTCTTTGAACCAGAGGAGCTTACACTCTGTGAAACACGGGTATACATTTATATCGCTCTGACCTTTACTGCAGTGCTGTACAGAGAATACTGAGCCATTCACTTTACAGTGTAAGCTCCTCTGGTACAGAGACTAAAGTGGCTCGGTGTTCTCTGTACAGCACTGCAGTATAGGTTAGCGCTATATAAATGTATATTTGTGTATGACTGACTGGGGACATTACAGTGTAAGCTCCTCTGGTACAGAGACTAAAGTGGCTCGGTGTTCTCTGTACAGCACTGCAGTATAGGTTAGCGCTATATAAATGTATATTTGTGTATGACTGACTGGGGACATTACAGTGTAAGCTCCTCTGGTACAGAGACTAAAGTGGCTCGGTGTTCTCTGTACAGCACTGCAGTATAGGTTAGCGCTATATAAATGTATATTTGTGTATGACTGACTGGGGACATTACAGTGTAAGCTCCTCTGGTACAGAGACTAAAGTGGCCCGGTGTTCTCTGTACAGCACTGCAGTATAGGTTAGCGCTATATAAATGTATAATGGTGTATGACTGATGGGGACATTACAGTGTGAGCTCCTCTGGTACAGAGACTGGTGTCCCCATCAGTCATACACTATTATACATTTATATAGCGTTAACATATACTGCAGTGCTGTACAGAGAACACTGAGCCGCATCAGTCTCTGTACCAGAGGAGCTTACACTCTAATGTCCCCATCACAGTCATGCTATTATACATTTCTATAGCTCTGACATATACCAGAGAACACTGGGCCAGTCCTCAGTCTCTGCACCAGAGGAGCTTACACTCTAATGTCTCCAATGTGCATGCAGAGAAGTTCTGAGAATCTGTAGCTCATCTAACAAGCTGCTCAGATTGTACAAAGATACAATGTAGCATAATGTTACTTTTGTATCTAGTCTGTTCATGTATCAGCATGTCAAAGAGATACGTTTGTTTGATCAGTTAAAGCAACCTGAAACTTAACCTATTGATAAAAAGTTACAATCCTGGCACATTGTCGCATTGATTTCTCAAACAAGCTCAAACCATCCAATGGCTGGTGTCATAACTGATCACATGTGCAGCACAATGGCAGTTGAAGAATAATCAGAGGCCAAGATGCTGAAAAGGATAGGAGTGGTTTACTTCAACTTTGAGGCTGGGTTCACACTATGGAGCCGGTCCACACTTCTCCGGTGCGAATCGCACAGGAGTCGTGTGCTTCTACTGTTCCATTTCAGGTCTGAAGTCGGGCCAAAAATTTGGGCTGAAATGGTGAACAAGGACGCCCCGGACCCCTGCTGTGAGCTGCTCAGTGTGAACCCAGCCTAAAGCAGAACTTTACCCATAACATGATAAAAATAGCATACTAGCTCATTATGAATTACTTACCTGAGATTGAATCTCCCGCATCGGTCCTCGTTCCCCTCCGCCATTTCTCCCAGAAGTGACTTCCGTGTATTGCGGCTCTGGCGCTGTGACTGGCCGAAGCCGCAATGAAGTCACTCTCACGGGAGCCGCCAGTCATGGCACGATCGCATTTAGAAACTGCACACTGTGTTTTCTATAGGTTTCCACGGTGCGCCTGCCTGTCTGTTTTGCAAATATCTCCTAAACCGTGTAGGTTTAGGAGATATTTCTAGGCTTACCTGTATGTTAATGTGGTCTGTAAGGGTTTACAACCACTTTAATAATTATGCCACCAAAATGAGTGTGTGCTGTAAATTGCCTCCAGCCTTTTTCCAGTTTCTTGTTGCTGGAGAGTGCCATTTTGCTGAAGTCCAGAGCCCCTGAACAGCAGTAAATCTTAAAGTGCAACTAAACCCGTTGATTTAGGTTTTACAAAATATTCTTGGAATACTGGGATTGGCAACCTTCACGTTTGCATGTGCCCTCAACCAAACTGTCGTAACCTTAAAATGGCTGGAGTCATCACTGATCACATGTGCAGCACCATGGCAGTTGCCGATCAAACAGAAGCAGCTTCCTTGGCTGCAAAGGATGGGTGCATTCAATTCTGCTTTAAAGTGGCTCTAGGGTTTAGTTTTTAGTTTTTTTTACCTCAAAGCAGAGTCGTCGTTGTCCCTCTGGAAGTGGGAATGGGTACCTGTCAAAAACTGGGTACCAAATGTGGCACAGGAGGAGAGGGGGGCGGAGGCAGATAAGCGGAGCTTCCACTTTTGGGGCAAACTCTGCTTTAAGCCCTGGTTCACACTGATGAGATGTGGGGTAACACAGAGAATCCTATGCATTTCACGTACCACATTGCAATCAAATGGTGTTCATGTGACCCATCGGTATTAATTTTTTCGATCATTGACACCCCAACGCAGAACACAAAGCGCAGTGTGATTGCCAAAATCACATGATATGGGACACCCATGTCATGTGATTCAGGAGTGGGGGGGGGATCCTGCACCATGTTGATGCGCTTTGAGCCATGCCGAATGTATGGCTCACATCGCACTGCAGACATCACATGGGTTGCGCTCATGAATGCGGTGCGAATTGCATGCTACAGTGGTTGCAGATGGAAGATCCTCATACAACAGTTGCAAGAGTAGGAAGTGTGCAGAAATCCAAGGGAAAAGACTGGCTGCACCATAAAAGAAAAATCAAGCACTGGTAATTTTATTTGTCTACACCAGTGTTTTTCAACTCCAGTCCTCAAGGCACACCAACAGGTCATGTTTTCAGGCTTTCCATTATTTTGCACAGGTGATTTGATCAGTTTCACTGCCTTAGTAATCACCACAGCCATTTCATCTGAGGGAAATCCTGAAAACTTGACCTGTTGGTGTGCCTTGAGGACTGGAGTTGAAAAACACTGGTCTAGACAACATGAACAGAAGAGTCTCCACCGAGGACCTCCTTCTCTGTCATGCTCCACCCACAGGCATCAGAGGTGACCTCTGAGGAAGACCAGCTTTGTGGGTGAAATACTTCAGAGCACAAGGTCCCGGGGGAAGGGCTCTGTTCATGTTGTCCTGATAAATAAAGATACCATTGTTTGATTTTTTTTTTTCTAGCGTTCAGCCAGCTGGTCTTTACATTTATATATGGGCAATGTGCAGAGCATAAGATGAGGTTCAGCACCCAATCCTCTGAGGGTGACCCCATCTAGGGCTGGGGGGAGAAACATACCTAACAAATGTGAATGGATTCATGGCCATAAAATTCCACCCGCTAACAATGTTTTTTGAATTTTAATTTATTTTGGTATTAAAACAAGTCCCAGTATTGGGAATGGATGGATATAGAATTACAGAAGGGACGTTGTCCAGCTGCAGAGATGCTTTTAGTTTCCTTTTTACTTCCTGAAGATTGAATTGTAATGGCTCAGCAGTGACGGGACACTTCCGGGCTTCAGCCATTCTTATGAAACGACCTTCAGGCCTTGTTGGGTCAGTGAGATTACATACTTACCAGCTTCCATCTTGTAGACTATTAATAAGGTGGTGGCTCTGCTGCCGCTCGGTAGTGTCAACTGTGTGTCCTCAGATAACCCGCTCACATGGCTGGATCCTGCAACACAGGCCGAGACGCTCAAAGGCCTTTTTCCTCCTTTTTTTTCTTTTCTTAAAATAATTACTGGTTGGAATGTGTACTATTCATGTGATCTGAAGTTCTGAGTTTTAAATCCCATCCTTGGCTGAATTGAGGCTGGACAAATCAATGTAGAATTGAGCAGTAATTAAAAAGATTTAGAATGACAACAGTTTTTAAAGGGCCCCCAAAGCAATATCCTTATTATCATGAGTCCATACACATCCTACTACTTGATCCTGTAATCTTCTTCTTTTTCTGACATTGTTTCCTGCCTTTAATTTTTTTTTTCTTTCTGCCTCCTTGTGATGTCCTTCATGAGCTCCCAAACCTCTTTCTTCCCCTCTCGCTTTACTGTGGAACGAGCCATGCACAGTGGTGCTCTAGGCACACTAGACATCCCATAGTCCATCTCCTGGAGCGAGTAAGAGAGGGTGGCTACATTCCTATATAAAGTTGGACCATGAAGAAGTAACGTAGCCACCCTCACAGAAAGATGGATTGCAACAGCAAAAAGGCCATTTGAAGGCGGCTGAGAGCAATAGAAGAGACTTTCTTTGAGTTAACCACTTGTCGACGGCTGGCCGTCACATGCCGTCCTGGGCTTTGTGTGGGGATATCTGAATGATGAGTGCAGCTACAGGCATCATTCAGACATTGGCTTTTTCAGCCGGCAATTCCCTACACCAGAACAATCGTTGTGGCTGGTCAACCGCTTGATTGTTCTTGCGAGAGGGGATATTCTCGCCCCCGGGGCATCTGATTCACCACTGTGATGTGATGTGATGTTTACCATAGATTTCCAGTGGACCAGATGGTCGCGGGAGTCTCTATGATCGTCGAAGGCCAGGCGCAATGTTATGACGGCACGCCTGGTCTCTGCATTTAAATAAGCGGCGCCGCCTTGGCTAGAAAGCCAAGGTAGGGTGTTTTTTGTTTTTTTTTTCTTCCAGGCTTCACAGCCTAGAGGTGAAATGTGGGGTCTTATTGACCCAATTACTCACTGTAAAGGGGGTCCCGTCATGCCATATTCCTATTAACCACTATACTACCACTATAATGAGGCTTACCTGGTGAGTATAAATTATATCTCGTAAACCTGTACCAGACGCATGCTCAGTGGGGATCCTCGGCGAAAGGACCGGCAGCCGCCCGACCTTGCCGAATTGAAGTCTCCCGTGCGCATGCGCAGGAGTGACAACATCGCCGCTCCAGACAATCACAGCGCTGGAGCGGCGATACCCGGAAGACACGCCGGAGCAAGATGACATCTCGCTCGGCGTGGACCAGGTAAGTGCTTTTCACCTCGTTCCGAGGTAAGTATTTCATAATCAGCTAGTATGTGGTGCATACTAGCTGATTTTGCCTTTTGAGGTGGGGGAATTTTTTTATTTTTTTCAATAGCGGGTATACAACCCCTTTTTAAGGACCGCTTCCTGCACATGTACATCGGCAGAATGGCACGGCTGGGCACATGTACGTCTTGTACTAGTACCCAGCCGTGGGTCCGAAGCTCCAGGACCGCGTGACTCGCGGACCCGATTGCCACTGAAGTGTGGCGATCGGTCCCCGGAGCTGAAGAATGGGGAGAGCCGTGTGTAAACACGGCTTCCCCGTGCTTCACTGTGGCGGCTGCATCAATCGCGTGACATCATCGATCGTAGGGAGGACACGATCGATGTCACACCTACAGCCACACCCCCCCTACAGTTGTAAACACACATTAGGGAACACATAACCCCTACAGCGCCCCTTTGTGGTTAACTCCCAAACTGCAAATGTAATTTTCACAATAAACAATGCAATTTAAATGCATTTTTTGTTGTGAAAATGACAATGGTCCCAAAATGTGTCAAAATTGTCCGATGTGTCCGTCATAATGTCGCAGTCACAAAAAAAATCTCTGATCGCCGCCATTCGTAGTAAAAAAATTTTTTTTTTTTTTTTTTTATAAAAATGCTTTAAAACTATCCCCCATTTTGTAAATGCTATACATTTTGCGCAACCAACCGATAAACACTTATTCCTTTTTTTTTTTTTTTTTTCCTACCAAAAATAGGTAGAAGAATACGTATCGGCCTAAACTGAGAAAACATATTTTTATATATATATATATATATATATATAATATTTTTGGGGGATATTTATCATAGCAAAAAAATGTTGCATTTTTTTTCAAAATTGTCGCTCTATTTTTGTTTATAGCGCAAAAACTCAAAACCGCAGAGGTGATCAAATACCACCAAAAGAAAGCTCTATTTGTGGGGGGGGGAAAAGGATGCCAATTTTGTTTGGTAGCCACGTCGCACGACCACGCAATTGTCTGTTAAAGCGGCAAACCGAATAGCAAAACCTGTCCGGGTCCTTTAGCTGCCTAAAGGTCCGGGTCTTAAGTGGTTAAAGACTTTAAGCATCAGATGTTTACTCTCTGTCCCGTTTTTTTTTTGGTTTCTTTTGCAATCTTAGTTGCAGTATTTGGAATTTTCTGCATATTTCTAAACCCTCACTTTGTGTTCAGTTTAGGCTGCATTCACACCTAGGCGACACGATACGCCGCGTACGCGGCTTATCTTGCCGCCTGTAGATTAAACTTTTTTTTTTTTTTTTTCTTTAACATTGCGGTCTATGAGCGAACGCCAATGTCGCCTGAAAAAAAGGGTCCGGGACTTTTTTTCAGGCAACAGGCTTGGAGATGTGAACCATCTCCATAGACCGCAATGTTATTTCACATCTCGAGCGACAAGAGTGTCGGGCGACCGGCGTTTTGTTGCTCAGATGTGAATGGAGCCTTATAGTTGTCCAGAGAACAAAGATATCATTGACCTTGCAGGGTTTTTGGTTCAGTGGGCACGAGGGAAGGGGAGTGGTGTTCAGGGGTCACATCGCCCTCTGGAGGACAAATGAAGTTCTTCATTCTAGGCTACTACTGTATATACAACTACTGCCGTTAGTTACATGCTGGGGCTTTTGCAGGTGCTACAGAGAAAATGACAATGGTCCCAAAAATGTGTCAAAATTGTCCGATGTGTCCGCCATAATGTCAGTCACGAAAAAAATCGCTGATCGCTGCCGTTAGTAGTGAAGTAGTAAACAAAATTATTAATAAAAATGCAATAAAACTATCCCCTTTAAATTTTGCGCAAACCAATCGATAAACGCTTATTGCGATTTTTATTTTCAATTTTTTTTTAAATAGGTAGAATATGTATGGGCCTAAACTGAGGGAAAATTATTTATATATATATATATATATATATATATATATATATATATAATATATATATATATTATACACACATAATTACACATACCGTGCAATTGTCACTTAAAGCGATGCAGTGCCGAATCGCAAAAAGGGGCCTGTTCCTTTTTCCTGCATGTTGGTCCGGGTCTTAAGTGGTTAAATATTCTAATGGTTATAGATTGCCTCTCTTTTGGCTAAGATCACATATAGTATCGACTTTGCCGCCCAGCCAGGATGTTGAGTCACTTTGATCTACCCAAGCCTTTTGGTCCTTTGGACCCTCTGCTCAACCTTGCTGATTTTGTACTTTAAAACCTTTTTATATTCCCCAGATTTAATTTTAAAATGGTTTTCATTTTTATTTATTTTTTAACCTTTTTATGCATTTTGTGTGCAAAAGTATTTTGTGTGTAGCAGCCCCCTTATACTTGCCTGAGCCCAAATCCAGCAATGTGCATGAGAGCCTTGGCTCTCCCTCCTTATTGGCTCCCGCTACTGTCAATTACAGCCAGCGAGCCAATGAGGGGACTGAGCCAAAGCTGTGTGTGTAAATGGACACGCGCAGCAGTGGTTCAAGTGTGAGCCTTTTCGGGGGCCGACATTGCAAGCCGCTTGCTCTGGGGACACTCGACAGGAGGGAGTGGTCTGGACCACCGACAGGGGCACAGATTAGGTAAATATAACACGTTTAAATTGTATCTTGCGCTTACCCAAAAATATTAGTGGGAAAAAAATATAACATAAAAAAAACTGTGAAAACAAGTGTGTGCACCTAACAGAACTGTGAAGTTATATCTCATAAAGTCCATATAATGTTATAAATACAGTGAATGTCCATATATTCCAACATACAAAGTGGATATCTGTATATTTAGCGGTATGTTCTTCTTTCATAAAGGAAGAAGATTGGCCTCTTGCCAGATAGGATGGATCCCAGATTATAGGGATCAAAAGTGCTTGTTATCAGGTAACCACCTACAATATTCCACACTGTCTGCTCCCAGGTGAGTGAGACCTCCTCCCCTGCTGTAATATTTGATCCCCCAGAGACAAAGGAATATTGTGAAAACTCTTCCCAGTCCTTTGATAGGTCGGCTTAGTTGCTTTCCAGCATATATGGAATTCAAAGGAGGAGAAACTTCATGGTATAGTAGAAAATACGTGTGTGTGTGTGTGTGTGTGTGTGTGTGTGTGTGTGTGTGTTCCGAATATTTGCACATCCATGAACACATGTAGAAATCTATGTATAAGACAGCTGCTGAATCCACCCTGCCTGCTCATAGAATTCTTTGTGTTCATGGATGTGCAAATATTTGGAATAAATACAAGTATTTTCTACTATACCATGAAGTTCTCCATCTTTTAAATTCCATATATACTGCCCTAATTATTCCTTGGTCCCTGGTGGATCGTATATTACAGCGGGGCAAAGTCTCTCTCTCTCACCTGGGAGCTAACGGTGGTTACCTGATAACAAGCACTTTTGATCCCTATCTGGTAAGAGGCCGATCTTATTCCTTTTATGAAATATTAACACGCCACTGAATATACTGAATGTCCTCTTTGTATATTGGAATATATATGGACGTTCACTAGATTTTTATCATTATATGGACTTTATGATCTCGTATAACTTCAAAGTTCTGTTAGCATACTGTGTGTGTATGTGTATATATATAATATATACCCGGCGTTGCCCGGTCTTCCTATCTTAACCTTTTGGGGAGGAAAATCATAGTTATATAAAAAATAACACAATGTTTAATTTTAGAAATTTGACAGATAAAAATATGAATAACATGCATTTCCCATAGAGTTGAATGGGACTTTAAAGAAAAACCCCGACCATGGCAAATGGGGGTGGGTAAGGGTTAAACCACCTATCCTATGTTTGTTGCTGACATATAAGTAACATGTCTACCAAGTTTCATGTTTAATATCTTTAGACGTGATGCTGGAGCACGCACGCGCGCGTGTTGAGAGATATATATATTTCTCATATTTTATTTTTTTAAACACTGCTTTTCAATATTTAATTTAATGGCAAACCATGTTTTAGACCCCTTTCACACTGAGGCAGTTTTCAGGCGTTTTAACGCTAAAAATAGCGCCTGGAAACTGCCTCCCATTAATTTGAATGGGGGCTTTTACACTGGGGTGGTGTGCTTGTGGGGGGCGGTAGAAAAAGTCCTGCAAACAGCATCTTTGGGGTACTGTGTAAAGCGCTCCAAATATGCCCCTGCCCATTGAAATGGATTTTTTATTTTTAAGGTCACATTATCACGTGACCTTTAACCACTTAAGGACCGCCTACTGAACATTTATGTCAGCAGAATGGCACGGCTGGGGACATCAGCGTGTGTATATATACGTTGGTTCTAGTACCCAGCCGTGGGTCACGGGCGCGCTCCCGTGACCTGCGCCGTGATCCGCGGGACACGATCGCCGCTGGAGTGCGTCGATCGGTCCCTGGAGCTGAAGAACGGGGAGAGCTGTGTGTAAACACGGCTTCCCCGTGCTTCACTGTGGCCGCAGCATCGATCACGTCATCCCTTTTATAGGGGGACGTGATCGATGACGTCACACCTACAGCCACACCCCCCTACAGTTGTAAACACACGCTGGGAACACACAAATCCTACAGCGCCACCTGTGGTTAACTCCCAAACTGCAACTGTCATTTTCACAGTAAACAATGCAATTTAAATGCATTTTTTGCTGTGAAAATGACAATTGTCCCAAAAATGAGACAAAATTGTCCGAAGTGTCCGCCATAATGTCGCAGTCACGAAAAAAATCGATGATCGCCGATATTAGTAGTAAAAAAAAAAAAAGAATTAATAAAAATGCAATAAAACTATCCCTTTGTAAACGCTATAAATTTTGCGAAAACCAACCGATAAACGCTTATTTTTTTTTTACCAAAAATAGGTAGAATAATATGTATCGGCCTAAACTGAGAAAAATTATATATATTTTGGGGGGATATTTATTCTAGCAATAAGTAAAAAATATTGCATTTTTTTTTTTAAATTGTCGCTCTATTTTTGTTTTTATAGTGCAAAAAATAAAAACTGCAGAGGTGATCAAATACCACCAAAAGAAAGCTCTATTTGTGGGGGAAAAAGACGCCAATTTTGTTTGGGAGCCACGTCGCACGACCGCGCAATTGTCAGTTAAAACTACGCAGTGCCGAATCGCAAAAAGGGGCAGGGTCCTTTACCTGCATTTTGGTCCGGGTCTTAAGTGGTTAAATAAAAAAAAAGACCCACTAGCACCGAAAAAAGCACTGCAAAAACGACCATCGCTTCAGTGTGAAAGGAATCTTAGAAAAGCAGAGAAGTGGCAACATTCCATATTTGTCGGTGTTGTCCGGCATGTGGCAGTTTAATGTGCCGGCATATTCCTCAGACAGAAACAAGCAACAGACTGACATAAGTGACATTACTAGAACGGTTACATGTCAGACACGTTGCTGCATAGCTGTAGAAACCTTTCCCCTATATTACTTATCGGTGTATGTAGACTTCAACCTTTACCCTATAATATAGTGACAGGCCAGGCACACAGCCAACGTACTCTGCTCGCTGGGTGCAGCCGCTGAAGTGTGTGTGTGTGTGTATTTAAAACAGTGATTACGTTTAGTTTATTTAAATAAAATAAAAAAAGTGCTACTAAACAAAAGGCACCAGAAGGTGCAAGACTCTGAATTCTTCTCGCCACAAAAGCCCTCCAAGGTGGCAGCAGGATCTCTAAAAATACCACAAATTCCATGCTATAGGGACAGCTGGCGTGCCTCCCATTCCTTATGTCTTGTCATAGAGCAACGATCAGGGCCTGAGACCTGTTGCTAGGCCAGAGCATGAAGAAGGGGAATTTTAATGCATTTCTAATGTTGACTTTTGGAAAGTGGGATCCTGCTGACTCCTAGATCACATTTGAAGATATTTTTTAAAGAGCCAGGTATACTCCTGCACCCCAAGGCCCCCTTCACACAGGCCAGATCCAGTTTTGCTCAGCAGGAGATGCGTCTGCTGAGCTGTATGGGGATGACGGGTCCATGTCTGCTCTGCTTATGCAGAACAGGCACACATACAGAAATAAAGCTGCACTATCAAAAACGTGCCTAAATTACGTGTGAAATATAACAAAAGTGTTATGATGGGGGAAAAAAAAGTGAAAAAATAACCATAAATGTCACTACATTAGTAATATAACTTGAATGCATAAACGTAGATGTAGGTGAAGAAGAAATGATGAAGAAAAATTGTCTATGTGAGATAAGGGTGTTTTTGTTTTGTGGTGTGTTCCCCCCCCAGCTCGGCTCTCCAGTCATGTAATACAATCGGAGGTTGTACAGGTTTCTCTTGCAGTGATCATCGTACACTTGGCACTGATCTTTGCCATCTGTCAGTCAGCCAATTCGCTCTCTGATCCTCCCATGTGACTCAGCCGCAGGGCAAAGTCCACGTGTGTGAAGGTTAGTCTTTAAGGTAGAGGTGTGGGAGTACTGAAGAGTTTCCACATCGGGGTGGAGCGATGGAAATCATTGCTAAGCCCTTCTATATACAGGAGTTCTTATTCACATTGAATCCTGATCTAAATTTCCTCCGTCTAGTCAATTTATTATTTTTCCTTTTGTTCAAGCGTCGCAATCATATATTACAAATAAACGCAAGAACGTTAGTTAATGGAAGGAAAAAAACTTCAACCGACCTTCCTGACCATAATGGAGGTGCATGTCCAAGTATTGTACTTCAGCTATGATGGGACTTCTAGTTTCATCCATTGCATTGTTTAATATGTTTCTATTATAAACCTCTTTTCACCGTTGATTGTGTTTTGTTTACAGGCTTCACCTGCAGATCGCTATCAATATCATCCGCCATGCTTTGTAAGTCGCACACTGTTTGTCTTGTGGTGTGAGGGAATCGCAAAGCGCAGCTCACTGTATAATGCTACAATCTGTGTTATGTCATTGCAGCAAGAACGCATGTAAACTACGAAGTCAAAAAAGATGTCGCCGTTGTCCGCTTTAACACCCCAAATTCTAAGGTATAACGTAGACTCCACATTATCTGTTTGTAATTCTTTTCTGATCCTAAAGCTGCCCATAGATGAATCCTTTATTTTGTGTTGAGCCAGTGGTTCAAACGAAAACAATTTGCCCATCTACACAAGTATGGTGGTTAAAGCGGTTGTAAACCGCATATATATTTATATATTTTTTTTTTTTTTTTTTTTTAGAACCTGCAAGGCAAAAGACATAATGAGCTAATATGCACCGCATAATGGCTCATTATGAAATGCTTACCTCCTGAACGAGGAAAGTAGAACTTGCCTGGTCCACGCCGAGCGAGATGTCATCTTGACTCAGCGTGTCTTCCGGGTATCGCCGCTCCAGCACTGTGATTGGCTGGAGCGGCGATTTCAAATCGGCAGGGTCCGGCGGATGCCGGTCCTTTCACCGTGGATTCCCCCCCCCTGCGCATGCGCCACTGCAATCAGCGGCGCACTGCGAGGGGAATATCTCCTAAACCGTACAGGTTTAGGAGATATTCTTTATACCTACAGGTAAGCCTTATTATCTTTATTAACTAACAGCGCCCCCTCCCCTCCAAATGCTTCAAATTTACTATGCTTCAGTTATGAGTGATCGGTACCGTTCACTCATTGTGTTCATTCAGAAAAGGAGGTGGCTGGTAAATATATTTACTGGACCTTTCCTCTACTGCCTTTCCAAAAGGATCCTATTGTGTCCCAGCAGAAAGGAGAAGAGGGAAGTCGGAAGCACTGTGGAGTTTGGGTAGCAGGGGGAAATCATGGTGCAGAGTGTGGGTGATCGTTATGGCAGGGAGGCAATTACTGGAACCAATCCCCTGTATGGCTCTCTGCAGCAGCTCAAAGCCGGTGGGAGGAAGGAGAATAAGCCAGCTCTCAGCTGCTGATCACTCTCCCTGCCCTAATTCCTGGTCCTCGTACAGGAGGACCGGTGGTACTCCCTTATCCAGGGCCCTGGCCATATTGCTTATGGGCATGTACAGCTTTTGAAGAACAGGCTGCTTGCAGCTGATGGGATCCACATTGGCTGCAAGGGGGCCACAGGCAGAGGATGGAGGAAGTGGCAGGGTCCCATCTACCTCATTTTCACTCACTCCTGTCAACTTCTGTGGAGGTGCGGCAGCCATAGATGGATCGGAATTCATCCAGTCCCTGCTGAACTGGGAAAATGTAATTCCTTCTATGACTTGCTTTTGTTGTGAACAAGCACAAGTTATCCGTGTGAAACCAGTCTACCAATGTTCCCGTAACGTCCTGTCTACGTCCTTTGGCAATAAAGTAACTATTCTACTAGGGTTGTCTCGATGCCTCTTTTTTTAGGACCGAGTACAAGTACCGATACTTTTTTTCATGTACTCGCCGATACCGATTACTTTTTTATTTTTTTTTATTTTTTTTATATGTGTCCCCCACATATTGCAGCCATGTCCTGTCCCCCACATATTGCAGCCATGTCCTGTCCCCCTCATACCTGTAGATATGATGATGCCGCCGCCGCTGCTGCATACCGCCAGGCATTATAGCGCAGCGCGCATTACAAGCTTTCGTTTTGAATACTTGTAAATGCCCGCGCCGCCATGTATAGATACTCCCCTTCTCGGGATTGGAGGGATCCGTCCAATCCCACGCAAGGGGGAGTGTCTACGTGGATTCGTGCATAGACACTCCCCCTTGCTCGGGATTGAACAGATCCCATCCAATCCCAAGAAGGGGAGTGTCAATACACGGCGGCGCAGGCATTTACAAGTATTCAGAACGAAAGCTTGTAATGCGCGCTAGCTATAATGAAGGGGGATTAACGGCGGT
This sequence comes from Rana kukunoris, assembly GCA_029574335.1. NCBI lineage: Eukaryota > Metazoa > Chordata > Amphibia > Anura > Ranidae > Rana > Rana kukunoris. The sequence goes on from CM056052.1 coordinate 38,052,443, forward strand.
ATGCGGCGGCATATCTACAAGTATGATGGACAGGACATCGCTGCAATGGGGGGGGGGGGGGAGTATTCTATTTTAGTAATGGGGGTATTTGCGGGAGTACAAGTACTCCCGCAAATACTCTGCATCAGTCCCGATACTAGTATCGGTATCGGGAGAACACTATATTCTACAGACGTTTTTCCTTCCATGGTGTGCGACTAAACTTTATTTTCTTTAATTACTATTGACGGTGGTGAGCTGGGGTCATCATGGCACATGGGAGAGGCCAGCCGAATTCTTTACCTAACGTCCTAAAAACATCCCAGCACCCCCTGCCTCAGTACTTCTCCCAAGAGCCCTCAGCCCTGATGCAAGCAGTGGTCTGGCTCTTGGGATGAATTATGCAAATATCAGAATGCTTTGATGGGTGGGTGTCATTCCAGAGGAGTATGCATTTTTATATTTGCATGCACAGCACCCTAGGTAACATCCACACGTAATGCTGGGCCTTTGTGATTGAAAATACTGTAATTCAATGAATAAAAGGGGTGGGACAGGGATAGGAAAGAGTAAAGCCTGCCATAGGTTATCTAAATTCAGCTGGTTTCAAATGAACTGGATGAATTTTGATCCATCTATGGGCATGCTGGTTGTACTAAAGTTCTATCGATTTTCAGTACAACCAGCCTGTTATGTTTTTATTTTTTCTTGCAGTTAATGCTTAATGTATGGTCTGCCTTAGATGATGACTTCACTGTAAGAGTTAACAAAGTTCATGTCGCTCGTGTCAGCCAATGACTAAACTGCAAACTGCTCTTGTAGACGTTTAAACCATGTACTACTTAATGTTCTAAAATATAATGTAGTAGCTGTATGCGAATCACTCTAAAATGCTATTTCTGGTGTACTGTGCAGGTGAACACACTGTCCAAGCAAGTGCAGAGTGAATTTGGTGAAGTCATGAATGAAGTCTGGGCCAATGATGCTGTGAATAGTGCCGTCCTGATCTCCAGCAAACCAGGCTGCTTCATCGCTGGGGCTGATATCAAGTAAGAGATGCTTTTTCAGATGGGATTGGTTGCTTAGATTATTCTAGGCCTCCTTTTAGGCCAGTGGTGTCTTTTACTGATCCTCAAACACATCACTGCCTTGTTGGGGTTTTTAACACGTAAAGTGAATTGGTATTCCCGATGGTAAGAATCTCAAGATTTTTCCATTGCACTTGACAATTTTTGGATTCTAATAGCTGGAAAAGTTTACTACAGCCTGCTGTTGAAGACCTACATTTGCCAGTCATTGCAGATAATGCCCAGATCTGGCCAGAATCTGATCTTTGTACGGTCACCCTAAAGGTCCGTACACATGATCAGGAAATCATATGGAAAAATACAGATTTCAAAGCAATCTTACCTTTTTAATCTGCGTTTTTTGAATGTGGTGCTGTAAACTAGCATGGAATGCGAGTTTCCTGCACCACATTCTGGTGTTAATCGGCCCTTGGTGCACCTAAGGTGTTTCTGTTCTGACTTAATGCAGGGTTGTTGGTTCATCCCCAAAATGTATAGATTTTTAGCCAGACAAACCACTACTTTTGGCACCACATCCCTTATTTAAATGGGTACATAGGAGTTTTTGCGATCTCCACCTTACTTGCACCTTAAATCTCAGAGTATAAAAAATATTTTATTTAAACAAAGATAAAAATTGTCCTAAAACAGTTATGGCAATTAGTTTGTGAGTGGAAGTGATTGGTGTGTCCTCTTTTTAGATCCAGCACCTCATCCCTATAAAATGATGGTATAGGATTGTGAAGGATGAGAGGGATTATAGCGGTGCCATTTAACCACTTAAGACCCGGACCAAAATGCAGGCAAAGGACCTTGCCCCTTTTTGCGATTCGGCACTGCGTCGCTTTAACTGATAATTGCGCGGTCGTGCGACGTGGCTCCCAAACAAAATTGGCGTCCTTTTTTTCCCCACAAATAGAGCTTTCTTTTGGTGGTATTTGATCACCTCTGCGGTTTTTATTTTGTGTGCTATAAACAAAAATAGAGCGACAATTTAAAAAAAAATGCAATATTTTTTACTTTTTGCTATAATAAAAATCCCCCAAAAATACATTTTTTTTTTTTCCTCAGTTTAGGCCGATACGTATTCTTCTACCTATTTTTGGTAAAAAAAATCACAATAAGCGTTTATCGGTTGGTTTTCGCAAAATTTATAGCGTTTACAAAATAAGGAATAGTTTTATTGCATTTTTATTATTATTATTTTTTTTACTACTAATAGCGGCGATCAGCGATTTTTTTCGTGACTGCGACACTATGGCGGACACTTCGGACAATTTTGACACATTTTTGGGACAATTGTAATTTTCACAGAAAAAAATGCATTTAAATTTGCATTGTTTACTGTGGAAATGACAGTTGCAGTTTGGGAGTTAACCACAGGGGGCGCTGTAGGGGATGTGTGCCTATGTGTGTTTGTTTACAACTGTAGGGGGTGTGGCTGTAGGTGTGACGTCATCGATCGCGTCCCCCTATCACAGGGATGACGCGATCGATGCTGCAGCCACAGAGAAGCACGGGGAAGCCGTGTGTACACACGGCTCTCCCCGTTCTTCCACTCCAGGGACGGATCGCCGCACTGCAGCGGCGATCGGGTCCGCGAATCCCGCGGTCCCGGTCCTGGAGCTTCGGACCGGGTCGCGTGCGCCCGCGACCCACGGCTGGGTACTAAAATCAACGTATATATACGTTGATGTGCCCAGCCGTGCCATTCTGCCGACGTAAATGTGCAGTAGGCGGTCCTTAAGTGGTTAAACAAGTCCTACAGAAAAATCACAACAAAGTTGTAAATATAAATATTTTATTTATAATGGAAAAATAGAAGGTGAAAACAGTAATTATCGACTAAGAGTCGGTTCACACTGGGGCGACACGACTTCCAGCACGACTTTCAGAAGCAACTTCAACACGATTTGAGCATGAACCACAGGGCGATATGGGGCGATTTACAACACGACTTGAAGTCCTTTTCAGGTCAGGAGACATTCCAGTGGCCAATAAAACAACAATCAGCTCTGGGAGAGGGAGGGGGAAGGAGAGGTTTGCCTGAGAAATGTATGTTATCTTGCTTGAAAGTCGCTTCAATTAAAACAGTGATCAGACTTGGAAGCGACTTCCATTGAAATCAATGGGTACAAATCGCCTAGAAGTCTGATTGAAGTAGTACAGGAACCTCTTCTGAAGTCGGAGCGACATGAGTAGTGTGTATTAACACCGCTCCCATTCACTTACATTGCTTTTCTGGACAGCACGACTTGGGACGACTTGAGACGACTTCAAGTCGGATCCCAAGTCGCCCCAGTGTGAACCGACTCTAAGACTGACATAAGTAGTTACATAATCCCGACATGTTTCGGCAAATCGTTGCTTTCCTCAGGGGTGTAAGTCAATCGGTATGTCTTTATACAATCTAATGGAAGATATACATGCATAGAACATTACAATATAAACAGATGAATGTCTCAAAACATGGCTATATTCTCAAAAGACTCGGTGCACACACAATGATCTCAGGTGTGGAGGTGACCAGATGAAAATGACCAGAGTGGGAGCCATACATACCCTGTAAGTCCAAGAAAGAAGCAGAGCCAAAATGCAGCAAATCGCGGTGCTGCGATTTGCTGCATTTCAAATGGCACCGCTATAATCCCTCTCATCCTTCACAATCCTATACCAATTATGGCAATTGCATAGAACATCGTTTTTATGGATACAGCACTTTAGATGCTTCGCCTACATCCTGGCCTTCTAATAAAGAGAAATATTTCTCTTTATTTGAAGGCTTGTACCCCAAATGGACAGCATCCCCTGAGGAAGCCCATTATGTGGGCAAAACATGTTTGGAACTCCACTCTAAAGTGCTGTAACCATAAAAACGATGCATTTGCCATAATTTTGTTTAGTCCATTTTACCTTTTTGTTTAAAATGATTTTTCTTTTAAGGTCACTGTATCTTGCGCCATAAAAATCCCACAAACTCCTCTGTACCCCAAAATGTATATTTCAAAGCAAGTCTAGCAGTGAAATGTTTGTATATACCATTACCGTAACAGTGTCTTTCTTATATTATTTAACAGCATTGTGTTTTCTTGCCCTTTTTTAAGAGTTTTTACTAGGGTTGTCCCGATACCATTTTTTTAGGATCGAGTACAAGTACATATTTTTTTTTTTTTTTTTTTCCCATGTACTCGCCGATACCGAATACTGATACTTTTTTTAAAAGTCATGTGACCGTTTTCAAACCACAATACAGACTAAGGATATTTTCTTTAGAATTAAGAACTCTAACTCAAGACATTATAAAAGAATAAAAATTAGTAAAATAAAAATTGTTTTATTTGCGTGTCACGCAATAGTAAAAAACTCAAAGAATTTTCACAGCACATGATGATAAATACAAAAAAAAGTACTCCCGCAAATACTCGGTATCAGTCCCGATACCCGTACTAGTATGGGTATCGGGACAACCCTAGTTTTTACATTCAAAGCAAAAGTTGGTACCCTCATATGTGACCTGGTGACCGCTGTCAGGACAGAATGCAAAAATCCACAGTTGTCACCAAATATTTGCTAGGCTTATAGGGAAATATCTGCCAATGGGACACATTTCAGTGATGGATTTTCTCTCTCTCCTTTTATGCTGGCCATACGCTAGCTGAAAAACCATTAGGAAATGTGTCGTTTGGACCGTTCATTGGCTTTTTGTCCAGTTAACGGACACAAATAGAAAATTGGTTTTAACTTTTCGGAGCTGGAAAATCAAAGAAACAGGTTGGAAAATTCTGCCGAACGATAAAATTGAAATGTTAATGTGTTTCTCGCCAATTTTAAAATGTTAACTTTTTTGCACTGCGCATATGTGCCTGCAGGGAAGGAAAAAAATGATTTATGTCCATTGAATGTTTTTTTTATCAATCGGAATGATGAGGCACTATAATTTTCTCCCATGGTCGAGTGTTCGTAATTGAAAAATCCATGTTTTTTGTATAGCCTATGGCTAGTATTGGGGTGCACTCTAATTAATTACATGCCGAGATCTGCAACACCGCTGCACTGCCCCCTTGGTAAACGAGAAGGTTTGACGGATGTAGAAAAAGCCTACATGACAAGGTGGATTTTAAAGCTAAGGAATTTTTTTTAACTGCTTTAACCTGGGTAAGGTCAAGTGTATTTAAAAATGTATTTATTTATTTATTTTTTACTTTAGATATACTTTTTATATCTTTTGCAAGCGGCAATTTTCAAACTTCGTCTAAAGCTTCGTAATGCGTTCCTGTTAAACTGAGATCAAGTTAGGTTGCTCCGTTCATGACATATTGAATCAATCTTTCTTTCAGCATGATTGAATCCTGTAACAGTGCACAAGAAGTCTCGCAGTTGTCCGCCGAGGGTCAGAAAATGTTTGAAAAACTTGAAAACTCCCCAAAACCCATAGTTGCTGCAATCAATGGATCGTGCTTGGGAGGAGGCCTGGAGGTGGGTGTAAAGACTGAGCTAAAATGAGATGTGTAATGTCTTATTTGGGGGAGTGTGGGATGTAGTAATTTAGACTAATCACTTGCAGACTGCCCTGTACCAGGTCTGCTGCTGTGTATGTGTGTGATTCTGCACTTCTGGGTAAGGGATTCATGTGGCATTTCTGCTGTGATGAGTTGCAGTAGAAGCTAATCAGTAGGTGCCAGCACCCACTGATCGGCAAGGAGAAACACTGGATTGAGCTCTGCCTATGTAAATAACATCCCCGTCAGCAGGGATGTGCTGGATTTTGTTTCCCTGCAAAGGGAATAAAAACCAGCACTTCTTAGTAAAAGCAGCACACGCAGTACACATACACTGGTTAGACACGCCTTTGATTCCCCCCAGATGTTTAACCCTTTCCCAGCCAGTGTTGGTAGTATAGTGATGATGGTGTACATTTCTTGGTACTGATTTACTGTATTGGTGTCACTGGTTCCCACAGTGTCTCGGAAAGTGTAAGCTGGTGTCAGATTCCCACCGCAATATCGTAGTCCTGCTATAAGTCGATGATCGCTACCACTACTAGTGTTGAGGGGAAAAAAACGTAAAAGTTCCAGTATATATTCCATAGTTTGTAGGCGCTATCTTTTGTGCAAATCAATCCAATATACACTTATTGGGATTTTTTTTTTTTTTTCTCATCAAAATATGTAGCAAAATACATATTGGCCAAACCTTATGAAGAAATTTTGATTGTTTACATGTTTCTTGTTTGATCTGTTTATGGCAGAAAGTCAACATTTTATTTTTTTCTTTTGTTTTCTTCCAAACTGTTTTTTTTTTATAGCACAAAAAGAGTATCAAGTGTAGGAAAAAATTACGTAACTTTTTTTTATGGACAGTCGGTTAAAATATTGCAAACATTGGCCTAGTCGTGAGGGGGGGGGGGGATAAAACCTTTCCGGAGGTCAACTGGGTAATAAAAAAGACCTAATAAACTTTCAGTACTTGCTTTCCCTTCACTCCTCCATTCAGCTACTGGGAGTTTAAGAATCCTTGTGTAAGCTCCAAGTCACTTCAACCCGGCCTTATACATGACTCTACAGTAAAACCTTGGTTTGAGAGCATTATGCAAGACGAGCAACATTTTTAAATAAATTTTAACTTGATATACAAGTAGCGTCGCGTCACAACTTTGTATAAAAGATAAGAAAGACGCCTCTAAGTGTAGCCATATGGTTACATTTAATAAAGGTACAACATCTAGCAATTCACATGGTTGATGTTTAACCACTTGCTTACTGGGCACATATACCCCCCTCCTGCCTAGGTGAAATTTCAGCCTCCGGCACTGTGTGGCTTTAACTGACAATTGCGCGGTCCTGCGACGTGACTCCCAAACAAAATTGACATCCATCCTTTTTTTTTTTTTTTACAAGTAGAGCTTTCTTTTGGTGGTATTTGATCACCTGTGCGGTTTTTAATTTTTGTGCTATAAACAAAAAAGAGCGACAATTTTGAAGAAGAAAAAAATTCAATAATTTTTACTTGTTGCTATAATATCCCAATTTAAAAAAAATTTTCTCAGTTTAGGCCGATAAGTATTCTTCTACATATTTTTGGGGAAAAAAAAAAAAAAAAAAGCAAAAATCGCAATAAGCGACTAAATAGGGGACAGAATATTTTTTTTTTTTTTTTGGGAATGCAACAATATGACTGACACTTATGACACATTTTGGCACTATTCACATTTATACAGCGATCAGTGCTATAAATATGCACTAATTACTGTATAAATGTGACTGGCATTGAAGGGGTTAACACTAGGGGGTGAGGAAGGGGTTAAATGTGTACCCTGCATAGTGTTCTAACTGTATGGGGAGGAGGACTGACTGGGGAGGTGACCGATCTATGTACAAGGGACACAGTTCGGTCTCCTCTCCACATACAGGACACTGTCTCTGTGTGAGCCGGCAATGAGAGATGATCTCATATGTTTACATTTGAGATCGTCTTTCATTGGCCGCACAGATCGCATCGCAAACGGCCTCTCTGATTGGCCGTTTGCGGCGATCTGTAATTGGCTGTGTCCAAGTCAAGTAGTTAACAACTTTCCGACCGCTGCATGCACTTTTACAAAGGCAGAATGGCACGGGCAGTCAAATGGGCATACATGTACGTCCCTTTAAATTTCCTGTCGCTGTCCTGCAGTTGGGTCACGGAGCTGCAGAACGGGGGGGGGGGTGTAAACAAGGCATCTCCCTGTTATGCCTTGTGGCAGGACACTGATCTTCTGCTCCTTGTCATTGGGGGCAGTGATCAATGTCGTGTCACATGTAGCCCCGCCCCCACACAGTTAGAATAACTCCCTAGGACATATGTAATCCTCGCCCCTAGTGGTTAACCCATTCCCTGCCAGTGTCATTTACACAGTGCATTTTTTTTATAGAACCGTTCAATGTATAAATGCCAATGGTCCCAATATGGCATCAAAAGTGATACAAATTGCTGATTTTTTATTTATTTTTTTAATAAAAATGCCATAAAACTATTCCCTATTCTGTAGACGCTATAACTTTTGCGCAAACCAATCAAACGCTTACTGCAATATTTTTGGTTAAAAATAAATTTAGAATACGAATAGGGAAAAAAAAAAAAAAAATATATATATATATATATATATATATATATATATATATATATATATTCATTCAAAAAAGACTGCTTTTTATTTTTTTTAATTGAAGCTCTATTTTTTTTGTTTATAGCGCAAAAATTTAAAACTGTAGAGGTAATCAAATACCACCAAAAGAAAGCTCTATTTGTGGGGAAAAAAAAGAGATCAACTTTGGGTACAACGTTGCACGACCTCATAATTGTCAGTTAAAGCGACACAGTGGCGAATCGCAAAAAGTGCTCTGGTCATTTGTCAGCCAAATAAAAAATGCAGAGGTGATAATATACCTCCCAAAAGAAAGCTCTATTTGGGGAAATAGGAGAGAAAGGGGTGGGCCGGGTTGCAGCTGTGTCTCTGAATGCAGCTCGGCTCAGGTGCCCCCATAGCAAGCTGCTTGCTGGGGGGGGGGGGGGCACTCAACAGGAGGAGCGCCAAAGAGACCAGAGAAGAGGAGGATCTGGGCTGCTCTGTGCAAAACCACTGGAACAGAGCATGTAAGTATATAACATGTTTGTTTCTTTTTTTTTTTTCGTTTAAAATAACAAACAAACTAGACTTTAGTATCCCTTTTAAATAATAGATATGTTTAAAATGTTGTGCATGTTTTTTCCACAACGAATTTCTTGATTGTTTCTAGGTGGCCATTGCTTGCCAATACCGTGTGGCTACAAAAGACAAAAAGACGGTTCTAGGTACCCCTGAGGTCCTCCTGGGGTTGTTACCAGGAGCTGGGGGCACTCAGAGGCTGCCCAAGATGGTAAGTGTCTGTGGTATGTTGATTCAAATTGAAACTATGGGCAGATATTAAAGGCCCTGGTAATTCTCACTACAAGCCTATCAGACAGGGTCTGCCTGAAGACAATAGATGGCCTAATTTTAATATAAATTGTAATACAAAAATGAACAGTTAAAGCTGAACTCCTATACAACTAAAGATTTGCACATCTCTGCGCCCCCCCCCCCCCCCCCCTGCATAGCCCTGCAGTTATTTAACACTTGCTGCTCTTCTCTTCCCCCAGCCTGTGGTTGGACAGTGAAGTGAGAAGCAGCAGACTGCTGAGATCATCATTCTTCTCTCACTTCCTGTCAGTGTTCATTTGGGGGGGGCACATGATCGTCACTAAGTGACATAGCAGAGAACACAATGAAAACCTTTAAATGAGATCACTGGCGGCTTACTCCTTGAGCAGAGCCTTTGCGCTTATGTTGACACACCAGTACACTCTCTAACTCGGTGGTTCTCAACCTGGGGGTCAAATGATGATTTGCCAGGGGTCACCAAATCCTGGGCTGTTCCTGAAGCCTGCACTGTTCTCCCAGGAAGGGAGATAAGAGGGGGAGGAACAAAGAAAAGTAGAGAAGTGGGGGGGGGGGGGAGATAGACAGAGGGAGTGATTGGGGGGGGGGGGACAAGGAATTGGGATAAAGAGAGATGAAAGGGAAAGAAAGAACAAGAATGGTACATCCTAAAATGTACTAGAAGAGGTTTTAATATTGTACGAGTGGAAGGCACTCAGGAAGCGCTAAATGTCCGGGTTAGGAGCGCAAATTGCTTGCCTTGGGTGCTTTCAACCCACGCTATAAAAATAATTTTACTGTTGGGGGTCCCCACAACTTGGGACATTTTTATCAAGGGGTCACAGCACTAGAAGGTTGAAAACCACTGCTCTAACTCCTTGGGTCCTAAATCTGGGGGTGCTGGTCATTGAGGCCACGGTTTGAACCCATTTTGAGTGATTTCTCTTCCGTTGCCTTTATTCTGGGTGTTTGAGCTCACGGCTTTAGTCTGTAAGGAGCCTTTTCCTGTGCTTCAGAAGGACAAGGTTGTGTTGGGACAATGCATTTGCTTCTTGCTTAAAGTGGTCTTTGTGTTTCATGTGAAACAGGACATAGGCGGTTATTTACTAAACCTGGAGAATGTAAAATCTGGTTCAGCTTTGCATAGAAACCAATCAACTTCCAAGTTTTTTAGTGCCAAAGCCTAATTGAACAAGCTGAAGTTAGAAGCTGATTGGCTACTAGGCACAGCTGCACCAGATTCTGAGTGCTCCCGTTTTTTAGAAAATCTCCCCCATAGTGTTTCCCTCTTTTTGTCTGGATCCAAATAATCTTAAGGAGATTGCTCTCCACTGCTTGGATGTGGTTATGGCTGTGCAAGTCTACCCCACAGCATTGATTCCTCAACCTGACGCCCTGTTTGTATTGCCTGAAGGCTCCCAAAAGGGACAGGCTTTCTCCCGATCCATAGTTGCTAGTTGGTTTAGGCAAATCATTACTATAAATGTTAGGGTTCCTCCCTTTCCTGTGAAAGCCCGGAAATGTTGGGGATTATGCTCGGCGGCATCAACCTTTGCTATTTTTCAGTGTTCAGTCACTTGTAGGTGGAGTATTATAACTCAAGAGTCCAGAAATAAACTTTTATGTGACCTTTTTTAATGTGCTCCCCAAAAAGGATTTTGTAGAAGAGTCAATCTTCTTTTTTTTATTTTTTTTCAACTTTTCATTGGAGAAGTCTGTATCTGTAATGATTCTTGTCATTTCTTCCAAGGTTGGCATACCAGCTGCCTTTGACATGATGCTGACTGGCAGGAACATTCGTGCTGACCGTGCCAAGAAGATGGGTCTTGTAGATCAACTTGTGGATCCACTGGGTGAGTCCTCGTGACAAATCTGCGACTCCTTGTATTCAATTGACAGCTGTCGCCCAGTTTCTGGGCCTTGGGTAGTGCAGCAAGGGTTGTAACGTGTCTTTTTTTTTTTTTTAACTATCAGGACCTGGTTTGAAAAACCCTGAAGAGCGAACTATGGAATATCTGGAAGAAGTTGCTGTGGGCTTTGCCAGGGGGATCGCCAACAAGCAAATCTCCCTGAAGAAGCACAAGGGGCTGATAGCAAGTAAGGACTGGGTGTTCACTTATACGGAAGCTTTCGGTTTTCACAGTCCTGATTCTTTCTCCGTGATATCAAACTAAAGCTGGCTCAAATCTTGGCCGGTTCAGCAGTTCAAAAGTTGTATGGACAGGTTGAATGTACCCAAGTTGATTAATCGATCAACTTGGGTGCAATCAGTTTGCTGGATTTTAAATGATTTATGTTCTACCGTGGCTGCAGAAAATACATTTGCTCTGTCTGTGGCAGGCCTAAAGAGGTTAAACCAGCAGAGCAGGAACCCATTGTTTGGGTGTGCAGACCAAAGATAGCTTGACTCAAAAAGGGCTCGTGACTCTGATGCTCTTCAATAAAAGTACTTTATTGGTTACATGGGTACAGGCTATATTCTGACGCGTTTCGACTAAGAAGCCTTCATCAAAGCATGAATACTAAAGATTGCAGCGCAGAAATCTTACCAATAGTGTAGTCTGCAAGAGGTTGCGGAGAGAATTCTTTGGTAGGCCTGTTGCATTGTATCATATTGCACTGTCTAATGTGAATGTGTCATATATAATCTCCTGAGTATGTTTTACGTGTATAAGTGATATGTGCCATCCTTTCTTCCAGAGATCACAGACTATATCATGTCCATCGCTTTTGTAAGGCAGCAGATCTACAAGACTGTGGAGAACAAAGTCCGTAAACAGACCAAAGGCCTGTATCCGGCTCCTCTGAAAATCATTGAGGTATGCATGTCTAGGCCAGTGGTGGTTCACTTGTCGGGGGGGGGGGGGGGGGGCTGGGTTTCCTAAATGCAGCCATCACCAGAGGGCAGCACATAATATATAATATACTATGGAAAGCTGCCGGGGGCTGCAAACATGCAAGAGGACATAGTCAGAGCCCACGGGCATGTCTACAAGTGCAAACTACAATGTGCACTTGAAATTGCACTTGGAAGTGCAGTCGCTGTAGATTTGAAATGAGGGGAAGCTCTGCTGATTTGTATTATCCAACCACGTGCAAGCTAAAATGCTGTGTGTGTTTTTTTTTTTTTTTTCTCATGTCCCCCTCGGATCTAGTGACTGCACTTCAAAGGGCAATTTCAAGTGCACTTAGCACTTGTTGTGCAAAGTAGATTTACCTTTCGTATATAACCCCCCCCCACTGTTCTGTTTCTGTTGTTAGGGAATGGGGTCCAGTCCTATACTGAAGACGCATTAAATGAGATGAGACCACTGCTATAACATCCCTTTTACAGATACACATAAAAATCTGTTGTGGCACATTTTTGTTTTTTTCTGTAAAATTCATTGTAAAAGATGAGGGGAAAAAAGTAGGAGAAATGGGTAAAGAGAGAAAAGGGATAAATGGCATACAATAGTGTGAAAGAAATAAACCATAGGTGCGATGTAGGCATCAAAACATAGACTACTGTCTGCAAGCCCCTTAAGGTCCATGGACAAAGTTCCAAATGGATACATGTGGCCCCCAGGTTGCAGGTTGGACACCAGGGGTTCAGTTGAGCGTGATGCTCCCTGTCCCATAATTAAGACACTGTACAATTCCCTCCAGGGTAGCCAGAAGTCTTTTAACATTTTAACAAGTTCTCTGTTACATTGTTTTGTACCGTATGTTGGAATAAAGAGTGTCCAGAGCTCTTTTTGGTCTTTGTCTAGTCCAGTGTTTTTCAACTCCAGTCCTCAAGGCACACCAACAGGTCAAGTTTTCAGGATTTTCCTCAGATGAAATGGCTGTGGTGATTACTAAGGCAGTGAAACTGATCAAATCACCTGTGCAAAATAATGGAAAGCCTGAAAACATGACCTGTTGGTGTGCCTTGAGGACTGGAGTTGAAAAACACTGGTCTAGTCCACCCCTTCCTGCTGCCTTTGCCATCTTACCCTCTGTAGCCAGTTGGAAGGTGAGCAAAGCAGGAATTGAAGGTCTACAATAACATCAAGGGAGAGGCCAAACCCAAATGATCAGTTTGCTTTTTCAATTGGGTACATTCTAGTCAAAATTTGCCTTCAAATTGATTATAGTTGCAGTAGTTTATATCTGTGTATATAATCATACATGTGTATCCTAAAAGCAGCATTTCGCTCTTTGTAGTTCTCAGTTGACATCACTGTTTTTCCATGTTCTCTCTCAGGTGGTGAAGACTGGATTGGATCAGGGTTCTGGAGCTGGATATCTGTCTGAGTCACAGGTAAAGTGTTTGCTGAAGTTATTCAGTTACTGCCGATCTACAGTACCTTTACTGAGGACGATCGACACGGGCAGGCTGGATCTCGTACATGCATGTCATCCGGGTTAGGGGCACACATGCTAACCTGCACTGTCACTGGTTACAGCGGGACTTTGTTAGTAGGTCCTGGCCCAATGACTTATGCCTGAGACCCGTTAATCATCTGTAGCCAATCGCAGCAGAGTCCTGTGTTTATGAACACACAGGGCTCTGTACACAGATCATTGATCTGGCTGTTTCTTGTCGGGAAGAAAAAACAGCCAGATCTGTTGGTAAAAGCAGAACATAATACACGCATTACATTTATTAGGTTTACAGTTAAAGTGATTGTAAACTCTGTTGCACCACTTGGACCTACAGGTAGTACCTGGTAGGTACTGTAAATGTCTCCTAAACTTGCACAGTTCAGGAGATATTCACTATATGCGTTGCTGCCAACATCATTGGCGCATGCACGCAGAAGAAAGGGCCCACTCCTGCGGCACCCTGTGTGCATGCGCGGGGAGTGACGTCATTGCATCTCCAGCCATTTGCAGCACTGGAGCCTGCTAACCTGGAATTGGTTCGGTGAAAGATGTTGGCCGTGGGAGCGGAGTGCGGGCAGCACTGCAGGGTGTCATTCTAAGGTAAGTATTTCATAATGAGCTAGTATGCGATCCATACTAGCTCATTGTCATGGACCATTAAATACGGAAGTGTTTCTACATGAAATCCTAATTCATGTATTGCAGAAGATGAGACATTGTGGAGTATATATTGCAAGAGATACTGGAAGTGGCTTAATTTGTCCTGACTAGATCACTAGGACAATGACCCTTCAATGGCTCCGACTAGTGAAATAAGTGGAGCCGGGCTTGTGAGATACATTTTATTGTCCAGTGTGTAGAGGTGTTAATTGTTGTTCTGATTGCTTCATTGTAGTAAATACCCCCTGGGGGCTTCTGTCTCAACACACATATTCAGGCTATTCAAGCTTTGGTACCAATCTCTGCTGAGACATTTTGAAGTCCTAATTTGCATGGGAGAGGACCTGAGTGAAACCACAAATGTACTTTACAATTGACCAATAGAAAAGCGGTTGTTGGGGGCGGGATGTTCCAAATCCTGTATAAAAGTGTGCTGTGTGCTGTGTACTTTCAATAAAGTGTGTCCTGTTTACATTCAGCATTAAGCCTTGGCTCATGTATGGATTATTCGGCGATTCCAGGGATATTCCTACTCATGGAATATTGGGTGATTTCTTTTATGGGAGAAGAAGGGAATGCTTGACGGGGATATGTTCTACTACCATGGCACTCATTATGACTTTTGTCTTTCATTTTTTTTTTCTTAGTGGTTTACAACTTCTTGATTGCTACTTGATGATAAACCCTTCCCAGCCAGTGTCATTAATATAGTGTGGGGTATTATATCTGATCACTTTCAGTGTCACTATTGATATTAGTCATTAGTCAGTTAGTGTATCTCCCAGCGATGGTCTGTTTGTACCAGATATACCGTCACATTATCGCAGTCCCACTATAAGTTGCTGATCACCATTACCAGTATAGCGTCATAGCTTGGTAAATTCCAGTATATATGTCATCGTTTGCAGATACTATAACTTGCATTACTCGTAGAAATAAGAAATTTAAAAGTTCCAGTATCTCTACCAGATACTATAACTTTCACACAAACCAATTAATATACACTTATTGGGTTTATTTTTGTTTTTTATTTTTCACCAAAGAACTGTAGCAGAATACATTTGATCCTAAAGTTATAAAGAAATTTAAGTTTATTGGATTTTAATTTATTTTTTGTTTATATATTAAAAAAAAAATAAACAGTGGTGATCAAATACCACCAAAAGAAAGTTCTAATTTGTCTGAGAATTTTTTTGTACAGCGATTCGTGGCCATGCAATTGCCAGTTACACTAGCGCAGTGCTGGTTATTACCAAAAGCATTTTTTGCTAAACTGGATAAAACCTTCCGGAGGTCAAGTGATTGAGCCCATTAATGCATGTCAACTGTTTTTTTGTCCGTTTGCTACATTGATATACCCAAGACAGCTGTGACTATAGCGACATTGAATGTCATAATTCAGCCATAAGCAAATGAATAGCATACCCCCAAAATCTTTTTAAAATGTCTTCCGGTTATCTTTTGCGTGCTCAGCAATACATATTGAGTAGCGGTTTAAAGGATTGATAGTCCAACACTGTGAAAATTCTTCTAGTGAGCAAGATTACAAGACTGGCCATCAATTTGTTTCTAGTAAACAGCCTATGTGCAAGGAGGTGACGCTACTATATTCCCTGCCTGTACAGATAAGCTGGTGTCAGTCCTCTGGCCATGCAGTGTGGCAGGAGTGTGTTAGGCCGCGTACACACAATTGGTCAAACCGATGAGAACGATCTGATGGACCAAACCAATCGTGTGTGGGCGCCATCGGTTATTTATCCATCGGTTAAAAAAAAATTGAAACTTGTTTTAAATTTAACCAATGGATACCTAACCGATGGAAAAAAAAAAAAAAACGATAGTTTGTAGGCACGTCCATCGGATAAAAATCCATGCATGCTCGGAAGCATTGAACTTTATTTTTTTCAGCACGTCGTTGTGTTTTACATCACCGCGTTCTGACACGATCCTTTTTTTTTTTTTTTTTTTTTTTTTTGGTGTGTAGGCACGACTGACCATCAGTCAGCTTCATTGTTTAACCGATGGAAAAATCCATCAGGCCGTTCTCATCAGTTTGACCGATCGTGTGTACAGGGCATTAGGCTCTGTTTCCACTACTACGAGTTGTGCGACTTGACATGTGAGTCAAAACCCATGTATTTCAATGGTCCCCATTCTAATTGGTGCAACTCCTTAAAAGTTCATTACACTTCATTACACTACTTTGTTCCGACTTCGGTGCCACTTCTCGCATGGTTTTCACCGGTCATATGACATTGCATGAAAAAAATCGCCTTAATCTTAAAACTGGCTGAAAAGAATGAGATATTCTAGCTGGTGAACTGTTTTTATATTTGTAGCTGGGTAATTGGTTGGAATGCAACTTTTCTTGGTTGCATTGGATGCTTATAGTGCCCCAAATATACAAATGAAATTTGGATATATTTTGACAGCCACTGTTTGGTTCTTCCTTGTCCAGCGTATATACATGGAAGTCTGAAGATAGCTACTATCAGTCGGTGCAGGGGGGGGTGAGTTGTACCCGTATAAGTACACTGGGGGATATTTACTAAAACTGGAGAGTGCAAAATCGGGTGTACCTCTGCATAGGAACCAATCGGCTTCCAGGTTTTATTACCAAAGCTTAACCAAACAAGCTGCAGTTGAAGCTGATTGGCTACCCACGCGCAGCTGCACCAGACTCTTGAGTGCGCCAGCTTTAGTAAATCTCCCCCACTGACTTGTCTTTTGCTACCCCCTTCACATGGAATAGAACAGATATTTGCAATTAGCGGTCCTCCAGCTGTTGCAAAACTACAAGTCCCATCATGCCTCTGTCTCTGGGTGTCATTCTTGTGGCTGTCAGTCTTGCTATGCCTCATGGGACTTGTAGTTCTGCAACAGCTGGAGGCCCGCTAATTGCATATCCCTGGAATAGAAGATTAGTATTGTCGTTTTTCCCAGTTCTGATATTATGTGGCTGCTTTTTCTCACCTTCATTCTCCTTTTTTCATGCAGAAATTTGGAGAGCTAGCAATGACCGGCGAATCCAAAGCCCTGATTGGACTCTACCATGGACAGGTTCAGTGCAAAAAGAATAAATTTGGCGCTCCTCAGAAAGAAGTCAAGTAAGTCTCTGGTCCAAAGAGCCATCTGTATTTTCCCTAGTTCAGATGTACATAAGGCATGCCATAGACAATGCGATTTTATTTATCCCCCCCCCCCCTTCCTGCAACCACAGCTTGCAGGAAATAAAATGACCCGCCTTCGATGACTGTGTGTTGACTGGGAAATCCCTCCGGTGGAGCTGTCGTGTTCACCCCATGTGGTTGGGAGAGCCATCTTTGCCACAGCGATTATTCAGTTATAGTCACTGGAAATAGTCGCATGAAAAAGCCAACATGCTGGTTGTACCCAAATCCTACAACAATCGAATTGGGTACAGTCAGCTTGCCTATAGATAGTTTGAATCATGTTGGGTCCCTGCTGAGATTCAAACCTTTTATGGCCAAATTGAGACCTTGCCTGTAACCCTTCACTCTACATGGGGGGGGGGGGTGTTACAAGCTTTCT
Source organism: Rana kukunoris (assembly GCA_029574335.1). Taxonomy (NCBI): domain Eukaryota; kingdom Metazoa; phylum Chordata; class Amphibia; order Anura; family Ranidae; genus Rana; species Rana kukunoris. The sequence continues at coordinate 38,069,984 of CM056052.1, forward strand.
GTCCTGCTTTCTAATGGAAGCGATCCAGCAGCCATAAGAGCCAATCGGTTGTGCTTCAGCATCCTTCTTTTCTTTTTTTTCTTTTTTTTTTGGGGCATGGTGATAGCAGAGAGAGTGACAGAGCTCACTCATCTGCTGCTTCCAGGCTGGGGATGGGGCAAGACCTGTGAGTGTTACTGATCTGCAGCAAGGGGAAATCGGGTCTCCTGTCCTGCCAAACAGGTCTGTGCTGTGTCAAAGCTGAGTAAATCCCAGGACTGGATGGACCAATCCTTTTAACAGGTGCAACGGCTGTACTTCATCTGTATATTTAACTGCTTACTTGGAGTCCAGCTGTAATGGGAAACGCTTGTGTAACTTCTCAGTGAATATAAGTTTTGAGTACTTATTGTGTTTTATATATACTCCCTCTATCCTATCTATATCCAACAGCGTGCGTGTCGTTATTGCTGGATATACCTGGCTTATCAAAATTATTATACTGTACAGCAGTCCATAAAGTATTCTAACAGTCTTCCCTCCTATTGCAGAAATTTGGCCATATTGGGTGCTGGTCTGATGGGAGCTGGTGTCGCTCAAGTCTCTGTGGACAAAGGTTTTAAGACCATTCTGAAAGATACGACGGTGGAAGGTCTGGGCAGAGGACAGCAGCAGGTCTACAAAGGGTAAGGAAAGCGTCTCATTTTCTCATCTCTGTACTTAGTTTAATCGCTAATTCTATTTTCTTCCCCTGTGCGGCTATGGCGCGTCACACCCTCTGAAAATAGCTGAAATAGGACTCGACTATATACGGCGCCTGCGCAGTCAGCTCCTAGGTTTGTGCGCTGGCGCTGTGAAGAGCCAAGTCCTAGTCTGGCTATTTTTCGGAAGGCATGACGCGCTATAGCTGCGCCTTAGCCACAGGTCAATCATGTAGGAAGGCCTATTCCCCTGCGGTAGGAAGAAAATAGAATTAGCGATTAAACCGTAAGTACAGCGATAAAAAAAAACGGCATACTGTAGCTGACGATGGTATGCTGGATGGAATGGCACATACATGTTTTTTAGGGTGAACCCCCGCTTTAACATTATTCCTGCACGTAGTATTTGATCCTCGGTAATGTTCCACCACTGTACACGTTGTTGAAGTCCAAGGTGATTCAGCCTGTCCTTATCTAAGTTGGCAAGGCATGCTGGGACTTTGGCTTTTTTTTTTTAAAGAGATTCTCTTCCACTTCTCCTATTGTTTAGATCCTTATGTAGACCAGACATGTGCAAGTCTAGTTTCACTAGCTCCGTGTTTCTCAATTCCAGTCCTCAAGGCCCCCAACAGGTCAGGTTTTCAGGATTTCCATTATTTTGCACAGGTGATTTGATCAGTTTTACTGCCTTAGTAATTCCCACAGCCTTTTCATCTGAGGGAAATCCTGAAAACACGACCTGTTGGGGGGGGGGGGGGGGGGGGGGGCTTGAGGGCTGGAGTTGAGAAACATTGCACTAGCTGAACATGTGTAGTTTGGCACTGCTTGTAGGGTGGAAACTGCTCTTTTTATTTACAGACACACACGTGCAGCATTGTATTTCTCAGCATTATGCATTGGGAATAGAGTCCGTTTTGATTTATTCCTTCTTTGCAGATGGACACGGTTTTAGGAGCCCTTTCACACTGACAGTGCGGGGGCATCGTCGGTAAAGCGCCGCTAAAACTAGCAGTGCTTTACTGTAGTTTTAGAGGCACTTTTAGGCCACTAGCGGGGCGCTTGGCAGCTGAACCAAGGGTGAAAAGTGCCATTGCCAATTTATTTCAATGGGCAGGGGTGCTTTAGGAGCAGTGTTTACACCTAAAGTGCCTCAAAGAAGCGGCTTGCCGGACTTTTTGACATCCTACCAGCACAGCGCCCCAGTGTGAAAGCCCTTAGTCTTTCACACTGGGTTTGCTGATGTGGCATTTTACATGCGCTTTTTTTTGCGCTAAAGCGCCTGAAAAACTTCTCCAGTGTGAAGGCCCTTTTCACATTGACAGCGCCCCGGGCGTCGGCAGTCAATCCCGGCTGTTTTTTTAGCGGCGCTTTACCGTCATTTTTGATGGCTTTCACACGGATTGCAGGTGGGGCTTTTTTCAGTCGCTTTACAGTCGCTCTTTTTTTTTTTTTTAGCGCTAAAGCGTCTGAAAAACTCTTCCGGTGTAAAGGGGTTTAACCACTTTGCAACCGCCCTATGCCGAAAGTACGGCTCTAGGGCGGTTGCTGTATTCTAACTGGCCGTTAATTAACGGCCTGTCAGAATCGCGCTCCCGCGCGCCTCCTGAGGCGCGCACACGGGAACATCCGTGACCGCCGGGTCCAGAGGACCCGGCGCATCACGGATCACGGTAAATCGCTGCTGATAGCGGCGGTTTACCACGTGATCGCGCCGTCCAATGACGGCGCGATCAGATGTAAACAGACCGGCGTCATTAGATGACGCCGGTTCCTCCCTCCTCTCTCTGTACCGATCGGTACAGTGTGAGAGGAGAGGGGAGGGAGCGGATGGCAGCGCCAGTGCTGCGGGCTGGATCTGTGACAAATGCAGTCACAGATCCATCCATCCCTCCCTCCCTGCTCAGCCATCCCTGCTGCATATACTCTGCAATACTCACCTGGGCATACTCTGCAATACTCAGGCATACTCTGGGAAATACTCTGGGCAATACTCTGGGAAATACTCTGGGCAATACTCTGGCAATACTCTGGCAATACTCTGGCAATACTCTGGGCAATACTCTGGGCATACTCTGGGCATACTCTGGGCATACTCTGGCCATACTCTGGGCATACTCTGGGCATACTCTGGGCATACTCTGGGCATACTCTGGCCATACTCTGGCCATACTCTGGCCATACTCTGGGCATACTCTGGCAATACTCTGGGCATACTCTGGCAATACTCTGGGCATACTCTGGCAATACTCTGGGCATACTCTGGCAATACTCTGGGCATACTCTGGCAATACTCCGGGCATACTCTGGCAATACTCCGGGCATACTCTGGCAATACTCCGGGCATACTCTGGCAATACTCCGGGCAATACTCTGGGCAATACTCCGCAATACTCTGGGCATACTTAGCAATACTCTGGGCATACAGCAGCCCCTGTCCCCGCGAGCTCGCATGCAGAAGGGAACGCATACGCAAGTCCCGCCCACATATAAAAACGGTGTTCAAACCACATGTGAGGTATCTTTATATCCTGTTTTGGGGTTTTATGTATTTTTCTAGCAAATAAATGATGATTTTTACATGTAGGAGAGAAATGTCAGAATTGGCCTGGGTGCTCCCTGCAAGTTGGGCCTCTGTATGTGGCCGCACTGTGTAAAAGTCTCACACATGGGGTATTGCCATACTCGGGAGGAATAGCAGAATGTGTTTTGGGGTGTAATTTGTGGTATGCATATGCTGTGTGTGTGAAAAATAACCTAATAATATGAAAATTTGATGAAAAATAAATCTTGATTTTGCAAAGAATTGTGGGAAAAAATTACAACTTTAAAAAACTCACCAGGCCTCTTTCTAAATACCTTGGAATGTCTTCTTTCCAAAAAGGGGTCATTTGGGGGGTATTTGTACTTTTCTGGCATGTTAGGGTCTCAAGAAATGAGAGAAGCTGTCAGTACTTCAGGTGTGATGAAATTGATAATTTTTCAGGATTTGGTACCATAGCTTGTAGACCCCATAACTTTCACCCAGACTAAATAATATCCAACATTTTTTATTTGTTTTACCAAAGATATGTAGCAGTATACATTTTAGGCCAAATTTATGAAGAAAAATTACTTTTTTGCAAAATTTTATAATAGAAATGAAGAAAAATTGTTATTTTTTGCAAAATTTTGTTCTTTTTTCATTTATAGCAAAAAAAATAAAAACCGCAGAGGTGATGAAACACCACCAAAAGAAAGCTCTATTTGTGGGAAAAAAAGGACAAAAATTTAATTTGGTTATAGTGTTGTATGACTGAGTTATTGTCATTCAAAATGTGAGAGCACCGAAAGCTGAAAATTGGTCTGGTTATTAAGGGTGTTTAAGTGCCCAGTGGTCAAGTGGTTAATAGACATAAGTAAAGCACAGGTGGGCTTATTGCATAGTGAGGTGGTGCATTCCAGTCCTAAATATTTGTTATAATAATTTATGACAGCATAAAACATTTAAACTTTAAAAGCCCAAACTGATCCAAAACCCTAAGCTTTCCCTTCAATAAAATGATTACTATTTAATTACGGGGCACTGATCCACTTTATTTAAGCGCACTTTGCTGTGTGCCTTGTTATATCATTGTCATATCTCCTGCAGCCTGAATGACAAGGTGAGGAAGAGAACTCTGACCTCCTTTGAGAGGGACAGCGTGATGAGTAACCTGACGGGACAGCTTGACTATAAGGGCTTTGAGACGGCAGACATGGTGATTGAGGCCGTCTTCGAGGACATTAAAATCAAACACAAAGTGCTGCAGGAAGTGGAGGCCGTGAGTTTTCAGATCCTATTCCATGTCGGTTATATATATATATATATATATGTAATCTATGCTTTGGCCTCTTTATAACACTGGCTGATTGTTGTCTGCAGGTTGTCCCCCCTCACTGTATATTTGCCAGTAACACATCCGCCCTCCCAATTGGTCAGATCGCTGCAGTCAGTAAGAGACCGGACAAGGTGAGTGCGCTGTTCTTATACCTTTTTAGGATTAGTATTGCAGTTCTGTTACTGGTTTACCTTTTAGTTAAGTCTGGAAATAGGAAACCGTTTTTGTATTAAGAGTAGTAAAACTGTGGGACTGGCATATGGTGAAATCAACACGGTTTAAAACAGTTTTGATTATTTTTTTTTTTTTATTGCAAGCACTGAAAATGAAAGTTAAAAATGGGTCATACATGCATACTTGAAAATCTGTGTCCAGGGGCTGTTCCACAAGGTGTGCCAGTTGCTGTGCAAACGGTGCAGGACTTGGGAATCTCTAGGACTTCTTGGCTTGATGTCTGCTGGCTGAACAGCTCAGAGGCCATTTTTTTTTTTTTTTCACCTCCCTATTAGCAGGTCATTATGCTCATACATTTTGCAGTGGAGTGGGTGGTAGCGGCTGGCTCAGGCCCTGTGGCTCGCTGAGTCAGGTGCTGGTCCAGGCTTTTGGGTAGATCCCAACCATATGGTTGTGATCTTTCCCCAGCCTGGACTGGTGTTTTGTCAATTACTGCAGATCGTCAGATAATGCCTCCGATCTGCGCAGTAGTAACGTCACTCCAGCTGATCTGCCAATCAGCTGGCATGACGTCAACATTGTGCATGCGCAGTTCGTCTTGGGCATTATCTGAAGATCAGCGAAGCGCAGAACCAGAATTCTCCACCTACTGGACCTGTCACCATTACATGGTCACCTCCTGTGCTCGGGAGCACTTCCCCCCCCCTCTCTGTATTCTTATAAATCAGTGTTTCTCAACTCCTCTTCAAGGTGCCCCAACAGGTCATGTTTTCAGGCTTTTCATTATTTATATACTGTATCAGTGATGGCGAACCTTGGCACCCCAGATGTCTTGGAACTACATTTCCCATGATGCTCCAGTACACTACAGAGTGCATCACCTTTATGGAAAATGGAGTTCCAAGGTTGGCCATCACTGGTCTATATGATGAGGTTGTTATAGAGATAAGTTCTCGGTCTGCGCATGCGCAGTGTTGACGTCATGCCAGCTGGTCGAAGGATCATCTAGCTTGAGGTCGCTACTGCAAATGCGCAGATTGTCTGAGGCATTATCCAATGATCTGCAGTAATCTACAGAACACCAGCTCTGTGGCGTCAGCCAACAGTGGACTTCAGCCCGCTGTTGGCTGTAAACTGGTCACATGAGTGCAGAACGGACTGCACTCATGTGATCCCCAGGAGAAGTACAACCTAACAAGCTTATTCTGGGTGCTTCTCTACACCAAACAGCCTCTTGCCATCTTTAATGCCTTTTTGGAGACCTTTAGGAGTTTTTGTTTCCCTTATTTATTTTGGGTACTTATTTAGCACCGCTAATTTGCACAGCACTTTACATGTACAGTATATTGTACACCGACGTCAGTCCCTGTCCTCAAGGGAGCTTACAATCCAAGGTCCCAAACTCCCATTCTTACATATGCTAGGGCCAATTTAAGCAGGAGACAGCTTATCGGCATGTCTGGAGGGTGGGAGGAAACTCGCACAGGGAGAACATGCAAACTCCATGCAGGTAGTGCTATGATTTGGGTTTCACACTGACAACCCTTGAGGTACCAAGCAGGAAGTGCTAACCACTTAGCCACTGTGCTGTCTTTGTGTGATGAAATAGGTGGTGTGTAGACTTTCTCCAGGACTGCAGGAGAGCATCTGAAATTTGAATGCGTGTTTTTTATTCAGTGTGTACCTTTTTTTGTTATAGAGGTGTAATCTGCGCGCTCTCTCTCTCGTATAGGTGATAGGAATGCACTATTTCTCCCCTGTGGATAAGATGCAGTTATTAGAAATCATCACTACAGAGAAAACCTCCCCGGACACAGCCGCCGCCGCTGTAGCTGTTGGGCTGAAGCAGGGCAAAGTCATCATTGTGGTGAAGGTGAGTTACTTTCTGATGCATACTGCCACCTAGTGACAAGTAAAGGGAATGGTGGGCTTAGGATTTCAGAATTTGTAAACTTGTTTTATTTGCTGAAAGTTTTTTGCTCAACCTCTTTCCATGCAAAGTAGTAGGTATAGAAAACTGTATAGACTAGAAAGTATTAGGCCTGCCGTCGACTGGCTTTCAGAAGATTATATAATAAAAGGTTGCATTATCCATAAAATTGACTGTTCTCTGCAGAATTAAATATTTGTCAGATAATTTCTGAATATTACATTTTTTATTTTTTTTCTTTGAAGGAAAATGTCGTAATTATAATTTAGGGCTTATAAAAGGTCTAATGTGTTCTATTGCAGTTAAAAAGCCACACATCTTAAGTGGAAACAAGGCGATTATCTCTTCACAGTCAGAGAGCAATGTCAATTCTGATGGGTCCTTGACAAGTGAACATTGCCTTGTCCTCTACCTGGCCTCATGCTTATATACATATGTTGCCTTCTAGCTCCTGAGAGTACAGTACCATATACTTACAAATCCCCATAGTTTAAATTCCTTTTTCGCACATTCAGACGTTTGACTACTTTGTGTGCTAGTATGTCCTTTGTTATAGGGAACATTTTGTATTCCAGCTTTATTTTAACTAGTTTAGTTAAAGCAGAGGTGTAACTACAAGGGTTGCAATTGCGAGTCGTCTCCATGTGGCTCGTCTGTATAGAAGTATCATATAGAGGAACTGATCCCCCTCCCATTTTCCTCCAGCAGCTGAAAGCCTGATTCTTCTTCTCTCCCTCCCGCCGGCATTTAGCGGCTGCAGCAGGAAAATGGAGGGAATCGGTTCCTCTATATGCCGCCTTCCTATTCAGCTTCCTCTTTCTTCCACCCCTGTGTGCTCCCTTGGCCCCTCTTCATCACCCCCAGCTTTTTTCTCTCCCCCTGGCTGCTGCCGGGGATGTGTCAGGATGGAGAGCGGAGAAGGGTCCTGTAATATAATTTCCCAACCCCTTACTTTTCTGAATAGACAGTGATCATACTGATCACCGACTAAGTTCATTCATAACTGCAGTATGATAAACTGTGTTTACTATGCTTGTTTGTGAATAAATGGAAGTGCTGTACAAAGCTATTCCTGTTCATTCATTCTGTGCCGCTGAGGTGGCAGGGATGGAGATTAAGGGCTGTGTCCTCAACTTTCTCTGTCCCAAAGGTGAAACATCAGAGGTCTGTTTAGACCCCTAATATCTCGAGACAGCCCACCAGGACTCCTAAAAGAAATTGTACAATAAAATGGTAGAAAATAATAACAATAAACTACTGACACTGGTGATAGAGCAACTGGCATCGCACTTGTGACCATGCCCTATCGTTCTGCCACCAGGCTCGGAGGGAAGGGTGCACTGGATTCTTGCACCAGTGTCCTGAAAGTTCTTGTTGCACCTCTTACTCCTAGGTAGTATGGGGGGGGGGGGGATTTCTGTGGTTGCATGCTTCCTGCATGCATGATTTCTGTGGGTGCCTTGATTCCAGTATGTATTTTATTTATTTCTTTTTGGCCATTGAGGGACCCAGGAGGGGTTTTTTCACCTTTGGGTTATACTGCCAGGTACAGAGCAGTTGTAGGCTAACCCAGGCAACGCCTCCCACTCACAGTATGTCCAGAACTGAAATCACATTAGGGTGGATACTTGAAAGTTATCTTTAAATTATACATTTATGCTGCTGTTCTGATTTTTGCTTCTACGCCTACTTACTGTTTAATCTGCTTTTAGGACGGACCAGGATTTTATACCACAAGGTGTCTGGGCCCCATGATGGCAGAAGTTGTGAGAGTTCTGCAGGTCAGTGATGGAATAAACTTGGTATATCTCTTCTCTACAGATTAGGTTTATAGCATCTCTTATCTTTTATATATCTTTTGATTTGTATTCCTTTAATTTGTATGTATTCCTTAGGCTCCATGCACACTAAAGCTGATAAACTGGAGTTTCTTGGCGTTTTGGGCTTTTTTTTTAAAAAAAGCCCATAAACTGAACTATATGTTGGCCTATGTGCCCATGCACATCTGGGCATTTTTCAGTGTTGATGAGCTTTGGCATTTGTTGGCTTTTTTTTTTCTGAACGCCAAAACTTGCGTTCAAAGTGCCGGTTTTTTTTTTTGGTTTGTTTTTATCCATTGGGAAAAAACAAAAAAATCTAAACGCTACACTGGAAAAACGCTATTGAAAAAACGCTAAATAATGTTGAAAGGCTCCCTGCAAAGCTCTGTGTGTGTGTGTGTGTGTGTGTGTTTTCCTTTAAGTGTGCATGGAGCCTTAATTTGTATGTATTCCTTATTTTTGTTAGGAAGGGGTCGCTCCCAAGAAATTGGATGCTCTCTCCACTGGATTTGGGTTCCCAGTGGGCGCCTCTACTCTGGCTGATGAAGTGGGGATTGACGTGGCAGCTCATGTGGCAGAAGATCTAGGAAAAGCTTTTGGCGAGCGCTTTGGAGGAGGAAACATTGAATTGCTGAAAGCCATGGTACAGAAGGGATTTCTGGGTAAGTTTTGGAGAGACTGTGGTTTGGACATTGGTCTACAAATATGTAGGCACTAAGACCTCTCTGGGTTATATTAACTAATGGGGAATGATAATAACATGAGACGTTTTTTTCACGTGTCATAATGCATAATGACGTGAATTAAAGGGGAGTTCCAGCCTTTTTATATTTATTAGAAGTCGGCAACTACACTTTTTGTAGCTGCTGACTTTTAATAGACACTTGCCTGCTCCACGGTTCAGCAACGCAGCCGCCCGGAGCTCCGCTCCTCTCCCGCCCCCCCCCCCCCCCCCCCCCCCTCCAGCCGGCGCCTCCATTCATAGTGTGGGCACCCTGGCCGTAACGGCTTTCGGCTTCACGGCCGGGCACTCACTGAGCATACGCGAGTGGAGCTGCACTATGAATGGACAGGCGATCTCCTGGGACTTGTCACGTGTCACTGGAGATTCCCTTAGAGGTAGGGGACGCCTAAGGCGAGATGAGAAGTCGCCGAGGCATTCCCTGGGCGGAAGGAGGAAGTGGGGCAGGAAGTCCCACTCCTACCAAATGTGGCATGTAACGGGGTGAGGAGTGCTTAAAGCGGAAGTTCCACTTTTGGGTGGAACTCCCATTTAAGCTCTTTTGTAATGTTTTTTTGTTAAGATGCATGAAGGTAAAAAAAAAAAAAATTGTGTAAAGCTCTCCTCACAGCCTCTTAATACTTGCATGAACGTGATCCAGTACTGTGTGAGAGCAGCTGCTCTCTCCCTCTTTTGGCTCAGACACAGTAGCGGGGGAGCCTTTGGCTTCCGCTATTTTAATTGTAGCCAGTGAGGAGGGAGCGGGGGGCAGGACTGAGTGAGTCCTGTTCTATATGTCATATGGACACAGAGTGGGCATTGGGAGCGAGTTCACATGAGTGCCCCCATGGTGGGGGACTTGAAGAGGAGGATTGGGGCTCCTCTGTGCAACACCATTGCACAGAGCAGGTAAGTATAACATGTTTGTTTTAAAAAAAAAATTAAAAGCAAGCCTTTAGTATCACTTTAAGTGGAACTCAAGGCAAATGGGTAAATGCCCATTTAAAATACAATTACAGGTGTTGCCTGTAATTCTGTACAATCAGTCTTGTGTTGTACACACACCTACAGCACAGCCCAGAAGATCGTTGTACTCTGCTACTTACCTCTGGATCATTGCCTGCTAACTGTACGGAGGTGAGGATACTGATGCATTGTTATGAGGGTGTAGAGAGACACAGGCACTTGAGGGAAACGGCGCATCTGCTATATATCTTTTGTGTAATTGCACTTGAGGCTGAAATCACACCAATGGCATTTTTAGTGCTTTTTGCATTTTGCAGATTTGCACTACAGAACGTGTTCCATAGGAAACCATGTTAAAGTGGTTGTACACACTTTACAACCACTTTAACCTACAGGTAAGCCTAGATTAAGGCTTGCCTGTAGGTGCTACAAATATCTCCCAGACCTGCACGGTCTAGGAGATATTTGCAAATCACCGTACGGCGATTTGTTCTGCGCATGCACCAGCGTTAGAAACGGCACAGTGTGCGTTTTATAACTTTGGTCATGCCGTAGGTGGAGGCTCCCACACATGACTCCAGACACTCTGACCCGGAGTTTGTGGCCCCGGAAAGGAAGATGGGTGAATAATGGCTACTCGTGAGGAAGACGGATGACATCGCAGGCTTCTCCTGCAGGTAATTGTTACATAATGGGCTACTATGCGATGCATAGTAGCCCATTATGCTTTACCTTTGCAGGGAAACAGAGGAAGTAACGCCCATCAGGGTTTACTTTTTCTTTAAATGGACTGTAGGGAAAATCTGCAAAAAGCTCCAACGGCAAAGGTGTGAATCCAGCTGAATAGCAGGAGCCCTGAGGACCTCAATTATGTTGATGGTGAATGGAGAAGAAGACCTTGTTTATGGTGTGCCTGTGCATTATTTTATAACCTCTTAATGAGGACTATATACCATAACCTGTGTTCACTAACAAAGAGGAGTTAAGAGGAGTTAGTTTAATTTGGTTATTTTAACCTACTACTCCATTCTCCTGAAATATTGAGGTTTTATTAAAACTGGAGAATGTAAAATCTGGTGCCGCTGTGCATGCTAGCTAATCGGCTTCTGACTTCAGCTTGTTCAATTATAGGGGTTGTAAAGGTACTATTTATTTTTTTGCTAAATAGCTTCCTTTACCTTAGTGCAGTCCTCATTCACTTACCTCATCCTTCCATTTTGCTTTTAAATGTCCTTATTTCTTTTGAGAAATCCTCACTTCTTGTTATTCTGTCTGTAACTCCACACAGTAATGCAAGGCTTTCTCCCTGGTGTGGAGTGTCGTGCTCGCCCCCTCCCTTGGACTACATGAGTCGGGACGCTCTCTACATTGCAGATAGAGAAAGGAGCTGTGTGTTAGTGGGCGTCCTGACTCTCTCCTGTAGTCCAAGGGAGGGGGTGCGCACGACACTCCACACCAGGGAGAAAGCCTCGCGTTACGGTGTGGAGTTAGACAGAGAAACTGGAAGTGAGCATCTCTCAGAAGAAATAAGGACGTTTAAAAGCAAAATGGAAGGATGAGGTAAGTGAAGGAGGACTGCACTGAGGTAAAGAAAGCTATTTAGGGGAAAAAATTGTACCTTTACAACCCCTTTAAGCTTTGAAAAAAAAAAAAGGAAGTTTGGTTCTATGCAGAGTTGCACCAGATTTTGCACTCTCTAATTTTGAAGTAAATCGACCCCAGTGGAATTGTTTTCCTGCACTTTCTCTCTCTCTACGTTTGTGAACTCTGCCTCATGCAGGTCCTGAACATCCTTGTGTTTTTGTCGCAGGCCGCAAATCCGGGAAAGGTTTTTACATCTACCAGCAGGGAACGAAGGACAGAGCCATCAACTCCGGCACAGAGGAACTTCTGGAGAAATTCAAGCTGCAGGCAAGACCTGAAGTGTAAGTCTTGTCCTAATGTGATAAAACGAAACAAATTGCAGCAGCTCTGGCAGCTTATAACTAAAAGAAAAAGTTCAGGGACTGTACAAGGGTATAAAAAAAAATTACGCTAGGCCCTGCTTGCCAACAAATAAAATGTAGGGGGAGGGGGTCAAGTGTTGCAAAAGGTAATAGCTGTGGGGAGTGGTGGTGCATCCATTAAGGGCGCGCGGGGAGCCGCCCCATCTCTCCAGCCACCCCCTCTGTGTACAAATAAAAAAAACTCATTTTTTTTTTAAAAAAATTGAAGCTTTTCTTCTGTTATAAAATGTTGCTGTAAATAAGTTTTCTTTCACTGATAAGGCGGGCACTGAAAGGCTGCAATGATGGGCAGCATCCCTGATGGTAGTGGTAGGCATTGTGGGTAGGCACATATTGGCAGCTGCCTTTACAGATTAGAATTACCTGGTGGTCTAGTGGGGTGGCCATCCTGGTGGTCCTGGGCAGCTTCCCTGGTGGTCCTGGGCAGGATCTGGGAGTGGGGGAGGGGGGTCTGAGCTGATAAACTATCGGCACAGGCGCGCCCCCCCCCAGTCAGGAGAGCAGCCGATTGGCTTTATTCTACTCGTGTCTACTTTTCCTGTGTTTACATTGTGATTGGACACGGCTGATCATGTAGTAAAGAGTCTCCGTCGGATCGGTGTAGTGGTGTGTCGAACTGGCACCACCGATCGCCGCGATGCACGCCCCCACAGGCGCGCGCGCCAGCCATTATCCTGCTGGACGTCAATAGATGTCCAGTCAGGATAACAACCACTTCCCGAACTTCAATATGCTATTGACCGGGTGGTAAGGGGTTAAGAATAAAAAAATAAATGGATGTTGACGGAATCGGATGAAAATAGATGATCCTTTTTTTTCTCCATAGGAATGCATTGATGTCCGTTTTTCACCCATCAACAGATGAATGAAAAACGAACAAGGGGTCCCTATGTGTGAAAGGGGCCTAGGAGCCTTTACTGTAGTGATGAAGGTTGCTGACTGTAGCTTGTATCCCTCCTACCGCAATATAATAAAGACTTTACTTCCGTACAGTTGAATTTCACAAATATTCTACATCCCTAAGAGTCAGTGACTATGAAAGCGATGGGAGAATAATTCCACACCTGCCCTCAACCTCCCTTTTCTGTTCCTATCCTTTCCATTTCTTTCCCTTGCCTCCAGCTATCTTTCTGCTTTCTGATCCTAATCTGTTCTTTCATCTCTTCACTGTAGTAGAAGACGTCACATTTGAAAAATGTTGCACACCTTTTTAGATCCTAGAATATTGCATCCATATATACAAATTTCCCACTGCTTTTGAACACAAGCCTATTTTTCTTTTTTTATATATATATAATTTAATATTATAAATAATATATATTTTTTAATTGCTTTTCCACAATCGCATTTTATCTCTCTCGCATGTATTTCCATCTGTATATTCTCTTCTGGTAGATTTGCATTTTTTTTTTTTGCACTGTACTACATTGCAATGTTTTTATGCTACCAACTAAACCATATTGAAACAGAAGTATCCAGGTGGTGGTTAGGAAGAACTGGGAGTTCTGGTGGATATCTTATTCTGAGCTCACTTAAAGTGATTGCTTTGCTTGTAAACAATCGCCTTGTAAAACAACCCATTTGTTTTAAAATGGAAATGAAAGGCAAAACATTTTTTTATAGATATAAAAATACATTATAAATACTTTTTTTTTTTTTTTTTTTTCCTTTCTAATGCCGCGTACACACGGTCGTTTTTTGCGATGAAAAAAAACGTCGTTTTTTAAAACGTCATTTAAATTGATCATGTGTGGGCAAAACGTTGTTTTTTTGTCTTAAAAAAACGAGCCAAAAAAAATTCCAACATGCTTGAATTTTTTGTGTCGTTTTTCAAAACGTCGTTTTTTGTTTCACAAAAAGTCACCGTGTGTAGCAAAAACGTCGTTTAAAACGACATTTTTCAACCCGCGCATGCCCAGAAGCTAGTTATGAAGCGAGCTTCAATGGAAAAGTGTGGTGAACGTAACCTCGTTTTTTGTGAAAAAAACGATGGTGTGTATGCAACATTGTCTTTGAAAGTGACGTTTCAAAAACGTTGTTTTTTTTCATCGCAAAAAGCGACCGTGTGTACGCGGCGTTATAGTGATCACATTCCCTCTGTTCTTGGCTGCATCAGAGCTGGGGGAGAAGCAGCAGCACATTGAGCTTGTGGGGGGGGGGGGGGGGCACATTTCAGGACAAGTCTGATCAGTGTACAAAGAAAACTAGAAACTTTCTCCTAAAAGTTCATTGTACAGCAGGCACATATCAGGAATATGAAATGTTGGGGTAACAAACACTTTAAAGTGTTACTAAACCCACAACAGTAAAATCAGTGTGTGTATATGACGTAAAGCATGCTTGTTATGCTCACTCTGGAACCTAAGGGGTTAATCCTGTGCATTGTGTAAGACGGTTTGATCCTGTCTTTTCTGCTCTTCCCCTTCTTCCATAGTCCCCAATCCATCTCCTGATAGATCAGAGCCGTTAGGGCACTCTGCACATGCTCAGTTTGGTGTGTATTGCTACAGGTTTTTTTTTTCTTTCTTAAAAGGGTGCATTTGATCAGCACATAACCAATCGGTACTTTCTAGAGGGTAAGGGGTCATGCATGCTCATAGGACAGTCGGAGGAGAATGAAAACTTCTCCTACAAGCTTTAACCGGACACTAATAGAATTCACAAGACTGCTATAGACTGCGGATGAGAAGATATTTAGCAGTTTATATTTACTAAAATAATTGCATTTTGATGTTATGTGTACTTTGGGAGATCAGATATAGTGAATGGGAGGTCCTGGTTTTAGAAACGTTTTAAGAAGCAGGAATGTTTTTAACTTGCAACTACGTAAATCTCAGATTTTAGTTTTTGAGTGATGTTGGCACTTTTTGACTTTTCCATTTTTCTTGTAGCTCCTCTGATGAGGACATCCAGCTGCGTCTGATCACCCGGTTTGTGAATGAAGCCATCATGTGCTTGCAGGAAGGTATCTTGAGCAATCCCGTTGAGGGAGATATTGGCGCTGTGTTTGGCCTGGGCTTCCCACCATGCCTTGGAGGTAAGATTATATTTGGTTTATTACATAGTTAGTCAGGTTGAACAAAAGACACAAGTCCATCCAGCTCAACCATATAAAAAAAACAAAATAAAACCCAGTATAATCCCATACACCCAACTCCATACCCGCAGTTGATCCAGAGGAAGGCAAAAAACCCCAGCAGAGCGATGATCCAATTTGCTACAGGAGGGGAAAAAATTCCTTCCTGATCCCCCGAGAGGCAATCTGATTTACTCTGGATCAACTTTACCTACAAATCTTAGTACTCAGTTATATTATGTGTATTTAGGAAAGAATCCAGGCCCTTCTTAAAGCAATCTACTGAGCTGGCCAGAACCATATCTGGAGGGAGTCTGTTCCACATTTTCACAGCTCTTACTGTGAAGAAACCTTTCCGTATTTGGAGGTGAAATCTCTTTTCCTCCAGACGTAAAGAGTGCCCCCTTGTCTTCAGCGTTGACCTTAAAGTGAATAACTCAACACCAAGTTCACTATATGGACCTCTTATATATTTGTACATGTTGATCATATCCCCCCTTATTCTCTTCTCAAGAGTGAATAAATTCAGTTTTTCTAATCTTTCCTCATAGCTGAGCTCCTCCATGCCTCTTATCAGTTTAGTTGCCCTTCTCTGCACTTTCTCCAGTTCTCCGATATCCTTTTTGAGAACTGGTGCCCAAAACTGGACTGCATATTCCAGATGAGGTCTTACTACTGATTTGTACAGGGGAAAAATGATATCTCTATCTCTGGAGTCCATACCTCTCTTAATACAAGAAAGGACTTGGCATCTTCTGTGCAGCAGATCCGCCTGGGAGGCAAACGCTGTGTCAGCAGGAAACATTCACTTAAAGCATTTCAAAGATTGCTCCCAATTAATGTACCTGTCTGTGACAGTTCCATAAATTTGTTTTTGTTTTCACTGAGTAAAGAGTGTCCACTCTGGACAATGACAAGTCATTTCCCAAATATAGGCATTGCCAGTAATGACGTCGGCATTTTCCCAGCACTTTTGTTTAACATTTAGCACATTTAGTGTGGTCGTCTCCTGACTGACAACTAAATGAGACTGGGGATACAGCCCTGTGCAGGACGCCGTCGCATACATCGGCCCTCAAAATTTACTCGCCTGCTCGCATTCTGCGAGTGCATTTTGAGGGCTGGCAAGTGTGGGCTGCCTGGGAGAAAGGGGGGGGGGCGCGAGCTAGGAGTGAATGTAGGGGAACTTGGAAAGAGAGGAGAGTCGTCGCCGCTGCTGTTGCCATCGCCGCCTGGTTGTTCAGAGCGTGGGGAACATAATGGCTTTCAATTCAATAGCTGTGTGCGAATCCCCGCCGCGTGCTGTCATATAAGCCCCTCCCCCTTGTCCAGGCACTTTGATAGACA
Organism: Rana kukunoris; assembly: GCA_029574335.1. NCBI lineage: Eukaryota > Metazoa > Chordata > Amphibia > Anura > Ranidae > Rana > Rana kukunoris. The sequence continues at coordinate 38,086,561 of CM056052.1, forward strand.
GATCACCCATCTCAGGATTGAATGGGTGATCTGTCTATCAGTTTCCGGGGGGAGGGGCTGTATATGACGGCTCGCGGCGGGGATTTACACAAAGCTGTTATGTTCCCCACGCTCTGAACAACCAGGCGGCAGCTCTCCTCTCCTACCCAGCACAGGTAGGCTGCAATAGGGGACACTGGCTACAATAGGTGATCTCACACTGATACATATACATTTTTTTTATTTTTCTCTCTGCACGTACCTCCTAGTTTCAGCTCGTGTAAAAGTTGTGAATTATAAATTCTCTACCTGCTCAGCAACTGTGATTTTTGCTTTTACTTATGAAATCTTTTGTATCTGCTTCACACAGGTCCATTCAGATACACGGATGCCTATGGCGCAAAGGGTATTGTGGAGAAGATGAGGAAATATGAAAGCGTGTATGGAAGTCAGTTCACACCCTGCCAGCTACTGCTTGACCACGCCAACGACCCCAGCAAGAAGTTTCACCACTAACTATATCCACCCACATCGTAGCTGTGTCCAGTGTTTGAGCCCTGAGACCCGTGATTGTAAGGAGGCTGCGGAGAAGAGGAAAGGCTTGAAGCCGTACGTGCCTTAGATCTACGATTACTCAGGCACTGTGTTCTGCCTCGAAGAAGCTTTTCTTGAATGGAGTTTAATTTTTGCACTTATAGCGCTGGCTAAAAGACTTAACTCGAATGTCCAATATGGATGAGGAAACCTAGGTTTCTAAACCCCAGCAATGCGTCCATTCCACTCTGTGGGCATGATTAATAAAATGTTTCTTTTCAGTTTTGTGCCGTGGCTGATTTTCTTTTTATGGGGGTAGTCTAGCTTTGTTTTCGTGGAAAAACATGGCTTTGAAGAGGTGTCCTTTTCTTAGGAGCTGTAGTTTCTGGACAGGAAATGACCTTTTCGCAGCTGCTGTAAGGTTTTTGCAATCCTGGTGACGTCGCGTGGGACTATGAATCCTGGTGACGTCGCGGGGGACTATGAATCCTGGTGACGTCGCGGGGGACTATGAATCCTGGTGACGTCGCGGGGACTATGAATCCTGGTGATGTCGCGGGGAATATAATAAGCTCTTTCTTGGTACAAGAAGAATGTAAAGAGGAACAAAAATAAACCTAGCATATGACTTGGAGATGGAGATTTGGGTGGTCCTTTGGCATGCACTTTTATTGCTAGTGACAGAGCAATATGTAATTTCATTGTTCATTGGGAGATGTTTAAGTGCAACTCTGGGCAAAATATAACATGCCACCTATGATCTAGTCTGTCACAAACATGTCTTATTGACCTGCTCTGTGTAGTGGTTTTGCACAGAGCAGCCCCGATCCTCTTCTCGGGTCCCTTGCTGTTTCTGTTGGCTCCTCTCTCCTGCTGAGTGCCCCCAGAGCAATCAGCTTGCAGTAGGGACACCCAAGCATGCTCATTCCTGAGCCATGGTTCTGCGTGTGTCCATTCACACACAGCTGCGGTTCGCCCACGCCCCATCTCTCCTTATTGGCTAACTGGTTATGATTGATAACTGGGGCCAATGGCTCCCACTGCTGTCTCAGTCAATGTGGGAGAGTCGCCAGAGAGCAAAGGCTGTCATGAACATGGCTGGAATCATGAGGCTCAGGTGAGTATAAGTGGGTGCTGCTACATAGAGATTTTTTGTGTGTTTTTTTTTTTTTTTAACTTCATGCCTAAAGGTAAAAACTTTGATCCTTTTTTAGAACCACTTTAAAGTAGGATTCTGCTCCCCATACACCCCTAACTAGCTAATCCAGTGCTAAAAGATAAAAAAAATTCTAAATCCCAAAATGTCTTGCTTTCACTTGTGGCCACGTGAACCATTGCATATCTTAAGGTTGTGGGAGCTGCTCTAAGATGAACTGAAAGGTAATAAAATTATTTGGGGAAGGGGGTAGCATTTCCTGAATAACAAATATATAGCTTTATTTGTTGGTGGTAGACTCCATTTTATATATTCTGTATGTAAGTCATAGATGTAGGAGGGACAATCCAGCTGTAGTGTGTACACCCCTCAGCACACTGTCTATGAATGGATTGGGGTCTGCCTGCAGCATGTCTTTTTGATAGTTTGTTTCCAAGCCCAATAGGGGCATTCACCCCAATCTGATTCTCAAAGACCTTACATTTGTGACCAAGAATTCTGGATGGAATTGATGAGAACCGTTATATCTTTTCTGCATCTTGGAGATTCTGTGGTTTTGGTGGACTTGCCATGTACTCATGTTTATAGTGCATAAGAGCTTCCTGAGCTTTGAGGTAGAGCCCCTGCACTAGAAAATGTGTGTCCTCTGCACCTCGGGTGTTCAATGATACTGGCTCCAATGTTTGTCCTCTATATTGTTACATAGTAGGTGAGAAAAAGACATAAGTCCAACTTATGTGTGTGTGAGATTATATGTCAGTATTAACTTGTATGTTGTGGTCGTTCAAGTGCTTATCTAATAGTTTCTTGAAACCATCAATGTCCCCCCACTGAGACCACCGCCTGTGGAAGGGAATTTCACAACCTTGCCGCTCTTACAGTAAAGAACCCTCTACGGACTTTGTTAAACCTTTTTTCTTCTAATTTGAATGAGTGGCCAAGTGTCTTGTTAAACTCCCTTCCATGAAAAAGTTTTATCCCTATTGTGGGGTCACCAGTACAGTATGGGGTTTATTTACTAAAGGCAAATCTTAGAAGTGCAGTCACTGTAGATCGGAGGGGAAGCTCTGCTGATTTCTAACATCCAATCATGTGCAAGCAAAACATTTTTTTACTTGCATGTCCCTCTCAGATCTACAGTGACTGCACGTCCAAGTGCCCTTGCAGCGCACAGTGGATTAGCCTTTAGTAAATAACCCCCATAGTGTTTTACTATGCAGATGTTGTAGGGGTTCAAATTAATCCTAAACCTTCAGAGGTCGTCGCTGACTTCAAACCTTTTTCCTGGAATATTAAGGACTGGTCCTAGACACTTCAATGTTAGGATTTTCTTCTTCAGGAGATACTTCAGACCGGCCAAGTCTTTGTGCTCCAGTCCAGCAGCTGTAAAACTCTCCGCTCCTGTATAAGTCAGGTGTGATAGCGGATCTGTTTATCCAGTTCCTACTACAGTTGTGTATGAACTAACTTTTTGGCCCTTTGTACCATCAAGTACAGATCTCTGCTCGTTCCCAATCAGGAACCTTGTGCAAGACCTCTCCTATGTGGAATTTGCCTTTTTGTCTTTTCAGTTTTTAGAAGCCCCTATTTGGACCTATCGGAGACATCCCTCTCTTTGCTCTGACTTGCAAGAAAGGTACCCTTTTTGGTTCTACATAGGGAGAGGCCTTGACCATTCTTCCTTCCCAAGGTGGTCTTGGCATTTCTCATTTATTAATACATTTTCCTTCCCTCTCTGTTCTGGAAGGAGATTTCTCTCCCTTGTCTAGATGTGGTCCGCGCTATTTCAGCATATTTACCTGCCACTTCTTCATTTTGCTTGATTATTTTTGTCATTATGGATGAGCCCAGGAAGGGTGTTTTGCCTTCTATTTCTTCCATTTCCAGGTGGCTCAGACAGACCGTTGCGGGAGTGCCCTAAGCATTGGGTTCCCCTGCTTTCCAGTCAAGGCTCACTCTACCAGGGCTGCCACTTGGTTTTCAGTTTACACATTTTCTAGGTGTTACCAGGTGGATGGTTTGGTGATGCCAACTTGAAGGGTTCCTCTAGCACCTCTTTCAGCTGCAGGCAGTTCCTATTGGCAGTTTGTTTGCCATGGTGTTCACGCATCCAATTCGCCTGACAGGAGTCTGACCCACTCTCAATGGCGTCGGTTCACACATCTCTGGGGCAGCTGCGGAACGTATTGCACAAGTGTCCTGTGTGTTTGACTTGGTTTCAGGTCTGAATTCAGGCAAAAATATTAGCCTTATTCGTCCCAGAAATGGCGAACAGGGATGCGCTGGACCCCCTGCTGGGAGCACGGCAGTGTGAAATCGGCCTACAACATGCTGGCAGAGGGGTTATACACTGGACTGGTCTACAGGTTTTTGTTTGCCAATGTCCAATCTTTCTGAGGGTCCTGAGTTCTATGGTCACAGCATAGTTTCATTTTTATAAAATCAACCTAGTTTAAGTGATACTATTACAAACCATAATCTTATGTGTAAAATTATTCATGTTGTGATTGCTATGCGTCTGCTGGCCCTCTAGTTTCACAACTTTCTGGATTCTCTGTATCCTTTTCAGCCTATCTCTTGTTCACTATTGTGCTACTAGGACTTTGCCTCCCCTCAGCACCTCTCTACTTCTGAAGTCAGGCTCTGTGAAATGTGTGACACAACAATGCCTACTCCCAAAGGGCATAGTAAATAAGTGGCATGGAGTTCCAGGAAGTATGGTAATTGTGTTAGGAACTTGAAGTAGGTTTACAAGCTTCCACGATTATTGGGGGTAGGCTAGAAATAAAATGTGGAAATATAGTATTTAAAATTCTGACCATAGAGGATTTGTGCATTCCTCAGACTCCCAGGAAACTAAATCTCGTTGCACTAGAAGGCAGGGCATTCCTGCCCTGCTGTCATAAGTATGCTCAGTCAGAAAGTTGAGAGATAAAACAATATAGACCGCAATAAAAAATATACCAAGTGTTCTAACCTTCCTGTATAAAAAAAATATTTTTATGAACTGTTCAATCTGCCAAAGGATATAAAATTGTGTTGAGTTGGTCGTCTGCCAGGTCAGCAACTTCACTTTGTTCTATCGTGGGGTTACAGGAGACTGGTATCAAGGTGGAATCAGATGTAAATAATAATAAAAAAAAAAAGATAACACTTTGAAAACTCGTTTGTTCTCAATGGGGGAAAAAAAAATTATGCTGGATATCTATACTGATATTGACTAAGTAATGTATTCGGAACAGGGTGCCACATCATTTAATGGAATTTTTAAATTCTCAACCTACAAATTGCTGAATTCAAAGGCACTCCCGGAAAATGCTCCATATTTTCTGACTTTTTCACTGGTTTTGCACTTGGCTAGGGTCGGTGTCACTACTGGTAGTACGAGGCAATACCTGGACCCTATAGAGCAGGGGTGGCAAACACAAGGCCCGCGGGCCGAATCTGGCCCGCCAGACCTTGTAATGTGGCCCGCACAGCAGCCTCCTCATTTTGGCAGGTTGAGATCCCAGTCCCGCGAGCAGCACGGCAAATTAGCGCATCCACGGCCAGTCAGTCTGAGCACAGGCATAAACATCTTCCCCTTACTGTGCCACTCTGTCTCCGCCCCCGCCTCCACTGGTGCGTCTCCACCAGTCTCGGCTTAGGCTGCCACTCTGGCCTCCGCTCTGTCACCACCTATTTCGCCTTACAATGCCACTCTGGTCCGCGCCTCCACAGTCCCTCCAGCCAGCGATGCCAGCTTTTTTGCATGGCGCAGACTGTGCATAGTGGTAGAGATTTGAGCTTTGTGGGCATTTTTTTCGGGCTGCGTCCTGTGGCTCTTCTTAATAAAGTGTGTACTGCTATTTTACAGTTATGGTGAAAAAAAAAAAAGCAAAATACTGATACTAAACACAGGAGATCCACCCACAGAGGGATGGTACCACTATAGCCCAATAAAAAAAAGTGTACTATAGCCCAATACAAAGGGAGGGAGCCGCCTATACAGAGAGGTATAGGAGCTGGGCCAGGTAGGAAGGTAGGAGAGTACACAGATCTGAGGAATTTTTAGCTGCAATCCTGACCCCTGCACTGTATACGTAGCGCAATCCTGACCCCTGCACTGTATACGTAGCGCAATCCTGACCCCTGCACTGTATACGTAGCGCAATTCTGACCCCTGCACTGTATACGTAGCGCAATTCTGACCCCTGCACTGTATACGTAGTGCAATCCTGATCCCTGCACTGTATACGTTGTGCACCTGGCCCTTTGAGGGTAACAATACTGCAGATGCGGCCCCCGATTAATTTGAGTTTGCCACCCCTGCTATAGAGCATGGGTCTTCAAACTATGGCCCTCCAGTTGTTCAGGAACTACAATTCCCATCATGCCTAGTGATGTGTGTGAATGTCATAGTTTTATAATGCCTCATGGGATGTGTAGTTCTGTAACAGCTGGAGGGCCGTAGTTTGAGGATCCCTGCTATAGAGGTTGCACAAGCGGTTCAAATCCAGGATGGCACATCAATATGTGCCATGGCCAGGTTTGCTTTGTCTCCCAGCACAGTCTCAAGAGCATGGAGGAGATTCCACGAGATGGGCAGTTACTCTAGGAAAGCTGGACAGGGATGTAGAAGGTCCTTCGCCCATCAGCATGATCTGTATCTGTTCTTTTGTGCAAATGGTGGAACAGTATGAACATTGTTAGAACCCTACAAAATGACCTCCAGCAGGCCACTGGTGTGAATGTCTGACCAGAATTCATGAGGGTGGCCTAAGGGCCAGACATCCTCTAGTGGGCCCTGTGCTCGCTGCCCAGCACTGTGTAGCTCGATTGACATTTGCTATTGAACACCAGAATTGGCAGGTGTGCCACTGGCACCCTGTGCTTTTCACAGCTGAGGGTAGGTTCACCCTGAGCACATGCATGTACAGCCATAGCCAAAAGTTTTGAGAATGACACAAATACTAATTTTCACAAAGTCTGCTGCCTCAGTTTTTGAGATGGGAAATTGCATATACTCCAGAATGTTATGAAGAGTGATCAGACGAATTGCAAAGTTCCTCTTTGTCATGAAAATTAACTTCATCCCATAAAAAATGATTTCCACTGCATTTGTGAAGAAGGCTTTAGGGTGCCTAAGAAACCGTCTCCTAAAGAGGATTCAGCTGCGGGATAAGTGCCACCAGTGCAGAGCTTGCTCGGGAATGGTAGCAGGCAGGTGTGAGCGCATCTGCACACATGGTGAGGTGAAGACTTTTGGAAGCTGGCCTGATGTCGAGAAGGGCAGCAAAGAAGCCACTTCTCTCCAAAAAAAACCCATCAGGGACAGATTGATCTTCTGCAGAAAATATGGTGAATGGACTGCTGAGGACTGGGGCAAAGTCATATTCTCCGATGAAGCCTCTTTCCGATTGTTTGGGCATCAGAAAAAAGGCTTGTGCGGAGAAGAAAAGGAGAGCGCTACCACCAGTCCTGTGTCATGCCAACAGTAAAGCATCCTGAGACCATTCATGTGTGGGGTTGCTTCTCATCCAAGGGAGTGGAGGGCTCACTCACAATTTTGCCCAAAAAACACAGCCATGAATAAAGCATGGTAACAAAACACCCTCCAACAACAACTTCTTCCAACAATCCAGCAGTTTGGTGAAGAACAATGCATTTTCCAGCACGATTGAGCACCGTGCCATAAGGCAAAAGTGGCTCGGGGACCAAAACGTTGACATTTTGGGTCCATGGCTCCCCAGATCTTAATCCCATTGAGAACTTCTGGTCAATCCTCAAGAGGCGGGTGGACAAACAAAAACCCACTAATTCTGACAAACTCCAAGAAGTGATTATGAAAGAATGGGTTGCTATCAGGAATTGGCCCAGAAGTTGATTGAGAGCATGCCCAGTCGAATTGCAGAGGTCCTGAAAAAGAAGGGCAAACACTGCAAATACTGACTCTTTGCATAAATGTCATGTAATTGTCGATAAAAGCCTTTGAAACGTATGAAGAGCGTGTAATTTATATTTCACTACATCACAGAAACAACTGAAACAAAGATCTAAAAGCAGTTTAGCAGCAAACTTTGTGAAAACTAATATTTGTGTCATTCTCAACTTTTGGCCACAACTTTATGTGAAAGGGTCTGGAGAAGCCATGGAGAACCTTATGCTGCCTGTAACGTCATTCAGCATGACCGGTTTAGTGGCACCCTGACTGCCATTGGTATAGGGATGAAATCCTTGGACCAATTGTCAGACCCTACACTGGTACAGTGAGTCCTGGGTTCCTCCTGGTGCATGACAATGCCCGGCCTTGTGTGGCGAGAGCATGCAAGCCAGTACCTGGAGGATGAAGGAATTGATACCATTGAATCGCCCCCACGCTTACCTGACCTAAATCAAAGAGGACACCTGGGACATTATGTTTCTGTACATCAGGTGCTGCCAGGTTGCCCCTCAGTCTGTTCAGGAGCTCAGTGATGTTCTGGTCCAGATCTGGGAGGAAATACCCCAGGACACCATCCGTTGTCTCATTAAGGGCATGCCCTGACGTTGGGCACGCATACAAGCCATACAAACTGAGTACCATTTTTGAGTTGCTGTGCAATTACATTTTGGCAAAATGGACTAGCTTGCTGCATAATTGTTTTTCACTTTACTTTTCGGGGTGTCTTTGAATTGAGCCCTCTGTAGGTTGATAACTTTGATTTCCATCAAACAATGTGGCGTCCTTTTGTTCCTAACACATTACCTAGTCCATATCAGTATAGATATGCAGCGTGAGATTTTTTCCCTCTTGAGATCTGTGTTTTCTTAGTGTTCTTTTAATTTTTTTGAGCAGTGTACATATACTTTTTAGTTAGTAACAATTATTTTTTAAAGGCAGGGTCTTCAAAAGGTTTCTGCACTTTTATATTTTAATTGGAAATGGTGAGGGTGGGAGAAGTACTAATTGGTCGTGTCATGTGGCTAGTCGGTCTGGCAAGCCGGCAGACCTTTGGGTGGGGGGTTTGTGCAACTCAACTTTCCTTGGAGAGCTCTGGAGGCTCCTTGTCTATCTTCCCCAGGCCCCCTTATGTGTACGTCACCCTGTGCTAGTCCGACTCAATGTTTTATACTGTATATATTGCATGTTGTCTCTTGCTGTTGTGTACTATTTGATGTGATGCTTTGGGGTGTGACTGTATTCTTTTGTCTATTGTGGCTGTCTGCCTCAACTATTATGGGATGTGTTAGTGTCTTGCTGTTAGGAAAGAGGGAGGGGGGGATTCCTCCAGCAGCCCCCTGCGGATAAAACTGTTTACTGATGAGAATTTTAAACACACCTGACCTGTGTGTCTGTCCATTGTCATTGGACAGTTTAACCTGCCCTCTTTTCCAAGGGTGTGTGTGTGGGGGGGGGGGGGGGGGGGGTTGAAGTGAGATATCTGTGTAACGTGTGAGAATAAAGGAGTCTACTGGTTTTTACCCTACATTAAGGTGTTGTCTGGTGACTGGAGGGGGGGGGGGGGACTGGAGAGTGTTGGATGGTGCTGGTCCTGGACAGAGGAAGCATTGACCGCAGACCAAGTTTTGTTTGAGGACAAGGGTTCCTCACAAGTCCCAACAAACATGATGGAGGTTTGCTGATGTTTTTGGGTTGCTTTGCTGCTTCAGGCACTGGATGTCTTGACCGTGTGCATGGCCTTATGAAACCTGAAGGCTATCAAAAAATTCTGGGGTGCAATGTAGGGCCCAGTATCAAAGTTAGATCTCCATCGGAGGTCATGGGTCTTGCCGCAGGACAATGACCCAAAGCACACATCAAAAAGCACCTAGAAATGGTTTAAGACAAACGCTGAAGAGAAATGAACTGGCCAGTAATGAGTCAAGATCGAAATCCCCTGTGGAGAGATCTCAGAACAACAGTTAGTAAAAGGAACCCTTCCAATCCGAGAGACATGGAGCAGTTGGCGAAAGAAGAGTGGTCCAAAATTCCAGTGATTCGAGCAATGTAAAAAACTCAGTGATGGTTACAGAAAGATATTGATTTCAGTTATTTTTTTCCTAGGGGGTGTGATACCAAATTTTAAATTAAGGGTGTCAATAATATCATCCAGTTCATGTTTGGAGTTTTGGGTAGAATGTGGCTTTTTGCTTCTCCTTTTTTTTTTTGTAACGGACTAATACAAACAAAAGAAATAAACATGAGAGTGCCTAAACATTTGTAATTGCAACAATTTTCTGGGCAAAGTGGTGCATTATCTGACAAATGCAGGGGTGCCAATATTTTTGTAGATCTATCTATATATCATATCCAACCTTACACATATATATATATATATATATATATATATATATATGTGTATGTGGAAACTTTTTGACGACCATTTGTATACATATATTGGAAGTTCACCAGGCCTTAGATGCAGTGGATGCTTTTTGTTTTTCCTTTCTCAGGCCAAGTACAATTTCTTTCTCGTACATCACGGGACACAGAGCGGCATATTCATTACTATATGGGTTATATGGAGTACCTTCAGGTGTGGACACTGGCAATCTCAAACAGGAAGTCCCCTCCCTATATAACCCCCTCCCCTAGAGGGAGTCCCTCAGTTTTTTCGCCAGTGTCTTAGGTGTTGGTCACGGAATAGCTTTGCTCCACATCCTTGGGATTAAGGGCGGGCTAACCGGATCTGTCCAAGGAGCCTCAGTGCCAAAGTGGACAGTACCCGGGCCCCAAACCGTGGGGTTTTGCCTATAATGCTCCTCTTTGGAGGGCTGGACCCTGGGCCCAGGACTTGGAGTTCATAAAGACCATAAGTTCCTGTTTGCCAGGGTGCTATATAGGTCCAGGACAGTGGGTACCTTCATAGGACCCCAGGGCCTGAAGGTCTAGTACGCTACCCACGGAGATGGGAGAAGATTGGATCGTTTTGCTAGACAAACATCCTGCAGCATGGAGCAGGTAAGAGGGGAGCCTGCGGGACTTGGTTCGACAGCAGGCTCTCCGGGGTAACCCAAAAGGGGGGTAGCCTAAGTATGCTCTGCATTGGCAACCTTGCTCACTATGTCTGAGAAAGACAGGATGATCCCATTTCCCCCATCACTAGGTTCCCCTGTCTAAGAATGGTGTTGCTAGCTACCTGCTGCTTTCTTCCTAGGACTGGTAAGGATCCCTATGGGGCCTTTTGGAGAGTCCTACCTGGCCGGGGGTTTGAATCTGCCGCCTGATACTGCAGTCCTGGGTCTCCAGCAGCGCGGCTCCTCCATGTTCCTCCTGCTCCGGCATACGCACGCGCACGTCTTATAGACGTTTTTCGCGCCGTTCGGAGAGGAGGGCGGGGGGGGGGGCGTGCCTGCAGCGTCATACAGGGGCGCGCCTTGTGCTGTTATAGATCAGCAGGCATTGTCAGTGCTCAGTCTGAGGCTGATCTCAGAGGGAGAGGACGCAGAGCGGCAGAACAGTGACTCCCGGTGGCGGAAGAGGGGTAGTACATGCTGGACTTTGTTCCAATGCCTTTTTTGTTAAGCCAAGAAATTCCCCTTTTTGCAGCAGGTTGGAGGCTGGCAAACTAAGTTTGGGGTCACTGTATGTTTGAAAAAAAAAAGAAAGAGACTTATATATATTTAAAAAAAAAAAAAAAAAAAAAAACATACGGGGCCCCATCAGTTTTTGGGCATTAGTGATCTATTGTCCCCTAAGCTCTAGTTTTGTACTCCTGGCCACTACAGTCTATTGTTGTTGGCGGAGTCCCTCGATTTTGTATTATGGCTTCCAAAGGTTCGGGGTCAAAGGGTACAAAAAAGACCAAAAAACAAAGGGGTTCCCCCTCTGATTCTGATGATATGCCGATACTTTCCCCGCAACTTATTAACATAAGAAGCGCCTTGGATGAGCCATTAGGGGGATCTGGTGCGGAGGCTGGCCCAGATCAGCCCAGCCCTGTGTTTATCACAGAGGAGATGCTAGCCGTATCCCTAGGGGGGCTAGAAGAGAGAATAGCAGCATTGATCGCTAGAGCTATTCCTGGTAAGAAACGGGTTAGATCCCCATCACCAAGAGGTGTATCCTCAGATGCTGAGATTCTCTCTCCGGAGGAATTGGAATCGCAGGAGGATCAACTAGACCTGAACCAAGAGGGTTCAGGGATTGAGGGATCTACCTCTGAGGAACCATTTTCAGACTCCCAGACAGAGAGACTGTGGGTACAGTCTTTGACGGACATGGTCCGCTCGGCATTTAGTTTACCATTGCCAGAGCCTCAGGTTCCTCCGGTATCCTCTCTGGGCTCTTTGAAAGCTCCGTTAAGCAACGCAGTTTTTCCGGTCCATCCTCTCTTGGAGGAATTGATCTTTCGGGATTGGGTACGGCCGGACAGGATTTTTCTGCCACCGAAGAGATTTGCGGTCATTTACCCCATGGAGGAAAAATTCTCCAAGAGGTGGAGGCTCCCAGTGGTGGATGCAGCCATCTCATGTGTGAATAAATCACTAACTTGCCCGGTGGAAAACATACATATGTTTAAAGATCCGGTTGATAAACGGTTAGAGACACTTTTAAAAGCATCCTTTGCTACGGCAGGAGCAGTGGTACAGCCAGCTGTGGCTGCAATTGGAGTTTGTCAGGCGTTAAAGGACCAGACAAAAGAAATGTTAAAGGACATGCCTACCCAACAAGCAGAAGAGTTTTCTGACATTCCCAGAGCTCTGTGTTTTGCTGTAGATGCTATAAAGGATTCCATCCAGCAGGCCTCTCGTTTATCACTATTTTTGGTGCACATGAGAAGGCTCTTATGGTTGAAGAACTGGGCGGCGGAGCCCCCATGCAAAAAGCTTCTGGCAGGGTTTCCCTTCCATGGAGGACGACTCTTCGGGGAGGATCTGGATAAATACATTCAGACTATTTCAAGTGGCAAAAGTACCCTTTTACCGGTCAAAAAGACATTCCGGGGTCCTACATTTAAAAGGCAGCTCTTTCCTGTCTCAGGGCCCTCAAATTCCAGGCAGTATCGACGGCCGCCTGCACGATCCAACGTTAACAGTAGATCGCAGGGACAGGCCCCTGGGGGTAAGAGGCCATGGTATCGCAAGCCGACAAAGACAGCCCCTAAGTCTGCCTTATGAAGGGGCGCCCCCACTCTCGCGGGTGGGGGGAAGGCTTTGTTTTTTCTCAGAAGTTTGGGAAGCCAAGATCCCCGACAAATGGGTCCGGGCGTCTGTAACCGCAGGCTACAGACTGGAGTTTCTAAACTTTCCTCCGCCTCATTTTCAAGAGTCAAGGCTACCAAAGGATCCAGCAAGGAAGGCCTCAATGCTGGCAGCTTTGGATCACCTGCTTTGCCAGGACGTAATAATAGAGGTGCCAGCCCAAGAGCAAGGGCTAGGTTTCTATTCCAATCTCTTTGTCATACCAAAGCCCAACGGCGATGTCAGGCCAATCTTGGACCTAAAGAGGTTAAACGGTTACCTAAGGGTTCGTTCCTTCCGGATGGAATCCATCCGGTCAGCAGCCGCTGCGCTTCAGAGGGACGATTTTCTGGCCTCCATAGACATAAAGGATGCTTACCTTCATGTACCAATCTTTCAGTCGCATCAAAGATTTTTACGCTTCGCGGTGGGGCAGCGACACTTCCAATTCAGGGCGCTCCCCTTCGGGCTGGCCACGGCCCCCCGGGTATTCACGAAGATCCTAGCCCCAGTTCTGGCCAATTTAAGGATCCAAGGGGTCACAGTCCTAGTGTACTTGGACGACCTTTTAATCATAGATCACTCCACGGCCGTGTCTGCAACAGGCAGTAAACCTCATTCGGCTGGGTCCTAAACCGGGAAAAGTCAGCGTTCCAGCCTACAAAGCAGTTGGAATACCTCGGCATGAGGTTAGACACAGAACAGCAAAGGGTGTTCCTGCCCCTTGTAAAGATCGAGGCTATCAAGGGGTTGGTTCAGTTGGTTCTAAGCAAGAAAAAACCAACTATTCGCCTGTGTATGCGATTACTAGGCAAGCTAGTGGCCACGTTCGAGGCAGTACCATACGCTCAGATCCACACTCGTGTCCTACAGGCGGCCATTCTAGCAGCCTGGGGCAAGAGAGCACATGCCTTAGAGTCCCCTTTGACGCTATCATCAAGGGTCCGACAAAGCCTGGCCTGGTGGTTGAACCCTTAGAATCTTCTAAAGGGAAGATCCTTCAGCCCTGTTGTCTGGAAGGTAGTTACCACAGACGCCAGGCTGGGGGGCGGTCTTCGAGGGGTTCTCTCGCCAGGGAACTTGGGTGAAAACAGAGAGGCAGCTCCCCATCAATATCTTGGAGATCAGAGCTGCTCGCCTAGCCCTTCTGGCATGGACCTCCAGATTACAGGGGTTCCCGGTGAGAATCCAGTCAGACAATGCCACAGCGGTGGCATACATAAACCACCAAGGGGGAACCAGGAGTCAGGCCGCTCAGAGGGAGGTGAGCTTGATTTTTCAGTGGGCAGAGGTTCATGTACCCTGCATTTCGGCGATATTCATTCCCGGAGTGGACAACCTGCAGGCAGACTTCTTAAGTCGCCAGAGTCTGTTGCCAGGGGAGTGGTCTCTGCATCCCCAGGTCTTTCAGACAATCTGCCAGAGGTGGGGAATGCCAGACGTAGATATAATGGCATCCAGGTTCAACAAGAAACTAGACAGGTTCGTGTCTCGAGCGAGGGACCCTATGGCCTGCGGAACCGATGCGTTGGTTTGCCCTTGGCATCAATTCAAACTTCTATATGCATTCCCTCCGCTACAGTTACTTCCTTGCCTGTTGCGCAGGATCAGAGTGGAGCACAAGCCGGTCATTCTAGTAGCTCCAGCTTGGCCCCGGAGGACATGGTACTCACTAGTCCTGAAGATGGCAGTAGGAGACCCTTGGACTCTTCCTCTACGACCAGACCTACTCTCACAAGGCCCGATCCTCCACCCTACATTACAACGTCTAAATTTGACGGCCTGGAGGCTGAATCCCTGATTCTCAGGGGTAGAGGTCTGTCTAGGCAGGTAATTCCTACCCTGATTAGGGCTAGAAAGCCGGCCTCCAGGGTGATTTATTACAGGGTGTGGAGGAACTACGTAGGCTGGTGTGAATCCAAAAGATGGAATTCCCGCAAATATACCATTGATAGGGTGTTAAGTTTTCTCCAGCTAGGAGTGGATAAAGGCCTGGCATTAAGCACAATCAAGGGACAGATTTCAGCTCTGTCAGTGTGGTTTCAGAGGCCGCTGGCCACCCACTCGCTGGTAAAGACCTTCATACAGGGGGTCTTGCGTATTAATCCTCCTGTCAAGTCACCAATTTGTCCATAGGACTTAAATCTTGTCCTGTCCACTCTACAGAAACAACCCTTTGAGCCGTTGGCTGAGATTCCTTTAGTTTTACTGACAAGAAAGTTGGTTTTCTTGGTCGCCATAGTTTCGGCCAGGAGAGTGTCAGAATTAGCAGCCTTATCGTGTAAGGAACCATATCTCGTTCTACATAAGGACAGGGCAGTTCTCCGGCCCCATCCTTCCTTTCTACCAAAGGTTATATCCAATTTTCACTTGAACCAGGATTTGGTACTTCCATCCTTCTTTCCGAAACCCACATCTAGAAAAAGGGATTTTTAAATACAGCTTACCTGTAAAATCCTTTTCTTGGAGTACATCACGGGACACAGAGCGGCATATTCATTACTATATGGGTTATATGGAGTACCTTCAGGTGTGGACACTGGCAATCTCAAACAGGAAGTCCCCTCCCTATATAACCCCCTCCCCTAGAGGGAGTCCCTCAGTTTTGTAGCAAGCAGTATGCCTCCCAAAATGTTCCCCAAAAGAGGGGTGGGAGCTCTGTGTCCCGTGATGTACTCCAAGAAAAGGATTTTACAGGTAAGCTGTATTTAAAAATCCCTTTTTCTTTCTCGTACATCACGGGACACAGAGCGGCATATTCATTACTATGTGGGATGTCCGAAAGCAATGCTTTAATGAGGGGAGGGAGACATCTTCCAAAGAAGGATTCAATTTAGAGGTATACTCAAATAATAATAATAATTCCAACTTAGTCAAGAAAAAACTTTTTTTTTTATTTTTTTTTAATTTTTTACAACCAAGGGTGCCTCTGATCCCGAGGATCTTAAACTGCAGCCTGTAGTACTGCCTGTCCAAAGGCAGAATCCGCATTCCTTCTCACGTCTAGTTGATAAAACTTTGTAAACGTGTGGACTGATGACCACGTCGCCGCCTTGCATATCTGAGCCATAGAAATCTGATGGTGTGCTGCCCAGGAGGCGCCCATGGCCCTGGTAGAATGGGCCTTTACCGACAAAGGAGGAGGCAACCTCTTCAAACCGTAGGCTTGAATGATTAATTGTCTAATCCATCTCGAGATGGTGGATTTTGCAGCTGCCTGCCCCTTCTTGGGGCCATCTGGTAGAACGAACAACACATCTGTTTTCCGGATTTTTTCTGTAGCTTTAAGATAGGCCTTCATGGCCCGGACAATATCCAAGGTATGCAGCAACCCCTCCTTTTTGCAAGTACAGAAAATTACTTGTTCCTACCAGAAATCCACTGTTCAATCCTGTGTCCACCCCCTCCTGTTTAGTGCTGGTAAGTTTAGTCCTAGCTAGATCCTCCCCACTTCTTCCATGTTCCCTCAGTCAGTGTTAGGTATTCACATATTCAAATACCTGGAAAACATCCTTTGTACTACAATTATCTAAAAAATAATAATAAATTGGATTCAACTTCTGAGTCTACCTAAAGTTAAACTGCCTGTGGATGGTGGTGCGAAGGCAGCAGGAGACCTCTAGCCGTAAATATATAGCCATTTTAGACCTGTAATGGGATTTATATGTTTTTTGAAATTCTGAAGATATTTAATGTATCTTATAGAGCCAATTATCCCCCTGAAGATGACCGTGCATAGGTCGAAACGCGCAGGTGTTCCTACACTCTCTAGCACCTTGCTATGTAACGATGTGTGTAATTTTGCTTTCATGACATCTGTTTTTTTCTGAATAAATGTCTCCTTTTGCTATCCATTCCATACTTGTTTGACCTTTACTATATTGCTGTCTAAAGTCCCATTGGGGAAACGGTTCTATATTATAAGGAGGTATATCAATCCATGAAATGGCATTTTAAACAGAATGATAGGCATCTCCAGTCCAAATCAGGAGGGCAGCCTAGGGTGACATGAATACATTGCAGTGAGTGACTGTGGTCAGCCAGGGACAAGAAGAATGTCACTGGCAGGATAAATTAGATTAAAATAGAGGAAACAACAAAAAAAATAAAATAACAGAAGTACCGTATTTTCCGGCGTATAAGACAACCTTTTGTACTTTAAAAATATTGCCCAAAAGTCAGGGGTCGTCTTATATGCCGAATGCAGAGTCAGTCAGACTGTGGGCATCCATTGTTCAAAAGCCGTGCCACCTCCTCGCCTTGTTCCGTGATAAGCGGAACACTCAGTTTTCCAGCAGAGCCTGTGTTCAGTGTTCCACCTATCAAGAAGGTCCTCTCATCCTCGGCTTTGGATAAGGAGGCTGCGTGGCTTTTGAACAATGGACGCCCGAAGTCTGACTGACTCTGCATACAGGGATAAGGTCTGGAGATCGGCACAGTGAGGTGTGTCAGAAGGGGGTCATCTTATACTTATTAGCTAGGAAATTAAGGGGTTATCTTATACGCCCAATCACCTTATAAGCCGGCAAATACGCTATTGCACCTACCACATCTAAAGTCTAGTAAACTGTACGATATTACATTTTTGATATTGGGTTTAAAAATTCTTTAATATAATTTGGTTTTAGATTAAATATGTTAAGTTGATTCATTTGAAGAGAGAATTTAAAATCTAATCCCGCGTACACACAATCGAAAAATCCGACAACAAAACCGTGGGGTTTTTTTTCTGACGGAATCTTGGCTCAAACTTGTCTTGCATACACACGGTCACACCAAATTCCGACCGCCAAGAACGCGGTGACGTATAACACTATGACAAGCCGAGAAAAATGAAGTTCAGTGCTTCCGAGCATACGTCGACTTGATTCTGAGCATGTGTGCTTTTTGGTGCGTCGGAAATTCTATACAGACGATCGGAATTTCCTCCATAAACGTTTCTTGTCGGAAAATTTGACCAGCTCTCAAATTTTTCTTGGCGGAAATTCCAACAGAAAAATTCCGATGGAGTCTACGCACGGTTGGAATTTCCGACCAAAAGTTCATATCGAACTTTTTTGATCGTGTGTACACGGCATAATTCTAGCCATCATTTTAATTTTTTGGACTATGAATGAGGAAGAGTAAAAATCTGTCGGGTTCTTCTGTGACCCCATTTGGGTAATTTTCCTTCTCTTCCTGTGGCAATTGTACAAGACATGTCCAAACTTCTAACCCTTCCTCTCTGTACCACAAATGTCTGTCATCAATACCATGTCAATATGGTTGATGTTTTTGCATACTGTATCCACGATCCAACACATGGCCAAGGCAAAAATACCCAGAGAACAGGTCCTAATTGCTTATTACTTGTATTTGCAATACTCTCTGAAAGACTGACCTAAAAGAAGAACCAAATCATCTCATGCAACAACATCTTTAAAATATAGTACATTTCCAGTAGTTGTGCCATTTTCAATATTTAATACACAGCTCCAATATTAAACCTTTAGCAGTTGCCTTCAACATCGTGTTACATTTTTGTGCAAATTGTGCTATGTATACCGTTTTGTGAGGACCTATTAGTTATAAACAAATATTGTCCGCAAAATATGGAAAAAGTTTGAAAAGTCAGGAAGTCTATTGATAAAAATAACACAGTCTGTGTCCTGTAACTTTATCTACACCTCACGGTCTTCTTTATACAGGCTAAAAAGCAGCCCATTGTCCATTGCCATCTATATCTTAGGCCTCCATCCTTTGATGAACTGCATAATCTTTTTAACTTGAAGTTTAGTCAACTTGAAATCATCCGAAAGTATCTCCTCTGTCAACTGGACGAAGATGCTGCCGTCAATACGCTCCCTCACAAAGAACGTCACTACGTCTTCAGACAGTCCGATGAACCTGAGGCACCTTGAGACTTCCTCCACTGACAGGGCTGATAGATCAGGTGGTGGGTTCCAAGCTGTAGGGTCTCCTGGGGCTTTGGGGGCACCAGGAGTGTGAGAGGAGGATGCATCCATGTTACTCCTGGATGAGATTGGTGGCACCTCAATGACACCTTGAGTAAGATAAACTCTAGTGATCCCTCCCTCTGCTCCTCTTACAATGGTAGGTGACATTGGGGCTGTGCTCCTAATTACAATATTTTCAGTCTCAAACCCTTTTGCTGGTCGGGGTGGTGGAGCAGGAGAAGTCCCTGATCCTCCACCTTTAAATACAGGTTCGGGAATGAATCGCAGCTCCGACCCAATGGAAGAGCAGTCTGGGGATGTGCTTTGACTAGTACTAACATCAAAGGGATCCAGGACATCTGAGACGGAAGATGTAGAGGATTTAGCATGTTCTAGAGGATCTAACCACTCTCCGGAGGAAGGAGGAGTAGAGGCAAAGGCTGGATTGGCAAAGGGGTTCAAGGCCCCGAAAGGGGCAAAGCGTTTTTGGGGTTGTGGAGGCTTTAACCTGGGACAGCTGTAGTAAGTCTTAATGGTGGTGTCTGTGCTCAGTAGAGGGGTAGAGCGACCACTGGCCACACTCGGACCGGTGTCCGCATAGGCCCAAGAATCTGACCAGGATGTTTGCGTGGGCTGGGCAGTGGAGGCCATGCTGTTGGACATTTGCCGGTTCGATGCATCTCCTGCCTTGCAGTCTCCCCAGGTACAAGGGTAGCAGTATAAAGAATAGGAATCTGGGGAGGGCGAACAACTGCCACTACGATTTCCTGATCTGTGAAGATAAAAGAATATATATATATCAGTTTTACAATAAAGTGATAATAAACATAAAAATTACAGTAAACAAGTTTGTAGACACCTGAACATCACACATAAACGTGTTGGACATCCCACTCCAAAACCACGTGTCTATATATGCGGCCCAAAAAACAGATCCAATCCATAATAAACATGCAAATTACAGTAAACAAAAGTTTGTGGACACCTGACCATCACGCCTAAACGCGTTGGACATCCCACTCCAAAACCACCGGTTTATAGATTTGGCCCAAAAACAGATCCAATCCATAATAAACATGCAAATTACAGTAAACAAAAGTTTGTGGACACCTGACCATCACGCCTAAACGTGTTGGACATCCCACTCCAAAACCACGGGTCTATAGATGTGGCCCAAAAAAACATATCCAATCCCTAGAGTTTGTATATGAAATACTGCCTAAATCCTGCTGATGTCAAGTAGCAAACGAGCCACCAAGAAAATGCTGTGCAGGGCAAGACACTGTTATGTAAGACACTTTCACCACACTCCAAAGAACTGTTAGAGACTGCTGTCATATCACAAGTTACAGGGAACTGTGAGAGAACTATATAATATGTGAGCAACGCAAGCTTCCTTCTAATATGTTAGAGGGAACCTGGAGCGGTAAAAATACCAAAATGTTTTTATGGAATGTGGAATCTTAGAGAATGGCAACTGTATCCTTTTTCGCTAGTGAGTGTCCAAACTGGAGCAAGTATGTGCTTATCAGGTGCCAGGATATAGAGGGAAGGGTCGGGAACTGCTCAATGGGCAACTTATAAGTTGGGGTTGTTGCCATCTGTTTATATAGTTGGTGAGGAGATTCACGGGATACCTTAAGCTGCCATTGTGCCCTTGCTGGATGTCTCTGTTCCTTTTAAGGAGAGGTGGGCCCTCACCAGGCACAGCTGCCCTTAATCTATCCATTATTATGTATGTGCTCCAATTTGGCAGACTCTCAAAATTATAGAATTAGGACTGCAGTACAGTGGGGCACCACGGCTGCAACTTACACATATATTTGTAAATGTGTGTGACTAAGCCTCTTATTCTTAATGTAAACTGTTAGACAGTGTCATTTTGGTTTGTTGCAGGTTGGTTGTCAAGTGAGCTAGGAAGTTGTGTTGGTTTTTGATGTGCGTTGCCCTTCCATGTGCTCCATGTTGCAAAGGCCAGTCATAGGTTGGGGTGGTTGCCATCTGTTTGTATAACCGCTCAATGTGCCATTGTCACTATCAGATGATTGTTGCTTTAGGTCCTCACAATTCACTTCCTTGTACAAGGACAGGCAAGTATGCTTCCAACCAATATTTTCAGAGATACAGTATATTGTGAAAAGTATTAAGATGTCTACCTTTACACGCACATAAACTTTGATGGCATCCCAGTCTTAGTCCATAGGGTTCAATATTGAGTTGGCCCACCCTTTGCAGCTATAACAGCTTCAACTCTTCTGGGAAGGCTGTCCACAAGGTTTAGGAGTGTGTCTATGGGAATATTTGACCATTCTTCCAGAAGTGCATTTGGGAGGTCAGGCACTGGTGTTGGACAGGAAGGCTTGACATAGGGGTTCTATGGGGTTTAGGCCAGGCAAGTCTCTCCACCCTAAATTCACTCATCCATGTCTTTATGGACCTTGCTTTGTGCACTGGCGTGCAGTCAAATAGGAGCATGAAGGGGCCATCCCTAAACTGTTCCTACAAATCAAGACTCTGGCTCTTCTCACCTACTGTACAATACACATTTACCATCAGTAGAAATTCACACGATACTGTGTTAATTAGCATCACACAATGAAAAGGTCTTTAGAAGCCAGACTAAGGCTAGTTTACATGACAGTAGCAAACTTAATTACCACCTTAACAGTCTGTGTTCCCACATGAATGAATCACTCTTTCTATTGACCGGTTGGGTTTAGAATCAACAGCCAAGTTATGAGAAGGGAAATTTGCATAATCAAGCCCAAAGGATGGCGCCATTCAAATGGAACCTTCCCCTTTATAGTGCGGTCTTAAGTGTTGTACGTCACCGTGCTTTGCTCGAGCATCAAGAATCACGTAGAGAAAAACGTTTTTCCATGACATTAAAAATGGTCGTGTGTACGCGGCATAAGTCATGGCAGGTCCTCCTAAAGCTATGACAGCATGCGATTTGATTTGGCAGGCCTGTAGTTACTTACATGTCATGCAGCCCAGACGAGTAGTAGGAAAGGCTGGGGCTGGGTGACTGCGTGTGGGATATGTGTTGGACTTTTGGAAGCCTTGGTGGGACAGGAGGGCTGGATGATGAGGAGAAGAGCCGGCCGTCCCGTGGGGGCACTGGTGGGGCATTTAGAAGGCGACATTCATACCTTACCTACAGGACAAAAAAAAGCATAGAATACTAAACAAGAATAAAATACAAGAATAAAATATAGCGCAAGGATATAAAGAATTTTTGTTTACTTGCTGCCATCATGAAGCTAGAAGAACGCTCTACAAAGTAAAGCCTTAGTACACATGATCAGAAAATCTTACGAAAGATTCCGCTTTCAAAGCGATCGTACGATAATCTGATCATTAGTACACACTTTTTGAGAGCCGATCACGACAGTTCATGTGAAATTATCCAAAGGGACAAACACAAAAAAAATTGTCATACGATACAAGATCGTACGATTTTCATTTAATCAGTCGTTTTCATACGAAAATACAATACAATTCATTATATCACTTCCAACATTTACGAGAATTTTCGTAAACTTTACCCTTCCCGCCGAGTGTACGCATATATGTGTCCTCGGATCTTCGGATGCAGCTGCAGGCATCATCCTGGTACCGTTATTTAGAGCCAGCCGTCAGGCTCTCCAGGAATAACAACCAAATCCGCTAAAAGACAATTTTACCCGTCCCA
The DNA here is from genome assembly GCA_029574335.1 of Rana kukunoris. Lineage (NCBI taxonomy): Eukaryota > Metazoa > Chordata > Amphibia > Anura > Ranidae > Rana > Rana kukunoris. The sequence goes on from CM056052.1 coordinate 38,109,005, forward strand.
TCCACAATTCGCCACTTCCGGCGGCTAGAGACAGACTGCCACGAAGCTGGAAACGGCTTTATTCCAGTCTTCTCTCTGTAAACACAGAAGCGACATCGCAACGTCACTTCCGGTTTACTCGGCTGGCAACGTTAAAAAAAAAAAAAAAAAAAATAGCATTCAGATTCAGGCCGTGTACACACGGCAGAGAACCTCGACGGGCAGAACACATCGTTCCGCCCGTCGAGGTTCCCTGCCGGCCGTCAAAATCGGCGACCCGCCCGTCGGGAATGGCAACCAGCCATTCTTCCAGGCGGGCCGTCGAGCAAATAGAGAGCGTGCTCTCTATTTCTGCTCGACGGACTTCCCGACGGGAAGCTCGCAGAGAGTGTACACACGGCCGAGGTCCTCGCTGGAATGCAGCTTCCAGCGAGGTTCTCGCTGGTTTCCAGCGAGAACCTCGGTCGTGTGTACACGGCCTCAGAATCGCGGTTTTCGCCGATCTTAATACTTTGAAGTGCAAAGGAGGGATTTGGGGTCTTTTAGACCTCTGATCTCTCCAAAAAGAGTACCTGTCACCACCTATTACTGTCACAAGGGAGGTTTACATTCCTTGTGACAGCAATAAAAGTGATCACATTTTTTTTAAAACACAATGTAAAAGTATAACAATGAATAAGATTTGTTTATTTTTATTTTGAAAGTGCCACCGTCCCCACGAGCTCGCACAGCAAAGAAAACACATTTGGAAGTTGCACCCACGTATATAAACGGTATTCAAATCACACATGTGAGGTATCGCAGCGATCATCGGAGTGAGAGCAATAATTCTAGCACTAGAACTCCTCTATAACTTTAACCTGGTAACTGTAAAAAAATTATTAAAGCATTACCTATGGAGATTTTTAGGGACCGTAGTTTGTCACCATTCCACGAGTGCATGCAATTTTAAAGCGTGACATGTTTGGTATCTATTTACTCAGCGTAACATCATCTTTTACATTATGCAAAAAAAAATGCGTTTAAAACACTGCTGCACAAATACTGTGTGACATGAAGTATTACAACAATCACCATTTTATTCTTTATATTCTCTGCTAAAACACATATATATACATATATATATATATATATATATATATATATATATATATATATATATATATATATATATATATATATATATATATATATATATATATATATATATATTAGGGCTGTTACTGATCAAAAATTTTGTGTTCGATTAATCGATTTTATTTTTAATCGATTAATCGACTAATTATAACGCATATACAGATCCAACTACTTTTAGCTGCTCTCCTTGCAGGCTGATTCCCAGTGTAGCTACCAACCACTGGATAATGGATAGCAGGATACAAAAAACACACAAAGGCAGCGCTCAATGGGAAGAGCATTAAAACTTTTATAGTCTTCAAATAGGTAAACAAATAAATATTGCACTGGAGATAAAATCGATGTAGCTACATAAACTGTAAAAATGGTGCGAGTAATACCAAACGGTATCAAAAGCAGTCATAAAAACATGTAGCTAAGTATGATACTGGTATAAAAATTTGTACAACGATACCACTGCTGAATCCAGATGAGGAGAGGTTAATATCAGTCTGTTGGCATGTAGATGTCCCATGAAGGGAACTATCACAACTCCCAGTGGATGGCTGTAGAATCCCAGGGTGATAGAGGGAAGTGTAACAGCCCTTGTGTGTGGCAGATAGTAATGTCCCACCGTCATGCAGATATGAAGGCACGTCACTGGATCTCCGACGGAACTCCCTGAAGGCCCAGAAGCCGGCGGAGAGGTGAGTACCAATCAAAAGAATTTTAATCAATCAAAAAGATTTTGATCGATCAAAAAAATTAAAGATTAATCGATTATTTAAAAGTTAATTTGCACAGCCCTAATATATATATATATATATATACATACATATACACACACACATATATATGTATATATATATATATATATATATATATATATATATATATATATATTTATATAATGTTTGGGGGTTCTAAGTAATTTACTAGCAAAAAATACCAAATGTCAGAAATAGGCTTAGGCCTCTTTCACACTGAAGCGTTTTTCAGACAGTTTTGCGCTAAAAATGGCGCCTAAATACCGCCTGAAAAACTCCTGCCCAGCATACTCAATGTGAAAGCAGGAGAGAAAAAATGTCCTGCAAGCAGCATCTTTGGAGCGGTGAGAGGAGCGGCGTGTATACAGCTCCTTCATCACTCCTTTCAATTTAAAACAATAGGAAACTGCTGTAATACCGCCCGCAATGCGCCTCTGCGGCGATATTAACCCTTTTTCAGCTGCTAGCGGGGGTTAATACAGCACCGCTAGCGGCCGAATCCCGCGGCAATTAGGACGCTTTCTGCCGCCCCAATGTGAAAGGGGCCTTAAAGCGGAGCTCCACCCAGTATAACAACATTTTACAATATTGTTTGAAAAAAATAAAAATAAAAAACCTGAAAAAAAAAAAAAAAAAATACTCACCCGAAATAGCTGTTGCTATGCGGAAGTCCGTAATCTGCCTCTTCCTAATCCGCGGTGTGTTTTCTTCTTCTTCTTCTCCTTGTGAATGGGCGCGCTGCTTCCTGGGAACTGTGTGTGTTCTCAGAGAGCAGCGCGCCCATTCACAAGCCAGCGTGAGACTCGCGGAGGCGCAGTAGGAAACGGGCAGTGAAACCGTACGGCTTCACTGCCTGTTTCCCATATTGTGAATGGCGGCGCGGGACCCGGAGCGATCGTGGGACCGGCATCGGGGGGCCCATCAGCGCGGGCGCCTAGGACAGGTAAGTGTCTTTATTTAAAGTCAGCAGCTACACTGTTAGTAGCTGCTGACTTTAAAAAATTTTTTTACCGTGGCTGGAGCTCCGCTTTAACCTCTTATTTTTCAATATGGAGAAAAAAAATCTCATTGTGTGTACCAGGCTTAAGGGGATATATCTTCTTAGACCGGTTTTACCAGAACAAGTGTCCCCATTGGAAAAATTATAATTTCTGTTCTAGTGACAACTCTACTGACTGCCCTGGGTCTCCTTTGTAGTAATTGTTGATTTTTTTGGTGGAAGCTACTAATCAAAAGCATATTAATCACGTTGTGTTTTTAACTAGACTTAAAGCGGAGGTTCACCCTAATTTTTGACTTACTGGCAATAAAACAGCGTTGCATTCAAAATAACAAATCCGTTGTTTTTTTTTTTTTTGCTTAAGCCTTACCCCTTTTCTTCCTTGCATTCCGCCCTGTCAATAAGATTCCACCGCGGGGGAATGGGCGTGTATCGATTTTCCCCCGACGGCACTATGTCTCCTGGGACTCAGTCCTAAAGTCCCCAGGAGACGCTCTCTGCTCAAATCCCGCGAGATTTCGCCGGCTCGGCTCGCCGTCAACACCTGCCATGCGCGGGATCGAGCGGTGAATGCTGGGACAGCATTCACCGCATCCCAGATGTACAGACAGGTGGGCTTATGGAGTGCCCACACTAAAGATGGAAACATCCATCGCTGTGTTTTATAAAACATCGTTTGGATTAAAATCGGGAAAAATGTGGCTGCAAGAACGGGACAGGTAAGTGTAAGCTTACATATATAAACAGCAAACGAATGACAGAAAAAGAAAAAACGTTTTTCCCGCAGAACCGCCGCTTTAATTACTTTCCCTTTTTACTACATCATTGGGTTTGTCCATATCGGCAGTGTGATGCTATTACAACACCTGTACTTTTTTTGAAAAAAATATATCTGGTTGGTAGCCTTGAAATGATTCTCTGAAGGCATGTCCTTTAGCAATGACTATAGAAAGCTGGTGAGTAAATGTATGTAAAATGTACCCGTATTTATCGGCATATAACATGCACCTTCATTTTAAGACGGAGGTTTCAGGAAAAAAAATTACATTTTAAATAAAGAGTTTTGAAGCAAAATAAGGGTCAGTGCCCATCAATGCAGCCTGATCAATGCCCATCTGCAGCCTAAAAATTGCCCATTAATGCAGCTTGATCAATGCCCATCTGCAGCCTCAAAATTGCCCATTAATGCAGCTTGATCAATGCCCATCTGCAGCCTAAAAATTGCCCATTAATGCAGCTTGATCAATGCCCATCTGCAGCCTCAAAATTGCCCATTAATGCAGCTTGATCAATGCCCATCTGCAGCCTCAAAATTGCCCATCAATGCAGTTTGATCAATGACCATCTGCAGCCTTAAAATTGCCCATCAATGCAGCTTGATCAATGCCCATCTGCAGCCTCCCCATTGCCATGAATGCAGCCTGATCAATGACAATCTCAAGGAGGGGGCAGGATGAGCGCTGTCAGATTACATACAGCGAGAATCTCCTGTTTGCTCGGCGGCCTCTTTAATACAAAGTCCCGCCTCCTGGACTGGCTTCTATGATAGACAGAACACTGGTCCAATGCTGGCCCAGGAGACAGGACTTCCTATTACAGAGGCCGCTGTGTAAACAGGAGATTCTTGCTGTATATAATCTGACGGCGCTCATCCCGCCCCCCTCCCTGAGATGGGCATTGATCAGGCTGCATTCATGGCAATGGGGAGGCTGCAGATGGGCATTGATCAAGCTGCATTGATGGGCAATTTTGAGGCTGCATATGGGCATTGATCAAGCTGCATTGATGGGCAATTTTGAGGCTGCAGATGGGTATTGATCAAGCTGCATTGATGGGCAATTTTGAGGCTGCAGATGGGCATTGATCAAGCTGCATTGATGGGCAATTTTGAGGCTGCAGATGGGTATTGATCAAGCTTCATTGATGGGCAATTTTGAGGCTGCAGATGGGCATTGATGGGCAATTTTGAGGCTGCAGATGGGTATTGATCAAGCTGCATTTATGGGCAATTTTAAGGCTGCAGATGGGCACTGATCAGGCTGCATTGATGGGCTCATCCCGCCCCCCCCTTCAAGTTCTCCTGAGGCACTCCAAATTGCAGTATTGGCGTATAACACCCACACACTATTTGTAACTGATTTGCAGGGTGAAAAAGTGAGTGTTATACACCAATAAATACAGTACATTAAACGTGTATCAAAAATTCCATGCCTGCTGTATAAGACTAGGAAGAAAAAGGATTCTGTACTTACTGCTTCGGATTTTGGGGGCACCGGTGGAGGTGCTTCTGTCTTTACTTCATTAATAGCTAAGGCTGGTGGAGGTGGTGAACACGACTTGCTCTCGAGTGGAGATGGGGAGGTCGCAAAGGAGATAAGGTCATGTTGGGTCTTGTTGCCACTCTCTAGCCCAACAGGCTTGCTGCTGGGCTCAGAGTAATTTTCCACATTCTGGTTTGTCCAAAGTTCTTCATAGGGTATCTCTAACTGTTCCTGAGTCCTAAAATCATTTTCCACCCAATCTGGGGTCATATACTCCCGATCTAAATCTGAGTTGTCAGATGAGGATCCCAGTCCCTGGTGTAGAGCCCCTCGACAATCCTGGGGACTGTTATCATTGGAGATTGTCCCGCTGTAAACACACAAGGATAAGCGTTGTAGGCCCTGACTCAGCTCTTCACGGGTGTAGTTTATTGAGCCGGTCGAGAAACCCTGCAAGCAAACCCGTATCTTACGCGGGCTGGCGCATTCCTCACCAAAATCAGTCTTTGTCTCTCTAACAGCCTTGGAATACTCATCCGGGTTGAACTTCTGTTCCTGGCAGTAAAGAGCGCACTCTTTTACCAACTTGTCAAAATGGGGATCTCCACAAAGAAGACCCTCAGGGAGTGAAAAACGGGGCATGTCTGTGAGCAGCAAGAAATGGAAGGGGTTGACCTCTTCCTTACGTAGAAGACAACAAAGAACAACAGTTTTGGAGATAATGCTGACCAGCTTGTACCGATGACCTTCACGGATAATGTGATGGTCATAGGGGTTGCGAGGAGGGCGAGTAGGCACTATGACGTTAACAGGCAGCCGAACCTTCTCAATAATACTCCGGATGGTGTGCTCGCCCTCCTGCATCTGTAGCTCCAATGGGCTCCTGGTGCTAAAACTTCCCTTGCACTGGAATGGAAGGCTTAGGCTCTCATTTGTTCGATGGTTCATGCATATCAAACAGGGCATTTTACCTTTCACCTGTTTGCCCAGTGTGCCAGTCTTGCCCAGTTTCTTCAAGATGGTGTTGAAACGGGACTTTTCCTTTACCGTCTTAGCGCACAGGATCTCTGCTTGACCCATGAGAGTCAGCTCATCTCCTGTGTGAAGTGTGAAGTTATATACCTCACTGTCCTCGCTGAATTCCCCCGACACCACCTAGAAAGAATAAAAAAACATAGATTAAAAAAAACTCCAAAAATATGTGTCTGTTGAAAACTAAAATTTGAGTATTGTGACAACATCTAGGAGGTTAGGTTATAGCAGGGTTGTCAAACTCAATTTTGTCAAGGACCGCATCAGTATTACGGTTGCCCTCAAAAGGCCGGTTGTTTTTGTAAGGGTACATACATTTATCCGGGGCTTTTCTTTTCTTAGAATTGGTACAGGAACTTGACCACAAATTGCACTACCAGTGGGAGGTTCTTAAAGGAGCAATAAATACCAGGAGTGTGTTATGTGCAGCGTTCAGGGGTGTGCTATGTACCAAGTGCAGAGTTCAAGGGTGTGCTATGTACAGAATGCAACGTCCAGGGGTGTGCTATGTATGAAGTGCAGAGTTCAGGGGTGAGCTATGTACAGAGTGCAGAGTTCAGGGGTGTACTATATACAGAGTGCAAAGTTCAGGGGTGCAATGTGTACAGAGTGCAGTGTTGAGGAGTGTGTAAGGATCTGGCAAAAAAAAAACAAGGGCCTTGTGTGATATGTATGAAGTGCAGAGTTCAGGGGTGAGCTATGTACAGAGTGCAGAGTTCAGGGGTGTACTATATACAGAGTGCAAAGTTCAGGGGTGCAATGTGTACAGAGTGCAGTGTTGAGGAGTGTGTAAGGATCTGGCAAAAAAAAAACAAGGGCCTTGTTGGTTATAGGATAGGATATAGGATATAGGATAGGTGAAAGCAAAATTCCTTGTACATGTTAAAAAAAATGCATCCCTTTTAACCAGCTATGCACCAGTTTAGAAAATAATTAATGGGTCTATATACTGTGTAAATGTTTTCACGTAAGATTCACACAGTTTTTTCCCAGTATTCACACATTTTTCGAATTTAATCCAGTTGGGAAAATTAGTTATTTATTGGTGAAAGTTTTGTGAATCTTGTGTGAGTTATGAGACCCTAAGGGGTTGATTTACTGGAGGGTGCAAAATCTGGTGCAGCTCTGCATAGAAACCAATCAGCCTTCAGCTTAAAGTGGTTCTAAACGCTGAAGTTTTCTTTATACATTCATACATTCTATGCATGAAGGTAAAACAACTTCTATGTGCAGTGCCCCCCCAATCTTTACCTGGGCTTCCTCCGATCCAGTGATGTTCATGATAGCCTGGGCTGTATGTGGACTCTTCCTCCTCATTGGCTGAGACAGCAGTGGGAGCCCATTGGATGGTCCATATTCCGAAAATCAGCCGAGTTCCCTACTTGGGCTAAAGGGCACCTTACTGCGGTGTAGCTATGGTGGAGGGAATACCCTCCCCCCTTTTTTAATAATTTTTTATTTTTTTTTCTCTTTTTTTCTCATTTTCTTCTGTTGCCAGGAGAGGTATTGTATTGTGTATTATGTATTGTGGTTCGGTTAAACTGTATAATGTATTCAATTAGTATAAACAGTTAGTGATTATAAATGTTTACCTGTAGAATATAGGGGAAACCCCTGTAAGATGAATCTATAAAACAATTAAATAATATTGTAAACTGATTGTATGTTATTTCTTTTATCTTAGTTTTACTCTAAGTTCCCTGCAATAAAAGTTGAAAAAAGGACCTTGCGTTTGCCTCAATGAGTTGTTAAGGGAGGAGAGTTAGCTGTCTGTCTAATTATACCATGTTTAACTCTAAATGAATGAAATCTGGGGGAGCACAGCCCCCCAAACATTCCCCTAGATCCAAACATGGTAACAGAGATTGAAAATAGCCATAAAAAACTGACACAGATGCCATTCCATCACCACTATGTCAAAAAAAAAAAAAAAACGTTGGGGTTGACACTTGGAGGTGCCTATGCTATTATTACACCAGCAGGTTCCTGTGGTGGAAATGGCCACAAATTTGGTTTAGCAATTGGTTTTACAGGACTACTGTATGATAATTAGACCACAATTCACGTTGCTCATGCTCCTCTTGGACTCACACACCTCAACACACACACATATCCTTGCAGGCTTCTCAACGTCTGACCTTGACACTGAAGGTGATGGCTTCCATGACGAACACTCGGTCCGGAAAGACGCTTGCCACCTCTTCTACACTGTTGAAATACTGCACAGGCTCCCGCACATCCCGATCCTGATCCAACAGCTTGAACTTCCCTGAAGAGAGGAGAGAATCTGGTCAAGGTTTGAAGGAAAAAAATAAAATCTGTCTTCAAATGTTATAACGTAAGCTGCTTGCCTAGAAGGCCTGCTGTCATTGTTCCCCTAAGATAGAGGTGGTCAGCTTCACTGTCCCTAAAACACGGCGGAGTCTTGGCCTGTAAAATCTACCTTTCTATGTCGGGTCATTCATTTGTTGAGTTTTTTTTGTCTCCCCAATGCACAGGTCCTTATTAGAAGATTTCCCCTCTTTTCTTGTTCCACAGACAACACAAAATCTTGGATTTGCCCTTACTTTTTCTATGAGAATGACCACCAGGACAAATAGAGAAGGCAAATTTCCCCAGTTGGGGAACCAGTAATAAGACAACAGGGGTTCTAAGCGCCTTCAAACACCAAAAAAAGTTTTGCTATTGATACATTTTAAGCAACATAGGCTACATCACCAGTCTATAAAGACATTTCTATAAAGAAGCTTTTTTGCACAATTTTCAGTAATTGGAAGACTAGAGAAAGATCAAGGCATCCGATGGGTCCTGTGACCCTTCATCAATTGCCTTTTTAGGTTTATTTTAGTATGTCAAGAGAGCATGCATTTAGCAAGTAGAGAGCATTGGTAGAAGCCAATAGGAAGTGTTAAAGGGTAAAGTGAACCTGTCAGGGCCGTCTTAATAGCATCATGGGTCCCTGGGCAAAGTAATGCTCTGGGGCCCCTACAATGATGACAGTGCAGGTAAACAGACATCAAGTAGGTAGGTGGCAGACTGCCTCCCCTGTGTATCCATTACTCTCAGTGTCATCATGGGGCCCCCAATTTCGGGACAGCGTGGGCTCAAGGACCAGCTGCTTTGGGGAAATTGCAGGGGCCCCCCATGCGACTGGGGCGCCTGGACAGTTCGCAGGTGTGCCCTCTCATTAAGACAGCCCTGGAACCTGTGGTTTTTCAATGGAGTATAAAGTCACAGGTTCTCCAAGATCTCCCCTTTCCCCAGCAGTTCAAACATATCTTCCTTTGCTTTGCTGCTGCTACATTAAAGGGGTTGTAAATGTTCATGTTTCTTCACCTTAATGCATCCAATGCATTGAGGTGAAAAAACATTCTACGATTAGCAGCCCCCCAGCCCCCTGGTTTACTTAGTTTCGCCCTCGAAAGTCCCACATTGAGAACACACTTAATCTCGGCCCAGTCTTCTCGGCCCAGTCTTCTCGGCCCTTCATTGGATAGATTGATAGCAGTGCAGCCATTGGCTCGCGCTGCTGTCAATCAACTCCAATGAAGTGAGTGGGGGACGGGGGCGAGTCCTGTATTTGGCGGATATGGACGCTGGATACAGGACTCGAGAGCGCGCCCGCAAGGTAACCCCCTTGGGAGAGCCCTTTCCAGGGGGGTTGTCAGAAGCAGGCGATAGAAGAAAAAAGGGATGGACAGCCGCACTCCAAAAAAACATAAGGTTGTCTTTAATATATAAAGATTTTAAAAAAATGCACTACAAAACATGGCTAGCCATGATTAAGCACTGATTTGGAGTGTGAAACGCGTAGGCTGTTGTTCCCGTTCTCTGCTTGTTTTGTAGTGCATTTTTTAATTTTTTTTATATTATAGACAACCTTATGTTTTTTTTGGAGTGTGGCTGTCCATCCCTTTTTTCTTCTATCAATTGCTTCGTGCATTGCCGGCACCCTTGATGCCCTGAGCTTTTGCTGATTGTTCAACATACCCACCTGGAGTGGTTACTTCCTTCCCTTTATCAGAAGCGGGGAGGAGCCGCGACAGCCCGCTGAGGGACCCCAGAAGAAGAGGAGGTAAGTATAAAAAAAAACAAATGAAGCTTTACAACCCCTTTAAGCTGACGAGAGAGAAGAGAGAAAGCCATGTGTAAGTGCCAAGTTGGACCTGGAGCTTTCTCAGGTCTATGGACTCTCTCCACACCTCCATGTGACAGTGCTGGGCCAATTAACTATGGCTTTCATGCTGGACCAAGTCACTTGATCTCTTGTACCCAGACACACAAGACACTGAATGGAGCAGTGGTGAAGTGAAGGAAAGATGAGTATGTGCTGCTAGGTAAAGAGGGTGGATAGTGACTCTATTATTTTGTCCTGCATTGGAAAAGCACCTGTAGACTGGCTTTTGTTGTAGGGTGCTTTAACGGCTTCATGAAAGTTGCCACATAAAAAAAATAACAGCAGCGTTCATAAACAGCACTGCCGGAAAGGCCCAGGATGCCTATTGAATGCCTTTGCTCATGCTGTCATTAGACAGTGCAGATCACAGGCAGAATACATAGAGCCAATCTGAAAGGCTCTGTGCCTTGTCTTCCCTGTAATGGCCAATCATTGCGGTCATAAATATAAACACTGCCCTTGTTTTCACTTGAGAGCCCTCTCCTTCCTCCAATGTAGGCCACAGCAGATTAAAGGTGGGGGGTTAACAATATAATTGTGGGATTGTTTTTTTAACCCTTTTACTGCCCCCTCCTCACTTGTCCGCAGTGCCTGTACATCACACCCTTCACCTTACTTATCCTGCACATTAACCCCTTTATCTCCATCCACACACTGCTACATCCAGTACATGTATCCCCTTACCTCCTCCTCCCTCTGCGTATGACTTGTACATTTATGAATATTAACCACTTAAGGACCGCCTACTGCACATTTACGTCGGCAGAATGGCACGGCTGGGCACATCAACGTATATATAGCTCCGGGACCGGGACCGCGGGATTCGCGGACCCGATCGCCGCTGCAGTGCGGCGATCCGTCCCTGGAGCGGAAGAACGGGGAGAGCCGTGTGTACACACGGCTTCCCCGTGCTTCTCTGTGGCTGCAGCATCGATCGCGTCATCCCTGTAATAGGGGGACGCGATCGATGACGTCACACTTACAGCCACACCCCCCTACAGTAGTAAACAAACCACATAGGCACACATCCCCTACAGCGCCACCTGTGGTTAACTCCCAAACTGCAACTGTCATTTCCACAGTAAACAATGCAAATTTAAATGCATTTTTTACTGTGAAAATGACAATTGTCCCAAAAATGTGTCAAAATTGTCCGAAGTGTCCGCCATAATGTCGCAGTCACGAAAAAAATCGCTGATTGCCGCTATTAGTAGTAAAAAAAAAAAAATTAATAAAAATGCAATAAAACTATTCCTTATTTTGTAAACGCTATAAATTTTGCGAAAACCAACCGATAAACGCTTATTGCGATTTTTTTTTACCAAAAATACGTAGAAGAATACGTATCGGCCTAAACTGAGGAAAAAAAATGTTTTTTTTCTATATATTTTTGGGGGATTTTTATTATAGCAAAAAGTAAAAAATATTGCATTTTTTTTTAAATTGTCGCTCTATTTTTGTTTATAGCGCAAAAAATAAAAACCGCAGAGGTGATCAAATAACACCAAAAGAAAGCTCTATTTGTGTTTGGGAGCCACATCGCACGACCGCGCAATTGTCAGTTAAAGCGACGCAGTGCCGAATCGCAAAAAGGGGCAAGGTCCTTTACCTGCATTTTGGTCCGGGTCTTAAGTGGTTAAGTAGACATGTGCATTCATTTTCATTAGAATGCATTTTCGACTGAAAATCGTGTTTTTTCGTTATCGTTTTAACAAACGATAACGAAAGCGCAAGAAACGTAAACCGAAAGATCCGACATAAAAAATGCTTTATTTTCGTTTTCGTTGCGGTAAAAATTCGATATAGAGAGATTCGACATTATAGGGAAAAGATTCGACATCATAGAGAAACGATTCGACACTATAGAAATAATAGATTTGACATTACAGAGAATAGATTTCGATTTATGAGAAAATAGATTCGACATTATTACTAGTCATACAACATTAGAGTTCTTGTAGGCGGAATATTCGAACGGAAATGTACGATTCGACGTAAAGATTCGACGTTCCGTCGAATATTCTTTTGACCATTCGACAGAAACCAAGTATTATTGGATTTTCGGACGAAAGCTATTCCCCAACGAAAAACTAAATAAATCAAAACGATTTTCAGGAGTAACTAAATAAATTTATTTTCCAAACGAAAACGAAAAAACTAACCTAAATATTCCAGTCTGCACATGTCTAATATTAAGCTCCACTTTTCAACCCTCTAAAAAACATCTTCATTCTTCATTTTCAAAAAAATTGTGGCAAAAACTACGATCACCTTTAAATGCCTACTCCACCCCCCCCCCCCCCCAAAGAAAAAAATACATTTTGGGGGTGTTTGTACTGTGCTAGTATATTTATTTGATATGTTTTATAACAGAAAGAAAGGGGAATTGTTTTTTCAAAATGTTTGTTTTCTATTATATAGTAAAAATGATGACCCAGTGGTATTAATAACATCACTACCACCAATACCACTGGCTCAAATGCTATAAAAATCACCTGGGTACAGTGATGCATGATGGAGTAATTGTCAGTCAAACTATCACATCACAGAAAACTGGAAAATGGCCTTGTGAAGTAGGGGTATTTCAGGCTGGTAGTTAACAGCTTGCCGACCGCCTCCTGTAGATATACGTTGGCAGAATGGCGTGGCTGCGCAAAGCAACATACCTGTACGTTGCTTTGAGTTTTCCCCTGCCGCGTGCTCCGTGACTGTGCCCGTGGGACTCGATGTCCGCAGCTGTCGGGCAATCGCGGAGAGGCAGAACAAGGGGATGCCTGTGTAAACAAGTGACTGGACAGTGATCTACTGCTCCCTCTAATCGTTAGCAGTGATCAGTGTCTTGTCACTTGTATCCCAGCCCCCACACTGTTAGAATCACTCCCTAGTACACACTTAACCCCTTCCCCCCTAGTGTTTAACCCCTTCCCCGCCAGTGTCATTAACCAGTGAATTTTTATAGCACTGAACGCTGTATAAATGTGAATGGCCCAAAATAGTGTCAAAAGTGTCTGATGTGTCCGCCATAATGTCACAGTCACGATAAAAGATCGCCGCCATTACTAATAAAACAATTAATAATAAATATTCCATTAAACTATCCCCTATTTTGTAGACGCTATAACTTTTGCACAAACCAATCAATACACGCTTTATTTTACCAAAAAAATGTAGAAGAATACATATCGGCCTAAACGGAGATTTTTTTATATATATTTTTGGGAAAAATTTATTATAGCAAAAAGTTAAAAATATTGCTTTTTTTTTAAATTGTTGCTTATTTTTTGTTTATAGCGCAAAAAATAAAAATCGCAGAGGTGATCAAATACCATCAAAAGAAAGCTCTATTTGTGGGGGAAAAAAGGACATCGATTTTGTTTGGGTACAACGTCGCACAACCGTGCAATTAACAGTTAAAGCGACGCAGTGCTGAATCGCAAAACGTGCTCTGGCAGGAAGGGGGTAAATTCTTCCGGGGCTGAAGTGGTTAAGAGGTTAACCTAGTGTTTAGAAACAAAAATTAAACAATTCCCTTGTGTTTAGGACCGGAATCTTAACTTTTGGTCCTCAGATCTCCGTTCTTTTCACAGGTACGATAATCAATGTTTTCCTAATGACTTATTATTGCCGTCGTGCCTCGACCTGGTTGTTGAGAACACATGCTCTGTTGGCAGCCCTTAGGGACCAGAGCTGAGCACCGTTGCTCTTATGTTACAAACACCATTTATCAAGCTTGTTACATTTTTAATGAGAAGCAAATTAAGAAACAGCCCATTCAGCATTCATATATGTTCTACCCATGGAGTGGTCTTTTAGTCTATTCTCCTGGGTCCATTTATAAATATCTTCTGTCTCCACTAGAGGGCACAAGAGTCCAGATCCAGAGACAACCTTCGCTGTCCTTCAGCACCAGCGGCTGAACACTGCCACGTCCAAGGCCAAATTCTGGGAAAATCTGTCTGGGGGTCTGCAATGAATGTCTGCCCAACTCCAGGAAAACCATCTATCCGTCTTTTTACAGGCTGGAGGAGTGCAAACCTCAGTGTTCAGCAGGAGGACAATGAGCCCTATTGTGTCATTCACTAATTACTGCTTTGTGGCCAAGTATTCGTAGCTGGAGCGGAGTAAAGTTTGTAGTATGACCGTCACATCCCCGGGCCTGACAAATCATCTGGCAGTATCTTCTGGACTCCATTATATCACTGTATATGTATATAGGATTGCATCTATCCATCAACCAATAGTTGGTGAGAAAAAGAAAGGAAGAATGAAAGAGAGAGAGAGAGAGAGAGAAAGAAGAGAAAGAGAGTGAAAGGAAGAGGGAGAGAGGAAAAAGAAGGAGGGAGAGAGAGAGAGAGAGAGAAATAAAGAGTGAGAGAAAGAAAGAGAGGGAGATGGAGAGAAAACAAAAAAGAGAGAGAGAGAGAGAGAGAAAGAAGTATCACAAGGACAAGTTATTTGGCTGTTTGTAGTGATACCACATCCATTCTGACAATATGTATGTTGAAAAAGACTATAGAAAGTTGGACTCTCACATAACAGAGAGAAACGGTAAGAAAGAAAGAAAGAAAGAAAGAAAGAAAGAAAGAAAGAAAGAAAGAAAGAAAGAAAGAAAGAAAGAAAGAAAGAAAGAGAGAGAGAGAGAGAGATAAAGAAAGGAAGGGAAAGAAAAAGTGCTTGAGAGAGAGAGAGAGAGAAAAGAGAGTGAAAAAGAGAGAGAGAAAAAAAGAAAGAAAAAAAGAGAGAAGAGAAAAGGAGATGATAAAAGAAAGAGGGTGAAAATAAGAGAAAGAAAGCGAAAGAAAAAAGCAAGAGAAAAAGAAAGAAAGAGAAAAAAAAGAGAGGGTGAGAGTTTCTTATACAAACTCAACTGCTTTTGCAATGCTTACATGTATTTGGTCCAGCCAATAAAGCTTATTTGAATTTAAATAGAATTTGAAAGAGAGAGAGAGAAAAGAGAAGAGAAAAAGAGTGAAAATAAGAGAGCGAGAAAGATAAAGAAAAAAGCAAGAGAGAGAGAGAGAAAAAAAGAAAAAAAAGAGAGAGAGAAAGTAACACAAAGAGAAGTTATTTGGCTGTTCTGACAATATATTGAACAAGACTATAGAAAGTTGGACTTTATTGGTATCAGGGAAGAACGACCACATAAGAGAGAGAAAGAAAGAGAGACAAACAGCGAGAAAGAAAGAGAGAGCGAGAAAGAGATAACAAAAGACAGAGAAAAAAGAGCGAGAAAGAAATAAGGAAAGAGAGAGAGTGAAAGGAAGAAAGAGAGAGAGAGAAAAGAGGTTAGTTGGCAATATATTGAAAAAGACTAGAAAGTTGGACTTTATTGGTTTTAGAGAAGAATGACTACATAAAAGAAAGAAAAAGAGAGAAAGAGAGACACACACACAGAAAGAAAGAGAGAAAGAAAGAGAGGGAAAACAAAGAAAGAAACAAAGAGAGAGAAAAAAGAGAAAGAGAGAGAGAGAAAGAATAAAAGATAGAGCGAGAGAGAGAGAAACGGATAGAGAGAGAGAGAGAGAGAGAGAGAGAAAGAAAGAAAGAAAGAAAGAAAGGATACAATTTTACCCTCTCTATATCAATCATCTATGTATCTATTATCCAGCCAAAATGTGATTGTCTCACAATTGGATTGCAAATGCTGCCAGAAAGAGAGAGATAAGTAGCACAAAGTTGGTGGTACCACATCCATTCAATTTCTGACAATATATTGAAAAAGATCATAGAAAGTTGGGCTTTGTTGGTATCAGAGAAAAAAGACCACATAAGGGAGAAAAAGAAAGAGAGAAAAGGAAGAGAGAAAGACAGAGAAAGAAAAAAAGAGAGATAGAAAGAGAAAGTGAGAGGAAAAAAAATAAAGAGAGCGCAATAAAGAAAATTAAAATCGACCCCCTCTCTTTAATCATCTATATATCATGCAGAAGTTGCTATCTATCCCCCTTCTATCTATCTATCTATCTATCTGTCTATATATATATATATCTCTCTCTCTGTCTGTCTATCTATCTCTCTGTCTGTCTATCTATATCTCTGTCTATCTATCTCTCTGTCTGTCTATCTATATCTCTCTATCTCTATCTCTCTGTCTGTCTATATATCTCCCTGTCTGTCTATCTCTGTCTGTCTATCTATCTCTCTCTCTGTCTGTCTATCTGTATCTCTCTCTCTCTCTATCTCTGTCTGTCTGTCTATCTATCTATGTCGGTCTATCTCTCTCTCTCTCTCTGTCTATCTGTCTGTCTCTCTCTCTCTTTGTCTATCTATCTATCTGTCTATATATATCTCTCTCTCTCTCTGTCTGTCTATCTATCTCTCTGTCTGTCTATCTATATCTCTGTCTATCTATCTCTCTGTCTGTCTGTCTATCTATATCTCTCTCTCTCTATCTGTCTATATATCTCCCTGTCTGTCTATCTCTGTCTGTCTATCTATCTCTCTCTCTCTCTCTGTCTATCTGTATATCTCTCTCTATCTATCTCTGTCTGTCTGTCTATCTATCTATGTCGGTCTATCTCTCTCTCTCTCTGTCTATCTGTCTGTCTCTCTCTCTCTTTGTCTATCTATCTATCTGTCTATATATATATCTCTCTCTCTGTCTGTCTATCTATCTCTCTGTCTGTCTATCTATATCTCTGTCTATCTATCTCTCTGTCTGTCTGTCTATCTATATCTCTCTCTCTCTATCTGTCTATATATCTCCCTGTCTGTCTATCTCTGTCTGTCTATCTATCTCTCTCTCTCTCTCTCTGTCTATCTGTATCTCTCTCTCTCTCTATCTCTGTCTGTCTGTCTATCTATCTATGTCGGTCTATCTCTCTCTCTCTCTCTGTCTATCTGTCTGTCTATCTCTCTCTCTCTTTGTCTATCTATCTGTCAGTCTGTCTATCATTTTATATACTTTATCACATGCCATAATGCTTCTATAGCTCTGTCTAGTTCTATCTCACACTGTGCATGTCATTGGTTTTGTATAATCTTCTCCTTAAGTAATATTCAGTCTATGTATACAATCATTTTTCTCTAGGAAAAAAGTAAATGAAAAAATGTTAACAGTGAGATATATTACAGAATGAATGCTGTGAGTGATATATACAGTAGTGATCTGCACACCAGAAATACGTGCTTTGGGTGATTCTATGGGCCAGAGTGGTCATACTTCAGTGTACTCCTCTATGGCCTATGCACCAGGCATTACCACAGCTTTGCTGTATATTGTGACTTCTTCCAATACACGGTAGAATGTTCTTTTATCTGTGGCTTATGATGAGAGTATATGCCTCTGTCTGAATGGCTCATTGTTCAAACATAGCCTTTATACCCAGCAGACAATGAGCATGTCCTGGGATTGTCCTGGGAACAAAGGAGCGGGGCTGGGGAGTTTTATGAAGACTTGGAGAAGTGTCTGGGAACTTTTCCTGGCAACGCTTCAACTGTCTGTCAGGGAAGGCTTGTAACAGGCTGACCGGACCTAAGAGATTTGATTAAAATCTACAACTCGCCTAGCGAGCATCTCAGCTCAGTGTACGTTTAATAAAAGACTGTAGGTAAGTGTTCATTTTCACAGAAGAGACCTAGTAATAAAGAGCTGCCTGCTAGCATTGTTTTACTACTTAAGTTTACTTCCATTTTTAAGAAAAAAAATTATATGATGTGCTATACAAGCCAATTGTTTCGCTTACAGAGGATGTATAACCATTAAAAAAATTATATATATATATATATATATATACACACACACACAC
Organism: Rana kukunoris; assembly: GCA_029574335.1. Classification (NCBI taxonomy): domain Eukaryota; kingdom Metazoa; phylum Chordata; class Amphibia; order Anura; family Ranidae; genus Rana; species Rana kukunoris. The sequence goes on from CM056052.1 coordinate 38,127,082, forward strand.
ACACACACACACACACTATATTACCAAAAGTATTGGGACACCTGTCTTTATACACAAAATGAGGACAAAGAAAAATGGATAGCCGCACTCCAAAACCTGATGGGTGGTCTTTTATTCAATAGACAGCATGTACAAAAATAGGGTCACAGCAGTAGAAAACAATGAGCAGCCGACGCGTTTCGCACTGGATCAGTGCTTATTCACTCATAGCCATGAATAAGCACTGATCCAGTGCGAAACGCGTCGGCTGCTCCTTGTTTTCTACTGCTGTGACCCTATTTTTGTACATGCTGTCTATTGAATAAAAGACCACCCATCAGGTTTTGGAGTGCGGCTATCCATTTTTCTTTGTCCTCATTTTGCTTAGTGCACCGCCAGCACCCTCGGTATCCTGTACCACCTGTAACCATATAGTGATCCCACCTGGAGCGGTGACTCCTTCCTCTCTGCCTTTATACACACATGAACTTTAATGGCATCCCGGTCTTAGTCCATAGGATTCAATATTGAGTTGGTCCACCTTTTGCAGGTATAACAACTTCAACTCTTCTGGAAAGGCTGTACACAAGGTTTGTTCTGTTTGTTTTTTCTGCACACTGTACAGCAACAATCTGTTGGTGCAGCGCCTTAGTTTGCTCCTGTGCGATAGCGTTGGCTTGCTGTTGTGCAGCGTTTGCTTGCTGTTGTGCAGCGTTTGCTTGCTGTTGTGCAGCGTTGGATAACACCACTTTATTCACGCTAGGTACTGGCCTTTTAAGTAGTAACTTACTCCAGCTGCCCGCATTCTCCACCATATGTAACCTGGGGGATAGGTAGAAGGTACAAAAGCTCCCTGTAATGAGCAGGCACTGATACCAAGTCCTTTGTATAAGTGAAAAACCATGCAGTGTTTATTGGTGCTATATACAGAGTCTATTTACAGGTGCTGTACAGTGTGCAGAAAAACAAACAGAACAAAAATAGTTAAAGGGTCACTAAAGGAAAAACATTTTTTTTTTTTGCTGAAATGACTGTTTACAGGGTATAGAGACATAAAAGTTAACTGATTCCTTTTCAAAATGATTAAAAATTGATAAAAATCTATCATATAATGTGCCTGCAGGTTAGTTTCACTTTTGAACTGGCTTCATGTTTCTGCAAAGTAGAAATAGACACACAGAACAAAAACAAACACATCCAGGGCAGTGTTTTGTTTTTAAAATGAATCTGATTGGTTCTGGGAAGTTTTAGACACACAGTAATGACAGCTTAAACCATCATGAGAAAGCTCCCAGTATGGTGGTTATAAGGAAACAGACAAGCAGGAAGTGTGGAGAACAGAGCAGGATTACAGCAACTTCAAAGCAAAAACGAACAATAAGGACATGAAACCAGTACTGCAGTAAGGTAAAGGAAGCTATTTAGCTAAAAAAAAAAAAATCCTTTAGTGATCCTTTAAACAAAAACCTAGCCTTGTCTCAGCCCTCACTACCAGGCTGAACAAGCCTACAGCTTGTCACCTTCCATATCAACTGCTCCAAAAGTATTCACCAACCTTCTTGGTCTCACAGACAAGCATTGACTGTGTTTCCCAGGCAGAGCAAATGTTGTCTGCTCAGGTGAGCCTTAATTGGCCTGGGGAAGAGGGTCAAAACCCGAACTGGATCCTGGATCAGAGATCCCTGAATGTATATGAGAGGAGTCTGGGAGATGTATAAACCCCAAAGAGGACTTTCCCAGGCTCTCTCTGGGATGCTCTGCTACACTATATATATATATATATATATATATATATATATATATATATATATATATATATATATATATATATATATATATATATATATATATATATATTATCTATTCATCAGTTTAGACCGATATGTATTCTTCTACATATTTTTGGTAAAAAGTAAAAAGAATCCCAATAGGCGTATTGATTGGTTTGCCCAAAACTTATCGCGTCTACAAAACACGGGATAGATTTAGGGACTTTCTTTGTCTTTTTATTGTTTTTAGGGATAATGGCGGTGATCTGCGATTTTTAGCAAGACTGTGACATTGCGGCAGGCAAATCCGACCCCAAATTACACTTTTTTTGTGAAGCAGTGACATTATTATATTGATCAGTGCTATATAAAATTCACTGATCAATGTAAAAATGACACTGTCAGGGAAGGGGTTAACACTAGGGGGCCATCAAGTGGTTAAATGTGTTCCCTTAGCGTGTTCTAATTGTAGGGGGGATGCTGCTTAAAGGGGTGTTCCAGGCATTTTTAATGTTTATTAAAAGTCAGCAGCTACAAAAAGTGTAGTTGCTGGCTTTTAATAAACATGCACTCACCTGTTCCACCTTCCAGCAACCTTAAAGGGGTTGTAAAGACAAAAATATTTTCCTCTTAAATTAAAGTCTGACAGTAGCTGATAAAGTAAAAAGTAATGTTTTGCATTATAACTAGTTTGGTACCCGTTGAAATCGAGCTGTTTTATTCACCTTTGTCACTCCTGAATCGTTATACTCACTGACTTCCTGGTTTGCGGTGCGTGTTCATTCTTGCTACATCACGGCCTAATGGGAACTACAGTTCCCATTAGGCTTAGCCTCCATGCCTGTGAGGGATAAGAGAGCATCTTCACGCAGGGCTGTAGTCATAGGGAGGGGGTGAGCACATTCTGCTTTCCACCATGCAGGTGCTGGTGGAAAGCAAGAAGAGGAGAGACAGGAAATGGCATTTTCAAACCTGGATTACTGTATTTTGGAAGTCAAAAGGAAAAACGAGGTACGTGATATTTAAATGCTCTAGCTTACAGCAACCAATTGATCTTATAAAAACAAACCTTTATCGTTCCTTTAGCGATAGAAAGGTGACCCTGTTTACTTCTATTGTGTGTAGGGGGGATGGGCTGGCAGGTACATCACAGAGATCACTGGGGCACAGTAGATCTCTGTCATGTCTCCTTTCAGAATGGGGATCGGCTTTGTTATCAAAGGCCGATCCCCATGATCCGTATACCGCAATGGTCCGCATCGAGTCAACCTGACCTGCAGGCACGCTCCCGCAGTGTGCATTTGTTTTTCAGTTTGCACCCCCCAAAAAATTTTGAGCACCAGCCGCCACTGCTGCCACTGTTACAAGGTAATATCTGGATTTGTAAAGACATTTGGTACACACAAAATGAATGTATATCCTTTATGGCTATTAAGAAATATATTGGAATGAAAGTATTTGTGCCCGGAGTTCTGCTTTAATCATCCATGATTTGATCTCACCCACAAGCTTGTATATCTTAGTGCTTTTTACACTTTGCTGTGTGTGCAGGCCTGGGACTGGAGACGGGGGTGGGGGTTGGGCCTTATTACCGGCAATCTACTGATACATTTCGTGGTAATAAGTGTCCTCTCGGGACAGGAAAATGACCACTTATTTTTATTGAGGGCTGTTAGCCCCTCTACTGCCGATAGACAGCGATCACCAGCAGCAGAAGGGAGCGATTGGCATCTGTGCTGCATTAATTGTGTTATACTTGCGGGCCAGACAGCCCTGCATTCGAAAAAAAAGAATACGTTATTTTATGAGGAGGGCTGAGGGCACTCGTGAAAAAATGATCAGAACCAGTAAGTGGCCCAGATCTGAATGCAATAAAACCGTAAAGCAATAAACACGCAGTCTAGGTCAGCAGTGTCGAGAAACATCATTTTCCTGGAAGGGTATCAGATAAGACGTCACTTTATTACGTGTTTTTGATAATTGTCTCCTTTTGGAGTTGACGTCTGTGCAAATGTCCATACTCAAAACAAGGAGCCACTGGATGTAGAGGTCTCTAAAAGTGCTTATGGTATTTTAGATGTACGATGTGAGTAGTATATTGTCAATGAGTTCGAAAGTGAACCCTTCTCAGGATTGAACTTTTAGGCCTCATGCACACTGGACTTTTTAACGTGGCTCTTAGCAGCGTCTTTTTTTTTTCTGCCTCTAAACGTCCCTGCATGTTAGCTTATGTAGTCCATGCACATATAGGCCTTTAGATTCGTTTAGAGGCAGAAAATAAATAAATCATTGGCAATGCAACCAGGAGCAGCGGCGTTTTGGCAGAAATAAATTCTTGCCGTGCAAATGCGCACTAACGCTTGGTGCATGTAGCTCTTGACCCAGTTGCTCCATTTTTTTGCGGAAGAGGCTATAAACACCCCCCCCCCCCCACAGCCACCCGCAACCCCCCTACACCCTGGTCAGTCGGCCAAATTACCAAACCCCCAATTGCTCGATCGTCAGCCCACCAGCCCCGCACTTATCCCATTTAGGTCGCACGCAGTGGTTCCTCCTTGGTGGCTTCGCCCTGCGTCTCCTCCTCTTTGGCGGGTTCCCCTGTGTCTCCTCCTCTGCGTCCAATTCGATTGCTTCTCCTTTTGGCCAATTGGGTCCTAGGACCCGCTTCCTGATTGGCAAGGAGGAGAAACAGGAAGACAATATAGAATAATAATTTGCTATTGTCACACAACTAGGTGGGCTTGGGGCGCAGTGCTCTGTGCCCTGAGCCCACCCTTTTTTTAAGCCAATTAGAGAATCAAGCTCTAATCATGTGCTTCAAAAAAAAACAAAAAAAACATTGAAATCCAAGAGTCCATGGCCCTGCATGGATTAGGGGTTTGGCGCCTCTGCGCCCTGTATGGACGAGCCGCCACTGACTTGAGCATTAATTAATTTCAAAGGCCAGAATAAATTATTATTCTGGCAAATTAACTTAATTAACTCCCAAGCGATTGACATGCCTAACCGCGTTACACACAATTACAAGCGTCAAGCATTTGTTTTTTGCCAAAACACTGCTGCCAGGAGGAAAGGCGTCTAGGAAAGATGGCCAAAGTGTCTTGTGTGTAAAAGGCCTTAGAGTAGAACTATAGGACATTTTTTTATTTTTTTTGGATAGAACAAGTTAGGGGAAATGGCCCCTGTCCAAAAAAATGTTGCCATCTGTGTCCCATTACTTAGATTTCCCTTCACTTCCTGTCCCATATCCAAACAGGAAGTGAGAGGAAATCCCTGAAATTTAAGGGAATTCCTTGGAGACCCCCAGCTCACCAGAACTTGTGCCCCAATTGGAAGATTTCCTCTCTATTACATTTCTGGGGACAACTGAACTCGGAAAACCTTGGAAAGGCTCGGGAACAGAGTATTTCCAAGTATTTCAGAACGGCTCCGCTCTGCTCCGGCACCCCGCACCTCTGGCCAAATGCGGTACTGCACACGCTGTGGCTTAAATCCTGCTTGTTTTGAGAGACAACACTCGCAAACCGAGTCAGGATTTTAAAAAAATGCTCGTATTGTGAAACGCTTGTTAACCCTGTGAATCGCAATCAGAGATTTCACTTTGTATTCGTTTTACGTGTTAATTTGTTATTTCAGGAGATTACGTATGCACTCTGAGTCATCCCTGCTAGTCCAACCCACAAAGAGAAATGAAATGAGCTGATTGGACAATAACGTTGGAGTCACGTGAATCCGAAACAAATTGATTTCGGATTCAGTCATTATGTTATGATTCTGAGATTCTGATGGGTTCACCTCCGTCCAATCCAAATACAATAAGTAGCAATCATCTTATTTCATTTTAATACATTACTGTATTTATTGCAATATCTTTCCATTTCTTATGTAGTGCATTTTTTGTAATAATGAGAAATGTTAATGCAAAATGAATCAGCCGATTATCCTAGAGTCAAAAACAAATGCGCCGCTCTCATCTGAATTAATATGAATTCATTTGTTATATTATTAGGTTGAATTAATTTCCTCATTCCCATCTACACTAGTCTATTGGGCTGCCCACTAGTGTTGAGCGGAATACGCCATATTCGATTTCGCGATATTGCGCGAATATATAGAAGAATATTCGCGAATATTCGCTAATATCGAAATATTCGTGATATTTTATCCAAAAAATGTTTTCGCTAATGCGAAAATGATTGCGAAATTCTCATAAACGGAGATCATTTCCTGTATTACTAAACTAATATGCACTAAACACTAACTTTACACTAACTCTACTTAAAAGAAAGGAGAATAAGGGGGCAAAAGAAGGGCAGAGAAGATAATCGCGCAATATTCCTATTGCGCGATTATCTTCTCCGCCCTTCTTTTGCATCAGAGCCAATCAGAATAACTCAAATATTCGGCAAATATCGCGCAATATTCCTTTTGCCGAATATTCGAGTTATTCTGATTGGCTCTGATGCAAAAGAAGGGCCGAGTAGCTGATGCGATTCTTTTATGTTGCCGAAAATTCGCAATGCGAATTTTCGGCAGCATAAAAGAATCGCATCAGCTACTCGGCCCAGGGTCTCTCTCTAATCATACCAGCAATGCTTTTAGACATCGATGGAGATCACTAGGATGTGATCTGTTTTACAAATAAATTTGAAAAAATACGAATATTCGCCATAGCGAATATTCGCTGCAATATTCGAGTTATTCGCGAATACTCGAATATGCAATATTCGTGAGCAACACTACTGCCCACATACAAATTAAGCAAATGGTCTCTCAAGTTCAACCCCAATACAAAAAAGAATTATATTTAAATATTCAAGCTACGCTCACTAAAACAAATCGATCCGAATCAATTTAAATCATTCGTTATGCCATTACGTTATTTCGGATGCTTTAAACATTAATAAAAGAACCAAGTTGTCACATTATGGTATCCGAATGAAACCAATGGATATGAATTAATTTGTCCCCTTTCATGATAATTAATTTTGGATTTGTTCAAATACGTTACTATTGTGATCCGGAGATTCGGATACATCCAAATCTCCAAATAACGAATATTTTGTCTGAATTTCGATTCGTAACAAAACTAATTGCACATGTCTAATTTCCATTACTAAGAAATGTGGCCGCTATCAGCGCTGTATAAACTGTAAGTAGCATCAGCATCCAGTATGCGGCACTGTGCTGTGGCAGCAGTACAGAGACTTCCCAGTCTGTTCCCATTATAAAATCAAGTCAGGCGCTGCTCAGCTATTCAAGTATTCATTGGAAGCCTTGTATTTTTTGGAATAAATAGAAGGCTTTCTCTGATTGGCTGAGGTGGAGATTACAGCATCATTTACTCACCTCTCCACCTCAGCCAATCAAAGGAAGACAATAAAAATACAAGGCTTCCTGTGAATGGCTGAGCAGCACTTATAATCTTCAATAGACAAACCTAAAACACACATGCATGTTTTTCAAGCAATTTCTTGCCTTTTCCTTCTCCTAGTAACTAGAATTCATTTGGCTAAAACAAAAGACTTTCAAGCCTTAATGTGTATTCAAACATGCATTAAAAAATGCTTGAAGAAACTCAAATAATTTACACCCCTAACCCACGGACATTTAGCCCTCCCCGAGTCCCTTCCACTCGTACAATGTTAAAACCCCTTATGGTACATTTTAGAACATGGGTCTTCAAACTATGGCCCTCCAGTTGTTCAGGAACTACTTTTCCCATCATGCTCAGTCATGTCTGTGAATGTCAGATTTTCACAATGCCTCATGGGATTTGTAGTTCCGCAACAGCTGGAGGGCCGTAGTTTGAGGATGCCTGTTTTAGAATGTGCCACTTTTTCCTATTTTCTCCCTTCTTTTCCTTTTTTCTTTCTCTATCCTAATTTCTTGTTTTTTTCCCCCATCCCTCTTTAGCCACCTTTCTTCTCTTATTCTTTCTCTTTTTCTTTGTTTCTGGGGGGGGGGGGGGGGGGGGGGAATGGGATCAGTGGCAGAGCTAGCAGGGAGTTGGGATGAGTGGCAGTCCTGGCGGGGAGTTGGGATGAGTGGCAGTCCTGGCGGGGAGTTGGGATGAGTGGCAGTGCTGGCGGGGAGTTGGGATAAGTGGCAGTCCTGGCGGGGAGTTGGGACGAGTGGCAGTGCTAGCGGGGAGTTGAAATCAGTGGCAGTGCTGGCGGGGAGTTGGGATCAGTGGCAGTGCTGGTGGGGAGCTGGGATAAGTGGCATTCCTGGCGGGGAGTTGGGATCAGTGGCAGCGCTGGCGGGGAGTTGTGATGAGTGGCAGTGCTGGCGGAAAAGTGGGATCAGTGGCAGTCCTGGCGGGGAGTTGGGATCAATGGCAGTACTGGCGGGGAGCTGGGATGAGTGGCAGTCCTGGCAGGGAGTTGGGATCAGTGGCAGTGATAGCGGGGAGTTGTGATCAGTGGCAGTGCTGGCAGGGAGTTGGGATGTGTGGCAATGCTTGGGGGATTTCTGATCAGCCAACACTTAGGTGCTCTTGATCAAGGTCATCTGCTGATCGAAGAACTGTAGTGGGGACTTTTAATGGCAACTCTAATCACAGGTAGTGTTACTCACTGTGTCTCCGGCTTCACTGTGTCTCGTAGCAGTGACACCAATGCCAAAATCAGGAGATAGGGTCTCCTCCAGCCCCTCCCACTTCACATTCCTCACCAGTCAGCTGACCTCTAGTCTCTGCCCCCCAGCCATGCCGTGAACTGGATGTACGGCTGCTAAGAGGCTGAGTGGGCAGCCGTGGGATCCAAAAACAGCCCATCTGGGTGGCAGGGAAAGTCTGGGAGAGCGGTGTGGGTTCAGGAACAGCCCAGGATTCGGTGAGCCTGGCAAATTGTCATTCGACCCCCAAGTTGAGAATCATTGCTGTAGATGCATGCCTGATAAGTAATATGCCAATGTAACAGTTCCAGGTAATTATTACCTCTCAAATATGTCTTCATCGGCTTACTCTCTAGAAAGACAGAGCCATATTTGTCTTGGCATCATCCAGTATCCCCATTGACTTACCCCTACCTCTTTCATTTATCAGTCCATTCTTCAGTGGACAATAAAACATCTTAAAAGTTGAGGGACAAAGGGTAGAGGGTTATTATGAGTGGTGGGGGTTAAAGCCCAACTCCGGGTAAAATCATCCCTTGCCATACTGCAACCACACTGCAAGTCTTGATTAGTCATTTAGGTCTAGAGAACTTGTTAAAGTAGATCTTCTTACCTAATCCTCTGCGTTTCTAGACCAGTACCCACAAGGTATTCTCCCCTATACTCCAGCAGTCTAAGTTTATGATGTCATCAAGACCAACACAGGGTCATGATGGAAGGCACAGTCCACCTCCAGAGCATTGGGGAGTGCCAACTGGCAAAGGAGTAAAGTATCAGGTAAGTAAAAGTGCAATTAAATTTCAAGTTTCCTCAGAGATGGGATTTAATATTGATTTGAGAATATAATGTATAGCCTGGGACTGGGATCCACCGGGCCCCATGGTGAGACAAGGACCTCTCGAAAGACTAATTCTGCGTACACACGGTTGGAAATTCCGCCAGCAAAAGTCCGATGTGAGCTTTTGGTCAGAAACCGTGTGTATGCTCCATTGGACTTTTGCTGTCGGAATTTCCGCCAGCAAAAGATTGAAAGCAGGTTCTCAATTTTTCCGAGGGGAAAAATTCCGATTGGAAATTCCAATCGTCTGTAGCAATTCCGACGCGCAAAATTCCGACGCATGCTCAGAAACAATTTGACGCATGCTCGGAAGCATTGAACTTAATTTTCTCGGCTCGTCGTAGCGTTGTACGTCACCGCGTTCTTGGCGGTCGAAAGTTCAGAGAACTTTTATGTGACTGTGTGTATGCAAGCTTGAGCGAAATTCCGTCGGAAAAACCATCCAAGGTTTTTCCGACGGAAAATCCGATTGTGTGTACGGGGCATAACATAGGTGCCTACAGGTACTAAACAGTCCCTGGAAGTGAGCACCATTGTTAGGATCGTTCTAGGATAAGTCAGGATCATTGTACAAAAAAAACTTTTGGCAGCCCCCCAAATTTTCTCAATAACGATTTTAAATAAATAAAGAAGGCATGATTGCAATACTTGAGTAAGGGTGACTTGGACCTCACAGGCTGATGATGAACTTTTTGAGACTGATTTGTAGCTCCTGGGTACTAAATACCTAAATCCAGCCTGCTAGGTTCATGGAGAAGTCATCATAGACTGAGCCCCGATGAATAAACCACGACAACCATTTCCCCCTCTAGACCTTCGCAAGGTCCTAAAGAATTATAATCCCCCAGTTCTTGTTTCCACCGCCATTTAACTGCCGGAGAGTTTGGCTGCCATTGTACTGTATGTCAGTGCGGGTGAAATATAAGACTGGGAAACACATTATAGCTATTCTACAACTCACAATAGCCATGTTGTCTGAAAGCCTTGGGTTATTTTCTGGAGTTTCTAAAAAAGTTCAATATATTGTAGTTTTCAATGCACACCGGAGACCGGACACTATATTTTGCATAGGGGGGGACCAGCGAATGGCGGTATGCAACAAAAGACCACCAGCTGACATCAGCTTGGCTCAGCAGTTGCTATGGTTCAGGATATGGAAGATAAATTCAAGCCAAACATGACTGTTTCACAATTAACGTATTTATCGGCGTATAACACGCACCCTAACTTTAAGAGGGAAGTTTCAGGAAAAAATCTTTCTACAGCCCCCTGCGTATAACACGCATGCACAGTTTACCCTCTATTTTTTAGGGTAAAAAGTGAGTGTTATACGCCAAAAAATACAGTATTTGATGACGCGCCCATTTACTGATTTTCATCTCAGCATTTATTTTATATAGTTGACTTGGCAAATATAGCTGTTCCCATAAAATATGTTTATTTATTACGCAACGCTTTACATAAATACAGTATATATCATACATTCACATCAGTCCCTGCCCCCAAGGAGTGTACAATCTAAGGTCCTTAACTCACATTCTAGGGTCAATTTAGACAGAAGCAAATTATCCTACCAGCATGTCTAGGAGGAAACTGGAGTACCTGGAGAAAACCCACGCAGGCACAAGGAGAACATGCAAACTCCATGCAGGCAGTGCCATGGTTGGGATTCTACCACCAGTCCATAGATGTGACAATGCTTACTATCACTATCCATGAGGAGTAGCGTTGTCTCTCCAGGACAGGAAGAGTGTTAGGACCATAGAACATCTTTCCCTCTCCTTTTTCCCATAACATTGGAAGAAGGTGTTCTGTGGTCCACAGAGAGAACACAAGGAACCTGGTTCCTGTATGATTTCCTGAGTCATTGGGGCAGCATTCCAACCTTAGGTGTGGCAAAGTCTATATAAAACCCTGGCCCCTGGGTTTGGCACGCTTTATGCGTGTGGATAGTGAAGGGAAAAGTACCCTGTCTGTTAGGGTCAGTGTTAGCGATAGGGAAAGGTTTTGGATGAGGAGGGAAAGCTTAGCGTCACATCTCTCTGGATACCTTCCTCGTTGGGCAGGAGACAGCCAGGCTGTATTTTGTCCTCTCTCAACAGACACTGTCGGTTCAAGTGAAACCTGCTACTTCACGTCATTGGAAGATGTGAGTCTGCCTGCCTGGGTTTGTTGTGATCTGTTGCTGCATTGAAGCAAAGACTGACCTCAGCCCCATCGCTGGCCTACGCTGACTACACCCAGCCATTCTGGGTATATACGGATGGGAGCTTCAAGGGTCTGGTAGCTGTCCATAGAGTAGAGTGGGCTGGGTCCGTGTCCGCTCTGAATATGCAGACTGGACACCGACCTGTCACTTGCCCGCTCCGCTCATTGTGGCCCGCGATGGTTACCAAGTTGGCTTACTTAAGTGGCAATCACTCTTCAAAAGTTTGGGCACCCCTGATCTAGAGTATAGGAGAAAGATTGAGCATTATTCGGGATGAGCCACAAGACACTGCATGACTCCTAATTTCTGCAATGCCATCTAATGTAAGCCAATATTTGGGCTACAGCTTTTCCAATATCTGGACTGTTAGCTTTCATTGCTACACCTAAGATAGTAAAAGAAGAGAAGGGTCTATTACAATCAATGTCTGGGCAATGGAGTGAGAGGTGTGCTTACTGGTGCAAACCTGCCCATTTGGATCCTGAAGTAGGGTGACCAGACATCCCCGGTTTCAGGGGACAGTTCCCGGATTGAGGATAGTGTCCCCAGACCAAGTTTGTCCCCAGTTTTGTCCCCAGATTGGATTTGAATAGGGGCCGGGGCAATTTCAATAACAGTGAAGAATTAATAAAAAAATAAAAAAAACAGAATTAAACTCCCCCGCTCAGCTGCACCTACTAGCTTAGGGGGGGTGTATTTTTTCCCAATATCTGTGCCCTTTTCTGGTGATCATGTGCTGGTCAGAGTGGGGGGAATATTTCTTCAGTTTCGGGTGCATTCCCATTCAGCTTCCTCTCGCATGTTCTTCTGTCCCGGCCAGCCGCCTGCCTGCTTATCTTCTTGCCTTCCCTGGCAGGGTGAAATTCCTCCGCTCTCCACCCAGTAGTAGCCGGGGGCTCGGAGAGTAAGACAGGCTGTGAGGTGGGCGGCGGCAAAGGGCAGAGATTCGCTGATTGCCGCCATTACTCTGGGAAGAGGGGGTTAACAGTGTAAGGGCCAGGAGGATGGGAAGTTTAGGCCTCTGGCCACCATCCGTGAACGAGTCAGTATCTGGTTGGGCTGAGAGATTTGGGGAGCCTTGGAATCTGAATTCCAAGGCTCCCCAATCTGAATTCTTAGGGGTGACCAAGCTGCTTGCAATGCGAAGCAGCCTGGGTAACGCCCACAGGGGGTGATAGAACTTCATACAACACCCCTTCTCCCTTTTTTCCAACAGGGGAAGTTGTTTTGTAGTCTGCGGAGATAGTTGGAAACAATGCTAACTGATAAGAGTGCAACACAGGCAGAGGGCAAGGGATGTTGTCAGCTCACTAGATTTCCATCAGGATCAACAGGAATGTTATGCTCTTATAGAATAGATAAAACAAAACACTTTAATGGTATATTTAACTGACCAAATAAGAGAAGTTAATTGTAGGGCTTTACACACCCTTTAAGAATGTTGGGTCGTTAGTGGATAGGATGGAGCCTGCACCAGACAAGCTAATCATTCTGTTGCTATGGCATCAGTCTTTCACTTGTCGTGCTTCTTAGCATTTAATTCTTCAATTTACTTTAAGCACAAAGTTTATTAAAAAGAAAAAAAAGAATTTGGAAGGCTTAAAGGGTTTGTGACTAGGAGATACCATGACTACACTCCATACACGCAATAATTCTCCTTCAACTCCCTCGTCATATTCTTATTGAACACACTCATATTCTTTGCAAATGTTTACGCAGCTCCACAGTGACTTGTGTTGACTCAGCCTTGTGTAAGATGAAATGATTTATGGCTTAAACAAAGGGCAACTGAGGTTCTCCATTTTGGAAAATGAGATTGGCTTGGTGGCTACGCCTCTTCTAGTACTGTGTGGCCATGGTAATGGTAATGGCCTTGAAGGATGGTTGGACCACTGGGATCTAATCACATGGAGCAGCAATATATAAAATAAAGGATATTCTACTAGCTGTAGACCTAGCCTGGTGATTTAAATTGAACCTTTTATTTTCCATACTAAAAAAAAAACCAGTGGCGGTTCGTCCATAGAGGGCGCCGGATCGCCACCCCCTCTGGCTCTCGCACAGCCACTGAAATACATAAATTCATGCATGAATCTATGTATTTTCGCTGCTGCCGCCGACTATTCAGATGGCCGGATTGGCGAGCGCCGGCCACCTGAATAACGGCAGCTGGTTGGCTGCATGGAAGTGCCTATCAGAGCCAGCGGAGCCAACATTGAAAGGGCTGACCCCCCAGGGCAGACGTAAGGTTTACAAACCATAGCAAATCTACTAGTGATTGGTTGCTCAGTCACTTGTTTTTTCATTTTAAAGCTGGTTGAAATTAGTTGAGATTTCTGAAAATAGACCTGTGCTTCCTCCATGCAAAGTAAGGGATCAAGTTCTCTTAAAGAGTAACTCCACTTTTGTTGATTAAAAAAAAAGAAAAAAAGAAAACCCTCTGGGTGATCTACTGTATGTACATTGCAGGGATTGTTAACCAATTTTGTTGCAGATTCCTACCTTTGTTATTCTGAAGAAATGGTTGTTTGTTTGTCTGTGTCCATGTTCAAAGTGAATCTCAATGGGAGTTGTTTTATAATTATCAATCAGCTGCTGCATCTGCAGGGCTCTAGTGACAAAAGCTGCAAGGTCTACATCCCTTTAGACGTGATTTCCCTTTGAGAGTATCTCACAAAAAATTAAATTTTTGTTGCAAAATCAGACTTGTATCTTAGTGTAGACTTCTGGGAAAAATCAGTAAGCCAATCATACAAGCAGGAAATGGCATTTCTGGGGGGCGTTCTGTATACCGTCTGAGTACAGAACACCTTTAGGTAGCCATATTGCATTTTACAGAACATGACAGAGCTGCAGATTGAAAGGGAAAGGTCATTTTAAATAACATTCAATTACAATATGACTTGTATCACTTGACTTGAGTTACCCTTTAACTATAACCCTCCCCAGCTGCACATACTCACAGATGCCCCATCACAACCTTTGGCTGCCATGAGAAAAATATGAAATTCTATGTAAGTCATGACTTGGGAGCTTACATAGGGCTGAGGATTCTATCCCACCCATATGTGACGGTTCTAGGTGTCTTCCCCCCAGGCCCGTCGCTACAGGACAGGCAAAACAAACAATTGCTTGGGGCCCCGAGCTGGCCTGGGGCCCCCAACTTCCGCTTCCCAGGCTGTATCGTGGCCGAGCTCTTCTTCCTTCCTCCTGGAGTCCTGTCAGTCTGGCCGGGTACCGTGCGTGGTACAGGAGATTCAGTTTCCTGTTCCCGGAGGGACCGACAGGAAGTGCACACTGAGTGCTCACTTCCTTTCAGTCCGGCCGGGAACACAGGAAACTGAATCTCCTAAACCTCTCGGTACCCGGCCCGGGCACTATCTGATAGGGGACTGGGGACCCATAATGATAGAACACCGGACTGACAGAAGGAAGAGAAGCTCGGCCACGCTAAAGCGGCAGCCTACAGGGATGAAGGGGAGGTGAGAATAGAAAAACATAGGGACTAGGGAGGGGGAGGGGGAGGAGTAAGAACATGGGTGTAAAAAATTTGTGAAGCGCTAACGTAAGCTTTGCGTGTGGGGGGGGGGGGGTTGGGGGCCCCCATTTTGCTTGGGGCCCCCAAATTCCTTCAAATGGCCCTGCTTCCCCCCCATAACCAAGTTATGGGGGGGGGGAAGAGGGTTGAGTCGCATGTTCCCCAGTACTCAGTTGTTCTTAGGTTCTAGCAGCTGAACAGAGTAATGGGCGAGCAAAAGAAAGCAGAGCATATGCAGCTGGAGAGGACAGTGTAACGGAACGTCCCACACTCCGCTTGAGTGGTTCCGCCATATACCGCTTCCTATCAGTGTGGATATAGATATCAGATATTCCAGCTGCTCTCAAGCACACAACGAGACGATACTTGTTTGTGTGCTGAACATGGAGTCTTTAATAGAACCAAGAATGCAACCTTATATACAGTATAAAGAGGAGGTAACCAGAACATAAATTAACATGAGCTAATTAACTAATCATTTACCCAGACTAGGCGACTCTGAGATATGACCTTTTAGAGTAGACGCCACGTCTCCTGCTATACAATACACATTATCATAAGTGTAAACACAGGTATTCTTCACACAATAGCAGGGTCAATTAGCACAGAGAACAGACAGATGGCTGGAGGTGAGGACATTAGCATCTAACAGTATGTGTCACAACAGTATGAATGAGTCACTCTTACAATTCACCCGTTGAGTTCAGAATCAACAAACAGTAAATAGTTCTTTACAGATATCCTGGAATATATTGAGGATAATAATTACATAATAATCCCATTTTAGGTAGTCCAAGATATCATTTCTCAGTCATCCTATGCCCCTAGTGGACATAGGATGATTTTAGACATAAGAGAGTCCGGGGATGTCCCGGGTGAGTCTGTCACAGGCAGCATTGACAACACAGAGGTTCCATGTGTATGACCAGTGTGGTGACAAGGGACAGTTGACAACTACATCTATGGTAGCCATTTTACTTAGAAACCGTTTGGTTCTTTAATATTTTGTTTCACTCCAGCATAAACATTTTGTATTACAACTTCCTCAGGGTACATATCATACTTTACTAAGCACTCTGATTTTCATCCTAGAAGCCGATCAAACGCTCGGCATGTAGGTTGCGTCCCTTGAGTGACTCGAAATTCAAAGCATTCGTGTTTGACTGATTTCAAAGAGCTGCTCCAAGTGGAAGTTAGTGATCTTACCATTCTACCCAAGACACAAGTCTACTCCCAGGTACCCTTATTTTAATTATGCATATACATTATGTTTTATTACTTATTTACCTTAATTTTTCTACTACATTAATAACAATCTGATAGTTTTGTGTGTTAGTAAAGCTTGTTCTGTGCTTCTGCCCCCCTGACTGACACCAACTGCAGGTACGATTGTCCCCAGCACTGGTGTCGACTGCCCATTCATAAAACACATGGTTGCAGCTTCATCACAGGCCATGTTTTGTTAAAGGCCAAGCAAATGCAGGGCAGAGACATTACACCAGTGGTGGTGGTGTCAATCCCTGCTGCATTGCTGGTGTCATCCAGGAGGCAGAAGTACAATGCAAGCTGTACTAACACACAGAACTATCAGAAAAGCAAGGTAAATAGACAATAACACATGCATTCATCTTAAAAAAAAAATAGTACCCTAAGTTTAGCTTCAAATTGTAGTAGGGTTAAATACTTGGGAAGCCATTCTCAACTAGGGTTCCTCCAGGGGCAGCCCATCCATTAAGGGCGCATGGGCGCCGCCCCCCCCCTGTCCATCGCTACCTCCCTCCCTATCCATACGCCTGACCCCTTTCAGGACACGGCGCATGAATTACAATGTGGAGGGGCTGTTTTTGTGAAGCACCAATTAGAGCCAGAGGCTCTTATAGGCTTCAATATAGGGTGGGCTTGGGTCGCAGAGAGTGTGCTCTGATCCCACCCAGGTGTGTTACAACAGAGAATGAAAATTTGCTGTTCTAACACTGATCCTCTTCCCATCCAATCGTTCTGAAACCGGCTGAAAGGACAAGCGATACTATTGGACACCTAGGAGGAGGAGGTGAGGAGTTAGAAGCCACAATGGAGGAGAGGACTCAGAGCCAAGCCGCTGCACCATGCTGCCTGCCACCCGCCACAATGGGGTAAGTGCCAGACCGACCGGAAAACAGGGGGGGGGGGGGGGGTTGGTGGTTGTTTTTCAGTCCCCCCTCGAAGAAAAAAACACCAGCCGTCACTGGGTTCCTCCATAATTTGAAAATGGTTCCTTGCGCTGTGGCCAATTGACCTTTCCCCTGTTAGTACTTGGATAATCCTGGGTCCAACACTACTTGGCAGAGCACCAATAAACTAATGTCTGTAGGGGTGCCTGAACACCAGCGTAAGAGGAGCATTCTTCCCACTGGCCACCAATGCACAGGACATTCCTCTCTCTGACCACACTTATTTTATTTTAGTGAGGCTTCCCTAAGACCTGAAATTATTTCGAAAGGGTTACTCTGGGGTATGAAGGTTTAGAAATAAATATAGGCCAGCTCTTAATGCAGGGGTGCCCAACTGCTGTTTAGTTTGGAGACCTCCCTATTATGTGGACCAGGACCTCCTGCTCTGGGATGGTTGGCCGGCCATCCCAGATCACAGGTTCCCAACCCGCCACCCCAGAGCATCAGTGTTCTGAATAGAGCCGGCCAGGGGTCAAGTCCTGTGGGAACTCCCACCCAAGATCCCCTCCCTCACCAAAAAAAATAATAATTATACGCTCATATGCATAATTACTAAACTGCATTTTTTTTTTCTGATCCACTGTACCTTAGTAATCCTTTATGTTAATGCTCGCTTCCTGTATATGGATTCATCATGTAGTGTGCGGGTATTCTGTCACTTCCTCAATGACGCAATGTCTCCTGGGAGCTTTTGTCATTGTTCCCAGGAGACATTGTGGAGGTCTGCCGCGAGTTATCGTGGGACTTAGAAAAAAATTATTTTTAAATCCCGCGATAACTCGCGGCAGACCTCCGCAATGTCCCCTGGGAACAAAGACAAAAGCTCCCAGGAGACATTGCGTCATTGAGGAAGTGACAGAATACCCTATGAATCCATATACAGGAAGCGGCCAGTAACAAAGGATTACTAAGGTTCGCCTGCCCCTGACAGTGACTCAAGTCGGGCATTGCCGCTTAGTGAAGGATTAGCTCGGGCGGCTCGGCTGCTCTAGTCCTGCAAAGGGAACTGAGTTCCTGCTGTGAAAAAAGTGCAGGGACTCCGTTCCCACGCGTTCCTGCAGGACTTGAGCCCTGGAGCCGGCGCTAGAGGAAGAACGGCTGTGGAGGGAGCAGAGCCACAAAAGGTGATGCTTCCTATATAGTGCCGGCTCCTGTCATAGGCGGATTTATACCAATTGCACTTCGCCTTCGACAGCAACATAGACTTCTGTTATTACCAGTGGGTTTGGTGTGCTTTCTGAAAGATCACCAAAACTCTCAGTTTTGGTGTGCTTTCATTAAGTGCACGACACCTGCAGGGTATATTAGCATTCTATGGCAAAGCGCAGCTAACCCGCAGGAAAGCTACAGATTCACTTTTGCGGCACCCATGGTGCCGGTAAACCGCAGTGCATCGGTGTAAAAGCAGCCTTAGCCCCATTTCACACGATCGGTTCGATCGAGTTTGCCTGTCAGTTTTTCAGGTGGACCCAATTGGACCCTCCATTCACCTCTATGGACCTCTGTGTCCATTTACACCCACCTATCTCCAATCCAATCCGCTAAAAAAAAATAAAACAGAAGGGGATCCGTTTCCCTTCCGTCTGGGCTGATCGGATCAGAGGGCCCATAGGGTAGAGCAGGCTGTGTCTGCATATTCAGAGTGGACATGGACCTGTCATCCGCCTCCGCTGCGCTCATTGTGGCCTGTGACCGCTTACCAAGTCACATAAGTGGCCGTCGCTCTTCAAAAGGTTGGGCACCCCTGCTTACCAAGCCCGATGTGCCCCCTGTTCCCCGCTTCTGTGTACCCGCCGATCCCCACCGCCGATGGGGAAAGTGCCCAGGGGGGGGGGTTATTTGCCGCCCCCCCCCAAACAAAAAAAACCAGCTGCCACTGAAGGTAGGTATTGCTGCTTATTCCTAGACAAGGAATACAAATCATTTTAAGGTGAATTTTTACAGTGGACTGGAGTTCAGATTTGAAATATATTTACTTCCTAACTGAATACGATTTGATTTACTAAATCATTGGATTGGATTTACTAAATGCAAATAAACTGGGCACTTTGCAAATGCAGTAGCGCCAGAGCTTAGTAAATGAGGCCAAGATTCACTTTGCAAGGAATACCCAATCACATGCAAGGAATTTATTTTTAAAAAACAGTATATTTGCTTGCACATGATTGGATGATTGAACTTCACTTCTTTTCCTAAACTTTGGAGCAATTGCTCTTGTAAAGTTTAACTGCACTTGTAAAGTGCACAGTCTATTGGCCTTTAGTAAATCAATTCTGTTGCGCATCATTAACTTTAATTGTCATTTTTATCAAAATACTTGCTTTTACTTTTTTTTCCCTTATTAGTTACATCACAGTGCTACTGATCTCTTGCACATGTATGCGATTATTAGAAATTTAGTGATTGTTTTACGCACATACTGTACCAGGGGTCTGAAATTGGTGGCCCTCCAGCTGTTGCGAAACTACAAGTTCCGTCATGCCTCTGCCTGTGGGAGTCATGCTTGTAACTGTCAGCCTTGTGATGCCTCATGGGACTTGTAGTTTTGAAACAGCTGGAGGTGGAGGGTCAGCAGTTTGAGACCCCTGCTGTATACCATTAAAGCACATCCCGTTGCATACATACTTGGAGTTGGGTTATTATACTGTATATTTGGTAATTTCCTGGTATTAGTCAGGTTTTACGATTCCTGATTCTCTACTTGCGTACCACCGACTGCGGTAAAAATAATATTGCTGATGTTTTCTTGCCCAATGGCTGTACATGCAGACTCAAGGGTTAACGCGAAGTCGAATGTTTTTGTTTGTACACAGGAGGCCTAAGTTGTGTTAGCCTTGAGTCTATCAAGATAACGGTACCAGGCCGCCAGCCTCTATTGATCAGGCCTTGTTTAAACATTGATTTATCCCGGCTGCAGCTTCCAGAGGGCACATTGCTCCCATTTACAGAAAATGATGGGGGAGGGAAGAGCTGGGTCCAGTTACACAACATATCCCTATTCCTGACATGCGATCACAGCCCTGGGAATACAGAGGGCTGTATATGCTTAGCATGCTTTTATATTATCATATGTATCATGTCTACTACTAAGAGTCTCGTATACCATCTGGCATGATTAATTATCTTATTTCCCCCCAAAAAATTGTTAAATATTGGAAATTGGTCTGATTTTGTTTTCCAACTGCTTTTATTTCCCATTGGGCTTGGACTGACCACCTTGCAATAGATGGATTTTCCATAAGGGTTGCATGCCTGGGAACATTTGTGGATTGGGGGGGCAAACACAACCAACTGGCGGGGCTTAGCATGCTTTTATATTATCATATGTATCATGTAGTCTCATATACCATTGGGCATGATTGAGTATCTTATTTACAAAAAAAATTGTTGAACATTGGCAAAATCGGTCTGATTTTGTTTTCCGATTTCTTTTATTTCCCATTGGGCTTGGACTGACCACCTTGCAATATATGGATTTCCCATTTGGGTTGCATGCCTGGGAACATTTGTGGATTGAGGGGGCAAACACAACCAACTGTCTGGGCTTGGACTGGCCACCTTGCAAAAGATAGATTTTCCATAAGGGTTGCATGCCTGGGAACATTTGTGGATTGGAGGGGCAAACACAACCAACTGGCTGGGCTTGGACTGACCACCTTGCAATAGCTGGATTTTCCATAAGGGTCGCATGCCTGGGAACATTTGTGGATTGGGGGGGGCAAACACAACCAACTGGCGGGGCTTAGCATGCTTTTATATTATCATATGTATCATGTAGTCTCATATACCATTGGGCATGATTGAGTATCTATTTACAAAAAAAATTGTTGAACATTGGCAAAATCGGTCTGATTTTGTTTTCCGATTTCTTTTATTTCCCATTGGGCTTGGACTGACCACCTTGCAATATATGGATTTCCCATTTGGGTTGCATGCCTGGGAACATTTGTGGATTGAGGGGGCAAACACAACCAACTGTCTGGGCTTGGACTGGCCACCTTGCAAAAGATAGATTTTCCATAAGGGTTGCATGCCTGGGAACATTTGTGGATTGGAGGGGCAAACACAACCAACTGGCTGGGCTTGGAATGGCCACCTTGCAAAAGATGTATTTTCCCTAGGGTTGCATGCCTGGGAACATTTGTGGATTTGGGGGGGGGGGGGCAAACACAACCAACTGGCTGAGCTTGAACTGGCCACCTTGCAAAATATGGATTTTCCCTAGGGTTGCATGTCTGGAAACATTTGTGGATTGGAGGACAAACACAACCAACTGGCTGGGCTTGGACTGGCCACCTTGCAAAAGATAGATTTTCCGTGGGTTGCATGCCTGGAAACATTTGTGGATTGGGAGGCAAACACAACCAACTGGCCCTTTTATGGTAAGCACACATTTTTGTGGACTGAAGAAAGTGTACCATGCAAAGTGTGCCATGGTTCTCCAGTGAGTCATAGGCATAGTAAAGGTAGGGGTGTCTAAAGGACGTGGTTTAGTATAACACATGTTGTCATATCTTCCACAGTCAACTTACTTTGCATCTCTTGCATCCTTTCACTCACTCTCAGGCCCCATACACACGACCAAGCTTCTCGTCAGAATCCAGCAAAAAGCTCGCTGGGAGACATATTCTGCCGAGAAAATCGGTCGTGTGTACACTTTTGACGAGCGTCCCGTCGGGAAGCTCATCGAGCCAAAATAGAGAGCATGCTCTCTTTTTCCTCGTTGTTCAATGAGGACATTTGGCTTGACGACCTTTTCGACCGCTCATCGGGAACCTCATCGGGCGGAACGATGAGTTTAGCCCGACGAGGTTCTCGGACGTGTGTACGCGGCCTCAGAGCTGCAAATTAAGTCTTAGCTCATAGACAACAGCTTAGGGTTTCTTCTGCTTCATCCTCCAAAAGGTCTTCTTACCTAATGTTTCTCAAGGTGTATAGCATTATCCAGGTGCTGGAAGACTTTCTTGTGCCAGAGGCTGTCAACAGGAAGCAGGTAACTCTATAATGCCCATCATGTGTCACTGAAAGTGGAAGTATCTCCACTCATGGCCACCAGCTCAAAATATCTTTTTAGTGCAACACTACCCTCCAGAGGGGTCACTGTATTTGTCTTCCCCAACAGTGCAGAGGCCACCCATCCACCCACACATGATTCCACGTACTCTGGATCCAATGAACAGTCTAGGGGATTTTGTATTTATTGCTTGAAGAAACTTGTAACAGTAGAGGACAATGGGGTCTCAGATACTCTAAAAAGTTAAACACGATCAACAGAGGACACTTCTCTCAAAGTAACAGCAGCACAGTCTACCACTCATATCTGGGGACCATAAGGTATGTAGATTTTGGCATACAGTAGGTAACAGCCTGTAAAAGTCTATATCCTCACAACTGGGAACCACAAGGTAGTTGGGTAGAACCACAAGTGTAGGTAGACTAGAACAGTCTGTAGATTCATGACTGGGGACCATGAATAAAATTTGCAGCACAGATAAAAGGGGGTCTACTCACAAATCCTGGGACAGGATAAGTCCATAGGCTCTGTCCCTAAGGACCCGTACACATGAGGAGATAAACCCGATGAAAATGGTCCAACGGACCGTTTTCATCGGACATGTCTCCTGGGAGATTTTGGTTTGATCCGTATACACACGATCAAACCAAAATCCCTGCGGACAGACAGCGCGGTGACGTGACGGTGACGTTAACGCCGCCATGTCACCGAACCAGGAAGTAAAATACTTCCACGCATGCGTCGAATCCATTCTACCATCGTTGGTGTCAGTGAGAATAATAGTGTCCCATTGTTGGTGTCAGTTTGAGGAATAGTACCCCATCGTTGGCATCAATAGGAGAAATAGTGCCCCATTGTTAATGTAAGTAGCAGGAATATTGCCCCATTATTGGTGTCAGTTTGAGGAATAGTGTCTTGTATCAGTGGAAGGAAAAGTGCCCCAAGGGCCAGATAAAGACAAGCGAAGGGCCCGCAGTTTGGAGAGCCCTGGTTTAGATTGTAGAGTTTTATCAGAATGTTTGTGAAACTCCTATAAAGCTTGTTGTACTTATAGATGGTCTACAAATCACAGCTTCCCTCTATATATTACTCTCCGTATGTTCCCCGCAGAACGGTGTGTGCGCTCAGCTGGGTCTGCACATCCCCATATCCATAGAGTGCACATTATTATTTATTTATTACCCTTCATTCAGTATTGATGAGCTGGATGAGTTAAAGAGCCCCAGCTCCGCTCTGTCAACAGATGGCTTCAAGGCAGCAAATGACCCCATGCTGTGCCGTCCTAGGGTCAGAGCCATGTGACGGTTCAGTGGGGGGTTGGGGATGGGTGGTGGTGGGCTGACCTTACATTACCATCCCAACATTTACAAATTAATCAGATAAGATGGGAGCATGCCCAAATGACTTCTCTAGTCATAGTGTCAATCACTTGTCAGTTAGAAGCAATTGTGGGGTCAGGCGGGCAATCACGAAATACTCCAGAGAGCATTAGTCCTTGCAAGATCTTAAAGGGGTACTCCTCCTTCAGCTGTACTGGATTGTTTATATCACAATGCCTATTTCATAAAAAACTGTTGCATTTTAATGCAAGCATTTTGATTCTTGGATCGCCATGATAAAGATAAGGTCTGTTATCATCTCAGCTCTGCAGTGCATTTTGAAAAATGCAACTGACCAGATTCACAAAGAGTTACGTCGGCGTATCAGTAAACACGCCGTCGTAACTCAGAATCTGCACCGTCGTATCTTTAAGCGTGATCTCAAAGTGAGGTACGCTTAAATTTTGCTAAGATACGACCGGCGTAAGTCTCCTACGCCGGCGTATCATATCTGCATATTTACGCTGGCCGCTAGGGGCGTTTACGCTGATTTACGCCTAGAATATGTAAATCAGCTAGATACGCCTATTCAGGAACGTACACCCGGCCGACGCAGTAAAGATACGCAGTTTATGTAAGGTGTTTTCGGGAGTAAAGATAAACCATCAAAAAGATGGCGCAGCCAATGTTAAGTATGGACGTCGGGACCGCGTCAAATTTTTCACATTTTACGTTGTTTGCGTAAACCGTCCGTGAATGGGGCTGGACATCAATTACGTTCACGTCGAAACCAATGCGTCTTAGGCCGCGTACACACGATCAGACCGGTCTGATGAAACTGGTCTGAAGATCAGTTTCATCGGACCAAATTGATCGTGTGTACGGCCCATTGGACCGTTGTCCGTCGGTCCAAAGTTTTAAAACTTGCTTTAAAATCTTTCTGACGGACACCTGTCCGTCGGTCCAATACGATGGTTAGTAAAAGCATCGGACCAAAAACCTGCGCATGCTCAGAAGTCGACGCATGCTTGGGAGCATTGAACTTCGTTTTTTCAGCACGTCGTTGTGTTCTACGTCACCGCGTTCTGGTCTGATCGGATTTTAGACTGATGGTGTGTACGCACATCAGACCATCAGACCACTTCAGCGTGGTCCGATGAAAACAGTCCGTCGGACCAGTCTCATTGGACCGGTCTGATCGTGTGTACATGGCCTTAGCGTCGTAATTTGGAGCATGCGCACTGGGATAGGTCCACGGACGGCGCATGCGCCGTTAGTAAAAACGTCATATACGTGGGGTCACACTTCATTTGAATAAAACAAGCCCACCTCTTCCACATTTGAATTTGGCGGGCTTATGCCGGCCCATTTACGCTATGCCGCCGTAACTTAGCTTTGTGAATACAGCACTTGCCTCGCTAATTTACGGCGGCGTAGCGTAAACAAGATACGCTACACCCGCACAAAGTTACGGCGGGCTATGTGAATCTGGCCAATCATGTCTGTGTTTTTCTATGTTTTAGTGTATTGGGAGGCCCAAAGAATGGCAGTGCATCAAAATGCACAGAACGTATTTTAAAGATATCAGCCCTTCCTGCATATACTAGCGATTTTGTAACTGCAAGTTCTCATTACAGGATTGCTAGTGTGACATGGTCCTAAGACCTCTGCCACTGATGCACAACCAAATCATCCCTCTAGAAATGCAATTGAAAGTCCAAGTGCAGTGCCATGCCCTTGTTAGGCCAATCTTAGTTGTTGATTCCGGTTAGGTCTTCCTATGCTTTGTGGTTAATCACTCCATAGAATAGAGTAGGATGGTCAACCACTGAACCTATGAATATTTCGAAAATAATCAAAAAGATTCAGATCCCCACTACCCTAAAAATAATTACGACAAATACAACTAGAGGTCTAATCTCCGAGACATAAACTAGATTAGGGGCTAGAATAATAATTAGAGCAGGACCCTCCAAGAGCAGAGCGGGACTGGAAAGGGATGTGGGGTCAATAACTACTGAACAATGGGATAAGATCTTAGAACGAGGAGCACTGGTCTTGATCTCTACCACGCAGACAAAATGATGAGTGCCCCAGGTGCAAGGCCACAGGAGATTTTATACACAGAGGGCCAGATTCAGAAAGTATTTACGTCGGCGTATACGCCACGTAAATACTAAGAATAGCCGGCGTATATTTTTTCTGTATTCAGAAAACAAGATACGCCGGAATTCTGCTAATATACGAGTAGCGTTTACGTCGTTTTACACGTAAAATATGCAAATGAGCTATTTACGCCGAATCACGAACGTACTTGCGGCCAGCCGTCGTAGTTTACGTTGTTTGCGTAAGCGTTAGTGCGGCTTAAAGTTACCCCTGCTATAGCAGGCGCAGCCAATGTTAAGTATGGACGTTGGGACAGCGTCGAATTGTACGTCGGTTACGTAGTTTGCGTAAATCGTTCGGGAATGGGGCTCGATGTAAGTTACATTCACGTTGTTTACATTGACAAATAGCGACGTGTTTTCACGCATGCACACTGGGGTTCGTCCATGGACGGTGCATGCGCCGTTCAGAAAGAACGTCATGAGCGTGGGGTCATAATTCATTTACATGAATCACGCCCCCATCCTCAACATTTGAATTGCGCGGCATTACGTCGGGCACTTTTACACTACGCCGCCGCATATTATGGAGCAAGTGCTTTCTGAATAAGGCACTTGCCCATAATATTTTCGGAGGTGTAGCGTAAAGACCATACGCTACGCCACCGGATAAATACTCCTATGTATCTGAATCTGGCCCATGGTATGGAAGTGCCTGAAGCTATTCAGATACTGGACGGACATAATTGACAGGGTAAATAAAATCTTTAGGACCACATTAAAACCCGGAGATCAAGACATGCCTATTAGGGAGTATGGAGGAAGGTAGAGGAAGGTAGAGCCCCGACCAGCACTACTAATGTGGTGCTCAGATGCCTATTCCAGGCGAGAAAGTTAATCGCAAAGAAATGGCAGGCAAAGATCCTCCCGACAGTGAAAAACTGGGTTGAGACTATCAACTCAATGGCTTGAAGTGAGAGAGCGGCATTTATCAGGCAAGGTAACTATAGAAAATTCAAGAGAATGTGGAAGCCTTGGCTGGATGACATGGGGTGCCCCCTATAAGGGGATAATGCTGAGGGGAAGGGAATTTCTTCCCCGCTACTCGCCACCCCCCGCCTCTATCCCCCCTTTTTATGGGATCCTAGATGTACTACTGTGCTTCCCCGAAAATAAGACCTACCCCGAAAATAAGACCTAGCACTATTTTCCTGGAGAGCTGCAATATAAGCCCTACCCTGAAAATAAGCCCTAGTTTAAAATGCTTGTTAAATCCTATAATTCACTCTATTAAAGTAGTATATAATATACAATGTGTGTGTTTCTGTAATATAATTGTGGGAGAGATCCGGCGGGTCACAGAAGCACAGAGCGGCGTTATAACGAAGGTATTTGGTACAATTATATTAGAGAAACACACACGTTGTACATTATATAATACTGTAAAGAGTGGATTATAGGATTTTACAAGCATTTTAACTTGTTTCACACTGGGGATTCCTGTCAGGCAGGGAGAGAGTGGGGGAGAGAAGACATCACATTACATAAGACCTACCCCAAAAATAAGCCCTACTGTGTCTTTTGTTGCCAAAAATTAATATAAGACCCAGGCTAATTTTCGGGGAAACACAGTACTTCTTTTGTTGCTTTTTTTCCTTTTCTTTTTTTTCTCTCCTCTGACATGTCTAAGGGTGCTTGTTTCCTTTTTTTTCCTGAGATCTTGCAATTAATAGAAATATATGAATACATAACGACGATGTGGTGTGCGGGAGAGGGAGGGTGAGGGAAGGTAAAGTAAGATCTGTTTTATGCACTGAATGATACCACAATGATGTAATTTGTTTTGATACTTGAGGGGAAAAAAAGTATTTTTTATAAAAAAAAAAAAAAAGTTATGAATATTTATCTATTCTCAGCTAATCCATGAGAGGGGCACCCAGAATGTGGCTAAGGGAGTAGATAAATGTTTGGGAGGGGTTTTGTCTTGGGGCTACTGCCCCTGGGATGTAGCCTCTATACCGGGGAGCTGATGTTTGGCCGAAGCCTGTACTTAGCTAAGGGCCTGAAGGAATCTGGATTGAATGATATTTGCTGGAGGGCATGACCTGTGGAGGCTGACCTAAGAAGGGATTCTGACATCACAATAGGATAATACATGGAAGCTGGTAAGCGACAGCTGTCCTTGGACATTGTGAGTAGGACCCTTGCTAAAGATTTCTGGTGTGCCTGTGTTTGGGGAGGTAAGTGCCAGTGGTTGCCTTAAGAACTAGAACTGCTAATATATGCCCGGATTTACAAAGCACTTATGTCGACGTATCTCCAGATACGTATAAGTACAAATGTGCGCCGTCGTATCTATGCGCCGACCCACAAACTAAGATACGTAAAAAAATAGGCTTCAGCTGCCCAACGTAACTGTCCTACGCCGGCGTATAGTTGGCATATATTTACGCTGGACACATGTGTCGCTCCCATTCATTTTCGATGCAAATGAGGGAGATACGCCGATTCACGAATGTACTTGCGGCCGGCGCATAATATACGCGGTTTACGTAAGTTGTACATCCGGCGTAAAGTTATTCCCCTTATTGGAGGCGCAACTCATGCAAAGGTATGGACCAGGGAACGAATGGCGTCGAATTTTACGTAGTTTGCGTTGTACGCAGGGGCCGACTGACAACTCATGGGGCCCCTGGGCATTTGAAGTTAATGGGGCCCCCGGGCTTACAGATGGCCACCAAGCCAGATGGCAGTACAGAGGCGGGGCAGCTAAAATCTCGGGATTTTCACTTCAAAAGCATGTAGGTTTTGGACATATCAGGGACAGATGTAAAAAAAAAAACACAGATTTTTACATACTGTCCCTGGTTTTAATGTGCCTGGCAACCCTGATGTGTTCCCCTAGTGGCATGGGGCCCTCGGGCAGTGCTCGAGTTCCTCAATGGTCAGTCCGCCCCTGGTTGTACGGGAATAGGGCTGGGTGTAGGTTACGTTCATGTCGTAGGCAGTGATTCTGATGTATATTAGGCAGTTGTTTCGACGTGATTGTGAGCATGCGCACTGGAATGCGTCCAAGGCACAACGCATGCGCAGTTCGTTTTAAGTACTTGTCTGAAGTTCGGCCCATCATGTGCATGGGGTCACGCTTCATTTAAATGTATCACGCCCACTTCCAGCCCATTTTGACTTAGGCCGGCTAACGCTGACAAATTTACACTACGCCGGCGCAACGTTGGGAGCATTTGCTTTGGGAATTCCATGCTTCCCTCTCAGCGTTGCGCCGTTGTAGCGTTAAGAAGATACACTACGGTGACATAAATATGCGCTGATGTATGTGAATCCAGGCCATAGAGTCCTAGATTAGCTGGCCATTCCCTTTTACCCTCAGCAATGACTTTTACAAGAGGATTCGGTCTTAAAGCGGATGGCCCATTAAATTTTTTTTTTAAAAGCCAGCAGCTACAAATACTGCAGCTGCTGACTTTTAATAATAGGACACTTACCTGTCCTGGAGTCCAGCGGCGTCCGCAGCAGAGGACGAGCGTTCGCTCGTCTCTCTGCTGCTCCCCCCTCCATCCACGCTGAGGGAACCAGGAAGTGAAGCGCTGCGGCTTCACTGCCCGGTTCCCTACGGCGCATGCGCGAGTCGTGCTGCGCCCGCCGATTGGCTCCCGCTGTGTGCTGGGAGCCGAGAGTTCCCAGCACACAACGGGAAAAACCTGTCTTTTGCGGGCCGGAAGTGGGTGAAGATACCTGTCTTTAGACAGGTATCTGCACCCCCCTCCCCCTGAAAGGTGTCAAATGTGACACCGGAGGGGGGAGGGTTCCGATCAGCGGATCTTCACTTTAGGGTGGAGATCCGCTTTAAGTTGTCCTCCCGTTAATTTCTTCTAATGTTTTGGAGTATCCTGCATTCTTATCCCTTTCCTGTTCAGCTTTCTGCAAAAAGACATCCCCTGGACCGAGCCTACATTTGTCTGTGTGCTAGGAACTATGGGCCGGATTCAGAAAACTATTTACGTCAGCGTATCTATAGATACGCTGCGTAAATACTAAGAATAGCCGGCGTATCTTTTTTTGCTATTAAGAAAAGAAGATACGTCGGCTTTCTTCTAAGATACGAGCGGCGTAAGTCGCTTACACCGTCGTATCTTAGTTGCATTATTACGCTGGCCGCTAGGTGGCGCTTACGGCGGTTTTCGCGTAATGTATGCTAATTAGCTATTTACACTGATTCCCGAACGTACTTGCGGCGGCGCGTCGTAGTTTACGTCGTTTGCGTAAGCGTTAGAGCGGCGTAAGGTTACCCCTGCTATAGGAGGCGTAGACAATGTTAAGTATGGACGTCGGGACAGCGTCGACTTGTACGTCGGTTACGTCGTTTGCGTAAATCGTTCGGGAATGGGGCTCGACGTTAGTTACGTTCACGTAGTTTACATTGAGAAAAAGCGAGGTGATTTTGCGCATGCACACTGGGAACGTTCACGGACGGCGCATGCGCCGTCCAAAAAAAAATTGAATTACGTGGGGTCATGATTCATTTACATGAATCACGCCCCCACTTCATTCATTTGAATTGCGCGGCCTTAAGCCGCAACACATACGTTACGCCGCCGTAAATAAGGGCGCAAGTTTTTTCTGAATAAAGAACTTGAGCAAATATTTACAGTGGCGTAACATATCGGGGATGGCATTGGGTCTGGCAACCTCTGTACTTTAGCAAAGGAGGCCTGGTCATATTCAGTGGCCCCTTTGGGGAAAAGCATTAAACAAGTTACAATTCAATTCAATTATATTGATTTACTTTCTTCTGACCAAAGAGAAAACGCAATTAAGACGACTGCCTAACAATGTCCTACCATGCTGTCACCAGCTGTCAAAGACTACACCCAAATGGTCTCAGTTTGTTTTAATGGATGACCTTTGATTTCCACACTCCAATGAAATCCTATCTAGAAAATTCATTGAGCAAAACTATTGATTTATAGCAATTATCTGAGTATATTCAAGTCATAGGATCGGGAACTGGGAGTGCGGTGAGGAAGTCACCCAGGAGTGCAATAGCCTAACTCCAGCCAACGATGTATATTCTATTTAGGATAGAGCGAGGTAGGGTTATAGCCTCTTCCAGGTTTTTATTTCTGTCTGTGTCTTTACTGGGGGGGGGGTTTCCCCTCTAGGGTCAGGACGTGATGTAAAATCCAATCGGGGACACTGTGAAAAAGGGCTAGAATCAAGAACAAGCCATAACATTTCGCAAGAGTTATAGTTATAGTTGCTGCCCCCCCCCCCCCCCCCCAATTTTTTTATTTAATCACCTCAATACACACTTTTACCCCCTTCCTGCCCAGGCCAATTTTCAGCTTTCAGTGTTATCACACTTTAACCACTTAAGGACCGCCGCATGTACATTTACGTCGGCAGAATGGCACCGACAGGCACATCAACGTATATATACGTTGGTGCCTTGGGGGGGTTCGGGGGTCCGATCGGACCCCCCCCGTACATGCGGCGGTCCGCGCGACTGTAGGAGCGATCCGACTAGCTATTCGTTTTTGTCCGCCCCCTCCGGATCGCTCCCAGCCAATGCGCGCGCCCGCCCGCCCTGTCACTTCCTCCTCCTGTGTAAACACAGGAAGGAGGAAGCGATGTGATCTCTCCCTCGGCGTTTTTTTCAACCACCGCTGAGGAGAGATCACAACACAGTAAGTCCTGCACTAACACTACACTGACACACACTACACATAGTCACATTTAACCCCCCCGATCGACCCCCCCCCCTCCCCCCTGTCACAGTGTCACTGAATGCAGTAATCATACATGTATATGTAGAATATGTAGAAGAATACGTATCGCCTAGACTGAGAATTTTTTTTTTTTTTAATTGGGCTATTTATTACAGAAACAAGTAAAGAATATTGGCCCAGATTCAGAGAGAATTAGATTATCGTAGCGTATCAGAAATACACTACGCCGCCGTTTTTTACCTGGCTCTACGTGGAATCCAGGTAGATTTTGTCCACTAAACGACGGCGGCGTAGTGTATTTCTCCCGTCGCAATCCATCTACACGAGTAGGGGGCGTGAAGGATTTAAAATAGGCGCGTTCCCGCGGCGATCGAACTGCGCATGCTCCGTTTCGCAAATTTCCCGCCGTGCATTACGCAAAATCACGTTGTTACGTCATTCGTTGTTTGAGTAGCGTCGTTTACGGACATTTCTATTCCCGAACGAGTTACGTAAAAAAAACAAAAAAAAAATTAAATTCGACGCGGGAACGACGGCCATACTTAACATGGGCTACGCACCGTTAGACCAGCAAAAAGCTGGTCTAACAGTACGTAAAAAAAAACAGACGTAAGCGATTGCGAAGACCGCTCGTATCTTCGTGGATCGCCGTAAAAACACATTTGCATATCCCGACGCATCAAAATGACGCAAACTCCTCCCAGCGGCCGCAAAAATATCGCAGCGTAGATCCGAAGGCTTACGAAGACGTAAGCCTCTCGGATCGAAGCCAGAAGCCGCCGTATCATGGTTTGAGGATTCAAACTAGTGATACGGCGTGCGAAATTTGAAATTACTCCTGTCTAACACTAGTTAGACAGGCGTAATTGCTTTATGAATCTGGGCCATTGTTTTTTTTTTTTCAAAAATGTCGCTCTATTTTTGTATATAGTGCAAAAAATAAAAATCGCAGAGGCGATCAAATACCACCAAAAGAAAGCTCTATTTGTGGGAAGAAAAGGATGCAAATTTTGTTTGGGAGCCACGTCGCACGACCGGACAATTGTCTGTTAAAGCGACGCAGTGCCGAATCGCAAAAACCCCTTGGGTCATTTGGCAGCATATTGGTCCGGGTCTTAAGTGGTTAAATGACTATTGCGCGGTCATACAATACTTTATCCACATGACATTTTTATCATATTTTGGAGACAGGTGACCTTTCTTTTGGTAAACAAACTAAAAAAGACCTAATGAGGTGGTACTGATTGCCACTAAAGAGGCGGCACTGATGGGCACAGATGAGTCTGCACTGATAAGGCAGCACTGATATGCTGCACTGATTGGCACTGATGAGGCTTCACTGATGAGCTGCACTGATAATCTGCACCGTTGGGCACTGATATGCTGCACTGATGATCAGTGCCCTGATTATCAGTGTAAATGTCCCATCACAGGAAAGACAGTTACCGGCTTCCCTTTCCTCAGACAGTGACAGCACTGAGGAAAGGAAATGCCGATAACTGGTTTTCTGCCAAAACAGCCAACTAGCAAAAATCTCCAACCACGTCACTTCCGGTGACTCCCCAGCAGCAGAAATTGCAGATTTCGATGACTTTGCTGTTTTTACAGAACAGCGGCAGACAGCGTATACACTATGGTACATGATATAATAAGTAGACATTGTTAGTCAACCTGCTAATAACCAACAACATGGCCGCCTCCAAGGCGGCAAAACACATTTTTTACTCTTTAGCTCGTGTATACGCTGCTGGTGTTCTTTGAAAACAGCCAAGTTGTCGAAATCTTGACTAGTTGGCTGCTTTGGCAGAACACCAGCAGTTGTTTACATGTGATCAGCTGTGATTGGACACAGCTGATCACATGGCAAAGAGCCAACATCATTGGTTCCTCACCCTGATCAGTGATGCGCTGTGTCTGAGGGATACAGCTTACCACCAATTGCCGTGTTGCGTGCCCTTAAGGGGGCGCATTTTTGTCAGGAATGGGAGCAATTATATGACGTCCTCCCAGAACAAGAGATGCCCCACCCAGCCGTCATTGTACAATAAGCCAGGCGGGAACCAGTTAATTTATCTCAGTGACATGGCGTTGGCTTTTGGCAAGATTTTTTGACTCCTTTCAGTGAAATGCATTGGAGCATACAGGAGGGGGTCAAATTGTGCTAAATCTTGGTACCCGGCAAACTCAACATCCCAGCTGATATTGTTTTTGACAAAGCAATGTAAAAAATGATTCCAATAAAAGTCAGGGAGACAATCCAAAAAGTAGCCTGAGGCAGCGTACACACGTACGAGAACCTCGACGGGCGGAACACATCGTTCCGCCCGTCGAGGTTCTCGGCCGGCCGTCGAAATCGGCGACCCGCCCGTCGGAAATGGCAACCAGCCATTCATCCAGACAGGCCGTCGAGCAAATAGAGAGCCTGCTCTCTATTCGCTCAACGGGATTCCCGACGGGCGGGGCGAGCCAGGAGCGTACACACGGCCGAGGTTCTCACTGGAATGCCTCGGTCGTGTGTACGCCGCCTAAGTGTTTTGGGGGTCCAAGAGCACTCCATCAGGGCTAGAAAAAAACATACCCTATATACTCGAGTATAAGTCGAGTTTTTCAGCACATTTTGTTTGTGCTGAAAATGTGCTGAAAATGCCCTCCTGGGGTTATACTTGAGACACCTTTTTGCGCCTGGTCTCCTGGAATTTTGGGGACCCGGTACCAGCCAGCCTTAGGTCCCCTGGACCCCAAACTTAGCACACATGTAGCCCCACTCTTCCTCTACAAGTGTGCAAGTTTGTTGTCCGGGAGACCTACGGCCGAGGAGCACCAATTTTTCAAAGCCCGGCAGCACTTGCATAGACTCCCATGTTAAACGGTAATTTCTCTGGTGACTTTGTGGACCCGGTAGCGGCCGATTGTAGGTCCCCTGGACCTGGAACTTGGCACACATGTAGCCCCATTTCTCCTCTACAGTGGTGCTAGGTTTGTTGTCTTGGCACCCTACGGCTACACCAATTTTTTAAATCTGGGCACCCCTTCCATAGACTCCAATGTTAAACGTCAGTCTAGTCATGGGCACAGTGAGGTATGGGCATAGTGAGGCATGGACACAGTGAGGCATGGACATAGTGAGGCATGGACACAGTGAGGCATGGACACAGTGAGGCATGGACACAGTGAGGCATGGACACAGTGAGGCATGGACACAGTGAGGCATGGGAACAGTGAGGCA
The DNA here is from genome assembly GCA_029574335.1 of Rana kukunoris. NCBI lineage: Eukaryota > Metazoa > Chordata > Amphibia > Anura > Ranidae > Rana > Rana kukunoris. The sequence continues at coordinate 38,161,654 of CM056052.1, forward strand.
TGGACACAGTGAGGCATGGGCACCGTGAGGCATGGGCACAGTAAGGCATGCACATGGACACAGTGAGGCACAGTGAGGCATGCAGATAGACACCCTAGGCTTATACTCGAGTCAATACGTTTTCCCATTTTTTTTGTGGTAAAATTTGGTTCCCTCGGCTTATATTCGGGTCAGCTTATACTCGAGTATATATACGGTAAGTCTTCATACCATTCCAATATCAATACAATATCTCTTCCTCATATTGAAAACAAAATACCCAATAGCCAATGGTATTGGAAGTAAAAAAATGTATGTCAGATAATATCGAACAAACAATAAAATATTGAAAAATATATTATTAATAATAATACTACATTCTGATTAAAATATGGACCTAATGAGGATAGATTTTTATATATATATATATATATATATATATATATATATATATATATATATATATATATATATATATATATAAGAGTAAATAAAATCCAATAAGCGATTTTTCAAATTTCTTACAATGGTGTCATAGTGACAGGCAGGGGCGGACTGACCATTGGGGCACTCGGGCACTGCCCGAGGGCCCCATGGCACTAGGGGGCCCCATCAGGGTTGCCAGCCTTGGTAAAACCAGGGACAGTATGTAAAAAAACAGTTTTTTTTACATCTGTCCCTGAAATGTCCCTTACTGACATCCTTTTGGTCTAAAAATCCAAAGATTATAACTGCCCTGCCTCTCCAGTACCTTCTCAGTGAATGTATGTGTATACTGTGTATGCATACTGTATGTGTGTATATGTATATATACTGTGTGGCCCCATAATCTATTGCCTGGGGGCCCCATAATCTCCTATTGCCCAGAGGCCCCCAAAATCTCATATTGCCTGGGGGCCCCATGAGTTGTCACTCCTCCCCTGGTGACAGGATAACCTTCCCTAATAGGACCATAGACCAAAAAGAAAAGCTGACAAAATAATTAGGACTGTTCTCCTGTATCCAAAACTAAATATTTGAAACATGGATTGGCTGAAGTTAGGTTTTAAAAATAAAAAATTAAATTATTTTCATTCCTCCTCGGAAGCTGTCACGGCTCCCTGTGTTGCTAGCGTGTTGCTAATTGATCTGCTGTTTTCAGCATGTGGTGTTTCATGGTAATAACGGCACAGAAGAAATGCAGAGAGAGAGGTCTATGATGCCAGCTGAAACCGGGCCAGATTTTTTCCTTCCATCTGTTGGCCTGCAGTCTACAATACTGCCATTAATGATTGATGGAGCGGCCATTGCTGATCTCCTTCTAAAAATGCTTGTTGTCTGGCTTTCACGCTGGCCCCCTGCCTTCATCGCTTTCTGACTCTTTGACTGGAAACAAGTGTTCAGATCTAGATCTTTGACAATACAGACAGTATTATTTGCAAAGCCCAGGCTGCTGCTATGGGGTCTGGGGTTGGAAGGGAGCCCATTATGGCGCTGATGTCAGATGTACAGGAGGGGACTTCAGAATTGTTGACACTAGTCACAAAAAACCTTGGCAGGCTGTGAGGTACAGAAAACCTGTTTAGCTGTCTAAAGCCGGCCATAGATGAAGCGATTTTCTTTCCCGCAACCCATGGAAAATCACTTTATTCCCCCATAGTTAGTGTTGATGGGAAATCCATCCTACAGAGCTATTGGGGTCTCCTGAAGGCGGCTGGGAGAACTATAGCCGCTGACAATAAACCCAATCGAAAATCCAATTGAGTTAACCATTCATGACAGCTGAGATCACTATCAAACTATGATTGGCTACAGCTAATCACATGGTACAGGGTGCTGGGACTGGCCCAGGTACCATGTGATAGCTGTAGTTAATCACAGCATAGGCAACACAACTGTTACAAATGAACTCATTCATAACAGATTTGTTAACACTGTAATCACATGAGTACCGGGATCTGCAATTCGCACTCTTAAACCCGGTGCAGGCATGTGACGTTATTTTGCCTACACGTGCTGCCCCGCCGCAGTCTATGTAAAAATGTTGTCTACTCTGGTTTCTCCTCCCATATCAAATTGCTAATGAAATATTTAAATAAAACCTTTCCATTGTCATTATATACCATATTTTAGACTCAGTGACATCATCACTGGGTCCCAGTACTTCTCTGTGCAATGCAGGCAGATCATGACTGGTGAGAGTGGCTGACAAGGAGCTGTACATATCTTCCTAAAAAACATCCCAGCCCCCTGCCTCAGTACTCCTCTGGAGGGCGCTCAGCACCGATGCAAGCAGTGGGCCGGCTCTTGGAAGGAGTTATGCAAATATTAAACTGGCTTGATGGGTGGATGTCAGTTTTGGAAGTGGGCTGTTCTCACATGCAGCACCCATGAATAAGCTCCAGGGGCGGAGCAAAACAAACTAGGGGTGTGGTGTGGTCGATGTCCCGTTGGTCCTGCTCTTGATCTTTAGTTGACTTCCTTCTGACTTTCAGACCTCTTTTCGACTTGTGGTCGATCTCTTTCTGACCTTCAGTTGACTTCCTTCTGACTTTCAGACCTCTTTCTGACTTGTGGTCGATCTCTTTCTGACCTTAAGTTGATCCTCCTTATGACCTGCAGTTGACCTTCTTCTGTCCTTCAGTTTATCCTTGTTCTGACCTGCAGTTAATTTCCTTCTGACCTTCAGTGGATCCTCCTTCTCACCTGCAGTTGACCTTCCATTGTCCTTTAGTTGATCTGTGTTTGATCTCCTAATGACCTTCAGTTGACCTACTTCTGAAAAACAGTTGACCCTCCTTCTCACCTGCAGTTGACCTCCTTCTGACCGGCAGTTGACCGTCTATTATCTTTAAGTTGATCCTCTTTGGCGCGTACACACTATCGAATTTGTCCGCTCAAACTATTCCGACGGACCAGCTCAGCAGACAAATCCGATCGTGTGTATGGGCTAGCGGACATGTCTGACCGGCAGACAAATTTTAAAACATGCTTTAAAATTTGTAGTACACTAACCAGCGGACATATCTGCCCACAAAAGCGTCGTATGGATGCGACGCATGCGTGGAAGTTGTTTACTTCCTGGTGCGGTGACGTGGCGGCGTCAACGTCACCGCCACATCACTGCGTTGTCTGCCGGCGGGGATTTTGATCCGATGGTGTGTCCCCGCCATCGGACAAAAATAGCCCGGCAGACATATCCAATGAAAACGCTCTGAGGACCGTTTCCATCGGATATGTCCCTCCGTGTGTACGCGGCCTTTCTGACCTGCAGTTGTTTGCCATTCAACTGACCTCTTTCCAACTTGCAGACCTGGTTCTGGCATACAGTTGACCTCCTTCTGACCTGCAGTTGACCTTCTTTTTTAACTTTCAAACCCCATTCTGACAAATGTTGACCTCCTTCTGACCTACATCACACTGCTTCTGTATTACAATTTGTCACATTGTAGTGTCAACAGCTATCCTCCGTCTTGGTAGCGCAGTCATTTTTACTCATTATCCTTCTGTATTCGTATTGACTTGGGAGTAATGCAGTTAACATGTAAGCAAAAGCTCATGTACACATGTGCATATAATGGTTTTGAAGAAACAAGGCATGTTCAACAGTTCGGGATCTATTAATAGCATTGGATCACTTTAAAGTGGAAGTAAACCCTCCAATCATTTACAGCCAAGGAAGCGGCCATTTTGGCCTCAGTTTGATCTACAACTGCCATGATGCTGCACATGTGATCAGTTATGACACCAGCCATTGGATGATTTGACAGTTTGGTTGAGAGCGCAATTCCTGGCATGTACTGGAAATGTACCGTATTTATCGGGGTATTGCGTGCTCTGGCGTGTAGCGCAAACCCCTAATGTGGACCCGAAATTCCTGTAAAAAAACATTTTAGTACTTACAGTTTTGGTGTCTTCCGCGGCGTCCATCGGCGGCCTTGTCCGGTCCGGCGTCTGTCTTTGGCTTTAGTGGTGTCCTCCCAGCTTCTTCAGCGCTGTCTCGAGTCGAATCCCCCCTTCTCGCACTCAGTTTGAAATCCTCCGCCGACATATACCGAGTGCAGTACACTCAGGTACATTCGGCCAGGCTCGGCTTCGCTTGTGCTCACGCTCTGTGACGTTTATGGGTAAGCACGAGTGAAGCCGAGCCTGGCCGAATGTACCCGAGTGTACTGCACTCGGTATATTTCTGCGGCTCAGTTCAAACTGAGCGCGAGAAGCGGGTATCGGCATATATCGCGCACCCACGATTTTCCCCTTATTTTAAGTAATTGTTTTTTTAAACTGTTAAATTAACGGGTTTACTTCTGCTTTAACTTTAGGCTAGGTCCACTTCTATGTGCAATTGTGCGCAACACTCAAACAGTGCGCACCTCTTTTGCATGAGCGCAGCAGTGCTATTAGTCTTAATGTCACCCCAATGCACTTTAGTGACATATGCGTGCAAACACATGACAAACTGCATAGTAACTGCATGGTAACAAATAACCATGCTTTTTAGTGCGGCGTGAAAAAAAAAAAGCAGTCACACTGTTCTTTTGTGTGATTTTTACGAATACGGTAGCTCTTTGAAATGAATGGGCTTCCCTAAATGCAACACGCAAAAATGCGAGCGCACTGTTGCACCAGCATAGGCATAAACACAGCCTCCCTTAAGCTTAATGGATTCAAAACAGAACTCCTTTTCCTCCATGCAAACAGAAACAATGTCCACACCACCCACCATTCTCGGAAAAACAATCACCCCCAGCACTAAAGCCAAAAGCCTTGGAGTCATCTTTGACTCAGACATGACAATGGATGCACAAGTAGGATCAGTAGTCAGTGGATCTCACCACCTTCTTCGCCTGTTGCGTAGACTCATCCCCTTCATCCCTGGAAGGAGACACAGCAGCAGTAGTTGGAACAATCATCAATTCCCGACTCAACTATGCAAATTCCCTCTACCTAGGACTTTCCAAATACCAAGTTGTCCAGAACACAGCAGCAAGACTGGTAACTGGAAAAAACAAACTGGGAATCAATCACCCTGTCCCTGAGATCCCTCCATTGGCTAGCTGTGAAAGATCGGGTTACATTTAAGCACTTAAGGACCGCCTAATACCGATATACGTTGGCAGAATGGCACGGCTGGGCACAGGCACGTACCTGTGCCTGCTCGGGACCCGGTCAGAAGCCCCATGACCACGCCCGCGGAACCCGCGGACCTGAGTGTCGCCCGTGTTCTGCGTTAGGGTCACATGAGCTGAAGACACCTTCCCGTTCTGCTGTGTGGCAGTGACACCGTTCGACTGTTCCCTGATATAGGTAACGACGATCAGTGACATCACACCTACAGCCAAGCCCCCCTACAGTAAGAATCACTCCCTTAGGGCACACTTAACCCTTTAGCACCCCCTAGTGGTTAACCCCTTTACTGCCATTGTCATTTTCACAGTAATCAGTGCATTTTTATAGCACTTTTGGCTGTGAAAATTACAATGGTCCCAAAAATGTGTCAAAGTGTCCGATGTGTCCACCATAATGTTCACAAAAATTGCTGATCGCCGGCATTACTAGTAAAAAAAAAAATTATTAATAAAAATGCCATGAAACTATCCCCTATTTTGTAAACGCTAAAAATTTTGTGCAAACCAATCAAAAACGCTTATTGCAATTTTTTTTACCAAAAATATGTAGAAGAATATGTATCGGCCTAAACTGAGGAAAAAAAAAAGTTTTTCTGATATTTTTTGGTGGATATTTATTATAGCAAAAAGTAAATAATATTGCATTTTTTTCTAAATTGTGGCTCTATTTTTGTTTAAAGCGCAAAAAATAAAAACCACAGAGGTGATCAAATACCACCAAAAGAACGCTCTATTTGTGGGAGAAAAAGGACGCCAATTTTTTTTGGGAGCCACGTCGCACGACCGCACATTTGTCAGTTAAATCGACGCAGTGCCGAATCGCAAAAAGGGGCCAGGTCCTTAACCTACATAATGGTCCCGGTCTTAAGTGGTTAAGACCCTCTGCCTCACTCACAAATGTACACAAAGAAAACACCACAATACCTCTGTGACAAAATAAAGACCCGCCACATCCGCGGACATCCGCCACAGCTGCGGACATCCGCTCGGAACAATACCATCTGGCCTTCACGAAGAAACTTATGACCCATCTCTTCTGAAGACACAGGCGGACACTGGCTGCAAAAGCGCCTTGAGGTCATTTAGCAGCGCTATATACCGTATTTATCGGCGTATACTGCTCACTTTTTTCCCCTTAAACACTTCCCCACCGCGCCATAAGCATTTTACTGCTACGGTGCGGTGGAGTTGCTTTGACACGACGTCCCTGGGACGTCCTCGTGCACTTCCGCGATTGCGCGTCCCCTGGGACGCGCTCGCGAAAGTGTCCGTGCTCGCCGGGGTCTAGAAGACCCGGCGCATCACGGATCACGGTAAATTGCCGCTGATAGCGGCCGTTTACCACGTGATCGCGCCGTCAAATGACGGCGCGATCACTTGTAAACAAACCGGCGTCATTTGATGACGCCGGTTCCTCCCTCTCCTCCCTCTCCTCTCTGTACCGTTCGGTACAGTGTGCGAGGAGAGGGGGGGGGAGCGGGGTGTCAGCAGCTGAGCTGTGGCTGGATCTGTGACAAATGCAGTCACAGATCCAGCCATCCCTCAATCCATCCCAGCTCTGCAATCCCCCAGTACCCTGCAATCCCCAGTACCCAGCATTACCCCAGTACCCAACAATCCCCCAGTACCCAACAATCCCCCAGTACCCAACAATACCCCAGTACCCAACAATACCCCAGTACCCAACAATACCCCACAATACCCCAATACCCCAGTACCCAACAATACCCCACAATACCCAACAATACCCCAGTACCCAACAATACCCCAGTACCCAACAATACCCCAGTACCCAGCTATATCCCAGTACCCGGCAATACCCCAGTACCCGGCAATACCCCAGTACCCGGCAATACCCCAGTACCTGGCAATACCCCAGTACCTGGCAATACCCCACAATACCCCAGTACCCGACAATACCCCAGTACCCGGCAATACCCCAGTACTCGGCAATACCCCAGTACTCGGCAATACCCCAGTACTCGGCAATACCCCAGTACTCGGCAATACCCCAGTACTCGGCAATGCCCCAGTACCCAACAATACCCCAGTACCCAACAATACACCACAATACCCCAGTACCCAACAATACCCCAATACTCAGCAATGCCCCAGTACTCCCCAGTACCCGACAATACCCCAGTACTCGACAATACCCCAGTACTCGACAATACCCCAGTACTCGACAATACCCCAGTACTCGGCAATACCCCAGTACTCGGCAATGCCCCAGTACCCAACAATACCCCAATACCCAACAATACACCACAATACCCCAGTACCCAACAATACCCCAATACTCAGCAATGCCCCAGTACTCAACAATACCCCAATACTCGGCAATACCCCAATACTCGGCAATACCCCAGTACTCGGCAATACCCCAGTACTCGGCAATACCCCAGTACCCTGCATGATACTTTGCAATACCCCAATACTCTGCAATACCGCCTATGGGGATTTTTAAGTAGCAAAGTTTGGCGCCATTCCACGAGTGTGCGCAATTTTGAAGTGTGACATGTTGGGTATCTATTTACTCGGCGTAACTTCATCTTTCACATTTTGAAAAAAAATCGGGCTAACTTTACTGTTCTGTTTTGTTTTAAGCGCAAAACAGTTTTTTTTTTAAAACACGCGTTCAATAAATTTCTGCGAAAATACCGTACGAGATAAAAAGTTGTAACAGCCGCCATTGTATTCTCTAGGGTCTTTGCTAAAAAAGCATATATAATGTTTTGGGGTTCTATGTAATTTTCTAGCAAATAAATGATGATTTTTCCATGTAGGAGAGAAATGTCAGAATTGGTCTGGGTGTTCCAGAACGCCTGATGGCGTTCCCTGCATGTTGGGCCTCTGTATGTGGCCACGCTGTGTAAAAGTCTCACACATGGGGTATCTCCATACTCGGGAGGAATAGCAGAATGTGTTTTGGGGTGTAATTTGTGGTATGCATATGCTGTGTGTGAGAAATAACCCACTAATATGACAGAAACAAGTTTTTTTTTTTTTTTTTTTTTTTACAGAATTTTCAGTCGTTTTTCTTTTATAGCGCAAAAAATAAAAAACCCAGAAGTGATCAAATACCACCAAAAGAAAGCTCTATTTGTGTGAAAAAAAGGACAAAAATTTCAAATGGGTAGAATGTTGTATGACTGAGTAATTGTCATTCAAACTGTGAGAGCACCGAAAGCTGAAAATTGGTCTGGTTAGGAAGGGGGTTTAAGTGCCCAGTGGTCAAGTGGTTAAAATAGGGGGAAAATCGTGGATGCACGATATACGCTGATACCTGCTTCCCGCGCTCAGTTGGAACTGAGCCGCAGACATATACCGAATGCAGTACACTCGGGTACATTCGGCCAGGCTCGGCTTCGCTCGTGCTCACGCATAAACATCACAGAACGCAAGCACGAGCGAAGCCGAGCCTTGCCGAATGTACCCGAGTGTACTGCACTCGGTATATGTCGGCGGAGGCGTTCAAACTGAGCGCGGGAAGCGGGGATTCAACACGAGACAGCGCTGGAGAAGCCGGGAGGACACCACTGAAGCCGAAGACGGACACCGGGTGGACTCACTCAACTCTGACGGGTTGATTCACCCAGCAGTCTTCCAGTGGTCAGATCCCACGACCCTTTTGCCATCCACTTTACTTTTTTTGACCCACCAGAGTCCTTATTGGAGTTACAGCAGTGTTCACACGGATAGCAAAAAGAGGGTGCTTTGTACACATTTTGGAGCCCCACCAAGTCCAAAAGAAGCTAAACAGTATTCCTAGGGCAGAGCCATCTTAATAGCATCATGGGCCCCTGGGCAAAGTAATGCTTTGGGGCCCCTACAATGATGACAGTGCAGGTAAACAGACATCAAGTAGGTAGGAGGCAGACTGCCTCCCCTGTGTATCTATCACTCTCAGTGCCATCATTTTCAATTTTGGGGGGAGCGTGGGCTCAAGGACCAGCTGCTTTGGGGAAAGAGCAGGGGCCCCCCCATGCAAATGGGGCCCCTGGGCAGTGCCCAGGTGTGCCCCTCTCATTAAGACAGCCCTGACCTAGGGTTTTGACCTTTAACTAATCTCATAAAATATTTAGCATGTCATTTTTTTTGTAATCTTTTTAAATAAGCAATTTCCATTTGAGTAATATCTGGTCATGGTTTAGGTACGTCCTCCTGGTATATATATATAGATTGACTCCTCCTGTTGCTCTTTGCAACAGGATGAGTATGAAGACCTCAAGGTGGGTGATAACATATAAAAAAGAAAAAAAAGAAAAAGAAACAAAAAAACGCGCTATTACCTCCCCTTCCCTTGGAATTACAGGCAGCAGCTGGCGTGTGATACACAATGTGGAATAAAGAAAAAAGAAAAAAGCCGCGCCAACATTAAAATAAACAATAATTAATCTTGTGATGACCAAAATTCATAAACAGTATAGTCAATTAAAGTCCATATACAGGTAGATAGGTCCCAGGTAGGAACGTCCTCCGATCCACACCACCAAGTGAGGTAAATACAAAGGTGCACCCTCCACCAGATAAGTAAGCAGCTTACCAGAGGGCAAGCAGTGCAGACAGTTGACTATAGCCCAGTCACGGCCTTTAGTTTCCCCACGGTTCTTTGGATGTTCCAACTATGGCCAGTTGGTTCAGAGACGTATAAACTCAGGCTCCAAAATGTTCAATGCAAGTGAAAAAAAGAGGCGCACATAGTGTAACTCCATATGCCAGTGGATTTAATAAAATTAAAGGTTGTACTTACAAGCACACGATAAAAACAGCATAAACAAGGTATTGCCGGCCGGCATGTAGGAGCCCTCCTCCTCAGCGTGGTGACGTCACTGCGTAGCCTCCCATGCGCGTTTCGTCGCTATAGGATGTTATCAATGGGGGTCCCATTGGCCGTGACTGGGCTATAGTCAACTGTCTGCACCGCTTGCCCTCTGGTAAGCTGCTTACTTATCTGGTGGAAGGTGCACCTTTGTATTTACCTCACTTGGTGGTGATAACATATAATTGGTGGGACTGAGGGACCAGTAGGTGACTCAAGCTGTATAGCTTGCCATGCATGCAACAATAAGATTGTGCAATATTTGTATAATCTCCTTTGCCCTACATGTTTCAATCTGATTGTATATTCTGTTCAATCTTCTGTAGATTTGTCAAAACGATGTCATGAATAACTTAAACATGAATGTATATTTGCGGAAGGATGTCGGATGTTTCCCTTCATCCTAATGTACAAATTGTATATTACCCTTCTGTAGTATTTCTTTTCAATGACTCTGGGTTCCCCTCCCCTATTCCGCTATACCTGCTCTTGCAATTATCTTTTGCTGTTCCCCCGGGGAGTACGCCAGCAATAATTCAGGCTATCATCTGTCTTCCTTCCGGAGCAAATATTGAATTCTACTGAGCTCACATCCTCTGAGAAACACGCTGAATATTCACTCTTCCCAGAACACAAGGATTCCTCCAGCAGCGTGCAGCATCTCCGTCTCCGGAGTGTGCAGAATCAGGGACACCGGATCCAGGCGGGTACCTTTCAGGGACCGGGGGTGGCCTGATGAGAAAATCCTCCAGGCAGTGTTTGTCAAAGTTTGGTCAGCAGTGTGCCACCCAAGGGCGGAATGACAACTCATAGGGCTCCAAGGCAATAGGAGATTATGGGGCCCTTGGGCAATAGGAGATTATGGGGCCCCCAGGCAAAAGGAGATTATGGGTTCCCTGGGCAATAGGAGATTATGGGGCCCCCAGGCAGGGCTGCTGATAGGGGGGGACCACCAGTCCTCCTGTAGGGGGCCCGAGCACACAGGGGGGCCCAAACACCAGAGGGAAGGATGGGGAATTACAGGATGCCCTGTGCGGCTCTCGGCAGCAGCTGAAAACCCTCCCGCCGACTTTTAGCTGTTGCAGGGAAAGAAACAGACACAACTGCCGGCTTCCTTGTCCTGTTAAAAAAGAAATAAAAAGTTAACCCAGCATTGTTTTAATCCCTTGAAAAAAAATGTTTTAAATTGTATAAAAATAATTTGTAAAAATTGTAAAATAAAATAATTTATTTATTTAAAAAACAACTAAAAAATGTTTTTGTTCAAAAATTTTGAAAACTATTTAAAAAAGGGCTAATTCACACAGCTTCTCTGTTATCTGTGTGTCCGCTAAGAATTATTTTAGTATATTTATTGTGAATTTTTTTATATATATATATATTTGGGGGGGGGGGGGCCTGCCAGGTAGGCTGTACGGGGTCCCGTGATTTCTAACAGCAGCCCTTCCCCCAGGCAATAGATTATGGGGCCACACAGTATACACACACACATACAGTATACATACACAGTATACAGACACACAATATACACACACAGTATACATACACACAGAATACACATACACACACTGAAAAGGTACTGGATAGGCGGGGCAGCTATAATCTTGGGATTTAAAAAAAAAAATTGCAGTCTCACTGTGCCCAAACGCAGCCACTGTGTCATCAATTTGCACCACTGTGCCATGCCATCAAATGCAGCCACTGTCCCATCAATTGTCACCACTGTGCCATGCCATTAAACCAGCCACTGTGCCATCAATTGTCACCACGGTGCCATGCAATTAAACCAGCCACTGTGCCATCAATTGTCACCACGGTGCCATGCAATTAAACCAGCCACTGTGCCATCAATTGTCACCACTGCTCCATGCCATTAAACCAGCCACTGTGCCATCAATTGTCACCACTGTGCCCCTTAATGGTCGCCACTGTGCCCTGTAAATTGCTCTCTCCCCCCCCCCCCGGCACTTACCTTTACTGGAGTCAGGCATCCACGTCCCACGGTGTCTTCTCCTGCCCTCGATGACTGGCAGGCGTCTCAGCCAATCAGGTTACCGGTAGCCAGAACCGACCAACCTGATTGACTGAGACACCTGTCATCTTATCCAAGGGGCGTACAGTCTGTGCGCTCCGAGAATAAGCTTCCGGGACCCGAGGGCTGTACTATCAGAGCTGTTGGCTCTGATTGACATTTCCGTACAGCCAACCAGCTGGCATTATTCAGATGGCCGGACATGAGCGCCGACCATCTGAATAAAAGCGGCAGCAGCGATAATAACATAGATTCTGGCAATGCATGAATCTATGTTATTAGACACAGTGGCGGTGAGAGCCAGAGGGGGCGGCGCTCCAGCGCCCTCTATGGACAAACCGCCACTGAGTTTGAAAAACCTCAGAGAAGCATCGCAGTTTACAAAACTTCAGTTTACAGGGAACTGGGGTGCGATAGATGTTTAGGTGGGATCAACAAAACAACAACCAGTAATAAAGAAATCATTTGTACTAGTAGGGTGGTGAGTAAACCCAAAAATTCAGGGTTGCATCACAAGAACTGATAGGCCCACCATGAGCTCCAAAGCCTTAAGCCAGCCATAGATGGAGCAATTTTTTTTTCCTGCAACCACAGGATGCAGAAAAGAAAATCACGTAATTTTCCCATCAAAACAGTCAATATTGATGGGGGAACCCCTCCCACAGAGCAATTGTGTTATTCCGGTGGGGGGAAGCCGCCCCAGCCAGGAGAAAACCTTCTAGAGGAAGAACAATGGCTTTTTTGATGCACTTCTTGACACCAGGCCATCCTCCAAATGTCCTGACTGTGTGTGCAGATGTCCTCACACCTGCCTGCTGCCATTCCTGAGCATGCTCTGCACTGGTGGTGTCCCAATCCCACAACTGAATCAACTATAGGAGATGGTCCTGACGCTTGCTGGACTTTCTTGGGTACCCTGAAGCCTTTTTCACAATAATTGATCCTGTCTTTGAAGTTCTTGATGTTCTGATAAATGGTTGACACAGAGGAAGTGTGTTATGACCACAGAATCCTTATCTCCAAAACATAGTGTGAAGATGCTCTATAGTTCTTAATGGGCAACTGGGCAGTAGTGCTTGATATAACACTGCATAGTGGGGGAAGCTCAGGATTTCTGGCAGGATCATCAGGTTCATTTTTCTTTTTCCCCTGCATGCTGTACACTCAGCAATGCAAAAGAAGTATTATCTTCCTGCCTAGCCACTTCAATACTGGCCCATTGTAAAATGACGTCCTGGGTTTCAGTGAGGATATCTGAATGATGCCTGCAGCCACAGGCATCATTCAGATATCCATCTCTTCAGCCAGCGATTCTGTGCACCATAAGAATGATTATAGCGGCGCTTGATCGTTTTTATAGGCGGCGGGAGGGGATGCCCCCCCTCCCACCGCCATCCGGTGCTTCTCCGGCTCTCCTTTGCCAGCGGAGACCCGGAGAAACGATCCGCCGGCGTCGGATGGAAACCATAGAGTAGACTGGTGACCAGATGGTCACCAGTCATCTCTATGATCGTCGGAGGCCGGGCGCGATGTTATGACATCATGCCCGGGTCCTGGAATGTAAACACAGCCGCAATCGCGGCTGAAAGCATTAGATCTGTGAATTTTTTTTCACGATCTAATGCTTTCCAGCCTGGAGGAGAGATGTGAGGTCTTATTGACCCCACATCTCTCCATAAAGAGGACCTGTCATGAACCATTCCTATTACAAGGGATGTTTACATTCCTTGTAATAGGAATAAAAGTGATCAAAAAAATAAATAAAAAAAAAGTGTAAAAATAAATGAAATTTAGTAAAATAAAAAATAAAATAATAATTAAAAAAATGTAAATGCCCCTATCCCCAGTAGCTCGCGCTCAGAAGCGAACACACACGTAAGTCCCGCCCACATATGTAAACGCTGTTCAAACCACACATGTGAGGTATCGCTGTGTGCGTTAGAGTGCCAGCAACAATTCTAGCACTAGACCTCCTCTGTAAGTCTAAAATTGTAACTTGTAAAAAAAAAATAAGCGACACCTATGGAGATTTTTAAATACTGACGTTTGGTGCCATTCCATGAGTGTGCGCAATTTTAAAGTGTGACATGTTGGGTATCTATTTACTCGGCGTAACTTCATCTTTCACATTATACAAAAAAATTGGGCTAACTTTACTGTTTTGTTATTTTTAAATTCACAAAAACGTTTTTTTCCCCAAAAAAAGGCGTTTGAAAAATTATTGCGCAAATACTGTGCGAGATAAAAAGTTGCAATGGCCGGCATTTTATTCCCTAGGGTGTCTGCTAAGAAAACATATATAATGTTTGGGGGTTCTGAGTAATTTTCTAACAAAAAAATTATGATTTATGCATGTAGGAGAGAAGTGCCAAAATAGGCCCGGTATTGAAGTGGCTAGGCTATCCATGTGAATATGAGAACACAGACCAGTGAGTGAGAGTTGTCACCCTAAGAGAGGAAGCGTGTTACTGGCAGGATCACTGACTGAAATTAAAGATTTGCCTTTGCGCGCGAGCATGGGAGCATGGGAGGATGGGGACGCTTTAACAGCTTATGGACCGCAGCATGTACATTTACGTCGGCAGAATGACACGTACAGGCACATTGGCGTACCTGTACGTCCCTGCCTAGACGTGGGTCGGGGGTCAGATCGGGACCCCCCTCCCGGTACTTGCGTGGCTGTGCAAGCGATCCGGGATGAGGGGGCGGCTGTTCGTTTTTGTCTGCCCCCTCCGGATCGCTCCCAGCCAATGCGCGCACTCCCCCGCCCTTTTCTTGTGTAAACACAGGAAGGGGAAAGTGATGTAATCTCTCCTCTCGGCGGTATTTTCAACCGCCGCTGAGGAGAGAAGACATCACAAGTGAGTCTGCACAACACTACACTGACACCATACACATAGGCACATAAACCCCCCCCCCCCCCCCCGATCAGCAGCATATTGGTCTGGGGCTTAAGTGGTTAGACTTTTTTATTATTATTATTTATTTAATTTAAAAACATGTTTTATACTGTATCTTTAAATTTTCTTAATCTATTTTAATGCTATCACAAGAGATGAATAACATCCCTTGTGATAGCATGGGCCATAAGAGGTCCTCTTTATGGAGAGATCTGGTGGTCCACAGATCTCTCTTTTGCCCTCCATAGCATTTGATCAAACCATCAGATGCTATTTCAAGCTGGTAAGGGCCTGTTTACATGGGTCTGAAAGCAGAAGTGGCTAAATTTTCTGCCGACAGTAAAAGTAATCCAGCAGCTTCTTTTTTTTTGTTTACAAACGTTTTATTGAAAAGGTACAAAAAGGAAGGTTACATAACAGGTTGGGACAAGTAGACATGTGCATTTCGTTTAGTTTCTAATTAGTTTTTTAACGAAAAATCGGAAATTCGTTAATTCCAAATTTTCGTATTAACGAATTTTTAATTTCCGAATTTTCGGAATTCCGAAAATTCGAATTTTTCAATTTTCGTTTTTCCGAATTTTCTGAATTCCGAAAATTCGAATTTCTTTATCGTACATCACGGGACACAGAGCGCATAGCCATTACATATGGGTTATATGGGTACCTTCAGGTGTGGACACTGGTGTAATCATTTTCACAGGAAGTTCCTCCCTATATAACCCCCTCCCACTGAGAGTGCTTCAGTTTTTTCGCCAGTGTCTTAGGTGTTGGTCACGTCTAGCTGTCCCTCGGAGGTCTCGGGACCCAGGATAGCTAGCCGGATCCGTCCGAAGTGCTTCAAAGCCAAGGTGTACGGTACCCGGGCCCTGCCTGCATGGGGTGTTGCCTATAATGCCTCTCCTTGGAGGGCTGGATTCTGGGCTCCAGTGCCTTGGTCTCTCCCAGGACTAAACGCTACTGATGCCAGGATGCTATATAGGTCCAGGGGTGTGGGTTCCTTAACACAGGACCCCGGTCCCTGAAGGTCCGAGACAATACCCACGGAGATGGGGGAAGATTGGGCCTCTTGCAGTTTGCAATACCCTGCGGCGTGGAGCAGGTAAGAGGGAACCTGCGGGACTTGGTTCGACAGTAGGTATCCCCCTGGGGGTTCTGGGTTGGCTAATGGTATGCTTGTGCATCAGCCACTATCTCCACTATGTCTGTGTGGGCAGGATGGGATACTAATGTTTACCCAGATAACATGTAGATATATGTATACTTGTGTAAGATATATATTTGCTACTCACCCCAGGTCTGCCTGTTAGCATTGATACTGCAACCCCACATGTTTTAAAGAGGAAATTGCTGGTGAAAACTCCTGTTTCTTAGGAAGCCCATGGGGACAGCTTCCTCTCTCTGTGCACTACAATAAGATTAGTGCTTACCTGGTGTCTGTTGGTGCTGCATGGCGCTGGTCCATGTTTTTCCTCTGCTCTGCTTCCTCCATGTTGTTTTCAGCGTGGGGGGGTGCGCGCGCGTGTGCGCGCGCGTGCACGCCGCCTTTTATAGCGTCAGCGTGCATTGGGGGGGCGGGCCAGCAGTGTCAGGGTCTGTTTTAAAAGTAAAACTTTTTCTCTGGCTGGTCTTTCCCTCCTGGAGGCAGAGGAAGAAGGACACAGAGCGCGCAGCTGGGTCTTTTGGCCACAGTGACACCCAGTGGCGGTTTGTGGATCTTCAGGTCTAGGACTTAGTTCCACTATTGACCAGAAAAAAAAAAAAAAAAAAAAGAGTTTTTTTGCTTAAAGGGACTCAGCCTTAGATCCAGCAGTATCTGAGTCAACCTTGGACTCCGGCTAACGGGCATTGGTGTTGCAATACTCACAGGTTTTCCTCAGTATTGCCACCTCCCAGGCGGGTAAAAAAAAAAAATATATATATATATACAAAATTTTTCATTTTTCCTCAGCCTGTTCTCATATTAATTACTCCTAGCTACAACAGTCAGGTGTTGGCTAGAGGGGTGACTCAAGGTTGTGCAATGGCTCCAAAGGCATCAGGACCAGCCAAGGCTGCAAAAGGTGCCAAGAAACAAAAGGGGTCTCTATCAGGGTCAGAGGATTTAGGCCAGGCTTCAACGGCCCCACCCTCACCAGTTAGACCACCGAGTAGCATAGTACAAGAGCCATTGGGGATGCTGGGGGCAGAGGCGGCCCCCGATCCACCCATTCCCGTTTACGTAACGGAAGAAATGCTAGCGACCACCCTGGGTGGGCTAGAGAAAAGGTTAACTGCTTTGTTTGCCCACCCTTTGCCAAGCAGCAAACGGGCTAGATCCCCCTCACCTAGTTTGGTGTTTTCAGATGCGGAGGTCTCCTCTTCGGAGGAACGGGACCCACAAGGGGATCAAGCAGACCCAAGTCCCAAAGGTTCAGACATGGAGGGTTCCACTGTAGATGAATATTTTTCGGCCTCTCAAGCGGAGAGCCTGTGGATCCAGTCTTTGACCGATATAGTTCGCACTGCTTTTAAACTTCCAGGGCCAGAACTAGTAGCCCCTGTGGTATCCTCATTGGGTTCTTTAAAAGCTCCATTAACTTGTGTGTCTTTTCCGATTCACCCCCTTCTGCGGAGCGTGATTTACCAGGATTGGGCTCGACCTGATAGGATCTTTATCCCTCCTAAGAGGTTCTCTATTCTCTATCCTATGGAAGAGGAATTTTTAAAGAAATGGGCACTCCCCACAGTGGACGCGGCCATTTCCTGCGTGAATAAATCCCTGACCTGTCCGGTTGAAAATGTCCAGATGTTCAAGGATCCGGTCGACAAAAAATTAGAGACCCTACTGAAGGCTTCTTTCACCACAGTAGGTGCCATGGTTCAGCCAGTGGTGGCAGCCATCGGCGTTTGTCAGGCCTTAAAGGATCAGGCAAAACAGATATTAAAGGACATGCCGGCTCAGCAAACTCGTGAATTAGCAGATTTCCCTAGGGCTCTCTGCTTTGCAGTAGATGCTATTAAGGACTCCATCCAACAGGCATCCCGGTTATCTCTGCTGGTGGTTCACATGCGTCGTCTTTCGTGGCTAAAGAACTGGTCAGCAGAGGCACCCTGCAAAAAGCTTTTAGCAGGGTTTCCCTTTTATGGGGGAAGACTATTCGGTGAAGACCTAGATAAATATATCCAAACCATATCAAGTGGTAAAAGTTCTTCCTTACCGGTCAAGAAAAGACCGCGTGGGCCCGCGTTTAAACGACAGGCCTTTGCAGGCTCGGCCCCTTCGACTTCCCGTCAGTATCGACGGCCTCCCGGGCGTTCAGCAGTTAATAGCCGCCCACAGGGACAAGCCGCGGCAAACAAGAGGCCCTGGTCTCGCAAGCCGGCTAAACCAGTCATCAAGTCAGATTCATGAAGGGGCGCCCCCACTCTCTTGGGTGGGGGGAAGACTTCAGTTTTTCTCCGAAGTCTGGAAGACCAGAATTCCCGACTCTTGGGTTCGGTCCGTAGTAGCCTCAGGCTACAAACTAGAGTTTCGAGAAATCCCCCCTCCTCATTTTCAGGGGTCAAGTCTTCCAAGCGACCCGTTAAAGAGGGCCTCTCTCGTAAAGGCGTTGGATCGCCTCTTGCTCCAAGGAGTAATTGTAGTACCAACCCAAGAAAGGGGTCTGGGATTCTACTCCAACCTTTTTATTATACCAAAACCCGGTGGCGACGTCAGGCCTATATTAGACCTCAAACGCCTAAATCGCTATCTAAAGATTCAGACCTTTCGTATGGATTCCATACGTTCAGTGACAGCCAGCCTGCATCAAGGCGACTTTCTAGCATCTATAGACATAAAGGATGAATATCTGCATGTGCCGATCTACCCAGCACATCACAAGTTTCTTCGTTTTATGATAGATCAAAGTCATTTCCAGTTCGTAGCCCTCCCTTTCGGGTTGGCAACAGCTCCGCGGGTATTCACAAAGGTGTTAGCCCCGGTGCTGGCCGTCCTAAGGACAGAAGGCATTTTGGTCCTGGCATAACTGGACGATCTCCTGGTTATCGACAGATCAGCTTCCAACCTCAATCATGCAGTAGTCCGCACAGTTCGGCATCTACAAGAATTCGGGTGGGTTGTGAACCAAGGAAAATCGAGGTTGCAACCCACAAGACAGTTGGAATATCTAGGCCTTCGGTTAGATACAGAATGCCAGAGGATATTTTTACCTCAAGAAAAGATCAGGTCATTAACTCAAACAATTCAAATAGTCCTAGGCAAAAAGAGGCCGACTATTCGCCTATGCATGCGACTGCTGGGAAAGATGGTAGCCGCCTTCGAAGCAGTGCCCTATGCCCAGATCCATACCAGAGTTCTCCAGGCAGCTATTCTCTCTGCTTGGAACAGGTCCATACAGGCATTAGACCGTCCATTAGGTCTTTCCCCAGGAGTCAGGCGCAGCCTGTACTGGTGGCTGGTCCCTCAAAAATTGTCAAAAGGGAAGACCTTTTGCCCCATCACGTGGAAAATAGTAACCACAGATGCCAGCCTAACAGGTTGGGGGGCAATCTTAGGGAAACGGACCCAGCAGGGACAGTGGTCAGAGGCAGAAAGTCTGCTTCCCATCAATGTCCTAGAGATCAGAGCTGCTCGGTTGGCCCTGGTCGCCTGGACTCTCCCCCTGCAGGGTCTGCCAGTAAGGATACAGTCCGACAATGCCACGGCGGTGGCATACATAAACCACCAGGGGGGCACAAGGAGCCTAGCGGCTCAAAGGGAAGTAAACCTGATTTTCTCATGGGCTGAAGCCCATGTACCCTGCATTTCAGCAGTGTTCATCCCAGGGATAGACAATTCTCAAGCAGATTTTTTGAGTCGTCAACAGTTACTCCCGGGAGAGTGGTCTCTTCACCCCCAGGTATTCCAAGAGATTTGCCAAAGATTCGGAGTTCCCGATGTGGACATCATGGCAACAAGATTCAACAAGAAATTGGGCAAATTCGTATCCCGAGCCAGGGACCCCTCGGCCTACGGGACCGATGCGTTGGTTTGCCCCTGGCACCAGTTTTCTCTCCTGTATGCGTTCTCTCCACTACAGATGATTCCCCGCCTTCTACGAAGGATCAGGGTGGAGCGCAGGCCGGTGATCCTGGTGGCCCCAGCCTGGCCCAGAAGGGCTTGGTACGCACTCATCGTGAGGATGTCAGTAGGGGCACCGTGGCCACTCCCCCTGCGCCCAGATCTGCTGTCTCAGGGCCCGATCTACCACCCTGCTTCACAGCAGCTAAATTTGACGGCTTGGCGGCTGAATCTCTAATTCTTAAGGGCAGAGGCCTCTCTGCCCAAGTCATATCTACGTTAATTCAAGCTAGAAAGCCAGTCTCTAGAAATATCTATTACAGAGTCTGGAGGACCTATGTGGAGTGGTGCGAGTCTCAAGGAGGTCATCCTCGCAAGTTTTTTATTGACAGGATCTTGCGATTCCTCCAGGTTGGCGTTGACAAGGGGTTGGCTCTTAGTACTCTAAAGGGGCAGGTGTCTGCCTTATCGATATGGTTTCAAAGGCCTTTGGCCACGCATTCGCTTGTGAAAACCTTCTTGCAGGGGGTCTTGCATGTGAATCCCCCTATTAGAGCTCCCCTCTGCCCCTGGAATTTAAATCTGGTCTTGTCAGCTTTACAAAAGCAGCCGTTTGAAACTCTGACAGAAATCCCTCTTGTGCTGCTAACCCGAAAGTTGGTTTTCTTGGTGGCTATGGCTTCGGCCAGAAGGGTCTCCGAGCTGGCAGCCTTGTCTTGCAGGGAACCGTACCTGATTCTGCATAAGGACAGAGTGGTTCTGCGGCCTCAACCTTCTTTCCTTCCTAAGGTCATATCCAGTTTTCACTTGAATCAGGACCTAGTCCTACCATCCTTCTTTCCTACTCCCCAGTCCAGAGAGGAAAGACTGCTTCATACTTTGGACATGGTCCGAGCCATGAGGGTCTATCTCAAGGCTACAGAAAAGATTCGGAAAACAGATGTGCTTTTCGTTCTTCCGGATGGCCCCAAGAAGGGTCAGCCGGCGGCCAAGTCTTCCTTGGCTAGGTGGATTAAGCAGCTGATTTTTCAGGCCTATGGTCTGAAGCGCGTTCCACCTCCCTTATCAGTTAAAGCCCATTCTACGAGGGCCATGAGTGCCTCTTGGGCGGCACACCATCAGATCTCTATGGCACAGGTTTGCAAAGCGGCAACCTGGTCTTCCGTACATACGTTTACTAAATTTTATAAGTTGGACGTCGCAAAGGCTACGGACGCAGCATTTGGGCAGGCCCCTTTTTTCTGTTGGTGGAGCTATTTTACCTCCTGATAATGTTTTTTGTTTGGCTATTTTTGGCCTTACGGTCTCCCTCCCTTCATGGAGCATTGCTTTGGGACATCCCATATGTAATGACTATGCGCTCTGTGTCCCGTGATGTACGATAAAGAAAAAAGGATTTTTAATAACAGCTTACCTGTAAAATCCTTTTCTTGAAGTACATCACGGGACACAGAGCTCCCACCCCTCTTTTGGGGAACATTGTGTAACCTCGGAGAAATTGCTTGCTACAAAACTGAAGCACTCTCAGTGGGAGGGGGTTATATAGGGAGGAACTTCCTGTGAAGTTGATTACACCAGTGTCCACACCTGAAGGTACCCATATAACCCATATGTAATGACTATGCGCTCTGTGTCCCGTGATGTACTTCAAGAAAAGGATTTTACAGGTAAGCTGTTATTAAAAATCCTTTTTTTTCAATTTTCGTTTTTCCGAATTCCGAAAATTCGAATTTTTCAATTTTCGTTTTTCCGAATTTTTAAATTTTCGAATTTTCGGACTTCCGAAATTTCCATTTTCCGAATTTTTTTAATTTCCGAATTTATGAATTTCGGATTTTCGTTTTTTATTTTCGATTTTTTTATTCGATTTTTTTAATTTTCATATCTTTTAATTTTCAAAATTCCGAATTTTCGATTTTTTCGAAATTTCGAATTATTCATTTTAGATTTTTCAAATATTCGAATTTTTCATTTTCGATTCTTCGAATTTCGAATATTCGAATTTTCGAATCTTTCATTTTTTTATTTTTTGAAATTTCGAATTTTCGAATCTTTCATTTTCGAAATTTCGAATTTTCGAATTTTTCGAATTTTCAAATTTTTTATTTTTCGAATTTTTCATTTTCGAAAATGAAAAATTCGAAAAATGTGAAAATTCGAAAATTCGAAATTTCAAAAATTAAAAATTCGAAAATTAAATAATTCGAAGATTCGAATTAGAGAATTCGAAAACTGAAAAAAAATCAAAAATTCGAATTTTCGAATATTCGAATAATTTAATTTTCGAAATTTCGAATTTTCTAATTTCGAATTTTCTAATTTCGAATTTTCACATTTTTTTCACAAATAAAAAATTACGAAAATTCAAATATTCGAAATTTCGAAATTGTAACATTAAAAAATCTAAAATTCGAAAATGGTAATTCTAATTTTTGAATTTCCGAAAAAAACATTTTTTTCATTTTCGTTTCATTCGTTTTTTTCGGAAATTTCGTTTTTTTTTCATTTTATTCGTTTTTTGCTTTTTCGGAAATCCGAAAATTCCGAATTTTCGAATTTACCGAATTTACGAAAAAAGCAAAAAAAACGAATAAAACGGAAAAAAATTATTTTCCGATTTTTCCCGAATTTCCGAAAGAATAAAAAAAAACGAATGAAACAAAAACGAAAAAAAATTTTTTTTTCATTTCCCGAATTTCAGAATTTCCGAAAATAAAAATAAAAAAATAACATAAACGAAAAAAACGAATTTTTTGTCAGTGCACATGTCTAATAGAATGTTTAAAAATAGATTAGATTTCTGATAGAATGTTTAAAAATAGCCCTCATTTTTAAATGGAGTAAAATATTGAAGTCATTTTTATTTTACAAAAATAAGACTCCCTGCGGGCCCTAAAATTGTAGCAGCCCCCCCATGGGAATCGAACCCACGGATCTTGGTAATTGAGCATAGTGTATTTATGCTCTGAGCCACCAAGGCTGCCCAAATTCACTCTTGGAAATTAGCAGCTAAAAGATCACTAACTCTGTTAGATTGCTGATAGAATGTTTAAAAATAGCCCTCATTTTTAAATGGAGTAAAATATTGAAGTCATTTTTATTTTACAAAAATAAGACTCCCTGCGGGCCCTAAAATTGTAGCAGCCCCCCATGGGAATCGAACCCACGGATCTTGGTAATTGAGCATAGTGTACTTAAATGAAGTAAAAGTTTGAATTGATTTTTTTTATTTTATTTTTTACAAAAACAAGCCTCCCTCTCAAAGAATAGAATGTTTAAAAATAGCCCTCATTATTAAATGGAGTAAAATATTGAAGTCATTTTTATTTTACAAAAATAAGACTCCCTGCGAGCCCTAAAATTGTAGCAGCCCCCCATGGGCATCGAACCCATGGATCTTGGTAATTGAGCATAGTGTATTTATGCTCTGAGCCACCAAGCTGCCCAAATACACGCTTGGAAATTAGCAGCTAAAAGATCACTAACTCTGTTAGATTGCTGATAGAATGTTTAAAAATAGCCCTCATTTTTAAATGGAGTAAAATATTGAAGTCATTTTTATTTTACAAAAATAAGACTCCCTGCGGGCCCTAAAATTGTAGCAGCCCCCCATGGGAATCAAACCCACGTATATTGGTAATTGAGCATAGTGTACTTAAATGAAGTAAAAGTTTGAATTGATTTTTTTTATTTTATTTTTTACAAAAACAAGCCTCCCTCTCAAAGAATAGAATGTTTAAAAATAGCCCTCATTATTAAATGGAGTAAAATATTGAAGTCATTTTTATTTTACAAAAATAAGACTCCCTGCGGGCCCTAAAATTGTAGCAGCCCCCTATGGGAATCGAACCCACGGATCTTGGTAATTGAGCATAGTGTACTTATGCTCTGAGCCACCAAGGCTGCCCAAATTAGCAGCTAAAAGATCACTTACTCAGTTAGATTGCTGCTAAGTGCGTGTGTGTATTTTTATATAGGGCTGATACCATTGACAACCCAGGCCCAGATTCACAGAGCGATTACGCCTGCGCAACTGGTGTTGCGCGTGCGTAAGTCTAAATGTGCGCGTGCGTTTAGATGCGTGCGATTCAGAAAACGATTTACGCCAGAAATCTATTTTTTTTTGTCCGGCGTAATTTCGTTAGACAGACGCATCCGTCCGCGCAAAAATGCGCTAGACACACCATTGATTTGCTAGTCAAATATGCTAATGAGGGACTTACGGGGATCCACAAAAAAACGTTGTTGCTGCGCAGGCTACGCGGTGTGCGCAACAGCAAAATGTTCTGTCTAAAATTAGAGCTGATAAAAGCTGGTCTAAAAAATGAAAAAAAGTCTACTTGTCAGATAAAGCAACACTGTTAGTGAGGAGTTCAGCAGTCACACGTGTTGCCCAACAATCTGTATGCCAACATGCCAGGGGCATCGTCGCGCATAGCTATACTACTGACTTTAGATGAACAAAGAAGGAGGAGGGCACGGAGGATGGCACTAAGGAGGGCACGGGAGATGTTTTTTTTTTTTTATTTGCTTATATAAAATTTACAATTTAATCTAATCTAATACAATATTCTTATCTGATACAAGCCCCTCACTCTTCACTTGATATATCACACACGCATAGACATCTATGGCATGAGTGATTCTGAGGTGTCTCGCATCTTCAGATTCATCCCTCATGCCATCATGGAATTACCACAACCTTGCAGGAGGACATCAGCAGCCCAACACATGGCACCACCCATGACACCCATGACAGCTACATATACAATCAGAGCCCCATCCCCACAGATTTCGAACAGAACATGTATGGGGACAGCTGGCTGGTTGGTGAGTGACATGGGAGTCAGGCATGACTATCCCCTCCCGTGATGCACACCTCACAAGTGGCACATGCATGACTAACATTCTCCTGTTTTTTACCTTCAAGGTGACTCTGCATATGCACTGGGACCCCATCTCATGACCCCATCTCATGCCAGCTCACATTATGCATCTTTGCACGTTAAACACACACATTAATCATGGCACAATGAGAATGCATGCATGCACACCACTGTGGTCCCTAGCACACACACACCACATCGTCATCACATTGGATTGGCACCAGTCCACCATGCAAGACTTGTGAGCTGCAACGCCATGCCACGGCTCCAATTATGTCACTGTACATTCATACACCATTCACACAGACCTGGGGATCACTTGTCCACCACAAATGAGGGTGACACCCCTTTTCCCGCAGGAATATCACCCCCACATTCCAAAATCATACACAAACAGAACCAAAAAA
Organism: Rana kukunoris; assembly: GCA_029574335.1. Classification (NCBI taxonomy): domain Eukaryota; kingdom Metazoa; phylum Chordata; class Amphibia; order Anura; family Ranidae; genus Rana; species Rana kukunoris. Next base: position 38,186,832 of record CM056052.1, read on the forward strand.
ATTAAATAAATGACGAGCAAAAATAAAAAATGCCCAGCAAAAATATAATTTAAACAAAATAACAACAAAGAAAACACAAAAAAGACAAAAATCACTCTGCAAAACAGTCCCCAAATATCTCAAAGACACGTCACAAACAAACAAAAGCACCTTGCTGTATAGGAAGGGATACAAAGGGATGTATTTTTGCAAAGGAAGTGCATTTGTGTCTGTCTATTTATGCTGTCTGCGTAGTTCATAAAGTTGCCCTAGTCCATTTCCAATTTCACTGATTGCGCCGCTCCCTAGTTGTGAGCATGCGCACATCGGAGCTGACCATGGTCTCGTTCAAGCGCGCATGCGTGAGCCGGCCGGCCCTTCATTTGCATGGGGTCACGGCTCATTTCAATGTAACACGCCCACGTCCCTCCCAATTTGTATTACTCCTCCTTACGCCTCTGGAAAAAACCTTACGCTTGCGCAATTTCCTGCGCAAAAGCTACGTGAATCGGGGGATTACGCGGCTAGATGGCGCAAGTCTAACGTAATGGCAGTGCGCTACGCCGGACCGATAATGCGCCGATGTACGTGAATCTGGGCCCCAATCTGTATAACTTTTTGCTGTCAAAAGTCATATTCTTATGATGATCCATGTATAATATGTATATACAGTGTATACTGTGTAATTTTGATCTATTTATTTATATACTGTATTTCTATATAGATTTTTTCTATATAGTTTTTTTATTTATGTCGTAAAAAAAGTCTGCCTGTTTTCTGTAAAAAAAAAAGCTCAAGGTACCCTATAATAGAATGTTTAAAAATAGCCCTTATTTTTAAATGAAGTAAAAGTTTGAATTGATATTTTTTATTTTATGTTTTACAAAAACAAGCCTCTCTCTCAGAGAATAGAATGTAGACATGTGCATTTCGTTTAGTTTCTAATTCGTTTTTCAAATCGGAAATTCGTTAATTCCAAATTTTCGTATTAACAAATTTTTAATTTCCGAATTTTCGGACTTCCGAAAATTTCGAATTTCCGAATTTTCGGAATTCCGAAAAAACGAATTTTTAAATTTTCGTTTTTCGTTTTTCCGAATTTTTAAATTTTCGAATTTTCGGACTTTCGAAATTTCCATTTTCCGAATTTTTTTAATTTCCGAATTTCGGATTTTCGTTTTTTATTTTCGATTTTTTTAATTTTCATATTTTTTAATTTTCAAAATTCCGAAGATTTGAATTAGAGAATTCGAAAACTGAAAAAAAATGTATTTTTCGAATTTTTCATTTTCGAAAAATAAAAATTTGAAAAATGTGAAAATTCGAAATTCGAAATTTCAAAAATTAAAAATTCGAAAATTAAATAATTCGAAGATTCGAATTAGAGAATTCGAAAACTGAAAAAAATCAAAAATTCGAATTTTCGAATTATTTAATTTTCGAAATTTCGAATTTTCGAATTTCGAAATTTCGAATTTTCTAATTTCGAATTTTCTAATTTCGAATTTTCACATTTTTTTTCACAAATAAAAAATTACGAAAATTCAAATATTCGAAATTTCGAAATTGTAACATTAAAAAATCTAAAGTTTGAAAATCTAAAATTCGAAAATGGTAATTCTAATTTTTGAATTTCGTTTCATTCGTTTTTTTCGGAAATTTTGTTTTTTTTCCATTTTATTCGTTTTTTGCTTTTTCGGAAATGCGAAAATTCCAAATTTCGAAATCACGAATTCCCCGAATTTACGAAAAAAGCAAAAAAAACGAATAAAACGGAAAAAATAATTTTCCGATTTTCCTGAATTTCCGAATAAATAAAAAAAACGAATGAAACTGGTGATCAGTGGGAAGAATGTCCCTTACATTGGTGATCAGTGAGAAGAATGCTCCTTACATTGGTGATTGGTGGGAAGAATGTTCCTTACATTGGTGATCAGTGGGAAGAATGTTCCTTACATTGGTGATCAGTGGGAAGAATGCCCATTACATTGGTGATCAGTGGGAAGAATGTCCCTTACATTGGTGATCAGTGGGAAGAATGCTCCTTACATTGGTGATCAGTGGGAAGAATGTTCCTTACATTGGTGATCAGTGGTAAGAATGCTCCTTACATTGGGGATCAGTGGGAAGAATGTTCCTTACATTGGTGATCAGTGGGAAGAATGCTCCTTACATTGGTGGTCAGTGAGAAGAATGCTCCTTACATTGGTGGTCAGTGGGAAGAATGTTCCTTACATTGGTGATCAGTGGGAAGAATGTTCCTTACATTGGTGATCAGTGGGAAGAATGTCCCTTACATTGGTGATCAGTGGGAAGAATGTTCCTTACATTGGTGATTGGTGGGAAGAATGTTCCTTACATTGGTGATCAGTGGTAAGAATGCTCCTTACATTGGTGATCAGTGGGAAGAATGTTCCTTACATTGGTGATCAGTGGTAAGAATGCTCCTTACATTGGGGATCAGTGGGAAGAATGTTCCTTACATTGGTGATCAGTGGGAAGAATGTCCCTTACATTGGTGATTGGTGGGAAGAATGCTCCTTACATTGGTGATCAGTGGGAAGAATGCTCCTTACATTGGTGATCAGTGGGAAGAATGCTCCTTACATTGGTGATCAGTGGGAAGAATGTCCCTTACATTGGTGATCAGTGGGAAGAATGCCCCTTACATTGGCGATCAGTGGTAAGAATGTCCCTTACATTGGTGATCAGTGGGAAGAATGTCCCTTACATTGGTGATCAGTGGGAAGAATGCTCCTTACATTGGTGATCAGTGAGAAGAATGCCCCTTACATTGGTGATCAGTGAGAAGAATGCTCCTTACATTGGTGATCAGTGGGAAGAATGTTCCTTACATTGGTGATCAGTGAGAAGAATGTCCCTTACATTGGTGATCAGTGGGAAGAATGTCCCTTACATTGGTGATCAGTGGGAAGAATGTTCCTTACATTGGTGATCAGTGGGAAGAATGTTCCTTACATTGGTGATCAGTGGGAAGAATGCTCCTTACATTGGTGATCAGTGGGAAGAATGCCCCTTACATTGGTGATCAGTGGGAAGAATGTCCCTTACATTGGTGATCAGTGGTAAGAATGTTCCTTACATTGGTGATCAGTGAGAAGAATGTCCCTTACATTGGTGATCATTGGGAAGAATGTTCCTTACATTGGTGGTCAGTGGGAAGAATGCTCCTTACATTGGTGATCAGTGGGAAGAATGTCCCTTACATTGGTGATCATTGGGAAGAATGTTCCTTACATTGGTGGTCAGTGGGAAGAATGCTCCTTACATTGGTGATCAGTGGGAAGAATGCTCCTTACATTGGTGGTCAGTGGTAAGAATGCTCCTTACATTGGTGATCAGTGGTAAGAATGTTCCTTACATTGGTGGTCAGTGGGAAGAATGTTCCTTACATTGGTGGTCAGTGGTAAGAATGTTCCTTACATTGGTGATCAGTGGTAAGAATGTTCCTTACATTGGTGGTCAGTGGGAAGAATGTTCCTTACATTGGTGGTCAGTGGTAAGAATGCTCTTTACATTGGTGGTCAGTGGGAAGAATGCTCCTTACATTGGTAGTTAGTGGAAAGAATGCTCCTTACATTGGTGGTTATTGGAAAGATTGCTCCTAACGTTAGTGGTCCGTGGGTAAAATGCCTCTTACATTGCTGGTCAGGGAGAAGAATGCCCCAGAATTCCCCAGAATGCCACCCTTATAGACAGCACAGTAAAAAATGTAATTGGTGTCATGCTGCTGGCTCTGCTAAGTGGCATTAGACCTGAAACTACGTAGGCACCATCAGATGAAAGGCCACACAACCACAGCTCAAGGAACCCCTGGCAACCTCTGAAGGAACCCTGAAGTTCCTCGTTGAAAATGACTGATCTAAACACCTAACCCTCAACCTAACATTTAACATATCTGTGACTAAATTAAACCCACCTATCCTGACTATAATGACTATAATTCCCCTTGTTGTAAATGATAAAAAAACAACTTGTAATACCTATCCTGTAGACCAGTGGTCTCCAAACTGTGGTCCGGGGGCTGGATGTCGCTCTTTGCTTGCCTTTATCTGGCCCTTGGGGCACTATTTTACCAACTGATGCACCTTTCCCCCTACTGACGCCATCACTTTTCTTCTCATTACAACCAATGAAGGGACACTGATGGGGGGGGGCATTTTCAACTCTCACTGGCCACAGTCTGGCCCCACCTAAAGCCTAAGGTAAAATAAACTGGGCCTTTGCTTAAAATGTTTGGAGACCCCTGCTGTAGACAATTGCTCAAGGCTTCCATGGTGGCCGGTTAGGTGACACAAAGTTTAGGTATTGTCAATTGGCTAGGGAAGTTTACCTTTACCAGTAAGACCTAATCAAGCTGTATCATTGGTTACTGGAATCAATAACCCCTTTGGCTAAGCTACTACTGGAATAGCAGACCTAAAGCTCATCCAAAGTTTAGAATGTAAATACCTAATGAAGCCCTTGTCCAGACGAGGTCTTTAGAATCGACAAGGACAAATGAAAGGTTGAGATATTATTGGCTAAAGATTATTGATTAGCTTAGAATTAGAATAGATGAAGCAAATGCCTATTATGTAAATGTACAATGAAGATTGTTGTTCTCTCGGGAAATGTGGGAGCTCGGAGCCAATTAACATAGTGTTGTGAAATCTCCACTCTTGGCTTCCCATAAAGTATGTATGTGTTTGTATACATAACAGATAAAATATTACTCGAAGAAGAAACATCCTCAGTACTGCACTTGTCTGAAGTGAAATTGCATTTGGATTCAACATCTGTGTTTTATTGAGTTAAGCTGCCTGTGGATGGTGCCAAGTTATCTGGTTACCATACCGTCCAGATATATTGGGTCTATGGAGGTATGTCCATGCATAAAGCAGCATTTGAAACAGAACTCTGAAATCAGCAGACTCTGGTCCTTATCTCACTAATGAACTTTGTTAGTATACAGAAATCCTACAGGCGGCAGAAGGTGATGTGGTGAATGAGGCCCCAGCGTGGCCTGGCTGCTGAGAAATGTGCAGAGACACAGACCCATTTATCACAGTGAGATGGCTTTATGAATGGAGATGGTAAGTGAGGTTAACACGTTCCACTCTGCAGCTCCTCGAGAGTGGGGCCCAGCTCATCCTGGATATATTTCACATTATTAATTCACGAGGGTGAATCAATGTCACAATGAAAGACTCATTAAGTCTCCACTCAATGGCGATGATCTCAGAGCCCTTAAAATACCAGCGCAGAGCCGCGACCGAGATCCAAGCTAAGTAATCCAGGGGAGAAAACGTTGAGTCCGCAATTATGATATCAGTGTGGCCTCGTCTTACCCCGCTCTGTGGTTTTGTGGCCAGCTTGGCAACTGGAAGGGGAGGCAGAGCACTGATTTCCACCTTTCTCTTACAAACAATGGCCGAACCAAAATCCTGATAGGCTTAATACACACAAAAACGGATATTTCACCCTTAGAAAGTTGCCCACCAAACCTTTTAGGGACTGGAAAGGAGTATGCCTCCTGTGACAATTACCAGAGGACCCATCATTACCCCTGGAGTCTTTATTTGTCTCAAGCTGGTTATACACCATTGTAAGAGTCCAGGGCTTACTACGCAGGCAGCAATGGCGCATTGCAGCAAAAGGAAATCCGTGCCTACTGTGCATGAGCCAAATAAGCCTCTATGCACCAACCTGCATTTGCGCAGAAGACCTGATGGAAAAAGGCAGGAAAATGCCCAGGGGGTACAAAGAAAGTGACCCCAACATGATGGAAAAAAGCAGGAAAATACACAAGAGGCGCACAGGAAGTGACCTCAACCTGATGGGAAAAAGGTGGGAAAATGCCCAGGAGGCGTAGAGGAAGTGACCTCAAACTTCCTTCTATAAGCCCAACCCAGACATTGCCAAATTGCTGGAGTATCTTCACTTCCCCCTTGTTCCTGTGCTAGTGTGTAAACTGTCTGAACTTGTTGTGACCTGAAAACCTATTTGACTACTCTTGATTGCTGCTTGCCATTGACCTCAGATTTGTACCTTGACCATTCTACTTCTTTGCCCCTTTTATACTCAGCTGCCAGATTGGATCTCGACTATTCTTTTGATTAACCTTTCTGTACTTCGCTGCCAGAGCGGACTTGACCCGGCTCGGAATTCAAACTAAGGCTTGTGCGGTGCTCCGCACCCCTGGCCCCAATGCTACTCGGTGTCCATTAAGTCTCCGTCTCCATCTCCAGAGGCTTCAAGGACCTGAGGTGCAATGGAGGCCTCCCCACTACTTCGGTCTCGCCTCAGGTAAGTGACCCCTTTGACAACCCTTCTATCAGAATGTACAACCTCTGCCAAAGAGTGAGGGCCACCCTAAGATAACTATTCAATGTGTATGGATTCAGCAAGACTCTTGTAGTACAAAAAGTTGTAAAATCAGCATTTCTCAAACCTTTGTTAGTCGTGGCCTTTAAAAGTATGCAAAATTGACAGTCTAAAATGTAGACAACACTGTTAATTATCAATAGTAAACCATGAGCCTGAGACAATGCACTCAATTGCCTTGATAAATTTACTTCACAAGAAGATCCCCCCATCACATCAATGCCCACCACATCAGAGTTACTCTTTCATGTTGAAAGGCTCGATCACATCAGAGGTCCACCTACACGTCCCTTGATCACATCGAAGTTCCCCCTATTCCTTAGGGGCCCCCATCACATCAGATTTCCCCAATACATGAGAGCTCCCATCACATCATTTACCCACCCTTCGGGGTTTCTCCTTCACGTCAGAAGCTCCATCACATCAGAGGTCCACCTGCACGTCCCCCGGTTTTGCAACTGGCTAAAGTAGGAACAGGTCAAATGTCAGGGACAGTGCTTAGCATTAGGGAAAGGTTCTGAATAGTGCAGGGACACTTTATCCTTCCTGGAAGCCTTCCCGCTTGGGTGAAGACTGGATAGGCCACATTCTTCTCCTCAAAGACAGATGCTGTCAGCACCTTTGGTCCACCACTCTACTGCAACTTAGATTTTACAACTTGTGAGTGCTCCCGATAGGGTTGCCTTCTTGCTGGGCCTGTTTGTATTGCTGGACTTCTGTTACAATATGTTTCTGCACCAGAACCCTGTGTGTTTCCTACTGCCGCATCACGCTGCACCTACCCACAGGCCTACCTAAACAACCCTTGTTTATTTGTGTCGTCGGGTCAAGGCCTTATTCTACATGGTTGGAAGATCTGAAGAAAATTGTACAATCAGACTGTAACATGTACAATCAAATCTAGATGATAGGAAATGTATCTGATGGAATAGGGACATGTTACCAAGGCAATCTCCCAGGCTTCACACGACAATCTGGAGGTTGTGCGGGCACACCTGCTTGCTGTGGACCACGGAAGTGTAATTTCTCCAGATCAAGTGATACAAATTTTGCCTGTACTTCAACCCACAATTAAATACATTATTAATGCACCACTCTTTCCGCTCCCTACTAATCCCGACTGCCGCAGTGACCACAAAGTCACAATCTGAACAAGAAACTATAATAAACTGTAAATGTTACCACTTATAAGCACATTTTGACCTTTTACTCATAAACATTAATAAATCTTTAGTTAGACAAACTAAATTATAAAAATAATTAGATCTTTTATTATTTATTTTAATCAATGCACAATTAACTAAAACTAATAAAAATAAATTCATTATATTTATTAAAAGATAAAATAATTTTAAATAAATTATTAATATAAAGTGCCATTATTTTATTACTACTGGGTTTGCTCCATCACATTATTTATTGATCCTATTCTTAGTAATCCAATAAATTTAATTAAAAAAATGATTAATATAAAGTACCATTATTTTATTACAACTGAGTTTGTTCCATCACATTATTTGATCCTTTTTCTAGTATAATCCATATACACCTATTTCATTATATTATCCATCATCAATGCTACACAATAAATAATGACCAATGTCAGCCATTAATGAAGCAGTTAAGGTCAAAGTCCATGTCGAGACCCCTGGGTGCCAAGACCTTGGTCTCATACACCCAGAATAACTAACGCTGACTGAGGGTTTCTAATAAAGTTACCTCCTCTCCAATGGCGGTTGACCTTTTCCACACCCCAAAATGTTAAACCCTTAGGGTTCCTGCCATGTACCCTAAAATGTTTGGATATACTATGTTTTTTCATTCCTTTTGTAATATTGTTTATGTGTTCGCATACCTTTACCAGCAGTGGTCTAGATGTGCGACCCACATATTGGAGCTTCCATGGGCACTCCATGGGTGGTTTATGTGTTGGAGTGCCCTTGCAAGCTCCAGTATGTGGGTATCTTGTTCCAGGTAATGGGGGGGCCATTTTTTTTTTACAGAAGAACAGATCCAGGATAGTGCTTTCCTTAAAGTGGTTCCATAATGAGGAAAGTATGGAGGTCGCCATTACTTCTTCTTTGAGAAGACTAGTTCATGGGCTATCATTCTGATGTGTTAGCTTCCTTTAAATCTCTGACCCAGAAAAAATATAGAGATAAGTAATTACAACACTTTTATAAAACTCATTTACCCCATGCTTGTTCTGCCAGACACAGCCAGACCACTAGAATTTTTCAAAAAAGGCCCAGCAATGGCAGCTCTCAATTTTTGTGACAGTCACTTAAAAGCCCATTACACCCTTAATTAAATGCCCACCATAAATCTTTAACTGAGTCTTAAGGTGGGGAAATATGACAGACTTTCCAATCACTTGACCACTGTGATTGGCTACCACATTAGTCACATGATTTGGAGCCTGCCCCAGTAGCGCTCGACCATAACTAGAAGCCGGAACTTGCTGGAAGTCCGCCCCGGCAGCACTCAACCTAACTAGAGACCAGGACCTGTTGCGGGCCCTCCCTGGCAGTGCTGAAACATAACTAGAGACCAGGACCTGTTGGGGGCCCTCCCTGGCAGTGCTAAAACATAACTAGAGACCAGGACCTGTTGGGGGCCCTCCCTGGCAGTGCTAAAACATAACTAGAGACCAGGACCTGTTGGGGCCCTCCCTGGCAGTGCTGAAACATAACTAGAGACCAGGACCTGTTGCGGGCCCTCCCTGGCAGTGCTGAAACATAACTAGAGACCAGGACCTGTTGGGGGCCCTCCCTGGCAGTGCTAAAACATAACTAGAGACCAGGACCTGTTGGGGCCCTCCCTGGCAGTGCTAAAACATAACTAGAGACCTGGACCTGTTGGTGTCAGCTGAGTCACTGTGCTGGGAGCGCACAGCGAGCGCACTTTCAGCACAGAAAACTCAGCCGCCGTAGATGTTTATGTGCAATTTGTGGGTGTTAGGGCTGCCCTCCTTGCCTATGCACCAATGTGTTATGTCGTCGGCACAAGGTTAAACACCTCCATAATTTAGCCTCTGTCCCCTCCAATGCATTTAGACAAAAAATGTTAACAAAAGATTTCTAAAACGTCTCAATTTTTACAAACTTTCATCAAAGTGGATTTCTCTCACCCCTAATTCTGTGAAAGGTCTGAGGTCCTTGGTTCAGTTCCCACACTAGTTTAAATGTGTTTGTATGCTCTAATACATTTGAGGACTTATTCCCTTTACCAAGTTCTGGTATGGAAATTGCTCCAAAATTTTCTCAAAACTGTAGAATTTTGGACTGTAATCTCTTTAGGATGACAGACACTGATAAGAAGGGATCGAAATTCTGAGTTCCATGTGTTAGCGCTCTATAAGTTATAAATAAACCGGCTGTATCTGTGAATGGAGGTCCATTTGTCCCCTTATCACTTCCGCTTATTGAATAAAAAATAACAAATGATTAATCGCCTGTCACACGCTTCCGAGAAACCCTTCACCTTCATTGCACACAAGGCTGGAAGTATTGCATCATATGGACGGGTGATGGCGACGGCTGCCATGGCAATAATCAGGTCGGATCTGCCAACTGATGGGAAGTGATAGTGTGATTGACCTATTAGTCACTCAGCATGTGGCCGGATAAAATTACCATGATCAGACGATGACCGGGATTTCATCACTTCTTCCAATCCCAGGCAGTACATAGGAAGAGCGCTGCTTTTAAAGAGAGACCTCTACCCCACTAATTTGCATTGCATTCCTGTCGTATTGTAAAGCGGAGTTCCACCCTAAAAATGATCTTTCTATTAACAGCTTGCCTTTAATGTAAAAAAAATAAAAAATGTACTCACTTCTATCTGGCTGTTACTAGGCAGATTTCGTAATCTGCCTAGTTCCTGCTCCGCGGTTGTTCAACTTCCTGTCCTAAGGCCCCATTGTCTCCTGGGAAATTATGACACTCATTTCCCAGGAGTCTCTGGGCATTACTGTGCCTAAAAATCACCCAGCATGCACCTCTCCCTGAAAACAAGGAACTGGGCTTCACATGCCCACACATATGATGGATACGGCCACAACATGAGCTAGCGGATGTAAGGCAAGTGTTTGCAATGATTTCTGGAACGATTGGGGAGCTATTGATATGTTTTAGGGACTATTTAATGTGATTAATTTTAGCTTTCAAAAAGGCCGGATTGTGCGTTGCGTTTTTGAGCTCCGTTTTCTTTGCCAAGTTCTCAATCAGCTGTTTAGCGGTTCCTTTGCGTTTTAGCTGTGGATTGGATGACCTTGGAGAGGGGAGGGAAGTCTCGCCTGCTGTTATCATGAGAGGGAACTCCAAGCCAAATTTCAAATAAAAAACTGGCATGGGTTTCCTTCCATGAGTAAACCAGGTTCTTAGGTCTGGTTTGGATTTTAATGGAGCCCCTATGACGGAAACCCCAAAGCACCCTGTCCCCATGTTGATAGGGACAAGGGCCTCTTCCCGACAACCCTGGCCGTTGGTTGTCTGGGTCTGCGGGGGCTTATTGGATTCCATCAGCCCCTCCCATCAGCAACGATCTAACTGCATTGCATAGAGAAGCACAGAAACACAGTGATGACATCACTGAATCTAAAAAAAAGGTATGTAATAAAAACAGAATGAATTTATTAAAAAAAAATACTTATGTTGATGAGGGAAGGTGAAATATAAGCAGAATAATCTTAAGCTTCTGAAGACGCCCAGTGGAAGGGACGAAACGCGTCAAGCATGGACGAGTAGTGATGTAATTTTTGGTAAATGAAACGCACGCTGAGGCTGCGATCCAACCTCATGATTCCCATGATACATGCCTGTATCACTACAACTTTTGTGAGTATTATTGCTTTCAACGTTTTTTTCATAAAACCAAACAGTACTAAGCTTGATCTTTATGCCAGAACACACTGCATCGCTGAGGACCGTAAAATCGGAGGAGTGGAGCACACAATCCATCTAAATCGCACCAGGACACTAATATGCCAGAACACACTGCATCGCTGAGGACCGTAAAATCGGAGGAGTGGAGCACACAATCCATCTAAATCGCACCAGGACACTAATATGCCAGTCTGACTTTTACTGTCAATGAGTGGGGAATACAGGCGAGGAGCACGGCACCACGGATTCTCTCTTGCTGGATTCAGTTGCACTGGTACTTTTTTTTCAACTTATGGACTATATGGATTAAAGCGGTTGTAAACCGCTGCACTTTTTTTTTTTACCTGCAAGGCAAAGGCATAATGTGCTAGTATGCATCGCTTACTAGCACATTATGTTAAAACATACTCTAAAACAAAGCCTTCCATGGTGTGATTTGTCATTGCAGGAGACTGCGTCCATCTTCACCCGGTCTTCCTTCCAGGTTCGTGGACTCCGGCTCTGTGACTTGTCAGAGCCACGATTTCCGTGCATTCACATGGGAGCCGCCGGTCACGGCACATGGCTCTGAAGAAACGTCACAGGTGGCCGTTCCTTCAAATCGCATGCGCTAGTGATGTCACTGGCTGCATGTATAGTAAATACCTCCTAAATGTGCACCATTTATGTTTACACCACCTATAGGTGAGCCTTATTATAGGCTTTCCTATAGGTAAAACGTAAAGATGGAATTTACTTTCTCTGAGGTGCCGTACACACGGCAGAGAACCTCGACGGGCAGAACACATCGTTCCGCCCGTCGAGGTTCTCTCCCGGCCGTCGGATTCGGCGACCCGCCCGTCGGGAATGGCAACCAGCCATTCTTCCAGGCGGGCCGTCGAGGAAATAGAGAGCGTGCTCTCTATTTCGGCTCGACGGGCTTCCCGACGGGAAGCTCGCTGAGACCGTACACACGGCCGAGGTCCTCGCTGGAATGTGCATTCCAGCGAGGTTCTCGCTGATTTTCAGCGAGAACCTCGGCCGTGTGTACGGCGCCTAAGATTGCTGCACTGGCACTTTATTCTAATTAGGTAGATACAAAATGATTAATTGGGATTTTTAAGGTGCAGAATGAGATACAATAATATCAAATATGATATATAACAAAAAAAAAAAAAATAGATAATTAATAATTAGAGAAAATAAAAAAAAAGGTTAAAAGGTTACAATTGGCAAATACATATCAATACAGTTTTATGGATACAGCACTGTAGCATGGAGTTCTCAACATGTTTCGCCCATATATCAGGCTTCTTCAGGGGATGCTGTCCAATTTTTTTTGAGGTACAAGCCTTCCAGGTCACTTGGGATGTTAATCAAATCACTAGGAAAGATCAGAGGTGTCTATCTGCATCAAGAAAACCATGTGCTGTGGGTGACCATAGGGGGCATTCAAGGACCAGAAAAACAAAGTTTTACAGAAGTAACTGTATTGATATGTACTTGCCCATTGTTACCTTTTAACAATTTTTTATTTGCTCTTTAAATAATGAAAAAAAAAATCTTATATATCATATTTGATATTATTGTATCTCATTCTGCACCTTAAAAATAACGCTTAAAGTGGATGTAAACTCACTCTCATCCTTTCTAAACTACTGCCTTAGTGCTGATCTATAAGGATGTCAGTAGACTCCCCGCCCTCCTCTACACTCCCCTTGTCAATGATCACTAACATCCAGTCAAAATCCAGAAAAGTAACCGCATGACTTCAGAAAAGGAGTGAGGTTAGTGCATGAGATATGTAAATAAGCTGTCACTCATAGCAAGGGGGCGGAATGGACTAAGGTTTTTCTCTGTAAGTCTGTTTTATTTCACTGAACAATAAACAAGGATTGCTCAGAGCTGGATTAACTCGGTGTGGCAAGACTGGGCACAGATGATAGGAAAACGTATACTGTACACTGTGACATCGAAAAAAACGGGTTTACATCCACTTTAATGCTTTCGTATCTACCTAAGGGACGTGGTGCTAATAATAAGTTTGCAGAAGTAACTGTATTGATATGTATTGATTGTTAACTTTTAACATTTTTTTATTTGCTCTTTAAATAATAATAAAAACATCTTATATATCATATTTGATATTATTGTATCTCATTCTCAGAGCTGGATTAACTCGGTGTGGCAAGACTGGGCACAGATGATAGGAAAACGTATACTGTACATTGTGACATCGAAAAAAACAGGTTTACATCCACTTTAATGCTTTCGTATCTACCTAAGGGACGTGGTGCTAATAATAAGTCGGTCTGCCCGTGGTTACAAAGTCCTTTTCCTTTATTTTCCTTTATTCACATTAGTCACTGTAAATGTATAGCCATTTATGAGATAACATTATTGAGTGTATTCATTATTTATTGATAAGAACAGTTTATTGATTACTAGTATAGGAGTAGCGCTTGGTTTTCTTTTGACATAGATGTCTAAGGTCCAGCCTCTGCGGCTTCCTCCATGGACACAGTGGAGAAAAAGGTGCAAAGGAAGTGTGTTACTGGCAGTGGCATCACCAGGGTTGGTGTCACCTGGTGCAGAAAAAATTGGTGTCACCTCACTGTCCACCAACTATAGTCTCCCCTCAGTACAGACCCCACACTACTAACTACAGACCCCCCTCCTGCAGTATAGATCCCCATCACTAAGTACAGACCACCCTCCATCAGTTTAGACCCCCCACTAATTACAGACCACCCTCCGTTAGTATAGACCCCCTCATCAGTACAGACACCCCTTCAGTGTAGAATCCCACTCTTAGTGCAGACACCCCCCTTTAGTGCAGACCCCCCCCCCTCAGTATAGACACCCCCTTAGTACAGACCCCCATCAGTATAGACAACCCCCTTAGTACAGACCCCCATCAGTATAGACACCCCCTTAGTACAGACCCCCATCAGTATAGACACCCCCCTTAGTTCAGACCCCCATCACCCACCTAGCAACGCCTCTAAGAACTAGTAAGCTGCAATGTCTTACATTCATGTTTTTAGGTTTAAGCCTTTACTTTGAAGGACACATGTAGCCCCGTACAAGATGGAGTCACTGTGGAGCTGGGCAGGGTGGTATCCTGGAATTTATTGCACAGAACCAGTCTTCAACCGGAAGTGCTCCCAGTGCGAGCGATAACGAGCAATTACGAGCAGTAATATGATTTTTATTATGTCACAGCTGGAAGGTCTAATTATTGAAGGCGCGCTCTCTGGCTGCCAGAGAGAGGTTGTAATTAATATGTCACAGAGAGCTGGAGGTTCCTGGAGCAGACAAAGCGTTTGTCACTGTGTGGTTTTCCCATCTAATGAATCAGAAGACAAAAAAGAGCTGAACGCACTGATCATGATCCGCCGCCTCAGCTATTAATGTCAGCCAGCGAGCGGCAAGGTCAAATGAGAGTCACCGGTGAGAAGCCTAGGCTCCGGAAAAAGCAAGATAGGTCCAGCAGAACCCAAAATGATATGTATTGTGGACCAGGGAGAAGAGGTAACATCCAGGGGCCCAAGGTTCCAAGAAGACCACTTCTTTCCCAGAGAATTTTTTTTTTGCACGCATATTTAAAAAATTATTTTAGACCTGAAGATTAATTAAACCCCCCCCCCCCAAAAAAAAAAAATCATTCTGAAAGCAGACACCCTGTAGAATAAAACAGCTGTAGTCCCACAGTGCATGCAGGCTCCATTCATAAATACTGATCTGTGAAGGTGTTTGATAAAGGTGTTCTATGATGAATACATTCGATAAGTGCAAAAAAGTGATCTCTGTATCAAGAATGCTAACAGTGGCTTCTGCATGAATGAAGCCTGAAAGCAATGCTTGCCTGCTCCATTCATAAATACTGATCTGTGGAGGTGTGGAATAAAGATGTTCTATGGGGTCCTTTATGAGGATAATTCTGTAACATGGTGATCCTTGCACACGGAATCAAACAAACACAAAGACATTTCAAATAGATTTCTACTAGCGTATGGTAGAGTTTAACCACTTCCTTACTGGGCATGTATACCCCCTTCCTGACCAGGTGAAATTTCAGCTTGTGGCACTGCGTCGCTTTAACTGACAATTGCGCGGTCGTGCGACGTGGCTCCCAAACAAAATTGACGTCCTTTTTTTCCCCACAAATAGAGCTTTCTTTTGGTGGTGTTTGATCACCTCTGCGGTTTTTATTTTTTGCGCTATAAACAGAAATAGAGCGACAATTTTGAAAAAAAAAACAATATTTTTTACTTGTTGCTGTAATAAATAGCCCATTTTATTTTTAAAAACACATTTTTTTTCTCAGTCTAGGCTATACGTATTCTTCTACATATTTTTGGTAAAAAAAAAAAAAAGTAGGGGACAGAATTATTATTATTTTTTATTTTTTTACTACTAATGGCGGCGATCAGTGTTTTTCTTGTGACTGCAACATTATGGCGGAGACATCGGACACTTTTGACACATTTTTGGCGCCGTTCACATTTATACAGCGATCAGTGCTATAAATATGCACTAATTACTGTACAAATGTGACTGGCATTGAAGGGGTTAACACTAGGGGGTGAGGAAGGGGTTAAATGTGTACCCTGAATTGTGTTCTGTGTGTGGAGGGGGACTGATGGGGGGAGGTGACCGATCTATGTCCTTATGTACTTGCACAACATGGGGATTCTAGAAATGAATCCTATGGCCGACCCTGATCAAGGCCAAGTCTAAAGGCTTTCTGTCCATCTTCAAATTTTCCACTTTAGAGTAGTTGTGGATCTCCGAGTACAGAGACAGCAGCTGTGCCGGTGGTTCCATGGTGTAATGGTTAGCACTCTGGACTCTGAATCCAGCGATCCGAGTTTAAATCTCGGTGGGACCTTCCTTTGAGTCAGACCATGCATTTCTACACAGATCGGTCTCCTCTCTCCCCTGACAGGACGTGGATCTCTGTGTTTACACACAGAGATCCACTTCTTGTCCCTGTAGCCGCCGATCCCGAGTGCCTGGCGGACATCGCGACCGCCAGGCACGTGCATCGGCATCTCAGCGATGCGGTGGGCACGCGTGCGCGACGCCGAAGGCTTTGCTTGCGCGCCACCCAGTGGCCTGGCGGAGGGCAGGCTGTAAAAACACGGACAGTTGCACGGCCGTGGGGTAGTGGTTAAAGGGGTTGTAAAGGTAAAAAAAAAATCCTAAAAAGCTTCCTTTACCTTAGTGCAGTCCTCCTTCACTTACCTCATCCTTCCATTTTGCTTATAAATGTCCTTATTTCTTTTGAGAAATCCTCACTTCCTGTTCTTCTGTCTGTAACTCCACACAGTAATGCCAGGCTTTCTCTCTGGTGTGGAGTTTCGTGCTCACCACCTCACCACCTCCCTTGGACAACTGGAGAGTCCTCTAAACACTAAACTGACGACCTTTTGAAGCGTTGCCTATAGAAAATCTGGACTTTTTTAATCGTAAAAACTGATTGTGTGTGGGCCCCATCTGACTTTTTTTCATCGTTGTAAAAAGATAGAACATGTTTTACATTTTTCCGATAAAAAAAAAAAAAACGATAGGAAATTCCGATCGTCTGTGTGGAACTCCATCAGAGAAAAATCTACGCATGCTCAGAATCAAGTCGACGCATGCTCGGAAGCATTGAAATTAATTTTTCTCGGCTCGTCGTAATGTTTTACATCACCACGTTTTGGACGGTCGGAATTTAGTCTGATGTGTGTATGCAAGACTGATAAAAGTCAGCTTCATCGGAATTCATCGGAATTCCGACAGAAAATTCCATCAGATTTTATGCCATCGGAAATCCGATCGTGTGTACGCGGCATTAGTGGTAGTTCCAATTTTTGATGTCTCCTGTTATTGCCGCAATTTTATCCTCTAATGGCGTGTACACACGACAAAAAAAGTCCGATGTGAGCTTTTGATCGGAAATTCCGACCACGTGTAGGCTCCATCGGAATTTTTCTGTTGGAATTTTGGCTAAGACAAATTTGAGAGCTGGTTCTAAAATTTTCCAACAAAAAACATTCTTGGAGGAAATTCCAATTGTCTGTATGCAATTCCGACGCACCAAAAAGCATGTGTGCTCGGAATCAAGTCGACGCATGCTCAGAATCAAGTCGACACATGCTCAGAAGCATTGAACTTTATTTTTCTCGGCTCGTCTTGGTGTTGTACGTCACCGCGTTCTTGACAGTCGGAATTTGGTGTGACCGTGTGTATGCAACAGAAGTTTGAGACAAGATTCTGTCAGAAAAAAAATCCACGGTTTCCTTTTTCAGATTTTCCGATCGTGCGTACATAAGACAGTGATTGTGAACTTTGGCACCCCAGATGTTTTGGAACTACATTTCCCATGATGCTCAACCACACTGCAGAGTGCATTAGCATCATGAGAAATGTAGTTTCAAAACATCTGGGGTGCCAAAGTTCACCATCACTGGCCTATGGTACCATAAAAAATCTTTCTTTTAGGGTGTCTTCTTTCAGAAAGCATATAATGTTTGAGGGTTTTGTGTAATCTTCAGGCCTAAAATTGTAACGGAATGGCCCGTGGGACCCAGAGGCTCTTGAAGGGTGTGGGGTACTCCTGTTTCAGCTTCACCAACGACTCTTGTGTCTAGGGTCATCCTATGTCCACTAGGGGCATAGGATGACTGAGAAATTATATCTCGGTTACATGAGATGGGACAGTAATGATAATTCACAATGTATTGCAGGATATCTTGAAATATTACAGGTTGTTGATTCTAAACCCAACCGGTCAATAGAGTTATTCATAATCGTATGTAAAAAAAAGAAGCAAACATGGCAGCGAAAAGGTCATTTTGGTATAAGGAACAGTATGTTAGTCAAACTATAATTTTTATTTAATTCAAGAAATGAGATCCTTGCTATACCTGGATACTGGAGTGGGATGTCTATCTTGGGCCCGATGACGTAGTGTCCCTCCTCGAGGCTGTGAGCCGTCACCGTTGTCCACTGTCGGCAGGAATGAATCAGGATGACGTCCTGGTCACTGACCCCCTCCACGTATTCCCCTGCAAGAGAGCATTAATCCATCAATCAATCAGTCTCCTTTATACGTAACATGGGAAAAGAATGAGGAAGATGAACTTAGTGTTATCAAGGATTTATAGAACGCTTGGACAGTAATTGTAAACGGCTCCTTTATTATCTTTACCATTAAAGCAGAACTCTGGGGAAAGTAAAGTTTCCCTCTTGCCTTCATCTGAACTGCAAGGGTTAAATGCCATCCTATCCCGAACCTCCTATGGCAGTGATGGTAAACCTTGGCACCCCAGATGTTTTGGAACTACATTTCCCATGATGCTCATCCACTCTGCAATGTACTTGAGCATCATGGGAAATGTAGTTCCAAAACATCTGGGGTGCCAAGGTTCGCCATCACTGGCCTATGGTACCACTTCTTATTAGTAAAGCATTATACAAAACCTTTCTCCAAAACCACAAAATATGGTGGTGGAGAAAATAAATTGGGACTTGTAAAAGAAGGCATACAGTCGTGCTCAAAAGTTTGCATACCCTGGCAGAAATTGTGACATTTTGGCATTAAAATTAAAAATATGACTGATCATGCTAAAAAATCTACCTAACCTTGGCTTGGTATCAAGCGATCCCTAAAATTTCCACTACTTATTAAGTGACTGGCATATTGAAAGCTTTGGATATCTGTTTATATCCTTTTCCATCTTTGTAAAGTTTCATTACCTTGTTACGCAGGTCTTTTGACTGTTCTTTTCTACCTCCTCGTGGCTCAGTGTCTAGCCTGCTTAGTGCATCCATGTGAGAGCTAACAAACTCATTGACTATTTATACACACACACACTAATTGTGATTTAAAAAGAAACAAATGTGGGAAATTAACTTTTAATTGCCATTTTAACCTGTGTGTGCCACCTTCTGTGTCTGTAATATGGCCAAACATTCCAGGGTATGTAAACTTTTCATCAGAAACATTTGGGGGATTTCTGTTATCATTATGGTTTAAAAAGGATCCAAAAAACTATGCGATAATAAATGGCTTAATTTGATTGCTATACTTATGCCACGTACACACGATCGGATTTCCGATGGGATAAAATCCGATGGAATTTGCCGTCGGAATTTCGATGAAGCTGACATTTATCAGTCTTGCCTACACACTATCAGGGCCGGATTCAGATACATCCGTGTATCTTTCCGGAGGCGTAGCGTATGCTATTTACGATACGCCTCCGCAACTTTAACAGGTAAGTGCCTTATTTAGAAAGCACTTGCTCCGTAAGTTGCGGCGGTGTAGCGTAAATTGGCCGGCGTAAGGGCCCCTAATTCAAAATAGGCAGGTAGGGGGCCTGATCCATGTAAATGAATCATGACCCCACGTAATTAAAAAATTTTCTGAACAGCGCATGCGCCGTCCGTGTACGTATCCCAGTGCTAATGCGCGAAATCACATCGCAAGTAGTCAATGAAAACGACGTGAACGTAACTTACGCCCAGCTCCATTCCCAAACGATTTACGCAAACGACGTAAACGACGTACAATTCGACGCTGTCCCGACGTCCATACTTAACATTGGCTGCACCTCATATAGCAGGGGTAACTTTACGCTGGACTAACGCTTACGCAAACAACGTAAAATACGACGCCCGGCCGCAAGTACGTTCGAGAATCGGCGTATCTAGCTCATTTGCATATTCAACACGGAAATCAACGGAAGCGCCACCTAGCGGCCAGAATAAATATGCAACTAAGATACGACGGCATAACAAACTTACGACGCTCGTATCTTAGCTGAATTCCGGCGTATCTTGTTTTCTGAATACAGAAAAAAGATACACCGGCTATTCTTAGTAGTTACGCGGCGTATCTCTAGATTGGCCGACGTAACTACGTTCTGAATCCGGCCCTATCAGACAAAATTCCAACCTTTCAAAATGCGGTACGACGAGCTGATAAAAATGAAGTTCAATGCTTCCGAGCAGGCGTCGACTTGATTCTCAGCATGCGTGGATTTTTCTCTGATGGAATTCCACACAGACGATCGAAACTTCCACACAATCATTTTTTCTGATGAAAAAAGTCCAACCCCTTTAAATCAGAGTTCCCAAAGCCCCCCTTAAATTAGAGTCCACAGAGCACCCCTTACATCTGAGTCCCCCTTACCTTATTGTACTAACTCAGAGGCAGGAGAGAGAAGGGAGGGGGGGGGGGACTTAAGTCACAGTCACAGACATTGGTTGGCGAGCTCACTCGCCCAAGGATTGAGGCTCAGGCTTTGACATCTTCCTTTCTAAATGTCTGCTGTCTACTGACCTTCAAATTTCTAGCTCACCTATCCCTTTCCTGAGGCACAGAACGCCAGGAATTGGAGTGTGGGCAGACAAGAGGGGTAAGGGTGGGAGGAGGGGGAGCAGATTGAGCCATCTCTCCTCTCCCATCCATTTATGTGGGTGGGGCCTGTGTACACACCGAATGTACTTGGTTGTGGTACACAGTTACTTGGGGAACCGCAGTCCATTCTGTATTATGAGGTCTGAAACCCGGACACGTGATTCAAAACCTGGATTGTCCAGGTCAATCCCAGATAGGTGGAAACCCTAGGCAGGCGGCCTCTGTACTTGGAAGGGAGACCTTGGAATGTTCTCAGCGCCCCCTACAGACAGATAGTGAGCGCCCTTACAGGTACGTGTTTTGGATAACTATGGGGAAGGAATGGGAGAAGGACCAATGTGAAGACCATGGCCGGTGTCTGATGAAATACCAAACATGGTGCTTACCATGGAGATTGTCTAGTAAGGCAAACTTCCAGCTGAAGGTCAAGAAAGACCAGGACTGGGCACTGCCACCCAGTGGCGTAGCATGGGTTGTCAGCGCCAGGGGCGAGGCAAGTCATTTACGCCCCCCTGACCCATGGACTTACCTATTTTTAGCTAGCTCCAGTCTGGTCACATGATCCACTATGTGAGACAGCGGTGGCTGTAGGGAAGAGGAGAGCGTGCTTGATAATGACTGGTAAAGCCTGGAGTGGTGACATCATACATCTGTTGTTGGGGCTCCCTCCTCTTCACACTCGTGACAGCGCCCCTCTAAATTTTGCGCCCGGGGCTGTGGGCCCCCTCGCACCCCCCACGCTACGCCACTGCTACCAACCACTCCATATAGGCATGCACCTTTAAAGGGGAATGCAATATTGGCTTTGCGTTTGTGATTTATAAAAATCTGCAAAAAAATAAGTTCTCCAAGCAAAACTTTCTTATAGTGTCCAGTAAGATTGTTGTTTCCCCACTACTAAAGTGATTGGTCACTTTAATGGACATCTTTCTTTCCTGCCACCGGCATTAAGAAGACGAGCTGTCAGGCCCGGGAGATCATCAGTGAGATATAGAGAACACGCAGATACTTGTGATGTTCCCATCAGATCTGGCAGTACAGATAACTTCCTGAGCTCATTAATACTCAGACTGATGTCTGTAGAAAGCAGCCTCTGAACAAGACCTTCTCTCTCATTAAAGTGAACTGGCTGCAGAATATAGAAAGAAGCTCCTGGTCACATATAAAATAGGCAAGATAAACGATAAGTCAAAGTTTGCAAGAGCCACACCTAAAAGATCTGAAAGCATGATATTTTGAAAATGTGTGCTTTATTTTGTTAAAAATAAAAATAAAATTGTAAAACATACCAACACATTTCGGGGGGGGGGGGGGGGGGGGGGTCCCTGGATGCCCCCTTCTTCAAGACGAGGATAAACATCAAGGGCCAGATTCAGGTAGATGGGAGCATCTTTGCTCCAGAGTAACGCTTCTCATTTGCGTTACGCTGCATAAATTTTAGGAGCAAGTGCTGTCATTCACGAAGCACTTGCTCCTAAAGTTGCGGCAGCGCATCGCAAATGAGCCGGCGGAATTCAAATTGGGCGGGTACGGGGCGTGTAGTATTAAAACGAAGCGCGTTCCCGCCGCGAACGTACTGCGCATGCGTCGAGTGTCAAAACATCCCCGTGCGCATGCTCCAAATTCTGTGAATGAACGTCAATGACGTCACATACCCATTCATGAACGTTTTACGCAAGCGACGTTTTTTTTTTTTTTTTTCGACGCGATGACGACGCCTATACCTAACATAGGATATTCCAACCCCATGTAGGTATAACTATGCGCCGCGTATCCCGTCCGGAAACGTCGTAACGTCACTGCGTCGCACCGGAATGCGATCGTGAATTGCCGATTTCCGCTCATTAACATATTTTTTGAGCGGAAATCGGCGGGAACGCCCCCGGCGCCATTTTTAAGTTGAAGTAACGATGCGATGGCGAAACTCAGTTACGCTGCTCCCATCGGAGCTTCAACCCGGCGTTTCTTGTTTTCTGGTTACAGAAAACAGAAACGCCGGCTTAAAGTCACAGTTAGGCTGGCGGATCACTGGATCCGCCAGCCTAACTGTTCCTGAATCTGGCCCCAAGTGTACACTCCCATAACAAATGATTACTCTATTAGTGTCACTGGTGATGTCAATGTCAGTTAGTCAGTTCCCACCAGTGTCAGTGTCAGTTAGTGTCAGATTGTCTGCCGCACGATCAAAGTCTCACTATAAGTTAATGATCACAGGCATTAGTAGGATAAATATATATATATATATATATATATATATATATATATATATATATATATATATATATCGCTGTATAACATGCACAGGCATATAACACGCACCTTAATTTTAAAAGGGAAGTTTTAGGAAAATTTGAAGCACTGACCACTACACTGACCTACCTGACCACTAAACTAACATACCTTATTACTATACTGACCTACCTGATTCCTACACTGACCACCACACTAACCTACCGGATTCCTATACTGACCAATACACTGGCCACTACACTAAACTACCCGATTCCTACACTGACCACTACACTGACCTACCTGACCACTACACTACCTTATCTCTACACTGATCTACCTGATCCCTAAACTGACCACTACACTGACCTACCTGATTCCTATACTGACCACTACACTAAACTACCTGATTCCTATACTGACCACTACACTGACCTACCTGATTCCTATACTGACCACTACACTAAACTACCTGATTCCTATACTGATCACTACACTGACCTACCTGATTCCTATACTGACCACTACACTAAACTACCTGATTCCTATACTGACCACTACACTGACCTACCTGATTCCTATACTGACCACTACACTAAACTACCTGATTCCTATACTGACCACTACACTGACCTACCTGATTCCTATACTGACCACTACACTAAACTACCTGATTCCTATACTGATCACTACACTGACCTACCTGATTCCTATACTGACCACTACACTAAACTACCTGATTCCTATACTGACCACTACACTGACCTACCTGATTCCTATACTGACCACTACACTAAACTACCTGATTCCTATACTGACCACTACACTGACCTACCCGACCTCTACACTGACCACTAGACTGGCCTACCTGATTCTTATACTGACCACTACACTGACGTACCTGACCCCTACGCTGACCACTACACTGACCTACCTGATTCCTATACTGACCACTACACTGGCCTATCTGAGTTCTATACTGACTACTACACTGACTTACCTGATTCCTGCATTACTCACCCCCCCCCCCCACACATGAACAGTGTAGATCGGTTGATTTTGCTCACCTCTCCATGGCCTCCATGATAATCTATTGGAGCAGGGCTTTCCCCAGCGCCAGGTACTGTTCCCGACACCCAGCCGCTCCTCAGTATCCCCTGCCAAAAGCTTCTCCAATAGCACGCTCTGCACTCCCTCCCCTCGATGTTCTCACACACATACAGGCCACCCACACCAGAGGGATCATGGGGGACAGGCTGGACTACGGGAGACCCTGGGTGGGGGGGGGGGCAACACAACACACTTGGGGGGGCACATTAATGATTTTGCACCCCCCAAATGTTGCACCTGGGACGAGAGTACCAGATGCCCCCCCCTCCATGCCACAGCAATCCGGGGACAAATCTGGACACTGGTCCTAGGGACAGTGTCCTCAATCCAGAGTAGGGTGACCACATTTCCATTCAGGGACATCCCCCCTTCCCAATAGTCAGCTTGTGTTGTAACGAATCACAGCACAGTGATTGGACACAAGAGGTGGGATTTAGGATTTCTCCAACCACAAGCAGGGGGCAGGGATTGTGCTCCTCCAGGCATTCCTGGCCAGAGCAAGTACTGTCAGTAAGTAAAGCGATGATGTGGTGGCAATTTTGGGGGCATCAGATTGGCCCAGGGGGTGGCTGTGTCACAGTTTCATTCCGGGACACTGTATTGTTCTGGAATGAAGGTGCCCGGGACAGACCTGCAAAATGCGGGACAATCCCGGGCAATCCGGGACACATGGTCACCCGAATCCAGAGACTGTCCCCAGAAACCGGGGATGTCTGGTCACCCTACTGTAGACAGTGAGACACAATGGTAAACATAGATTTTGAGCTAAAATACATACACTTTAACTGAATATTCATATATTTGAATGAACATAGTACTCTCACTCTTTACATGATCAAGCCCTTATGGGCACTCCGCCCATTTATGTAATTATATAAGATATAAGATATAACCTTATTATATATAATATAAGATCTAACGACCAGAAGACACATGTGACTTGGTGAAATCATAAACCATTTTTTTCTTCTCATAATAGTGCCATTGTTTTCATTTTTGAATGAATTTTGTCTTGTGAAGAAAACCCAGTTTTTGGTAAATTATCTCCATAGAGTAATCAATAAAGGCATTTTTGCAGGCCAGGAGCTGGCAAAGTGCTGAATGCAGATAAGTGAGGAGAAATTTAGTCCTAATTTCTGGGCTGTGTAACGAGGCTTGATTTGATATCCAGCGGATTAGCACTCTCGCTTTTAGTTTTAGTCTAAATGGATTTGATTCCCATTGATTTTCTATTTTAGAAAGGCCTGAGGCCTACTCCAGAGCCTCTCCATGGCAACGCTCACAGGCTGCTTCAGTCAGCTTGGCCCCATCAGGCAATGGAGTCTCCTTCTCCTTGAAGGTTGTTAAGGGGGAGATTTTATTTACTGATCCCTGAGTGAGATGTATACAGCGGCCTGCCGAGCTTCAAGGCTAAAATATGAAGTTCAAGTAAAAGTTACACCAAGTAAAAAAAATGAATAAGTTCGAATTTTTATACACTTTTCGTACAATAAGACAAGAGTATGCTAGGTGTCTGCGCCAGGATATGGTAGGAAAGAGGATGATTCTCATTAGTGGGGACATTGACAGCATTAAAAACCTGACAGAGCTTTTAACACCTTCCTCTATCCAAAACTAGAAAAAGAAAAGTTTGGCCTGAGTCAGTACTACTAAAATAAACTATGTTACTAAAAGTATTGGGACAACTGCCTTTACATGCACATGAACTTTAATGGCATCCCAGTCTTAGTCCGAAAGGGGTCCAATACAGTGGTGGCTGGTGCTCAAAATTTTTGGGGGGTGCAAACGAAAAAAAAAAAAACAACAATTGCAGCCTCACTGTGCCCATCAAATGCAGCCACTGGGCCAATCAAATGCAGCCACTGTGCCATCAATTGTCACCACTGTGCCATGCCATCAAACGCAGCCAGTGTGCCATCAATTGTCAGCACTATGCCATGCCATCAAACGCAGCCACTGTGCCATCAATTGTCACCACAGTGCCATGCCATCAAACGCAGCCACTGTGCCATCAATTGTCACCACTGTGCCATGCCATCAAATGCAGTCACTGTGCCATGCCATCAAACGCAGCCATTGTGCTATCAATTGTCACCACTGTGCCATGCCATCAAACGCAGCCACTGTGACATCAATTGTCACCACTGTGCAATGCCATCAAACACAGCCACTGTGCCATCAATTGTCACCACTGTGCCATGCCATCAAATGCAGTCACTGTGCCATGCCATCAAACGCAGCCACTGTGCCATCAATTGTCACCACTGTGCCATGCCATCAAATGCAGCTACTGTGCCATGCCATCAAACGCAGTCACTGTGCCATCAATTGTCACCACTGTGCCATGCCATCAAACGCAGTCACCGTGCCATGCCATCAAACACAGCCACTGTGCCAACAATTGTCACCACTGTCTAATGCCACCAAACGCAGCCACTGTGCCATCAATTGTCACCAATGTGCCATGCCATCAAACAGAGCCACTGTGCCATGACATCAAAGGGAACCACTGTGCCAATTGTCGCCACTGTGCCCTTTGTCGCCACTGTGCCCTTTAATTGTCGCTACTGAGCCAATTGATGCCACTGTACACCTTTAATTGTCGCCACTGTGGCCATTGTTGCCACTGTGCCCATTGATGCCACTGTGCCCATTGTCACCACTGTGCCCATTGTCACCACTGTGCCCATTGTCTCCACTGTGCCCATCGTCGCCGCTGTGCCCTGTGAAATGCCCATCCCCGCCGAGCACTTACCTTTCTGGGGGTCAGCCATCCTCCTTCCACGTTCCTCAATGTCTTCTCCTGCCCTCGATGACGCTTTAGTCAATCAGGCTACCGGTAACCAGAACCGGTGAACCTGATTGGCTGAGACGCCTGTCAGTCTTATCTAAGGAACGCACCCCCCGTACGTCCCTTAGATACATTTCCGGAAGCCTGAGGGCTGGCTCTCATAGGCACTTCTACACAGCCAACCAGCTGCCGTTATTCAGGTGGCCGGCACTCATCATCCGGCCATCTGAATAGTCGTGGCAACAATAACATAGATTCATGCAGTGCATGACCCTTCCTGTTCCTCTAACACACAGGTGTCAAACACAACAGCCCGCATTTCTCCTGCTCTCCAGGATTGAGTCTGAAAGAGTGACTCCTCCCCAGGGCTTGAACTGACTCCAGTAGTAATCGGCGTGCGTCCTAAGAGTAGGACGTACGGCTCCTGGAGCCAGATAGGCAGGGTTTTCCTCCCCCAGCATCAGCCTCCACTGTCAGATCCGCTCCGACCTTGAGCCGCCCCTGGATCCCCTGGTTTCTCTCTCCCTCTGGAGCCCCCACCTGCCAGAAACCAGACAGGCAGACGGTGTCAGACACTGCTAGGCAAGCCTGCACTATCCCTCCATTCCTCCTGCAATCCACCGCTTGGCTTCCCCCTGCTTCACCTGACCCCCCTGGCTTCCCTCCGTCACCCTTCTCCAGCAGGTAAGCCTTTCACTGAGGCTGCAGACGGCCGTCCTTTTGAGGACAGCAGCTGCTGCCACTTAAAAGCCCCTGCTATCTCCCTATCCACATCTCCCCTTCTATACCCCCTCACTACCCATCCGCCACCTGCCCTGCAATCCTTGGCAATTTTCAGCCATTTCTGGCATTTCTGGCTTCCAGGCCGGCGTTTTTCGATACATCCGCGCCGGCCTGGAAGCAATCGCGGCAGCCGCAATTTAGGAAAGGCCGCGGCTTCACCCGCGGCCTAGTGGCGCGCCGCTTCTCACCCCCTCCAACCGCCACCAAAGTCCGAAAACGGACTTGAACCCCACCCCATACCCCCAGGAAAGTTACCTCACACCCCGGTCTAGTAATCCTGGCCCCAAATAGTAGCACCGATCCACCCAATCTGGAAGCTTTACCAGTCTGGATCCTGCTACCGATCGGCAGGCCATTTTTGCTGCACCCAGCCCCAAATCTTAATCACCACTACAACTTGATCCAGGGGTTACCCGATCGCCTCTTACAGGGGTCAGGAAGGAATTTTTTCCCTGCCGGAGCATATTGGCCGAGCGCCGCCAGGGTTTTTTGCCTTCCTCTGGACCAAGCCAGGAGAGAGGAGTTTAGCCAATTCCTCTCCCCACTGCCCTAAAATCCCCCCCCTCCCCCCCCTGGTGTATTGGCGAACATGGCATGTAGGCAATATTCTGCCGAGACCATTTGGAGTTTGAGGCAATGCGCCGCAATACTGCCAGCCATCACCAGAAAGGCCCTAAGAACTGAGCGACTATGGAGAACCAATCATAGATCGACGGTTAGACATTTCAGACATTTACCCCAGGTCAAGCACATATCATGTGCTCTGATCAATACTAGATCGGCAGTAAAACACCGACTAGAAATCCGCGACTTCATTCAACAAAAGGATCTAGACTGTCTTTTTATTACAGAGAGCTGGCTCACAGCCGACTGTAACACCATTCTAGGAGAATTGGTGCCAGAAAATTACCGTATCATAACGGAAAACAGAATAGGGCAAAGAGGAGGCGGCCTGGCGGTGATCCACAAGACTCATCTTACGATCACCAAACCAGTCCGCCAAAACCCTCTTCCATTCATGGAAACCCTTACTCTGCAACTGCAAGCAAATACAAAGGAGACCATCCACGTTCTGCTCTGCTATAGGCCACCCGGCCCAAAATCGCAGCTGCTCTCATCATGGACGGATTTCTTCTCCACTTATACCCTCAACAGTAAACAACTTTTGCTGTTAGGGGATTTCAATCTCTGGGCCAATTCCTCACAAGACCCCATTGCCGACGCCTGTATTGACCACCTGGAAGGATTAGGATTGCAGCAACTAGTATGTGGGCCTACACATGCTTCAGGTCACACACTTGATCTTATTTTCAGACAAGCTCTGGAAATAAAAATTAGGGAAAATGAAAAATTGCCATGGACAGACCACCAGGCAATTATATTCAGTATTTCCACCATCCCCCCCGCAACAAAAACATCGAATCCAGTGGCAACACACTGGACTAGATGTCAGAAGAAGCTCCACTCGGAACTCTTCAAAACGACTTTAAGGAAAAAAATAGAAACAACCCAGCCGCAGCAAACGGCCGTTGAAACATTGAAAGCCATAAACTCGGCCATGCTACAGTCAGCCGACTTGGTAGCGCCGAAACGAATAACCCGCATTCGGAAAAACAACCGCAGCTGGTTTAACAACCAGCTGTCGTTACTGAAGCAAGAACGCAGAAGGGCAGAATCAGCCTGGAAAAGATGTTCTTCTGAGCTAAACCTATCCATCTACAAGGCGACCACAAGAAAATACCACAAAGGAATTTTCCAAGCCAAGAAGAATTATTTTTCGGAGGCTATCAACGGTGCCCAAAACCGCCCCCGCGAACTCTTCAAGATGGTCACCCAGACCATGAAACCAGGATGCATTTAAAGCCCCAGTTCGGACACACAAGAATTTTGCAGTGAGCTATCGGATTATTTCGTTAATAAAATCGAGGCAATCCGTGAAAGCATTCAGCAAAATTTTTCTCCCCTCAGCCCCCCCTGTAGCCTCTCACACAGCACCCATAGTAACTCTCCGATATCAGGTAAGTTCACCCTGGAACCCATCTCCATCGAGTCCACTAAGAATGTCATTTGTACTCTGCGCAATGGCGCAGCGCCAAATGACATTATCCCCACAAAACTGCTGAAGGAATGCGCCGACATCCTGGCTCCTCCCATCACGCAGCTTATCAACCAGTCTTTCTTGGAAGGCATAGTGCCCTCACAGTTGAAAGAGGGTGTAATCCAACCCATCCTGAAGAAACCCTCCCTGGACCCCAAGGACCCACTCCACCGCCGTCCCATAACAAGCCTCAACGTATTCTCTAAGATAATGGAAAAAGTAGTGGTACAACAGCTGCAACTGCATCTAGAGACCTACAAGCTACTTGATCCATTGCAATCAGGCTTCCGCCCCGGACATGGGACGGAAACAGCATTACTGAAAGTATGGGACGATGTTCTCAAGGCCGCAGACGAAGGAGAATCTTGTCTCCTGGTTCTATTGGACCTAAGTGCAGCTTTTGACACTGTAGACCACAATCTGTTACTGACTCGGCTTTCTGAAGTAGCCAGGGTCGCAGAAGGCGATTTATCTTGGTTCTCCTCTTTTTTGGAAAACCGATCGCAAACAGTGAAGCTAGGACCTTTTACGTCTGAAAAACGCACAGTAACATGCGGAGTCCCTCAAGGATCGCCTCTGTCACCAGTGCTATTCAACATCTACCTTCGTCCTCTTTTTGAGATTATTAGCAGCCAAAATCTGCTTTATCACTCTTATGCAGATGACACGCAACTGTATTTCCGCATCTGCAATAGACAGGATCACCACCTCAATCTAGAGACATGTCTCTCTTTGATAGAGGACTGGATGACAAAGAGTTATCTTAAACTCAATGGAGCGAAAACAGAACTTCTTCTGTTTCACGCCAAGCGAAGGAATCAACCCTCAACAGCGTGGTCTCCCCCACCTATTTTGGGCAAATTCATCACCCCTAGCGCCAAAGTCAAAAGCCTAGGGGTCATTTTTGACTCCTT
This sequence comes from Rana kukunoris, assembly GCA_029574335.1. Taxonomy (NCBI): domain Eukaryota; kingdom Metazoa; phylum Chordata; class Amphibia; order Anura; family Ranidae; genus Rana; species Rana kukunoris. The sequence continues at coordinate 38,217,403 of CM056052.1, forward strand.
TATGACAATGGACGCACAAATTGGGTCAGTGGTCAGCGGATCTCACCATCTACTGCGCCTACTACGCAGACTCACTCCGTTCATCCCTAAAGAAGATCTAGCGGTCGTGGTGGGAGCTATTGTAAACTCCAGGTTGGATTATGCAAATGCCCTTTACCTCGGTCTCCCCAAATACCAAATCGCTCGTCTGCAAGTCGTTCAAAATACGGCCGCCAGACTTGTGACTGGGAAAAAACCCTGGGAATCTATCTCACCTGCACTGAGAGCCCTTCATTGGCTGCCAGTTAAAGACAGAATCGCTTTTAAAGCCCTCTGTCTTACGCATAGATGTGTCCATGAGAATGCCCCCCTTTACTTATGCGAATTAATAAAAGCGCATAATCCAAATCGCGTTTTGCGATCCACGAATCAGAACCTGCTCCAGGTTCCGAAAGCCAACTTCAAGTCCAAAGGAGAAAGAAGATTTGCGATCCAGGGTCCCAGACTATGGAACGCTTTACCAACCAGCATTCGGTTGGAGGAGAACCACCTAGCATTTAGGAAAAAGGTCAAGACTTTTCTCTTTTGATATCAAAGGAGACAGGAACAACAAGCGCCCAGAGGCGATTCAGTTCGCATGTGCCGCGCTATATAAGTTCTCATTCATTCATTCATTCATTCAAGGCCCGTGGGCAAAACCCGACCCTTCAGGCCATTTCATGTGGCCCTCACACCTCTCCTGCAGCTGCAGGAGAGCTTCAGCCCTCCTCTGGTCCTACTCCAGACCCTTACTTTCTGCTTTCAAGCAATGCATCTTCTTCCCAGCAGCAGCATAAGGAAAGGGAGGTGCACTGTGATGTAAGGGAGAGTGGGGGACTCAACGTTTGATGGTGTGGTGGCTCTTGACTAGGGATGAGCCGAACACCCCCCCAGTTCAGTTCGCACCAGAACCAGACCAAAAGTTTGTGTGAACTTTAGAACCCCATTAAAGTCTATGGGACTCGAACGTTTGAAATCTAAAGTGCTCATTTTAAAGGCTAATATGCAAGTTATTGTCCTAAAAAGTGTTTGGGGACCTGGATCCTGCCCCAGGGGACATGTATCAATGCAAACATTTTTAAAAAAATGCATTTTTTTCGGTAGCAGTCATTTCAAATGACTTTTTATCCTTCAGAAATGACACTTTGTGCAGGGACAGTTCTAAACAAGGGAAACAAGCACTACTTTACAGGCATACTATACACACACCCCAGATACGAAATTTAAAGGAATATTTCACTTTTATTGTTTCACTTTAAGCATTCTTTTTAAACTTTTTTTTGCATTGATACATGTCCCCTGGGGCTGGACCCAGGTCCCCAAACACTTTTTATGACAACTTGCATATTAGCCTTTAAAATTAGCACTATAGATTTCTCCCATAGACTTTTCCAGGGTGTTCTGCGGCTTTTCGAATTTTCCAAATTGTTCGCTGTTCGGCGAACAGGCAATGTTCGAATCGAACATGAGTTTGACTCAAACTCGAAGCTCATCCCTACTCTTGACATCTAATGTAAAGGGGAGGGGATGCGCTGGACATCTAATCTTACAGATACAACTGGCCCTTTTAAGGGCAATCATCAGGGCTTTTTTTCTGGGGGAACTTGGAGGAACTCAGTTCCACCACCTTTGGCTCAGACCCTTTGGTGCCCGCTCACCACAATCACTTGTGAACACAAAAGTCTGGTTTCTGTGTTTACAAGTGACTGCTTTGTAACCCCCTGAACTCTGCACACTGTATGTAATGCAATTCTGGTATTTAATGCCCCTTTAAGACCCTTCTACTGTTTGTGAAATCTGAACAGGTCGTGGTTGAGTTCCTGCACCTATTTTCTGAGAAAAAAAGCTCTGGCAATCATAATGCTGATGCGGGCCACAATGAAATTAAGTTTGACACCCTTGCTCTAGAATGGGAACCCTGGTTAAGAAAGACTGATCGAATAAATAGAGCGTTCATTACACCGGGGTATATTACCCAGAAGTCCTTCTTTCTACTGCAGAGACTATTTGTATGTCGATAACTAAGCAGTTGACCTGGCAAGCCAAGTCCAGCTACAGTTATATGTGTAGCGCCCCCTTACTGTCAGTAATGGATGCTATTGTAGCGGGGGATGAGAGAGTTATCTGCTCTCATCCATGTTAATTGTTTAAATTTGCGTTTCGGGCTGGGCTGCCTGTGGTCCCATGTTCTGTTCTGAGGATATGTTACCATCCTTGGGCAGCGGATGGCGCCAGAGGGGTTCCAGAACAGAGCAGCCTTTCCTCAGCAGCCAATTGGAGGAGTGTTTCCCTCGCTGGGCATGGTGGGAGGGGGTATATCTGATGTGAGCGCCTTTTTGTCCGGGTCTTCTACCTGCAGCGGGTCGCAGGTGTGGCACCCACCTTCAGGGTATGCGCACACCACGAGGCTACCACTATGGCCTACCTGGCCAGGGCCTACACTATGCGGAGCTACGAACTCTGGGCCTCATGGCTCGGAGCCACTGATGCTGTCGGGGACCCCAGTGACTTGCTGGGTTCCCACTTCTACTGGGAGGAACCCAAGCTGGGTGCTGTTCGGTGGGGGATCGGTTTGAGGAGAACCCGGAGGCAGGTGATCCAACAGGGCTTGAACGAACCATCGGGGATCTGGTTGCCAGAAACTGACAGATCATATTCAGACTGTCAGGTGGTGACCTTCACTTAAAGACATAGGGCCAGATTCAGGTAGAGTTACGCCGGCGTATCAGTGATAAGCCGGCATAACTCACACTTTGCGCCGGCTTATCTGTTTTCTGTATGCAGAAAACAAGATACGCCGGTTTGCAGCAAAGATCCGACAGGCGTAATTGTATTACACCGTCGGATCTTAAAGGCAGTTTTAAAATGGCCGCCGGGGGCGTTCTCGCTGATTTACGGCGAGAATATGTAAATCAGCGAGATACGGCAAGTCACGAACGTACGCAGGCCCGACGCAGTCACTTTACGACGTTTTCCCGACGTAAAGATAAAGCAACAAAAAGCAGGCGCATCATATGTTAAGTATGGACGTCGTGACTGCGTCGAATTGGGGATTGATGTCATTGGGGATTGATGTCATTGACTTTCACGTCGAAAACATAATTTGAAGCATGCGCACTGGGATACACTGACGGCCGGCGCATGCGCAGTACTTTCGCCGCGGGATTGCGCTTATTTTAAATACTACCCGCCCAATTTTGAATTCCCATACTGGGAGGATTTGCTCTACAGCTCTTAAAACCTAATCCAATTAGAGCCAAGTCGGTGGCAGAGACTTGTTCCTTCCCAGAAGCTCTAAGTGACGCTCTGGCTGCCAGGCTCGTGAGAGGGTCTGTCCAGGGGCACTTCACCCACTCTGGCTAGAGTGGCGACGTGATAGATACAATTGTTGAAGGCAGGACTGCTTTCCTTATCCAAAGCCTGATGCTGCAAGGTTCTTCTTTCTTTCATCAACCTATCCTGTCTACTTCAAGTTGATGTTGGTCGTGTTTGACCAGGAATAAAGCATTGAAACAATTCAACCATCCGCTTAGACATTCAGTCACTGCTCTGCTCACCACTTTCACCCCTGGACACCACACAGAGGTAACTTAAATATGCCGATCCCAAATCTAATCAGCGGCTCCTGAATGGGGTAGCGCTACATATGTTTAGCGAGGAAAGGGGACGGTAAGGGGTTAATGTACATAAACCACAAATGTGCCCTCTCTGCCGTCCTCCTCTGTTTAATGTGAATATACTGTCCTTCCTCTTAAGCTGTATTATAGTGAATTAATTTATATCAAAGCATCACATAGCCTGTAATAAATCAGATCATGATATGGCTCTCATGCACTCAGGCTGACAGGGCCAAAAATAACAGGTCAATGTGCGTCAATCAGATACAATATATCCACTATAGTAAGGAGACCACATAGATCAATATACACAGGCAGGGCCTCTGTAGGGGCAGATTAATGGGCAACCACATGATGTGAGTAGCAAGCTCTCATGATTTACTGTGCACCCGGTATATGGATTTATAAGGACAGTCATACTTATTTAACGTGTACCTGCACTTTACCTAATCAGAGACAAATGACAGGTCTACTTAACCACTTGCTTACTGGGCACATATACCCCCTTCCTGCCCATGCGAAATTTCAGCTTTCGGCACTGTCACGCTTTGAATGACAATTGCGCGGTCGTGCGACGTGGCTCCCAAACAAAATTGACGTCCTTTTTTCTCTTCCGTTCATGGACGGACACAGCAGCATTGACCTTAGGGTTATATCACCTTCCTTCCAGGAGAGACTAGGCAGAAGAACAGCACTTCAAGTGTTAAAAACACTTCTGCAGTACAGCTCCTCCCAGGGGGCGTGGTTCCCCGGGTATATAACCCCCCACTCTGTCTGGACAGCTCCAGTTTTTTTCTGCCTAGCATCAGGAGTAGACTGGCCTCTATGAGTCCATGTACTCTGGATTTTTTAGCAATTTTTTTGCTTTTATTATTTTGGTTTCAGCATTTTTGGATCCTGGATTCTACTATCAACTGCTGACTGGGTGACAGGCTGGATCCTCGATCCTTTTAGTCCCCCCATTTTGGCTTTTTTTGCGCTATAAACAGGGAGGGGGAACCAGCTAATGCCTCGTACACACGATCCGGTTCTCAAATTTTCCGATGGGAAAAGTTCTGGTCGGAAAATCCGATCGTCTATATGCCATTACGACGTGCAAAAAAAAACATGCATGCTCGGAATCAGTTTGACGCATGCTCAGAATCATTGAACTTAATTTTCTCGGCTCGTCGTAGTATTGTACGTCATCGGGTTCTTGACGGTCGGAATTTTGTGTGACCATGTGTATGCAAGCCAAGCGTAATTCCGTCGGAAAAACTATCCATTGTTTTTCCAACGGCATTCGTTTTTGTTTTTTGCAGGGAGGGGGAACCAGCTAATGCTTTTTGGAGTTCTAGCATTAACCTTCATCATTCAATATGTAGAATATATATTATTTGTTTCCTTTTTATGCCTTTGATAGGCCCCAGGGTCAAAGTATGAGAAAAGAATATATGTGTCACATACCACTTAAACTGCCTAATCATATTAATGATTCACTTTCCTTGCGAAAGACGTCAAAGGATTAAAATAGGACAAAACATTAACATAAACATAGCAAGTGAACATTTATTTTTAGAAGAAATGCAAATTATATGGAATGGTGAAAGTTTTATTTTTCTACGGTATTAAAATAATATTAATGTAAGGAGCATTCTTCCCACTGACCACCAATGTAAGGAACATTCTTCTCTATGACCACCAATGTAAGGAACATTCTTCTCTATGACCACCAATGTAAGGAGCATTCTTCCCACTGACCACCAATGTAAGGAACATTCTTCCCACTGACCACCAATGTAAGGAACATTCTTCCCACTGATCACCAATGTAAGGAACATTCTTCCCACTGACCACCAATGTAAGGAACATTCTTCTCACTGATCACCAATGTAAGAGACATTCTTCCCACTGATCACCAATGTAAGGAACATTCTTCCCACTGATCACCAATGTAAGGAGCATTCTTCCCACTGACCACCAATGTAAGGAACATTCTTCCCACTGACCACCAATGTAAGGAACATTCTTCCCACTGATCACCAATATAAGGGACATTCTTCCCACTGACCACCAATGTAAGGGACATTCTTCCCACTGATCACCAATGTAAGGGACATTCTTCCCACTGATCACCAATGTAAGAGACATTCTTCCCACTGACCACCAATGTAAGGGACATTCTTCCCACTGACCACCAATGTAAGGGACATTCTTCCCACTGATCACCAATGTAAGAGACATTCTTCCCACTGACCACCAATGTAAGGGACATTCTTCTCTATGACCACCAATGTAAGGGACATTCTTCTCACTGACCATCAATGTAAGGAGCATTATTCCCACTGATCACCAATGTAAGGGACATTCTTCCCACTGATCACCAATGTAAGAAACATTCTTCCCACTGATCACCAATGTAAGGAACATTCTTCTCACTGATCACCGATGTAAGGGACATTCTTCCCACTGATCACCAATGTAAGGGACATTCTTCTCACTGATCACCAATGTAAGGGACATTCTTCCCACTGACCACCAATGTAAGGGACATTCTTCCCACTGATCACCAATGTAAGGAACATTCTTCCCACTGATCACCAATGTAAGGAGCATTCTTCCCACCAATCACCAATGTAAGGAGCATTCTTCCCACTGATCACCAATGTAAGGGACATTCTTCCCACTGATCACCAATGTAAGGAACATTCTTCCCACTGATCACCAATGTAAGGAACATTCTTCCCACTGATCACCAATGTAAGGGACATTCTTCCCACTGATCACCAATGTAAGGAACATTCTTCCCACTGATCACCAATGTAAGGAGCATTCTTCCCACTGATCACCAATGTAAGGAACATTCTTCCCACTGATCACCAATGTAAGGAACATTCTTCCCACTGATCACCAATGTAAGGAGCATTCTTCCCACCAATCACCAATGTAAGGAGCATTCTTCCCACTGATCACCAATGTAAGGGACATTCTTCCCACTGATCACCAATGTAAGGAACATTCTTCCCACTGATCACCAATGTAAGGAACATTCTTCCCACTGATCACCAATGTAAGGGACATTCTTCCCACTGATCACCAATGTAAGGGACATTCTTCCCACTGATCACCAATGTAAGGGACATTCTTCCCACTGATCACCAATGTAAGGAACATTCTTCCCACTGATCACCAATGTAAGGAGCATTCTTCTCACTGATCACCAATGTAAGGGACATTCTTCCCACTGATCACCAATGTAAGGGACATTCTTCCTACTGATCACCAATGTAAGGAACATTCTTCCCACTGATCACCAATGTAAGGAGCATTCTTCCCACTGATCACCAATGTAAGGGACATTCTTCCCACTGATCACCAATGTAAGGGACATTCTTCCCACTGATCACCAATGTAAGGGGCATTCTTCCCACTGATCACCAATGTAAGGAGCATTCTTCCCACTGATCACCAATGTAAGGAGCATTCTTCCCACCAATCACCAATGTAAGGGTCATTCTTTCCCCTTTCCACCAATATAAGGACCACTCTTCCCACTGACCTTCAATGTAAGGGCCATTCTTCCCAAGGACCACCAATAAATACATTTTACACAGGGGTTCCTTGTGACCTGAATATAGTGTGTTATTAGTAGGTCAACATTTTCAATTATTGTAGTAAAGCTCATTTTTATTGTGACTTTTAAATTTCCCATGCATCCTGTTCCATAGTTTTGGTATTGCATTGCATGAACAGATTCGTAGACTCTCCTTCTAGTGGTTATTTCTAAGGCCCCTTTCACACTGGGGCGGAGGTGCGATGGCGGTAAAGCGCCGCCATTTTTAGCAGAGCTTTACTGTTGGAATTGCGGCAGTATTTTGCCGCTCACTTGCGGTTTTGTTTTACCGCAAGGGTTAATACCGCCGGCAATGCGCCTCTGCGGAGGCAGTGTCCCATTGCTTTCAAAGGGCAGGAGCGGTGGAGGAGCAGTAAACACACCACTCCTAGCAGGACTTTTGGAGCGGTCCTGCTAGCGTACCGCTCTCGGGCTTTCCACACTGGAAAACAGCAGTCGCTGTTTCAAGACGGTTTGCAGGCGCTATTTTTAGCGCAATAGCACCTGCAAACCGACCCCAGTGTGAAAGGGGTCTAATACTAGTGTTTTAATTCACTCTGAATAGACTCATAGATTTGCACTGAGAATCAGCAAAGTATAATCACTGCACAACAATACTATGGAGAAAGGACAGCCTGCGTTGGTAATACGCATGAAGGCAGGTGCAGTCTATTTACGCAACTGCAGGTTGTGCTCTTCCATAGCAGCACTGCAGTTGGACAGGAAGTCAAGAGGAACATAATCTATAGTCTCCTGGGTCAATGGGGTAGCTATCTCATTGGATGCTGCCTCCCCATGTGACTCTAGCAGTCATCTTGGGTCAGGCTGAGCCTTTTTAAAGAGGAAGTAAACCCTTTCCAAAAAAAAAAAGAAAAACACCCTGCAAGACAAAGGCATAATGAGCTAGTATGCATCGTTACACTCCTCCATCGCCACCATCTCTCCTGGAGTGACTTCCGGGTATCGCGGCTCCGGCGCTGTGACTGGCCGGAGCTGTGATGACGTCACTCCAGTGCATGCGCGCGGGAGCCGCCAGTCACGGCACGCTCATTGCGGCACGCTCGCCATTTCTAAAGGTTACCACAGTGCGCCTGCGCCATTGTCTATGGTGCATGAGCCATAGACATTGGTGCCCGTCTTTTTTACAAGTATCTCCTAAACCGTGCAGGTTTAGGAGATATTTGTTGCACCTACAGGTAAGCCTTAATCTAGGCTTACTTGTAGGTAGAAGTAGTCTGTAAGGGTTTACAACCACTTTAAGACCCTGGCTCCTAGGTTTGGTGTGCATTTTGCTGTGAGTGGGTAGAGTAGGGACAGGTACCCTGCCTGGTAGGGACGGAACTAGCTGCAGGGAAAGGTTCCTGATGAGGAGGAAAAGAGTAGGGCTCAAAACCTCCCTGGACATCTTCCTTGCTTTGGCACAAGATGGCCAGGCCACATTCTGTCCCTCTCTGGTGCGCAGTCATATTGGAGCAGGAACGGTCCATCCCCCAGCTGTTCCAACAAAGTTGTGAGCATGAAATTGTCGAAAATGTTGATTGGACCCTGGGCAAAACATTTCTTAGGGCCCCCCTATGCAATTTTGCTCTCCACCTGCTCTAAGACAAACAATAAATATCAGTTAGGCGGCGTACACACGACCGAGGTTCTCGCTAGAAACCAGCGAGAACCTCACTGGGAGCTGCATTCCAACGAGAACCTCGGCCGTGTGTACGCTCCTGGCTCGCCCCGCCCGTCGGGAATCCCGTCGGGAATCCCGTCGAGCGAATAGAGAGCAGGCTCTCTATTTGCTCGACGGCCCGAGAGCAGGCTCTCTATTTGCTCGACGGCCCGTCTGGATGAATGGCCGGGCGAGAACCTCGACGGGCGGAACGATGTGTTCCGCCCGTCGAGGTTCTCGTACGTGTGTACGCCGCCTTAGACTTAAAATCAGTTTACTGTATCAGCTCAGGCAGTGATTGGGATTGGTTGCCAGAGGTTACAGCATATCATTACCACTTACTGACTGGTTGCTAGAGGTTACAGCACACATTACGGCTCACTGATTAGTTGCTAGAGGTTACAGCACACAACTTCTTGTTGATTGGTTGCTAGAGATTACTGTACAGTAATACTGCTCACTTATTGGTTGCTAGAGGTTACAGCACATAATTTCTTCACTGCAGAGGGGCATGTTATACATATACATTCCACATTTATTTACATATGACTGCCGCCTGCCTCGACTATATACATATGAATGATCCCGTTATTTACATATGAATACCGCCTGCCTCGACTATTTATATATAAATGCTCCCGCTAGTTACATATGAATGATGGTTATTTACGTGTAAACACAGGGTCTGCAGGTGAGTCATCTGTACACAACAATACGGCAGAGCTGGGCAGCATTAGTAGCAGCACTTCAAACTGAGATATCAGGACACGGCAAAAGAACTACAACTTCAAGGGACAAGGGAATTTTAAGTGAAACTGGGATAGTTGGCAAGTATTGGGCAGCTGCTTTGGGCCCCACAACAATGGCAGCTGCCCCTTTTGCCCTGCCTTAAAGACGGCGTTATTTATAGCTGCAAATGGTGGGCCAACTTAATATTAAACCCTACGGACTAAGACTGGGGTGCCATTAAAGTTCATTTGTGTCTAATGCTGATTTTGTGTGTTACAGACCGTTATCTCTAACATAGTTACAGTAGGCTCTATTTTCAGAGATTTGCAATGGGCTGACAATGTACAGCGGGGCTGACAGCGCTATGAATATATGGTGTGGAGTAGAGTCTATATGTGGGAAGGGGGATATAATTAGTGACAACGATTTGCTTTAACTCTCGGTTGTCAGGAGCATGTCAGACCCCGGAATATCCTGATAAGATGTAATTACCGGGTTGATGCTCTAAGTAGGTCACAGCTCAGGATACAGTCTAATATTTTGATTATTACCGCTCAGTCTGGGATGGGCGGCCTTTCAATGCGCAGTTCTGTCATAGACGTCAGGTTGTACAGGAAGAAACCAATTATCCTTACCAAGCCAAAACCAGGAGCCTGAATTACATTGAAGCTATAAGGGCAATGCAACAAGTTTGCTTGAATCCCCCACTTCTTCCAACCATGTATTTACCGTTCCATCACTCTCCATCACGCTACATGCTACCCCTGGGTATGGAGGACCCTGTGATTCTCGGCAACAGTCCAGTCCCTTTAGGAATCCATAGCCCTGTGCAGGGACATGCTAGGTTTATAAAAGATCTGGGGTTAGAGCCCATAGCAGCGAAGTAAAGAAAGCCATACACTTGTGCTGGGACATACACATGTAAATAATATACATGTGTAGCGCCTGATTACTTCTAAGTACCGGTGCTGACAAAATTTAAGGGGTTAATCAGAGTGCACAGACTCTGATTGTGATTTCAATTCTACATTGGGTCTCTGTTTCAGCTGGGCTGTACTGTGGGCTCATGCTGTTGTTCCCGGGGTGCTATACCACCCTGGGGCGACAGGTGGCACTGGTGTATTCCAGGCTGGAGTGCCTCTTGCCAGCAGCCAATGAGGAGGGAGTATCTCTCGCGGGGCATGCAGGGAGAGGGTATTTCTGGAGCAGACGCCATTAAGGCGGGGTTCTTTTCCGGCGGGCACCCACCTTTAGGGTGACCTCACATCACGGCCCCCCGGCGAGACGGCCTACCAGGCCGGGGTGCGCGTGCCACGCGGTGTGTCTAGTTCTGGGACCACCTTGGCCCGGATCATTTGAAGTTATGACGGGGCCCCGGTAGTCGACTGGGTCCCCAGCTCTGAGGAAAGATCCCAAGCGAGATAGCTGTTCGGTGGGGAGTCAGCCAGAGGAGAGCCAAGAGAGGCAGGCAATCCAACAGGGCCTCGATAATCCATTAGGGATCAAAGTAACCGGACACTGGGCAGGTGGATGTCAGTCGGTGACAGGGCCGTCTTTCTGAGCGGGCATGCTCGGGCACAGCCCAGGGGCCCCACGTTAACCTAGGGCCCTATGCAGGGTCGGTGCGCCGCTACCTATAGGAGTGTGTGTACCGGAGGTAGCGAATGTAGGGAATCCCGCAGGGGTGCGGGGAGGGAACTATTGCATGATGCCAGTACACTCAGTACACACAGATCCCTCCCCGGTCCCCCAGCTGCAGAGTTGTTTGGCGGCTCAAGGCTCTGATTGGTCCCAAGGAGCTGGCCCGCCTCCCTCACTGTCAATGGTCGGGACTCGTGAGGGGGTGTGGCCAGGCAAGGGGTGACCCCGCCTGTCACTAGGGGGGGGGAGTGGCTGGCCCCAGGGATGATCGCACGGTCTTCATTAGCAGAGAGAGCAACATGAAGGTAAAAACAAAAAAGCCTCTAAAAATGCTGTTTTCTTTTTTTTGCAGCCACTGGACTGAGAGAGAGAAATTGGATCGAAAACTGCTCTGCTCGATTTCTTACACTCAGGACAGAGCTACAGGAAAAAACAGACACCATCTTGAACTTTGTCAACTTTAGTACTTCTATCATTAGACTTTCCTGTAGCAGTGTCCTGAGTGTACATTTTCAATCCAATTTCTCCCAGTCCATTAGGGTGACCACAATTCCAAACTACTATTCAGGGACACCCTCCCTTCCCAAAAATCAGCTTGTGCTGTAACAAATCACAGCACAGTAATTGGACGCAAGAGGCGGGATTTATAATTTCTCCAAACACAAGCAGGGGGCGGGGATTGTGCTCCTCCTACTGTCAGTGAATAAAGCGGTGATGTGGCGGGCTTTTTTGGGGGTTTCAGAGTGGCCCGGGGGGGGGGGTGGCTGCATCAGTTTCATACCGGGACACTGTATTGTCCTGGAATGAATGTGCCCGGGACAGACCTGCAAAATGCGGGACTGTCCCGGGCAATCCGGGACACGTGGTCACCCTACAGTCCATAGCCCTGCTGCCACCCAGTCCCTCTGCTGCCACCCAGTCCCTCTGCTGCCACCCAGTCCCTCTGCCCTGCTGCCACCCAGTCCCTCCGCCCTGCAGTCACCCAGTCCCTCTGCTGCCACCCAGTCCCTCTGCTGCCTGCCACCCAGTCCCTCTGCTGCCACCCAGTCCCTCTGCCCTGCAGTCACCCAGTCCCTCCACCCTGCAGTCACCCAGTCCCTCCGCCCTGCAGTCACCCAGTCCCTCTGAAGTCACCTAGTCCCTCTGCAGTCACCCAGTCTCTCTGCCCTGCAGTCACCCAGTCCCTCTGCCCTTCAGTCCCCTAGTCCCTCTGCCCTTCAGTCACCTAGTCCCTCTGCCCTGCAGTCACCCAGTCCCCCTTCAATCACCCAGTCCCTCTGCAGTCACCCAGTCTCTCTGCCCTGCAGTCACCCAGTCCCTCTGCCCTGCTGTCACCCAGTCCCTCCCCCCTGCATTTACCCAGTCCCTCTGCCTTGCAGTCACCCAGTCCCTCTGCCCTGCTGTCACCCAGTCCCTCCGCCCTGCAGTCACCCAGTCCCTCTGCCTTGCAGTCACCCAGTCCCTCTGAAGTCATCCAGTCCCTCTGCCCTGCTGTCACCCAGTCCCTCTGCTGCCACACAGTCCCTCTGCCCTGCAGTCACCCAGTCCCTCTGCCCTGCAGTCACCCAGTCCCTCCGCCCTGCAGTCACCTAGTCCCTCTGCAGTCACCCAGTCCCTCTGCCCTGCAGTCACCTAGTCCCTCTGCCCTGCAGTCACCTAGTCCCTCTGCCCTGCAGTCACCTAGTCCCTCTGCCCTGCAGTCACCTAGTCCTTCTGCCCTTCAGTCACCTAGTCCTTCTGCCCTTCAGTCACCTAGTCCCTCTGCCCTTCAGTCACCTAGTCCCTCTGACCTGCAGTCACCCAGTCCCTCTGCCCTGCAGTCACCCAGTCCCTCTGCCCTGCAGTCACCCAGTCCCTCTGCAGTCACCCAGTCCCACTGCAGTCACCCAGTCCCACTGCAGTCACCCAGTCCCTCTGCAGTCACCCAGTCCCTCTGCCCTGCTGTTACCCAGTCCCACCGCCCTGCAGTCACCCAGTCCCTCTGCCCTGCTGTCACCCAGTCCCTCTGCCCTGCTGTCACCCAGTCCCTCTGCCCTGCTGTCACCCAGTCCTCTGCCCTGCTGTCACCCAATCTCTCTGCCTCTATAACATAAAAATACTTTTTAAATGTTGGCAACTATGCTTGCTGTGTATGGCTGTTCAATAAGAGGGCAACAAACATCACAGGGGGTATAGACATGGCCTGTGCTAGACTATTTTGTGCCCTTTCTATACCGGATAGATATTATTTTTTAGAGGTAGAGAAGTTTTGTTTTTTGGGGGGTGGAGCAAGTAGCGGGTCTTGCCTATGACGCTAAATAGTCTTGCACGGGCCCTGGCCCCATCAGACCTGGACAAATAGTACTAGCAGTGGGACAATGGAGTCAGGCTAAGTGAGCACAAGCAGTCCAGCATGAAGCTGCATCTTTGGTTCCGCCTGCAAGCTGGACTGTCACCACTTCTCCTGAGCCTCCCTGAGTGACTGAGAGAGCTAAGGCAGAGGGGGGCGCCGAAGCTCAAGTGCCAAAGACGAGTGGGTCTGAAGAGAAGAAACTGTGCTGCCCCTTCTCCCTCGAGCTGTCACTGTCTCAAGAGGGATCTATTTCTTGCCTATCCCCCCTCTTGTCAGCAGTGGGGAGAGAGCGGCTGTGTCTCTGGAGAGGAATGAGTGGCAAGGAACCGGTAGAAAGTGACACGTTGAATCTGGTGACGGCGTGGGTGGCAAATGACAGGCTGAATCTGGTGACGGGATGGGTGGCATGTGACGTGACACGCTGAATCTGGTGACAGGTGACAGTGGCAAGTGACATGCTGAATCTGGTGGCAGGAAACGGTAGCAAGTGACACGCTGTAAAGTAGAAATATTGTACTTTCATTCTTGAGAGTAGGGGGCAAGCTTGTAGGGGCCCCATAGCATTACTTTGCCCAGGGGCCCATGATGCTATTAAGATGGCTCGGTCGGTGACCAATTGAAAACTACCTGGAGGAGGTTCAGGCACAAATACTACTAAGGAGGACTTCTCCATGATATAAGTTCTAGGAAGGGTTTGTGGCAGAGACTTGTTCCCCTCAAAGTTCTGAGTGATATCCTGGCTGCCAGGTCGGTGTGAGAAGCCTGTCCAGGTACACTGTGCCCACTCCGGCTGGAGTGGTGACGAAAGCAAAGTGTCGTTGGGAGCTGGATTGCTTCTGTACTCTTAGACCTGAATCTGCTACTCATCTCTCCTCATCTATCTTTACTGTCTCCCTCAAGTTTTGCTGTTTGCTGTGTTGGGCAAAAATAAAAGCACAAGGAAAGAAAAACACCCAGTGTTTGGACATTCCATCATTGTCTCTCATCAACTACCCTGGACGGTGGAGCTAGAGAGGTAACAGGCCATCCCAAATTCTATCTAGCGGCTCCTGCGGGGGTAGCGCTACACATGTTTGTGTGTATATATATATATATATATATATATTACATTATATATATTATCATTACATCAGGGTCCCCAGGAAGCCCCCCTTACATAAGGGTCCCCAGAAAGCCCTCCTTACATCAGGGTCACCAGAGAGAGGATGGGCAGTGAGTGATGATGTCATCTCTCTGCTGCCCACGGCTGCACAGTGACAGCGGAACAGGGGAGCACTTGTGGCCTGGCTTCAGAGAGGCCATGGTCATCTCCAAAAGACTCGGGGCTATGGCCCCAAAAGCCACCCTCTAGCGACGCCACTGGCCCTGTGTAAGCTCTGGCCATTCATAAATCATGCACCTTGACTCCACCCCTGACTCCACCACCTTTGTGATGCCCATGTATACCCCACCTTTTTAATTGAGCACCCATCAAATGCAGCCTCACCAGCGCCCATCAATGCAGCCTACCAGCGCCCATTAATGCAGCCTTACCAGTGTCCATCAATTCAGCCTTACCAGTGTCAATCAATGCAGCCTACCAGCGGCCATTAATGCAGCCTTACCAGTGTCCATCAATTCAGCCTTACCAGTGTCAATCAATGCAGCCTACCAGCGCTCATTAATGCAGCCTCACCAGCGCTCATCAATGCAGCCTCACCAGCACCCATCAATGCAGCCTTACCAGCCTCACCAGCGCCCATTAAATGCAGCCCCACTAGCACCAATCAATGCAGCCTACCTATGCCCATCAATCAATGTTTGCTTGCTTCCATTATTTGGGAGTCAGGACACAGACACAGTCCTCCACCGCCACTGTGCCTCTGACACTATGCAGCGGCTGCCTGCTGATGCTGAGACTTAGTTGCTTGCTGCAGAAAGAAGAGAGTAGGAACACCAGTGGCCGGGCGCCCCCCGGCAGCAGTGCGCCCTAGGTGGCGGCCTAGTTTGCCTAGTGGTAGAACTGGCCCTGAACATATTACATTTGCATGATGAATGGAGATCACTGGAGTACCAGTAACTTCCAGCTTCGACGGGGATTCCACAAGTATAACCCATACAAACTGACACTGATCCAAGCTGGACCAGTGTAACTATACACACTTTGCCATACCCAGCTGTAATGTGAGTAATTGGTTAATTGAATGAATAGGGAGCTGATATTTCATATCCACACGCTCTCCTTTTACTCCATTCACCCCCGGAGAGCTACCCAAATCTATTTCACATTTACTGCTTTTAGCCAGCAGGTGGAGCTGTGCTAAAAACAGATCTGAATGACTCAGAGGAAAGGTGACCTATCCCCTTCTGTCAGCTAGCAAAAATCTCAATATCATATCCAGTTGATGAACAATGTCTATTAGAAAATGTGAATCTCTTGCTGGGATATCTTATTAAAAAGCCTATCATGCTTGTCAAACATGGATGGACAAAAAAAAGGTTTAATTCAAAATTAGATTCCATTTTTTTATTTTATTATTTTAACTAGAATTGATCAAAGTCATTTTATTTTTCCTGTTCTCACTATTTTAAATGGGTAATGCAGCAGTCACGATGTGTAACTATAGCAATAGCAGACCATGCAACCGCAATGCGGCCCGGAAGCCTAGCACTGTCTGGTGACACATTGGTTTAGGCAGCAATAGCATTTGGAACATGAACTTTAAATAATGTCAATGAAAAATCTACAGTGCCTTGCAAAAGTATTCACCCCCCTTGGCACTTTACCTATTTTGTTACATTACAGCCTTTAGTTCAATATTTTATTAATCTGAATTATATGTGGTGGATCAGAACACAATAGTCTGAGTTGATGAAGTAAAATTAGAAAAATATATACATAAAAGTATTTTTCAGAAATAAAAAAATGATAATTGGCATGTGCGTATGTATTCACCCCTTTTGTTATGAAGCCCATAAAAAGCTCCAGTGCAACCAATTACCTTCAGAAGTCACATAATTAGTGAAATGATGTCCACCTGTGTGAAATCTAAATGTCACATGATCTGTCATTACATAGACACACCTTTTTGAAAGGCCCCAGAGGCTGCAACACCTAAGCAAGAGGCACCACTAACCAAACACTGCCATGAAGACCAAGGAACTCTCCAAACAAGTAAGGGACAATGTTGTTGAGAAGTACAAGTCAGGGTTATAAAAAAATATCCAAATCTTTGATGATCCCATCAAATCTATCATAATCAGATGGAAAGAACATGGCACAACAGCAAACCTGCCAAGAGACGGCCGCACACCAAAACTCACAGATCGGGCAAGGAGGGCATTAATCAGAGAGGCAACACAGAGACCTAAGGTAACCCTGGAGGAGCTGCAGAGTTCCACGGCAGAGACTGGAGTATCTGTACATAGCGGTGAATCATTGCAGAGCCCATCCCTATTAAAAATGTCAAACTTATGACGAAACGCATCTGGACGGCGTGCAGTGACGTCAGGAAGGGCTCCTATTTGTTCGTTACATGCTTACAATTCATGGATTTTTGTGAGTAAGATTTTATACCTATTAAACTTGCTTTTTAAACGTTATCATGCTATGGTCCTGTTTCTTTTAATTATGTTTATGACCCACAGATCGATCACCTGATACGGATCTGAGTCTCCATATTCTGAGGACAACCCTACTGTGGCTCTGTTATACCTTGGTTTCATTTGCTGTTGGATCATCATACATCTCTTTTTTTTTTTATCTGCAATCTGGTAAGCTGCTCTCCATGTGGTGGTGGTTTCCACGGATGTCAAGTGCACCTGGGTGTTGTTCGTCCTGATTTTCACAATCTGAGGCGTCCATTCAATATTCAACATTCATTTGGACTTTGTTCATACTGTCATATTTATACCAGCCTTGCTTGTTGAGCATATGTATTAGTTGGCGCAGTTTTCTCTTTTTTCTATCTATACATAGGATGACAATAAGCCGTACACTCCATAGAGTTGGGCTTTATGGCAGAGTAGCAAAAAACGAAATGGCACATTTTGAGTTTGCGAAAAGGCATGTGGGAGACTCCCAAAATGTATGGAGGAAGGTGCTCTGGTCTGATGAGACAAAAATTGTAATTTTTGGCCATTAAAGGAAAACTAAAGTCAGTTTTTTTTTTTTTAAATAACAAACATGTGATACTTACCTCCACTGTGCAGTTTGTTTTGCACAGAGTGGCCCGGAAAGCTGTCTTCTGGTGTCCCTCGGCGGCTGTCTGGGCTCCTCCTCGCAAAAGCTTTCCATCTTCATGCGAGGGCGCTCGCACGGTGGAAAGCTTTTGCGAGCCCGCTCCCGTGATACAGCGGCGCCCATAGCCGCCGACTGTATCACTCAGCCCCGCCCCCGGCGCGCCGCGTCATCCGCTGTGATTGACAGCAGTGCCAGCCAATGGCTGCGCTGCTATCAATCCGCCCAGCCTAGCCAATCAACGGCCAGGCTGGGAACCGAAGAGGATGACGTGGACGCGCCCGGGAGTTTCGAACGGTAAGGTAAGTAAAACGGGGACTCGAGGGGGGGGGGCGCGGTGCCTTTTTTGCTCACTACCCTGTGATGATTCCAAAACCTTGGAAGGTTTACATTCCCTTTAAGGTTTCACTTAAACTTGAAGATTGTATCAATCTATAGTACTACTAAAATGGCCCTCTAATGTAGTCCAACTCTGCGCTTAGGATAATAACTCAAAAATCTCTGTACAGATACCTCTGATAAACAATAATATATATATAAAAAAGCAGCTGCTAAAAGAAAATAACAATCATATAAAGCAGAAAAAACTTTCAGACTAGTATACAGTCCAATCTCAATTCTGCAGCAGCGCTGCAAACCTTAAGTTTGTAAAAAACACAGTAAGTTGACCGTCCGGGATTGCTTGAAAATTGTGCTTCCAATCACCAACACTGTTCACCACGTGGGGGGAGAAAGAAAGTCCCCTTTGGGGAAACACTTACCAGATGGTAATGATCAGAGAGCCCATCAATACATTTCCTTTAGTCACCGTCTCGATCTTATTACTCTCCAGGTATATTGGATCAAAAATTCGCAAGTGTGTAGGGAAAGAAAAAATATCTACATAGAGCAGTATCGTTTGATATCTTTTAATAGCCCAAAAATAGATCCCCCTTACAAGTGCATGCGTACCATAGTTAAATAAGTTTCAGGCAAATTACTGATACTTAAAATCAGTCTGTGTGTGTGTGAACTCTTCACTGGATACCTGAGGACCGCTTGGAAGGACTTCCTGCAGTTTCCTGGTTTCCTCCGTGTGGAGCGCACGCGTCACTTCCGGGTTAGGTGCTGAACAACCACGCTCTGACGTTTCGTCGTTTAGGACTTCTTCTGAGAGCGTGATTTGTTCAGTGCACCCCCCGGGATTAAATAGGCTACAGACCGTCCCTTATTGGGTACACGTCATTTGCGTCACTTCTCTTCCCTGGCCGTGATTCGCTCAAACTTCGGCAACTCAGGGCGGAAGTGTTGCCGTCTGTGTTGTACAACGCCACTGTTGCCAGTCACTGTTCCCACCATACTGCTGCGCATAAGATTCATGTTAGACCCGCAGCTAGTACGAGGGACAGCGCATCAGTAGCCTTCTCATATATTGCACCCCAGACCCTCCGTGACAAATTTCAAAATAGGCATTCAATGCCAGAAGTCTGCTACACAGGGGAATTTGATCTGCAGTGCAATAAATATTATATTCAATACCTATAAAGCGATACCATTTTAAAATATAACATTTAAAAATAACAATTTAAAAAATTACATTTTAAAATTATATAACAATTTAAAAACTAGAGATTATACATACATGATATATCCTAAATATCCGTTAAAAACGTTATATAGGAAAACTGCTATATCCCAGTATGGGAACTGTTGTGAACAACTGTAAACAAGTATAAATCAATAAAACTACTGTGGATAAGTGTAAATAAAACATATATATATATATATATATATATATATATACATATATATAGCAAATTTGTTAAAATCTTAATAAAAACATTGTTCAAATATCGTTACCATATTCAACACGTGAGATGTATACACTGAGTCAATATAATTGGTATTCAGCATATTTCATCATATTTCATTCAGCACATTAAATGCTGGGGATAAGTCCTAGTGCACATCCCAGTGATAGGGAAACCATATGCATAAACGATTAAAAATTATTATTATTATAGTAATATATGCACCTAAAACATCAGACTATATAAACATTTAAATATAAATGAAAATGAATAAATAAATAAGTCTATATATATGGGTGTAGGCAGAGTTACACCCTTTGGACATCTATCATGAAAATAATTATAATTATACCCATATCCGGAGCTCAAAATTATCTTATTGGATAAAACTTGGCATGTATACATTATGTACTCAAGGATTATTTCTCTTCGTTGCTGCCATAGAATAAACCGGCCAGGATATGAGTGTGTTTAATGATCTAGGATATCCTCCTGTTCTATATATACATATATTATTTACATGATATGGGCATTGTGCATCATATTATAGTATCTCTTTCTTCCGGATAGATTTGAAAAAAAAAATATATATATATATATATATGCAAAAATGCTAATTATAGACCCATTGTGTGAACAATGGGCATTAGTTCATTTGTGTGACCAATGTCAATATATGCACGGGTTTTCAAGTGAGATTTTTTTGTGTTGTCGTTCCTCATTCTCACGTTAAGTGTCACTGATAAAACAATTAATGTCTAGTTCGACGTTCAAACCTTTAGGCGTTAAAACGTCTGTTAAAAAGATCCATTTCGTTTCGCATTTCGATAGCTCCCGAATTCGATGTGAACCTCTCCAATGTGCCTCCATGTGTTCAATACCCCAAAACTGTAATCCTGATGGATCTTGGTTATGTTTGATTTTGAAGTGTAAAGACACATTGTGATCCTCAAATCCAAGTTTAATATTCTTTATGTGCTCTGCAATTCTAATTCTTAATAATCTTTTGGTTCGACCAATATATAATAGGCCGCATGGACACCTCAGAGCATATACAACAAACATACTGTTACAGGTGATAAACTGTTTAATTTCGAACTCCCGGTTGTTTACTGGTGATGTAAATTGATCTAAACCACGTTGTAGTATTTTAACTTCCCTACATGGTTTACACCTTCTACATGAAAAGAATCCATTTTTGTCCCAGAAGCTTTGTGGTTTCACTGGTAGATCAAGAATTTTCTTGACTACTACATCACCGTGGTTTGAGGCCTTTTTATACAGAAATTGTGGTTCCTGGGGAATTACTGGGCCGAGTTTTTTATCTAAAAGAAGGATATGCCAATGTTGCCTAAAGATGGCTTCCACCTCTCTGTATTGGCTATGGAACTGGGATAGGAATCCCCATTCTTTTGTTTTGGTAATAGGCATCCCCTGTTCCACTTTTCCGTCTTTTTCTCTCAAGCACATATCTCTAGATGTCATTCCAACTTCTTCCACAATTTTTTCAAGAACCTGTGGGTTATACCCCTTTGCCTCGAATCTCTTTGTTAAAATCCTAGATTGAGTCAAGAAATTATCCATTTCTGAACAGTTTCGTTTGACTCGCATTATTTGACCTTTTGGGATGTTTTTTAACCACTGTGGGTGGTGTCCACTGGTAGTTGGTAGAAAACTATTCCTATCTGTTTGTTTAAAAAATACTTTCGTTTCTAATGTATTATTCTGCCGATAAATTGTTACGTCCAAGAAATTAATAATTTCATTGCTCCATTCTGATGTTAGTCTGATATTGTTTTCATTCATATTTAAAATGTTTAAAAACTTTTTTAGAGAATCCTCAGATCCTTCCCAGATGAAGAATATATCATCAATGAAGCGTTTATAGAAGATCAGTTCAGGCTTTCTTTCTTTAAAAATGGATTTGTCTTCCCACTCCGCCATAAATAAGTTCGCGATGCTTGGAGCAAATTTCGCCCCCATTGCGACACCCCTTTTCTGTGTGTAGAACTTATTGTTGTACCAAAAATAGTTGTGGGACAGACAAAAATTAAGTGCATGACCAATAAACACTTTTTGACTGTGGGGTAGGTCTTCCCTTTGACATAGAGCCCAATTGAGGGCTAGGGTGGCATCGTCATGCTGTATGATGGAGTATAATGAAGCCACATCAGCGGTTACAAGAAAAATTGATTGATCGTCTCTCAAGGTCACGTTTTTCAAACAATTGAGGAAGTCTTTGGTATCTTTCAGGTAAGATTTGGTCTTTTGTACACTTTTTTGAAGGAAATTATCAAGATATTGCCCCATTCTTGCAGTTATAGAATCTATAAGGTTGACAATCGGTCGAGCTGGGGGGTTTGTTGGGTTTTTATGTATTTTGGGGAGAGTATAAATAGTGGGGATCTTGCTGCTGGCCGGTAGTAGGTATAACTTTTCTTTTTTAGAGAGTACTCCTGAAGAAGAACCTATTTGTACCAGGATGCCCAGTTGGTCTCTATATGATTGTGTGGGATTATCGTCTAGTAGGCCATAAGTTGCCGTATCTGATAACATATCGACTATTTGTTCATGATAGAACTCCTTAGAGAGAACAACAACTCCCCCTCCTTTATCAGCTGGTCTGACAATGATGTCTTTGCGTTTTTCCAATAGTTTGATCCCTTCCTGAATATGTTTTAAACACACGTTTCTTTTGGGTTTCAAGTTACCTAGATCACGCAGAATTAGTCCTTTAAACACCTCAACCTGGTGATTGGGGTTATTTGGTGGATTGAATAAAGATTTATTCTTCAATCCACTGTTAACCACCCCTTGATGGTTGTTCATAGGAATTGTTTGGGTGTTGAGGCCCACAAAGTATTTCTTCATATTCAATTTTCTAATGTATTTATGTACATCGATGTAGACATCAAATTTATTAATGGGTTTTTTTATACCACATTTCAGACCCATGTTTAGGATATTCAATTCTTTGTGCGTTAGTTCTACAGCGCTTAGATTGAATATTCCATCGGTTACTGGTGCCGACTTCTTTTTCTGGACCCTCCTTCCTGCCCTGCATCCTCTGATGTAGGGTACCTTGGCTGTGTGTATTGTGCTTGATCTCTCGTCCATTGGGTGGGCGGTTGATGATCCCTCCATTCCTGATCTCTGTATTCTTGGTGTGGGTATTGTTGTGGTCTCCCCCTGGTCTGGGGGTAGTGGCCTCTCCCCCTTCTGGGTGGTCCCCTTCCTCTCCCTAAAAAAGGACGTGGAGGTGGGGCATCATTTTGTGTATTATGTTGGGTGGCCAATGGTTGGTAATAATTGTATATCGGGGTAGGGTAATATGTAGGTTGTTGATTTGAATTAGCACCTCTACCTCTACCTCTGGATTTACTTTTCCCTCGTCTCACTGGAGTGGAGAATTGTGCTGGGGAGTCGATATCTATTTCATCTTCACTTCTGTCATCTAATCTTCTATCCAGACATGGCGTGTCAACAACCTACATATTACCCTACCCCGATATACAATTATTACCAACCATTGGCCACCCAACATAATACACAAAATGATGCCCCACCTCCACGTCCTTTTTTAGGGAGAGGAAGGGGACCACCCAGAAGGGGGAGAGGCCACTACCCCCAGACCAGGGGGAGACCACAACAATACCCACACCAAGAATACAGAGATCAGGAATGGAGGGATCATCAACCGCCCACCCAATGGACGAGAGATCAAGCACAATACACACAGCCAAGGTACCCTACATCAGAGGATGCAGGGCAGGAAGGAGGGTCCAGAAAAAGAAGTCGGCACCAGTAACCGATGGAATATTCAATCTAAGCGCTGTAGAACTAACGCACAAAGAATTGAATATCCTAAACATGGGTCTGAAATGTGGTATAAAAAAACCCATTAATAAATTTGATGTCTACATCGATGTACATAAATACATTAGAAAATTGAATATGAAGAAATACTTTGTGGGCCTCAACACCCAAACAATTCCTATGAACAACCATCAAGGGGTGGTTAACAGTGGATTGAAGAATAAATCTTTATTCAATCCACCAAATAACCCCAATCACCAGGTTGAGGTGTTTAAAGGACTAATTCTGCGTGATCTAGGTAACTTGAAACCCAAAAGAAACGTGTGTTTAAAACATATTCAGGAAGGGATCAAACTATTGGAAAAACGCAAAGACATCATTGTCAGACCAGCTGATAAAGGAGGGGGAGTTGTTGTTCTCTCTAAGGAGTTCTATCATGAACAAATAGTCGATATGTTATCAGATACGGCAACTTATGGCCTACTAGACGATAATCCCACACAATCATATAGAGACCAACTGGGCATCCTGGTACAAATAGGTTCTTCTTCAGGAGTACTCTCTAAAAAAGAAAAGTTATACCTACTACCGGCCAGCAGCAAGATCCCCACTATTTATACTCTCCCCAAAATACATAAAAACCCAACAAACCCCCCAGCTCGACCGATTGTCAACAGTATAGATTCTATAACTGCAAGAATGGGGCAATATCTTGATAATTTCCTTCAAAAAAGTGTACAAAAGACCAAATCTTACCTGAAAGATACCAAAGACTTCCTCAATTGTTTGAAAAACGTGACCTTGAGAGACGATCAATCAATTTTTCTTGTAACCGCTGATGTGGCTTCATTATACTCCATCATACAGCATGACGATGCCACCCTAGCCCTCAATTGGGCTCTATGTCAAAGGGAAGACCTACCCCACAGTCAAAAAGTGTTTATTGGTCATGCACTTAATTTTTGTCTGTCCCACAACTATTTTTGGTACAACAATAAGTTCTACACACAGAAAAGGGGTGTCGCAATGGGGGCGAAATTTGCTCCAAGCATCGCGAACTTATTTATGGCGGAGTGGGAAGACAAATCCATTTTTAAAGAAAGAAAGCCTGAACTGATCTTCTATAAACGCTTCATTGATGATATATTCTTCATCTGGGAAGGATCTGAGGATTCTCTAAAAAAGTTTTTAAACATTTTAAATATGAATGAAAACAATATCAGACTAACATCAGAATGGAGCAATGAAATTATTAATTTCTTGGACGTAACAATTTATCGGCAGAATAATACATTAGAAACGAAAGTATTTTTTAAACAAACAGATAGGAATAGTTTTCTACCAACTACCAGTGGACACCACCCACAGTGGTTAAAAAACATCCCAAAAGGTCAAATAATGCGAGTCAAACGAAACTGTTCAGAAATGGATAATTTCTTGACTCAATCTAGGATTTTAACAAAGAGATTCGAGGCAAAGGGGTATAACCCACAGGTTCTTGAAAAAATTGTGGAAGAAGTTGGAATGACATCTAGAGATATGTGCTTGAGAGAAAAAGACGGAAAAGTGGAACAGGGGATGCCTATTACCAAAACAAAAGAATGGGGATTCCTATCCCAGTTCCATAGCCAATACAGAGAGGTGGAAGCCATCTTTAGGCAACATTGGCATATCCTTCTTTTAGATAAAAAACTCGGCCCAGTAATTCCCCAGGAACCACAATTTCTGTATAAAAAGGCCTCAAACCACGGTGATGTAGTAGTCAAGAAAATTCTTGATCTACCAGTGAAACCACAAAGCTTCTGGGACAAAAATGGATTCTTTTCATGTAGAAGGTGTAAACCATGTAGGGAAGTTAAAATACTACAACGTGGTTTAGATCAATTTACATCACCAGTAAACAACCGGGAGTTCGAAATTAAACAGTTTATCACCTGTAACAGTATGTTTGTTGTATATGCTCTGAGGTGTCCATGCGGCCTATTATATATTGGTCGAACCAAAAGATTATTAAGAATTAGAATTGCAGAGCACATAAAGAATATTAAACTTGGATTTGAGGATCACAATGTGTCTTTACACTTCAAAATCAAACATAACCAAGATCCATCAGGATTACAGTTTTGGGGTATTGAACACATGGAGGCACATTGGAGAGGTTCACATCGAATTCGGGAGCTATCGAAATGCGAAACGAAATGGATCTTTTTAACAGACGTTTTAACGCCTAAAGGTTTGAACGTCGAACTAGACATTAATTGTTTTATCAGTGACACTTAACGTGAGAATGAGGAACGACAACACAAAAAAATCTCACTTGAAAACCCGTGCATATATTGACATTGGTCACACAAATGAACTAATGCCCATTGTTCACACAATGGGTCTATAATTAGCATTTTTGCATATATATATATATATATATTTTTTTTTCAAATCTATCCGGAAGAAAGAGATACTATAATATGATGCACAATGCCCATATCATGTAAATAATATATGTATATATAGAACAGGAGGATATCCTAGATCATTAAACACACTCATATCCTGGCCGGTTTATTCTATGGCAGCAACGAAGAGAAATAATCCTTGAGTACATAATGTATACATGCCAAGTTTTATCCAATAAGATAATTTTGAGCTCCGGATATGGGTATAATTATAATTATTTTCATGATAGATGTCCAAAGGGTGTAACTCTGCCTACACCCATATATATAGACTTATTTATTTATTCATTTTCATTTATATTTAAATGTTTATATAGTCTGATGTTTTAGGTGCATATATTACTATAATAATAATAATTTTTAATCGTTTATGCATATGGTTTCCCTATCACTGGGATGTGCACTAGGACTTATCCCCAGCATTTAATGTGCTGAATGAAATATGATGAAATATGCTGAATACCAATTATATTGACTCAGTGTATACATCTCACGTGTTGAATATGGTAACGATATTTGAACAATGTTTTTATTAAGATTTTAACAAATTTGCTATATATATGTATATATATATATATATATATATATATATATGTTTTATTTACACTTATCCACAGTAGTTTTATTGATTTATACTTGTTTACAGTTGTTCACAACAGTTCCCATACTGGGATATAGCAGTTTTCCTATATAACGTTTTTAACGGATATTTAGGATATATCATGTATGTATAATCTCTAGTTTTTAAATTGTTATATAATTTTAAAATGTAATTTTTTAAATTGTTATTTTTAAATGTTATATTTTAAAATGGTATCGCTTTATAGGTATTGAATATAATATTTATTGCACTGCAGATCAAATTCCCCTGTGTAGCAGACTTCTGGCATTGAATGCCTATTTTGAAATTTGTCACGGAGGGTCTGGGGTGCAATATATGAGAAGGCTACTGATGCGCTGTCCCTCGTACTAGCTGCGGGTCTAACATGAATCTTATGCGCAGCAGTATGGTGGGAACAGTGACTGGCAACAGTGGCGTTGTACAACACAGACGGCAACACTTCCGCCCTGAGTTGCCGAAGTTTGAGCGAATCACGGCCAGGGAAGAGAAGTGACGCAAATGACGTGTACCCAATAAGGGACGGTCTGTAGCCTATTTAATCCCGGGGGGTGCACTGAACAAATCACGCTCTCAGAAGAAGTCCTAAACGACGAAACGTCAGAGCGTGGTTGTTCAGCACCTAACCCGGAAGTGACGCGTGCGCTCCACACGGAGGAAACCAGGAAACTGCAGGAAGTCCTTCCAAGCGGTCCTCAGGTATCCAGTGAAGAGTTCACACACACACAGACTGATTTTAAGTATCAGTAATTTGCCTGAAACTTATTTAACTATGGTACGCATGCACTTGTAAGGGGGATCTATTTTTGGGCTATTAAAAGATATCAAACGATACTGCTCTATGTAGATATTTTTTCTTTCCCTACACACTTGCGAATTTTTGATCCAATATACCTGGAGAGTAATAAGATCGAGACGGTGACTAAAGGAAATGTATTGATGGGCTCTCTGATCATTACCATCTGGTAAGTGTTTCCCCAAAGGGGACTTTCTTTCTCCCCCCACGTGGTGAACAGTGTTGGTGATTGGAAGCACAATTTTCAAGCAATCCCGGACGGTCAACTTACTGTGTTTTTTACAAACTTAAGGTTTGCAGCGCTGCTGCAGAATTGAGATTGGACTGTATACTAGTCTGAAAGTTTTTTCTGCTTTATATGATATAAACTTGAAGATTATTTAAGGTGAGAACCATTCTTGTTATCCAGAAACACTGAGTAGAAAACATCATCTTCTTCCCCCAATCGGTAAAACACAGAGGACGGGGAGAAAGGTGTGTTTTCCTGGCGCACACATTGCAGTATTATGGCTTCATCAGAGCAAATGACAGTTTCCTGCCAGCTGTGTACTAGGCTCCTCGCCTCCTACACACAACTCCGGATGTCTCATTACATGGTACCCATCCAACCCGAAGAGCCTTCCTAGACAGCGTGTGTAGGCTGCCGGGACCCACAACCTTCCTTCTACAGCGTACATGGAGTATCCTGAGAAAGACGGGCACACCGAGCAGGCGTCAGCTCAGATCCATAACAGTATAAATATGAGCAATCATTTTAAAGCAGTATTAGACCCAAAAACAAATAATTATTATTTTGCAGCTTATGTGATCGCTCCATTCTCCCATTTTAAGGATTGGCAAGCTGCAATATATAACATTTTGGGTTTATTACCACTTTAATGAAAATACAAATAATTATGAATGAATAAAATTAAATATTGATAATATTACAATTTTTATTTAAATCATGTATTAATAATATTTAAAGTATATATTAAATAATTTATAGTAATGAAAGTATGTAGTAATTAAACTATTTATATTACTTAAAGTATGCATTAATTACATTATTTATATTAAAGTAATTATTTTGATTAAATATAAAAAAAAAACATTTAATTTAAATATGAATTGAAGTATGTATTAATCAAAATGATTATTATTAAAGTCATAATTAATACTAATTAATTATTAATCAAATAATGTATTATTCAAAATGAATTAAAGTATATACTATTTCAAATATTTATATTAATTAAAGTGACAAATAATATTTAATATTAATAAAATAATGTAAAAGATAGCTCCATCCTATTGAAAGATGGAATTGTCAGGGGGGAGAACTATGATCTCTGTGGCCCTGGAATTGTTACATTGCATACTTGCCACGAAAAGATATATCTGATGACAGGTTCACTTTACATTTAGGGTTAGAAGTCAGGTGTGGGGGCTAGTCCGGGATTAAAGGGGAAACGTATAGTTAGTATAATGATAAACGGGATCTTTACGGGCAAACCGATTGTCAGACGAGTGAGGAGGTCAGTGCGGAAGTTATAAAGAATTTACTTGTTCTATTAGCAGTCTGTGGGCTGCAGTGGTCTCCCTGTTCCCAGTAATGGACCCACAAGTGCTTTACCCGTCCATCATGCGGCAATCAGAGTTCTGCCGACTCAGCAGTGACCGTACCAGGAAGCTTCCTTGTGACTAAGCATTGTACAGCAAGACGCTCCGAGAGCAATAAGAACGTTTAATCTGCATGTCCACCTGTCTACTGGAATGTCCACCTGTCTACTGGAATGTCCACCTGTCTACTGGAATGTCCACCTGTCTACCGGATTGTCCACCTGTCTACCGGATTGTCCACCTGTCTACTGGATTGTCCACCTGTCTACTGGATTGTCCACCTGTCTACTGGATTGTCCACCTGTCTACTGGATTGTCCACCTGTCTACTGGAATGTCCACCTGTCTACTGGAATGTCTACCTGTCTACTGGAATGCCCACCTGTCTACTGGATTGTCTACTTTAACTTGTCTACTGGAATGTCCACCTGTCTACTGGAATGTCCACCTGTCTACTGGAATATCCACCTGTCTACTGGATTGTCTACTTCAACTTGTCTACTGGAATGTCCACCTGTCTACTGGAATGCCCACCTGTCTACTGGATTGTCTACTTCAACTTGTCTACTGGAATGTCCACCTGTCTACTGGAATGTCCACCTGTCTACTGGAATGTCCACCTGTCTACTGGAATGCCCACCTGTCTACTGGAATGCCCACCTGTCTACTGGACAATAATAGGTGATGAAGCTGCGTGATGCAGCGTAACATGTAAGGACCGGAAACCAGAAGTTTTTAATCTTTGATGTAAGTGTTTATTTGTTTATTAAATTCGTCTCTACATACTTCACTATGGCACCATCTCTCTTCATTTGAGCGGCATTAGAAGATACCCTGGCCCATTCCTGAACATTGGACACACATTGCATCCACCTGGGATCATACTAGACTGACCCTTACGATTGAGAAAGACCCATTCTTACCTCATTAAGGTAAGCGCAATGTGAGCTCATCCCCCAGGAAAATAACCAATGCTACAAGATTTGTTCATTCACCACGGTTGATGGGACAGTTTCCATTTTATGCACCAGCACTTTAGTGCACATGTTTTATTAGAGTTATTCAGTGTTTACTTGTTTATGCGCTGATCATTCACTTATTCATTTCACTGTCTACTGGATTGTCCACTTGTCTACTGGATCGTCCACTTGTCTACTGGATCGTCCACCTGTCTACTGGATCGTCCACCTGTCTACTGGATCGTCCACCTGTCTACTGGATCGTCCACCTGTCTACTGGATCGTCCACCTGTCTACTGGATCGTCCACCTGTCTGCTGGATCGTCCACCTGTCTGCTGGATTGTCCACCTGTCTGCTGGATTGTCCCCCTGTCTGCTGGATTGTGCACCTGTCTACTGGATTGTGCACCTGTCTACTGGATTGTGCACCTGTCTACTGGATTGTCCACCTCTCTGCTGGATTGTCCACCTCTCTACTGGATTGTCCACCTGTCTACTGGATTGTCCACCCCTCTACTGGAATGTCCATCTGTCTACTGGATTGTCCACCTCTCTACTGGATTGTCCACTTGTCTACTGGATTGTCCACCCCTCTACTGGAATGTCCATCTGTCTACTGGATTGTCCACCTGTCTACTGGAATGTCCACCTGTCTACTGGATCGTCCACCTGTCTACTGGATCGTCCGCCTGTCTACTGGATTGTTCGCCTGTCTGCTGGATTGTCTGCCTGTCTGCTGGATTGTTCGCCTGTCTGCTGGATTGTCCGCCTGCCTACTGGATTGTCCACCTGTCTACTGGAATTTCCACCTGTCTACTGGAATTTCCACCTGTCTACTGGAATTTCCACCTGTCTACTGGATTGCCCGCCTGTCTACTGGATTGCCCGCCTGTCTACTGGATTGCCCGCCTGTCTACTGGAATTTCCGCCTGTCTACTGGAATTTCCGCCTGTCTACTGGATTGTCTGCCTGTCTACTGGATTGTCCGCCTGTCTACTGGAATTTCCACCTGTCTACTGGAATTTCCACCTGTCTACTGGATTGCCCATCTGTCTACTGAATTGCCCACCTGTCTACTAGATTGCCCACCTGTCTACTGGATTGTCCAGCATCATCTAGCCTTCTCCTTAGTGGTCAGCCCCTTTCATTCATTGGATTTCAATTCTGTAAATCGTGGAGGCTCAGTGTTGTCACATGTGGGCATTACCTAAACAGTCTTCATTCAAATGAACAGACATGAAATCTGAACAAAACATATCCCTCTATAGTGTGTACTTGTATGTAATCCCCCCCTATAAAGTGGATATTTTTTCATGTTGCTTTCTTCTTTCCCAGCTGCATTTCAGAGACGTCAGTGTGACAGAGAAGTGGAACGATTTCCTCTGCGCTCAATGTACTGACATCTACTAATATCTCTCCATTACCCCCCCCCCCCCCCTCAGCCTGTTTGTCCTGCTATGACTCAAGAGACCCGCCAATCATCTCCATGGCCCTATGTGGTCAATGGAACCTGCCATCTGGACTACCAGCTGTTCCACGTCACCCGCACGTTGGTCCATTTCGCAGTACGTGGCGGTGCCCAGTTCCGGTGACTCATCCTGCAATCAGCCTAAAAGAATCTGATTTTCTTTCAATGAACTGCTGTGAAAGTATAAAACTCATACAGTGGGGAGAGCAAGTATTTAAAACACTGACGATTTTAGGTTTTCCTACTTACAAAGCATGTAAAGGTCTGTAATTTTTATTATGAGTACTCTTCAACCGTGAGAGACGGAATCTAAAGCAAAACTCCAGAAAATCACATTGTACGATTTTTAAATAATTAGTTTGCATTTTCTTGCATGACATAAGTATTTGATCACCTACCAACCAGTAATGCCGCGCACACACGGTCAGAATTTCCGATTACAAAAGTCAGACGGAATTTTTTCAGAGGATTTTCCGTCCATCGGACTTTTTCCGTCAGAAATTCAGACAGACTTAGAAAGAGAACATGTTCTCTTTTTTTGATTGGCTGAAGGCGACATTGAGGATGGAAGAAGACATGGAGGGAGCGGAGGGAGCGTGAAGGAGGACGGAGTTGGGGACTGGCTGCATTTGGGGGGGAAACTGGCTGCATTTGAGGGGAAACTGGCTGCATTTGGGGGGGACACTGGCTGCATTTGGGGGGGGGAAACTGGCTGCATTTGGGGGGAAACTGGCTCCATTTGGGGGGAAACTGGCTCCATTTGGGGGGAAACTGGCTCCATTTGGGGGGAAACTGGCTCCATTTGAGGGGAAACTGGCTGCATTTGAGGGGAAACTGGCTGCATTTGGGGGGAAACTGGCTGCATTTGAGGGGAAACTGGCTGCATTTGAGGGGAAACTGGCTGCATTTGGGGGGAAACTGGCTGCATTTGGGGGGAAACTGGCTGCATTTGAGGGGAAACTGGCTGCATTTGAGGGGAAACTGTCTGCATTTGGGGGGAAACTGGCTGCATTTGAGGGGGAAACTGGCTGCATTTGGGGGGAAACTGGCTGCATTTGGGGGGAAACTGGCTGCATTTGGGGGAAACTGGCTGCATTTGAGGGGAAACTGGCTGCATTTGAGGGGAAACTGGCTGCATCTGGGGACAAACTGGCTGCATTTTGGGGGAAACTCACTGCATTTGGGGGGAAACTCGCTGCATTTGAGGGGACACTGGCTGCATTTAGGGGGAAACTGGCTGCATTTGAGGGGAAACTGGCTGCATTTGAGGGGAAACTGGCTGCATTTTGGGGGAAACTCACTGCATTTGGGGGGAAACTCGCTGCATTTGAGGGGACACTGGCTGCATTTAGGGGGAAACTGGCTGCATTTGAGGGGAAACTGGCTGCATTTGGGGGGGGGCAAACTGGTGGCGTTTGATGGGCACAAAAAATTTTGAGCACCTTTTTTTTTTGCCACAGGGTTCCCTTAAAATCCATACCAGACCTAAAGGGCCTGGTGTGGATTTTGGAGGGACCCCCACACCATTTTCTTTTACATTTTGGCACAGGGTCCCCCCCTTAACCACTTGACTACTGGGCACTTAAACCCACTTAATAACCAGACCAATTTTCAGCTTTCGGTGCTCTCACATTTTGAATGACAATAAGTCATACAACACTATAACCAAATGAAATTTTTGTCCTTTTTTTCCCACAAATAGAGCTTTCTTTTGGTGGTATTTTATCACCTCTGCGGTTTTTATTTTTTTCACTATAAATGAAAAAAGAACGAAAATTTTGTAAAAAAATGAATTTTTCTTCATTTCTATTATAACATTTTGCAAAAAAGTAATTTTTCTTCATAAACTTGGCCTAAAATGTATACTGCTACATATCTTTGGTAACAAAACAAAAATTTTTTAGATATTATTTAGTCTGGGTGAAAGTTATAGGGTCTAAAAGCTATGGTACCAATTACTGAAAATTGATCAATTTGATCACATCTGATGTACTGACATCCTCTCTCATTTCTTGAGACCCTAACATGCCAGAAAAGTACAAATACCCCCCAAATGACCCCTTTTTGGAAAGAAGACATTCCAAGGTATTTAGAAAGAGGCATTGTGAGTTTTTTGAAGTTGTAATTTTTCCCACAATTCTTTGCAAAATCAAGATTTTTTTCATTTTTATTTTCTTTCCACAAAATTTTCATATTAGCGGGTTATTTCTCACACACAGCATATGCATACCACAAATTACACCCCAAAACACATTCTGCTATTCCTCCCGAGTATGGCGATACCCCATGTGTGGGACTTTTTGACACAGCGTGGCCACATGGAATGGCGCCAAACTTTGCGACTTAAAAATCCCCATAGGTGACGCTTTAAATATTTTTACTGGTTACATCATTTTAGTTGGAGAAGAGGTCTAGGGCCAAAATTATTGCTCTCGCTCTAACGTTCGCAGCGATACCTCACATGTGTGGTTTGAACACCGTTTTCATATGTGGGCGGGACTTGCGTATGCGTTCGCTTCTGCATGCGAGCTCACGGGGACAGGGGCGCTGTATGCCCAGAGTATTGCGGAGTATGCCCAGAGTATTGCGGAGTATGCCCAGAGTATTGCAGAGTATGCCCAGAGTATTGCGGAGTATGCCCAGAGTATTGCAGAGTATGCCCAGAGTATTGCGGAGTATGCCCAGAGTATTGCGGAGTATGCCCAGAGTATTGCGGAGTATGCCCAGAGTATTGCGGAGTGCGGAGTATGCCCAGAGTATTGCGGAGTATGCCCAGAGTATGCCCAGAGTATTGCAGAGTATGCCCAGAGTACGCCCAGAGAATGCCCAGAGTATGCCCAGAGTATGCCCAGAGTATTGCAGAGTGTTGCCCCCCCAGAGTGTTGCCCCCCCAGAGTGTTGCCCCCCCAGAGTGTTGCCCAGCATTGCAGAGTATGTGCAGCAGGGATGGCTGAGCAGGGAGGGATGGATGGATGGATCTGTGACTACATTTGTCACAGATCCAGCCCGCAGCACTGGCGCTGCCATCCGCTCCCTCCCCTCTCCTCTCACACTGTACCGATCGGTACAGAGAGAGGAGGGAGGAACCGGCGTCATCAAATGACGCCGGTCTGTTTACATCTGATCGCGCCGTCATTGGACGCCGCGATCACGTGGTAAACCGCCGCTATCAGCGGCGATTTACCGTGATCCGTGACCTTCCCGTGTGCGCACCCCAGGGGGCGCGCGGGAGCGCGACTCTGGAATCACGTTATATAACGTGATCCCAGAGTTAAGCAACCACCTTGCCGCCGTTATTTTTCGGCAGGTGGTTGCTAAGTGGTTAACCACTTCAATACACTGTGTTATATATACTACACTGACTGCACTGACTGAATATAGATTTTACACTGTGGGCCAGATTCTCGTACAATTGCCGCTGGCGTAGCGTAAGCCATTAACACTACACCGCCGCAATTTAACAGAGCAAGTGCCGTATTCCCAAAGCATTTGCTCCGTAGGTTGCGGCGGTGTAGTGTAAATGGCTCTACGTATCCCCGCGTAATTCAAAGGGGGTGGCTTGTATTTAAATTAAGCGCGCCCCCGCGTCGATCGAACTGCGCATGCGCCGGCCTCAAATATAGCCCAGTGCGCATGCTCCAGCTCACGTCGGAAAAAATGAATGAATGAAGCCGACGTGAGCGTAGTTTACGTAAATCCCTATTCACGAACGACTTAGTAAAACAACGTAACCGACGGAAAAAGACGATGCTGACCCAACGCCATACTTAACATGGCAACGACGGAACTTCGTAAACCTACCCCTCATATAGCAGGGGTAGGTTTAAGCTTACGGAAACTACGTAAACGACGACGGGGCGGCGTAAAAACGTTCGGGAATCGTCGGATTAGGCTCATTTGCATAGGCAAATGAGAAATCAACGTAAAAGCCACCTAGCAGCCAGCGAAGTCATTACATCTACGATCCGACAGTGTAATTGTTTTACACATGTCGGTTCTTCACTGTATCTATGCGTAAGCGATTCTATGAATCACACGCATAGATACCCAGTAAAAAAAAAAGAGATACGACGGTGTTTCCTACGAAACGCCAGCGTATCTCTTTTGAGAATCTGGCCCTAAATATCTAGTAGTCTACATTAAATGCAGATTATATACAGTGCAGAAAATAAGTATTTGAACACCCTGCTATTTTGCAAGTTCTCCCACTTGGAAATCATGGAGGGGTCTGAAATTGTCATTGTAGGTGCATGTCCACTGTGAGAGACATAATCAAAAAATAAATTCCAGAAATCACAATTTATGATTTTTTAACTATTTATTTGTATGATACAGCTGCAAAGAAGTATTTGAACACCTGTCTATCAGCTAGAATTCTGACCCTCAAAGACCTGTTAGTCTGCCTTTAAAATGTCCACCTCCACTCCATTTATTATCCTAAATTAGATGCACCTGTTTGAGGTCATTAGCTGCATAAAGACACCTGTCCACCCCATACAATCAGTAAGAACCCAACTACTAACATGGCCAAGACCAAAGAGCTGTCCAAAGACACTAGAGACAAAATTGTACACCACCACAAGGCTGGAAAGGGCTACGGGGAAATTGCCAAGCAGCTTGGTGAAAAAAGGTCCACTGTTGGAGCAGTCATTAGAAAATGGAAGAAGCTAAACATGACTGTCAATCTCCCTCGGACTGGGGCTCCATGCAAAATCTCACCTCGTGGGGTCTCAATGATCCTAAGAAAGGTGAGAAATCAGCCCAGGACTACACGGGAGAAGCTGGTCAATGATCTGAAAAGAGCTGGGACCACCGTTTCCAAGGTTACTGTTGGTAATACACTAAGACGTCATGGTTTGAAATCATGCATGGCACGGAAGGTTCCCCTGCTTAAACCAGCACATGTCAAGGCCCGTCTTAAGTTTGCCAATGACCATTTGGATGATCCAGAGGAGTCATGGGAGAAAGTCATGTGGTCAGATGAGACCAAAATAGAACTTTTTGGTCATAATTCCACTAACGGTGTTTGGAGGAAAAAGAATGATGAGTACCATCCCAAGAACACCATCCCTACTGTGAAGCATGGGGGTGGTAGCATCATGCTTTGGGGGTGTTTTTCTGCACATGGGACAGGGCG
Organism: Rana kukunoris; assembly: GCA_029574335.1. Classification (NCBI taxonomy): domain Eukaryota; kingdom Metazoa; phylum Chordata; class Amphibia; order Anura; family Ranidae; genus Rana; species Rana kukunoris. Next base: position 38,253,850 of record CM056052.1, read on the forward strand.
ACTGCACTGTATTAAGGAGAGGATGACCGGGGCCATGTATTGCGAGATTTTGGGCAACAACCTCCTTCCCTCAGTTAGAGCTTTGAAGATGGGTCGAGGCTGGGTCTTCCAACATGACAATGACCCGAAGCACACAGCCAGGATAACCAAGGAGTGGCTCTGTAAGAAGCATATCAAGGTTCTGGCGTGGCCTAGCCAGTCTACAGACCTAAACCCAATAGAGAATCTTTGGAGGGAGCTCAAACTCCGTGTTTCTCAGCGACAGCCCAGAAACCTGACTGATCTAGAGAAGATCTGTGTGGAGGAGTGGGCCAAAATCCCTCCTCCAGTGTGTGCAAACCTGGTGAAAAACTACAAGAAACGTTTGACCTCTGTAATTGCAAACAAAGGCTACTGTACCAAATATTAACATTGATTTTCTCAGGTGTTCAAATACTTCTTTGCAGCTGTATCATACAAATAAATAGTTAAAAAAATCATACATTGTGATTTCTGGAATTTTTTTTTTGATTATGTCTCTCACAGTGGACATGCACCTACGATAACAATTTCAGACCCCTCCATGATTTCCAAGTGGGAGAACTTGCAAAATAGCAGGGTGTTCAAATACTTATTTTCCGCACTGTATATATATAAAATACAGTGCCTGCATGCCACTAACTAACCTGTCTAATCTAGCTCAATCTATCTCTGTCCACACACTATATAGTATGTAAGCAGACTTATATAGTGTAGGACGTGGACTTAGTAACCCTGAGCCATAATTGGCCAAAGGCACCATGCCTTTGGCCAATTATGGCTCTTGCAGCAGAGCGCGCTGTGACCTGCATGCTTTGGCCAATCATCAGACGTCCTCCCAGTGCATTATGGGGCATTCTGCGGCACTCAAATCTCCCACGAATACCCCATACTTTCGGTTTGTCTAGTTTGCGTCAAACTTACGTTCAACTAGAAGCGCGGGCTCATCACTACTTTTGAATATATTTATATTTTCGCTAATATGTTACACCGGATATGGACAAAATTTCTAAGTATATAGATGAACAAGAAAGGTGGATGACTGATCTTTCTAGTGCTCTTTGTTCACGCTATTTTTTATTTTTTCACAGAAAAGGTTTCTTAACCACTTCCATACTGGGCACTTATACACCTTCCCGCCAAGACCAATTTCTAGCTTTCAGTGCTCTTGCACTTTAAATTACAATTGCGCGGTCATGCTACACTGTACTCAAACTAAATTTTTATAATTTTGTACCCACAAATCGAGCTTTCTTTTGGTGGTATTTGATCACCTCTGGGATTTTTATTTTCTGCAAAAAATAAATAAAAATTACCGAAAATTTCGGAAAAAAAAATGTTTTTTTTTTTGTTTCCGTTATAAAACATTGTAAATAAGTAAGTTTTCTCCTTCACTAATGGTACTGCACTGACTGGCACTGATAAGGTGGCACTGATGTGGTGGCATTGATGATGGGCACCAATATGCGGCACTGATGGGCGGCACGGATGGGCACTGATGGGCGGCACGGATAGGTGGCACTGATGGGCACAGATAGGCAGGGATAGGTGGCACGGATGGGCAGGAATAGGCGGCACGGATGGGCAGGGATAGGCGGCACGGATAGGCAGGGTTAGGCGACACGTATGGGCACTGATAGGCGGCATGGATGGGCATAGATGGGCACTAACTAATGTGTTGTACTAATAGATGCCAATCAGTGCCAAAAAATGCCTGCCAATCAGTGATGCCCATTGTGGGCACTGATTGGCATCCATTGTGGCACTGATTGGCATCCATTATGTGTCATCCCTGGTGATCTAGTGGAATCCCTAGTGGTCCAGTGGGCATCCCTGGTGGTCCAGTGGGCATCCTCGATAATCGATAAGCACAAACCCCCCCTGTCAGAGGAACAGCCGATTGGCTCTCCTCTGTCAGACGCGAGTGAGGAAAAGCCGAATACCGACTTTTCCTGTTTACATTGTAATCAGCTGTGATTGGACACGGCTGATCACGTGGTAAAGTGTCTCCGTGAGAGACACTTTACCTAGATCAGTGTTGCGGGGTGTCAGACTGACACCCTAAAAAACGATCGCCACAATGCGCACTTCCAGGGGTGCGCATCGGATCAATATCCTGAGGACGTCATATGACGTCCAGTCAGGATTAAGCAACCACTTTGCCGCCGTCAATCTGTCATTGGCGGGCGGCAAGTGGTTAATGACTGCACCGTTTATCTAAAATTGGAGAACAGTAACAAGTAAGTAGAGAAAGCAGAGCTGTAGGAGGGGCCGGCAGGCTCCACCTACTACAGGATGCCTGCAGAGAACTGCAGGAGGGGGGCAGAGGTGAGACCAGTCATCCTGCACAAGGAGAGAGAGCAGAGCTGTTGGAGGGGCCCGGCAGGCTCCAACTACTACAGGCTGCCTGCAGAGAACTGCAGGAGGGGGGCAGAGGTGAGACCAGTCATCCTGCACAAGGAGAGAGAGCAGAACTGTGGGAGGGGCCAGCAGGCCACACCCACTGCAGTCTCCCTAAAGAGAACTGCAGGAGGGGGTGGAGGCGAGACTAGTCATACTGCACAAAGAGAGAGAGAGCGGGGCTGTGGGAGGGGTGACATGGAGTGGAAGGGGGTCTTGCACCTACTCTCTAAAAAATAAAAAGCCCTGGTGCAACATATCTGCTCAAGGTGTGTTGGCATTTGAAGTCTCCACTAGGGGGCGCATGTGATAGTATGACAACGCAGGAGCACATTTATAAGACAGTTGTCACCCAATAACTGGAAGTGCCTAAATACGGACTTCCATGGCAGGATCACCAAGGATTATTTTATAGAAAACTATAGTTCTGAAAAGGCTAAATACAACAGTAAGGCTGCATTCGCACTTCAGCAGCTCACGGGCATTTGTAAAATCGCACCATTTCATGCGCGTTTTTTTAAAACACGCCTGTTGCGTTTGCATCGCCATTCATTGTTAAGATGCGGCAAAAAAAATGTGCGACAAAAACTGTGGTTAAAAAAAAAATACAGAAAGCTGCATTTTCCGTGTATTGAAATCAATGGACTGCCCTATGCATATGGAGCAAAAAAACACAGCGTGTTATTTGCACACATTTCAAAAACGCAAAATGAAGTGAATGCAACTTAACATTACAGCGTATGAGATTGTAGTGATTGTTTTTAGATCTACTTTAAATATTTGTGGCCGTTCTGTAAGCACTGAATCTTTGGAGTGCTGAAGTCAGAGGCGGCTCTAGGCTTGGTGAGGCCTTAGGCAAACCTTAGATATGAGGCCCCACCAACTCCCATAATGGGAAAAATAATTCAAGTAGTTAAAAATTAACAGTAAAAATTGCATATATAAAGAGCCTTAAATCCTATGAACTATGGGACTCTGGTCACCATAGAGCACCTTCCCCAGAGTGAACGCACTAAGGTAAGGGGGGCGGGGGGCTTACTTATACAACAGTGAACCTTTATATCAGAGCCTCCTTACTTTACTATATTTCCTGCCCCCTACATCAGAGATGGTCAGAGACTGCATACACGATACAATAAATGGTCAGAGACTGCATACACGACACAAGAGATGGTCAGAGACTGCATACACGATACAATAGATGGTCAGAGACTGCATACACGATACAAGAGATGGTCAGAGACTGCATACACGATACAATAGATGGTCAGAGACTGCATACACGATACAAGAGATGGTCAGAGACTGCATACACGATACAAGAGATGGTCAGAGACTGCATACATGATACAAGATACGGTCAGAGAGTGTGTGGACATGATACAGGAGATGGTCAGAGACTGCATACAAGATACAGGAGATTGTCAGAGACTGCATACACGATACAATAAATGGTCAGAGACTGCATACACGATACAATAAATGATCAGAGTCTGCATACACGATACAAGAGATGGTCAGAGACTGCATACACGATACAAGAGATGGTCAGAGACTGCATACATGATACAAGATACAGTCAGAGAGTGTGTGGACATGATACAGGAGATGGTCAGAGACTGCATACAAGATACAGGAGATGGTCAGAGTCTGCATACATGATACAGGAGATGGTCAGAGATTGCATACTTGATACAAGAGATGGACAGAGACGGCATACATGATACAAGAGATGGTCAGAGACTGCAGACATGGTACAAGAGATGGTCAGAGACTGCAGACATGGTACAAGAGATGGTCAGAGACTGCAGACATGGTACAAGAGATGGTCAGAGACTGCAGACATGGTACAAGGGATGGTCAGAGACTGCAGACATGGTACAAGAGATGGTCAGAGACTGCATACATGGTACAAGGGATGGTCAGAGACTGCAGACATGGTACAAGAGATGGTCAGAGACTGCAGACATGGTACAAGAGATGGTCAGAGACTGCAGACATGGTACAAGAGATGGTCAGAGACTGCAGACATGGTACAAGAGATAATCGAAGACTGCAGACATGATACAAGAGATGGTCAGAGACTGCAGGCATGGTACAAGAGGTGGTCAGAGACTGCATACGTGGTACAAAAGATGGTCAGAGACTGCATACGTGGTACAAAAGATGGTCAGAGACTGCATACTTGATACAAGACATTGTCAGAGAGTGCACACATACTACTGGAGATGGTCAGATAGAAGGATGCGCTCCGGCGTGTTTGCACAGCCCACGTGCAGAGCCCCCCGGGAAGTTGGCACTGTGCTGTGCTAATCACAGGCAGCGAAACATTTCCCGATCTCTGCAGCTGCGCACCGGGAGAATGTCTCACTGCCTGTGATTAGCGCAATGCTGACTTCCTGGTGGGCTGTGTGAAAATGCAGGAACTCATCCTTAGTCAGAGACTGCAGACATGTGCGGACATAATTGGGCTGAAATTGCACAGAACGCACAGCGTGTTCCTGTGTTTTTCAGTGTGAACCTGGACCTGTGACCTGGAACCCACACTTTGCTAACTTGCCTGGAAAGGGGGCATTAGTATGAGCACCTGGAGCAATTTGCCACATCTCTTTGGGGGGGGATATGTGCTAAGGGGGTGAATTTCATATCCAAGCCCCCTTGCAGGAAACGTCATAAAATGCCCCCTAGAACATATCCTCTCCCCCACAATTACTCAAAGTAAACTGTAAACCGTAGGCATTAACCCTCCCCCCCTCTCTCTGGAAGGCTCACTTATTGTGCATCAGGACATGATGTGTCATAGATTGTCAGACGAGCAGCTTTTCTCTTGCAGCGTGATGAGCCTCTTTCCCCTCCCCCTCCTCCTCTGTGTACACAGGAAACATCACACAGCACGAGAAGGAGGGGGCGGGGCTCAGCTCACTCTGTCTGCACTCAGTGGCACTGTGTGTGTCAGGACTCTCAGGAGTCAGGGCCAGGCAGCCGGGGACTGCAGGGAGAGATGTCGGCAGACTCGGCTCTCTCTGCCATAACAAGTGGAGCTCGCGGCCGCGTGGGGGGGGGGGGGAAGGAAAATAGCCGGGAAAGGGTGAGGCATGGGCAAATTAGGCGGCCGCACGGGGCCCCTGACTTTGCGAGGCCTCTGACTTTGCGGGGCCTAAGGCAGCCGCCTAATTAGAGAGCCGCCTCTGGCTGAAGTGGTCATGCCTGGAGGTGGAAGGGTTAATGGTGACCTGCGCCCAGGACAAGTCAGCAGGAGGGGGCGCTCATGAGACCTGTCAATCACGGATATCATATATTAACTCGTATGGGGTCCGCTATTTTACCAGATTTTACTAATACAAGTCACAGCCGCCATATTCAGCACCCTGGACAGCACACAGTATACTGCATAGAAACTATTACTATTATACGCAGCAAAAAGACATTTAATAATGCTTCTTTTTTTCAGTCTGGAAATGTAAAAAATTTAAAAAAATAAAAGTTGATGCTGTGCGTTTAGTTACGCTTTCAGATTTTTTTTTTTATTTTGTTTTTTAAAGTGTGCAAAAGAAAAGAAAAGTCAACATTTTAATAATTTTTGTAACAATTTGTGTAAGAGTGAGGGATAAAATAAATAAATAATTCAAATAAAAAAAAAAGTTGAAGCTGTGCATTTAGTTACGCTTTCAGAATCTTTTTTTTTTTTTTAAAGTGTGCAAAAGAAAAGTGAAAATTTTAATAATTTTTGTAACAATTTGTGTAAGAGCGAGGGATAAAATATATATATAAAAAAATAAAAACATGTTCAAATAAAAAAAAAAATTGATCATGTGTGTTTAGTTACGCTTTCAGAATTTTTCTTTTTTTTTTAAGTGTGCTAAAGAAAGTTAAAATTTGAATAATTTTTGTAAAAATTTGTGTAGGAGTGAGGATTAAAATATTTAAAAAATATAAAAAATATATTAAAAAAAGTTGATGCTGTGCATTTTAGTTAAGCTTTGAGAATATTTTTTTCTTTTAAAGTGTGCAAAAAAATTAAACATTTGAATAATGTTTTGTAACAATTTGTGTAAGAGAGAGGGATAAAATATAAAACAAAATAAAAAATATTAAAATAAAAAAAGTGCTGTACACTTTCAGATTATTTTTATTTTTTTAAAGTGTGCAAAAAAATGTTAAAATGTTAATAATTTTTGTAAAAATTTGTGTAAGAGTGAGGATTAAAATATTTAAAAAATATAAAAAATTATAAAAATAAGTTGATGCTGTGCGTTTTAGTTACGCTTTCAGAATTGTTGCAATTTGTGTAAGAGCGAGGTACAATATATATATATATATATATATATATATATGAAAAAAAAATTTAAATAACAAAAGTTGATGCAGTGCGTTTAGTTATGCGTTCAGAATCATTTTTTCTTTTAAAGTGTGCAAAAAAAAATGTAAACATTTGAATAATTTTTTGTAACAATTTGTGTAAGAGTGAGGGATAAAATATAAAACAAAATAAAAAATAATAAAATAAAAAAAAGTTGATGCAGTTACACTTTCATATTTTTTGTGTGGGAAAAAATGTAACATTTTTAATAATTTTTGTAACAATTTGTGTAACAGTGAGGGATAAAACAAAAAAAAATATTAAAATAAAAAAGTTGATGCTGTTTAGTTACTCTTTCAGAATTATTTTTTTCTTTTAAAGTGTGCAAAAAAAAAAGTAAACATTTGAATCATTTTTTTGTAACAATTTGTGTAAGAGCGAGGGATAAAATATAAAACAAAATAAAAAATATTTAAATTAAAAAAGTTGATGCTGTGTGTTTTAGTTATACTTTCAGATTATTATATGTTTTTTTTAAAGTGGCAAAAAAAGTTAAAATTTGAATAATTTTTTTGTAACAATTTGTATAAGAGTGAGGGATAAAATATAAAACAAAATAAAAAATATTTAAATTAAAAAAGTTGATGCTGTGTGTTTTAGTTATACTTTCAGATTATTATATGTTTTTTTTAAAGTGGCAAAAAAAGTTAAAATTTGAATAATTTTTTGTAACAATTTGTATAAGAGCGAGGGATAAAATATAAAAACAAAATAAAAAAATATTAAAATAAAAAAAGTTATTTCTGTGCGTTTTAGTTACGCTATCAGAATATTATAATTTTTTTAGTGTGCAAAAAAAAAAGGGTTAAACGCAGTTTTTTGTTCTTGATTGTCCCTTTTAAAGATTGATGAAAGGTTGTTTTTCGCTGCGATGGTGTCACATGACGCATCTGGAGGGAGAGGATAAGAACAATTAGGGCAGGACGTTGGCTGGCGGTATTTCTTGCTGTGAATTACAACCAGCCTGGGGGCCCCTGTCATTGTTTAGACGGTGATCCCCGAAGAGCCATCATCTTTGCTAGCGTGGAGCCTGGAAAAACGGGGGCGGGGAAGGATTTGCGATTTCGCAGGAAGGGAATAAACATGCACCATGTAACAAAGGTGATCCCCAGCTATTCCCCATCTACGCAGATTAAAGTCTGACATACACGTCTATTCTCCTAATATTGTCCATGGCAATGCCAGCTTGGAGCGCGGCGTGTATTGTGTGTTTGTGTGTATTTCCCAGGGTGTGCACGTGAACTGACTACTGACAACCGCTTTGAACGCCGGCCAAAATTCTTCTTCCTTCGCTTTGGATAGAGCAAGGAAGCGTTAGATCCTCTATCGCAGCTTCCTGCTGTCCCCGCCGGGGAGATCTGACCTCACTTCCTTGGTGTCACCAGAACAGGATGAGAAGAAAAATCTGACATATAGGCCAACTCTTTCCAGGCTTGAAGTATAACTTTGTAGTTTTGGATAGTGGAGAGGGATTAGAACACCTGCCAGGTTTTTATTGCTGTCTGTGCCTCAGTTAGGGAGATTCCCCCTCTCTATTTGTCCTGATTATGGTTATCAAAGTGAGAAAGTGAAACCTGAAACCTAGATTGGGAACCTGTCCCCAATCTAGGCTACACTTTCTTCACAATCAGGCATCTGTCTCAAACTTTTCACACTGTAGGCGCCATCCAAGTGACCCAAAAAAGGCTATATACAACCCTTTATGTGTCCAATATGGCTGCCCCAGAAGGCTCTGAACAATGAAGCTCAGGCTCACCCAAGATGGCACCCAAGTCCATAGCGGGAGACACATTGGTCTGCTGGACTATATATAACCCCTTATACCCCGGGGTCAGGAACCACTCCACGTCACTCGTTGTCGTCCCATATTTTCATCTGAGCTGCCTGTCTCATGGTGTTACATGCCTTTATTTTCATCACAAATGTGAGTAACCTGCACGTTTTAAACGTAATAAATTGACCTGGTTTTACGGAAGCTCTTAGATTTAGTTTTTTCTTTACATATCATCGGTTACATACTTGTTCGTTGGTGCCACTGAGGATACTTACACATCTCCGGGTCCTACGGCTGAATAGTATACACCCCTGAGCCATCCGGATTTCCACCATTGATCTAAGCTCATTAGACCTTTGGCAAAACAAAGGTCTTTCTGTGAGGTGAGAGTACCCATCTTTACTGGTGAAGGGATCACACTCTGAATTGGTTTTCCAGTCACGTGGTGAAGATACTCTTATTATCTGGTCGCAGGATTTATTTCACATGTTGTTTACCATTTTGGACTATTTTTTCCTTCCTTTTTTGGTTTTCATTTTCACTTTTATGAGTATATTTACTATCATTTGAATTTAGGTTTGCGCTGCACTGCTTTCTTTATATATATGTACTTTTGGGATTTTGTGATTGTCCTTTTTGGTGTTCAGCTTGCATCCTTATGAAATCCACTCTGGGAGTTGTTTTTCATTCTTACATTTACTAACATTATCATATTACTATTATATATTTTGATGTCTTTGTTATTTTTGCGCTGATTGCACCCCCTTACTATTGATAACCCCTTATGAGTCCAAGATGGCTGTCCCAAGTCCCTTGACAGCTCTGTGTCCAATGAAACTCAGGTTCCCCCAAGATGGCACCCAACTCCATGGCAGGAGCCACATTGGTCTACTGGGCTATTGACAGCTCTGTGTTCAAATAAACCAGGGCTCTCCCAAGATGGCACCCAAGTCAATGGCTGAGGACACATTGGTCTTATGGGTACAAATAACCCGTATAGTCCAAGATGACTGCCCAAGTCTCAAGCTCTGTGTCCAATGAAATTCAGGCTACCCGAAGATGGCACCCAAGTCCATGGCATTAGACACATTGGTCTGCTGGGCTATATATAACCCCTTATGAGTTCAAGATGGCTGTCCCAAGTCTTTTGAGAGCTCTGTGTCCAATGAAACTCAGGCTCACTCAAGATGGCACCCAAGTCCATAGCGGGAGACACGTTGGTCTGCTGGGCTATATATAACCATTATGAGTCCAAGATGGCAGCCCTAGTCCCTTGACAGCTCTCTGTTCAAATAAACCAGGGCTCTCCCAAGATGGCAACCAAGTCAATGGCAGAGGACATATTGGTCTGCTGGGCTATATATAACCCCTTATGATGCCAAGATGGCTGTCGACAGTTGTAATGACAACTCCGGCCACTAGGTGGCCTTTACGTTTTCTCATTTGCCTATGCAAATGAGGCTACTACGCAGATTCCCGAACGCTTTTACGCCGCCCCGTCGTCACGTACGTCGTTTTTGTCCACGTAAGGTTACCCCTGCTAATGTGAGGGGTAACCTTACGCAGTACCGTCGGGTGCCGTCGGATGCCATGTTAAGTACGGCGTCGGGTCAGCGTCGGCTTTTTCCGTCGCTTACGTCGTTTTACTAACTCGTTCGCAAATAGGGCATTGCGTAGTGACGATCACGTCGTTTTGACGTCGGTTTCAACGCCGCTTTCCAACGTGAGCTGGAGCATGCGCACTGGGCTTTTTCCCCGGCCGGCGCATGCGCAGTTCGATCGACGTGGGGGTGCGCTTAATTTAAATACAAGCCGCCCCCTTTGAATTACGCGGCCTTACGCTGGGCCATTTAATCTACGCATCCGCAAACTACGGAGAAAGTGCATGGAGAATACGGCACTTGCCCTGTTACGTTGCGGCGGCGTAGTGTAAATGACTTACGCTACGCCAGCAAAATTATATGAGAATCTGGCCCTATGAGTCCAAGATGGCAGCCCAAGTCCCTTGACAGCTTTGTGTTCAAATAAACCAAGGCTCGCCCAAGATGGCAACCAAGTCAATGGCAGAGGACACATTGGCCTTATGGGTATATATAACCCCTTATGAATCCAAGATGGCTGCCCAAGTCTCAAGATAGCTCTGTGTCCAATGAAATTCAGGCTACCCCAAGATGGCACCCAAGTACATGACATTAGACACATTGGTCTGCTGGGCTATATATAACCCCTTATGAGTCCAAGATGGCTGTCCCAAGTCCTTTGAGAGCTCTGTGTCCAATGAAACTCAGGCTCTCCCAAGATGGCACCCAAGTTCATGGCAGGAGACAAATTGGTCTTCTGGGCAATATATAACCCCTTTTGAGTCCAAGATGGCCACCCAAGTCTCAAGAGAGCTCTGTGCCCAATGAAACTCAGGCTCTCCCAAAATGTCACCCGCGTCCATGGCAGAGGACCCATTAGTCCTATGCCAGGTATGCCAGACTCTTCTTTAGTGCCCAGAAGTTAACATTAGCAGTCATGCAATCGCCACACCACTGTACCTCTATTGTGTTACCTGCCAAAGAATCTGTAATTGTGGGTAGTTATACCAATATGCTCCCTACTAGGGCAGCACAGTGGCTTAATGGTTAGCACCTCTGCCTTACAGCACTTGGGCCTCTGGTTTGAATCCCAGACTGGCATTCTACATGTGATAGCCATGGTTTCTGTCAAGAGTTCAAAGACATGGTAGGGAATTGACTCTTGTCTAAAATGGCCCTAGTGTGAGATCGGGGCTTTAGATTGTGAGCTCCTTGGGGGTGGAGACTGATGGGATTCATGGATACATTGTTGGCTCTAAATAAATGCCTGTAATAACAAAAGACCACATTCCAGTCATGAATGTTGGCACCTGATGCACTGTCCAAAGAGCAAGAGAGGAGGCACAAGGGTCTTATCTTTCTCTTACTCTATCCAAGCTTAAGGTGTATCTAAAACCAAAAATGTATTGCAGCCTACCAGTCCTTAGATATGGGGGGGGCATTCATTTTCTTTTTTATTTCACACTTTTTTTCTTTTTTCTTTTTTATTAGTGATCCTGCCCGGAACACACATCCTGTCCAAGAGTGACAAGCGTACTGTATTTAGGAGGAGCCGTGTTGTCAGCCTAGGAAGGGAATGTGTTGGGACTGAAACCACTTCTTCTGTGCCACCAACAACTCCAGTACTCCACCCACCAACAAACCAGACTGTTTATCAGAACCTTAGACCTCACTAAATAGGAGGACTGTAAGAAATGCTCCAATCCCAGATGGATGGATGACGTCACTGCAATACTCTTCCCTATGTGTTTCGTCCTACGTGACGTCTTTTAAGGGGCCTCAGACTCCAACGGACTCTAGGCACTTTAGAGCATATAGTGCATTTTTTTTCATAGATTTCCTGAAGGTGTTAGGAATATATAACATCTCCCCATCTTCATAACAACAGGGGAGGTGTTTTGCAGTCTACTGAGATAGCGGGAAACAATGCTAACTGAGACCCGTCCAGAGGCAACTTACACTTTTTTGGCTGGATGAACAGATATTTCTTCTACATTTGTTGAACAAATATAATGAAATGCTTTCAATTGTATATTTTTTGGATCATAGGGGAGCAAACAAGTGAAATGTATTGTTAGGGTTCACATACACTTTAAGGCTTTGATTCACATACGGTATGTGCGTGCGCATTTGCGCGCACATGTCGGGGGTTCAGCAGCTCATTCAATTAAAATAGACCGCTTTGCCCATGCAAAACATGGGGAAAGAATTTCTCGACCCTTCACTTCATGAAAATGCTTGGTGCTGCGGCAGTTTTGCCCGCGGGTGCCATTGAGAATTGATGGTACCCCAGCACATCGGCTAAAGAGCATGCATTCCCGACCCGCACATGTTTGAACCTAGCCTAAGTGTGTTTTATAATGCATTCTTCAACCCCTTCCTGCCGAGCCCTGGCATGCCTTTAACAGGGTCTTTATACAAGGGGGGCACGGATCACATGACCACTGTGATTGGCTGTCACAGAGGTCACATGGGAAGCCAGTCTACGCCAGCTACTGATCATTAGCAGGGATGCGTTTTGAATGCATTCTGTGTGTGCAGACCCAAAATCGCTCATTCGCTTTTAAGCGTTGTGCCGTTCAAACCGGGCTTTACCAAAACTGCAGCAAGCAACATTTTTGGAGAACGCAGGGCACAGCAATACAAAGATATAAATTGCAAAGATACGATTAAAGGGGTTGAACAATTCTTAGTAAGGTTTTTGCCACAATCGGCTCACAAGTCGGCTTTCAGGATACTCCATAAAACTGTTGCCATAAGCTGGTACAGCAGGAGTTAAACAGCCTCTATTTTTCACATGGGATCTGGTGGGGGTTGATGAGTTTGGGGGGGGGGGAGGGGAAGGGAGTGAGAAAGGCTCTGCTGTGTTTGTGAAGAATTGCCAGCTCTGCCAGCAGCACTTGCTACCCTGCATGTCAATGAACCTTGGTGCTGGGGGATGGAGGGCACAGCGGGCATCAGATGTCCGTAGTGACGTCCTGGAATCAGGGGGGTCCCCCCCTTCACTGTTTCATAACAGCTTCTGTGCCACTAAAACAGAATCTGACTCTGAAGTTTTGTGGTTAGTTGACATTGTAGCAGGTGGAAACTAGCGAACCAGCGTTTGGCATTTATAGTTGACTGGAAATGGGCACACGGATTTCAGCAGCCTGCAGAGAATGATACAATTCCTGATTGGCTGTAGATATGACTATGTTTAAAAATTCAGCCTGATCAAAATTTTGCAAAAAAAAAATAATTTTGCCATTTTGATTATCGCTCATTTCCAGCTGTTCCTGAAGAGAATGATCCCTGGTATGGTCTGTCCCCGAAATTAATCTGCTTATATTTTGCCTTCTTTGGCCCCCTCCTTCATCAAAATGTTAATGAAATAAAAAAATGTAAAAAAGTATCGGGTCGCTCACTGCATCAACTCCAGGGTTCCCAAAGTGGCCAGCAAGGGGCAGTGGGGAGCTGAGGTGGCTCGGTCGTAGCAGACCGGAGGAGGAGAGACCATGACAGGGCACGGAGCCGGCCTTAGGGTGATCACGTGTCCCGGATTGCCCGGGACAGTCCCGCATTTTGCAGTTCTGTCCCGGGACCCGGGCACCTTCATTCCAGGACAATACAGTGTCCTGGAATGAAACTGACACAGCCACCCGATGACAGAGTGGGGCTGGGAAGTCAGCGTCTCTAACAATTGATGAGTCTTCAGCTGTCAATGGGCTTTTCCGCTAACAGCTAAATAAAAAATAAAGCTGTCAGTAAAAAAAAGTAAGTGAGGTCCCCCTCCCCTAGTCCATTCCAGACCCTTTGGGGGCTTCCAGATTCTGATAACCCCCCTGCCTGCATGCCAACCCAACCACCATCAAGGGTAAAATGGGGACGTGGTGCTTTGGGGTGGGGTGTAGAGCCCGTGGGTGCTGGTATGGACTGGGGGGGGCACTAGTTTTTTTTTTTTTCAATAGCCAGGTGCCAGCAATTGCAGCCGTGAGTCAATTTTATATGTGATTTTACTTTTTTCTTTAGAAATTTCTTTTTTGCTGCAGCATGTTCTATACATAGTACACATGCCCCACTTTACAGGCAGACTATGGGGACCCCCCAGGCACTATATTTATTGTTGCACTTTAAGCATCATTAGAATCACTGCTCCTGAAAAACTTTAAAATTGGCAATTTTTTTGTGTCCCTGAATGGCAGTTTGGAAATGTGGTCACCCTACTCGGACATGACATACACCATCCATGGCATTGGGTGGGGGCCTCCTGCGCTCTGTCCTTGTCCCTGTCTTGTGCTCGGTAAGACACCAGCGAGGATTTTTTACTCCTCTTCACCAGGAAGCCTTCAGGCATTTTACAGGGCATCAGAGCAGCCCAGGGGGGGGGGGCAACTGCCCCCGGCCCTGGATATTTTTACCATAAGTCCCAATTTCCTGGGGACAGTCCCCATTTTGAGATTTCTGTCCCAAGAAAACATGTGTCCCGGCACTGTCCCCAGCCGGCTGGTGGTGTAGCATACACATTGTGCTGCGAAAGTGGCAACCAATCAGCGGCAGTGGTCTTGTGGAGTTAAGTTTGAAGACCCAACTCCTGTCTTGGCTGGAAGTGATGGGAAATTTCTTCAATGGGTACACAGACAAAAGTACATTTGTAGTATGTATAACGGAGAAGGGTTAGATGTTTCACAATGGTACTTGTACCTTCCTGTACTGTGAGAACCCCCTCCTCCCCCACCTATTCTTACAGCACGCTCCAGAGACTTGAGATTTAGCATGAAGAAGGATTACGGTTTAATTATACACATCTCAGCCTAAGAAAATAAGAAGCAAGGCTTCAATGGAAATGTACAGTATGCATAAAATAGGAGATATATATGTGCCCGCTCAGCTTGCCTCTAACTATCAGTTATTAGTCGTTCGGTCTCCTCGTGCTCGCCGGCTGTATAAACAGGCCACATTCTGACTAATTCTCCTATTCAGCGCAAATGACTCATCTCTAATCGGCTTCAGTTGGAGGACTCTTTGGAACGTGAGCTGCTTGCGGTGCTGGGGCGCGAGGCTGGGGGGTCTGCTTCGGGCACCTGTTGTTTTTCATAAAATGTTAGAGAATGTGCAGAAAAAATATGAAAGCGTTGCTCAGGGGGTGTGGTTGTCCAACTTCCAAAAAAACAAACACTTTTTGTGCTAATTAAATAAAAACAAATGGAGACTAAAACCCCTTTTTTTTTACGTGAACTGTTAGACAGGTCAATTCAGTCTTGTTGCAGGCTGGCTGGTAAGTGAGCTGGGAATTTTTGTTTGTTTTTGATGTGCGTTGCCCCTCCATGTGCTCCTTGTTGTAAAGGCTAGTTATAGGTTGGGGTGGTCGTCATTTGCTTTTATAGATGGCAAAATGTGAGCGGGGCGGCTTGGGATACCTTCAGCTGCCATTGTGTTCTTGCTGGGTGTCCTGTGCATCCCTAGACCTTTAAGTAGGGGTGGGCTCCCTCCAGGCAAACCTGCCCTTAATCTATCCAACTGTTATGTATGTGCTCCAATTTGGGAAACTCTCAAATATATAGAGTTAGGACTGCAGTACACTGGGGTGCCTTGACGTGGCCAATGCAACTTATAGACATTGACAACGTCATGTATGACAAAACGCGTCTGGAGTAGGGTACGTACTGACGTTGTCGCGCTGTTCACAAGAAGGTGGGGCTTATTTTTTAACATGCTTATTCTCAACTTATTTATAAGGTAACAGTGGAAGATCTGCAACCACCCTGTCTGAGTTACCGGGATTACCGGGATTTTGCAATCTGGTCATCATTTATAAGTTAAAGGCCCCAGGCTGAGTTGTAGCCTCGTGCCTTTAATGTTTGCCATCCGGTAAGCAGGTTTTTCTTACGGTGGATGGGCACTTTCTTTTGTGTTTCCCCAATGTGGACTATTAATATATCACTCTCTGCAAGGATTGGAACTTTTTGGAGCACAGCTTCCTTTTCTTTTTATTCAACTTATAGATATATTTGCAAATGTAAACCCCTTGTTAGACAAGACAATTCAGTTTTGTTGCAGGCTGGTTGGTAAGTTAGCTGGGAGTTTTTGTTTAACTTTGATCAGCAGGGGCCTGTCCACATGGGGCGCAGGGGTGCCGCCCCCCTAATCAAGGCATCCGGCCAGTAATTTACATGCAGGGCACCGGACACATGGATTCCAATGGGGTTTTGTTTTATTAGAAGCACGTGATTAAAACCTGAGGCTCTAATTGGCTTAAAAAAGGGTAGGCTCAGGGAACAGGGCACTGCACCCTAAGCACACCCAGTTGTGTGACAATAGCAAATTAATATTCGCTATTGTCACACTGCTTCTCCTCCCGGGCTATCCCAACTCAGGAAGCGGGTCCTGAGACCCTATTGGTTGAGAGCAGAAGTGATCCCATTGGCTGCCAAGGAGAAGGAGGAAGGAGATGCAGGGGAAGCCGCTTCGCCGTGGAGCCAAGGAAGGAGGAGATGGAGGGTCAAGCCGCCGCCTGCCACCCAGAGGAAGCCCGTGACCTGGATGGAGTAAGTGAGGGGACTTACCAGTAGGGGATGTGGCGACGAATGGGTTTAAGCCGCCCCCCCCCCCAAATATACCAACAGCCGTTTCTGATTTTGATGCTAATTAAACTTGAGTGGAGAAAATAATTATTTGATCCCCTGTAGATTTTGAATGTTTGCCCACTTGCACGGAAATTACAGGTCTATTTTTTTTTATCATAGGTCTATTTTTAATGATAGAGACAAAGGCCCGGATTCACATAGATTGGCGCATCTTTATGCCGGCGTAGCGCATCTCATTTACATTACGCCGGCGCAGCTCAGAGAGGCAAGCATGGTATTCAGAAAGCAAATGATCCCAAAGATGTGCCGGCGTAATGTAAATTCGTAGGCGTAAGTCTGCGTAATTCAAAGTAGTAAGGAAGTGGTCGTGATCCATTTAAATGAAGCGTGACCCCATGCAAATGAAGGGCCAAACGAACAGCGCATGCGCCGTGACGTGGACGTATGTCCCGCACCCCTATGCGCATGCTCACAACTACGCCCGGCCCACTGCCTACGCCCAGAGCATAAATATGCTCCAGTGTCTGGAAAGGAGAGGAGGAAGAAGAATTTCTCCGCACAGGAGAGGGAGCTTGTCATCGCGGCCATGTCCAGGTATGATGTGTACCTCCATGGGGCAGAGAGTGGCACAACCAGTAAGGCCAGGAAGGAGGAGATCCTGCAAGAGATAACCATACAGGTCAATGCTCTTGGTCATGAGGTTAGGACCGCCAAGGACATTTAAAAAAAAAACAATGACCTGCATCGTGTAGTCAGAGAGAAGCTGGCCACGATGAGGAGGCATGCCAGGGGCACTGGAGGTGGACCAGCCACTGCTATTACGCTCACTCCTGATGAGCAGGTGGTTGCCAGATGCATTCAGAGGGAGCAAGTAGAGGGCCTGGAGGGCTGTGACTCCTTTGAACAGGCCCTGAGGAGAGGTAAGTGTGTTTTATCTCCTATCCGGTGTGTAGCATGTAAGGGGGTGCAAGGGAACATGTGACAAGTGTGTGGGTCCACCAACATGTGAATGCTTTGTGTCATCCACAGATGTGCTGGAAGGAGCTGGGCCGTCGTCGGCTGCTGGGCGACCCACGCCATCCCAGCAGGAGAGTGCCCACACCTCTCCTCTGCAGGAAGGTGAGGAGGAGCAAGTGGGCATTGAGGGAGATGTCTACCTCCAGGAGGAGCACACCATCCTTGGACCCTCACAAACCACCTCCCCCATCAGGGATAGCCCCTCCCAAACCACCTCCCCTATCAGAGATAGCCCCTCAAGGGCCTTCTCCCCCATCAGGGATATCCCCCCAAGGGCCTCTTCTCATCAGGGAAACCTCCTCAAGGGCCTCCCCATACAGCCGGCTCCAAGCCTCTCCTGCCCCCAGGAAGGCTACACGCAAGACCAGGAGTAATCCTGATGCCCTGGAGGAAAATCTTGCAAGGGACCAGGCCCGGCAGACCCACCATATGGGTGCTCTAGCCTGTGACCTGCGTCGTGTGGCAGAGAGCCTGGCCTCCTCGGCCCAGGCCCAGGCTGCCTGCACCTTGGCTGTGCAGCGTGCCCTCACACTGCAGGCTGATCAGAGTACCTCCAGCTCTGACAGCCTGCAGGATGTGAGTGCGAACTGCACTGCCATAGTGACCTGCCTTGGGGAGCTGCAGGCCACCACATCAGGCCTTGTGACAGAGGTCAGGAGCCTTGCAGGGGCTGTACAGGCGGAGGGGAGCCAGATAAGGCGCCAGCTGCGGAACAACACCACCCGCCAGCTGCGGATGCAGGCTGCGACAAATGCGGTACTCACCCACATTGCTGTGGCATTGGAGGGCAGGCTGCCAGCCAGGGAGAGATCAGGGGATTATCCTCCTCCAGATGCCCCACCCCCCCCCACCTGAGGCTCGCCCAGGAAACTGAGGAGCAGGAGCCGTGGCACCAGGCGTAGCCCACGTCAGGGAAGATGAGTGCCTTTTATTTATTTATTTTATGCTCAGAATATGATTTTTTATTTTATTTTTTTATGCTCAGCTTATAAGTTTTTTATATTTATTTATGTGCTCAAAATATGAGTTTTTTGTAGTATCTGCACACGGTAAAGCGTGCAGGCTACAGTGTGACTGGTGTGTGAATAAGGGTGACACTCCTGCCAGTAAGGGGTGTCACCCTGGGTCATCGGGGGGAGAAGTTATCCCCACGACCATGTGAATGTGGTATGAATGGACAGCAACATGATTGGTGCCTTGGCGTGGTGTTGCTGCTCCCAAGTCCTGCATGGTGGACTTGGGCTAATCCAATGTGAGGTGGATGTGGTGTGTGTGAGCGTAGTGTCTGGCTGCTGATTTCATCATGCAGGGCTGTGGCTAATTCCAGGATGGCATCAGGGCTGTGCAGCGTGCCCTCACACTGCAGGCTGATCAGAGTACCTCCAGCTCTGACAGCCTGCAGGATGTGAGTGCGAACTGCACTGCCATAGTGACCTGCCTTGGGGAGCTGCAGGCCACCACATCAGGCCTTGTGACAGAGGTCAGGAGCCTTGCAGGGACTGTACAGGCGGAGGGGAGCCAGATAAGGCGCCAGCTGCGGAACAACACCACCCGCCAGCTGCGGATGCAGGCTGCGACAAATGCGGTACTCACCCACATTGCTGTGGCATTGGAGGGCAGGCAGCCAGCCAGGGAGAGATCAGGGGATTATCCTCCTCCAGATGCCCCACCCCCCCACCTGAGGCTCGCCCAGGAAACTGAGGAGCAGGAGCCGTGGCACCAGGCGTAGCCCACGTCAGGGCAGATGAGTGCCTTTTATTTATTTATTTTATGCTCAGAATATGATTTTTTATTTTATTTTTTTATGCTCAGCTTATAAGTTTTTTATATTTATTTATGTGCTCAAAATATGAGTTTTTTTGTAGTATCTGCACACGGTAAAGCGTGCAGGCTACAGTGTGACTGGTGTGTGAATAAGGGTGACACTCCTGCCAGTAAGGGGTGTCACCCTGGGTCATCGGGGGGAGAAGTTATCCCCACGACCATGTGAATGTGGTATGAATGGACAGCAACATGATTGGTGCCTTGGCGTGGTGTTGCTGCTCCCAAGTCCTGCATGGTGGACTTGGGCTAATCCAATGTGAGGTGGATGTGGTGTGTGTGAGCGTAGTGTCTGGCTGCTGATTTCATCATGCAGGGCTGTGGCTAATTCCAGGATGGCATCAGGGCTGTGCAGCGTGCCCTCACACTGCAGGCTGATCAGAGTACCTCCAGCTCTGACAGCCTGCAGGATGTGAGTGCGAACTGCACTGCCATAGTGACCTGCCTTGGGGAGCTGCAGGCCACCACATCAGGCCTTGTGACAGAGGTCAGGAGCCTTGCAGGGGCTGTACAGGCGGAGGGGGGCCAGATAAGGCGCCAGCTGCGGAACAACACCACCCGCCAGCTGCGGATGCAGGCTGCGACAAATGCGGTACTCACCCACATTGCTGTGGCATTGGAGGGCAGGCAGCCAGCCAGGGAGAGATCAGGGGATTATCCTCCTCCAGATGCCCCACCCCCCCACCTGAGGCTCGCCCAGGAAACTGAGGAGCAGGAGCCGTGGCACCAGGCGTAGCCCACGTCAGGGCAGATGAGTGCCTTTTATTTATTTATTTTATGCTCAGAATATGATTTTTTATTTTATTTTTTTATGCTCAGCTTATAAGTTTTTTATATTTATTTATGTGCTCAAAATATGAGTTTTTTTGTAGTATCTGCACACGGTAAAGCGTGCAGGCTACAGTGTGACTGGTGTGTGAATAAGGGTGACACTCCTGCCAGTAAGGGGTGTCACCCTGGGTCATCGGGGGAGAAGTTATCCCCACGACCATGTGAATGTGGTATGAATGGACAGCAACATGATTGGTGCCTTGGCGTGGTGTTGCTGCTCCCAAGTCCTGCATGGTGGACTTGGGCTAATCCAATGTGAGGTGGATGTGGTGTGTGTGAGCGTAGTGTCTGGCTGCTGATTTCATCATGCAGGGCTGTGGCTAATTCCAGGATGGCATCAGGGCTGTGCAGCGTGCCCTCACACTGCAGGCTGATCAGAGTACCTCCAGCTCTGACAGCCTGCAGGATGTGAGTGCGAACTGCACTGCCATAGTGACCTGCCTTGGGGAGCTGCAGGCCACCACATCAGGCCTTGTGACAGAGGTCAGGAGCCTTGCAGGGGCTGTACAGGCGGAGGGGAGCCAGATAAGGCGCCAGCTGCGGAACAACACCACCCGCCAGCTGCGGATGCAGGCTGCGACAAATGCGGTACTCACCCACATTGCTGTGGCATTGGAGGGCAGGCAGCCAGCCAGGGAGAGATCAGGGGATTATCCTCCTCCAGATGCCCCACCCCCCCACCTGAGGCTCGCCCAGGAAACTGAGGAGCAGGAGCCGTGGCACCAGGCGTAGCCCACGTCAGGGCAGATGAGTGCCTTTTATTTATTTATTTTATGCTCAGAATATGATTTTTTATTTTATTTTTTTATGCTCAGCTTATAAGTTTTTTATATTTATTTATGTGCTCAAAATATGAGTTTTTTTGTAGTATCTGCACACGGTAAAGCGTGCAGGCTACAGTGTGACTGGTGTGTGAATAAGGGTGACACTCCTGCCAGTAAGGGGTGTCACCCTGGGTCATCGGGGGGAGAAGTTATCCCCACGACCATGTGAATGTGGTATGAATGGACAGCAACATGATTGGTGCCTTGGCGTGGTGTTGCTGCTCCCAAGTCCTGCATGGTGGACTTGGGCTAATCCAATGTGAGGTGGATGTGGTGTGTGTGAGCGTAGTGTCTGGCTGCTGATTTCATCATGCAGGGCTGTGGCTAATTCCAGGATGGCATCAGGGCTGAATCTGAAGATGCGATACACCTCCAATTCCCCCATGCCAAAGACGTTCATGCGCGTTCGGTATATCTTCTCCCATGCCCTCCTCCTTTGTGCCTGTAGATGCAGTAGTGCTATGACCATGGCTGCCCCTAGCATGTTGACATACAGATGTGTTGTCCTGCAAGTGTGGCTGCTCAGTTCGTCCATAACGGTGCTGCTGTAGCTGCTCTCCAGCTGACCTGTCCACGTCTGTTGCTGAGTTACAGCTGCTTTATGAGGGGTAACTTTAGGCCGGACGTACAACTTACACGCACCGCGCGTAGCCTGCGCCGGGCGCATGTACGTTCGTGAATCTTCTTCATTTGCATATTTGAATAGAAAATCAATGGGCACGCCAAATGCGTCCAGCGTAACTATGCGCCCACGCTACGCCGGCGTAGGAAGAAGCCACTTTTCAGGCGTATCTAGTTCTGTGGGTACAGTGCATAGATATGCCGACGCATATATACACTTACGCCACGCATCATGAGATGCGTAAGTGCTTTGTGAATCTGGGCCAATATATCAATCAAAAAAAAAACTGAAAAAATACCTAAAACAAATGCTATAAATTGAGTTGTAGTTCAGTGAGTAAGATAAGTAGTTGATCCCCTACCAACCATCAATAATTCTGGCTCCGGTATGTGTTCATATGGTACACAGATTAGTCCTGTCAATTCAAGAAGGTACTCCTAAGGATAACTCAGAATCTCTTACTTCCATTTAAACCCTTATGATCATGGGCAAGACCAAAGAACAGCCAAAAGACGTCAGGGGCAAGATTGTAGACCAGCACAAGGCTGAAATTGGCTACAAGACCATCAGCAAGAAGCTTGGTGAGGAGACAACTGTTGGTTCTTCGCAAACGGAAGAAATACAAAGTTAACATCAATCGCCCTCAGTCTGGAGCTCCATGTGAGATTTCACCTCATGGGGTGAGGATGGTCATGAGAAAAGTGAGGGATCAGCCCAGAACTACACGTGAGGAGCTTGTGAAGGATCTCAAGGCAGTTGGGACCACTTTACCATTTCAGTGCTTGATACTGCGATTTCTATTATATTCAATGCTGCCAGATAGATCTATAGACTGATTGATTTGGAATTTTCTGTCTGATCTTCGTTCATTTGGGGATCCCCCCTATCTGATTGGTGACCTCCCATAATTATCTCATCTGTCATCCTCATTCAGCACAACCAGCTCTGCTGGGACTATCATCATGCAGAGTGCTCAGCCTCTGGTCACACAGCTGGATGGGTTATATATAATCAGCTTCCTCTACGTTTCCTGAAGCTGACAGAAAAGTCAATGATCCGGGCCGCCACGTCGATCGGAGGCTCTGCACCCATCACTACTAGGAAATTTAGATTAGAGGAACTACACGCCATAGCAGCCAGCTGAGGGTCAGAGCCTGTTAACCCTTCCAGACATCAGAAAATGTGTTCTTGAGTTTGGTGATCGGCAGAGAGAAACCGTGTTTTGAGTTTAGTGTTTGGTAAGGAGAACCCCATGTTTCTGTGTTTGGGGATTGGCAGAGAAAACCCTGTGCTCCTGAGTTTGGTGATCAACAGAGAGAACCCCATGTTTCTGAGTTCGGGGATCGGCAGAGAGAACCCCGTGCTCTTGAGTTTGGTGATTAACAGAAAGAACTCCATGTTTCTGAGTTTAGTAATCAGCAGTGGTGACCAGTGCTTAAAGCGGAGGTTCACCCTAAATATAAGCCCTCCCATGTGATCTAGCATACTGGCTTCTGCGCCAGTATGCTGTTTTTTTTAAATCCATCACTTACTGTATTATGGTGAATTTTAATTTCTTTACCCCGCGGTGGACGGCTCTAGTATAGCGCGTCACATCTTACGAAAATACCCGATAAGGACTCGGGTAATCTCGGCGAAAATGCGGCGCCTGCGCACAGACCTAGGAGCTGACTGCGCAGGCGCCGTATTTCTCCGAGTCCTATTTCGACGTTTTTCGGAGGGCGTGACGCGCCATAGCCGTAGGACTCGGAGAAATACGGCATCTGCGCAGTCAGCTCCTAGGTCTGTGCGCAGGCACCGCATTTTCGCCGAGATTACCCGAGTCCTTATCGGGTATTTTCGTAAGATGTGACGTGCTATACTGGCGCCATCCACCACGGGGGTAAGAGATTAAAATTCACCATAATACAGTAAGTGATGGATTTAAAAAAAAAAAAAACAGCATACTGGCGCTGACGCCAGTATGCTGGATCACATGGGAGGGCTTATATTTAGGGTGAACCACCTCTTTAATATATGTGCCTAAAAATAAACATTGAAATGCATGCGTCCGCACCCCCCCCCCCCGCGTGTAGATCAGGGGACGGGCGCATGGATAGGAAATGAGGGGCAGCACCTGTTCCTTAGTTTGGTGATCGGCAGAAAGAACCCCATTTGGTGATCGGCAGAGAGAGCCCTGTGTTCCGGAGTTTGGTGATCGGTAGAGAGAACCCCATGTTCCGGAGTTTGGTGATCGGCAGAGAGAACCCCCGTGTTCCTGAGTAAAAGAACCCCATGTTTCTGAGTTTAGTAATCGGTAGTGGCGGCCAGTGCTTAACATATGGGGGGGGCAACCCCTTTCCCCGGAGATGGATGTGAATGCGGTGATCGAAGAATCCCCGCCAAGCCCACCCTTTTTTAAAGGGAAAGATTAGGGGACTGGACTCATGGATAGGAAAAGAGAGGGCGGCACCTGTGCGCCCTGCATGAGTGGACACCACTGGTGATCAGCAGGAGAACCCTGTGTTCCTAAATTTGGTGATGAGCATAGAGCACCCTGGGTTTCTACTTTTGATCAGCAGAGAGCACCCTAATTTCCTGAGTCCGGTGATCACCAGAGAGTGTCCTGCATTCCTGAGTTTGATGATCGGCAGAGAGCGCCCTGTAATCCTGAGTTTGGTGATCAGTAGAGTGTGCCCTGCGTTCCTGAGTTTAGTGATTAGAAGAGATTCTTACTCTTCTGAGTCTAGTACCACCCAACCCTCCATATTGGCCCACAGTGCCTCCCAACCTCTCACAGTGTCCACAAGGCTTCCTAAGAGCCCTCAGCCTCCACAATTACTGCCAACCTCTCTGTGCCCCCAGCCTTCCCAAGCTTGCTGGAGAGGCTCCATCCCCCCATAGTGCCCTCGACAATATCACACAATGCCCTTGCAAAACCCCCAGCCCCTTCCACAGACCCTATCCTGCATCCCCATAGCTTCCTACAGAATGCTCATCCCCTACTGGGTCGAGCCCTCTAATGCCCACCAGAAAATCCAACCCCCCACCACAGTAACACCCAGCCCCACCCAGAGTCGTCCAGAATTTCAATACACATTTTGCAATCCCATATACTTTTATTGGCCCGGATTCACAGACATCGGCGCACATTTATGCCACCGTAGCGTATCTCTAATACGCTACGCCAACGCAGTGCAGAGAGGCAAGCATGTAATTCACAAAGCAAATGCTCCCAACGTCGCACCAGCGTGGCGTATATTTCGTAGGCGTAAGCTGGCGTAAGTGGAAATGGGCTGGAAGTGGGTGTGATCCATGCTAATGAAGCGTGACCCCATGCAAATGATGGGCCAGGCGCCAGACAAGTACTTAAAATGAACTGTGCATGCGTCGAGACGTGGACGTATCCCCGTGCGCATGCACACAACCACATCGGAACAACTGCCTAAGATACGCCAGATCACTGTGTACGCCGTTAACGTAACCTATGCCCAGCCAGACCCACATCAGCCCATATTCACAGACGTCCAACGTACAATACGTAGGCTTGTGTTCCCTGGTCCATACCTTTGCATGGGTTGCGCCTTATCTATGGGGAATAACTGTACGCCGGACGTAAAACTTACGTGCATTGCGTAGAGCCTGCGCCGGGCGCATTTTGATTTAATGTTGGGGCACGGAAGGCATTGGAAGCATTTACAGGCCCTTGGTCTCAATGCGGTTGAAAATCTCTGCTCCAGCCTATCAATTCATTGTACATTGTTGGGGATTTCAATCTTGGTGATCTATTTATTGGTCATTATAGTGATAAATGACATTGGTCTTCGTACAGTCTCCAGCTTTACAAGGCAATAGAGCTGGAGACCGTTCACTATAGCAGACTGTCATTGAGTGAGGCTACCAGCTGTGTCAGTACCACGGACAGCGAGGACGTCCCGCTGATATTACTGACTGCTTCCATCCTGGAGGGCGCACACATCATACATTAGACTCAGGGCAGCCGTCAGAAATGGTTGCCCCCCCCTGGCCTGACTGCCAACATTACCCAGGACCCGCCTTCTGGCTGTCCCATCGATTTCGCCCACTGGCCATCCCACATCCTCCGTCTCCATCCCATGTTCTCTATTCTATGTATTTTTCGTCATCCTCCTCCTCCAGTTCCATCTCCTCCATCTCCTCCATCCCATGTCCCCCTTCTTCAGTTGCATCTCCTACATCCCATGTCCTCCTTCTTCAATTCCATCTCCTCCATCCCATGTCCTCCATCCCATATCCTCCTCCTCCAGTTCCATCTCCTCCATCCCATGTCCTCCTCCAGTTCCATCTCCTACATCCCATGTCCTCCTCCCCCAGTTCCATCTGCTACATCCCATGTCCTCCTCCTCCAGTTCCAACTCCTCCATCCCATGTCCTTCTCCTCCAGTTCCATCTCCTCCATCCCATGTCCTTCTCCTCCAGTTCCATCTCCTACATCCCATGTCCTCCTCCTCCAGTTCCATCTCCTACATCCCATGTCCTCCTCCTCCAGTTCCATCTCCTACATCCCATGTCCTCCTCCTCCAGTTCCATCTGCTACATCCCATGTCCTCCTCCTCCAGTTCCATCTGCTACATCCCATGTCCTTCTCCTCCAGTTCCATCTCCTACATCCCATGTCCTCCTCCTCCAGTTCCATCTGCTACATCCCATGTCCTCCTCCTCCAGTTCCATCTGCTACATCCCATGTCCTCCTCCTCCAGTTCCATCTGCTACATCCCATGTCCTTCTCCTCCAGTTCCATCTCCTACATCC
The DNA here is from genome assembly GCA_029574335.1 of Rana kukunoris. Taxonomy (NCBI): domain Eukaryota; kingdom Metazoa; phylum Chordata; class Amphibia; order Anura; family Ranidae; genus Rana; species Rana kukunoris. The sequence continues at coordinate 38,280,429 of CM056052.1, forward strand.
CATGTCCTCCTCCTCCAGTTCCAACTCCTCCATTCCATGTCATTCTCCTCCAGTTCCATCTCCTACATCCCATGTCCTCCTCCTCCAGTTCCATCTCCTACATCCCATGTCCTCCTCCTCCAGTTCCATCTCCCCCATCCCATTTCCCATTCTTCAGTTCCATCTCCTACATTCCATGTCTATCTCCTACATCCTCCTCCTCCAGTTCCATCTTCTCCATCCCATGTCCTCCAGTTCCATCTCCTCCATCCCACGTCCTCCTTCTCAAGTTTCATCTCCTCCAGTTCCATCTCCTCCATCCCATGTCCTTCTTCTCCAGTTCCATCTCCTCCATCCCATGCCCTTCTCCTCCAGTCCCATCTCCTACTACATCCTATGTCCTCCTCCTCCAGTTCCATCTCCTCCATCCCATGTCCTCCTTCTCCAGTTCCATCTCCTCCATACCATATTCTGCATCCCATGTCCTCCTCTTCCAGTTCCATCTCCTCCATCCCATGTCCTCCTCCTCCAGTTCCATCTCCTCCATCCCATGTCCTCCTTCTTCAGTTCCATCTCCTCCAATCCCATGTCCTCCTCCACCTCCAGTTCCATCTCCTCCATCCCATGTCCTCCTCCTTCAGTCAAATGTCCTCCTACCACAGAAGGGGAGAAGTGGGACAGGAAGTGAGCAGGGGGACAGGTGGAGGCAGTGGGTTAGGAGGGGTGAGTGTCACAGGAGAAGAGCAGCGTGACAGGAGGGGGCAACTGGATGAAAGGGGGGCAGAGGGACAGGCGGGGGGCAGCGGAACTGGAGGGGGAAGTGTCATAGGAAGAGGTCAGCGAGAAAAGAGGGAGCAGCAGGAAGGGAGGTTAAGGTGTCATTAAAGGGGGGCAGAGGGAAAAGTGGATGGGGGGCAGCATCACAGATTAGAGGCTGTGTCTCAGGTGGGGGGGACAGTGTAACAGGTAGGGGGCAGCAGGACAGGTGGCAGGGAGTGGGACAGGTGGGGGGCAGTATCACAGGTAGGGGGCAGCAGGACAGGTGGCGGGGCAGCCGGACAGGGGGAAGGAGTGGGACAGGTGGGGGGCAGTGTCACAGGTAGGGGGCAGCAGGACAGGTGGGAGGCAGTGTCACAGGTGGGGGGGGCAGCATGACAGGTGGGTGGAAGTGCTTCACACACCTAGGGAAGCACTGGTCCTCCCAGCTCTCACCTGTCCACTAGTGCCAGTAGGGGTATCTAAGCCTGTGTCCCATCTCCACCAGGATCTCTGGCAGCAGATGCAAGAAAGGGGGGGCTTCTGCACCCTGTCCCCCTCCTCAATGGGGCCCTCTGCTGGCACCAACTGGCCTAACCCACCCCACACAGCCCGGCGCACACTGGTACCTGACCAGAGCGGAGCCTCCATGCATGGGAGCCTTCCAACCTGCACCTGACCTCACCCCATCCTGCACAGCATCTGACAGCAGGCCCCGAACTGCACACACATGGGATCCACCCACCTCTCCACCCTCCCCTGAATTCTGGCAGCCGGTCCGCTTTGACGGCCGCTGCCTCGTGTTAAAGATGGCCTGGGTTGTGACGTGTGGTCAGAGCCCCTCGGATGCGTGGGCCCCTCGGATGCACAGGCCTCTTACATGTGTACCGGCTGTACCACCCTGATGGCGGCCCTGAAAATTTACACTCATCCAGGACCCACCACTAAACCATAACATGAGATCACCATAAACAGGTATTACAGGCAAGATCAGAACCTCAGATAGCTGATCAGGAGGACGTCACATACAGTGACTACTACTGACTCCTTCCAGCCTGAAGAGCACATAAATCATACATCTCAGCCATTGAGAAGCCTTTACTAACACTGAATACCCCATAAACAGGTATTACAGGCCAGATAAACAGGTACAGAGAGGTATATTTTCCAAGCCTCGCACCAATTTTACTTTTGATCCTGATATGTCCGGGGGGGGGGGAGGGGCTTCTAGCTCTTGTCATTAACGTTTAGATGGCCAACAGGCTTGTGGTATTGCTATACCTGCTGCAAAGTTTCGTGATCAGATTGGTAAATGTATGGTTAGCCCTTGAAACTGTGAAAATAGAAGAGAAAGCACTCACATAGCCACATCCGTAAATAATATAAGGATAAAAGGGGTACCAAAATGGTAACCCAAAGGTCGGACTTTGAAGGCACAATGAACAATGGAGAATGTACAAAAAGTACAATATTTATTAAAAGTAGTACATGGTACATATAAAGCATTAGGAAGAATTAAAAAAGCATATATATATATATAAGATACATGATATAGAGTGAGCCCTGTCAACGCGTTTCGCTGTTAAGCTTCGTCAGGACACACTCAGGGTTCGTTGGAGAGAGAAACCCTATGGAGAGTAGCCGTTTTGTGGCTTCTCTCCATGGGGTTTCTCTCTCCAATGGACCCTGAGTGTGTCCTGACGAAGCTTAACAGCGAAACGTGTTGACGCACAGGGCTCACCCTATACCCTGGAGTGATTAGCGCATGGCTTCTCTCCAGGGGGTTATGTTGGTTATCTGACACTTTTGATGGTCTTAATGGGATTGACTCATTTTGCCATCCTGTCTATACACAGTTGTGCCTTTTGGTTTAACGGTTACATATGTCCAAACATGACCTTGATACAAGGGATGTAATAACCTCTATCACAACTGTGGACACATTAGGCATTTCTCAATAGCGGGCTCCTTTAATTAAACAAAAGGCAGTTCAATAACTTACAGCGACCAATCAGAAAAAACGTAAATGACCACGCTGATACCTGATTGGTTGGCATGGATTCCTATCACTGATTATCACTCCCGGGAGGAGTAAGTGACAGGCAGGGCACTGAAGGGTTAACTAATAAGCAGCAGATCTGAGCGTCACCGGTGCTCGCCGTCAGGAACGAAGACAGCCCAGCCGGTGCAACAATCTCACCTCCGGACTTCTGTATAAAGACCGTGTATCGGCCAATGAGAAAGCCCCACCGGTCCGGATTCATGACACCGCAAGAGCCCTGCACTTCAGGCATGCCAGAACAGCTTAGATGTGGGGGCTGCGTAAGGAGAGAGGGGAGATTTCTGTGGCCCCCCAATCAGGGGAGCAGCCTAGGGTGCTCCTCCATAGACAGGGCAGCCATTACAAATTTTGGGGCCCCTTACACAGCTTTAGGCAGGGCCCCCCTGGAGAAGAGAAAAAAAAAACAAGTGTAATCGCTTCTCTCCTGGCGTGAGATAATAGGGGGAGGGGGGGGGGGGGCTGGAGACCATCGGGCCCCTTACAAGTGTAATGCAAAAAAAAAAAAAAACGGGAGGGGGTCCGGGCCTGTAAGGGGCTCTGGGGACCATAGGGCCCCTTACAAGTGTAATGCAAAAAAAAAAAATAGAAAAAAAAAAAACATGGGGGGGGGGCAAGCCGGGCTTGTAAGGGGCCCTGGGGACCATAGGGCCCCTTACAGGTGTAATACCTGTACCCCCCTGATGGTGGCCATGTCCATAGATACAGGACGGGGAGTGACAGCTGTCACCCTACGACAGGAAGTAGATTCAAATGAAATCTCAAAGTTACCAGCCTTCTTTTCTGTAAACTACAGAACATCTCCCCCTCCTCAGTCTTATAATAATGAGTAGGGGGAGGTGTTTGTAGTTCAAATCAGAGCAGCTTAGGGTGCTCCTCCATATATACAGGGCGGGGCGTGACAGCTGTCACCCTACGACAAGAAGTAGATTGAAATAAAAATCTCAAAGTTACCAGCCTTTTCTCTGAACTACAGAACATCCCTGTGTTAGAAAGATGAGGGGGAGGGGTTTGTAGTCCAAATCAATCCAGCCTAGGGTGCTCCTCCGTATATACGGGGCAGTGAGTGACAGCTGTCACCGTAGGACAAGAAGTGTAACAGACTGAAATCTGAAACAGTGTTATCAGCCTTCTCTTCTGTGAACTACAGAACATCATCCCCATTGTAATTGAAGAGGAGGAGGGGGTTTTGTAGCCCAAATCAGAAGCCCAGCCTAATGTTCTTCTCCATCAATACAGGAGGATGAATGAGAGTTAAGACCTTAGAACAAGAATTGCATTGACATAAAATCTCAAGTGTCAGCCTTCTCTTCTGTGAACTATAAAACACCTCCCACCCCTGTTCTTTTAGGTGGTGGGGGGGGCTGGTATTCCACATCAGAAGAGCAGCCCAGGGTGAACCTCTAACAAGATGATGACTGAAAGTTGTCACCCTAAGACAAGTGCACTGAACTGAAATATTAACCAGTGTTATCAGCCTTATTTTCTGCGAACTACAGAACACCTCGCCAAGTACTTTTAAGATTGGGAGGGTTGTAGTCTAAATCAGAAGAGCAACCTAGTGTGCGCCTCCATAGATACAGGATAATGAGTGAGAGTTGTCACCTTAGGACAAGAAATGCTTTGAAATTAAATCTCAAAGTGTTATCAGCCTTCTCCACTGCGAACTACAGAACAACTTCCCCAGTACTTCTAAGATTGGGGGGGGGGGGGGTGTAGTCAGAAGAGCAGCCTTCTCCATAGATAATGGCTGATGAGTGAGCGTTATCTACTTAGGACAAGTAGTGCTTTGAAATGGAATCTCAAGCAGTGTTATCAGCCTTCTGTTCTGTGAACTACAGAACACCTTCACCACGTGCTATAAAGAAGAGGTGGAGGGGGTGCTGATTGTAGTGCAAATCAGAGGAGCAACCTAGGGTGCTCCTCTATAGATACATAATGATGAGTGAGAGTTATCACAAAAGTGTACTGAAATGAAATCTCAAGCAGTGCTATCAGTCTTCTCTTCTGTGAACTACAGAACACCTTCACCGTGTGCTATAAAGAGGAGGAAGTGGGAGGTGATTGTAGTCCAAATCAGAAGAGCAGCCTAACAAGATGATGACTGAGAGTTGTCACCCTAAGACTAGAAGTGCACTGAATTAAAATCTTAACCAGTGTTATCAGCCTTCGCTTCTGCGAACTACAGAACACCTCCCCCAGTACTTTTAAGATTGGGGGGGTTGTAGTCTAAATCAGAAGGGTTCTCCTCCATAGATACTGGCTGATGAGTGAGCATTATCAGCTTAGGACAAGAAGTGCTTTGAAATGAAATCTCAAACAGTGTTCTCAGTCTTCTCTTTTATGAACTACAGAACACCTTCACTGTGTGCTATAAATAAGAGGATGGGGGGCTGATTGTAGTGCAAATCAGAAGAGCAGCCTAGGGTGCTCCTCCATAGATACATAATTAAGTGAGAGTTATGACAAAAGTGTACTCAAGCAGCGCTATCAGTCTTCTCTTTTGTGAACTACAGAACACCTTCACTGTGTGCTATAGATAAGAGGTGGAGGGGGTGCTGATTGTAGTACAAATCAGAAGAGCAGCCTAGGGTGCTCCTCCATAGATACAGAATGATGAGTGAGAGTTATCACAAAAGTTTACTGAAATGAAATCTCAAGCAGCGCTATCAGTCTTCTCTTCTGTGAACTACAGAACACCTTCACTATGTGCTATAAAGAAGAGAAAGGTGGGGATGCTGATTGTAGTGCAAATCAGAAGAGCAGCCCAGGGTTCTCCTCCATAGATAATGGCTGATGAGTGAGCGTTATCACCTTAGGACAAGAAGTGCTTTGAAATGAAATCTCAAACAGTGTTCTCAGCCTTCTCTTTTGTGAACTACAGAACACCGTCACTGTGTGCTATAAAGAAGATGAAGGGAGGGGGCTGATTGCAGTACAAATCATAAGAACAGCCTAGGGTGCTCCTCCGTAGATACAGGAGTGTGCGTGAGAGCTATCACCTTAGGACAAGAAGTATATTGAAATGAAATCTCAAGCAGCGCTATCAGTCTTCTCTTCTGTGAACTACAGAACACCTTCACCGTGTGCTATAAAGAAGAGGAAGGGGGGGCTGATTGTAGTACAAATCAGAAGGTGCTCCTCCATGGATTAAGGGTGAGTGAGAGTTGTCGCCTTAGGGCTGAAATCTTTAACAGTGTTCTCAGCCTTCTCTTCTGTGAACTACAGAACACCTTCACCGTGTGCTATAAAGAAGAGGAAGGGGGGGCTGATTGTAGTACAAATCAGAAGGTGCTCCTCCATAGATACAGGAGTGTGCGTGAGAGCTATCACCTTAGGACAAGAAGTATATTGAAATGAAATCTCAAGCAGCGCTATCAGTCTTCTCTTCTGTGAACTACAGAACACCTTCACCGTGTGCTATAAAGAAGAGGAAGGGGGGGCTGATTGTAGTACAAATCAGAAGGTGCTCCTCCATAGATACAGGAGGGTGAGTGAGAGTTGTCGCCTTAGGGCTGAAATCTTTAATGTTCTCAGCCTTCTCTTCTGTGAACTACAGAACACCTCCCCCTTATGTTAAAAAGAAGAGAGGGCGGTGTTTGTAGTCCAAATCAGAGAAGTCATTGATTGAGACGACAGTATCCCGGGAAAAGGACCCAAGGGCGACCCCCTTACCTTTTCCAATCTTCACCAGGGTGGGCAGACGGAACTTGCTAACGACGACGTCCAGGGGCAAGGACACCGAGCTCCATCCCAGCTCCGAGACGCCGGCTCTTATCTTCTCCATGGCGCTTCCGGGGATCCGGCATACCCAAAAAAAAGGAAAAAAGAAGAAGAAAAGTGCAGAAAGTCAGGGATCCAGACACGCCACCTCCAGCATCAGCACCAGGGATGCCGGGACCATCACCATCCGGGCATCGGACTGTGCCATGCTTCCTGCGCTCCTTGCCAGCTGCTGGATTACATTCATAGATTTCTGTACAGGACAAGAAGAGAGAGAGAGAGAGAGGCGCCACCTCCCCCTCCCCCCTCCGCTCTCCCACTCACTCCATCCCTCCACTGGGAACGTTCCTTTCAGAGATGCTCTTCTGCGCTCCGCCCCGGGATGGAGAGGGGGGGGGGGGGATGTGTGAGCATCCAGCGCAGACCCTGCAGGGTACAAGTCTCAGTTTGTCTTCTCATTCATAAAACACGGACCTGTAACCCATCACACGCTGGCCTGCAACCGAGAGAGAGCCCCCAATTTGGCGCAGCGCAGCGCTTATGCGCGTTTTCACGCCCATTCATTTTCAGCAGCAAAGGAGCTCAAGTATCTTTTTTTTTTATCTTTTTTTTTTTTTTTTATAGCAAGGTTGACGTCGGGAACGCGCGCCCAAAAAATTGCGCTTTTCCATAACGCGCTGTCAATTTTAATTTTATTCAAACAAAAAAAAAATATTTCAATGTAATTTAATTGAAATGTTGTCGTTGTTAATGGCACCTCTACGCATCTGCGGGTGCGTTTTTCAGGAAAAAAGGTTCACGGACTTCTTTGCCGCGTCACTCTCGCGCAGGGCAGCCTATTGAAAATGGGCCACTCAACGTGCAGGAAGACGCCCATGCTTGTTGGCACCTGTAGGTGTGAGCCAAGTCTGAGGGGCGGTTCACAGCACAAAAACCTACCCCAAATCAGGCGGCTCGTGGTTTTTTTTTTTTGTTTGGGGTGAGGGGGCGACAAACAAGCACACAATAACGCTTCCACAACACCTCAAAGAGCGCCGCACCCCCTGCTCACTGTCTGCCGGTCGGTCCACTTAGCACATATAGGCGGAGGGCATTAGGCAGATGCAGACAACAAGTAACGGCGGAGATCAGGGCATCAGCGGACATCAGGCTGCGGCGGGCAACGGGTAGCGGTGGGATTGGGCAGCGGCAGACGACAAGGAACAGCGGTGATCAGGGCATAGGCAGACATCAGGCTGCTGCGGGCAATGGGTAGCGGCAGGGGTTGGGCAGCGGTATACAACAAGGAACGGCGGGGATCAGGGCATCGGCAGACATCAGGCTGTGGCGGGCATCGGTTAGCTGCGGGGATTGGGCAGCGGTAGACAACAAGGAACGGCGGGGATCAGGGCATCGGTGGAAATCAGGCTGCGGTGGGCATCGGCTAGCGGTGGGGATTGGGCAGTAGCAGACAACAAGGAACGGCGGGGATCAGGGCATCAGCGAACATCAGGCTGCGGCGAGTATCGGGTAGAGGCGGGGATTGGGCAGCGGCAGACAACAAGGAACAGCGGTGATCAGGGCATAGGCAGACATCAGGCTGCAGTGGGCAATGGGTAGCGGCAGGGGTTGGGCAGCGGTATACAACAAGGAACGGCGGGGATCAGGGCATCGGCAGACATCAGGCTGTGGCGGGCCTCGGGTAGCTGCGGGGATTGGGCAGCGGTAGACAACAAGGAATGGTGGGGATCAGGGCATCGGTGGAAATCAGGCTGCGGTGGGCATCGGGTAGAGGCGGGGATTGGGCAGCGGCAGACAACAAGGAACAGCGGTGATCGGGGCATAGGCAGACATCAGGCTGCAGTGGGCAATGGGCAGCGGCGGGGATTGGGCAGCGGTATTCAACAAGGAACGGCAAGGGATCAGGGCATCAGCGGACATCAGGCTGCGGCGGGCAACAGGTAGCGACAGGGATTGGGCAGCAGTAGACAACAAGGAAGAGCGGGGATCAGGGCATCGGCAGACATCAGGCTGCGGTGGGCAAAGGGTAGCAGGGGGTTGGACAGCGGTAGACAATAAGTAACGGCGGGGATCGGGGCATCGACAGACATCAGGCTGCAGCGGGCATCTAGTAGCGACGGGGATTGGGCAGTTGCAGACAACAAGGAACAGCGGGGATCAGGGCATTGGCGGACATCAAGCTGTGGCGGGCATCGGGTAGCGGCGGGGATTGGGCAGACGTAGACAACACAGAACAGCAGGGATCAGGGCATCGGCAGACATCAGGCTGCGGCGGGCATCGGGAAGCGACAGGGATTGGGAAGCAGCAGGCAGCAAGTAACACAGGGATCAGGGCATCGGCAGACATCAGGCTGCGGTGGGTATCGGGTAGCGACGGGCATTGGGTAGTAACAGAGAACAAGGAACGGCGAGGATCAGGGCATCGGTGGAAATCTGGCTGCGGTGGGCATAGGCTAGCGGTGGGGATTGGACAGTAGCAGACAACAAGGAACGGCATAGATCAGGGCATCAGCGGACATCAGGCTGCGGCGGGCAAGGGCAGCGGCAGACAACAAGGAACAGCGGTGATCGGGGCATAGGCAGACATCAGGTAGCAGCGGGGATTGGGCAGCGGTAGACAACAACGAACGGCGGGGATCAGGGCATCCGTGAAAATCAGGCTGCGGCGGGCAATGGGTAGCGACAGGTATTGGGCAGCAGTGGACAACAAGGAAGAGCGGAGATCAGGGCATTGGCAGACATCAGGCTGCGGCGGGCAACGGGTAGCGACAGGGATTGGGAAGCAGCAGGCAGCAAGTAACACTGGGATCAGGGCATCGGCAGACAACAAGGAACAGCGGTGATCGGGGCATAGGCAGACATCAGGTAGCAGCGGGGATTGGGCAGCGGTAGACAACAAGGAACGGCGGGGATCAGGGCATCGGTGGAAATCAGGCTGCGGCGGGCAACGGGTAGCGACAGGGATTGGGCAGCAGTAGACAAGGAAGAGCGGGGTTTTTTTTTCTTCTTTTTCTTTTCTTTCTTTTTCATCTGTTTTCCAGTTTTGTTTTGTTTTTCCCACTCTACTGGGGTTTCGATGTGTTTTTAATGCGTTTTACCGTGTTCCAGTGCAGGAAAAATGGAGCAAGTTCTAGCACTGACCCACTGGTGTGGAATATTCCATTGCAAATCAATTTATCTTGGTTTTGGCCAACAGTGCAATAAACAAGTCCTTTTATTTAACCTTTGTTTTTGTTTTTTTTATGCATTTTTTGTAGTTAACCCATAGAGCGCTGCTCTCGAGTTTTCCTTTCATTGGAAATCATATAACCTACTTTCCACGTGTTTTTGATGTGGACTGCATGGGGTGTGAACTGGCCCCGACTGCAGTTTTTTTCTAGTTTTGCTGTTTTTTAGGGTCTATTTACACTGAGTTCGGTAATAAACGCGGCATAAACGCAGTACAAACGCATATGCAAAAAAAAAAAAAGTATTCCAATGAGTCTAGTTTACACCATAGCAGCACTTTCATGAGAATTTAAAAATAGTACAGTGTGCTGATTTTCCTGCACTAGAACACATCAAAAATGCGCATAAATGCGTGCAAACACAGCAAAAACACGCATGAACACGTAAATGTAATTTAAAAAAAAAATGCATTTTCAGTGCATTTATATGTATTTGCATTTAAAAAAAATATATATTTGTATTTGTATTTTTACCTTTTTTACGTTATGTTTTCCAGGAATGTGTGCGATGGGAATATTATGAATCACAGCGCTAAAAAAAACGCATCCCCTTTGCAGACACACAGCACACACAGCACTGTCATTAATTCTAAATTTAATGGCACCCCATTAATTCCGTCCCATTAATTCCTAATGGCACACATTTTAGTGCGGGAATGCCCCCCCCCCCCCCTCACTTTTCACGCTTAGGACAGTCCATAGAAACAAAAGGGCTGCCCTAGGAGTAAAGAAACTTGCAAAAACACGAGCGCACCGTTGCACCTGCATAGGTGTGGATGTAACCTGACAGGCGTGACATCACATTGCGTGACCGTGCGTTTGTTCGCATTTTTTTTTTTTAATACAACACATGCGCCAAAGAACTCCTGTACTTTTCTTTGGGCTTTTTTTAACCACAAATTTAAGCGTGTTTGTTGCACAACTTGCAATGCGCAAAAATGTCTGGAGTGCCATTTGCAATTAATGGTACTGCAAGGATGATGCATGTTCTGCGTAGAACTGTGGGTTCATGGAAAGTTTAAATGTGAATGCAGGCTAAATTATATTATGAGGAGTTCCCACCATCCCTGTGCTGAGTTCCCAGGTCTGCACACCTGATGTGCCCATTATGAGGGGTTCCCACTATCCCTGTGCTGAGTTCCCAGGTCTGTACACCTGCTGTGCCCATTATGAGGGGTTTCCACCATCCTTGTGCTGAGTTCCCGGGTCTGTACACCTGCTGTGTGCATTATGAGGGGTTCCCACCATCCCTGTGCTGAGTTCCCAGGTCTGTACACCTGCTGTGCCCATTATGAGGGGTTTCCACCATCCTTGTGCTGAGTTCCCAGGTCTGCACACCTGCTGTGCCCATTATGAGGTGTTTCCACCATCCCTGTGCTGAGTTCCCAGGTCTGTACACCTGCTGTGCCCATTATGAGGGGTTTCCACCATCCCTGTGCTGAGTTCCCAGGTCTGCACACCTGCTGTGCCCATTATGAGGGGTTCCCACCATCCCTGTGCTGAGTTCCCGGGTCTGTACACCTCTGTGCCCATTATGAGGGGTTCCCACCATCCCTGTGCTGAGTTCCCAGGTCTGTACACCTGCTGTGCCCATTATGAGGGGTTTCCACCATCCCTGTGCTGAGTTCCCAGGTCTGCACACCTGCTGTGCCCATTATGAGGGGTTCCCACCATCCCTGTGCTGAGTTCCCGGGTCTGTACACCTCTGTGCCCATTATGAGGGGTTCCCACCATCCCTGTGCTGAGTTCCCGGGTCTGTACACCTCTGTGCCCATTATGAGGGGTTCCCACCATCCCTGTGCTGAGTTCCCAGGTCTGTATACCTGCTGTGCCCATTATGAGGGGTTTCCACCATCCCTGTGCTGAGTTCCCAGGTCTGCACACCTGCTGTGCCCATTATGAGGGGTTCCCACCATCCCTGTGCTGAGTTCCCGGGTCTGTACACCTCTGTGCCCATTATGAGGGGTTCCCACCATCCCTGTGCTGAGTTCCCAGGTCTGTACACCTGCTGTGCCCATTATGAGGGGTTCCCACTATCCCTGTGCTGAGTTCCCAGGTCTGTACACCTGCTGTGCCCATTATGAGGGGTTCCCACCATCCCTGTGCTAAATTCATAAACACACACCTGGCCCTCCCCTTGATTGATCAAGTGGTTAAATGAAAATCATGCGATCTGGTATCACACAAGAAACATTTTCATGCTTGTTTCATTGGATAATTTCGCACGACCCGTCCTGATCAGCTCTCAAAAGCTGTGTACTAACAATCAGATTAGAGCACGATCACAACGAAATCTGTATTTTTCGTACGATTTTCTGGTCGTGTGTATGGGCATTTAGAGGAGACTTCCTTCAATTTGGAGAGATTTCTGCTGACTTCTTGATGTGTCTACAGGACAGGCTATAGAGGGAAGTCTCCCCTGTTGGACACAAATGGGGAAAAAAGCCAATGAGCTCCTGACATGGACAAGCCGCTTCGTTGGGTCAGTGACTTTTAACCAAGAAGTCAAGGAAGGATAGTAATGACTAGAGATGGTTGAATCAGGAGAACGCTTACCCCGACTTGTTCATTCCACCACCTTAGTTGGGGTAATCGGTACACTTTGGTGGGGGTGGGTCAGCCACTCCCTGTGACCTTTGACCTCTGGGAACCCGCTTTCTGACTTTTGACCTCTGGGGGAGGTCCCTGTTCCAATTCCTGAGTCCTAGCCATATTCTTCAATGGGAAACCCTAACCCGACTGGTTCATTCCCTGACTTAGTTGGGGTAGGCGGTACACTTTTGTGGGGGTGGGTCAGCCACGCCCTGTGACCTTTGACCACTGAAAAGCCCGCCTTCTGACCTTTGACCTCTGGGGGAGGTCCCTGTTCCAATTCCTAAATCCTAGCCATATTCTTCAATTGGAAACCCTAACCACTAACCCTAACCCTAACCACTAACCCTAACCCCTAACCATTAACCTGAACCCTATTCTCTTTTCTCCTGAATATTAAACAGTAGACTCGTCCAATCTGCTAAGAACGGGGCATTCTAGGAATCCAGCCTAGATTCACCAATTTTATGAACTTACTCAGATTGGACAAATTTGTTCATTGCTAAGTATGCCGGCACTGAGACCCCCCCCCCCCCCAACAATGGTAGACCCCTCATTTATCTCCTGCAAGGCTTCTTTGCTCAGAGAGGCAATGGAGGGGTTAAGCCATTAATTACCTGTCCGCCTCCTCCGGAATCAGAAGAGGGAATAGAAACTCTTCTCATCGATCCTCCAGAAGTATTTCGTTGGAGGTGGAGGAGGTGGGGGGACGAGGAGGATTTAAATCACATAAGTGGATCCTGTTGCTTAACATACAGCTAATTGCATTCATATACTGAGAAGGAAGCAGGAGGGGGGCTGGAGGACATAGCGGGAGCCACTTAAAGGGTCAGTCCACCAAGAGATGATGTCTCGTAAGATGCCGGAGAGGTAAACCAGCTGACAGATTATCCTATCTCTATGGTGAGATCTCCAGGGCTATGGAAAATGTCACCAAGACACAAAGTGAAGGAAAAGCCCAAATTTTACAATTGTCACCAAGACAGTGAGTGAAGGGAAATCCAAAATGTTACAGTTGTCACCAGGACACAAAGTGATGGGAAACCCAACATCGTGTGGTTGTCACCAGGACAGAAAATTATTGAAGATTCAAAATGTTACAGTTGTCATCGGAACAGTAAGTGATTGGAAATCCAAAATGTTACTGTTGTCACAGAGACACCACGGGAAAGGGAATCCAAAATGTTACAGTTGTCACCAAGACACAAAGGGAAGAGACATTCTAACATTTTACAGTTGTCACCAAGACACAAAGTAAAGGGAATTCCCAAATTTTACAGTTGTCACCAGGACAGTAAGTAATGGGAAATCCAACATCTTATGGTTGTCTCCAGGACAGACAAGTGATTGGAAATCCAAAATGTTACTGTTGTCACCAAGACACAAAGTGAAGAGAAATTCCCAAATTTTAGAGTTGTCACCAAGACACAAAGTTAGGAGAAATCCTACATTTTACAGTTGTCACCAAGAACCAAAGAGAAGGAAAAGCCCAAATTTTACAGTTGCCACCAAGACAGTGAGTGAAGGGAAATCCAAAATGTTACAGTTGTCACCAGGACACAAAGTGATGGGAAACCCAACATCTTGTGGTTGTCACCAGGACAGAAAATGATTGGAGATTCAAAATTATACAGTTGTCATCAGAACAGTAAGTGATTGGAAATCCAAAATGTTACTGTTGTCACTAAAACACAAGAGGAAAGGGGAATCCAACATTTTAAGTTGTCACCAAGACACAAAGTAAATGGAAATCCCAAATTTTACAGTTGTCACCAAGACGCAAGGTCAAGGGAAGTCCAACATTTTACAGTTGTCACCAATATACAAAGTTGTCACCAGGACAATAAACACTGGGAAATCCAAAATGTTAAAGTTTTCACCAGGACACAAAGTGAAGAGTAAACCCAAATTGTACAGTGGTCACCAGGACAGTAAGTGATGGAAAATCCAACATTTTATGGTTGTCTACAGGAAAGAAAATGATTGGAAATCCAAAATTTTACAGTTGTCATCAGAACACTAAGTGATTGGAAATCCAAAATGTTACTGTTGTCACCAAGACAGTAGTGAGATAGGAAATCCCAAATATTGCACCAGGACAACAAGTGAAGAGTAATCTGCAATTTTACAGATTCACCAAGACACAAAGAAAGAGAAAATAAATCCAAACTTTTAAAGTTGTCACCAGGACAGTAAACAAAGGGAAATTCAAAAGTTGTCACCAAGACACAAAGTGAAGAGTAATCCCAAATTTTAAAAGTTGTCACCAGGACAGTAAGTAAAGGGAAATCCAAAAATTGACAGTTGTCCCAGGGCACGAAGTTGTCACCAGTACAGAAGAGATGGGTGGAACACCCCCAGGTTTGTTCGGTTTGTGCCAGGTCTCTGGAACATAGAAAAAGTTTGGACCCAAACGCAAACTCCATTAAAGTCTATGGGGCCCAAATGTGAAAAATCAAAAGTCCCCATTTTGAATGCTTATATGTAAGTTATTGGTCATTAAAAGGGTATGGGGTGCCAGCTACTGCCCTGGGGGACATGTATCAATGCAAAAAAAAAAAAAAATGTTAAAAAAAGTTTGTCTTTAACCACTTCAATACCGGGCCATTGTCATATGTCGTCCACAAAGGGGATCTCCCATCCCGGGTGGACGTCATATGACGTCCTGGACTTTGGGGGGGGGGGGGGATATCTGAATGATGCCTGCAGCGAGAGGCATCATCCAGATATCCATCTCTTCTTCCGGCGATTCTGCACAACATAAGAATGATCGGTTCCGCTGCTTGATCGTTCTTATAGGCGGCGGGGGGGGACATCTCCCCTCCCGCCGCCATCAAGTGCTTCTCCGGGCTCTCCCGTGCCATCGGGGGCCCAGAGAATGAATCGTCCGGCGCTAGCTGAAACCATAGTGATGACTGGTGACCAGATGGTCACCAGTCATCTCTATGACCGTCGGAGGACCCGGGCGCGATGTGATGACGTCACGCCCGAGTCCCGTAAGTAAACAAAGAGGCGATTGCAGCTACTAAGCAACAGTATTCATGAGATTGGTGAATTTTTTTCACCGATCTCATGGTTTGCAGCCTGGAGGAGAGATGTGGGGTCTTATTGACCCTGCATCTCTCCATAAAGAGGTCCTGTCACACAAATTCCTATTACAAGGGATGTTTACATTCCTTGTAATAGGAATAAAAGTGATAAAAAAAGAAAAAATAACTAAAAAAAGTGTAAAAAAATAAATAAATAAGTAAAAAAATAATATATAAAAAAAAAAAATTAAAACGCCCCTGTCCCCGGTAGCTCACGCGCAGAATCGAACGCACACACAAGTCCCGCTGACATATGTAAACGCTGTTTAAACCACATATGTGAGGTATCGCCGCGTGCACTAGAGTGCCAGCAACAATTCTAGCACTAGATCCCCTCTGTAAATCTAAACTGGTAACCTGTAAAAAATGTCAAAGCCTTGCCTATGGAGATTTTTAAGTACTGAATTTGGCGCCATTCCATGGGTGTGCGCAATTTTAAGGCGTGACATGTTAGGTATCTATTTACTCGGTGTAACCTAATCTTTCATATTTTACAAAAAAATTGGGCTAACTTTACTGTTTTGTTGCTTTTTTAATTCATGAAACAATTTTTTTCCCCAAAAAAGGCGTTTGAAAAATGATTGCGCAAATACCGTGCGAGATAAAACGTTGCAATGAACGTCGTTTTATTCCCTAGGGTGTCTGCTAAAAAAACATATATAATGTTTGGGGGTACTGCGTAATTTTCTAGCAAAAAAATTATGATTTATACATGTAGGAGAGAAGTGCCAGAATAGGCCCGGTATGGTGGTGGGTATAACTGCCCGGTATAGAAGAGGTTAAAGTAGCAGTTATTTTAAAGACGCTTAACCGCTTGCCATCTGTATACAGTACATATACGCAGCAAGGCAGCTCTCCTGTGCAAAATCATGTACATGTACGTGATTTTGCACTTCCCGGTCCACCGGAAACCCGCCCCCCCTCCTGTGATTGGACACAGCGAGAGCCAATCAGCGGGTCTGGTCGACTCGATGTTCACCGGGACCCGCTGATGATTCAATCGTGTAATATTATGTATTTTTATGAAAGGATCCAGGCCTTTTTTTTAAAGCAATCTACTGAGCCGGCCAGAACCACCTCTGGAGGGAGTCTATTCCACATTTTCAAAGCTCTTACTGTGAAGAAATCTTTCCGTATTTGGAGGTGAAATCTCTTTTCTTTCTTACTTAGATGTAAAGAGTGCCTCCTTGTCCTCAGTGTTGACCGTAAAGTGAACAACTCAACACCAAGTTCACTATATGGACCCTTATGTATTTGTACATGTTGATCATATCCCCCCTTATTCTCCTCTTCTCAAGAGTGAATAAATTCAGTTCCTCTAATCTTTCCTCATAGCTGAGCTCCTCCATGCCTCTTATGAATGAATGACTTGTATTGCGCTACGCATGCGAACTGAATCACCTCTGGGCGCTTTTTCCAGCCATTGTCATTTTACCCCGTAGGATCTTGACACGCTTGGGACACACAGTCATACACATATATACTGGGCCAATTTGGACAACATTCAATTTACCTAGCAGCATGTCTTTGGAGAGTGGGAGGAAACCGGACTACCCAGAGGAAACCCACGCAGACACAGGGAGAACTTGCAAACTCCAGGCAGATGGTGTTGTGCTACTCACTGCACCACTGTGCTGCCTCCAGTTTGGTTGCCCTTCTCTGCACTTTCTACAGTTCCCCGATATATTTATGAGCTGGTTTCCAAAACTGAACTGCATATTCCAGATGAGGTCTTCCTAATGATTTGCACAGACACATAGTGCTCTGGACTGAAACAAGTACACATTTTAGAGGGATATGCTTTGTTCATATTTTATGTCTGAGGTTTACAAGCACTTATTCCACTTGCCAACCAGCCGCCGCAATGGCTCGGCTGGGCGAAACAACGTTATGTTACGTCGATTCGCCTTGTGGCCACTAGGGGTGCGCACGCGTCGCCAGAGGCATGCGTGAGCGCCCGATGCTTGCCCCTGGAGCCGATGCGAGTGTGATGACCGCCAGGCACCCGCGATCGCTGGTGACACATCGAGAACTGGGATCTGTATGTGTAAACACACAGCTCCCGGTTCTTTTAGGGAGAAATGACTGAACGTTGTTCATACAAAGCATGAACAGCGATCTGTCATTTCCCCTAGTAATTCCCACCCCCCTTCAGTTAGAACACAGAGAGGGAACACAGTTAACCACTTGATCGCCGCCTAGTGTTAACCCCTTCCCTGCCAGTGACATTTTTACAGTAATCAGTGCATTTTATTTAGCAAAAATGTGTCAAATTTTCCGATGTGTCCGCCATAATGTCGCAGTACCGTGCAATATGTTTATTAAAAAGGCTAGACTCCAATAAGTAAGGCACTCACATGAAATTCCATAAAACTTCAGCCAAACTACTTCCAGTTTTTGGCTCCTGTGATCAGAAATCCAAAATCAGAACAAATAAAGGCCAGTTTTAATTTAATCCAGACTCTTGTATCATAAAAATCCAACACACACCGGGGATTCAAAGGATTCCTCCAATGTCATCAGTCCAGAACAAACTTTGCTTACAGTAGCCAACCCTGAGGAAGGGGGACGCTTTCCACGTAACGCGTTGGCTTTTTATTGTCACTCCACCTGCATTAGACATGTATGGCGATACATTGTTACATAGCAGTTTATCTGGTGTGAATGAAATTTAGATTTATAATTTAATTCGGACTCTTGTACCTTCCAGAACAGAACATCCTTTTTTGAATTACAGCAAGAAAATGTACAAGAAAAAGTGACAAAGTGACCTCTTTTGCTTGTTCGTGGAAAAAAATCCCACATGGATGCTTCTTCGGCGTGATTACAAAAAAAAAAAATGTTGTATTGCAAAGAGCTTTTAGAATTGGAGTGACACACAAACTGTAGACAATAGTAATGTCCTGGCTAAAGATGTCCCCAGTCTTCCTCGCGCCATCAAAAGGTAACCATTTCTATTTTGTTTCCTCCTATAATTATTACAGGGTCTATGGATATGATAGTGGACTTTGTCTCCATCTTGTGGTTAGTTTATATAATACAAGAGACTCAGCTGACACACAGTTCACTTATTAACATTTTGTAATCAAATGTAATCATGATCATAATCATGTTGGTGAACCCACACACTTGTCACATGTTCCCTTCTACCCCCTCACATGCTACACACTGGATAAGAGATAAAACCGCGCAACAGGGCCGTTGCGCGGGTGACCGAGCTGGACGGATGACTAACGTTTTTTTTTTTTTTAAATACCAAACTGTCGCGGATGCCCGGGCCCCCCTGCTTGCCCGGGCCCGGTACAAAAGGGCCAGCTGTACTGGCCTATCAGCGGCCCTGCCCTCCAGGCCCTCTACTTGCTCCCTCTGGAGACATAGGGCGATCACCTCCTCATCGGCAGTGAGCCTCATATCACTGGCAGGTCCACCTCCAGTGCCCCTGGCGTGCCTCCTGATCTTGGCCAGCTTCTCTCTGACCACACGATGCAGGTCATTTATTTTTTTCAAAATGTCCCTTAAAGGTCCTTTGCTCATGGCCAAGGGCATTGACCTACCTGGTGATCTCCTGCAGGATCTCCTCCTTCCTGGCCTTACTAGTCTGGCCACCCCATGGAAGTACTGGTCGTACCTGGACATGGCCGAGATCACAATTGCCCTCTCCACCTAAAAAAAATTCTCCTCTCCTTCCTAGTCACTGGTGCAGGCATGGCTCCAAACAAAAGTACCTACACCAAAAGTGCTGGTGTACTTTTGCGCTCGACGGGCGCATGTCTGGGCGTATTTATGCTCTGGCCGTAGGCATTGGGCCGGCGTATCTCAGGGGTTACACCGAGCGTAGTTGTGAGCATGCCCAGAGGGGTGCGGGACATACGTCCTCGTCACAGCGCATGCGCCGTTCGTTCAGCCCTTCATTTGCATAGGGTCACACTTCATTTAAATGGAACACGCCCACTTCCTTCCTACTTTGAATTACACCGACTTACGCTGAGGAATTTACGTTACGCTGGCGCAACGGTGAGCGCATTTGCTTTCTGAATACCATGCTTGCCTCTCGTAGTTGCGCCGGCATAGCGGAAAAGAGATGCGCTACGCCTGCATAAAGATGCGCCTATCTACGTGAATCCGGACCTCTGTGTTAATTATTTATTTTAAAAATAATAATAATAATATATATATTATTATTTAATTATTATTTATAAAAAATAATTCTTATTACATTATTATTATTTATAAAATAGAAGAATTGTTATTTAATTATTTGTTTTAGCAGTTCCCAGCTGTCTCTCTTTTGAATTCCTCTTTTGTGGTCTCCCAGCTTGTCTTTCCACCCACAATTATCTCATGCTTGATGTAAAGCTCCTTATTAATAATAATAACAATAATAATTATATTATTATTTAATTATTATTTATAAAGAAGAATTATTATTATATTATTTATAAAATAGAAGAATTGTTATTGTGTTTTCTTGTTTGTTTGTTTTACAGCAGTTCCCAGCTGTTTCTCTTATATTCTTATTTAATTATTTTTATTATTATTATTATTATTATTTATAAAATAGAAGAATTGTTTTTTTTTTGTTTTTTTTTTACAGCAGTTCCCAGCTGTCTCTCTTTTAGATTTTTTTTTGTCTCCCAACTTTTCTTTCCACCCACAATTATCTCATGCTTGATTTATAGTCTGTATTGGCTTTACCAACCAAAAATATGAATGTAATTATAATTTATATATTATAGCAAGATCATAAACTACTTACCTTTAAAGTGCGCTAGCAGGACGTTAAAAAAAAAGTTTTGCTAGCCTCATCTTTAAAGCGGCGAAGGAGCGGTGTGTATACCGCTCCTCCTCCGCTCCTGCCCATTGAAATCAATGGGCACCGCGGGTATACTGCCGGCAAATCGCTTCTTTGTGGTGGTTTTAACCCTTTCTCGGCTGCTAGCGGGGGTAAAAGCTCCCCGCTAGCGACCGAATAGCGCCGCTTTACCACCAACGGCGCCCCCGTGTCAAAGGGGCTTTAATGACGGTGTTTCAACCTACACATGAAATTGATGATCATTAGGACCTGCTTAGAATAATTGGTTATTCATACACCTGACTCTAATCCTACAAAATCCCTGACTTTGTGTGATACTCTGTACACACGATCGGTTTTCGCCCAGGTTCACACTGGGTACGATTTAGTTCGATTTGAGATGCGATTTCACATGTGAAATCGCATCTTAAATCGGCGGCAATTGCCGGCAATGACACCTTCCTAATCGGTCCGACGCGGATTTCAAAAAGTAGTTCCTGTACTACTTTTTGCTATTATAGGACGCGATTTACGTTGACATCTGTGCAGAAACCTGCACAAATGTCTCCTAAATCGCGCCGAAATCGGGACTGCCAGAGGGAGTGAAATTGCGCAATTTCACTCCCGCAGCCCAGTGTGAACCAGGGCTTCCTGTCGGAAAAGGTCAGATGAGAGATTTTTGGTCGGGGAATCCCGACCTTGTATATGCTCCATCGGAAAAAGAGCAGGTTCTCTATTTTCCCGACCGAAAAAATTTGGGTCTTCTGTGGCAATTCCGACGCGCAAAATTCTGACTCATGCTTGGAAACAATGCAATGCATGTCCGGACGCAGGCCCACCATCAGGAATTATGGGGCCCCTTACACAGCTTCAGGCATGGGCCCCCTGGAGGAGAGAACCTGGGGGGGGGGGGGGTGTGATGCTGCCACCTGCGGGGGCTGACACAAATTGAGAAGGGGGGGCCGTCGGTCGCTAATTGAGGAAATTGAGAAGCAGGAGAGGTTGGGGGGTAGCCGGGACCTCTGGGCCCTTTAATAAAAAGAGATTTTTTTTTTTAATTATAAAAAAAGGGGGGTTCCTCTGGGCCCTTTAATAAAAACAAAAAATATATATAAAAACATAAAAAATATTTTTTTTATAAAAATAAGGAAAAAAAAAAAGGGGGTTGCCACCTGGGCCCTGGGGGCCTCTGGGCCCTTTAATAAAAACAAAATAAATAAATAAAATAAATATATATAAAAAAATAAAAATAAAATAATAAAACATTTATAAAAAAGGGGGGGTTGCCATCCGGGTTAATAAAAACAAAAAACATATAAAAAAAATTAAAAATATTTTTTTATAAAAAAAGGGGGGTTGCCATCCGGGGCCCTGGGGGCCTCCTGGCCCTTTTATAAAAACAATTTTTTTTTTAATAAAAAAAAATATATATATAAAAAACATTTATTAAAAAAAAGGGGGGGTTGCCATCTGGGCCCCTGGGGACCTCCGGCCCCTTACAGGTGTACTGCCTGTACCCCCCTGATAGCGGCCCTGCTCGGAAGCATTGAACGTCATTTTCTCGGCTCGCCGTAGTGTTGTACGTCACCGCGCTCTTGAGGGTTGAAAATTCATGCAGGCCAAGCTTGAGCGGAATTCCGCCGGAAAAAACATCCAACTTTTCTTCCGACGGGAAATCCGGTTGTGTGTGTGTGTGTGGGGGGGGGGGGGGGGGGCATAAGAATTGATGCTGGTTTGAAGCCAAAGGGTACTTGATTCAGATTTTTCTTCTGGTCGCTCACTTTTGCATTTTGTAAATTGATAAAAAATAAACATTTAAAATATATATTTT
This sequence comes from Rana kukunoris, assembly GCA_029574335.1. Taxonomy (NCBI): domain Eukaryota; kingdom Metazoa; phylum Chordata; class Amphibia; order Anura; family Ranidae; genus Rana; species Rana kukunoris. Next base: position 38,302,477 of record CM056052.1, read on the forward strand.
TGAAGGCATTCCAACTTTACAGCGTTTCGTCACACCTGCCTAAAACTTTTGCACAGTACCGTGTGTAATATATATATATCTATATATACAGTATGTGACACAGCATTGCACACTATTACACCAAGTATACAATACATAAGACTGGATGTGACATAGAACGTTGGGGGCGGTGGTTTGGAGTGTGCGTACCTACCTGCGTTACCCGCGGTTCTGTATCCGGTATGACAACCTCCAATGGCGCTGTGTAGGTAGGTGACCTCCGCTGAGCGACAGGGCTGATCATGGACAAGGTTAGATGGACGAGGATATAAATAAAGGAGGAAGGATGCATTTAGCTCAGGAAGCAATTAACCCCGCGCTGACCACTCACTAATGTCATTTCTATAGATCAGCAGTCTATTTATGGATGTCGCCTGATACATTAAAACAGTGACGAGATGCTGAACTTGTCAACGTAGGAGGTATGGGGGCCCTCATAGTAATGCATGGACATAACGCTACAAGAAGACTGTTAGCATGTTACAGGAGGTGGTCACTGGTCAGAGACTGCAGACATGATACAAGAGATGGTCAGAGACTGCAGATATGATACAAGGGATGGTCAGAGACTGTAGACATGATACAGGAGATGGTAAGAGACTGCAGACATGATACAAGGGATGGTCAGAGACTGCAGACATGACACAAGAGATGGCCAGAGACTGCAGACATGATACAGGAGATGGTCAGAGACTGCAGACATGATACGGGAGATGGTCAGAGACTGCAGACATGATACAGGAGATGGTCAGAGACTGCAGACATGATACAAGGGATGGTCAGAGACTGCAGACATCATACAAGAGATGGTCAGAGACTAAAGACATGATACAAGGGATGGTCAGAGACTAAAGACATGATACAGGAGATGGTAAGAGACTGCAGACATGATACAAGGGATGGTCAGAGACTGCAGACATGATACAAGGGATGGTCAGAGACTGCAGACATGATACAAGAGATGGTCAGACAATGCAGACATGTTACAGGAGATAGTCAGAGACTGCAGACATGTTACAAGAGATGGTCAGAGACTGAAGACATGATACAAGGGATGGTCCGAGACTGCAGACATCATACAAGAGATGGTCAGAGACTGAAGACATCATACAAGGGATGGTCAGAGACTGCAGACATCATACAAGAGATGGCCAGAGACTAAAGACATGATACAAGGGATGGTCACAGACTGCAGACATGATACAGGAGATGGTCAGAGACGCCAGACATGATACAGGAGATAGTCAAAGACTACTCATACATGGTACAAGGGATGGTTAGAGACTGCAGATATGATACAAGGGATGGTCAGAGACTGCAGACATGATACAGGAGATGGTAAGAGACTGCAGACATGATACAAGGGATGGTCAGAGACTGCAGACATGATACAAGGGATGGTCAGAGACTGCAGACATGATACAAGAGATGGTCAGAAACGGCAGACATGATTCAGGAGATAGTCAGAGACTGCATACATGATACAAGAGATGATCAGAGACTGAAGACATGATACAAGGGATGGTCAGAGACTGCAGACATCATACAAGAGATGATCAGAGACTAAAGACATGATACAAGGGATAGTCACAGACTGCAGACATGATACAGGAGATAGTCAGAGACTGCAGACATGTTACAGGAGATGAGTATAGAAAAAATACACCCAGAGCTATTCTTCCTGTTTAACTGCAAGTATATTTGGCTGGGTGGGTAAAAACAAATGTTATCAGGCTAGTTTCTCTCCAGGTTAATTGTTATTTGTTTATAAGATCAAATGTTATCAGGCAAAGAACATTCAACCTGGAGAGAAAATAGCCTGATAACATTTGATCTTATAAACTAATATCATTCAGGCCGGGTTCACACCGTGCTGGTTCACCAGTTCAGGTCCAATTTCAGCCCGAACCAAAAAAGGCACGCGTTTTTCCGGCACACCGCACCAGAGATATGCAGAGATATGTGAACCGGCTCCATAGAGAGACAGTTACATTCTCCTGCTATGCGAATTGAATGCGGAGAAACGCGCATTCAATTTGCATAGGTGTGAACCCGGCCTCAGCCTGGAGAGAAAATAGCCTGATAACATTTGATCTTATAAACAAATTTTTCTCCAGGTTAAATGTTATTTGTTTATTGAATCAGAAAAGGACTTTATTATGGCCATTTGGCGCTGACAATCAAAGCTCCATCTAGTGGCCTTAATGCCTAATTTTCCTGATACAATCTACTGTGCACAAATGAAAAACATTCGACCTGGAGGGAAAATAGCCTAGCAACCAGGGGCGGACTGACCATTGAGGAACTCGGGCACTGCCCGGGGGCCCCATGCCACTAGGGGGCCCCATCAGGGTTGCCAGACTCAGTAAAACCAGGGACAGTATGTAAAAATCTGTGTTTTTTTTTTACATCTGTCCCTGTTATGTCCAAAACCTACATGCTTTTGATGTGAAAATCCTGAGATTTTAGCTGCCCCGCCTCTGTACTGCCACCTGGCTTGGTGGCCATCTGTAAGCCGGGGGCCCCATAATCTTCTATTGCCCGGGGGCCCCATGAGTTGTCTGTCCGCCCCTGCTAGCAACATTAGTTTTTGCCCCCATTCACACAGAATGAGCGTGCGTTTTGCTTCCCAGGGCAATTATGTTTTTATAAACCCCCCCACGTCTACATTCACACAGGGGGCAGGTGGCAGGCGTTGGATGATGCCATGGAGAAGCTGAAAGGGCTTGCCTATTCTAGCTAAGGGTTTCTTGCTGAGTGTGTTAGAGATCTGGATCTGGCCATTGGAATCCATGAAATGCAGGGACAGCACATACGGCATGTTTACTCCATCGAAACATTTATGACCAACATCAGACAAAAAAAAAAAATCAATGGAAAAATGCTGATCTATCCAGGAAGCCCTCAATCCAGTGCCGGGACAATGACCCCGGGGGCCCCTCTGCCTCTATACAAAAATCAATTCATCGAGAAATTTGATTCCTTTTGCAAAATGTCATCCTAAAAATCAATATTTTTTTAATCTAAACTGACATTGTATCAATTTTAAACAGATTTTCAACCACACATAGAGCATTTAAAGAGGTATTAAATGCAAAAAGAAAGAACAATGCATTCTATTGCAGCTTACCAATTCTTAGATGTGATGGTTGCATTCGTTTACTTTTATTTTTATTTGTTGTTAGCCCTTTTTTATTTTAATCTGATGATCCTGCCAGTTACTCTTTTGTGTTACAACTTCCCTTTACAGACCAAGCTTTATCCCAAAAGATAAAATGCAGCCACTGTGCCCATCATTTGCATCCACTGTGCCCATCAAATGCAGCCACTGTGCCCATCAATCGCAGCCACTGTGTCCATCAAACGCAGCCACTGTGTCCATCAAACGCAGCCACTGTGCCCATAAAATGCAGCCACTGTGCCCATCAAACACAGCCACTGTGTCCATCAAACACAGTCACTGTTCCCCATCAAATGCAGCCACTGTCTCATCAAACACAGCCGCCCACTGTGCCCATCAAACGCAGCCACTGTGTCCCATCAAATGTAGCCACCGTGTCCATAAAACACAGCCACTGTGTCCATCAAATGTAGCCACTGTGTCCATCAAATGCAGCTATTGTGCCATCAAACGCAGCCACTGTGCCCCATCAAACGCAGCCACTGTGCCCCGTCAAATGCCGCCACTGTGTCCATCAAATGCAGCCACTGTGCCATCAAACGAAGCCACTGTGCCCCATCAAACGCAGCCACTGTGCCCTATCAAACGCAGCCACTGTGCCCCATTAAATGCAGCCACTGTGTCCATCAAACGCAGCCAATGTGTCCATCAATTGCAGCCACTGTGCCCCATCAAATGCAGCCAATGTGCCCATCAAACGCAGCCACTGTGCCCATCAAACGCAGCCACTGTGTCCCATCAAATGCAGCCACTGTGTCCATAAAACGCAGCCACTGTGTCCATCAAATGTAACCACTGTGTTAATCAAATGCAGCTACTGTGCCCCATCAAACGCAGCCACTGTGCCCCATCAAACGCAGCCACTGTGCCCCATCAAATGCTGCCACTGTGTCCATCAAATGCAGCCACTGTGCCCATAAAACGCAGCCACTGTGCCCATCAAACACAGCCACTGTGTCCATCAAACACAGACACTTTGCCCCATCAAATGCAGCCACTGTGTCCATCAAACGCAGCCACTGTGCCCCATCAAATGCAGCCACTGTGCCCATCAATAGCAGCCACTGTGCCCATCAATAGCAGCCACTGTGCCCATCAAACACAGACACTCTGCCCATCAAATGCAGCCACTGTGCCCATCAAATGCAGCCACTATGTACATCAATTGCAGCTACTATGCCCATCAAATGCAGCCACTGTGCCCATCGATTGCAGCCAGCCACTATGCCCATCAATTGCAGCCACTGTGCCCATCAATTGCAGCCACTGTGTCCATCTCCGTTACTAATTAATCCAGAGTGAAGACACCCTAATATAGGAAGTGTGTTACTGGCCAGATCACTAGGTGAAAATAAAGCTAAATAAGCCTAAAAAAAGAAAGCTAATGCAGCCACCATTCTTAACCACTTCAAGACCAAGCCTATTTTTGACACTTGTTGTTTACAAGGTAAAAATCATTGGCCCAGATTCACAGAGCGATTACGCCTGTCTAACTGGTGTTAGACAGGAGTAATTTCAAATTTTGCGCGCCGTATCACTAGTTTGAACCATGATACGGCGGGGTTGGGCTTCGATCTGACAGGCTTACGTCTTCGTACGCCTTCGGATCTACGCTGCGATCTTTTTGCGGCCACTGGGTGGAGTTTGCGTTGTTTTCAGCGTCGGGGTATGCAAATTAGCTTTTTACGGAGATCCACGAAGTTACGAGCGTCGTTCGCAATCGCGTACGTCATTTTTTCGCTACTTAAAGTTAAACCAGCTATTAGCTGGTCTAACGTTACGCGGCCCATGTTAAGTATGGCCGTCGTTCCCGCGTCGACGTTCAATTTATTTTTTATTTTTTGCGTAAGTCGTCCGGGAATAGGAATGTCCGTAAACGACGCTACTCAAAAAAAAAATTACGTAACGACGTGATTTTGCGCAATGCACGGCGGGAAATTTCTGAACGGAGCATGCGCAGTTCGATCGCCGCGGGGACGCGCTTAATTTAAATGCCTCACGCCCCCTATTCGCGTATTTTGATTCCGCCGGGAGAAATACACTACGCCGCCGTACCTTACGGGCCAAAATCTATCTGAATTCCTCCTAGAGCCAGGTAAAGTACGGCGGCGTAGAGTATCTCTGATACTCTGCGGGAATCTAATTCTTTCTGAATCTGGCCCATTATTTTTTGGCTGGAAAATTACTTAGAACCCCCAAACAATATATATCATTTTTTAGCAGAGACCCTAGAGAATAAAATAGCGGTCGTTGCAATATTTCACGTCACACGGTATTTGCGCATCGGTCTTTCTATTAAATATTTTTTTTGAAAAAAACGGAAAGTTAGCCCAATTTTTTATATATTGTGAAAGATGATGTTATGCAGAGTAAATAGATACCTAAAATGTTGCACTTTAATCATCAGCCCCGGACAAATATGCAGGTAAAGGACCTGGCCCCTTTTTGCGATTCGGCACTGCGTCGCTTTAACTGACAATTACGCGGTCGTGCGACGTGCCTCCCAAACAAAATTGGCGTCCTTTTTTCCCCACAAATAGAGCTTTCTTTTGGTGGTATTTGATCACCTCTGCGGTTTTTATTTTTTCCGCTATAAACAAAAATAGAGCGACAATTTTGAAAAAAAAACAATATTTTTTACTTTTTGCTGTAATAAATATCCCCTAAAAACCCCAAAAATATATAAAAAAAAATGTTTCCCTCAGTTTAGGCCGATACGTATTCTTCTACATCTTTTTGGTAAAAAAAATCGCAATAAGCGCTTATTGATTGGTTTGCGCAAAAGTTATATCGTTTACAAAATAGGGGATAGTTTTTTTATTAATATATTTTTTTTTACTAGTAATGGCGGCGATCAGCGATTTTTTTCGTGACTGCGACATTATGGTGGACACATCAGACACTTTTGACATATTTTTGGTACCATTGTCATTTTCACAGCGAAAAGTGCTATAAAAATGCACTGTTACTGTGAAAATGACAATGGCAGTGAAGGGGTTAACCACTAGGGGGCACTAAAGGGGTTAAGTGTGCCCTGATTTGTGTTTCTTACTGCGGGGGGCGTGGCTGGACGTGTGACGTCACTGATCTTTGTTCCCTATGACAGGGAACAGGCGATCAGTGACAAGCCACAGAGAAGAATGGGGAAAGGATTGTTTACACTCACCTCTCCGCGTTCTTCAGCTCCTGTGACGCGATCGCGGGACACCGGCGGTGATTGGGTTAACGAGTCCCGCTTGCGCAGTCACGGAGCCTTTCCTGCCTGGGTCGCGAGGGCGCCGCCGGCGGTGCGCACACAAAGCGTGGCTGGGCACTTGAAGGGCAATGTATCTGTACGGGCATCTGCCCAGCCGTGCCATTCTGTTGATGTATATCGGCGCTAGGCGATACACACACTAGGCGATACAAACACACTCATGGAATTGCGCCAAACTACGGTACTTAAAAATCTCCATAGGCGACATTTTAAAAAATGTTAACAGTTACCAGTTTAGAGTTACAGAGGAGGTCTTTTACTAGAAATATTGCTCGCCCTCCAATGATCGCAGCAAACCTCACGTGTTTTGAACACTGTTTACATTTGCGGGCGCGACTTACGTAAGCGTTTTCTTTGGTGCGTGAGCACGCTAGGACGGGGGTGCTTTAAAAATGTTATTTATTTATTTTAATTATTTTTACACTGTTCCTTTAAAAAAAAAAATTCTGATCAGTTTTATTGCTGTCGTATCCCTTTTGACAGTAGTAGGCAGTGACAGGTACTCTCTATGGAGGGATCTGGGGTCTAGAAAACCCCAAATCCCTGCACGTCAAAGCATTCAAAACAGCAAGATCGGCATCTTTGAAAACCGTGGATTTTTTTTAAATCCGCGCTGTTGGCTGCCAAATAAACCCGGAAGTGACGTTTTGACGTCATGGCATCACTTCCAGGTTACTACTCTAGAGACTCAATTCCGGTGGACGTGTCGGCTGGTGGCTTGGGTCTTCCGGGTGGGACAGAAGACCGGTCGGAGTGTTCTTTTGGACACTCCGATCGGGTCTTCTGTCCCACAGGGAGACCGGAATTAAGTCTCTAAAGTTGTAACCCGGAAGTGACGTCACGACGTCACAACATCACTTCCAGGTTTACTCGGCAGCCAATGGCACGGATTTAAAAAAAACTCCAAAGGTTTTCAAAAATGTTGAGTGGAGGTTAAAATAAAGGGAGCCTACTGAGGCTCGGAAACCTATCTCTTGCTCTCCCCCATGAGCTTAGTAAGGTGCTCATAGACAACATTGTCCAGGTTGCAAGCTTTGCCAAGCTCAGGTCATGTCTCACTCCATCTCAACAGGCGATTTTTCGCTGATATCCTTCCAAGTGTTAATGTAGCTCTTAGAATATTCTTGAGCATAATGGTCACTAGATGTTCAGATGTTCAGAAGAGAAATAATTCAGGGTATTGCCACTGATAAAGAATTATCTGAGAACCACCAAGACCCATAGAAGACTAAGTGCTCTGTGTCTACTGGACATAGAGAACAGAGTTCTAATGATACAGATTTAGGAGCTCATTAAAGCTCATCTCTGGGAAGAACCAAAATTTCCCCTTGCAGTGGGGCTGCCCCCCGCACAGTTTTCTAGGTAGAAGCAGAGCTTAGCTTTTTCAAATCAGTGCTGCCAACTAGGTGGCTGGTGGGGAAATATTCAAGAGGAATAACGAAAGTAGAAGAACGCACATATCAACAGAATAGTGAAGCAAGAGCAGGGAGATCCTTGTTTTGCAGGTCCTCAGGTAGAGTTTCCTCTCCAGCTAGGAGACCAACGCAATATTGACATCACCAAATCTGCAGTCAACATGCTCTCTACTTTATGGTCCCCATCTGTGAACCTAAAAATGGTTCCAGTCTAGCCATATCTGTTCTGCAAGCTACTACATATTCCCTAGCCATGAACCTATAGACTGTTCCAGTCTAGCCATTTGCCGACCGGCTCACGCCGATATATGTCGGCAAAATAGTACGGCTGGGCAGATCAACGTATATATACGTTGCCCTTTAAGACGCGGCATTGTGGGCACCCGACCCGCCGCAAGCTCCATGAGTCCTGCGGACTCGATGTCGCAGGGATACTGGTAAACGTCTCACGGGGAGGAAGAACGGGGAGATGCTGATGTAAAAAAGCATTTCCCCATTCTTCCTAGTGACAGGACACTGATCACCGCTCCCTGTGATCGGAAGCGGGGATCAGTGTCGTGAAACGCGTAGCCCAGCCCCCCTACAGTTAGAACACATCCCTAGGACACACTTAACCCCTATAGCACCCCCTCCTGCTTAACCCCTTCACTGCCAGTCACATTTACACAGTAATAAGCGCATTTTTATAGCACTGATCACTGTATAAATGTGAATGGTCCCAAATAAACACCAAAAGTGTCCGATGTGTCCGCCATAATGTCGCAGTCATGATAAAAATCGCTGATCGCCGCCATTACAAGTAAAAAAAAAATATATTAGAAAAAGTGCCGTAAACCTATCCCCTTTTTTGTAGACGCTATAACTGTTATTTTACCAAGAATATGAAAACTGAGGAAAAAAAAACTTTTTGTATATATATATTTTTGGGGGATATTTATTATAGCAAAAAGTAAAAAATATTGCCTTTTTTTCCCAAACTTTTGCAGTTTTTTTTTGTTTATAGCACAAAAAAAAAAAAATCGCAGAGGTGATCAAATACCTCTGACACGATCAGACATGTCCGATGAAAGAGGTCCGACGGACCGTTTTCATCGGACATGTCTGAAGGGACAGAGAACGCGGTGACGTAGAACACACCGACGTGCTGGAAACAGGACGTTCAATGCTTCCACGCATGCGTCAAATCATTTCGGTCCGATGGTTGGGCGTACTAACCATCGGACATGTCCGACGGACAGGTTTCCAGCGGACAAGTTTCTAGGCATGTTAAGAAACTTTAGTCCGCTGGAAAACTGTCCGCTAGGCTGTACACACGATCGGACATGTCGAACGTGTGTACACGGCCTTAAATACCTAAATAGTTTACCCTAATCCGGGAATCCTCAAACTACGGCCCTCTAGCTGTTGTAGAACCACACATCCCATGAGGCATTGTAACACACAGACATGACTAGGCATGATGGGAATTGTAGTTCCTGAACAACTGGAGGGCTGTAGTTTAAGACCCCTGATCTAATCAGTCCTAATTAACTCCTGATTCTCCTTCTCCATTCAATTATAATATTCTTGGTGATTTTTTTTCTATTTTACTAATTACTACTGTTTTTTTTATTTTATTTTATCTGGTTTTATTTTCTTTGTTAATGAATATGTTTACACCTTTTATATAAATTTACAGTGAAAAATACGCAAAAAAAAAACAAAAAAAAACTTTATTTCATTTGTAAATAACTTTGCAATGCTTTGTACCAAAATCCAAATTGTTGTGTTGTTTTAAAGAGGACAAATTACAGAATAAAATGCACATTTTTTATGTGCAGTAACACTATGTAAGCCACATAAATGATAAAACAAACACTAAAAAAAAAGAAAAAAAAATAGTAATGATGTAACGGACTTGCAATCTTTGCCCGGCGTGCCGTAAGACTTGGGATGATGACACTGGAGAGGATATTGGGGAGCCCCCAGGGTGACGTGCTGTCCAGACAATGATAGTGCTCTGGCTGATGTCACCCAGGAAGACATCCCCTCCTCTATCCTCCATTCATACATAGATGATTTATGATCCTCTGACAGCGTTGTCTGCTGGGGGAGCACTTTATGAGCCGGTAAAGAGTTCCTGAATGAATCAGCGGAGACAGGAATACATTAGTTGATGCAACAATGGTGAAATGGACTCGGTGCCGGTAAGGTGAGACCTTACCTGGGTTTCTATATTAATGGTGTGACGGATTGCCTCATCACCTATGGTAATTAGTATGGACGTTTTGGGTGTTTTCGATGGTCATTATAAGAGATCATTATTAGAGATCATTATAAGGGATCATTATTAGGGATTAGCGCAACAATGTGATTTGTGATGGAATGCTGTGGACTCGGCTTCCATACTCACTGGTGGGCTATTAAAGGGCCATCGGCAATCCAAGTTAGGTCAACAGGCTCCACCCATCAAACTATTCAATCAGCGCTCTGTATTTATTGAAGGTGAGCTTCAGGAATGAGACCAAATCTGCCCCAGCATTGCCTCACCCTCTCCTGGTCCCACTGTATGTAGGAATGTAGCCACCATGTCTTGGTCCTAATGTATGTAGGCATGTAGCCACCCTCTCCTGGTCCCACTGTATGTAGGAATGAAGTCACCCTGCTTTGGCCCCACAGTATGTAACAATGTAGCCATTCTGTCTTGGTCCCACTGTACATAGGAATGTAGCCACCCTCTCCTGGTCCCACAGTATGTAGGGATGTAGCCACCCTCTCCTGGTCCCACTGTATTTAGGAATGTAGCCACCCTCTCCTTGTCCTACTGTATGTAGGCATGTAGCCATCCTCTCCTGGTCCCATTGTATGTAGGAATGTAGCCACCCTTTATTAGTCCCGCAGTATGTAAGAATGCAACCACCCTGTCTTGGTTCAATTGTACGTAAGAATGTAGCCACCCTCTCCTGATCCCACAGTATGTAGGAATGTAGACACCCTCTGCTGATCTCACTCTTTGCGAGTGTTGACTCGTAAGACAAGCAGAATACAAGCTAAATAGACCTGCAATACCTCATTTGGCCTGAGGTACGGGCGCGCAGAACCCGAGCAGAGCCAAAAATAGGTCTGCAGTACCTAATTTGGCCTAAAGTACGGGGGCGCAGAACCCGAGCAGAGCCAAAAATAGGTCTGCAGTACCTAATTTGGCCTAAAGTATGGGGGCGCAGAACCCGAGCAGAGCCAAAAATAGGTCTGCAGTACCTAATTTGGCCTAAAGTACGGGGGCGCAGAACCCAAGCAGAGCCGAAAATAGGTCTGCAGTACCTAATTTGGCCTAAAGTACGGGGGCGCAGAACCCGAGCAGAGCCAAAAATAGGTCTGCAGTACCTAATTTGGCCTAAAGTATGGGGGCGCAGGACCCAAGCAGAGCCGAAAATAGGTCTGCAGTACCTAATTTGGCCTAAAGTACGGGGGCGCAGAACTCGAGCAGAGCCAAAAATAGGTCTGCAGTACCTAATTTGGCCTAAAGTATGGGGGCGCAGGACCCAAGCAGAGCCGAAAATAGGTCTGCAGTACCTAATTTGGCCTAAAGTACGGGGGCGCAGAACCCGAGCAGAGCCAAAAATAGGTCTGCAGTACCTAATTTGGCCTAAAGTATGGGGGCGCAGGACCCGAGCAGAGCCGAAAATAGGTCTGCAGTACCACATTTGGCCTGAGGTACGGGGGTGCAGAAGCCGAAGTGTCCTTGAGCCTTTTCGGCACTCTCTGGCACCTCCCCACCTCTGGCCGCATTCGGTATTGCATCCCATTAAAGTCAATGCGGAACAAATTATTTTCGTTTCCATTGACTTCAATGGGAAAACTCACTTTGATATGCGAGTACTCTGGATTACAAGCATTCTCCTGGAACGGATTCCCAGGTAGAAGGTACGACTTGTGTTAAATTTGGATGTCCTTTCCTACAATGAAGGTTTTCTGTAGACTTCTGAAGCTTTACATTACTCATGAGATGAAGCCTTGAGGTGTCAGTGACGAGAAAAAACTGGGTTCCTCCAGATAAAATCCTGCATTGCCATGGTAACGGCAGTAAAAATAAATCAGCCATGTACTGTATGTATTCTTTATATATAATAAAAAAATATAAATCAAATAAAATTACTTTGCTGACTTTATCTTTAGCCAGTGAGAGGCCAGCAGAGGGCGCTGTGCACTCCTTGCACAAACCAGATGTGACAGATGAACATAAAAGTGACACAGTGCTGTAATTAGACTGTATGAGCCCAACACATCAATAAATGACCCCCCCACCCCTGATTAGTAATTGATATACGGGTGTCACCCTGCAAAGAAAATCAGTTATTGGTGAACTTATTAGGATTTATAATAGGAAACACACCGATCAACCATAACTTTATGACCACTGACAGGTAAAGTGAACAACGTTGATTATCTTGTTACAATGACATCTGAAAGTGGGTGGGATATATTAGGCAGCAAGTGAACATGTTGTCCCTGAAGTTGATGTGGCAAAAGCAGAAAAAATGGCCGTTGCAGTTTTCTGTGTAGCTGCAGACCAGTCAGGGTGCCCATGCTGACCCGTGTCCACAGCCAAGGGTGCCTACAATGGGCATGTGAGCATCAGAACTGGACCACAGAGCAGTGGGTGGCCTGGTCTGATGAATCGTGATGGCCGGCTGCGTGTGTGTCACGTACCTGGGGAAGAGATGGCACCAGGATGCAGCATGGGAAGAAGGCAGGGTGATGATATGGGCAACGTTCTGCTGGGACACCCTGGATCCTGCTATTCATATAGGGTTGCCACCTTTTGATCAAGCCAAACCCTTTAGCCCCCTTTCACACTTGTACGACTTCAAAGTCGCGCCATTTTACCACGATTTTGCAGCCGCGATTTCAGTGAATGCCTGTGTAAGTGGCATCAAAATCGGACCAAAGTAGTGCAAGGACTACTTTGAAGTAGGCACAACTTAAAGTCGTGCCAGTATGAATGGTAGTCACTGAAAATCATGGAGAATCGTGGGACAAGTCGTATAAGTGTGAAAGGGGACTTAGTGGCATGGGACACCTTGACCTGGTGCCCCAAGGAGAGTAGTACTGTAGACAAATTGCTCTTCTTAACATCATTGCCCTGCCCCCCCCCCCCCAATGATGCCAAACCTGCCCCCACACAGCAAAAGATGTGTGTGACTATCTTGGTTATATGGGGAGCCAAAGCTCAATCTGAATAATGTGTCTGGGTTTCGGTCTGCCTGATACCCGGACACATGATTCAAAACCCAAACTGCTTGGGTGAACCCCCGGACAGGTGGCAACCCTACATTTATGTACTTCCCGGGTTTTCTGCCCTGGTCACATGATGTCCCAGGACTCAGTCTTCAAGAGGGGGGAGGTTTCTTGGATAAGCACACCCTCCTACCTGAGCTAAGGGCAGATGGACTCCAGGAAGTAAATGCTACATAAATCATCTGCCCTTACTCAAGATGGCCACAGCCACAAATGTGAAGGGGTGTTTTCTCAGCAAAATAAATCATTGAGACAACGGATGGGGGAGTTTGCTTTGACTATAAAAATAAATAAATAAATAAATAAATAAATAATTGAATAGGGTTTTTGTGATCTTTAATAATTAGATTCAAATATCCCTTTTTATATAAAACACTACCACACGGGTGTTTTTTTTTAGTGCACTGGGAGGTTGGGGTTTTATTACGAATGAATAGCACAGTAATGCATGTTGTGCGAATTAGGAAATTAATTTTAAATGAACCCTAAATCTATTTTTTTCAGTATACTGAACCTCTTGCCGACCGTATACGGTATAATCCCTGTGCAAAATCACATACAGGTATGTGACTTTGCACTTCCAGGGTCTGGGGCGCACACTGCCGGTGACCTGCATCCGCTGTGATAGGACACAATGGGAGCCAATCAGCGAGTTCGGTAAACAGGGCAAATCGCCATTCTGTTAGTAGGGAAGGTAGTGAGCCTGTGTTTCTGCGAAGCAGGAACACGGATCTCTGCTTTCCCACAGTAAAAGAACCTCCCTCACAGTTAGCAAGCACTCCCTGGGGACCCAACTAAACACTTTGATCGCCCCTGATGTTAAAGCGGAGGTCCACACAAAAACGGTACTTCCGCTTTTCGGAACACTGGTCCCGCTCTATTCTGGGACTTGTGTATTTCCCAGAAGAGAGCGGGGGGGGGGGGGGGCGGAAGTGATGTAGACCCCTGCAGGTTCTGTGGAGTCTATGCCCTGAAGTGGGTGCAAATACCTGTATTATACAGGTCTCTGCACCTCCCTCCCCCTGAAAAGTGCAAATGTGGCACCGGAGGGGGGTGCAGAGACCTGTATAATACAGGTATTTGCACCCACTTCAGGGCATAGACCCCACAGAGTCTGCAGGGGTCTACATCACTAGCCGCCCCCCGCTGTCTTCTGGGAAAAACACAAGTCCCAGGACAGAGCAGGACCAGTTAGAACGGGCAGCGCGACCCGCGCATGCGCAGTAGAAAATCGGGAAATGACGTCGCAACGCTTCACTTCCCGATTTCCTCACCAAGGATGGCAGCGGGGGGCAGCCAAGAACCGAGCGATTGCTCAGCTTCGTCTGCCGACATCGCGGGCACCCTGGACAGGTAGGTGTTAAATTATTAAAAGGCAGCAGCTACAGTATTTGTAGCTGCTGGCTTTTAATATAATTTTTTTTTAGGCAGACCTTTAACCCCAGCCAGTGGCATTAGTACAGTGACAGTGCATTTTTTTTTTTAGCACAGATAGCTGTATTAGACCTTCTAGAGCTGAAGTGGTTAATATCATGACTTACTGTATATAATAGTCATAAGGAACTGGTTCTTGTGAATCTGTTGCAAAGTTTCTAATGTGGAGATCCTGCCAGTAACGACACTTCCTGTTGAAGCCGCGTTGTCAGCCAGCTCCTTCAGTTGACCATTGGGTTGCTTATCAGGTCTATCAGCGAAGGCCAATAAGCACCTAAAAAAGCCGATATGACAGGCTGACAGCGACCGGGGCTTCGCAATGCCAGTCTGCAACAGGAAGTGCTGTTTCCGGCAGGATCTCCAAAGCAGAAATTTTGAACCAGGTTCAGAAATACATTTTGGTAAAACCTTTCAGAGGTTATGGACAAGGTGTAAGGAGGCATCACCGCCTGTGTGGACTCCATTTGTACCCATGTGTATTGCATGGGTGCCATTTAGAGACCACTCCGTATTTTCTCCTGAAATGCACAGTAGATAAGTAAATGGGCCCTTGGGCCCCATTCACGTAGCCAGAAAGCAGGTTCCCAGCCCGATTTTAAAAGCAGTTTCCGTGTCGCACACAGGGAAGCCAATTTACTTGAACAGGGTAGCCTTGTGCATGTTTGTCATGCCAAAGAAGCTCCGGGAACCAAACTTTGGCCCTGAGCCTGGTGTGATTTTAATAGGGTTGTCCCAATACGGATACTGGTATCGGGACCAATACCGAGCACTTGTACTCGCACAAATGCTCCCGATGCCAGATCCAATACCTGGAACCGGAAGTCGGCGGATGGATCAGCGATCGGTTTGGCAGCAGCAGATCACGGGGGTAAGCTGGTCGGCAAGAGTGCAGGGCGCCGCCGAACATGCACAGCACTGCAACACGCTTCCGTTTCTAGAACACGTCCTTATAAACTTGCCCCACCCCTCCATGTAACCTGTCTAGCCCCTTTTCTGAACGATGCCGTTCCGGTTTCCGCCGTGTTCCTATTGGTCGGCGGTAGGCTGTCTCTGTGAAAAACATGGCCAGTGTACAGTGCAGAAAATAAGTATTTGAACACCCTGCTATTTTGCAAGTTCTCCCACTTGGAAATCATGGAGAGGTCTGAAATTGTTATCGTAGGTGCATGTCCACTGTGAGAGACATAATCAAAAAAAAAAATCCCAGAAATCACAATGTATGATTTTTTAAACTATTTATTTGTATGATACAGCTGCAAAGAAGTATTTGAACACCTGAGAAAATCAATGTTAATATTTGGTACAGTAGCCTTTGTTTGCAATTACAGAGGTCAAACGTTTCTTGTAGTTTTTCACCAGGTTTGCACACACTGGAGGAGGGATTTTGGCCCACTCCTCCACACAGATCTTCTCTAGATCAGTCAGGTTTCTGGGCTGTCGCTGAGAAACACAGAGTTTGAGCTCCTCCAAAGATTCTCTATTGGGTTTAGGTCTGGAGACTGGCTAGGCCACGCCAGAACCTTGATATGCTTCTTACAGAGCCACTCCTTGGTTATCCTGGCTGTGTGCTTCGGGTCATTGTCATGTTGGAAGACCCAGCCTCGACCCATCTTCAAAGCTCTAACTGAGGGAAGGAGGTTGTTGCCCAAAATCTCGCAATACATGGCCCCGGTCATCCTCTCCTTAATACAGTGCAGTCGCCCTGTCCCATGTGCAGAAAAACACCCCCAAAGCATGATGCTACCACCCCCATGCTTCACAGTAGGGATGGTGTTCTTGGGATGGTACTCATCATTCTTCTTCCTCCAAACACGGTTAGTGGAATTATGACCAAAAAGTTCTATTTTGGTCTCATCTGACCACATGACTTTCTCCCATGACTCCTCTGGATCATCCAAATGGTCATTGGCAAACTTAAGACGGGCCTTGACATGTGCTGGTTTAAGCAGGGGAACCTTCCGTGCCATGCATGATTTCAAACCATGACGTCTTAGTGTATTACCAACAGTAACCTTGGAAACGGTGGTCCCAGCTCTTTTCAGGTCATTGACCAGCTCCTCCCGTGTAGTCCTGGGCTGATTTCTCACCTTTCTTAGGATCATTGAGACCCTACGAGGTGAGATTTTCCATGGAGCCCCAGTCCGAGGGAGATTGACAGTCATGTTTAGCTTCTTCCATTTTCTAATGATTGCTCCAACAGTGGACCTTTTTTCACCAAACTGCTTGGCAATTTCCCCCGTAGCCCTTTCCAGCCTTGTGGAGGTGTACAATTTTGTCTCTAGTGTCTTTGGACAGCTTTTTGGTCTTGGCCATGTTAGTAGTTGGATTCTTACTGATTGTATGGGGTGGACAGATGACTTTACGCAGCTAATGACCTCAAACAGGTGCATCTAATTTAGGATAATAAATGGAGTGGAGGGGGACATTTTAAAGGCAGACTAACAGGTCTTTGAGGGTCAGAATTCTAGCTGATAGACAGGTGTTCAAATACTTCTTTGCAGCTGTATCATACAAATAGTTACAAATTCATAAATTGTGATTTCTGGAATTTTTCTTTTTGATTATGTCTCTCACAGTGGACATGCACCTACGGTAACAATTTCAGAACCCTCCATGATTTCCAAGTGGGAGAACTTGCAAAATAGCAGGGTGTTCAAATACTTATTTTCTGCACTGTACATGAGAGGCTTTACTTCAACCCCATGACCAATGATGCGCTGGTACTGCCGAGAGAGATGACCAAGAACATGGAGATCAGTGCGCTGGAGAAGAGGCTCCATAAGCACATCCTGCCCCTTCTCCAGGTGAGCACACAGCATCCGACACTTCCTTCCAACCTAGATACTATAAAGAACAACTGTCAGCCATGTCCTATACATGGGAGGAATAAGTGCCCCCCCAATGGTTGGTGCCAGTGGAAGGAAAGAGTGCCCCTCCATGTCCTATACATGGGAGGAATAAGTGCCCCCCCATGTCCTACACATGGGGGGAATAAGTGCCTCCCCCCATCGCTGGTGCCAGTGGGAGGAATAAATGCCCCCCCCCCCCATGTCCTATACATGGGAGGAATAAGTGGCCCCCCTATCGCTGGTGCCAGTGGGAGGAAAAAGTGCCCCCCCCCCCCCAAATCGCTGGTGCCAGTGGGAGGAATAAGTGCCCCCCATGTCCTATACATGGGAGGAATAAGTGCCCCCACCCCATTGCTGGTGCCAGTGGGAGGAATAAGTCCCCCCCATCTCTTATACATAGGAGAAATAATTCCCCCCCATCACTGGTGCCAGTGGGGGAGAAATTGTTCCCAGCTCCCCAATCTTGATGAGTGGAAGGAATAGTGCCCCATTGGCATCAGTGGAAGAAAAAAAAAAATTGTTGGTGTATGTGCTAGGAACAGCACCCCATCATTGGTTTTAGTTCCATCCATCTATCAGTGCCAATTAATCAAATTGTCACATGACAAAAAAAAAAAAGTATCGCACCAGACCTTGGATGCCATTTAGAATAAATTGCACCCCACATCAGCATTTTGGGATTCCTTAGCGTGAAAAATGTGAACAGGGCCTTAAAGCTTAGTTACACCAAATTCCCTTTTATAATTAGGAAGAGAAGCAAAATATACATGATGGGAGGGATCCAATGGTGAGGACATGGTCTCTAAACTCTTAGCTTGGATCATCTGCTACATTGAGGAAAACATTGATACTTTTGAAAATGAAATTTCTAGAGACAGGAAGCGAGGACAGACAGCGGTGTGTTTATTATACTTCCAGGTTATTTGTCATGGTAGGTTCCCAGTCATTGATGTTTTAAAACCTGCAGACTTGACAAAGAGTGGTAGATACCCAAAACACTTGTCCTGTACCTGACTTCATACCTTTGACATCAAATATGAACCAAGCATATGCCTCTAGAAGAAGAGGGGGTAAGTAACCTTTTAAAGGTTTCAATCTACCTAAACAACATGGCGGCAATCAAACCACCCCCCCATTTGGGGGTTTCACCCTTAATAGGGGGCAGACATAACATTTTGGACTGACAGGATCAGGACAGACAGCGGTGTGTTTATTATACGTCCAGGTTTCCTATCATTGATGTTTTAAAACCTGCGGGCTTGACAAAGAGTGGTGGATACCCAAGACACTTGTCCTGTGATGCACTAATTTTTAGCATATATTTATCACTAGCGCAGATTCATATTTTTCTTTACTTGTCCTGTACCCAACTTCATACCTGTGACATTATATGAACAAAGCATATGTCTCTAGAAGAGGGGTGTAAGTAACCTTTCAGAGGTTGAGATCTACCTCAACAACATGGAAGAAATCAAAGAACCACCCCCACTCCTTGTGGCGTGCCACCCTTTAAAATTATATACAATTAAAACCTATTAAGCCCCAAAAGACAGGGCTTCTGCTACATTGTGGAACACATTGGTACTTTGTCCTCCTGATCCTGTCAATCTAGAAATTTCATATACAGACAGTGGTGTATTTATTATCCTAGGTTTTAATGGTGGGTTTCCGACCTTGGCGTTTTAAAACCTGCTTGCTTGACAAAGAGTGGTGGATACCCAAAACACTTGTCCTGTACCTGACGTCATACCTCCGACATCAAATATGAACAAAGCATATGCCTCTAGAGGGGAGGGGGGGGGGGGCAAGTAACCTTTCTAGGTTGAGATGTACCTAAACATGGATGCAATCAAACCCTCCCACCTTTGGGCGTTTCACACTTGCGGACCATATGTCCGCTTTTTCATCTATCCGTGTGCAGATGAAAAAAGGGACATTCATTGGTCCCTATGAGATTGCGGGCGTCAGCGGATGAACATTCAACACCCAATCTTGCCCGCCTCCCTCTGATTCTTCAGACGGAGGAAAACCATATTTTTCCTTCCGTCTGTAGATCAGGTGAACACAGACAGACAGTCCGTGTTCATCCGATCTCCCCATAGGGGAGAGCGGAGAAAAGACAGGGCAGTCCCTGCACAGTGTGCGGGGACTGCCCTGTCATCCACCAGCTTAGCGGGGATCAACGGAGTGATTCCCACTGAGCAAACGGAGCAGATCATTACTGATCCGTCCCGTGTGAGAGGGCCCTTAATAGGAAGGGGAAAAAAAAACTTCCGAGCCCCAAAAGACAGGGCTTCTACTACATTGTGGAACACATTGATACTTTGTAAATTAATATTTTGGACTGATGGGATCAGCAGACAGACAGCAGTGCGTTTATTATACTTCCAGATTATTTTTCGTGGTGGGTTTCCCCATCATTGGCGTTTTTAAAACCTGCAGACTTGACAAAGAGCAGTGGATACCCAAAACACTTATTCTGTACCTGACTTCATACCTCTGACATCAAATATGAACTAAGCATATGCCTCTAGAGGTGGGATAGGCAACCTTACAGTGGTTGAAATCTATCTGAACAACATGGAGGAAACCCCAGGGGGGGGGGGGGGGGTGAGTTTTACCTTTTAAACTGAGGCGACAATTCTCACAGGATCACCAAAATGGGATAATAGAAGATTGGAAAAACGTTGCCTGGTCTGATGAATTTCATTTTCAGCTACGACATTCAGATCGAAGTGTCAGAATTTGGTGAAAACATGGATCTATCCTGCCTTGTATCAATGGTTCAGGCTGGTGGTGTTGGGGATATTTTATTGGCACACTTTGAACCCCTTAGTGCCTATTGAGCATTGTTAAATACCACGGCCTACCTGTTACTGACCATGTCCATCCCTTTATGACTACAGTGTCCCCATCTTCTGGTGGCTCCTTCCAGCAGGATATGTACCATGTCACAAAGATCCAATAAAATTGGTTTCTTGAACATGACAAGGAGGTCACTGTACTCCAATGGCCTCCACAGTCACCAGATCTCATCCAATAGAGCACAATTGGAATGTGGTGGAACAGGAGATTTGCATCATGGACAAATCTGCAGCAACTGCGTGATGCCATGTCACTATAGACCAAAATCTGAGGAACGTTTCCAATATCTTGTTAAATCTATGCCATGAAGAATTAAGGCAGTTCTGAGGCAAAAGTGGGTCCAACCCAGTACTAGGAAGGTGTACCTAATAAAGTGGCTGAGCTCACACATTAAAAAAAAAGCACACCATATATAGGAGAAACAACTTAAATAAGGTAGGTCTGTGTTGATGGCGACAACCAACCACATTAATTTCTCCAGCTTTCTTACGGAGACACAGCACGGGAAGCAGAGCTGGAGACCTGCGGAGTGCAGGGTCCAATATGATCGAAGTTTAAAAATGTAGGTAGGCGTAGACTCTCATAGGATCCAATATATTTATAACACCTGGATGAGACTGCATGGGCCAATTAACTTGAGAGATTGTAGAACACCACTGCTGAATAAACTATTACCATATATACTCGAGTATAAGCCAAGAAAAAGTGCTGAAAATGCCCCCTCGGCTTATACCGAGTCACCTTTTTGCGCCTGATCTCCCAGAGTTTGGGGACCAGGTACTGGCCGGCTGTAGGTCCCCTGAACCCCAGCCTTGGCACACATATACCCCTACTCCTCTACAAGTGTGCAAAGTTTGTTGTCCAGGGGACCTATGGTCGGGAGTACAAATTTTTCAAAATCGGGCACCCCTTCTATAGACTCCCATTATAAACAGTAATTTCTCTGGTAATTTTGGGGACCAGGTACCAGCCGGCCGTAAGTCCCTTTGACCGGAAACTTGGCACACATGTAGTCCCAGTTCTCCTCTACAAGTGTGCAAAGTTTGTAGTGTGGGGGACCTACTGGCAGATAGCACCAATTTTTAAAAACCTGGGCACCCCTTCTTTATACTCCCATGTTAAACCCAAGTCGAGGCATGGGCAGAGTGAGGCATGCAGATGGACACCCTAGGCTTATACTCGAGTCAATACGTTTTCCCAGTTTTTTTTTGTTGGGGCAAAATTAGGTGCCTCGGCTTATACTCGAGTATATACGTTTTTAAAAACCCAGGCATTTTGCAATGGTCCACACCTTCCTACTCATCGTTTGTCAAAGTTAACTTCCAATATGTAGGCAGTACTTTCAGATTACAAAATTGTTACTTTGAATGTGAATTAGATTAGGAAAAAGTCCCCTCCCATTTTATGTCAGGATGGCAGTATCCTATTTGGCAAGTTGTGGTGCCCTGGATTATAGGGCTGTTTGTGGCAGTATAGTTGCATCTCTGATCTCCCTTTTTTGTTTTAGAATTGGATCTAGCATACTACATTCCTCGTTCTAAAGTACTGTGATTGGTTCTGCGGTCCGCCTGGCCAAATCCACCAGAGTGTCTCTTAATTGCCTCCCCAGAGCCTGAGAGGATGTGACCATCTTCCCGAGTGATTTACTTCTATAAGTATTTTGTAAAAGCTGTGCGACATGTATCAGGATTCTGTGAATGGGCAGGCATAGTAGTTCCAGCGACACTGCTCTTGAAGGAACCGAGACCACATCAGTGCTTAGAAGTTATCTTCTTGGAGCACAATATACATGTTTATTACACTCCCTGAAGGACACTCCAGCCGGGAGGAGAGAAGCACACACAGCAGCAATCCCACCCCCCAATGCAGCCCATTAACAGAAGCCTTTGTATTTTGTGACCGAGTTCACAGAATACAAAAGGCTTCTGAGAATGGGTAGGAGGGGGCAGGCATAGCAGTTCCAGCAACTCTGCTCTTGAAGGAACCCGAGACCACAGTGAGCAACATCAGAGCTTACAAATTATCTTCCTGGTTTATCGCACTCCCCGAAGGACATGCTCAGCTGCTGTGTGCGCTTCTCTTCTCTCACAGCCAGAGTGTGTCACTCGGGAAGTGCAATGAACCTGAATATTGTGTTCCAGGAAGATAATTTGTAAGCTCAGATGTTGCTCAATGTGGTCTCGGGTACCTTCAAAATCAGAGTCGCTGGAACTGCTATGCCTGCCCCCTCCTACCCATTCTCAGAAGCCTTTGTATTTTGTGAACGCGTACACATATTACAAAGGCTTCTGAGAATGGGAATAAGGGGAAGGCATAGAAGTTGCAACTATTCTCTTGACGGAACAGAGACCATAGTGATCAGCATTGACGCTCTGGAAGTTATCCTCCTGGAGCACAATATATACAGGTTTATTGCACTCCCCTGAAGGGCACACGCTGGCTGTGAGAGGAGAGAAGCACACAGAAGCTATACTGACACCTCCCTTCTGCAGAGCATAGCTCCAGCTGGCGATGCACAACCTTTGCTTGGATGCCCAAAAGGAAAAAGAATGGGATTTTTTTCTTATTAAAGACCTTGAGATTCCTTGCAGGGCAATACAATGAAGGTGCCCCAAAGTGGGTGGTAGGCTGCGCTCAGGAGGGCGGGGCTTTACTTAAAGGCAACTGCCCTAAGGATGAAGTTGTCATTTAAGGATTTCATGAGGAGGAGATTTTAGTGGCTGGTTTATAACCCAAAGATTCTGCCAGTACTAACAGACTGCATCATACAAGTCATCTGCATTAGAATATAGGCTAGCTGAACACTACAGATGCCCTTCTTCCCGTGCTAGGTCACTTTTTTACACTATGCAGTGACAGACACTGGCGTGCTCAAACCGCCCAATCGCTCCTGCGGCCAAGATGGATACGACAATAGTGATTCACTCTAAGTTTTATTGTGATACACATTTCATTTTCCAGAATAGTAGCAGTAATTGCTGTAGGTGCCTCCATCTTCCAATTTTTTTTTGTTTTCTTAGTGACAACAGAACGAGAGAGGGGACATGATACAACCAAAATGTAGTGACGGGGGAGGGGTAGGGGAGGAGGATAAAGCGTTAAAATGAGAAAATGTCACAAACATGGTTTATCGACTTTCAGCTGCATCTTCCTCCGTTCTCTATACACCCGAAGAAGAATGAGACCAGCAAGCACTCGCTTAGAGAAGGATGTTAATATGATGGGGGGGGGGGACATTCAAAGGTTAAATTGGAGGGGGATGGGTGGGTTCAGAGTGGTTTATGCTGCAAGGACGAGAAGTGGTTGGGTAGGAGGGGGAAAGGGGTGAGGAAGGGGGGGCGGCGGGGGACAGTGGATGGTGAACAATGCAAATAAAAGGGCTCAACAACATTTGCTCTTCCAGCCTGTCACGCCACCGCCGCTGCTGATATCTACGTTCTCACTGTTGGGTTCTTTAACTGGAGTCTGAAAGACAAAAAAAAAAAAAAAAAGGGGGATTATTAGACAGGTTGGCCCACACTGGGACAGATTTACACAATGTATGGCCAAAAATCTGTAGACATCTCATCACACATTCTTATATGGCCATAACTTAAAGTGGTTGTAAAGGCTAGTTTTTTTTTTAAATGTCATACTTGCCTCCCCTGTGCAGCTTGTTTCGCAGTGTGGCCCAGAACACTGAATTCTGGGGTCCCCAGCGGCTCCTTCCCACATTAGATAACCCCTCTAGGAGAAGTGCTCTTCCGGGAGAGGGGGGTTACCTTGCGGGCACGCTCCAGAGTGCAGCATTTGCGTCCATGGACATGAATGTCGGACTTGCCCGCCCCCCCCCGTCATTGGATTTGAATGACAGCAGCGTTACCCAATAGCTGTGCTGCCATCAACCTATCCAATCAAGAGCCAGGACCCTGTGCAGACAGAGGGACAAAGCGTCGCCGCCAAACGAATGCCAGGGCTCAGGTAGGTAAAAAAGGGGGGGGGGGGCGCTGGTGGCTATGGGGGCTGGTGACTACCATAAGTTTTCTTACTTTAAGGCATAGGATGCTTTATAGGGGTTGTAAAGGTACATTTTTTTTTTCCTAAATAGCTTCCTTTACCTTAGTGCAGTCTTCCTTCACTTACCTCATCCTTCAGTTTTGCTTTTAAATGTCCTCATTTCTTCTGAGAAATCCTCACTTCCTGTTCTTCTGTCTGTAACTCCACACAGTAATGCAAGGCTTTCTCCCTGGTGTGAATTGTCGTGCTCGCCCCCTCCCTTGGACTAAAGGAGAGTCAGGACACTACGTTGCAGATAAAGGAGTTGTGCGTTAGCGAGCATTTTGACTCTCCTGTAGTCCAAGGGAGGTGGTGAGCACGACACTCCACACCAGGGAGAAAGCCTTGCATTACTGTGTGGAGTTACAGACAGAAGAACAGGAAGTGAGGATTTCTCAGAAGAAATGAGGACATTTAAAAGCAAAATTAGGCCCAGGTTCACACTGGGCTGCGGGTGTAAAGCCGTGCGAGTTCAGCTGAACGGCAGTCCCGATTTCGGCCGCAATTTGAGACATCTGAGCAGGTTTCTGCACAGATGTCAATGTAAATCGCGACCCCAAATCGCAAATAGTAGTACAGGAGCTGCCATTTGGAAATGACTTTGTAATTTTCTAAACCTGTCTAAAAAATTCTAGAGGCAGACTAAACGAAGTGTCATTCAGGGCAACACTAAATCATGCAGCATTTACGTTTTTTTATCAGGGTTTTTAAACACAAAGTGAAATTTCCTTTTCTAAACTGGCAATTTCTGTACATTTTGTGGACAATTATTGTTTGTGAAGTGTCTGGTCACCTCCCTGGTCTGTCAGTACTGCAGTAATCACAGCCTTCAAATGGCAGCTAATGGACTTTCAATTCTTCCTTCAAAACCATTCAAGCACTGAATGCATTATTTAAATTGCTACTAAAAAGATAAAAATCTCCTGGTTCAAGTGTACCAACCCAACCTAAAACCCCCTTTATTGCACTTCTTTCCCACATACACGGAGGTTTAATCTGCTCATATGTTTGCCATTCTTGGTAGGAATTGCCCTGATAGGCAAGTGGTAACAATGTCACTTTTGCTCATCTGTCTGACATTTGAAAAGATGTGACAGCACCATTGAATACAGTGCTACACATCGTCTTGCCTTTTAGTGTTGAGTTATGGTCGGGTCCATTGGAAATCTGAAGAGATCTGAAAATCAGGAGAGAGACAGATGAGAAATCTCGTACCTTTCGAAGTATGTCTTCTGCTAACGTGAGGAATGCCTTCTCAATGTTTACGTTTGCTTTTGCGCTAGTCTCAAAAAACCTAATTCCATGCTCCCGGGCAATCTGTGGAAGAGAAGACGATTCATGGTGAGTCTCCTGCTCATTGCATGTCATTATTATACAGTACAAGAGAGAAAGCAGGATTAGAAATATTCACATCCACAATAGAAACTCACAACAGAGAACTTGTTCAAGCAATGTCCCCAATCTTTTTGTCATAACAGCCCCCCCATTGCTCAATGCCGCTTCCAGTCGGGGCAAGTACGCACCATAAACGTCACGACTGCACACATACGATTGGCAGCACGTGGTCCCTTACCCCCTGAGATGACCCACTGCATTCCCAGGCTGACCAGGTCAGCAGTACATGGTCCCTTATCCCCAATGAGAACTGGGCCTATAAAACGTATCCAGGCCTGAACAGCATGCACAGTAGATGGCCTATAATGGTTGCATGAACGCAGTCACTCCTAGTTCAACAAAAAGCATGCACACCCACACCCCGGGCAGAAGCGCACACATAGGGGTGGCTATGGTAGAGCTCCCTGAAACCCTGGAAAGCAATGTGGCCACACTCAACATGGAAATAGACCAGAGAAATGTATAGGGCAGAATGCAAATAAAGGGCACCCTGTTGACTGGTAAGGAATTCCAGGAATGATATTTTTACATAGATACATTGATCCAGCTTGTGCAACTATGAATGCATCATACATGCCGCTTCTTTAAAGAACAGCCAAACTCAGTTCTTCCAGGGGCTCCCAGGGCTGTGGCAGGTTGACCCCCCATTTCATGGTCCCTGCATAGTTCTGGGGCCAATGCTGACTGGCATTTAGAGGCATGATTTTGTTAGATGTGGTCATCTTTAAGGGGGGCGCCCCTCCCACTGGCCACCAACGCAAGGGACGCCCCTCCCACTGGATCACAATGAAGTGGTTTTAGAAGGGTTTCTCTGAGACCTGACAATTTTAAGGGTTCCTCTATGGTAAAAAGGTTGAGAAAGCTGCTCTATAAAGCTGGAAATCACTGTAGTCAACACCAGTGATCTCTGCTTGCTTCCAGGTCCCATGCTGAGCGGCTGCCCTGCTGCACCGAATACAGGAGGTCACTCGCTCGGCACAGTGCCAGAGAACCAATATTCACAATTCCGTAGATTACCAGCTCAGTATGGGACCCAGAAGGTATTGGAGATCACTTGAGTACGAGTTTCTAATAGAGGCTTCTAGAGGGATGCCAGGAGTTATAATATACAGGTGAAACTCCAAAAATTTGAATATCGTGCAAAAATTTTCATTTCCCTAATGCAACTTAAAAAGGTGAAATATGAGATAGACTCATTACATGCAAAGTCATAATTTGTCATAATTGTGATGATTATGGCTTACAGCTCATGAAAACCCCAAATCCCCAATCTCAGAAATGTAGAAAAGGTGCAATATTCTAGGCTCAAAGTGTCCCACTCTAATCAGCTAATCAAGTCATAACATCTGCAAAGGGTTCCTGAGCCTTTAAATGGTCTCAGTCTGGTTCAGTAGGAATCACAATCATGGGAAAGACTGCTGACCTGACAGTTGTGCAGAAAACAATCATTGACACCCTCCATAAGGAGGGAGAGCCTCAAAAGGCAATTGCAAAAGAAGTTGGATGTTCCTAAAATGCTGTATCAAAGCACATAAATAGAAAGTTATGTGGAAGGGAAACATGTGGAAGAAAGGTGCACAAGCAGCAGGGATGACCGCAGCCTGGAGAGGATTGTCAGGAAAAGGCCATTCAAAAGTGTTGGGGACTTTCACAAGGAGTGGACTAAGGCTGGAGTCAGTGCATCAAGAGCACCACACACACACGGATCCTGGGGTTTAAATGTCGTATTCCTCTTGTCAAGCCTCTCCTGAGCAACAAACATCAGAAGCGTCTTACCTGGGCTAAAAAAAAACACACCGGGTCTGGTGCTCAGTGGTCCAAAGTCCTTTTTTCTGATGAGAAAATATTGCATCTCATTTGGAATCCAAGGAGCCGGAGTATGGAGGAAGAATAGAGAGGCACACACTGCTAGATGCTTGAAATCCAGTGTTAAGTCTCCTCAGTCTGTTGATTTGGGGAGCCGTGTCATCTGCTTGTCTACTGTGCTTCATTAAAGCGGAGTTGCATCCAAAAATAGAACTTCCACTTTTGGAATCCTCCCCTGCACCGGTGTCACATTTAGCACCGTTTAGGGAGGAACAGATACCTGTGTAATACAGGTATTTGCTCCCACTTCCAGGCATAGGTCACCTCGGTGATTTAGGCGACCTACGCCACTTCCACTGCCTATTCTGCCCCCCCGCTGTCTTCTGGGAAACACAGGTCCCAGAAGACAGCAGGGACCAGCGAGGATGTGCATCGCAACTCAGGCATGCGCAGTAGGGAACCAGGAAGTGAAGCCATGAGGCTTCATTTCCCGATTCCCTTACCGAGGATGGTGGCGTGCACCGCTAAGAGCCGAGTGACAGATGAGCTTCGACTACTGACATCGTGGGAACCCTGGACAGGTGAGTGTGGCATGAAAAAAAAAAAAGTCAGAAATTGTTGCTGCTGGCTTTTAATTTTTCTTTTAGATGGACCTCCACTTTAAGTCCAGGGTCACCGCAGCCGTCTACCAGGAGATTTTAGAGCACTTAATGTTTCCTTCCGCAGACGAGCTCTATGGGGATGCCAACTTCATTTTCCAGCAGGACTGGGCACCTGACCACACTGCCAAATGCACCAAAACCTTGTTCAATGACCGTGGGATTACTGTGCTTGATTGGCCAGCAAACTCACCTGACCTGAACCCCATAGAGAATTTATGGGGCATTGCCAAGAGAAAGATGAGACATGAGACCGAATGCAGAAGAGCTCTATTGAAGCATCCTGGTCTTCCATAACACCTCAGCAATGCCACAGGCTGATCGCTTCCATGCCACGCCGTGCCGCATTGAGACAGTAATTGCTGCAAAAGGGGCCCAAACCAAGTACTGAGTACATATGCATGCTTCCACTTCTCAGGAGGTCCGATATTGTTCCATGTACAATCCTTGTTTTATTGATTGCATGTAATATTCTAATTTTCTGAGATTGTAGATTTTGGGGTTTTCATGATCTGTAAGCCACAATCACCACAATTGTGACAAATCACGGCTTGAACTATCTTGCTTTGCATGTAATGAGTCTCTCAAATATTACTTTTACCTTTTAAGTTGCATTAATGAAATAAATGAACTTTTGCACAATATTTTCCTAGTTTTACCTGTATACCTTGTTACATGGTAACAATCTTGACCACTGTAACCATTTATAAAATATTCATATCTGGAATTCAGCTTTAGGTAAATAAAGCTTTGACACTCTTACATTTAGTATAACATTATGGGAAACCTCACCAGAAATGAAATGTGCACATACCAGGGGGTTCTCTTACAGTAGATGGTACCCCCACACAAGGTGGGGACTTCACATTTTAATTAGAGCAAACTGGGGGGGGGGGGGGGGGCTGCCTCTCAGTTGATTTTTGTACTTCACTTCATACTCCTGCAGGTGGCAGCATAATTCAACGGTTATAGAATAAGATATTTCTGTCAATAGACGAGACATCTGTATAAAAGTTATCGGGATATGCAAATTCGTTATATTAACCAGCAGATGCTGCAAAATGTGGCCTGGGCATGCAATTAGCTTTGGCAATCTCTGGGCACCAACAGGTTATGCCCTTGGAATAGTCAGACTTGAAGGGGTTGTAAAGGAACAATTTTTTCCTTTACCTTAGTGCAGTCGTCCTCCACTTACCTCATCCTTCTATTTTGCTTTTAAATGTCCTTATTTCTTCTGAGAAATCCTCACTTCCTGTTCTTCTGTCTAACTCCACACAGTAAAGCAAGGCTCTCTCCCTGGTGTGGAGTGTCGTGCTCGCCCCCTCCCTTGGACTACACGAGAGTCAGGACGCCCACTAACACACAGCTCCTTTATCAGCAACGTAGAGAGCGTCCTGACTCTCCCGTAGTCCAAGGGAGGGGGCGAGCACGACACTCCACACCAGGGAGAAAGCATGGCATTACTGTGTGGAGTTACAGACAGAAGAACAGGAAGTGAGGATTTCTCAGAAGAAATAAGAACATCTAAAAATCAAAGGATGAGGTGAGTGAAGGAGGACTGCACTAAGGTAAAGGAAGATATTTAGGGGAAAAATAAAAAATTATTTTTACAACTTTAAAAATGCAGAAGTGCAGAATTTTGATGCAGTGCTAGGTGGTGACCAGGCCACAAAGAAAAGCGCTCCCTTGTGCCAACCTATGCAGATCAATGCAGCTAAAGAGTGGTGTGAATGAAGTCGTAGTCTGGCATTTGCAAGCACTGAAGTGACACTGCAGCTCGGGAGCCCCTGCGGTGGGTAAACACAAACTGCACTGGAGGCTGCGGAGATGAATGGTTGGATTGTGTCCAGTTACACAGCCAGGCTGGATTGTCCCAGGCGCTCTGCTGGAGCTCGAAAGAAGCAACAAGATCTGTAAAAAGTAAGCTGCAAGGATTACGCCGGAGCGACCATCAGTGTTCTGCATCTATACTGTGAGCTGCAGTCACCGGCAGCTTTCCCACTCCAGATCATGTGACCAGACGGTGACAATAAGCCTGTGTGTCCGGAGATGGGACACCGACTGGTATTCTGGGATGTATTCTACACACATCAGTGTCCATCACACTCAGGAATTGTATTGTCCTCCTAAATAGTTTTACATCTGAATGTCACGTCACCCTTTTAATGTCATAGTAGTAAGATTAAAGGGACCCGTCTGATCACCATCTTCCCATAAGAGATGTGCATTAATGTATTTTATGCTCATTTATCTGTAAAACCAAAAAAAGATGTGCAGATATCCAAGAGGCCAGAGACTGCGGCCGGGTGCCCCATCAGACTCACAGCTGTCACTCAAATGATATTCTATAGCGGTGGTCTCCAAACTGCCACGGGGGCCAGGTGAGGACCATTGCTTGCATTTGGCCCTTGGGGCATTCCTCTCAATGACAACGACGGGGCCCCAATTCCTCTCAATGACAACGACGGGGCCCCAATTCCTCTCAATGACAACGACGGGGCCCCAATTCCTCTCAATGACACCGACGGGGCCCAATTTCTCTCAATGACACCGACGGGGCCCAATTTCTCTCAATGACAACGACGGGGCCAAATTTCTCTCAATGACAACAATGGGGCCCAATTTCTCTCAATGACAACAATGGGGCTGAATGACATCACTGATGGGGCCCAATTCCTCCCACTAACAATGGGGCCCAATTCCTTCCACTGACAACAATGGAGACAAATGACATCACTGATGGGGCCCAATTCCCCCCAATGACGACAATGGGACCCAATGACATCAATAATGGGGCACAATTCCTCCCAATGACAATAGGACTTAATTCCTCCCAATGACAATGGGGCCCAATGACATCAATGATGGGGCACAATTCCTCCCAACAATAGGACCCAATTGGAATGGGGCCGAATGACATCACTGATGGGGCACAATTCTTCCCAGTTACAATGATAGGGTGAAATTACTCACTGAAACCATGGAACATTTTTTCCCACTGATGTCAGGACCTTTACTACTACCACTGGCCACAGTCTGACCCTCTAAAAGTCTGAAGGACAGTAAACCTGCCCTTTGTTTAGAATGTTTGGAGACCCCTGTTCTATAGTATTCCCCTTTAACTTGTGTTGAGTTATTTTGAGGGGACAGCAAATTGACACGGTTATACAAGCTGTACACTCACTACACAACATTGTAGCAAAGTGTCATTTCTTCAGTGTTGTCACATGAAAAGAAAATATTTACAAAAATGTGAGGGGTGTACACGTGTTGCACAGTATATGTACTGTTTCTCGTCGGCAAGTGGTTATAAAAAGGGACCTTTGCCTCCCAAACTCAGCCAGAGGAAGCCTTGTATTCACTGATAGAAATACAAGGCTTATGAATGGCTAAAAAGTCGGAGTGACTCAATTTTGTTCCGGGAACAAGATAGGAAGTGCTGGAATGCTGGTGGAACACACTGGGTGGAGCCAATGCATTATACAGTTTATACAGCACTGACGGCTTCTGTATCTAGGAAAGGAATCACTAATTTCGGCCAGCTTGGCCCGCACCAGCTAATTAAAGTCCTAGTGCTCCTGGAGTGGCTCAGTGGGCATGGAGTATCTCAAAGCAGGACTATTGTCTGGGAACATTATGTTTAAGGAGAAGTAAACCAGAAACAACCACCCTGGTGATCTGTACAGACAAATCCCAAGGAAAAAGCGGTGCACACAGACCAGTACCCCGTATAGCTGTGGCCGACATGGAAGTCAGCACTGCTATGTAAATATTTATCACGCTGTAAACCACGCGCCATGGGAATTCTGTTCATATGTGACAGAGGAGCATCCCGACGCCAATACAAAGAGGTCTGTACTGCGATGTTTACATGGGAAGACGGAGACCAGAGGGGACGCCATGACACCGTCTATACAATAAACACACTTCACAGGAGGAGGGGATATTCTGTATGTCAGAGGATTATAAAAAGGACAGTGTTTGAGATGGGGGAACGTTCTATATTCTCAAACTCAGAATTACAAAAAAACTTGGGGGGTTAGTAAAGCAAATCTATGGTCAAAACGTTAACCAATATTTTCAACTTCTACTGGTGCACCGAAATGAAAAATTCCGATGCCAAAACCAACCACTTCCCACACCAACATCGTACGTTGTGGACTTTGAGTGGGGGGGGGGGGGGGGATCTTGACTAATTCCTGCAGCTATTAGACATTCATACATCTTTTTCTGCCGGCGCTTTATTGCAGCGTAAAAACAGTCAGAGCGGCTGCTCCAGCTTCTTAACCACTTAAGGACCGCCGCACGCCAATATACATCGACAGAACGGCACGGTAGGGCACAAGGGCGTACAGGTACGTCCTCTAAGAACCCAGCTGTGGGTTGCGAGTGCGCAGCGTCAGCACGCTCACGACCCGGTCCGAAGATTGCTGCCAGTTTCCCGCGATCGGGTCACAGGAGCTGAAAAACGGGGTGAGGTGAGTGTAAACACACCTTCTCCGTGGCTTGTCACTGGTCGTCGTTCCCTTATGACAAGGAACAGACAATCAGTGATGTCACACGTCCAGCCATGCCCTCCCTTCAGTAAGAAACACATTAGGACACACTTGACCCCTTTTAAATATAAATACCCCTGTAATACACAAGCTTAATGTATTCTAGTAAAGTTAGTCTGTAAACGAAGGTCCGTTTTGTTAGGTTGTTACAGCATTTAGATTTTATAATCTAGAAATAGACCGTGGCCATCTTAAATTTGGGCATCATGAAGCCAGACTGTATGACTTCCTGGATTTCAGCTTTGCATATCTCGCACATGCTCAGTGCTGCACAAGCAATGTAATAGGTTTCAGTCAGGTTTGCAAGGACTACTGGGAAACATGATGCCTATCCCAGAAACCCTTGCAAATAGCCTTGTGACTTAATAGCCTAGGCTAATAAGGAGGAGGAAGTAATGAAGAACTACAAAATAAAGGTATTTAACAAGCAACAAAATAAATAAAAATTGTCCATTCTGAACACTGAGATTAGGGCATGTAGCACAGACAAACATAAAAATGGGTGGAACTCCACTTTAACCCCTTCACTACCCGTGTCATTTTCAAAGTAATCCGTGCATTTTTATAGTACTGATCACTGTATCAATGACAATGGTCCCAAAAATGTGTCAAAAGTTTCCGATATGTCCATCATAATGTCGCAGTCACCAAAAAAAAAAAAAAAAAAGGCATAAAACTATCCCTATTTTGTATACCAAGCGCTTATTGCGATTTTTACCAAAAATATGTAGAATAATACGTATCGGCCTAAACTAATGGGAAATTTTTTTTTTATATATTTTTGGGGGAGATTTATTATAGCAAATTGTAAAAAATATTGCATTTTTATTTTAAATTGTCACTCTGTTTTTGTTTATAGCGCAAAAAAAAGGGTCGCCAATTTTGGGAGCCAAGTTGCACGACCGCGCAATTGTCACAGCGACGCAGTGCCGAATCGCAAAAAGGGGCAAGGTCCTTTACCTGCATGATGGTCCAGGGTTTAAGCAGTTAATTATCTTTACATGCGCCAGGTGGGGACACCTGCGAGCCGGACAATGAATGGGCCAGCGGCAGCCTTTATCATAGAGCCGACAAGGACCAAATGGTCTCTGGTCATCTCTGACTTTTGGGGGCTGGGCGCGGCGGTATGAAGTCACGTCCAGCCTCAGCAGTTGTAAACACTGCCGGTGCCTCGGCTGGGAAGTTGAGGTTTTTATTTATTTTTTGGATCTCTGCCTTTCCAGCCGAGAGGCGAGATCCGGGGGCCTTCTAGAACACAGATATCGCTGTAAAGAGGACCCGTCATGCCCAATTTCTATTACAAGGTTTACATTCCTTGTAATAGGAAAAAAATTGATAAAAAAAAAGAAAAAAAAAAAAAGGGAAAGTGTCAACATATAAAATAAACAAATAAAAATGTAAAGCACCTCTGTCCTCGCTTGAACGCATACGTACATCATGCCAGCATGTGTAAACCATGTTCAAACCACACGTGAGACATCACCCCAACTGTAGCTCAAGACCTTTTTTGTAACCTCTAAACTGGTAACCCGTAAAAAATTTTTTTTTTTAAAGCGTCACCAATGGAGATTTTTTTAAGTACTGATGTTTGTCGCCATGCTCTGAGTGTGTGCAATTTTAAAGCGTGACATGTTGGGTATCTAGTTACTTGCTGTAACATCTTTCACATTATGCAAAAGAATTGGGCTTTTTTTTCTCCAATTCATGAAGCAGTTTATCTTTTTTTTTTACAATTACGTCAGCTGCTTTATTGAAAGCTATGCAGGGAGATCGGCGGTGCTTGCAACTGCCCCCACCGCTGCACTGATCTGTGAGGCTGCCCAGCCCTCCTGCTCTGCCAAGGACGCCGGGCCCTATACAACAGGTATTCGAGCATTTGCACTTGTGCAAATGCCAGGTATCGGTATAACCCTAGCTGAGACGAAGTGATTCTGGTGCACAGTTGTGCCGGGACTAAACTCACATGCAGCTCAGTACACATAAGCAGTACAATTCCATGGCGTGACAAAATAACGCTTTGAAAACGGTAACGCGGAAAATCTGCCCTACTTGGCCATGAAGATTACACTAGTATCGGCTACCGATCAGGGCCGGAGCCATCCACTCACCTGCTCTCCCTTTGCTTTGAGCACCACCCTCTTCTCCTCCATGTCACACTTGTTTCCTAGCAGCATCCGCTCCACATCTTCATTGGCATGCTGGAAGAAAAGGAGAGCAAGGGGTTAATGTGACTTATCTCTGCAGATGCAAAAAGATGCGCAAACAGTGTACACATGACAACTTTGTGTTTTTTATATACAGGTGAAGAAAGAAATCACACACACACACACACTATATATTACATATAAACACACAGGGTTAGACGTAATCCGGGCGCAATTGCAACTAGAATAAGCGACCTGGCACCCGGGGAAGGAAGCTTAGGCCTGCAGAAGGCCACAAAGCCACGGCCTCAATTAACAGCCGGCGGGGGCACATGGAGACACAGGATACTCCATTCCATTGGGCTGCACCAGACGGTAATTGAGGCTGCGGCTTTATGGCCTTCTGCAGGCCTAAGCTTCCTTCCCCAGGCGCCAGGTCGCCAATTCTAGTCGCAATTGCGACCTGGCGCCATAAAGAGGACCGGTCACTGTCCAAAGCCATCACTTGGCTTGGTAGCAAGGACGTTAAGTGAATTTTTTTTTTTAAGTGTAAATAAAATAGAAATAATAAAGCACCAAGCTGCCACTCCTTCCCCCACCTGCAGGTAGTCTGCTTTTTTTCAGATCTGATCAGGGGTAGGCTCTAAAAAACTTGCATGATCTCAGAGGGGCAAGTCATTTATTTTCTTTGTTTTTTTGGACATAAGCTGCCTGCACCCCATTCTCCCCCAATTCTGTCCACAGAAGCACCCCAACTTGATCACCCATATGCACACAAGATAGAAAATCTTTTACTCTACATTGTGACAGCAAAAAATAAATTTGTGTTTACATCCACTCCAAGTGTCCCTCACTCTTTAAAAGGTTGAGCATCTCTGATGTAGTATGAAGGGTCAGGGTGCGTCCCTAGACGAGTCCAGATCTGATCTGCACCATCACCGCTTGCTGTGTCACCGGCCTGGCTGTTCGGGGAAGTTATTTTGGGCTGCTGCAATAAACCTGATACAGAACTAATGATGTCAGTCTCAGGTGTCGGTGTCAGAAGAAAAATAGCGGCGAAGAAGAAGCCTGACCACAGGAGACAGAAGTGAGTCGGCTCAGACCCATCTGCCACAGTACATTTCATGTCAACACCGAGCCGTGTTCATTCAATATTAAATGGGGCTCATTCACATCATGTCCCTCCAGCTGCCATAATCTGAAGTGTGTGTGTGTGCGCGTGCACGCGTGTTGCTAACGCCATACAGGTGCCTTGAGACAGAGTACAAATTGAACATGTATGCACACAGCACTGCAGGTCACTGTACTGAAGCACAGTGTGGTGGTGCATAGTTGAATTAAATTTGTGACACGTGAATAAAGTAAACCATGCAATGTGCTGTACTATTGCACTGCTCCTACACAACGCACAGCAGTGTTATAGTGTGCATGCAGCCAGCCATCCATGTGCAGGACTTCTGGCTTTGGTCGTTCAGAATCAGCCGAGATCATTCTGCACATGAATTAAGCAGCCCATAGATAGCCCGAGTTTCTTTCCCCCAGCAACACAGTCGGAGGGGGAATGCCTCCTGCAGTGCAATTGTGTTCTGTCAGTAGGAAGTTTTCACAGCTGGCAAAACACAATGATTACAGCCAGCAGCTATTGCCACCAGCAGTAACCGCATGTAAAAAATACAACAGGCTGTTTGGACCCAAATCAATTGCTGGATCAGCTTGGGTACAATCAGTCTGCCCATATGTGGATCAAATCTCAGCCAGTCCCTGCTGAACCAGACCAATTTTGATCCGTGTACAGCAGCTTTATTTAGGCAAAGACGTGTATCAATAGTGGGCAATCAGTGGCAGCACATCGCTATTCACAAAGCAGTACTGAGCAGTGGCAGCAGCCAGTAGGACCCATGTATGCACAAATGTTGCATTCCATACAGCAGGGTCCTCAAACTGTTTAAACAGGGGTCCAGTTCACGGTCCCTCAGATTGTTGGGGGGCCAGGTCAAAGCAGCCTAACCTGTGCCCGGTGCACAGAGAAAGAGGAGCGACGCGGGACTTACCGCTATCAACAGGCAGCCGCGTGGAGAAACCTTTTGAAGTTTTCCCGTGCTGGAGTGAACTCTGCGACTCCGCCCCCACCCTGGATATTGCCTGAGATAGGTCCCTTTTCCCTCTATGAAGCAGGGTCTGCATCTCTCCGGGCGGACAGCACGTTGTGGGGGCTTCTGTGCCCAAAAGGCCGGGTAAAAGTCCTTGGTGAAATGTATCTGGCCCGCGGGCCGTAGTTTGGAGGACCCCTGGCCTTACAGCACAAGAACATTGCTGAAGCAAGGTTCCGTCAAACGATGCATGTGTGCATGAACCCGTAAGCGGACAATATTAGTATTATCATCAGTTTGAGGTTTTTAGTTTTAAAAGCAGAATGGCAGGAATTATGCTCCTTCATTAAAGGGCAGGCAAACACATTCAAGTCTGAGGAGGTGCATGACATCTCCTGAACTTACCTGTATGTCTGACAGGTTTAAAGTACTCCTGGGAGATGGCAATCGCTGTATTTCTGGGAGCCAATGCTGATCTTTGTAAGGGGAGGAAAGTCGCTGCAGCCCTTATGCCCCCCCCCTCGCCATTCACAGAAGCCTTTGTAATATGTGAAAATTCACAGAATACATAGGCTTCTGTGAATAAGCTTTCTCCTCTCAGATCCCAGAGTCTCCCCAGCACAGAAATAAACCACTGAGATGTAAACAGCAGTGATAATCACAGGAGAAATCATGCAGCTCCTTGGAATTAACCCAGTGTGCATTCACGTTTTTACAAAGTGGCTGAATTCCAGGAATGAAAGCGATTGTAGTCTTTTTATTATAAAAATAACAAACATGTTCTACTTACTCTGTTGCAGTGGAATTGCACAGAGCAGCCTGGATCCTCCTTCTCTGGTTTCTCTTCTGCTCTCTTGGTCCTGCTCTCCTGTTGAGTGCCCCTCACAAAAGACAGCTTGCTGTAGGGGTACCCAAGCCGAGCATCAGCTTCATGTGTCCATTCAGACACAGAGCTGTGGTGCGGCCCTGCCTCCTCTCCGATTGGCTAACCAACTTTGACCGACAGCAGAAGGAGCCAAGGGCTGCATCATGGCCAATCACGAGGGAGAGTCCCAGATGGCCAAGACACACATGGAAAGAGATGGGGCTTCGGTAAGTATTGGGGTGGAGAGATGCATAGAATACATTAGGATAGACCACCTGACTTTACAATTACTTTAACCACTTCCTTACTGGGCACATATACCCCTCTCCTGCCCAGGTGAGATTTCAGCTTCCGGCACTGCATTGCTTTTATATTAAAAAAAAAAAAAAAAAAATCGCAATAAGTGACTGGTTTGCGCAAAAGTTATAGCGCCTACAAAATAGGGGACAGAATTAACATTTATTTATTTTTTACTAGTAATGGCGGCGATCTGCGAATTTTTTCGGGACTGCGACATTATGGCGGAACACTTTACACATTTTTGGCGCCATTCCCATTTATACTGCGATCAGTGCTATAAAAATGCACTAATTACTGTATAAATGTCACTGGTATTGAAGGGTTTAACACTAGGGGGTGAGGGGATAAATGTGTACCCTGCATTGTGTTTCAACTGTGCGGGGAGGGGGGGGTGACTGGGGGAGGTGACCGATCCTCTCTCCCTGAGAAGACAAGGATCTGTGTTTACATACACAGATCCACGACCCATGTCTGTGTACCGCCGATCGCGAGTGCCTGGCTGACATAGCAGCCCCCTGGCATGCGCATCGGCATCTCAGTGATGCGGCGGGCACGCTCGCGCCCCCCAGTGGCGCGGCGGCCGTAAAAAGACGGCGACCCGGAAATTTAGATCCACCCTGCGGCCGTACAAAAGTCGTACGACCATCAGGAAGTGGTTAAGAACATTTACTTTTCCATGGGGTCAAATTGACATTTGTTTGAACAGCAGTAAGGGCCCTTTCACACTGGGGCGTTTTTCAGGCGATTTATTGTTACAAAAAGCGCCTGAAAGAAGCTGCATCCCCAATGTGAAAGCCCGAGTGCTTTCACACTGAGGCGCAGCGCTGGCAGGGCGTCAAAAAAAAGTCCCGCAAGCAGCTTATTTGCAGCGCTTTAGGAGCGTTGAATACACCTCTCTTAAAGTGCTTTTTCCCATTGAGGGAGCTTTTTTTAAACTTAGCGGCGCTTTACCCGCATTTTTCCAGGCGCTGGCAGTGTGAAAGGGCTCTGACAGCACTCGGGCTTTCACAATGGGATTGCAGATGAGGCTTCTTTCAGGCGCTTTACAGGCTTTTTTTTTTAAATGCCAAAGCGCCCGAAAAACGCCCCAGTGTGAAAGGGGTCTAAAGAGAAGATTCAAGGAAAAACAAATGTATTGGATTCTGTCTGAACTCCAACATATTGGTGTGTGGAATCGAATTATAAACCAAACACCTCCCGTTCTACAAAATTAACTTATAAGGCTAGGGGCTGCCCTACAAAGTTCACGAAAACTTGGGGCCCATGGCTAGACGCAAAAGATACAAGCGACTCCTTGCCAAGTTTAATATCTAGCCCCCCTCTCTGGGGATGATTTATAAATGGTGACAAGAAGCGTTTCATGATATATAAAACTGTTGCTTGCACTCACTTTCCCTACATGGAAGGATATAGACTGAAGCCTCGTACACAGAATCGCATTTTCCGACGGGCATCGTGCGATAGTAGGCTGTTGGATAACCCAACCATTTGTACACTCCATCAGACAATTGTTGTTGATTATACGATCGTGTGTACACGTGTGTCGGACGAAACTCCAAAGTACAAACACACATTCTCAGAAGCAATGCTCACCTTAAACACAACATTAGCAGAAGTTGCCCATAGGGTGGCGCTAAAGAGCTGAAAAACCATGTAGTTTCGTGTTTTTTGGCCGACAATTCTTTTTTTATTTGTATGCAAGTACACGGCCAATGCCCTTTGGACAAAAGGCCTACGCTTTGTCCGCAGAAAGTCCGATCGTGTACCAGGCTTTTATGATTTTCATTGTACATAACCTGTATGCCTCTTTTTTTAAAGAGAAGATTCAAGAAAGCAGCCCAATTATTCCAAGACTGAATCTTAAAAGCAAAGAAATATTCGAAGTGCTTGCTTTTGACCTTCGCCAAGTCATCGAACGCACCGCAAATTTTTATGATTTCACTCAAATCTACCAATGCATGACCAGCTTAGACACACTCTGCTTACAGAAAAGGGCAAACGTGACATTGGTCATAATCTGCCGACAGGAGGATTTTTTATTATTTGCAACAGATAAACCTCAAATTATTAAAGCGGAACAAAATCCATTTAATGGTTAAAAAAAATAAAAAAAATAAAAATTCATTCTTGGGAGTGCCAGGAACATAACTCATTTCTGCTTGCAACTAGAGGCTGACCGATATGGGTTGTTCTCTGGCCGATGCCGAGATTTAGAAATTAGGCCAGCCAATGGCCGATATATGATGCCGATTTTTGCAGTCGATATTTTAGGCCGATTTTTATTTTTTTGGCAGGTGGCACTAAATGGCACCGATTGGCAGGTGACAATGGATGGCAATAGTTAGCACTGGCAGGTGTTAAACCATTAAATAGCTGGAGTCATAACTGATCACATGTGGAGCACCATGGTAGTTGCAGATCATAGACCAAGATGGTCACTTCCTTGGCTGAAAAAAGACAAGGGTGTAGTTCCACTTTAACCACTTAAGCCTCGGACCAATATGCTGCTAAATGCCCAGAGGCGTTTTTACAATTCGGCACTGCGTCGCTTTAACTGACAATTGCACGGTCGTGCGACGTGGCTCCCAAACAAAATGTGCATCCTTTTCTTCCCACAAATAGAGCTTTCTTTTGATGGTATTTGATCACCTCTGTGATTTTTATTTATTGCGCTATATACAAAAATAGGAGCGACATATTTTTAACTTGTTATAAGAAAAAAAATCGAATAACCAAAATTGTATTCAGCCACGTCTTTGGAAAAAATAAAAAATAAATCCCAAAAAAATAAATAAAATAAATAGCTACCTAGCAGCAACAGTGACACTAATACAGCGATCAGAAAAATGATCGCCAAGTGACACTGGCAATAGGAGGTGAAAGGGTTAACTAGGGCGGTGATCAAGGGGTTAAACTTTTATTGGGGGGGGGGGGGGGGGTACGGGGATTACCCTGGACCTAACACTAACTGCCTGTCACACTGACACTAAATGCAGTGATCAGCAAACATATGATCACTGCATTCAGTGACACTGTGACAGGGGGGGTAGGGGTGATCGCAAGGGGTTAATGTGCCTGCATGTCCTGGTTTCAGTGTTGTGCAGACTCACTTGTGAGTGAAAGTACCACTGAGAGGATTTCTTGTGAAAAAAAAAAGAATATACCACTGAGAGGAGAGATTACATCACTTCCCCCTTCCTGTGTTTACACAGGAAGAGAGCGGGGGAGGACGCTCATTGGCTGGGAGCGATCAAGAGGGGGCGGACAAAAACGAACAGCCGCCCCCTCATCCTGGATCGCTCACACAGCCTACGGAACTGCCGCGTGTACCGGGGGGGGGGGGGTTCCCCAATCGGACCCCCTTCCCACGTCTAGGCAGGGACGTACAGGTACGCCAATGTGCCTGTACGTGCCATTTTGCCGACGTAAATGTACATGCGGCGGTCCTTATGTGGTTAAAGAAGCGAGAGAGCGAGCCTGTATATCCAGGGCAGCCATCAAGTTTTGGGCCCCCTTACACAGCTTTAGGCAGAGAAGGGGAAAGAAATGCTGACGGAGAAAAAACAAACAAGTAAAATAATTGGGGTGAGGGCCTGGGGACCATTGGGCCCCTTACAGGTGTAATGCAAAAAAAATAAAAAATGGGGGGGATAAGCGAAGAGAATAAGAATAAGCCAGGCCCCTTACAGGTGTAATGCCTGTACCCCCCTGAAGGCGGCCCTGTGTACATCATGTAAATGGGGGAAGTCCTTCACCTCAATGTGGGGGGGGGGGGGGGAGAGAGGATCTAGGCTGTATATCATATAAATGGGGGCAGTCCTTTACCTCAATGTTGGGGGGGGGGGGGGGGGGGGGGGGGAGGATCTAGGCTGTATATCATGTAAATGGGGGCAGTCCTTTGCCTCAATGTTGGGGGGATCTAGGCTGTATATCATGTAAATAGGGGCAGTCCTTTTCCTCAATGTTGGGGGGGGGGATCTAGGCTGTATATCATGTAAATAGGGGCAGTCCTTTTCCTCAATGTTGGGGGGGGGGGGGGTCTAGGCTGTATATCATGTAAATGGGGGCAGTCCTTTTCCTCAATGTTGGGGGGGGGGATCTGGGCTGTATATCATGTAAATGGGGGCAGTCCTTTTCCTCAATGTTGGGGGGGGGGGGGAATCTAGGCTGTATATCATGTAAATGGGGGCAGTCCTTTTCCTCAATGTTGGGGGGGGGGATCTAGGCTGTATATCATGTAAATGGGGGCAGTCCTTTTCCTCAATGTTGGGGGGGGGGGAATCTAGGCTGTATATCATGTAAATGGGGGCAGTCCTTTTCCTCAATGTTGGGGGCGGGGGATCTAGGCTGTATATCATGTAAATGGGGGCAGTCCTTTTTCTCAATGCAAGCTTTGAGTCCTTAGTGGAGCTGAGCAAAACTGAGTGCGATTTTCTGATCACTGCATGTCTTTTAGACACTCTGCAGTCTCTAATGACAGGAAACGTACACAATGCTTCACAAAAGGAGAAGAGATGCCGTTTTCCAATTGCTACATTGCCTACTGGCTCAGGAGAAGTGTGAATGTTAATGACAGGTCTACTTGTCTTGTAATTGCGGAGGAGAGGCAGCGTGGAGAGCGGTGTGCTTGTCGATTTCAGCGGTGAGGAACGTTCTAATAATGCTTCCTTGTATTCCCAGCCTGAGCCTCTTGCACTGCCCCCTGCTGCTCTAATGACTTCGCACCAGAAAGCTCTAATACGCGGCATCCAGCGATACGATTGGCTGCCTCCAGGGATGAATCACCCGATGGAAGCCAGCCAGA
This sequence comes from Rana kukunoris, assembly GCA_029574335.1. Classification (NCBI taxonomy): domain Eukaryota; kingdom Metazoa; phylum Chordata; class Amphibia; order Anura; family Ranidae; genus Rana; species Rana kukunoris. The sequence continues at coordinate 38,345,447 of CM056052.1, forward strand.
ACTCATGGAATTCTCATTTCATCTAAACAATTACCAGCAGAATTCTTCTACTTGTGTCCACAGGGGTGTAGTAGGGAAAGCCAAAAGAATAGACGTCAGGAAGAACTTCAACTCCGGGATAACGTATGAGAGGCATCTAAACATCGTCTGACTGGCCAAACCTTTGTAACTCTGCTCAGCCAGTCCGATTGTCTCCCACTACAAGGCATATACACCGATCAACCAGAACTATGACCGCAGACAGGTAAAGGGAAGAACACTGATTTTCTTATTACAATGGTATCTGAAAGTCAGTGGAATACACAGCAAGAGAACATGTTGTCCATGAAGTTGGCGTTTTAGAAGCAGAAAAAATGGGGCAGCGCAGTTTTGCCTACAATAGGCATGTGAGCATCAGAACGCGACCACAGGACAATGGAAGAAAGTGGCCTGGTCTGATGAATAATGTGGATGGTCGGGGGTGTGCGTGTCACTTACCTGGGGAAGGAGATCGAGTCCGCCTAGTGTGTACGAGGCCTTAGCGTTCCAATTTTTATGCAATCAGGCAGGCCCTTCCACTACATGGTTCAGGTAAATCTAAAGACAAAAATCTGCAGACAATCTAATGGTGTGTATGGGGTCTTGGAATGTTCCTGTTGCAAAACGCGCAGAATGAACGCAGTGCAATGGTCAATCTTAAAGTGTTACTAAACAATATAGAAATAGTTCACCCCCGGCAGTGCCCACAGCTCATAAATCATCTTTTCCCATTAAAACACTACCACTATATACCTTTTGGCCGATCTGTATATACCATGGTTGCAGGGTTTGCCAGAGTGGTCAGGTAGGAGGAGATTTCCACTATAGCCTGAGTCTGCATGCTGTTATGGGAGGCAGATCATCCATCAAGATGACACATCCCACCTACTGGGCATGGAGGAGGGGACTGGGTTGTCCTTTAGGATCTGTATACATGCCTACATGTGTGATGTCAATATCTTGTGACCTGGCTAGCTCTGATCAACAAGGCAAGCATGTGCAGCAGTACTACCCTCGCTAGGGTTTATTTACGAAAGGCAAATCCACTTTGCACTACAAGTGCAAACTAAGTGCACTTGAAAAATTGCACTGAATGTGCACTTGGAAGTGCAGTCATTGTAAATCTGAAATGAGGGGAAGCTCAGCTGATTTTATCATTCAATCATGTACAAGCTAAATTGCTGTTTTTGCATTTCCCCCCTCGGATCTACAGCGACTGCACTTGTAGTGCAAAGTGGATTTGCCTTCAGTAGATAACCCCCAGTGTCCCTCATCTGGCCTTGCCAAGAGACCCTGCAGGAGGGGGAGGGGCATACAGGATCAAAGAGTCTTTTTACACACTGCAGAGGATTGACCCCTTATGTTGTACAGTGAGTATAACAAGCATAGCAATCCTGCACATAGGTTCAGTAACACTTTAATACAGTACCACCTTGGATTACGAGCATAATCCGTTCCAGAAGAATGCTTGTAAGCCAACGCACTTGCATATCAAAGCGAGTTTCCCCATAGAAATCAATGGATACTCAGATAATTCGTTCCAGCGTCATTGCTAATGTATGCAGTACCGCATGTGGCCAAAGGCCGAGGGAGGCTCCGGTGACGCTTGGTCTGCGCAGCACCGTCTCCAAGCATCTCCAGCGCCCCCGCACCTCTGGCCACATGCGGTACTGCAAAGCCCAGAGGCTTGAATCCTGCCAGTCTTGTGAGAAAACGCTTGCAAATCGAGTCGGGATTTAATTTTTTTTAATAAAACTGCCCTATTGCTAAATGCTTGTAGACCGAACATTTTTGTGTCTTGCTTTCAAGAGCCTCAGTTCCCCCAGCAGACACTCCTTACCTCAGTTTTGATCAGGGGTCTTTAAACTATGTCCCTCCAGTTGTTCAGGAACTACAATTCCCATCATGCCCAGTCATGTCTGTGAATGTCAGAGTTTTGCAATGCCTCATGGGATGTGTAGTTCAACACGCGGTGGGCGTCTTACCTCTGGGAGCGATCCGGGATGAGGGGGTGGCTGTTCGTTTTTGTCCGCCCCCTCGTGATTGCTCCCAGCCAATTCGCCGAGCCTCCTCCCTGCACTTCCTCTGCCTGTGTAATGTAAACACTGGCAGAGGAAGTGATGCAATTTCTCCTCTCGGAGAAGAAGACATCACATAGTAAGTGGCACCAACACTACACTGACACCACACACACATCGGCACATTTAACCCCTTTTTCGGTCTTTTCCAATTATAATCGCAAAAAATTAAATCACAGGAGGCAAACAAATACCATCAAAAGAAAGCTATTTGTGGAAAGAAAAGGACGCAAATTTAGTTTGGGAGCCACGTCGCATGACCGCGCAATTGTCTGTTAAAGCGACGCAGTGCAGAATAGTAAAAACGCCTCTGGGCATTTAGCAGCATATTGGTCCGGGGCTTAAGTCGACAAAATCAACTTTTTCGACCAAACTGACTCCATCGTGTGTTTTCCCACAAACGAGTAAATCGCATTCGATGACGCGCAGAGAGTCACTACCGGGAAGCACAATTCTGAACTCAATCGCTTCCCCGGAACAAATCACAGCACCTAATCTGCAGACTTGCTTTGGCTTCTCGCAGCATAGCAGTCAGGAAACCAGCATTAGAAGACAGGAGCAGCACAGGTTTCCTTTAAAGTCAGACATTTGAGAAAAAGTACGTCGGCCTCATGTTTTCAGCTCTATAAATGCAGCACTTTAACCCTTCCCCCTCCCCCCAGGCTCCCTTTGCGCACACAATGTGCTCTGCTATCAGAGGCACTCCCTGTGTGACTCATGTAGTCCAGCATGCCTGACAAGTGCCATAATGACTTGTGCAACCTCAGCGAGTGGAAAAATGCTTCCAATCCTGAGATGCAGACTGGAGGCCGCTACAAGCGAAGAGGGATCGGAGCAGACACGTCCACAATCGCCTTTACCACACTGAGTCACTGCGCCGGGCTCCACATCCAGAAACACTTTCTTACTCGCTCCTGTCTTGCAGATGCAGAGTTAGGCCTGTGTTCCACAAGGAGTGTCAACAGGTCATGTTTTCCCGTCCTTTGACGCTTTAAAAATAGCTTTATCGTGTGGCCTGTGAATGTGTGGAAACGTCGGCTTGGGAGACACAGATCGACCATTGCTGCGCGCTCATTCTACGCTTTCTAAATCACAACAGGAACATTCCAAGACCCCATACACACCATTAGATGGTCTGCAGATTTGTGTCTTTAGATTTACCAAAACCATGTAGTGGAAGGGCATGCTTGATTGCATACACATGCAAACTGAGGCCTCGTACACACGACCGAGAATCTCGTCAGGAAAAACCCATTTCCCCGACGAGATTCTTGGCAAGAATCTCTTGCCGACAGTGTGTACAGACTCTTTCAAAAGAACCACAGTTCTCCTGAAAGGAAAGAACACGGTGACATCATCGCCTATGACGAGCATGCGCTCGTCATTCAACGCAGTCGCTACCATCTTGCTTCACCCTACCTATGCCTCAGGCGCCGTACACACGGCAGAGAACCTCGACGGGCAGAACACATCGTTCCGCCCGTCGAGGTTCTCTCCCGGCCGTCGAATTCGGCGACCCGCCCGTCAGGAATGGCAACCAGCCATTCTTCCAGGTGGGCCGTCGAGGAAATAGAGAGCGTGCTCTCTATTTCGGCTCGACGGGCTTCCCGACGGGAAGCTCGCCGAGACCGTACACACGGCCGAGGTCCTCGCTGGAATGTGCATTCCAGCGAGGTTCTCGCTGGTTTTCAGCGAGAACCTCGGCCGTGTGTACGGCGCCTTAGAAGCTACCGCGCATGCATCAGTCATTTAGAGCAATGTTTTTCAACTCCAGTCCTCAAGGTACACCAACAGGTCAAGTTTTCAGGATTTCCCTCAGATGAAATGGCTGTGGTGATTACTAAGGCAGTGAAACTGATCAAATCACCGGTGCAAAATAATGGCAAGCCTGAAAACATGACCTGTTGGTGTGCCTTGAGGACTGGAGTTGAAAAACAGATTTAGAGCATGTGCGGGTTTCCACGGCGAGAAGTATAAACACTCTCTGGTTTTGCGTCTGGAAACAGGCAAAAGAGAATCTCAAGAAAAACTAGAGCAGGTTCTCTTTCTCGTCGAGAATCTGGCCAGATTTCCAGACGAGAAACCTGAATGTCTCGTTCACACGAACGGGAATCTCGGCAAGAAGCAGTTTTCTTGCTGGTTTTTGCCAAGAAACACAGTCGTGTGTACGAGGCCTTAGGCCCCTTTCACACTAGGCAGACTCAGTCTCAGTGGAGTCCAACCAGGAGATGTCATCTGCAGAATCGGCAGATGAAAAGTCCCTCTCTGCTCACTGAGCTAGGAGGGGCTTGTGCAGCGCCGCTGTCTCCTATGGAGAGATCTGATGAAAAAAAACGGACAGCATGTCTGTTTCCATCAGATCTTACCCGATCCGCCATGGACAGATAGCGACATCGCCATTCGTCATTTTAGCTGATCGGGTCGAATGTCATGTGTTCGCCAACATCCGACGCACCATAAAATCAATGAAAAGAATACATGGGCAGCCGCACACCAAAATAAACCTAAAAAAGGTGGCCTCTATTGGTGTAAAAAGGATAAAAAGCACTACAAAACACAGCACAGCAAGCAGTGGGGAAAAAAACTGATGCGTTTCGCACAAAAAAAAAAAAAAAAAGCAGTGCTTAGTCATAGCTAAAACATAATACAATGTATTCTAAATATATACTGACTTACGGTAATCATATGAGCCATTACTGCCAATGATGTTCACCTGCCACCTAAATTTCAGCATTTAGGTGGCAGGTGAACATCATTGGCAGTAATGGCTCATATGATCACCGCTAAGTCAGTATATATTTAGAGTACATTTTATTATGTTTTAGCTATGACTAAGCACTGATTGTGCGAAACGCGTCAACTTTTTTACCCCACTGCTTGCTGTGCTTTGTAGTGCTTTTTATACCAATAAAGGCCACCTTTTTAGGTTTATTTTGGTGTGTGGCTGTCCATGAATTATTTTCATAGATTTTTTGCCTTGTGCATTGCCAGCACCCACAGTCTTTGAGGAGGACATTGATTGTTTATTGCATTTGCCTGGAGCAGCGGTCTCTTTCTTCATCTGACGCTCCATAGAGAAGCATGGAGCGGCAGTTCAGGTCCCCCGACAAATATGACAGAAGGACCTGAACGGTCCAACCGTGTGAAAGGGGCCTTAAAGCGTTATTCCACCTGCAATTTTTTTTATTAAAAGTCAGCAGCTACTAACAGTGTAGCTGCTGACTTAATAAGGACACTTACCTGTCCTAGTCGCCCTCGATGTCTATCCCGACGGTGATCCCTCCGTCCTTACTAAGGGAAACAGGTAGTGAAGCCTTACAGCTTCACTGCTCGTTTCTTACTGCGCATGCGCGACTCGTACATCGCTTTGTGTATAGGCGGCTGCCTCCTGGGATACACACAGTTCCCAGAAGGCAGCGCGGCTCATTCACAAGAAGACAGTGACGGGGGACGAGCCAGAAGATCCACCGCGGTGGAAGAAGAGGCAGATGAGCTACTTCCGCATAGCAACAGCCCTTTCAGACGAATATAACTTTTTTTCATTTTTTTTTAATTTTAGGATTTTTAGTAAAAAAAAAAAAAAAAAAAAGAAGAAGAAAAACGGGTACAACTCCATGTTAAGGTGTGACCTCATCATATGGTTTTGGTAAATCTAAGGCCTGTCAAAGATCAATACTTTCTAGACATGCCCGAGATTACAGAGCAGGATCTATACAAGGAAGAATTTCCAAACCCTCCATGGAAAAGGGCTCTCTGATGCCCCTAAAGAGCAGCCCAAATGGAAAGCCATCGCCCCGCTGATTGCCTCCAGAGAAATCTCCCCCTGTCTATGACCACCTGAGCGAGTCTGCCTTCGATCAGAGGAGTGTTGTATATAAACACACCCTCCGTATCCCTTCAGATAAGTATATCACAGCTGAAACACGTGTCATCAGTTCACACCTATGAGCTTTCACCAACACCCATCTATTACCAGCACTGACATCCCAACCAGAGCTTTCCGTTCATGCTTTCTAAGAGAAACAGAAGGCTAAACATCTTTCCATTATGGATGGAGCTACCAAGAATTATATTTTTAGCCAACTGTGCCCCCATTTGTGAGATTCCCATTACTTCTCGTCTCATAACCAAAACAGGAAATTGCTGGTTGTCACCAGAACTAGCGTCCCTACTGGAATTCCAGGCATCTCCCCTCTTCCTGCTTCAGTCAAAATCCCAAATTTAGGATCATCTTTCACTTCCCTGTTAATGAATGGACAATACAAGGGAGGTTGAATTTTGCCAACGGGGACACAGACAGCCATTAAAACCTGACAGGGAAGCCAATACCTCTCCACTATCCAAAGCAGGAGAATTTGTTTTCCATCAGTTACACTTTAAAGTTGTTGTAAACCCAGTTACACCCCTTGTACCTACAATAAGGCTTACCTGTAGGTCCTGGAAATGTCTCCTAAACCTGTACGCATTCACAGGAGTAATGTCACGCGACTCCGGCCAGTCACAGCGCCGGAGTCTGCGGACCCAGAAGGCCACTAATGGGCACATTGTGGGCTTTGTTTGAAGGCAAGTGCCGTATAGTAGCCCATTATGCTTTTACTTTGCGTGGGGGGGGGGGGGGGGGGAAGCAAACCCCATAAGGGATTACTTCCTCTTTAAAGTGACCAGAACGCTTTATTAAAAATATTTTTATACTTTTACACTATGTGCTCTCTGGAGTGGTTTTGCCCCAATCCTCCTCTTCTGGGATCAGTGCTGGGGGGAGCATGCGTCGCCCGACACGCCCCCCCCCCCCCCCCGTCGCCCACGGTAATCAATTTGCCCAGTGAGGAGGGAGAGAGCGCCACTCTCTCGTGCATATCGCTGGATCGAGATCAGGTTCAGGCAAGTATATGGGGGGGGGGGGGGGGGGGGGGGGGCGAGGGATTATCTGGCACAGGTGCGTTTTTACCTTAATGCATAGAATGAATTAAAAAGTAAAAAAACTTGGGGCTTTAGAATCACTTTAAAGAAAGCCTTTAGTCCCCTATTTTAGTGTCTCAGTCCATCCCCTGTGGGGCCATTAAAACAGTGGTTATACTGAAAGGGGGCAGGGCCTAGGAGTGGCTCCGTGTCTGAATGGACACCAAGTTGTGGTTCGGGTGCCCCCATAGCAAGCTGCTTGCTGTGGGGGCACTTAACAGGAGGAAAGGGCAAGGAGCTCCGAAATGAGGACCTGAGAAGAGGCAGGTTGGGGCTAGATTTACAAAAACTTTAAAGTGTAACTCAGCACAACCAGCCTGCCCATAGATGGAACGAATCTCGGAGGCTCCCAGCTGAACCAATTGATATTCGCTCCATCTATGCCTGACTTTAGAGTGAAGGTGTGCTTTAACCTCTTAAGGACCGCCTACTGTACATTTACGTCAGCAAAATGGCACGGCTGGGCACATCAACGTATATATACGTTGGTTCTAGTACCCAGCCGTGGGTCAAGCTCCTGGGACCGCGGGACTCGGACCCGATCGCCGCTGGAGTGCGGCGATCAGTCCCCGGAGCTGAAGAACGGGGAGAGCATCGATCGCGTTATCCCTGTTATAGGGGGACGTGATTGATGACGTCACACCTACAGCCACACCCCCCTACAGTTGTAAACAGACCCTGTGAACACTCATCCTACAGCGCCCCCTTGTGGTTAACTCCCAAACTGCAACTGTCATTTTCACAGTAAACAATGCAATTTAAATGCTTTTTTTGCCGTGAAAATGACAATTGTCCCAAAAATGTGTCAATTGTCCGAAGTGTCCGCCATAATGTCGCAGTCACGAAAAAAAAAAAAAAAAAAAAAAAAAAAAAAGCTGATCACCGCTATTAGTTAAAAAAAAATGCAATAAAACTATCCCTTATTTTGTAAACGCTATAAATTTTGCGAAAACCAACCGATAAACGATTATTGCGATTTTTTTTATACCAAAAATAGGTAGAATACGTATCGGCCTAAACTGAGAAAAAAAAATAAAAAAATTATATATATTTTGGGGGGATATTTATTATAGCAAAAAGTAAACAATATTGCATTTTTTTCAAAATTGTCGCTCTATTTTTGTTTATAGCGCAAAAAATAAAAACGCAGAAGTGATCAAATACCACCAAAAGAAGAGCTCCATTTGTGGGGAAAAAAGGACGCCAATTTTGTTTGGGAGCCACATTGCACGACCGCGCAATTGTCAGTTAAGACGACGCAGTGTCTTTGGTCTGGGTCTTAAGTGTTTAAAGTGCATGTATAGCCAAAACCTATGTATAGCCAAAACCTTTTACATTAGTTTGAGACAGCAGTTTTTTTTGTTTATTAACCAAAAGGGAAATTTCCCTTTACTCCCAGAAAAAAACAGAAGTTAGTGGGAAAATTAAAAACTCCAGAAGGGTGTCCGCTTTTCCCTCTCTACCCAAAACTGGTTTTGCTTTTCATTCACTGAGGAGCTCCAAACAAGCGGTGCTGCCCTTTTGGGTGGAGCTCTGGTTTAAGCAAAGTGGCGGGGGGGGGGGGGGGGAGAAGAAATTGGTACACAAACAAACACACACACACAATCTTTGGGCTCTGTGTGGTGAGCCTTTTCTACTTCAGACATTACTCTGACAACCGGAGATGGGCGTATAGAGGTGGATCCTATGGGGGCGTACTGGATAAGCGGTGATGTATGCCAATGTATATATTAGCCGTCTGGTGAGTGCATAGAGGTGGAGGATTGCTGCACGTCTGGTGACAGAGTGGAGGCGCCTGACTTTAGGATACCATTTCACTGTATTTTGAGAAGATTTAATGGACTTTATGGAGCACTATAAGATGATTTGTGCTCCCTAGAGATTTCATATTTATTGTTACACCAAGCTAAGCACCAGCACTTCTAATAATCACACACACACACACACACACTAATGTATGCAAAAAAAATTGTGTGTATTTCAATTTGAAGAACTATACATTTTCTGCAAGATCAAGATATACAAGAGACGAGGACAGGCTCTTCACTCCATATGTGGATGACGCCACAAAGGGCCCTTTCACACGGAGCGGATCCGTATTGATCCCCGCTGAGCTGTCGGCGGACAGGGCGGTCCTCGCACAGTGTGCAGGGACCGCCCTGTCTTTCCTCCGCTCTGCCCTATGGGGAATCGGATGAATGCGAACCGCGTGTCCGTATTCATCCGATCCGATTGATGGAAGAAAAATAGAAAAACGGACCGTTTGTCCGCCCATGTGAAAGGGCCCTAACACACCTACAAATGCAGACCACACAGGTGATTTTTGCTATGCATGCTACACACAGATTCAGTTTGTTTTTAGCAGACAGGACTACAGCCACCCGCAGGCTGTGCCGGAGCAGACAAGACACTCACCTCATCAATGTTTCTGAGCCACTTGCTGATGTTCTCAAAGCTTTTGGCATTTGTGATATCGTAGACTAACATAATTCCCATAGCTCCTCTGTAGTAAGAGGTGGTAATTGTGTGGAATCGCTCCTGTCCGGCTGTGTCCCTGAAAAAAATAAAATAAAAATGAGTCAGTAAGAGGAGTCACAAGACACTCAGTGATTAATGACCAAAATCCTTAACTTTCACCAACTTGGATCAATGGACAACACAAAGTAGACCAAGGGTAGACAACCTCGGCCCTCCAGCTGTGGTGGAACTACAAATCCCATCATGCCTTTGCCTCTAGGAGTCATGCCTGTGATTATCAGGGTCTTGCAAAGTCTCAAGGGACTTCAGTTTAAAAAAAAAAAAAGTCACATGTGCACCCAGCTTCTGACACATGGCAGTGGCACCCATGTACGTAAAATTGATTAGTAGATCTGAACAACTGAAGTTACATGCAAATCGACACGTCATAAAGCGGAGCTTGACCCCCCCCCCCCCCTTGATGGGGCTGCTTTGTGCAAATCAATTACAGAGCAAGTGTGTTTATTTTAAAGAAAATAGAAAGCATTTAGAACCACTTTAATATTACTTAAAGTACGATAATCATATTCACACTTTAACTGAGATGCCATAAAATTATCAATTTCTGCCAAGGTAGGGGGTGCCTGTGATGTCACAAAGACTCCAAAATTCCTTGTGTGCACAGCACCCTGTAGGTCTCACTAGTGAAGGCAGAGATGCAAACTTATCACTAGAATGGGTTACATGCCATGCTCAGGAGGGATGAGAGTTCAGGTGAGACAAGTCTGAACTTGCCCGAGCTATCCCACCAGGAAGCTGTCAAAGCCAACAGCCAATCATAGGCAGTGGAGGCATGACCCACACCTCTGCAACAAGAGCAGGGGCGTGTACGTATGAATCCGCCACCAATGACTGGCTGTTTTGACAGCTTCCAGTACTGGCAGGATCACCAGATATTTAACCACTTCTGACCAGCCCCACGTCCAAAGAAGTCATTTTTTTGAAGATGGATATCTCGGTAACGGCAGCAGCTGCTGCCACAACCGAGATATCCATCTCTTCGTGGGGCGGTCCTGTTAACGATAACGGCGGTCATCACTGCGGATTCACCGCGAGATCGCCGTTACCGGCGGCGGGAGAGGGTGCCCCCCCCTCCCGCCGCTCTCCGCTGCTTACCGTAGCCGTCGGTAGCGGCGGAGGCGATCGGGTCCTCTTGCTGGCTGTCCGGGGATGCGACTGAGGGAAAAAATGTCCCTCAGCCGTCCCCATACCTCTGCTGGGCGGAAGTGACGTCAAAACGTCATTTCCGCTTAGCGTCTTAAAGAGACATTTAATTTGTTTACATTTTGACTTTTTTTTTTCTTTTTTTGCATTTAAGCCTGAATATGAGATCTGAGGTCTTTTTGACCCCAGATCTCATATATAAGAGGACCTGTCATGCTTTTTTCTATTACAAGGGATGTTTACATTCCTTGTAATAGGAATAAAAGTGATCATTTTTTATTTTTATTTTTTCAGTGTTAAAAATTATAAAATAAAAATAAAAACCCCCAATTTTTTTTTTTAAAGTGCCCCGTCCCGACGAGCTCGCGCGCAGAAGCAAACGCATACGCGAGTAGCGCCCGCATATGAAAACGGTGTTCAAACCACACAAGTGAGGTATCGCTGTGATCGTTAGAGCGAGAGCAATAATTCTAGCCCTAGACCTCCTCTGCATCTCAAAAAATGCAACCTGTATAATTTTTTAAACGTCGCCTATCGAGATTTTTAAGGGTAAAAGTTTGACGCCATGCCACGAGCGGGCGCAATTTTTAAGCGTGACATGTTGGGTATCATTTTACTCGGCGTAACATCATCTTTCACAATATATAAAAAAATAGAGCCAAATTTATTGTTGTCTTATTTTTTTAATCAAGAAAGTGAATTTTTTCCAAAAAAAGTGCGCTTGTAAGACCGCTGCGCAAATACGGTGTGAGAAAAAGTATTGCAATGACCGCCATTTTATTCTCTAGGGTGTTAGAAAAAAAATATATATAATGTTTGGGGGTTTTAAATAATTTTCTAGCAAAAAAAACTGTTTTAGTCTCGTAAGCACCGAATCTGAAAAACAGGCTCGGGGCTGAAGTGGTTAAAGCGGGACTAAACTCAATCAGCATTAACTATATTTAATCCTTACAGTAGAACTACAGGAAAAAAAACTATCCATTTTAGATACATTAGAATATAATAAACCCGGCCCGATTTTTTATTTATTTTTTTAACCACCATCTGTGTCCCATTGCAGAAATTTCCCTCCACTTCCTGTTCCATAGTCAAACAGGAAGTGAGAGGAAATCTCTGCAAAGAGAATTCCTAGAGCCCCCCGGTCATCAGAACTAGTGTCCACATTGTAAGAATTTTCCTCTATTACTTTTCTGGGGACAACCCAAAATTTGTGACTCTTCCATCTACTTTTATTAATAGGCCCCTTTCATGCGGTTGGACCGTTCAGGTCCGCCTGTCAGTGGACCTGAACGGCCACTCCATACATTTATGGAGCGTCGGATGCCAGTGGAGACATGTCTGCGGGCATCCGACCCGATAAAAATCAGACAGATGGCAATACGTCGCCCACCGTCCATGGTGAATCTGGTGAAATCTGATGAAAACAGACACGCTGTCTGTTTTCATCAGATTTCTCCATAGGAGACAGAGGTGCTGGATAAGCCCCTCCCCACTCAGTGAGCAGAGAGGAAACTGTCATCCAAACAAGTTTTACAGAAAACTTCTCTCAGGAGGCAGCTCATGCCTAGTAGTTAATAGACCAGAAGCATGCAGCTCCTTCACAATCAGACAGAAAAGATCACTGGAGGTACACAAGAGGAAATATGGAGGGCCAACTATAGACAATGGGGGCAATTTATCAAAACTGGAGCAGTTAGTTGTGCAGGCAACCAATAAGCTGCCATCTTCAGCTTGTTCAGTTAAGCTTTGAAAATAAAGACAGAAGCCGATTGGTCCTCATGCACAGCTACTCCAGTCTCAACTCCCTTTCATATGGAGGGATGCAATCAATAACAAAACATGTATAAAACAGATAAATTGCTGACTAAGCAGAAAAATGGGAGTTCTCCTTTTAGCAAAAGGTTATATATTGATATAGTTATCCCATACAAGTCCCTTCAGAAAGTTATTAGAAAGCCACAAGCCCTTCGTAGGATACACCTGGATAGAGGTCGGGGGGGAAGGAGCTCCGGTTGTGACAACAGAGCGTGTTGCTAGTCAAACAAGCCGTGCCGACTACTCCCTGAACACACCAGGCTCTTAAATATTTGTGCTCCGGAGATCGGATACCTGCCAGCCTCCGGTCATGGGAAGCTTCCAAGAAAAGAAAAACCCACACACCTCCATACCCAGGAATCTAATAAAATACTCACCGGACACTTTATTAGGTACACCTGGCTAGTACCGGGTTGGACCACCTTTTTGCCTTCATTCGTGGCAGAGATTCAAGATGTTGGAAACATTCCTCAGAGATTATGCCCCATAGTGACATGATAGCATCACACAGTTGCTGCAGATTTGTTGGCTGCACATCCATGGATGTGAATCTCCCATAGGTGCTCATTTGGATGAGATGTGGTGATTCTGGAGGCCATTGGAGTCCAATGACCTCATTGTCCAGTGGTAAGATGATTGGAGTCCAGTGACCTCATTGTCCAGCGGTGAGATGATTGGAGTGCAGTAACCTCATTGTCCAGCGGTGAGATGATTGGAGTCCAGTGACCTCATTGTCCAGCGGCGAGATGATTGGAGTCCAGTGACCTCATTGTCCAGCGGTGAGATGATTGGAGTCCAGTGACCGCATTGTCCAGCGGCGAGTTGATTGGAGTCCAGTGACCGCATTGTCCAGCGGCGAGATGATTGGAGTCCAGTGACCGCATTGTCCAGCGGCGAGATGATTGGAGTCCAGTGACCGCATTGTCCAGCGGCGAGATGATTGGAGTCCAGTGACCGCATTGTCCAGCGGCGAGATGATTGGAGTCCAGTGACCGCATTGTCCAGCGGCGAGATGATTGGAGTCCAGTGACCGCATTGTCCAGCGGCGAGATGATTGGAGTGCAGTGACTGCATTGTCCAGCGGCGAGATGATTGGAGTCCAGTGACCGCATTGTCCAGCGGCGAGATGATTGGAGTCCAGTGACCGCATTGTCCAGCGGCGAGATGATTGGAGTCCAGTGACCGCATTGTCCAGCGGCGAGATGATTGGAGTCCAGTGACCGCATTGTCCAGCGGCGAGATGATTGGAGTCCAGTGACCGCATTGTCCAGCGGCGAGATTATTGGAGTCCAGTGACCTCATTGTCCAGCGGCGAGATGATTGGAGTCCAGTGACCGCATTGTCCAGCGGCGAGATGATTGGAGTCCAGTGACCGCATTGTCCAGCGGCGAGATGATTGGAGTGCAGTGACCTCATTGTCCAGCGGCGAGATGATTGGAGTGCAGTGACCTCATTGTCCAGCGGCGAGATGATTGATCTTTGTGACTTGGTGGATTATCCTGCTGGAAGGAGCCATCAGAAGATGGGGAAACTGTAGTCCTAAAGGGATGGACTAGGCCAGTAACAATACTCAGGTAGGCCGCGGTGTTTAACAATGCTCAATAGGAACCAAGGGACCCAAAGTGTGCCAAGAAAATATCCCCCCCACCATTACACCACCACCCTGAACCGTTGATACAAGGCAGGATGGCTCCATGCTTATGCTAAGTTCTGACCCGACCATCTGAATATTGCTGCTGAAAAATCGATCCTCATTACACCAGGCAACGTTTTTTTCCAATCTATTGTCCAATTTTGGTGAGCCTGTGCAAATTGTCGCCTCAGATTCCTGTTCTTAGTCGACAGGAGTGGCACCTGGTGTGGTCTTCTGCTGTAGCCCATCCCCCCCATAATACTGGCAGACATTGACCCCCTCCCCCCCATAATACTGGCAGACATTGACCCCCTCTCCCCCCCATAATACTGGCAGACAGTGACCCCCTCTCCCCCCCATAATACTGGCAGACAGTGACCCCCTCTCCCCCCCATAATACTGGCAGACAGTGACCCCCCCCCCCATAGTACAGACAGTGACCTCCTCCCCCCCATAATACTGGCAGACAGTGACCCCCTCCCCCCCATAGTACAGGCACACAGTGACCTCCCCCCCATAGTACAGGCACACAGTGAGGCCCCCCCCCCCTGCAGACCTCAGATCAGATAGCGGTGTGTGTCCCTTGAGCGCGGGCTCCTCCTCTGTGGGTGTAAACAGAGGAGGGGCCGCAGCCGGGTGTACCAAGATGGCCGCCGCTCCGGAGCTAGGCCGAAGCCACGGCCTCTGCTAATGCTATGGCCGCGGCGGTAGTCCGCGGATCGCATAGCGTGCCGATCCGAAGGGGGTGGCTCGTTCGGATCACGGATCAACCGTAATCCATTGCACCCCTGTGAGTTACTATTGCCATCTGGAACCAGTCTACCCATTCTACTCTGATATCAAAGCATTTTTCTCCACACAACTGCCACTCACTAGACATTCTCTTTTTGGACCATTCTCCAAACCCTAGAAATAGTTGCGCATGAAAATCCCAGTAGTTTTTGAAATACTCAGACCAGCCCGTATGGCACCAACAACCATGAATGAATGAATGACTTGTATAGCGCAACATGCCACGATCAAAGTCACTTACATATCCTTTCTTCCCCATTCAGATCGGTTTGAACTTCAGCAAGTCATCTTCACCATGTCTAGATGCAATGAGTTGCTGCCATGTGATTGGCAGATTAGTAATTTGCTACACCAAGCAATTGAACAGGTGTACCCAATAAAAGGGCCACGAGTATAAATGCTGCCAATGATCAGAATTGTTTGTGCCCACACTACTTTAAAGGGCCAGTTCACCTTTACTAAAAGCTACCTATGCCAGTAAGGGGCACCTGTAGATAAACAACTTGTCTCCAAACGTATCTCCATTTCTAGGGTCTTTGTGCATTTCTAGAAAGCCTGCCACCCTGCCAAGGAGCAGAGTTGGAGATTACCGAGAGTGGCTCATCATTAAACCCTCTTCACTAGACACCTCTTCCTGCCCACGTTCCATCAACATCCCTGTAAGGAATGCAGAGATGGTACAAGCAGCAGTCTGAACGTTCCCGACACGGAGGAGGAATGCCAAGGAGAAAAGGGCAGGTGCATGGCAGAGCTCAGTAGGACCATTCACCAGGCTGCAGCTGCACAAATCTAAGAACACGGGGTCCAACAACTGAGACGAGGGGACAGGAGGAGAAGACAGAGGATCGCAGCACAACTAGAGGCGTGGTCCACCACGACCAATCACCATCCAAGGCAGTGTCTGTTAGACTTTACAAGCTTGGACTTCTATATCACCTACACTGTCTTTCATACAAGGAAGACAAGTCCTCCATCGGAGGCTCCCCCATCCATCCTCTCAGGGAGGATAGCACTACTGTGTGAATCTGTGTGGCTTTTCCCAATGTAAAAGTGGGGACTCCACTAGGCACTCCCAGATGTAAGTAAAGAGATGGACTTGACTCCACAGGGCACTCGCAAAACGAATGCAACGGTACACAAAGCCATTCGACTTTCAGCCGTGATCATTTGTATTAGCTCAGCATGAACATAACTTTCCTGGAGCATTTCAGTCCCTGGTAGTGCAACTGAAGCAAACAATACCCTATGGGTAAGAAGGCACAGTCATTGGGATCTCTGGGATAAAGTGGCGGACAGCCAGGAGATGGATACAAAGGTTTTATGAATGCCTAGAAGTAAGGTCTATTAAGAAGTGGAAGGTATTCAGTATAACAGACCTCCCTGGATCAGGACCTTGCTTCAACCTGGATGAAAGAGCCAGGAGACAGCCGATCAGAGAGGCTACCAAGAGGCCTACAGCAACTCTAAACACAAATGTGGCTTGTATGGGAGGTTTTCAAGAAAAAAGCCACTCCTCAAGAAAGGCCACATGCAGTCATGACAGCTTTTTGCCAAAATGCACCTTGAAGATTCTGAGGCCACATGGAAAATAACGTCATGGTCAGATGAAACTAAAATGGTTTGGCTTCAACACCAAATGATATGTCTGGTCAGAAATACAACACCGCTCACCATCCAAATACCACCATTCCTACAGTAAAGCATGGAGGGGTAATATCCTGTTATGGGGTCGTTTCTCTGCAGCAGGTACTGGAGCACTTGTCAGGATAAAAGGAAAAAGGGGTTGGGGCAAAATCTGCTGCCCTCTGCCAGAAAGTCGTCAATGGGAAAACGGTTTACCTTCCAACATAATGACCCAAAGCACACAGCAAAAATGACCACACAGTGGTTGAAGAAAAAGGTGAATGTCCTTGCATGGCCTAGTCAGAGCCCAGACTTCAATCCCATTGAAGGTCTGTGGAATGACCTGAAGACTGCAGTCCACAGTCACCATCAAATGTAACCAAACTTGAGCAGTTCTGCAAAGAAGAGAGGGCAAATACTACAAAGTCTAGATGTGCAAAGTTAGAAGAGACAAATCCCAACAGACTAAAGGCTGGAATTACAGGGGTTGTAAACGTACAATTTTTTTTCCCTAATAGCTTCCTTTACCTTAGTGCAGTCCTCCTTCACTTACCTCATCCTTCCATTTTTGCTTTTAAAATGTCCTCATTTCTTCTGAGAAATCCTCACTTCCTGTTCTTCTGTCTAACTCCACACAGTAATGCGAGGCTTTCTCCCTGGTGTGGAGTGTCATGCTCGCCCCCTCCCTTGGACTACAGGAGAGGCAAGACGCCCACTAACACACAGCTCCTTTATCTGCGACGTAGAGAGCGCCCTGACTCTCCTGTAGTCCAAGGAAGGGGGCGAGCGCGACACTCCACACCAGGGAAAAAGCCTTGCATTACTGTGTGGAGTTAAGACAGAAGAACAGGAAGTGAAAATGTATCAGAAGAAAGGACGACATTTAAAAGCAAAATGGAAGGATGAGGTAAGTGAAGGAGGACTGCACTAAGGTAAAGGAAGCTATTTAGGTGGGGGGGGGGGGTGTACCTTTACAACCGCTTTAAAGCAAAAGGTGATTCAACAAAATACAGAAGGGGTGATCCTTTCTCCAACTCGGTGCTTTAAATTTTTTATTCCCCTCCCCTGGCAGATTGGCATCACCTTTCACTTGGATGTCATAAGTTGTACTGAGTAAATGCAGATGGATAAAACAAAAACGGTGTGTCTTCATATCAGGCTGCAGTGTGACAAAATGCCATTTAAAAAAGGGCGGGCGATTCCTTTCTATACCCACTATAAAGTACGACCCTGGGCTACCCCTTGAGCTACAAATATACCCCACTGTGTGTCTCATAACTAATGAGATTCACATCTGAGAGGAGAACAGTGAAGCACAATCTCTGTACATAGAAAACAGACTAGGCAGCTCACAGTCATCACATCCTGCTCATAATTCCAGATTACACAAACTTCTAATGTCACTTAAAGGCTCAACACCAGCACAATATCCCTAAATATCGGCTCTTGGTTGGAAGTCACAAATGTCGAGTGAAGATTAGATTTGGATTTCTGAATGTATTGGGGGAAATGACTATTCATGGGGGATTTAGACAATACTGTAACCATACAGGGTGTGGGGACGGTAGACTGTAAGCTCCTATACCAGCAGGCCCAATGACAATCTCCTGCATTCTGTAGGATGATGTGCAATAAAATAAACTTCCCTGTAAAAGATCTGGCTGAAAGAAGTCCTGTGTCACCCTCCCGTATAGGAAATGGGGTTAATGTGATGACTCTCTGGAAAGTAATTGCAGGCCTGTCATCCTTCCAGGTCTCTGCAGGCGCCTGCCATTTCTTTTTGGGAATCTGTGAAATGGGCAGGCCTTGGTCACATGCCCAGGCTCTGTAGGCATCCCTTGAAGAAGTGCAGCTTAGCAAGCAATGGGGGCCAGCGATTGAGGCTTCTCCCCTCCCCCGAACCACCAGGCAGGAAGACACAAGCTGCTCTCTCCTCATCCACTATAATGGGCCGCAGCAACCTGCGACACACCAGATGGGTGGGACAGCGTGTCCAGGAACGCCGCGCGTGCACGGATAGATCCGAGTGACAGCCAACGTCTTATCCAATGCAGTGCTGGTTCCTATGTGCCAGATCTCACAGCAACCAACATCACTCACACAAGGCTGTGATCAATTCTATCAGTTACTAGCTAGTTCCTGATCTTTACTTGGGCTCCTAATTGGACCACTTGAGTCAATGGCTGGGTGGTTGTGTATATATATATATATATATATATATATATATATATATATATATATATATATATATATATATATATATACACACACACACACACACACACACACACATATACACACACACATATACACACACACATACACACACACACATATACACACACACACATATACACACACACATATACACACACACATATACACACACACATACATATACATAAAATCCCAAACCATGTACAGCTAGAATCAGTCAGACTTCTCTAGAGGCGTCTCTGCTCACCTGAAATCCCAATCACGAGTGATCAAGATGGGGTGCTTCTGTGGACAGAATTGGGGAGAATGGGGTGCAGGCAGCCAAAGCTTACGTCCAAAAAAATAGAACAAAAAAAAGAAAAAAAAATGACTTGCCCCTCTGAGATCATGCGAGTTTAGAGCCCACCCCTGATCAGATCTGAAAAAAGCAGACTACCTGCAGGTAGGGGGGGGGGGAGGGGTTTAGCTTAGTGCTTTATTTTATTTACACTTAATTTATTTTTCCATTTAATGTCATTGCTACCATAAAGGGGGCTACCAAGCCAAGTGAAGGCTTTGGACAGTGACTGGTCCTCTTTATGGAGACATCAGGGATCTGTTAGACCCCTGCCCTACAAAAGCAGATGATCAAGCACCAATCGTGCTGCAACAGCCAGGAAATTACAGCTCTGAAACAGGAAGTGATGAAGTCATTGCTTCTGGCTATAAGTGGATGTAAACCCTCTTTTTTATGAAGACTTCTACCTGGTACAGCAGAGGATGTCAATTAATCTGTGCTCAGTCTCACCTCAAAGTTAATCCAGCTCTGAACAATCCTCTTGCTTTTTTTTTTTTTTACCAAGACAAAAACCGACAGAAATCAGTGTCACCCCCAGTGATGTGATTGCTCGTGAATCAGAGAACTGATGTCAGAGGGAGAGTGTCCGATTCAATCTTCACATCCCTCCTCTCAAGCTCTTAGAATTGGTGCAAGATCCAAGCTACTGGCCAGTAATCCTCCACCGGTGCCGAGTAGATGTGACATGCGCACATTGAGTGGGGTCTGTGAGTGCGCTCTTGTGCAGGCAGTAAGGGCTGATCTGTGTGCACTTATTGTTGAGGCACGAGCACTGGCCGCGTGACACTACCGAGCGAGGGGGGTGTAGAGGTGGGCAGGGAATCGTGTGAAGTCAGGACTCCACCCCCCCACGAGTGTCAGCAAGGAGACCCGCCCACCGATTCCCAGGTTTTGCGGGGCCCCTACAGCGAAAGGGGGCAAGATTTTAAAAAGGTAAGGATACATGCAGGGCGCTTATATAGCTATACTGCTTCAATCTGTGCTTTTAGATTGATCTGGGTGATCAGTGGGTTTACATCCACTTTAAGAAAAATAATCCACCATCCTCCACTACAAAGTGTAAAATGCTGATGGCACTATATGGACCTCATATATTTGTACATGTTGATCATATCCCCCCTTATTCTCCTCTTCTCAAGAGTGAATAAATTCAGTTTCTCTAATATTTCCTCATAGCTGAGCTCCTCCATGCCTCTTATCAGTTTAGTTGCCCTTCTCTGCACTTTCTCCAGTTCTCCGATATCCTTTTTGAGAACTGGTGCCCAAAACTGGACTGCATATTCCAGATGAGGTCTTACTAATGATTTGTAGAGGGGCAAAATGATATCTCTCTGGAGTCCATACCTCTCTTAATACAAGAAAGGACTTTGCTCGCTTTGGAAACCGCAGCTTGGCATTGCATGCCATTATTGAGCTTATGATCAACTAAAACCCCCAGATCCTTCACTACAGATCCCCCCAGTTGAACTCCCCCAAGCATGTATGATGCATGCATATTCTTAGCCCCCAAGTGCATAACTTTACATTTATCAACATTAAACCTCATCTGCCACATGTACAAATATATAAGAGGTCCATTTAGTGAACGTGGTGTTGAGTTATTCATTTTAAGGTCAACGCTGAGGACAAAGGGGCAACTCTTTACGTCTGGAGGAAAAGAGATTTCACCTCCAAATACGGAAAGGTTTCTTCACAGTAAGAGCTGTGAAAATGTGGAACAGACTCCCTCCAGAGGTGGTTCTGGCCAGCTCAGTAGATTGCTTTAAGAAGGGCCTGGATTCTTTCCTAAATACACATAATATAACTGGGTACTAAGTTCTGTAGGTAAAGTTGATCCGGGGTAAATCCGATTGCCTCTCGGGGGATCAGGAAGGAATTTTTTCCCCTCCGGTAGCAAAT
Source organism: Rana kukunoris (assembly GCA_029574335.1). NCBI lineage: Eukaryota > Metazoa > Chordata > Amphibia > Anura > Ranidae > Rana > Rana kukunoris. The sequence continues at coordinate 38,366,499 of CM056052.1, forward strand.
TGGATCATCGCTCTGCTGGGTTTTTTTGCCTTCCTCTGGATCAACTGTGGGTATGGAGTTGGGTGTATGGGAGGATGTACTGTGTTTTATTTAGTTCGTTTATTTTATTTTTTTATGGTTGAACTGGATGGACTTGTGTCTTTTTTCAACCTGACTAACTATGTAACTATGTATATATATCCTGAATAAATACAATTTATTATTTTTTGAGCAAGTGGAGATGGAATTAGAACCCATCAGGTTTTTATTGCCGTGTCCCCTTTGTTCGAGAGATTCACTCATGTTTACCAAAAGTGATAATTAGGGTTGTCCCGATACCACTTTTTTCGGACCGAGTACAAGTACCGATACTTTTTTTCAAGTAGTCACCGATACCGAATACCGATACTTTTTTTTAAATGTGTCCCCAAAGGCAGCCATGGCCCCCCACATATTGCAGCCATGGCCCCCCACATATTGCAGCCATGGCCCCCCACATATTGCAGCCATGGCCCCCCACATATTGCAGCCATGGCCCCCCACATATTGCAGCCATGGCCCCCCACATATTGCAGCCATGTCCCCCACATATTGCAGCCATGTCCCCCACATATTGCAGCCATGTCCCCCACATATTGCAGCCATGTCCCCCACATATTGCAGCCATGTCCCCCACATATTGCAGCCATGTCCCCCACATATTGCAGCCATGTCCCCCACATATTGCAGCCATGTCCCCCTACCTGATGATGATGATGCCGCTGTTAATACAAGGTGGACAAGTGACAGGTAGACTTGAATCCAGATATATAGTGCCTGTCACAGGTAGGATTGTGTAATGTGCTGAGTGTGAAGTCCATTTCAACGGGGTGACACTGGTGAGCTCCGATCTGCATGCAGTACATGAGCGGGGGATGCGCGGCAAGTCACCGGACACAGAAGTCACCCGAGCGCCCCCGCACACTCTGCTGACGTCACTCAGCCCCCCCACCAACAAGGAAAGATCGGACAAACGTAACTGGGTGACAAGAAGCTGGAAGCCCCACCTTCTCCCCCGGCTTATTTTCCCCGCAGTTTACTAAATGCCACGCCCACCCTATCAGCGTTGCGCTGCCATTGGCTGGGCACACCCGTCCGTCATCCCGCACTTTCCCCTTTCATCTAACAAGCATGTGCCGTAGGCCTACGGGGAAGTGTTTATGGACGCCCCGCCTGCGGGTTACGTCATGGCTAGTGAGGAGGCGTGACACACGGGTCTATTGTCCGCTACTGGTCGTTGTCTCGTCCGCGCCCCACCTCCCACGTACCTGTCGCTCCTCTACTGACTGAGAGTTTAGGTTTCACTCAGGGAGTGGGTGTGTTGTGCCGGTGAAGCCCCTCCCTCCAGTCATCGCTGAGTAGGAAATGTCATTTGAGCAGAGAGGCGAGGAGCATTAGCGACGGTGGCGGGGGGCGACGGCGGGAGTATTCTATTTGGGTATCGGGGGCATTTGCGGGAGTACAAGTACTCCCGCAAATACTCGGAATCGGTCCAGATACCGATACTGGTATCGGTATCGGGACAACCCTAGTGATAATCACCAGAACTGGAATTGAGGGAAAATCTTTCAATGGGTTTTGGCGACAACCAGGGATTCCCTCATTTGGCGGGATTGTCTCACTTCCTGTTTTGCCTATGAAACAGGAAGTGAAGGGAAACTCTCCCTAATGCAGCGTTTCTCAACTCCAGTCCTCACGTCCCCCCAACAGGTCAGGTTTTCAGGATTTTTATTATTTTGCACAGGGGATTTGATCAGTTTTACTGCCTTAGTAATTCCCACAGCCTTTTCATCTGAGGGAAATCCTGAAAAACGTGACCTGTTGGGGGGGCTTGAGGACTGGAATTGAGCAACACTGCCCTAATGAGACATGGAAGGCAAAAAAAAACAAAAAAACTTGGCAGTGGTTATACCCATCAAAAATAAAGTTTTCCATTTTATTTTTTATTTTATTTTTTTTAAATGGGGCCAATAAAAGTTTACTGCGTCTTCCCAAGTCCTAGTAAAGTCCTCCGTGAGCTCCTGAACCTCGCCTTTTTCAACTTGCCTCCATTTGTTTGGAATGAGCAGTGCACGTTAGTCCTTGGTCATGTGCTCTGCTCTATGAACACTACAAATCCCATAGACCAGGGATCTGCAATTAGCGAACCTCCAGCTGCTGCAAAACTACAATGTAGTTCTGCAACAGCTGGAGGTCCGCTAATTGCAAATCCCTGCCATAGACCATCCTCAGAAGTAATCATGGGAAGGTGGCTACATCACTACATGTGGGACCATGGAGAACGAGCGTAGCCACCTTTTAACAGGAAGTCACATCACAGCAACATAAAATAGAAAAATAATGTGTAGAAAGAGGAAGGTTTTTTTTTTTTTTAGGCACCCAAATATATATTGTTGCTCTGAAGTTAGAAGAGAGATTTTTCTATAGAGAAAATGGAAGTCTTGGTTTAGTTTTGTCCTAACCACAAATCTAACGCCTGGATCAAAATGATGCGATAGCCTCTTTGTTATAAAAGTCGCTATAACACCATCTATCCATGGCATTTCTCGCCTGCCAATGTTCAAACTGTATGTACATGGGGGGAGGCGTTTGGTATGGTTCGGACGATATCCCATTGAATGTATACTATAAATATGCTGTACCAGAACCAATAAATCCCACAGTGTGTATTCAATCTATTGTGTCACGTTTGTACACACGGTTACCTGTACAGAATCTGGATGTGCCAAAACGGAGACAGGCCGGAATAAGATTAATAATAAACTGATAGATAGAATTTGTTTATATATAGCAGGGATCTTCAAACTACGGCCCTCCAGCTGTTGCGGAACTACAAGTCCCACGAGGCATTGTAAAACTGACATTTACAGACATGAAAGTGCTGCGCAAACTGTTGGCGCTATATAAATCCTGTATAATAAACTAGGCATGGATGGGAATTGTAGTTCCTGAACTGGAGGGCCGTAGTTTGAGGACCCCTGGTTTATAGGATCCGGAAGCATACCATCACTTGGCTTTACTGAAAACCAGAAGCCAAAATGGTCAGAAGATCCAAAAATATAGGAAGCCGAGACTACTATTTAGTGGGGACAAAGACAGCAATGAAACCTCATGTCACGGACGACATCTATTGGTGACGAAACGTGTAGGGTGGAGTCCTGGAGCGCCACTGCGCACCAACACAGACTGCAGCCATCTTTATAGTTTGAAACTTTCATGTGACATGCATTTTTTATTGATTTTTGCAAGTGTAATACTGTTAAAATTATTCCTTTAAGATTATCACTACACTATGAGGTGGCGACCTTGCTCTTTTTTAACCTATGTTGATTTGGGAGAGATATGGCTTCTCCATTACTGAATCCAGGATCAGTGTACAAGCTGGGTACCGATTGAGGACTCTTAGCTGGAGGTTAAAACTGCGCTATTTACCCGTTCCTTGAGATGGTCTATGCCAGGGGTCTTCAAACTTTTTGAACAAAAGGGCCAGTTTATTGTCCTTTAGGAGGGCCGGATTGTGACCAGCAGGAGCAAAAAATGTCAGCATCAGTGCTAATATGGCCTCAGGATTGGTGGTCAATAGGAGGGATAGTAATCCCATCATTAGGATCAGTGGAAGAAAGTACCCCATTGTTGGTGTCCGTGGAAGGAATAGTGCCCCAAGGGCCAGATAGAAGCTAGCAAAGGGCCACATCTGGCCCTTGGGTTGCAGTTTGGAGAACCCTGGTCTAATGCCATGTCACAGTGCAATGCCAAGTGCTGGAGCGACCTATTGGCAGACCAGGGATTTAACCCCTTGGGGGGGCAGCCATTACTATGCCATCAGTCACTATTTGCAAAGCAATTATATCCTTTCAGAACTAAAAGGTGGTCCTGAAGGGACACATTACACTAGAGTTGGACAGCTTATGCTGCCATCTACCTGGACCTACTCTTTAGCAGTGCCAGTCTGACAGGTACACTTTAATGTACACAGAGGCAAGGCCACCAGTTTTGATGATAAACATCCTGGACCCACCAATAATACAAAAGTGTCTGCATCACCCCTATAGAAATCATTCTTATCCGAGGTCGGCAATAAAAAGTCTGGCTATGTGCCGTATTATGGGTAAGGAGCCACTCACCAGATCTGTAATTTGATCTTCTTTCCCTGTAACTCCACAGTTTTGATCTTGAAGTCTATTCCTGCGAAGGAAACAAAACAAGCAGGCGATCAGCGGATTGCGCAAAACAGTCCAAAATAAATCAGAGTGTGTGTGTAACTTCTCAGGAACTTCTATTTAACCATTTGCCGTCTGCCTACAGTACATTTACAGATGGCGTACCTTAAAGCGGAGGTTCACCCTTTGATTAGCTCCCCCGCGGTGGATGGCGCCTGTATAGCCTGTCACTGGTTCCAAAAATACCCGATTTAGGACTCTGAGTTGAAGCTTACAGAAGCCATTCACATTCTCCGTCAGGCGCCGTATTTCTCCGAGTCCTATTTCGGCTTTTTTCGGAGGGCGTGACGCGCCATAGCCGTAGGACTCGGAGAAATACGGCGCCTGCCGGAGAATGTGAATGGCTTCTGTAAGCTTCAACTCAGCCTTCCACAAGCCTTCAGCCTACACTGGCAGGAGATGAGGATTACAAGGTATGAAGATGGCAAGTAATCCCTCCTAAACACAAGACGCCTGGTGTCTCTGAATGGACACAGACAGCTGTGACTCAGCTTGGGTGCCCCCATAGCAAATTGCTTTCTGTTAGGGGCACTCGGCAGGAGGGAGGGGCCAAGAGCCCCAGCCAGGGACCCAAGAAGAGGAACTTGCACAGGGCAGGCAAGTATAACAGGTTTGTTATTTTTATAGGGGAGACGCACACACTTTACAATCACTTTAGTGTTTCAGTTTGTGGTGCTCCGATGCAGTTAGAGATGGTGAAACCTCAGAGACATTTGTACCTGTAGGTAAGCCTAGAATAAGGCTTACCTATAGGCACTGTAAATATTTCAAAAAAGTGTGACTGGCGACTCCCGTCAGTCACAGAGCGCAGAAGGAAGACCGACAAAGATGGATGTGGCCCGCAGCGGAGACAACAGGATTGTTTGCAGAGTTACATAATATGCTAGTATCCGATGCATACTAGCACATTATGCCTTTACATTGCAGGTAAGTGGGGAAACTTTTTTGCAGGTTTTACTTTCTCTCCCCTTTAAAGGGTTGCAACAGTAAAGTGAACGTGTTACCTTGCCAAATACAAACCGAGCAGAAGCAATTTATTAGAAGAATTCATGGGACTTTTCAGGTGCAACATAAATTACCAACACTCAAAGTTTACTATTAGAAAATTAGATTAAAATATTGTAGCGACTTCCGGTTCCGGCGCCGCATGGAGTAGCTGCTCTTCACTGCAGCTCCCGCACCACGACCCCAAATCTGCCTACAATTCGGCCCGAGAAGCCCCACGAGCATCCATCCATCTCTGGACACGTCCTCACACCACCATGGACCGGTTCCTGGAGAAGACGGGCGCCCGCTCCACCTCGGCCCAGACGGCGCCGGCCCAGCCGCAAATCGAGGCCCCGGTCTCGGCCTACACTGCTCCGCGGACATCACAACAGCCGGCCGAGATGGAGGTAAGCGGCAACACGTCCCCCCCTCTTTCTCCACACGCATCCTTGACACAGGACACTGGGGATGACACCACGGAGCGGATCGCTCTAGCAGTAGACGCCCTATTGACCCCCATGATCACAGCTTCAGTGGAGAAGGCCGTGAACGCCGGGATGGCGCAGTTCAAGGCCCAACTAGGGGAACATGGCACTAGGCTCACTGACATAGAGCACCGCCTATCTCACGCTGAGGAAGACCTCTATCAGACCCAAGCCCTGGAACATGCCCAAGATAAGACCAACCAGTACATTCTCCAGAAACTGGATGATTTGGAGAATAGGTCCAGGAGGAGCAACCTTAGGTTTGTGGGGGTCCCCGAATCGCTCCAGTCCTCTGCATTGGCTGACTTTTGCTCCCACCGCATCCCTGAAGCACTGGGCCTCCCAGGCCCATGCATGGTAGAACGCGCGCACCGCATGGGGGCCTTCAATTCAGACCGCAAATCCCCACGCCCGATCATAGCCAAATACCTAAACTATGCGGACAAGTCTCTCATACTGCATACATTCCGACAAGCTCGCCAGCTCCAAATCGACGGTATAAAAGTCCTAGTATTTGCTGATTACTCGGCCGAGGTGTCAAAGAAAAGAAAGGCTTTTCAACCAATATGCTCGGAGCTCTTTAAGCAACAAATAAAGTTTACACTGGCCTTCCCAGCCATACTACGCCTCAAGGCCCCTAACGGAGACCAGCTGACCTTCCAGGATCCCTCGGAGGCCGAAGCTTTCCTGAGATCAAGGCATGCGCAGCCGCATCCCCATACCCCCTCCAAAGCCCCTCCACTTAACCGCTCCCTGGATCAAAGAAGCCCAAGGAAGGACTCCCCGAAGCGCTTCAGGCACTCGGGCGTCGACCCGAACCTGGCCGCCACAAGATGACCGCTACCTGCTATGTGAACACTCACATGTCTCTGCCCTCTACTCCAATTCTTGTGTCTCACACTGATGGGCCCCTCCAGATCACGATCCGTTCGGGCACCTGCTGCCCCGGGGCCCCTGCTATGCTCTAACCCTCTACACCTTCCAGCCAGGTCAGGCTCTTGAGCATTGCTCTCTCATCCCCTTCCCCCTTCTGATGTTCACCTTGCATATCATTTATCATATTATCCACCTTTGTTTGACCTCTGTTATGCCATAACCTTTACCATGTTCCATGCTTACTTTTGATGCCTCTACTAGATAGACCACGTTGTTATGAATCCTGCTACCCCCTACTAAAATGTGTTATGTTATATCCCTCCCTCTCGCTGCTCTATAATACCTGTTGTATTGTTAGACTACTATTTTATTACTGGTTTCACTGTTAGCGCCTCCTGGCCTCACTGTACGGTCTACTTAGACATACCCGGCATACCCGGGTATGCACTAGCAAGCCGCATGATGCCCTGCGCCTTGCTCTGGGCCTCCGGGCCCCATGTCACCAAGGTCGTGACAGGGGAGCCGCCCCGTACAGCGACTTCATGCGGAAAAAAGCGAAGTTCACAAGTTTGGTTTTGTTGCTCTTGTTACCCCCCTCTCTTCTTCTCGCCCTCCTTCCTCCCCCTACCATCACCCCTACCCCACACACTCCCCCAGGCACCTCCCCATTCCCCCCCTGTGCTTTCCCCTTTGCAAGTGCCCCACGTCGCCCATATCCCCCGCCTAAGTTGGTCATCATCGGAGCTGCCTCGCGCGATACCCATCCTAAAAATCCTTCTCAGACCCCCCCCTTTCCCGAACCGATAACATGAAAGTTGTCTCATGGAATGTAAAGGGACTCCGGTCCCCAAACAAAAGAATGAAAATCCTCAGACACCTGAAAAGGCTAAAAGCAGATATTGCTCTACTGCAGGAAACCCACCTCCCTACTTCTGACTTCCCCCGCATGAAAAAACTCTGGGTGGGTACGGTCCTAGGCTCTGAGGCCGTCGGCCGGAAGGCCGGTGTCCTCCTACTGATTCATAAAAACCTCCCATGCTCGGTCCTTGCGGTAAAATCAGACACCCAGGGTAGATTATTATCCGCCCATGTTAAGATAGGCTCCAAGGAACTTGTCCTTACAAACGTCTACGCTCCTAACTCCCCGGGGAAGGACTTTTATTGTGAATTGTCCACATGGCTACTGCAACACTCTCATCTCCCCCACCTGGTGGGAGGCGACTTCAATGATACCCTACACCAGATAGATGACAGATCTTCCCCTAAACGGACCAACCTAGCCCTTGCCCCCCCCCAACCCTTCTCTGTTTGCCTCCACAATGGACTCACTCCACCTGCGGGACCTTTGGCGGTTAGCCCACCCTGCCGACAGAGAATTTACCTTCTACTCCAACCCCCATGCAATCTTTACTAGAATTGACTACCTTTTCGCCTCAGACGACCTAATTCCCTTAGTCTCCGCCTCCGACATACTCGACATTGCCGTGTCAGACCACGCCCCGATCTCAGTCTCACTAGACAACCTAGACCTCCCCCCCCACCCGAAACTATGGCGCTTCCCCTCCTACCTCAACAATCACTTTGACTTTCAATGTTTCATAGAAAACGCCTGGGCCGAATACTCCTCGTCTAATGCCCTCCACATGGACGATCCAAACCTCTTCTGGGACGCCAGTAAGGCTTTCCTCAGGGGTCAGATCATATCTTACGCCACTTCCTTCAAGAGAAACGCCCTATCACAATACAAACTGGCCAGCTCCCGGTTGCACCTAGCCCAAAAGGCTCTTTATGTAACTGACTCCCCCGAACACAGGGACGAATGGCACGCAGCAAAAAGATCCTTCGACACCTGGGCAGACACTATAGAAACAGTTAAAAGAGCGAACCTAGACGCCACCCTTCACAGATTCGGCAACAAAGCGGGCAAGTTGCTCGCTAGGCTAAGTAAAGGCCCATCCAACCCCACCCATATCACGGCCCTGAGAGACCCCAAAGGCTCCATTCACACCACACCTCTGGCCATAAACAAAACGATGCTTCAATTCTACTCGGCCCTATACGCCCCAGACCCCATTGACAAATCTGTAGCCGCCGCCTTCTTGGAAAACCTGGTGATCCCCAAAATTACCCCCTCTCAACTAGAATCCCTCAACGCCCCTATCTCCATTACCGAAATCTCAGACACCATACGCAAACTCACACCTTCCAAGGCCACAGGCCCTGACGGTTTCACAAGCGAATTCTACAAGACCCTGCAAAACGTCGTAGAACCCACCCTCCATAAGGTGTATAGCGGCATGTGGGCCGGCGGCCCCTACCTCCCCTCGGGAAACCGGGCCATTATCAAACTACTCTCCAAAAAAGGAAAGGACCCCCTCGAGCCAGGCTCATACAGACCAATATCCCTATTAAACCTGGATGTAAAGATCCTTTCAAAAATCGTTGCAAACAGACTCGCAGACATTATCCCCTCCTTGATACACCCGGCGCAATCAGGCTTCGTAAAGGGTAGGACAGCCACTTTAAATATCCGTAAAGTCATGCTGGCCTTGGAGCACGCCAAACATCACCCTGAGGGCGACTTCGCCATCACCCTGGACGCGGAGAAAGCTTTTGATAATGCGAGTTTCGAGTGGCTTTCTCTGTCCATGGCCAAAATGGGTTTCTCCGGCCCCTTCTGTCACCTCATCAACGCCATGTACAAAACCCCCTCGGCGACCCTGGTGGCGGCCGGGATGCTCTCAGGAGAGTTCCGGCTCCACAAGGGGACGCGACAGGGCTGCCCCCTTTCCCCACTCCTTTTTAATTTAGCCCTTGAACCCCTCTCCAGACATCTCATCCAAGTAGCACCCCTCCACGGCATCAAAAGTGGCACACACGAACTCCGCTCCTCACTTTTTGCAGATGATGTCCTCATCTTCTCAGCGGACCCCTCCTCTGACATGCTCACCATCAAGTCAATTTTTGATGACTTCAGACTCTGCTCGGGCCTCCGAATAAATTATTCCAAAAGTGAAATTCTCCCTCTTGGCATCCGTCCCAAACCGCCCTGGTCCCAACATTCCATTTTTACCATAGCCACGTCCCACATCACTTACCTTGGCATAAAAATAGGCAAACTTCCCTCATCTCTATATCACCTAAACTACCCCCCTCTGATTGCTAAACTATCCCAAGAATTGTTGAACTGGTCAGATCTACCGTCAAAATGGTCAGCTTTGCCAGACTGTTATATCCACTGCAGACTATCCCACTTCTCGTACGCCATAAAGATGTTAAACTCATTGAATCGGCTATATCTAAATTCATCTGGCACGGCAAAAGGCCACGCATAGCTATGAAGAAACTCTTTCTCCCCAGACGCGAGGGCGGCGCTAGTCTCCCCAATGTTAGGCTCTACAATTTAGCATGTCTGTTAAGATTTAGTTTAGACTGGATATCTCAAGCCTCAAGATACTCGAACTACTCACTGGAATCTGACATGGTACACCCCCTCTCTCTGGCGGCCCTTCTGCACTGTAAATGGAAGTCAATTACCCCCAAACTCCAGCACAACCTGTTACTCAGGTTACTCAGGGACACGGTCATCGCCTGGAGGGAAACCAGGAAACTCCTCGGGCTGTCCCCCTTTGTGTCTCGACATCTCCCCATCCAAGGAAACCCCAACTTCCCCGCGGGTCTGGATCACAAACCCTTCCAAAGTTGGCAGGAAAAGGGACTCACACTATTTGCCTCTCTATGCGACATCTCAACTGGGCGACCTTTACCCTTTGCCACCACGGCGGAAACCTTTAAGCTGCCCAAAACGGATATCTTCCACTACTGGCAATGCGCCACCTACCTACGCTCATCATGCAACGACCCATGTAGGCGCTTCTCCCCCTCTTTCGTGGATCGGCTGCTCTCCGATGGTTCGTATTCAATCTCTGACTTATACAAACCCCTGCTCACCGGAACCTCGATACACCTGGCTGACACATCCGCGTCCAACTGGGGTAAGGACTTCCCCGACGATGATTTGATCCACAAATTGCTCCAAGGCTTCAACACAGTTATGCGTCTCACCCCCAATGAAATATGGAGAGAGAGAGCCAACTAAAGATCCTCCACCGGGCCCATATCCCCTTTCTTCACTCATCGCAAGACCCCAGCGGTGCCAGGTGCCCACTGTGCCTTCACCCAAAGCCCTCCCTGGCCCACCGCTTCTGGTCATGTTCTTTTATTTCAGCCTTCTGGGACCAAACCCTTGCCTACATCTTTAAAGTCACCCTACTGAAACTGCCTAAAGATCCACTCCTCCTCATTTTCAGATACTGGGACCCTCTCCTACTCCAGAGATCCCAGCAGGATGTCTCAGATGTCTCCACCGCTTCCACCCCCCCAGCCGCTCCACGGCCGTGTAAGGATTGGCCTTTACTCTGCTTCCTTGCTGCACGCAGGGTGATCCTGAGAAGCTGGATCTCCCCACACCCCCCGTCTGTCACCCAGCTTCAACGGGACCTTCTCCTCCTCCTCTACAGAGAAAGAGCCACTACAGACTTCACACGAGACACTGCACAATCCCGCTTCTTCTCAATCTGGCGACCCTTCATGGACTCAACGCTGTCTCAGGAGGACATAGCCACCTTTGAACAATCTTCTTTCACATACAAGTCCCCTCCTCCCCCGCCCTTGGGGGGAGTACCGTCACCACCCTCCGCCTTGGCCACCACTTATTCATAACAACTGTCGGCGACTGGAACACTGTCCACTCCCCCCCCCCCCCCCCCACCAGCGAAACCTCTGCAACCCCTCGGTGCCCCCCCCCCTCATGCAGAACTTGAACACTGTCCCCCTTATCGCGGGGCTACACTATATCTGCTATTTTTCTTTTCCCTTTTTTTTTTTTTTCTTTTTTTTTGAACTTCCCTGCTGTAATTGTGTTATGTTGTTCCTATATAATACATACCTTACATATACCCACCTCTCCTGGATCTGACCAGTTCATGTCCTAGTAAGGTACTTGTCCTCCCAATGCCCCTCCTAGCTGGGGGCATCGGGATCATTGTTGTATCTCATCATTCGTTTATATGTTGGTCAGGCACTCTGCCCCCCTTTCCTCTATAATTGCACTGCAGGCTCCAAGCCTCTTTCCCTCTTCGCTCCTCCCCCCCCCCCTGCTTTCCCCTTTATATCTTCTTTTCTCTTCCCTCCCCTTTCCCCTTTCTCCTTCTCGCCCTCCCTCCCCAGCCCTCACCCTCTCCCCCCCCATCCCTTGTTTATACGCATTCATTGCCCATGTTTTTGCTGTATGTTCATTTTGTCCTCTGTAAAATCCTAATAAAAACTTTTTGAAAAAAAAAAAAAAAAATATTGTAGCCATATAAAACCATAAACATGTATGACCCAATGCCTATTGTCTTTGATATTAGTATTAAGTTAAAATCATGACAAGTTTCACCCATTTGGCTTCTTCGGGGATGTTTTGTCCGCAATGACCTATAGACAAAGCAGCCCAATGTAGCGAAACATGTTGGGATTTTCAATATAATGGCACAACCATAAGTCATATGTATATATGGTTTCAATATTTGAATCAAATTTTTCTTAAATGTTGAACTTTCTTCCTTCATTTCCAAATACTTAAGGGATGCGGTGCTGTAGTCAAACGATTTACACAGACTATATTGTAACACACACACACACACACACACACACTTTAACCACTTGAGGATCACCCAACGCTGATATATGTTGGCATAATGGCACTGCTACGTTGTTTTTTAAGTGCCCAGCCGTGGGGCGCGCTCGCAACCCGGTCCGAAGCGCCGCGCCCGCGGGACCCGATCACCACCGCTGACCCATGATCGAGTCACAGGAGCTGAAGAACAGGGAGAGGCGAGTGTAAACAAACCTTCCCCGTTCTTTTATGTGGCTTGTCACTGATCGTCTGCTCCCTGTTATAGGGGACAATCAGTGACGTCACACGTCCAGCCACGCCCCCTACTGTAAGAATCACTCCCTTAGGGCACACTTGACCCTTTTGCGCCCACTTGTGGTTAACCCCTTTACTGTCATTGTAATTTTCACAGTAATCAGTGCATTTTTATAGCACTTTTCGCCGTGAAAATTAAATAAAAACCGCAGAGGTGATCAAATACCACCAAAAGAAAGCTCTATTGTGGGGGAAAAAAAAGGACAGCAATTTTGTTTGGGAGCCATGTCGCACGACCGCGCAATTGTCAGTTAAAGCAACGCAGTGCCGAATCGCAAAAAGGGGCCAGGTCCTTTACCTGCATAATGGTCCGGGTCTTAAGTGGTTAAACACCATTTAGTCCAGTCAGGACGGGAAGGGCCACACTGAGCACTTCAAGATTTTCTGTATTTCAGTCCTGACAAGCCAACATGTTTCAGCCACCGAGGGACAGACATTGGAGCTTTGGGGGGAAGCAGCACAGGGAGCATTGCCTTAGTAGTTTATTGAAGCTCTTTAATTAAATAAGCTGACAGCTGCTGTAATTAGAGTGCCCACAGCTTGGCCATACAGAGTAGGAGAGATGTGTGAATGGCAGGACTGGCTGTTGGAAATTACAAAAATATTCCTGGGAGGTAAAATCATTCACACGAGTATTTCAATTTGCCTAGAGCTCCACTGATGACTAGGAAGTAGTGAAACACTGTAGAAGATGCTGGGACTTGCAGTCCCTCCACAAACCCTTCTGTTCAGGTTCCCAGACTGCCGACATACAAAGACCTGACCCAATGAAACTGCAGAGCTTCTGTAATGGTGAACACCATGTATACAATCCATCAGTCTAGAGGTGCCGAGTGTCTGAGGGAACATTATACATAACAGAAGAATTCATATACACAGGACACCGGCCTAAAATGTACACCGTCACCGCAGCTGCCCCCGGGTTTCCCCGCTGCCGAACTCCACAGCTACATCAGTTACAGAGCCGCACTTATTAATGTGCACCAACAGATCAGACATTTCTCCAAATCTCTTAAATTTTGACTGCACTAAACCTCATGGTGGTCTACACGTTGGGGGAGGGGGGGGGGGGGGCTTTTAGCGGAAGGATCCAAGATCAAATTCCTTCCACACTATCTACATGGCGTCTATGTTCTCATTGGGTTTCCTCCAGAAGCCAATTTCCTTCCACAACAAAAACCCCCTAAATTGTGTCCTATTGTGAGGAAACAAATGAAGATCAGTTTGATGCTGCAATGTATAACAGAGCAATGTAATGCTACAAATAGGCTGTGGCATTAGAGTGTAAGCTCCTCTGAAGAGACCGGTGTGACCAACTCATTCGGTGAAGCACTACTGAATATATCAGTGTAATATACGAGGATACATTAGAGTGCAAGTTCCTCTGGTGCAGACAATGTGACTGGCTTAAAGTGGATGCAACCCCTCATATTATACCCAGTGAAGTGAACAGCCTCAGATGAGAGATGAAACAAATCCTCCTACATAAGTTTTACATGCATATCTGCTGCCTTAAGCTTGCTATATTCTTTAGTGCACATTGGATTAGAATGTTTTCTTCCCTTTTCAGCAGTGGGATGGGAGTCATGTCATACACTGACAGCTGATTGGAGGAAAGACACCCCCCCCCCCTCCACATAGGCAGAGGAAGGAATGTGCAGAGCTGTGCTGTGAATTGACCAGCTCTCTGCTAAATTATAGAACTCATCCCAACAAATTTTAGGCTGGTTTCATCTCAGTTGTCGGAGAACTTGTCAAAAACTATCATGCAGAGAACAGAGCAGCAGAATAGACATGGGACTTAGTGCTTTGTAAAGAGATAAGTAAACGCTACAGATATCTTTGCCTGGGTGAAATTTCATAAATCAGGTTTATAGCCACTTTACTTGAGATCCGCGCTATAGCCGAATGACGGCTTCAGCGCGGATCTAAATATCCAACACGCCATCAATTGACGGCATGTCACTAGTGCGTTCCCCGCGCGCTCCAGAGCGCGCCGCGGGGAAACTGTGTTGGCCGTGTCCCTTGGACACAGCCAATCACAGATCGCCGCGAACGGCCAATCAGAGTGGCCGTTTGCGATGCGACCTGTGGACGAATGAGAGATGATCTCATATGTAAACATATGAGATCATCTCTCATTGCCATTTTACAGAGACAGCGTCCTGTCTCTGGAGGAGGAGACCGATCTGTGTTCCTTGTACATAGGGACACAGATCGGTCACACCCCAGTCACCCCCCCTCCCCCCACAGTTAGAAAACTATGGTGAGACATTAGAGTGTAAGCTCCTCTGGTGCAGAGAATGATGTGACTGGCTCAGTGTTCTCTGTACAGCACTCCGGTGTATGTCAGCTATATATAGACGTATAACAGAGTGGGACGTTAGATTGCAAACTCTTCTAGAGCAGAGACTCAATTACTGGCTTAATGTTCTCTGTACAATCCTACAGTATCTTAGTGCTATACTGATGAATAAAAAGAGCAACTATGAGGGGGACATTAGAGTGTAAGCTCCTCTGGTGCAGAGGCTGGCTCAGTGTCCTCTGTACAGCACTGTGGTATAAGTCAGAGCTATAGAAATAAATGTAAAATAGCATATGACTGGGGGGGGGGGGGCACAGAGTGTAAGCTCTTCAGGTGAACAAACTTTAAATGGCTCAGTGTCCCCTGTACAGCGCTGTTGAATATGTCAGTGCTATATAAAATGTATACTAAATAGCGTGACTGCAGCTAGGCATCCAAGGGTAAGCTCCTCCGGTGCAAAGATTGATGCGATTGGCTCAGGGTTTCCTGTACAAACCTGCAGAGCTATATAAACTGCGACTTTTCCAGAATGTCCCCACAAGTCACTTTTTATTATAAATTTCTATAACATTTACTGCAGGGTTGTACTGGAAACCCTGAGCCAATCACATTAGTCTCTGTACCAAAAGAGCTTACACACCAATGTCCCCACTACAGAGACTGATGTGAATGGCTCAGTGTTCTCTGTACAGCCCTACAGTATATATCAGCTGTATGGAAGAATAAAAACATGTGATGGGACATTAGAGTGTAAGCTCCTCTGGTGCAGAAACTGATGTGACTGGCTCAGTGTTTTCTGTACAGCAGATGTACATGTCGGAGCTATACAAATATATAATAGTATGCGACTATGATGAGAACAAAGCGTAAGCTCCTCTGGTGCAGACACTGATGTGATTGGCTCAGTATAGCCCAGCCACGTTCTCTGTACTACCCTACAGTATATATCAGAGCTATATGCATGTATAATAAAACATGTGCTAGGGAGTGATAAAGGGACATTAGAGTGTAAGCTCCTCTGATGTGACTGGCTCAGTGTTGTCTGTACAGCACTGTGGTATATGTCGGAGCTATACAAATATATAATAGTATGTGACTATGATGTGGACAGAGTTATATAGTTAGTCAGGTTGAAAAAAGACACAAGTCCATCCAGTTCAACCATAAAAAAAAAAAAAAAAAAAAAAAAAACAAACAAAAAAATAAATAAAATAAAACACAGTACATCCCATACACCCAACTCCATACCCACAGTTGATCCAGAGGAAGGCAAAAAAAAGAGTGTAAGCTCCTCTGGTGCAGAGACTGATGTGACTGGCTCAGTATAGCCCAGGCTGTGATGTATTTGGATATCACTGTGCCATTAATGATATATTAGACTGATGTGTGAAAACTAGCATCCTCTGCTGCAGAGACCGATCCAAGCAGTTCTGAAGAAGATGGAGCTACAAGTTAATTCCAGGCGACAATATGCGACTAATGCGAGTCTGCAGATATTGATTTTGCAGAAACCAGATAAAGATCGGAACGATTGCCTATAACCAGAGCTCAAGCAGCACAGGGACACTGAAGTAGAATGTGTGCCATGAAAAGCTCCAGGTCACAACACAGCAGCTGACAATGGAGGAGAAGGGACAGATAAAGACAATGAACGGGCGCGGCCTGTGCATACTTCCAGCGATGACATCATGCAGGATGAGTCCGGACCCATCTGAGGAGGAGAGGCCTCCAAGTCGGGATGGTAATTGTTTCCAGATATGAAAGCCATTCAGAGACAAAAATGTGCTCATTATCTCAGCCGTAATGGCCTTTCTTTTGTTTACCTAAGAACTGGATATTTTTCTTTAGTCTGTCATCTTTTTTATTACTGTGGATTGATTCTAGGTAACACCTAACCAGCGGCGCTTAGACGCTCACCCCCCAGTGGGTATTTGGCGCCTAACCAAGCTTAAAATCAAATCACCTGAGTCACATGACACTGCAGGTTATAAACAGATCGACGGCAAGAAACAGCCACTATGAAAGGGGACCGTCACAGGAATCAAGAGTCCGTTACCCTCTATAAAAAATAAATAAAAAAATACAGCAACAAAGGCCTTTGCTTTTGTGCTTGTAATCTTAGAAAATAAAAATGTCCCTTGGTCTACTCTCCAGCATCTCCTCCAGGGATAGACCGGTGGCCTACACTCCAGCATCTCCTCCAGGGATAGACCGGAGGCCTACTCTCCAGCATCTCCTCCAGGGATAGATCGGTGGCCTACTCTCCAGCATCTCCTCCAGGGATAGACCGGAGGCCTACTCTCCAGCATCTCCTCCAGGGATAGACCGGAGGCCTACTCTCCAGCATCTCCTCCAGGGATAGACCGGTGGCCTACACTCCAGCATCTCCTCCAGGGATAGACCGGTGGCCTACACTCCAGCATCTCCTCCAGGGATAGACCGGTGGCCTACACTCCAGCATCTCCTCCAGGGATAGACCGGTGGCCTACACTCCAGCATCTCCTCCAGGGATAGACCGGTGGCCTACACTCCAGCATCTCCTCCAGGGATAGACCGGTGGCCTACACTCCAGCATCTCCTCCAGGGATAGACCGGTGGCCTACACTCCAGCATCTCCTCCAGGGATAGACCGGTGGCCTACACGCCAGCATCTCCTCCAGGGATAGACCGGTGGCCTACACGCCAGCATCTCCTCCAGGGATAGACCGGTGGCCTACACGCCAGCATCTCCTCCAGGGATAGACCGGTGGCCTACACGTCAGCATCTCCTCCAGGGATAGACCGGTGGCCTACACACCAGCATCTCCTCCAGGGATAGACCGGTGGCCTACACGCCAGCATCTCCTCCAGGGATAGACCGGTGGCCTACACGCCAGCATCTCCTCCAGGGATAGACCGGTGGCCTACACGCCAGCATCTCCTCCAGGGATAGACCGGTGGCCTACACGCCAGCATCTCCTCCAGGGATAGACCGGTGGCCTACACGCCAGCATCTCCTCCAGGGATAGACCGGTGGCCTACACGCCAGCATCTCCTCCAGGGATAGACCGGTGGCCTACACGCCAGCATCTCCTCCAGGGATAGACCGGTGGCCTACACGCCAGCATCTCCTCCAGGGATAGACCGGTGGCCTACACGCCAGCATCTCCTCCAGGGATAGACCGGTGGCCTACACGCCAGCATCTCCTCCAGGGATAGACCGGTGGCCTACACGCCAGCATCTCCTCCAGGGATAGACCGGTGGCCTACACGCCAGCATCTCCTCCAGGGATAGACCGGTGGCCTACACTCCAGCATCTCCTCCAGGGATAGACCGGTGGCCTACACGCCAGCATCTCCTCCAGGGATAGACCGGTGGCCTACACTCCAGCATCTCCTCCAGGGATAGACCGGTGGCCTACACTCCAGCATCTCCTCCAGGGATAGACCGGTGGCCTACACTCCAGCATCTCCTCCAGGGATAGACCGGTGGCCTACACTCCAGCATCTCCTCCAGGGATAGATTGGTGGCCTACACTCCAGCATCTCCTCCAGGGATAGACCGGTGGCCTACACTCCAGCATCTCCTCCAGGGATAGACCGGTGGCCTACACGCCAGCATCTCCTCCAGGGATAGACCGGTGGCCTACTCGCCAGCATCTCCTCCAGGGATAGACCGGTGGCCTACACTCCAGCATCTCCTCCAGGGATAGACCGGTGGCCTACACTCCAGCATCTCCTCCAGGGATAGACCGGTGGCCTACACTCCAGCATCTCCTCCAGGGATAGACCGGTGGCCTACACTCCAGCATCTCCTCCAGGGATAGACCGGTGGCCTACACTCCAGCATCTCCTCCAGGGATAGACCGGTGGCCTACACTCCAGCATCTCCTCCAGGGATAGACCGGTGGCCTACACTCCAGCATCTCCTCCAGGGATAGACCGGTGGCCTACACTCCAGCATCTCCTCCAGGGATAGACCGGTGGCCTACACTCCAGCATCTCCTCCAGGGATAGACCGGTGGCCTACACTCCAGCATCTCCTCCAGGGATAGACCGGTGGCCTACACTCCAGCATCTCCTCCAGGGATAGATTGGTGGCCTACACTCCAGCATCTCCCCCAGGGATAGACCGGTGGCCTACACTCCAGCATCTCCTCCAGGGATAGACCTGAAGAAAAAAAACACTGTACTTTAGGGTACACTAGGTTTGCATAGGGAAAGGACTCTTAGGAGATGTAGTACTGGGGTGTGCCTTTGTCGATAAGGGATTTAGGGAACGCTTCTGATCCCACTTACCAGCCGCTGTCCCTGCAGAAATTTTTATATACATTTTTGTTCTACATTCAGCTGATGATTCATCGGTTAAACAGGGCGTAATCTACTGCCTTTTTTTTGACCCGCAAGGTAAAGGCATAATGTGCTAGTACGCACCGCATACTAGCACATTATGTGAAACTTGAAACTCAATGCTTTATTACTGGATGGATCCATCTTCCTTTCCTGGTCTGCGGACTCGGCTGTACAACTAGCTGTAGCCACGTGAGGTCACTCCTGCACGCGGGCGCTGCCGTGGCACAGTGGCCATTCCTTCAGACGGTGACATATACAGTAAATGTCTCCTAAACTGCACACGTTTAGGAGATATTTTTTAGTACCTATAGGCAAGCCTATAACATGGCTTACCTACCTATAGGCAAGCCTATAACATGGCTTACCTATAGGTACAAATAATCAATATAAGTTTACAACCACAAGAATGCGGAATACCAGTTTACCGATCCGCTCCTTAGAAATCAGATAAATACAGTATTTTTAAAGGCAATATAAATAAAACATGAAATAAAATGCATAAAAAGTGCATACAAAAAAAAAAAAAAAAAAAAAGGTAGGACATGCCTGAAAAACGCATCAACCGCAAAGATGTGAATCTAGACGCGATTTCTTATTGGGAGCATATCACCAAAATCACATTTTGGTTGCAGGGTTTACCTGAAATTTGCACCTTAAGGCCTATACACACACACACACGATAGGACTTTGACAACAAATGTCCGCGGACCTGTTTGAGCGAACAATCCGACCGTGTGTACGCTCCATCGGACAAACTTTCGCTTTTTTTTAAAACGGACAAATGTTTGCTGTGAGACAAACTTTCCAGGAAAAAATAAATAAAACATTTCCTACGTCGGCTAATCCCATCGTGTGTACACAAGACCATCTGGCTAAAGTCCAAAGTAGAAAAACGCATGCTCAGAACCAATGCTAAATATCAGGCAACAGAAGAAGTTGCCCACAGGGTGGCGGTAAAGAGCAGAAAAACCACGTGATTTGGTGAAAAAGTCCTGCCGTGTGTATGCAGAACAAGTTCATGGCCAACGCCCTTCGGACCAAAATCCACGGAAAAGTCTGGTGGTGTGTATGAGGCTATAGGCAGACTTCTGGAAAAATCAGTGAGCCAATCACACGAGCAAGAAAGGTTTCTGGCGGGCGTTCTGCGTACACAAACACCTAAAGGTAGCCATATTGCATTTTCCAAAAAATTAGAGCTGCAGATTGAAAAGGAAAAGGAATTTTTAATTACAATGACAACTTCTGTTGCAATTGTATACGCTATATTTGCCATTTTTCCCACAAAAGTAGAATCTCTTTTAAAATCTCCTGTTTCAGAAAAAGAAAAAAAAAAGGGGGGGGCGCGACACAGTCACGCTTTTAAAGTGTATATGGTGTGCTAATTCTTCACATGTGGTGGTGAGAGCAGCAATTTTAAGGAGAGCTGAGCAGCCCTCATACTTCCTCTATGAAAGGGCAATGTAAATTGGAGGCTCTCTGCAGTCAGTAGATGGGCACAATGCCAAGCTGGAGTCTGATGAATCATGGAGACCACAGACGATCGAGGGATACGAGAGAACCGAAGACAACCTGCAGGAAAGGTGTGGTCTGATTAAAGTACGCAGAGGAAATGATAAGGTACACTCTCACTGACTACACCCACCCTTCACAGCGCCATATCCGCTGAGGTGAGATCGCAGGTACAACATTCTACCCAGCAAACTCACTGAGGAGCCGCTATGGATCACTAATGAAGATATTCATATTTTGCAATCTCATCGATGTTGCCATGAAGGGGAGAGTAGCCGGGTAAATGCCAACAGTGTTTTTAATGAGTGCAAGACTTTAAAATCTTTTTCCTATACAGTATTTGTAATGGTGTATAGATTACACCACGGGTCCCCATTCATCCCCAATGGTGGTCTGCACCACCCTGGATGGCTAGGTGCCGCCATGAGTACAAACGGCAATGTAACATGCGCATGACCAAGAGGATCCGACTGGGACATTTTAGCTGCAAAGCTTCAGAGGACCACCAAGTGAGGGAATTCATGACGGGACTGAAGGAAAATACTGAATCACTAGATTTATGGAAGAAATATGCATTTTCTTGGTAGAGAGATTCCGATAAGCCCCCTGAATGTACACCCCACAGTCCAGGGTTGTGGTGAAGAGGTCATTGTCCCCATCAATAAGGGGACATGGTGCTTTTGGGTGGGGTGGCAGAGCCGAAGTGTCTGGTATGGTTTTGGGAAGGGGGGGGGTTGCCCCCATACCGGTTTTCTTGCGATTTTGCATGGCTAACATTGCACACACTTTACTTCAGAGCACAAATAGCATGCCACAAGTTGGATCAGTTAAGATGGTGATCTGATTTGCATTTAATTCTATGGGCTGAAATTGCACCCAAGTTGGAACAGTTAAAGAGTGGGGGGGGGGCACCTAGGCGACTCCTCTCGCCCTAGGCAGCCCCTCCCTGCCAGTTATCTTTTGGAAAACACAGGTCACAGAAGATTGGCCAATGGCAGAGCGGCTCGCGTATGCAGTGTGCGCCTGGCCGTGAAGCCGCAAGCTGTGTGACCACAGTATATATGACAGCGCCAAGGAGAGGGGGAGAGGTGCGGGGCTCCATGCGGCCGCATTGCTGGACTGTAGGACAGGTAAAGTTTATTACAAGTCAGCAGCTATGCCTTTTATAGCTGCAGACTTAAAACAAAAAAAACGCGTGGAACTCCGCTTTAAGACGGCTCTCATAGGCAAATCATTGTTTTTTTACATGTCATGCGACATGCGCTCTCAAAGTTGGAGCACATGTCACACACCAGGCCTGAGAAAAGGGGGTGTGAACCAGGCTTTAAAAATGGGTGTTCCAGGCTTTTTTTATGTTTATTAAAAGTCAACAGCTACAAAAAGTGTAGCTGCTGGCTTTTAATAAAACAGACACTTACCTGCTCCTCGGTTCAGCGACACGCCGGGCGGAGCTCCGCTCCTCTTCTCCAGCCGGGGGTCTTCATTCCTAGTGTGGGAATTCGATCGCGCATGTGCAGTGAGTGCCCGGCCGTGAAGTCGAAAGCCATCAGGGCACTCACAGCTCTGTGAGTGGTCAGACGATCGCCTGGGACCTGTCATGTGTCCCAGGGATCTCCTACAGGGAGGGGCCGCCGTAGGCGATAGGACGCATCGCCTAAGCGGACACTAGGTGGAAGGAGGAAGTGGGACAGGAAGTCCTACTGAAGCCCCCACTTCCCCACAAAAAAAAAAGTTACTTGCCAAATGTGGCATGTAAGGGGGCAAGGAGTGGATTAAGCGGAAGTTACACTTTTGGGTTTAAATCCGCTTTAAGTTGTGTGAGAGGCCGAGCAATGGACAAGGCCGCACCCGTTGAACATCTGGTGACTTCTGGAACACCCCCCCCCCCCCAAAGCCAAAGAGTCCGAAAATAAAATTCTGAATAAAGTTTTTCATAAGCAAATGTGCCCGATGAACAAGGCTGATTGTGACACATTAGAAATGCATGTTTTTACATGCTAAATTATGAAAAGTGCCATAAAAACAACCCGAGCAGGAATGCTGTGAATGTTAAGAAACATAGTAAACAAGAAAAGCTGGCTGTCAGTAAGAAAAGGATGAGACTTCCTGGAGGTCAGGGGTCACTCAGACTGAATGGCGGAGGAATGTGGGTGCAGACGGCCCATTACTCCCATAACTCTCAATGCTGAACAGGCAAGCAGGTAGCGCAGGAGGCTCGGGTCACATGACAGCGTGGGAAACTACAGAACACAAGCCAGCTCTGTTCATTAAGAGAAACCTCCCAACACTTCAGAAGATTGTTCTGCATTCAGAAAGAATCGCTGTTAACTCTTTAGAGTAAACCTTCCTGGCTCTTAACATGTGAATGAGCACAAATTCCCAGCAAACCATTTTTTGGACAGAAAGGGAGATGTTTAGAATATCAGGGTATTTGTGTCTTCATGCAATTTCAGCCAATCATTCCTTTTCCTATTGGGACGTGAAGTCAGAAACAGGAGGTGCATAAAAGTACTACCGTGTTTCCCCCGAAAATAAGTCTGGGTCTTACATCAATTTTGGCAACAAGAGACACAGTAGGGCTTATGTTTGGGGTAGGTCTTACCCCAAAAATAGGTGCAGGAACAGTAGAAGGGTCTTAAAGGGGCATTAAGTACCAGTATTGCATTACATACAGAGTGCAGGGTTTAGGTGGTTACACACAGTGCAGAGCTGTCACTTGTAAACACAGAAACCGGAATTGTGTTTACATGCGATTGTGGTGAGCGGGCACCAAAGGGTCTGAGCCAGAGGTGGTGGAACAGAGTTCCCCCTGAAAAAAAAAGCCCTGTCTTA
Source organism: Rana kukunoris (assembly GCA_029574335.1). NCBI lineage: Eukaryota > Metazoa > Chordata > Amphibia > Anura > Ranidae > Rana > Rana kukunoris. The sequence goes on from CM056052.1 coordinate 38,390,037, forward strand.
CCACACAGTGTATATTGCAACCCTTCTGGAAAATAGCGTTAGGTCTTATTTTCGGGGTAGGTGTTATTTTCAGGGAAACAGTAGAAAAAACAAATAATGCACCACAGTTTTTAAAAATATTTTTTTGTACTCCCCTTAAACTCCTTTCTCTTCTCGTCTTCCAGGACAGCATCAGACATGGGGTTGCCCCCCTTAAAGGTGCTCCTCCAGGACTCCCATTTCAGTTTGTGTTTCCTGCCGGACAGGGCCTACGGCCAGATCACCCTGAACACATCCGATCTCGTCTGATCTCGCTGTCCTGTGTGAGCTCCTGTTTGTACATTCTCCTGCCTAGGGCTGTGGGTCTCCACTGCTAAGGCTCGGGGAGAGCGGGACCTCTGTGGAGGTCATGACTCTTTTCCTCGCTGGGGAGGGCTGGTGCCACACGGGGATATTTGCAGGGGGGCCACGTGGTCCAGCTATTCCAAAGCTTTATTGCCTGGAATGGTTTTCCAGTAAGGAGCAGGGGTTTGGACAAAAAGTCCTCCAGGCAGTAGTCCTGCTCTAGCAGGGCAAGTTTCTTGCTCATCTGAGAGGCTGTCCTGGAAGACGACATGTAAAATGTATCGAGATGAAAACTCACCTAAGCTCTACTGCTATATAGTATAGTTGGTGTGTAGCGTAGTCGGTGCTCTGGCTAATTAAGCTCACAAGTGATTCATACAAAGTACAGGCCGGCAACACGACAGCTTCTCCATATAAAATATTTATTGAAGTGTTACAGCAGCAACATCGAAAAAGTTGACGCGTTTCGGCCTTAAAGCTTTGATGAAGGCCTAAGGTCGAAATGCGTCAACATTTTTTGGATGTCACTGCTGTAATGCTTCAACAAATATGTTCTATAGAGAAGCTGTCGTGTTGCCGGCCTGTACTTTCTATGTCAAACTTATGTAGGAGGATTTGTTTCATCTCTGCATCATCTATGGCTGTTCATTCACTGGGTATATGGAGCGTACGTTAACCGATAATGTGCCTTCATTTTTTTTTTACAAAAAGGGAGCTGAATTCCAAGGATTCAACTACAACCTATCTGAACCCAAGAAGAATGTAGTATATTGTGGCTTACTAGTGCTTAGATGTGAGCGCTGCATTTGTTTTCTTTTTGCCTGGTGATCCTATAACACTTCCTGTCTTGGGGTGACAACACTCACTCACCACACTGTACCTATGGAGGAACAGTTGTCACCCCAGGGCAAAAAATATTTTAGTACTATAGAACACTTTCCCCTCTTATTCAAAAGATAGGGGGGGGGGGTTCTAGAATCCAAGAAGAGAACTGGGAAAAATGCTCTTATAGAAAGATCAGCTTACTGGATTTCTGTCAGGATTGACATGTAGCTCGTCTGCACTTCTCAGATAAAGAATTTTCAGTGGTGCGATTACGTTCTGTGTTGGGGCTACAACTGTTTTTATCCAACATGGATTGTAAGGTACGCATGCTGTAAGGTACGCATACTGTCCTCTGTAGGACCACCATGAATGAGCAGCAATTCTGGTATCAGTGACAACAGACTCCACACTCCTCCTGTAACGGTTACATGACTGTGTCCAATTTTACCCTATAAAACCCATTTGTTCCTCCTGTGTGCTGGCTTAGCAGAAAGTCCATCCGTGCAATGCCCACACTAAGAACAGAGCGGTCAGCACAGGCCTCTCCCTTACTGCAGGGACTGAATGAGGTTGGGGGGGGGGGGTTCTCTAGGGACTAAAACAAAAGGCAGAAAAGACAGTATTGATAGGAGCAGCAGGGAAAATAAATACATTACATAGATGACAATCCAGGGAGCCACAAAGACAGGTTTTCTGCTGCTATGAAACAAAAGGCTGTGTTTGGGCCCTGAGCAATTTATTGCAGCACATAGAAATCAATGGAGACATTTCTGCATGGCCAGCGTGGACTGTGTCACCAACGTCACCGCCGGCTGCTTAAAGGGAAACCAGACTGGATTCTCAGTGAGTGCACATCAGACTAATCAATGCACAGGGGAATTCTCACTTACTGTAACAATTTACCACAAAATATTGGGGACTATGTAGTACGTCGCAATGTGCTGCAAGGACATGCACCTCAATGCAATGTTATGGTGGCTTACAGCGCATTATGTAAAACTTTAGATGCGCTGTGTACATATGCACCGTATCTGAGCAGGCCTCCCTCCTGTCACAGTAGTATGTCACAATTCATTGGAAAACCATAGACTGGAATGAAGTGTTTATTTTTTTTGCGTGTTTTTTTCTCATCACAAAGCGCACCCCCCCCCCCCCCAACAGTTGCCAGCTTGCCCCCGTTTTAATATGGGGGCTATTTAGGAGACCTTCAAGCTTGTGGCACCCATTGTCGCCCCAAAAGCAATCTGTAGTGGATTGCTTTGCAAAACACATTTGACGGGTGGTGAGGAGCCAATAGGTCTGGTCCAACTAAAAATTGCAACCCAGCGAGCTGCAGCACCATACAATGCACAAAGTGGCAAGGCGGTTGTGGTGCAGCACCACCCAAGGCTGAAACACTGTGCAGCAACCGCATGCATTGCACATAGTTACAACACGGCTCCGTACACGTAAATGGGTTGGTTGGCAGTACTGCCCACTGAATGAGACATGTGTACAGCCCTGAGCAGCTGAACAGCCTTCTTTAAATGGGTGGTCAGGCTCAACCGCCTGCTTTTACTGCCTCCTAGTTGCCCATGTGAGCACTCTTATGTTTACATTAGAGCTACACGATTAATCGTTAATCAAAATCGCAAGTCCCCCCCCCCCCCATCTTCAAAAAAAGCACGTCACGGTTCTTGTTAAAGGGCAGAGTTCTCACAGCTGGAAAAAAATCCAGGCAGCCTGCCAAGTTTTACCACCACAACACATGAATACGCTACTAGAAACAAAGTATCTTTTCCTTCTTTCAAAGGAAAGAACTTGTGTAGATGAAGGAAGTTTAAACCATTTAAAGAATCAAGATTTGTTGCTTACAAGTAAATGATTTTCTGCTAGAAAATTTGAAACACCCAAACATAATATATATTTTTCTCCCTAGAGAATAAAATGGCAGTTGTTGCAATATTTCACACCGTATTGGTGCAGCGGTCTTTTAAATGTAATTTATTTTAAATACACTTTAATGAACCAAAAAAAAACACATTAAAGTTAACCCAATTTTTTTTGTACAATGTAAATTATATGACACAGTGAGAATCGTGATCTTTATTCTAAGCAAAAAATAACGCAATTCTTATTTTAGCCAAAATGGTGCATCTCTAGTTTACAGCTGTTTTAAAGATCTGAAAGCTTAGTTCTGTAACCCACGTTTGCATTAACCACTTAAGGACCTGCTCATGTACATTTACGTTGGTACTTTAAAGACGGATATCTCGGTAACGGCAGCAGCTGCTGCCACAACCGAGATATCCATCTTTAGTGTGAGCGGTCCTGTAAAAGAGAACGGTGGTCTCCGCGGCAAATCACCGGTGTCGGGAGAGGCCCCCCCCTTCGCTGCTTACCGGAGCCGTTGGTAGCGGCGGAAGCGATCGGTCTTCAGCCTGCTGTGAGGGGATGCGAGTGAGGGCAAAATGGCCCCCACCTGTCAGCATAGCAGGGCGGAAGTGACGTCAAAACATCAGTTCCACCCATGCTTCCTAAAGGCACATTTTTTCAAATTACAACATTTCCATTATTTTTTTTATTTTGTTTGCATTTTAGTCTAAATATGAGAGGCGAGGTCTTTTTGACCCAATATATTTAAGAGGACCTATCATGCTTTTTTCTATTACAAGGGATGTTTACATTCCTTGTAATAAGAATAAAAGTGATCAACTTATTTTTCCAGTGTAAAAAAAAAAAAAAAAAATGTTTTTTAAAGTGTCCCAACGAGCTCACGCGCAGAAGCGAATGCATACGTGAGTAGCACCCGCATATGAAAATCGTGTTCAAACCACACAAGTTATCACTGCGTTTATTAGAGCGAGAGCAATAATTCTAGCCCTAGACCTCCTCTGTAGCTCAAAAGATGCAACCTATAGTATTTTTTAAACGTCGTCTATCGAGATTTTTAAGGGTAAAAGTTTGACGCCATACCACGAGCGGGCGCAATATTTAAGCGTGACATGTTGGGTATCATTTTACGCGGCGTAACATTATCTTTCACAATATATAAAAAAATTGGGCCAAAATTATTGTTGTCTTATTTTTTTTATTCAAAAAAGTGAATTTTTCCCAAAAAGTGCGCTTGTAAGACGGCTGCGCAAATACGGTGTGACAAAACGTATTGCAATGATGCAAATTTATTCTCTATGGTGAGATAGATATATATATATATATTTCTAATGTTTGGGGGTTTTAAGTAATTTTCTAACAAAGAAACGGTTTTAAAAAAACACCAAATCTGAAAAACACCCAAGGTCCTTAAGTGGTTAAAAGATCACACAGACTTTCTTTGTACAACAATGCTGTGAATTCACCACCACAATGTCAGTGAAGAAAACAGACCGGATCCCCAGAGCTCCCGGGACGCAGTGTGTTAAGACGACAAGTGCGGTGGCACCACAATGAGCCTTGTGTGCAGACTTCAATAGTCATCAGTCCAGCAAGCTACTGGGGGAACTGAACGCCTATATTTTCCTCCTATCAGCATCCTGCGGTCAGGATAAACTTCCCTTATATACTCACAGGAAGCCACCAAACTCAATGTACAAAGCAGATTTTCAGATGGGAGACTTACAAGGAAACGATAACCTCTAGTGACACTTCTGCCCAAAGTCACAACCTACACGGCAAAACTATTTTATCCGGTGACCATGGAAAATCGAAGGGTTAAATCCCTGGTCACCGCCCCTAGCATTGCAGGAGCCACACTACACAGCAATCCACAACAAGCACAACACACCGCCAATGTCAGCCAGCCTACAAGGGGACATGTACCAAAACATACTCCGCTTCTAAGGCAATTACTGTACAAAATGTATTAAAGGGTTGTAAAGGCTCATGATTTTTGTTCTTATTTTCATGCATTCTATACATGAAGATTAACCACTTCAATACCCAGTCATAGTCAAATGACGTCCTGGGCTTTGTGTGGTGATATCTGAATGATGGGGGCAGCTAGAGTCATCATTCAGATATTCTTTAGTGCCGGCGATTTTGTGCACCATAAGAATGATCGTAGTGGCGGTTCCGCCGCTTGATTGTTCTTGTAGGCGACGGGAGGGGACATCCCCCCTCCCGCCACCATCCAGTGCTTCTCCCGTGCCATCGGGGGCCTGGAGAAAGAATCGCCCAGCGCAGGCTAGTAAGCATAGAGATGACTGGTGACCATCTCTATGACCGTGGGAGGCCCAGCGCGATGTGATGAAGTCATGCCCGGGAACCCAGAAGTAAAAGCAGCAATTGCGGCTAGTAAGCAATACTAACCATGAGATCGGTGAAATTTTTTCACGATCTCATGCATTCCAGCCTGGAGGAGATGTGGGGATCTTGTTGACCCCACATCTCTCCATAAAGAGAACCTGTCACACACATTTCCTATTACAAGAGATGTTTACATTCCTTGTAATAGGAATAGAAGTGTAAATAAAATAAAAAAATAAAAAATTTTAAATGCCCCTGTCCCCCGTAGCTCACGCGGAGAAGCAAACGCACACATAAGTCCCACCCACATATGAAAACGCCGTTCAAACCACACGTGAGGTATTGCCACATGCGTTAAAGTGCCAGCAACAATTCTCGCACTAGGAACTCCTCTGTAAATTTAAACTGGTAACCTGTAAACAAAATTCAAAGCGTTGCCTATGGAGATTTAACCCCTTCCATACTGGGCATTTTCACCCCCTTCCTGCCCAGACCAATTTTTAGTTTTCAGCGCTGTCGCACTTTGAATGACAATTGCGCGGGCGTGCGACATGGCTCCGAAAAAAAAATTGACACCCTTTTTTTCCTCACAAATAGAGCTTTCTTTTGGTGGTATTTGATCACCTCTGCGGTTTTTATTTGTTGTGCTATAAAACAAAAGAAAGCAACAACATTGAAAAAAAAAAAAAAAAAAACACAATATTTTAATTTTTTTTTAACATTTCCCCCCCCCCCCCCCCCCCTCAGTTTAGACAGATACGTATTCTTCTACATGTTTTTGGTAAAGAAAAAAAAATTGATCGGTTTGGGCAAAAGATCTAGCGTCTACAAAGTAGGAAATAGAATTATGGCATTTTTTTTTTTTTTTTACTAGTAATGGCGGCGATCTGCGTTTTTTTTGTGACCATGACATCGGACACTTTTGACACATTTTTGGGGCCATTCACATTTACACAGCGATTAGTGCTATAAAACTGCACCGATTACTGTGTAAATGTGACTGGCATGGAAGGGGTTAACACTAGGGAGGCACTGAAGGGGTTAAATATGTTCCCTAAAGTGTTCTAACTGTAGGGTGGAGGGACTCGCAAGGGGAGGAGATCGATGTGTGTTACTCTGTACTGGGAACACACATCTGTCTCCTCACCGCTGACAGGGCTTGGATTTGTGAGTTTACACACACAGATCCATGGTTCTGCCGTGATTGCCTGGCGGTCATCGCGACCGCCGGCCGCGCGCCCCCTAGTGGCCCAAAAAAGCAAGGACATCATTTTTCTATGGCTCGGTGGGGAAGTGGTTAAGTACCGAAGTTTGGCGCCATTCTATGGGTGTGCGCAATTTTAAAGCATGTTAGGTATCTTATTTACTCGGTGTAACATCTTTCATATTTTACAAAAAAATTGGGCTAACTTTACTGTTATTTTTTAATACATGAAACAATTTTTTTTCTCAAAAAAAAAAAAAAGGCGTTTGAAAAATTATTGCGCAAATACCGTGCAAGCTAAAACGTTGCAATGACCGTTTTATTCCCTAGGGTGTCTGCTAAAAAAAATAAAAAAATAAATAAAAAAACAATGTTTGGGGGTTCGAGTAATTTTCTCGCAAAAGAATTAGGGTTGTCCCGATACCACTTTTTTTTAGGGCCGAGTACAGATACTTTTTTTCAAGTACTCACCGATACCAAAATACCAATACTTTTTTTTAAATGTGTCCACAGATGCAGCCATGCCCCCCCCCCCCACACAGATGCAGCCATGTCCCCCCCCCCCCCCACACAGATGCAGCCATGCCCGTCCCCCCCCCACACACAGATGCAGCCATGTCCCCCCCCCCACACACAGATGCAGCCATGTCCCCCCCACACACACACAGATGCAGCCATGTCCCCCCCCCACACACACACAGATGCAGCCATGTCCCCCCCCCACACACACACAGATGCAGCCATGTCCCCCCCCCCACACACACACAGATGCAGCCATGTCCCCCCCCCCCACACAGATGCAGCCATGTCCCCCCCCCCCCCCCACACAGATGCAGCCATGTCCCCCCCCCCCCCCCACACACACACACAGATGCAGCCATGTCCCCCCCCCCACACACACACACACACAGATGCAGCCATGTCCCCCCCCCCCCCCCACACACACAGATGCAGCCATGTCCCCCCCCCCCCCCCACACACACAGATGCAGCCATGTCCCCCCCCCCACACACACACAGATGCAGCCATGTCCCCCCCCCCCCACACACACACAGATGCAGCCATGTCCCCCCCCCCCCCACACACACAGATGCAGCCATGTCCCCCCCCCCCCCACACACAGATGCAGCCATGTCCCCCCCCCCCCCCACACACAGATGCAGCCATGTCCCCCCCCCCCACACACAGATGCAGCCATGTCCCCCCCCCCCCCCACACACATGCAGCCATGTCCCCCCCCCCACACACATGCAGCCATGTCCCCCCCCCCACACACATGCAGCCATGTCCCCCCCCCCCCCACACAGATGCAGCCATGTCCCCCCCCCCCCCCACAGATGCAGCCATGTCCCCCCCCCCCACAGATGCAGCCATGTCCCCCCCCCCCACAGATGCAGCCATGTCCCCCCCCCCCCACAGATGCAGCCATGTCCCCCCCCCCCCCACAGATGCAGCCATGTCCCCCCCCCCCCCACAGATGCAGCCATGTCCCCCCCCCCACACAGATGCAGCCATGTCCCCCCCCCCCCCCACACAGATGCAGCCATGTCCCCCCCCACACACAGATGCAGCCATGTCCCCCCCCACACACAGATGCAGCCATGTCCCCCCCCCCCCACACAGATGCAGCCATGTCCCCCCCCCCCACACAGATGCAGCCATGTCCCCCCCCCCCACACACAGATGCAGCCACGCCGCATCCCACCGCTTAGTTAATACGGCCGGGGAACATTACAGGTTTCATTTGAATAGCTGTAGTGTTTCCTGCCGCACCGCGTATAGACACTCCCCCTCGCTTGGGATTGGACAGATCACCCGTCCAATCCCGAGCAAGGGGGAGTGTATTCGGCCAGGCATCGGGGGCATTTGCGGTATCGGGACAACCCTAAAAAGAATGAGGATTTGTACATGGAGAGAAGTGCCAGAATAGGCCGGTATTGAAGTGGTTAAAATTACATGCACAACAACGGCACATGATTATGGCGGCCGCCGACACCAACGCTGGGGTTATTGTACTACAACTTCAGTGTGCATTGTGATACACTAAAAAAAAAATGCAACAGGAACAAGGTTTTGGCACGGAGGTAGGAAAATGTGCTGCTATTGTGTGGCCCCCATGGCAACTATTTTGTTTCCCCCATCATTTTTTCTATTGTTGGCAATGATCACCAAGACAAGCAGAGGGCATATCAAAGCAATAAAGACCTGACAGGGGTTCTAAACACTTCCCATCGCAATTAACCCACCTTTCCCCGTCTCCCCTGCCAGTCTCTTCAGCCACTGGCAGAAAAGAATGGAACCCCCGAGTAAGCTCCAGGTCAATCCAGTCAAAGCTTACACAGGGCTGAGGGTTCTCACCATGTGACCATCCTGAACCATCACCAATGCTTTTGTGATACATCAATAACTCAGCTGCATATCATGTAAACATACAAAGGGCAATAGCCAGGCAATGTCTATGGTGAATTCTACATATACAGGCTTTCTTGTGTAAAATGGAGATGAGAGAAGACCCTTGTAAGGGAAGATCTCACCACTGACAGTTGGTTGAAGAATGCCAGGCATGCTGTAGAACTCGGTTTTCTGAGGTGGTGGGGGGAGATTCTCAAACATTCCTCAGCCATGAAGTCACCTTGTCCAGGGATTACCCTTGAGGCCGTCTCTCGTCAGGAATTATTATTTATAGTAAATTCTGCAGCTCACTGCCTGCAAAATCAAGATTTCCAAAAAGAAAGCAAGACACAACCCCAAGAACGAGATCACTTGTGAAGGTCAAGTACACCTGCCAATGCTGGGACCACTGTGTGTCCAGTCCTGTCCTCGTGAAGCCTTAAAGTAAACCTCAAAAGAGAAATAAGGAGGCCGCCATTTCCGATCTGCCTCCATAATACTACAAGCTCTTATGGTTACCCAAATGCTTCAATACTCGAGTCGTTACCTCAGCACAAGCATACAGCTTTGCACCAAGTGAGCGTCTATGCAAAATCCACTGCGCAAAGCAACATTACAGGCCGTCCCTACAACGCGAGGGCCAGGTGCGGTTCCCATAGGTTTACCAAGGTTGTACCGATTCAAATGCATGGCTCTTAAAACCCTTAAAAATAAATTATTGTGAACCTTTGCTTAAAACATTGACTGAAAAATCTGAAAATAAAGTAGATAAGGCAACAGTGATTTCTCCATAGGGCAGGCCATAGACTGAGCGGATTTCTTTCCTGCAACCACGGGGGGTGGCAGATGAAGCTGACGCCACCGAAGACAGTGATTATTGCCAACGGTTGAAACGGTCGGTAGCGATATTCATATGTAAAATCAAGCAGGCTAGTTGAACCCAAGTAAAACCAATGAATCAACTTTGTTACAATCGGCCGCCATTTTATTCCCTAGGGTGTCTGCTAAAAAAAACAATGTTTTGGGATTCTGCATAATTTTCTAGCAAAAGAATGATTTGTATATGTAGGAGAGAAGTGCCAGAATAGGCCCGGTATTGAAGTGGATAAGGGCACTAGCAAAAAAATAAATAAAAAAAAACTGGACTTACAAAGTGGGGTAGGGTTTTTGGCGGGCTGCCCGCCCAAGCATGTACATAAAAGTGGTTCTAAAGGCTAGACATGTTATGTCTTAATGCACTCCCTGCAAGATGGTAAAATAAAAAATAAAAAAGTCCCACTAGTTGCATCACCCCCTCATCTCTTTATACCCAGCACTGTGCCCGTCTGTAGCAGTACAGGTCTCTACCATCACAGACTCAGACTGCAGTGGGAATCATTGGTTCCTGCTGCCATCAACTCATGTGAGCAAAGTGGGACCAAGCCACGTTGTGTGTCGATGCCTGGCTCAGAAGCGAGCCTGCAAGTGTGCCACCCTAGGAAGAGGCATACTATGGTGGCACACAAGAGCCAAAAGCACCAGAGGGGGACCCAAGAAGAGGCAGTTCCTGGCCTGCTCCGAGTTATACCTACTTGTCCAATGCAAGGGACATTCGTCACACTGACCACCAATGTAGGAGACATTCTTCACACTTTACTACCATGCCAATGTACGGAATGAATGAAAACTTATATAGCGCAGCACATGCAAACTTAATCGCCTCTGGGCGCTTGTTCCTGTCTCCTTTGATATCAAAAGAGATGAGTCTTGATCTTTCTCCTGAACGCTAAGTGGTTCTCCTCCAACCAAATGCTGGTTGGTAAAGCGTTCCATAGTCTGGGACCTTGGACCGCAAATCTCCTTTGGACTTGTAGTTGGCTTTCGGTATCTGGAGATTTTGATTGGTGGATCGCAAAACGCGATTGGGATTATGAGCTTTTATTTTTTCGCATAGATAATGGGGAGCATTCCCATGGATACATCTATGCGTTAGAGTGCTTTAAAAGTGATTCTGTCTTTTACTGGTAACCAGTGAAGGGATCTCAGTGAAGGTGAGATTGATTCCCAAGGTTTTTTTCCAGTCACAAGTCTAGCGGCCGTATTTTGGACGACTTGTAGACGAGCGATTTGGTACTTGGGGAGTCCGAGGTAAAGGGCATTTGCATAGTCCAATCTTGAGTTTAAAATTGCTCCCACCACGACCGCTATGTCTTCTTTGGGAATATAAGGAGTAAGTCTGCGTACTATGAGCTTTAGATAGATCTAGTAATTATCAGGGGTTCTCCAACATCAGAAAGTCATTTCAAGGGTTCCTCAGTGTTAGAAAGGCTGAGAATGCCTACTTTAGAATAAAACAGCTTATTTTAGATTTAATATCCCCAAGTGCTCGAGTTCCTCCATACCAAACCATGTCTTTATGGAGCCGGTCTTCGGACAGTTATGCCGAAACAGAAAAGGACCTTGACCAAACCCTTGCCACAAGGTTGGACGGGTACAATAGTCTACAATGTCTTTGTATGCTGTAGTATTAGGAACACTATTCACTGGAAACTCCCAATCAGTTAGGGGGGGGGGGGTGGGTGTCACATATTTGGTCTTATATCGTATATTTTCCAGGAGCCCCCCCTGAGTGGGGATACTGTGGATGAGCAACTAACTTCAGGTCTTCCTCAACTGTGATGAATGCTGAAGATGGGTGCTTGTTGACTTTGCAGACACCCACCTGTAACAGAATGGCCCGTGACACCCAGAGACGTTGGAAGGATGAGAGATACTCTTGTGCCAGCAGCACCAAAAACTCTTGGGTCGAAATCCACCCTGTGCCCTTTTGGGTGTAGGGTGGCTAATAGTGAATCATAATTCATATATTACATGAGATGGGACATTAATAATACTTCATATTTCAGGACTGAGATATCACAAGGAGTTCATGACGACATGACCAGGTCAGCCAGTCAGTGAGTCATACCTTTTGTATAATAGGCTATTGAAATCTGAAAGTGTGGATTACACCCACTCTCACTGCCATTGTGTGATAAAGCTGTATAGATAACTTATTCAACTAGATGTCTGTTATTATTCAAGGTTAATTGAACCCTATTGAAGATACGGTGCCGACCGGTCTACATGGTTAGCTTACCTAAATGCCTTTTAGAGTGTGATTGAAGCCCCCCATGGTGTGAAGGGGGGTGGAGATTGCATTGTCCTGTGATGAACTGTATTATGCTGTACTGGATATAAGAAGCTGAGAAAATACTAATAAATTGTCATATCTTTGGAAGCAAGAACGGAGCGCAGTCTCGTCTTATTCTGGGAAAGGATATGGATCGTGTATGCAATATTGTCGGAGTGTGTCAGATAAGCTTGTCGTGGTTGGATGGAAAGTCGTAAGCGGTGGTGACCGTTACACCACCTATGGGGTTTGATGCAACCATGATGCCGCGTACACACGACCGGTTTTCAGGACGAGAAAAAAATTACTTGGTCGTGAAAAACGGTCGTGTGTATGCTCCAGAGCAGTGGTCATCAACCCTGTCCTCAGGGCCCACTAACAGGCCAGGTTTTATGCATTAGCTTGGGGAGATGCAGACTAGAATACTGCAATCACTGAGCAGCAAATGACATCACCTGTGATGTATTTCAGTTATCTTGCAAACCTGGCCTGTTAGTGGGCCCTGCAGGACATGGTTGATGACCACTGCTCCAGAGCATATTTTGCTCTGGAGCAAAAATGCACAATTTTTTTATTTTTATTTTAGAACCTGCTCTATTTCTCGTCGTGTGAACGCTTTTACAAGGGGAAAAACGTGCATGCTCAGAAGTTATGAGACGGGAGCGCTTGTTCTGGTAAAATTAGCGTTTGTTATGGAGATAGCACATTCGATGTAACAGGCTGAAAAGCGCAAATCGTCTCTCAAACTTTTACTAACGCGCGGTAACACGAAATTAGCAAAAGCAGCTTAAAGGGTGGCGCCATTCAAATGGAACTTCCCCTTTATAGTGCCGTCGTACGTCACAGCGCTTTGCTTAAGCATTTTTTTTCCACGAATGTCTGTATGCAAGGCAGGCTTGAGAGGAATCACGACAAATCACTTAGAGAAAAACATTGTTTTTTGCATGACATGGATAACAGTCGTGTGTACGCAGCATTAGGCTCTTTTAAAGGCAGACAGCCCAGGACAAGGTTTCATAACCAACCTCACAACTGATCGTTCTGAAATGCGTTTGTATCCATCACAAATTCAGTGCATGGAATAGAAAACATCCAGCCAAGCGGCAGCTGTATGATGGATACAGGATACTTGTCCACAAATATGGTGGCCAAGCTCTCTACTTTCAGACTGTACAGCTTGATTTGCTACTATAACAGAAGAAAGACACATTAAAAAACATTATTCCTACCAGCTGGATGAGACGTTTGTACAATTCCCACTCATGTATAATGAGACAGGCCGGCTTGAAGCAACTACAGGCGACCCTCCAAGAAAAGGCTTTAGCAATACGGAATGAAGTGTTGCCAGGCCTGGAAGAGCAGTTCCACCGACATGAATGAATGTTCACAACACTATTCATGTGTTTTGAGGGACCCCCCGCCCATGGGCTCAATACCCATAACTTAAAGAGGAGCTCCAGGCTTCCCAAAAAATTAAGTTATAGTAGGTGAGGTTGAAAAAAAGACACAAGTCCAACCTATGTGTGTGATTAGGTGTCAGTATTACATTGTATATTCCTGTATGTTGTGGTCGTTCTGGTGCTCATCCAACTTTTTTTTTAAATATCGATGCTCCACGCCAAGACCACCGCCTGTGAAAGGGAATGCCACATCCTTGCCGCTCTTACAGTAAAGAACCCACTCTGTAGTTTAAGGTTGAACCTCTTTTCTTCTCTTCTCATTTTAATATGTGGCCACTTGTCTTGTTAAACTCCCTTCCGGGAAAAAGTTTTATCCCTATTGTGGGGTCACCAGTACGGCATTTGTAAATTGAAATCATATCCCCTGTCCCTATTAAGCGTCTTCTCCATAGAGAATAGGTTCAGGGCTAGCAACCTTTCTTCATAACCAATATCCTCCAGACCCTTTATTAGATTTGTTGCCCTTTGTTACTCTCTCCATTTCCAGTACATCCCTAATGAGGACTGGACAGCATACTCCAGGTGCGGCCGGACCAAAATCTTGTAGAGCGGGAGAATTATCGTTTTATCTCTGGAGTTGATCCCCTTTTTAAATGACAATATTCTGTTTGCTTTGTTAGCAGCAGCTTGGCATTGCATGCCATTGCTAAGCATATCATCTACTAGGACCCCCAGGTCCTTTTCCATTCTAAGTTCCCCCAGAAGTCAGCAGCTACAAATACTACAAGAACACTTAGGGATCCAGAGATGTCCTGAGCCAATACTTCAATTGGCTTCACAAAAGTCCGAAGAGAACTTGGACAGCCGCACTCCAAAAATGTTCTTTTAAATTAAATCGATCACATGTATAATGAGACAGGCCACAGCAAAAAAATTGGAACAAAAGCCAACGTTTCGCACTGTAGCTTCAGTGCTTAGTCATAGCTTAGCTATCACTAATTAAAAAGAACATTTTTGAAGTGCGGCTGTCCAAGTTCTCTTCATATTTTTGCATCATTATTGCATTGCCAGCACCAAGGATGAGCTCTGGCGTGTTCGCATGGAACACGTGCAGAGCCCGCCAGGAAGTGTGCACGGCGCTGTGCCATTCACAGCCAGGGAGACATTTTCCGATCTCTGCAGCCGAGCATCGGGAGATGTCTCCCTGGCTGCGATTAGCGCAGCGCCGTGCACACCTTCTGGCGGGCTCTGCACGTGTACTATGCGAAAACGCCAGAGCTAATCCTTAGCCAGCACCCATGCTTTGGTCTCAGTGAGGAGGTTCCTTGAAGACTGAGCCGTAATTTTTCTCTTTCAAGTGGCTTTGGATGAAGGTGTCAGCATCTCAAGGTAAACAGGAAGTGAAGCATTTAGCCTTCACAGCTGGTTTACTACTGCGCATCTGTGAGCCACGTTGCGCCTTGAGAATCGCCCCATAGTCTTTTAGGACCCGTTGTGTTCCAGAAGACTGCAGGGGGAAGGAGAAGGGGCCAAACTTCCAACTCCGCTCACTGCAGGAATCTAAACCAGAAGGGGTTACCTGTCAAAACCAGGTACTCGCTCCCCCCATAAAGTGCCAAATGATGCAAACAAGCAGAATTTCCCCGTTTGGGTGGAGTTCATCTTTTAAAGGTGTTGGGCCTTTAAACACATGGGCAGATAGAGAACAGCGTGTTAGAGAACGCACCCAGCCGCACTTCCTCACACCTCTGGCTACATCAAGTGATAAAAAACAAAACAATAAAAAGCAAAAACTTTATGGAAATGCTCATAAACTGGATAATGAAAGTACATCAAAGCAATGATCACACTACATAAAACCTCCATACATACAGTGTTACATCATCCGAATGTAAACTGCACATCCTCTTAAGGTTGAACTTCAGATGGATACAAAACACAAATACAGCTCTAGACCCAATTCCGGCTATGGATATTTTTACGAAGTTACCGTACATTGATCCAGCATGGACCAATGTACAAGTATGCATTATCCATACCTGAGGTATTCCTCTAGAACAGGGGGTCTCCAAACTGCAGCCCGGGGGCCGGATGTAGCCCTTTGCTAGCCTTCATCTGGCCCTTGGGGCAGTATTGCTCCCAATGATATGAGGCACTATTCTTCCCAATGGCACCAATAATGGGACACCATTTCTTAGACTAATAGCAATGATGGAGGACTATTCCGCCTCCTACTGCCCACCAACCCTGGGGCCATGTTTATTCTCACTGTTGCTCGGCCCTGGGGCATTTTCTACCCCAACTGGTCAGAATCCGGCCCCCTAAAGCCTGAAAGATCGCAAACCGGTCCTTTGCTTTAAAAGTTTAGACCCTTGCTCTAGAAGCTGGAAAACGCTGGAGAAGACCTCGCTACCGACGATCACCAGCTGTCTGCTCAGGGAGCTGCGAGACCTGAGCGATCAGCAGTGCGAGCGCTCGGGTCTCAGCCTTAGAACTGATGAAGGACAGTACGATTCATACATACATCTCTTTTAAGTAGGGCCGTTACTGATTAAAATTTGTGTGTTCGATTAATCGACTAATTTCGATCAATTATAACACACACAGATCCAACTACTTTTAGCCGATTTCCTTGCAGGCTGATTCCCAGTGCAGCTACCAACCACTGGAAAAATGGATAGCGGGATACAAAAAACAAACACACAAAGGCAGCGCTCAATGGGAATAGCATTAAAACTTTTATAGTTTTCAAGTAGGTAACAAAATAAATATTGCACTGGAGATAAAAATCGATGTAGCTACATAAACTGTAAAAATGGTGCGAGTAATACCAAACGGTAGCAAAAGCAGTCATAAAAACATATAGCCAAGTATGATACTGGTATAAAAATGTGTACACTGATACCACTGCTGAATCCAGATAAGGAGAGGTTAACATTAGTCCGTCGACATGTAGATGTCCTGTGAAGGGAACTATCAGAACTCCCAGTGGATGGCTGTAGAATCCCAGGTTGATAGAGGGAAGTGTAACAGCTATTGCGTGTGGCAGATAGTAAGGTCCCGTTGGCATGCAGATATGAAGGCACAGCAAAGGAGTTCTTTAGATGAACACGGCAAGCCCCGTCGGGTGTCAGACGTCACCGGAACTCCCTGAAGGCCGGGTACCAATCAAAAGAATTTTGATCGATCAAACATTTTTTTGATCAATCAAAAAAATTAAAGATTAATCGATTAATAGTTATTTTTCACAGCCCTACTTTTAAGCCTACATTCACACCTATGCAGTGCAGGAAATGCAGTAATCCCTGCACCGCATGGCAATCGCACTGTGCTTACGCTCTTCTGCCGGTGTCTATACAAAGTTAACAGCACCCCAAACGCAGCGCAGTTTGCCAGCACTGGATCACAATACAAAAATTACCATGAGATGCGGTTGTGGTGCGCCTCCAAAAAAAGGTGCTTGTGCGCAATTAAGGCCCAATCAAAAATGAATGGGCTCAAACCACACTGCATTGAATCACATAAGAATGTGATGCGATTCCTATGTGGGTCTCTAGTGAAAACCGGGGGGGGGGAACTGTCCCTTCCCTCAATGCAAGTACCTACATATGAATAGGTATTGAATTCCGGGAATTTCTACAAAGATCCAGCAGTGCTACAGAGCAAAGAAGCACAACTAAAGTTCTGTAGTTACCCACCCAGCTTAACACCCTCCGTAAAAAAACTTCCCAGAATCCTTGCGATATAAACATTAGCCTGGAAAACAAGTTACGGCCGTGGTTTCCCAGCCACGTGACCTGCCGGGCCCCACACAGACATGGCGGCTCTGTGTACAGGATTAGAGAAGTATCTTTTCTTATTTTCTATGACACATTAGAAAACACATGCCATCAACTCATACATAAAACACCAAAACTGCAAGTCTGAACAAGGAAGAGATACCTATAATTATCAGGTCTTACATGTGCAGAGGACGCCGTGTTCTCACCGAGGAAAAAACATGACTTATCTGCAAAGACTGGAGGACAAAGCTCTGCCGTCCAACTACAGACCTGGACAGAATGCTGTACCCAACAACGGCTTAATTATTCTCTCCATATCCACAGGCCAAACTACAAATCCCACACACCTTACCCAAAAGTCACTTTCATATTGGCAAAAAATACAGCTCAGGTCACAGAATGCCCATGCCAGAGACAGGTCACAGAATGCCCATGCCAGAGACAGGTCACAGAATGCCCATGCCAGAGACAGGTCACAGAATGCCCATGCCAGAGACAGGTCACAGAATGCCCATGCCAGAGACAGGTCACAGAATGCCCATGCCAGAGACAGGTCACAGAATGCCCATGCCAGAGACAGGTCACAGAATGCCCATGCCAGAGACAGCTCGGATCACAGAATGCCCATGCCAGAGACAGCTCGGATCACAGAATGCCCATGCCAGAGACAGCTCAGATCACAGAATGCCCATGCTAGAGACGACAGCTCGGATCACAGAATGCCCATGCTAGAGACGACAGCTCGGATCACAGAATGCCCATGCTAGAGACGACAGCTCGGATCACAGAATGCCCATGCTAGAGACGACAGCTCGGATCACAGAATGCCCATGCTAGAGACGACAGCTCGGATCACAGAATGCCAGTGTGCCCATGCTAGAGACAACAGCACAGACCACAGAATGTGAGTGTGACAATTCTAAAGGACAAAGCTCAGATCACAGAATGCCAGTCTGTCCATGCTAAAGGCAACAGCACAGAATGCCAGGCTGCCCATGCTAGAGGCAACAGCACAGATCACAGAATGCCAGGTTGCCCATGTTAGAGACCGCTCAGATCACAGAATGCCAGGCTGCCCATGCTAGAGGCAACAGCACAGATCACAGAATGCCAGGTTGCCCATGTTAGAGACCGCTCAGATCACAGAATGCCAGGCTACCAATGGTAGAACAGACAACTCAGATCACAGAATGCTGAAGACTGCCCATGCTAGGAGTCCGATTGCTGAATTATACTCTACCCCCTTTTATACAGCCCAGTCATAAAATGCAGATTTCCGTGACTCATGTAACTTGTCAGTCCTCCAGCTTTCCCGCCCCAACTGTCTACCCATACATTTTATATTTATAAAAGCCTACAGTGCCGTGGTGCTGCCTTACCCTGATTTTTAATTAATGATTTCCTATATGAATATTTTATTTTAGCAGCTGTTCATAAAGGGATGCTACCAATACTCTATGGACAGACAGCAGAAAATGGATGTGCAACTCTGAGTACAAAAGTATTTCATTAAAGGGGTTGTAAAGGAAAAAAAATGTTTTTTTATAATAAGCATCCTTTACCTGCAGACATTCCTCTTTTCACTTCCTCATTGTTCATTTTTGTTTAGAAGTTGCTCTATTTCTTCTCTGTTCACTTCCTGCTTGTCTGATTGTTACTCACCACCGTGAAGGGAGGCTTCACTGTGGTGGTCAGTGACGTGCTCGCCCCCTCCTGGGAACTACATCTGTGCGGCAGGACGCTGTTAGAGACTTCAAGGAGGTGTGAATTACTGGGCGTGCCGCAATGCATATTGGGAAATTTAGTTCTTACATGAACGAGCGCCACAAACCAGGAAGTGAGTGAGAGAACGAAAACCAGAACGCCAGAGGCGATATAGATGAAGGAATTCAATAGGTATTTACTCGTTTTTTAACAGAATCATTTTGCAGACATTAATCTTAGGGAAAACATTTTTTCCCTTTACAACTCCTTTAACCCGATAAGCCTGTACGAACCACTTACAGGTAATTTTTACAACTCTAACAATGTGGACTCACCGAAAATAGACAACTATAGTTCCTATATTCAAGAACAAGGGCTGCTGCTGAGAAATTAGTGGAATGCAATACTTTTGAAAGTGTGCACATACAAGTGAGGCTGCAGATATATAGAGCACAGGTGGAGTACCGAGCCCACCAATCCCCCTCAACGAGCCCCGGGGACAAGAATCATCACAAAAACACATGAAAGCTAAGGCGGCCTCGTAGGGAGGGACGGTTTTGTGGAAGGCTTCTCCGGTGTCAGGACATTTCTCAGACGCTTCTTTGTTCCTCTGTGCTCCAACCATCAATTTAACATGAGCTGCGCAGGCTACAGGCAGGAGAAGAATGAGGCCGTCATATGAGATCGCTTCAATAGCAGACCATTAATAATTCTACAAACGTATCCTCCTAAAAGTGCTGCACACATTTCTATTGTCTGGATTGTTAATCACGAGCACCAAACAGCCGACTCTCCAACCTGTACACCGATCTCATACAGCTGGCACATACCTCTCCACACTACGGAGGCCTGTCTGATCTCACACCGTGACCACCAGTCCTCCAATCTGCACATGACAAGTCTTGTGTGTACAGAACACACCGTACCACCAATCAGTACACTACGAGGCCTGTCTGTGTATAGAGCTTACACAGCAAACATCCAACTCTCCTCTGAGCTGCAGACTATGAGACTTCTCTGTCTATAGAGCTCATACAGCAAAAACCAGACTCGCCTCCAATCTGGAGGCTATAAGACCTGTGTGTACAGAGAGGATACAGTAAAAATCCAACCTGCACACTAGATGACCCCACCTGTATATAGAGCTCACACAGACAAACAACGCTCCCTCCAGTCGGCAGACTACAAGACCTGTCTTGTGTACAGAGCTCATACAGCATGGGTGCTCAACCTGGAGCCCTCCAGCTGTTGAGGACCTACAAGTCCCATTATGCCTCAGCCTTTAGAAATCATTTTTGTAACAGTCAGCCTTGCCCCATGGGACTTGTAGTTCTGCAAAAGCAGGAGGGCCACAGGTAGAGCACCCATATACAGCGACTTGCAGTCTGGAGGCTACAAGACCTGTCTGTGTACAGAGCTCATACAGCAAACACCTGACACCTCCAGTCTGCAGACCGAGTCCTGTGGGTACAGAGCTCATACAGCAAACACCTGACTCACCTCCAGTCTGCAGACTGAGTCCTGTGGGTACAGAGCTCATACAGCAAACACCTGACACACCTCCATTCTGCAGACCGAGTCCTGTGTGTACAGAGCTCATACAGCAAACACCTGACTCACCTCCAGTCTGCAGACCGAGGCCTGTGTGTACAGAGCTCATACAGCAAACACCTGACTCACCTCCAGTCTGCAGACTGAGTCCTGTGGGTACAGAGCTCATACAGCAAACACCTGACACACCTCCATTCTGCAGACCGAGTCCTGTGTGTACAGAGCTCATACAGCAAATACCTGACACCTCCAGTCTGCAGACCAAGTCCTGTGGGTACAGAGCTCATACAGCAAACACCTGACACACCTCCATTCTGCAGACCGAGTCCTGTGTGTACAGAGCTTATACAGCAAACACCTGACACACCTCCATTCTGCAGACTGAGTCCTGTGGGTACAGAGCTCATACAGCAAACACCTGACACCTCCAGACCGAGTCCTGTGTGTACAGAGCTCATACAGCAAACACCTGACACACCTCCATTCTGCAGACTGAGTCCTGTGTGTACAGAGCTCATACAAACACCTGACACACCTCCATTCTGCAGACTGAGTCCTGTGGGTACAGAGCTCATACAGCAAACACCTGACTCACCTCCAGTCTGCAGACCGAGTCCTGTGTGTACAGAGCTTATACAGCAAACACCTGACACACCTCCATTCTGCAGACTGAGTCCTGTGTGTACAGAGCTCATACACCAAACACCTGACACCTCCAGTCTGCAGACCGAGTCCTGTGGGTACAGAGCTCACACAGCAAACACCCGACACCTCCAGTCTGCAGACCGAGTCCTGTGTGTACAGAGCTTATACAGCAAACACCTGACAGCTCCAGTCTGCAGACTGAGTCCTGTGTGTACAGAGCTCATACACCAAACACCTGACACCTCCATTCTGCAGACCGAGTCCTGTGTGTACAGAGCTTATACAGCAAACACCTGACAGCTCCAGTCTGCAGACTGAGTCCTGTGTGTACAGAGCTCATACAGCAAACATTTGACTCACCTCCAGTCTGCAGACTGCTGTATGAGCTCTGTACACACAGGACTCTGTCTGCAGACTGGAGGTGAGTCAGGTGTTTGCTGTATGAGCTCTGTACACACAGGACTCAAACACCTGACTCCATTCAATGTGGCCTGTCCATGTACTGATCTCACGGCCTGGCCTGATCTCATATACTGTAGTCCATTCTCCAATGCAAACACAGTGAAGCCACCAGTCAAGAAAAAAAAAAAAAAAAAAAAAGACAATGTCAAAAGATTTATAGGACAGCGGCCATTCCTTTTCCAGCTATTATTAGCTATCAGCTAAATGCAAAGTATACTTGTGATCTGCCTGCTAGAAGATAACTGTGCTTAGTCAGTGTTGCACTTCATACAGCCATAGCACATCGCTCAGCTAGCTGACACCACACGCTCTTCCATTCATACATTATACAAGCACCTGTTGAGCAACGTTGCTGGCTGTGCTCTCTAAAGGTCTGCCAGTAGAATACATTTTATAAAGCACCCTCACTGAAAATACAGCAGCGGTGGCCCTCATTTCCTGTTCATTAAAGCGGGGGTGCACCCTAAAAAAAAAAAATCTAACATTCCATTGAGCCGAGTTGTGAGAATGAAATGATGTTGACTTTTTATTTTCTTGCCGTACATACCGTTTTATCTATATTTTCACCGCGGCTTCTGGGTAGGTAATCCTGCGGGACTGGGCGTTCCTATTCACATGCTAGTTGATTGACAGGCTTCCCAACGGCGCATATAGCGCGTCACGAGTTGCCGAAAGAAGCCGGACTGCGAGTCCGCTCTATATGGCGCCTGCGCACCGACGTTCGGCTTCTTTCGGCAACTCGAGACGCACTGTATGCGCCGTTAGGAAGCCTGTCAATCAACTAGCATTTGAATAGGAACGCCCAGTCCTGCAGGATTACCTACCCAGAAGCCGCGGTGAAAATATAGATAAAACGGTATGTACGGCAAGAAAATAAAGAAGGTCAACATAATTTCATTCTCGCAACTCGGCTCAATGTAATGTTCAAATTTTTTTTAGGGTGAACCCCCGCTTTAAATGTGCAAGGGGTCTCCAAACTTTTCAAACAAAGCGTCAGTTTTCGGTCCTTCAGACTTTAGGGGGCCAGACTGGCCACTAAGGGCAGAAAAAGTCCCGAGACCAGCATCTCCTCAGGGCTGGTGGTTAGTAGTAGGTGGAGTGGTGCCCAATTGCACGTATCAGCAGAGGGAATGATGCCCGTATCAGCAAAACTACAAGTCCCACGAGGCACAGCAAGACTCATGACCGCTACAAGCATGACACCCAGAGGCATGATGGGACTTGTAGTTTTGCAACAGCTGGAGGTCCGCTCATTGCAGATCCCTGTTAGAGGTTTAGTGACCCAACAGAGCAACAGGGACATGCAATTAGCGGACCTCTAGCGGTTGCTAAACTACAAGTCCCATCATGCCTCTGGGTGTCATGCTTGTGGCTGCCAGTCTTGCTATGCCTCATGGGACTTGTAGTTCTGCAGCTGGAGGTCCGCTAATTGCATATCCCTGTTCTATTACATCCAATATCTTTTATTTCCCAACAGCGTTTCCTGGTCTCTTAGAAAACGTTGCTGCCACACTTATCAGGGCAAGAGCAGAATGATGTGACAAAGGCCTGCCGTGCCACCCAGAAGCACACAGAGATCAGACGGCCAAGGATTAGAAGACTCATTGGCTCTTGATTGATTTTTTTTTTTTTTCTTTTTTTTAAAGTGTATTTTTGTGCGTGAACTCGAGAGAGAGGAGCCGGACTGCAGGAGTTGGGAGTAGGCAGACCCTCCCCCGGAGGCATTCGCCATCCTTCTCCATGCCCCTGGTGGCAATGGCGGGTGTGAAGGGGGGCCTCCCACTCACCCCGCCCTACCTGCTCCTCTTGGGAGCCCAACTGGGGCCCAACGGGACCCCAATGGGGCAGAGGGACTCCCCCTATGAGGGAGTGAGGGGGCCTAGCCCACCCAGCCAGCCCCGTAGGTCCTTCGCCTCTCTTTATTTTAAGAGACCGCATGGCCAAAGTGCGTGTGTTTTAAACCAATTTCGTGTGCGTGCAAGTGTGGTGGTTTTTGGGGGGGGGTGGGCGTACTAAGCACAGGCGTACCTTGCATAGCACACCCACCGGGAGCCTGGCTGAGACCACCAAACTCAATTCACATGTAGCCGAGACCGGGATCCGAACCCTTGGCTGCAGAGGTGAATGGCTTGTCAACGCAGTGCCAATCACGTTGAGCCACCACAGCTCCCCTCTCTTGATTGATTTTACTTGTTCCTTGGAGTTACTCCAAGCCTTCGGAGATTCCTCATATCACAGAACGACAACATGGCGGAGAGCCCTGCACTGCCACATCCGGCAAACTTCACACTATGGCCTGAGGGCCTGTCTGGAGAGACACGTGTGAAGTGACAGAGCCATGTGGCTATTTATATGCCTGGAACACATTGCCCATTAAGTCAGAGGAGGCCTTGGCTGAAGCTGGAGCAGGACAAATGTTATCACACATGTGACAGCAGGAGGAACAGGAATGGCAGCCCCCTCCGCAATCTGTGCTCTGCTCAGAAATTAAAAACCCATTCACAAGACTCAATGGGAGGTTACAGTCTTTCGGATAGACGTATGAAAGTGAGGAGCTGCATGTAAATCTCAATGATTTCATATTGGAAGAAAATACTGGTCTTATTTAAAGTGTGACTAAACCCACAACAGTAAAATCAGTAAAGCATGCTTGTGATACTCACTGTGGAACCTAAAGGATTAACCCTCTGCATTGTGTAATAAGTCTGTTTAATCCTGTCTTATCCTCCCGTTCTTTTACTGTCCCTAATCCATCTGCTGACAGAACAAACCCTTGGGGCCACTCAGTCTCAGTTTAGTGTGCATAGTTTTTTTTTTTCCTGGGAGGGTACATGTGATCAGCACAGGGCCAATCAGCACTGTATAGAGGGTCAAGGGTCCTGCAGCTTCATAGGACCAGCAAAGTGGAATGAAAACCCCTCCTACAAGCTTTAATGACACACTGATAGAAGTCACAAGACTGCTATATACTGCTAAAGAGAGAAAAAAAAAAAAGATACTTTATATACCGAGTTTTTCAGCACATTTTTTTTGTGCTGAAAATGCCCTCCTCAGCTTATAGTCGAGTCGCCTTTTTGCGTCGGATCTCGCAGATTTTGGGGACCTGTCACCGTCCGTAGGTCCCCTGGACCAGGAACTTGGCACACATTTAGCCCCATTTCTATGGCTGGGAAGCATACATTTTTCAAAGCCGGGCACCCCTTCCATAGACTCATGTTGAACGGTAATTTCTCCGTTGACTTCAGGGACCCCGTACTGGCCGGTTGTAGGCCCCCTGGACCCAGAACTTGGCACTCATGTAGCCCCATTTCTTCTCTACAAGTGTGCAAAGGTTGTTGTCTGAGGGACCTATGGCTGGGGAGCACCAATTTTTCAAAGCTGGACACCCCCTTCTATAGACTCCCATGGTAAACGTCAGTCTAGGCATAGGCACAGAGAGGCATGCAGATTGACACCGTAGGCTTATACTCGAGTCAATACGTTTTCCCAGTTTTTTGTGGTAAAATTAGGTGCCACTGCTTATATTCGATTATATACAGTACTTTTTTTTGTTTTTTTTAAAACATGTCAATACTTACCAGCTCTGTGCAGTGGTTTCGCACAGAGTGGACCCGAATGTCCTCCTCCCTTCCGAACGACACTGCAGCAAGCCGCTTATTAAAGGGGCACTTGTGTGGGCTCAATTTTCGAGCCAGGCTATGTGCATCTATTGAGACACACATCACTAACTTAGGCTTTAGGAGTACAGTAGTTACTACAGTACATCAGGATGAAAGCAACGCATCGCATGTTTCCTTTATCGAGATGGATAGATCAGAGGATTTCTGCATGACAAGGACATCTGAGGCCGAGTATCGTTTTTGAACTTAGGCTTTTAATGTTGCAAGAATTCAAATTAATTAACTAAATCTAGGCTAGATCCGATTTCTTAATGTAGAGCCTGTACTGTGCAGGATTAGCCCCATTTTACCTATTCCATCTTCCTACTGTGCATTATGCTCACCTATATGCTTTGGAAGGTGTTATCCTGGCAGCTCTGGGATGTGACACAAGGCGGCTCTATGGAACTAATTCAGATAGAGTCTTATCACAGGTCAATACAAGGACTCTGCCCAAACACAGAAATATGCAGCCAGAAATAGAAAGCAAATGGAGGGCATTATAGAAAAGCCATGTAGGCTGACAAATGGGAAATTGTGCTCGTGAATACTGCAA
The DNA here is from genome assembly GCA_029574335.1 of Rana kukunoris. Lineage (NCBI taxonomy): Eukaryota > Metazoa > Chordata > Amphibia > Anura > Ranidae > Rana > Rana kukunoris. The sequence continues at coordinate 38,415,915 of CM056052.1, forward strand.
GAACACATTGCACTGTCCCCTGTTTTTACTATCGGTGATCTGGTCCACAGCAATGATGCACAGCCAATGCTTGCTGCAAAAACTGTTAAGCCCAGGTTCACACTGGGTACGATTTAGTTCGATTTGAGATGCGATTTCACATGTGAACTTGCATCTTTAATCTGCGGCATTTGCCGGCAATGACACCTTCCATCGATTGTACTACTTTTTGCGATTTCAGGATGCGATTTACATTGACATCTGTGCAGAAACCTGCACACGTCTCTTAAATCGCAGCCGAAATCGGGACAGCCAGCGGGAGTGAAATCGTGCAAGTTCAGCTGAACTCGCACAATTTCACTCCTGCAGCCCAGTGCATGGCAACACTTCCTGTTATAGGGCGACATCCGTCTCATATGTGTGCTCCTAAGCCTCAAATTTCGGGTTAAGTCTGATGTGGAAAAAAAAAAAAAAAAAATGTGTGCTCCTCCTGTGTAGTCACACCGACTTCTGTATTGAAGTCAATGCAAGTGGCCCTGAAGTCATCCCAAAGTCTTACAGGAACCTTTTCCCAAGTCGGTTCCATAGTACAGAACGGAGCGCGACTTGTCAGGTGGCTAAGTCACCTGCCGAGTCCCGCCTGTGTGACCCGGCTCTGAATGTATTTAAACTTTTCCGCCATGTACACCCAATCCCCCCCAATGAATCTACATAACTTTTTTCAGTCTCTCCCTTCACCATTTTTCTAAACCAGGTCTAATTGAAGATCTATGTAAAGTAATCGTTCCTCCTGCTGGTGATCCCTCTAGTGATATCCAAAGGCAACTTTCACACTGAGGCACTTTACAGGCGTTGCAAACTGCCTCTCCAGTGTGAAAACCTGAGTGCTTTCACACTGGAGAGGTGCCCCTGCAAAAAAAGTCCTGCAAGCAGCATCTTTGGGGCGCTTTAGGAGCGGGGGTTAAATGCGCCCCCGCTAGCAGCTGAAAAGCGGTGCTTTTCAGCTGCCCCCACCGCCTCAGTGTGGAAGTGCCCAAAAAGAGCAATCAGAGCCTCCTTCCTCCTGCAGGCGACCCCTCTAGTGATAAAGATCTATATAGAGGAATCAGGGCCTCCTTCTGGTGACCCATCTAGTGATCATTAACCACTTAAGACCCGGACCAATACGCTGGTAAATGACCCAAGGTGTTTTTGCGATTCGGCACTGCGTCACTTTAACAGACAATTGCGCGGTCGTGCGACGTGGCTCCCAAACAAAATTTGCGTCCTTTTCTTCCCACAAATAGAGCTTTCTTTTGGTGGTATTTGATCACCTCTGCGATTTTTATTTTTTGCGCTATATACAAAAATAGAGCGACATTTTTGAAAAAAAAACACTATTTTTTACTTTTTGTTAAAAAAAAAATCAAATAAACTAAATTTTAGTCAAACATTTAGGCCAAAATTTATTTAGCCACATGTCTTTAGTAAAAAAAAAAAAAAAAAAAAAAAAAAAAAAAAAAAATCGCAATAAAAAAATAGCTACCTAGCGGGAACAGCGACACTAATACAGCGATCAGAAAAATGATCGCTTAGTGACGCTGGCAATAGGGAGTGAAAGGGTTAACTAGGGCGGTGATCAGGGGGTTAAAACTTTATTAGGGGGGGTGGGGGGGCTATCCTGAACCTAACACTAACTGTTTTTTACAGTGCCTGTCACACTGACACTAAATGCAGTGATTAAATCACTGCATTCAGTAACACTGTGACAGGGGGGTGGGGGGGGGTGATCACAAGGGGTTAATATGCCTATGTGAGTGTGTGTCAGTGTTGGTGCACACTTACTTGTCATGTCTTCTCTCATCAGCAGCGCTGGGAAACAGCGCTGCGATGAGAGAATACATCATTTCCTCCTTCCTGTGTAAACACAGGAGGAGGAAGTGACAGGCTGGGAGCGCGCTCCCATTGGCTGGGAGCGATCGCGGGGGGGGGGGGCGGAAAACACGGACATGCGCCCGCAGATCCCGGATCGCTCCCAGAGGTAGGGAGACCCCCGCACGCCGCGGAGGGGGTCCCGATGGGACCCCCGAACCGCACTCAGGCGGGGATGTAAATTTACGCCCTTGTGCCTGTACGAGCCATGTTGTGGCCGTATATGTGCGTGCGGGGGTCTTTAAGTGGTTAAAGACCTACATAGAGGAATCAGGGCCTCCTTCTGGTGACCCCTCTAGTGATCATTAAAGATCTATATAGAGGAATCAGGGCCTCCTTCCTCCTGCAGGCGACCCCTCTAGTGATAAAGATCTATATAGAGGAATCAGGGCCTCCTTCTGGTGACCCATCTAGTGATCATTAAAGACCTACATAGAGGAATCAGGGCCTCCTTCTGGTGACCCATCTAGTGATCATTAAAGACCTACATAGAGGAATCAGGGCCTCCTTCTGGTGACCCCTCTAGTGATCATTAAAGATCTATATAGAGGAATCAGGGCCTCCTTCTGGTGACCCATCTAGTGATCATTAAAGATCTATATAGAGGAATCAGGGCCTCCTTCTGGTGACCCATCTAGTGATCATTAAAGACCTATACAGAGGAATCCAGACCTTTCTTCAGCTGATCTCTCTAGTGATAACTAAAGATCTACATAAAGGAATTTAGAGTGGTTGACCCAAGTGAACTCATGATGGCAGTTGCTGCCTAAACCAATATGTGGTCACCCAGAAAGGGGATTTATTGGACCATCTCGGTACTGATATTCTTGACACAAAGTATCCTAAAAGTCATTATATACAAAATTTAAAAAAACACAAGCCAGACCCCAACCAAAACCAACAAATTACTGCCAACAGGTGACCGAGAAGTTTGTTGCGGTGGAGTGTGGCAAAATCCTCTACCGATTTTCGCAGAATTCAACCACTGCTTCAGGAGGAAATAATGAAAAACATACATATAATAATCCATAATATATAGACATTACGCGCAATAATTATTTGTATTTAAAAGGAGGCGGGGGGCCTTTCATGAGCCTACGCTGGTCCACGGCCTTAACAGGGTAAGCAGGTCCTTTTAAATACAAAAAACAATTGCGCGTAATGTCTAATCTATGTATGCCATTTGTGAGTTTATTGTATTTGCTACACAAAATTCCTCCTGAAGCAGTGGTTGAATACGCGAAACCGGTAGAGGATATTGCCACACTCCACCGCAACAAAAACTTCTCAGGGGTCAGCAGTAATTTGTTGGTTTTGTTGGATTCGGTCTTGTTTTTTTAGAATGTTGTATAAATTTATATGTAATAAATGACTTTTATGATACTATACGTGTCAAGAATATCAGTACATATACACAATATAGTCCAATCAATCCCCTTTCTGGGTGACCACATATTGGTTTAGGCAGCATCAGCCACCATGGGTTCACTTGGTTCAACCTCTCTATTCAATCTGGATGATGGTACTTTTTTGCTAAAATTATTATTTTGTCTTGCATGAGGCTACACTCAAAATGTTGCTACATAGAGGAATAAAAGACCTCCACCTTCCTGTTGGTAAACTCTATAGCGATATCGAAGAATCCATACAGGTGATCCTTCCAGTGGTGTACCCCGCGGGGCTAAAAGACCAGGAAAAGAGATCTGCAGCACTAAAATCGGTAAAGAGGAATATATATATATATATATATATAAATATTGATAGTTACTCTCAATTCTGATTGATCTTACAAGCTTACATATTTACTACCCTAAATGCAGCACCACATTTCACAGAGCCTGCCTTCTGAACTACAGAGGAGGAGCTTTAGGAGGCAACACCTTGCAGGTAGCATGGGATTTGTAGTGCTTAGAAATCAAATAGTAACCCAAAACTATGAGTAGAGGAAAAACTGTTTATATCGCTATTACCACGTCGATAAAAAAAATGAAAGTATGTCGAGTCCTTTAAAAAAATAAAAAGACAATTGTTTTGACACAGTGCTTTAGCAAAATGGTCGGTCATCCAGTTCAGTTTTAGATAGGGTTGTCCCGATACCAGTATCAGGACCAATGCCGAGCATTTGCGGGAGTACTTGGGGACACGGCTGCATTAGGGGACACAAAAAGTATCGTATTGGCGAGTACATTAAAAAAAGTATCGGTACTTGTAGTCGGTCCTAAAATAGTGGTATCGGGACAACCCTAGTTTTAGACCTACATGATTTTTTTTTTTTACTTGAAAGTACATTCAGCAGTAATCTGCTTAAGAAGCCAGCAAAGCATCATTGGGGTATAAAACAGTAAGACTGAGCATCCGAGACCTTTCAGCCCACCTCTAGTTTAAACTACCTGGTTTCCGGGGATTCGTCCAACCTTACAAAGTGACATTTCTACAGAGCAGGAGACTACAATGGATGTTCCCTCACTTAGAAGTTTTACGTCACGTCTCAAAGTGAAATCACTTAGATTGTAGAAGCAGCAACAACACCAAAAAAATAAAATAAAAACACACCCCCCTAGAGCCGCGAGATTGAACCTGCAGATCAGTGCTGGCACATTGTGCACTGCAAGCTGAGACAAGTGCATGTTACAGTGCCTTGGGCACAACCAACGTGGCTCAAGCGTCCCTTTGTGTGCGTCTTGCAGAGTTTGGTTCTCTTCCAGAGACAGACATTCTGCTCTATGCATCTGAAGAATCAATGTCCTCCCCTAGAACTGCCCAGTCACTTGCGCTATGATCTATAAGCCTTCAGTATAATTATCTAAAGCCAAGGACAAGGCAGGGGAAATCTCAGCTAACCTGTCAGGTGTGGCCCAGGATTATAACAAACATGTCAAAAAAATAAAATAAAAAATCACTGCAAGTCATTTTGATGGGGCGATGACAGCATGCTGATCAATGTAAGCTCCTTCAAGCAGTAGTAATTTTTTTTTCACTTTTCCCCACAGGTAAGCCAATAAGGCTTGCACCACATGCATATGACCTCTGCCATGATCCTGAACACTCCCACATGGAGGGGGCCACAACTGCTACCCAAATTATACAGGGGTGTGTGCACAGCGAGAAAGGAAGAAGTGACGGGGGGGGGGTCTGGGGGATTTGGAGACTCCCACCATTTCTCCAATGTGTCACCATCTACGTTTCAGGCATGCTGGCCCTTTCAAATAGAACAGGCAGCAGTTAGTCGTCAGCTTGTTGGGTGGACTCTGCATCGGGGAAGAATTCCATGACATAATTTTACAGCATGACATTCCTCCGGGAGAGTCCCTCCTATGTCAGAGGAGCCGGCCCAGATAAGGCTGCTGCTGCCTCCTTCACATCGAACACCCAGAGCACATTCACCATCCAGCAGCGAGAGGCTCCACCTTCCATTGGCCAGGAAACAGAAGAGACTCTCAAAGAATTTCATTCTGAACTTTGTTCTGTTTATCGCAAACGGCGTCCAAAACTGATGTGGTTCAGTCCCGGGGGCCTCAGAGGCGCTCTCCAAACACAGAGAAACCTGGAGCCTTCCGGAGCTCCTACTCCCATTATTCCCCTCTATCACATCCAGGGCCTTTTAGGAGGAAAGTACGGCTTTTCTTATATAAAGTTTGTTTTGGTTTATCCACATTTCTTTACATGCGATATTAAACAGGTTATAAACAGTTACACCTCTTGTACCTACAGGTAAGCCTATAAGGCAACTTACCTGTAGGTACAGTGAATGTCTCCGGTTTGAGACAGGGATATGCAATTAGCAGAATTTCAGCTGTTGCAAAACTACAAGTCCCATTGTGATTCTGCATGTCATGCTTGAGGCTATCAGAGTCTTGCTATGCCTCATGGGACTTGTAGTTCTGCAATAGTTGGAGGTCTGTTAATTACAACTCCTTTAACCAAAGATATGCAAAGGAAAACACTTTTTTTGGCGGAAATGACTGTTTACAGCATGGGTCTTCAATCTATGGCCCTCCAGTTGTTCAGGAACTACAATTCCCATCATGCCTAGTCATGTCTGTGAATGTCAGAGTTTTACAATGCCTCATGGGATGTGTAGTTCCGCCACAGCTGGAGGGCCGTAGTTTGAGGATCCCTGGTTTACAGGGTATAGAGACATAATAGTTAAATGATTTCTTTAAAAAGGATTATCAAAAAAAAAATCAATCTAATGCGTCTACAGTTCTAGTTTTTTTTTTGCCGTTTCCTGTCTCTCTGATGTACAGAGCCAGAGAGCCAATAGAGGGCAGTGATATTTGTAAAACGAAACTGGATTGGTGCTGAGGAGTTTTAGACACACAGTAATCACACCTCCTTGATTAGTGACCACAGTGAGAAAGCTCCCAGTACTGTGGTTATCAGGAAACCGACAACCTGGAAGTGTCCAGAACAGAGGAATTACAGCAACATCAAAGCAAAAAACGAACAATGAGGACATGAAACCAGGACTGCAGTAAGGTAAAGGAAGCTATTTAGCTAAAAAAAAAAAAATTCCTTTAATGACCCTTTAAGGAGATATTCAGAGTGCATGCAGCCCATGTCATCGGCTTACAGAGCCAGACCTTTAGAGCCCATGCTGGAAATGGCAGTGAATGCACGGGAGTGATGTCATCCAGAAGAAACACTGGGGGAAGATGTCAGCTGTCACAGGAGGGCTTTGTTCTAAGGTAAGCCTTTCATAATGTACTAGTATGCCATGTGTGCTAGCACATTATGCCACACTCTTTACAGATTATTATAGTATGGGGGCCATGTGTCAGACCTAGCAGCCGATCCCTCAACCTGACACGGAGTGAGGTCACCACTGCCCGTGAATTGGCCACACTGCGCTGAGCTCAGCGCCCAATGGAACAGAGAATGGAGTGGCGAGAAAGTATGCTAAAGGGCCCTTTGCACAGTCACTTTGTCACAGTCACTCCTGCATGCGAAAGGACGACATTGGGGTTGATTTACTAATAAAGGAGTGCAAAATCTGGTGCAGCTCTGCATAGAAACCAGCTGCCAGTTTTTTTTTTGTCCAAACGTAACCACTTCAACCACCAATCCAGTTATCTTCAGCTGGCGGTCCGTTTTCCGATAATAGTGGTCTCTGTGGTGGATTCGCCACAAGATCACCTTTTATCGGTGGCGGGGAGGGCACGCCCCCCCTCTACCGCTTCCCAGAGCCGTCTGCAGCGGCGGATGCGATCAGGTCCTCTCCGTTGCTGGGTATGAAAAAAGAGTGAAGGGGAAGGATGGCCCCCACCCGTCTCCATACCATAGCAGGGCGGAAGAAACGTCAAAACATCACTTCTGCCCATAGCTCTTAAAAAGGGCAGTTTTTATTGAATTTTTGTGTTGATGAGGTCTTTTTGACCCCAGCTCTCATATTTAAGGAGGTCCTGTCAAAAATGTATAATGTTTGGGGGTTCCAAGTAATTTGTAAAACATCTCAGAAAGAGGCTCGGTCCTTAAGTGGTTAATTGAACAAGCTGAAGTTAGAAGCAGATTGGCTACCATGCACAGCTGCACCAGATTTTGCACTCGATCCAAATGCCTTTGACCTCATGTCAAGTGTCCAAAACCTGACAACCTGAACAAAATAGTTGTCACCGAGTTATACAAGTAAATCACAAATACCGCCCAACAACACAGCAAAACATAGAAAACATTCATAGCCTATCGTCTCACCTCGGTTATACAATCAGTATCACGAATGTAGAAAGCATGCAGAAAATGTTGATAACTCCCGCAGATAAACAACAAGGCCTCATTGATAAGTCGTCATACTACTAATGGAAAGAAATGCGTTGCAGAATACACTTGACACGGAAATATTGCACTGAACGCATGAGAAGAGGCCGGGATACATCATACAAGATGCAGCAATGTCTAGTATGTTTTATACCCAACACAGCGCTAAAAGGTTAAAACTAGAGATGCACCAAAGATTTTCGGCTGAAAATGGCATTCGACCAATAAGAAAAAAGTGCCGATAAGGCACCGAAAAAAACTCTTGCTTTTGCCGTGAATTAGTGCCGATTGTGTCGTGATTTTACCACAATTTTACTGTGCTTCTGATGTGTTTTTCTTCACCGGATTACATTAGGGTGAAAGCTTCTGACACCGACTGTCCCCCCAGCCAGTCTGTTTTACTCACCTGAGCCCTTCCTTCCCCTGCCGGAGACACGTTCTACCTCTCTGGCCGGGGTTCACGATTGATAGATTGATAGCAGCGCAGCCATTAGCGCATGCTGCTGTCAATCAAATCCAATGAGGCGGGCATTTTGTGTCTATGGAACGCTTCTCCTATGGGGTTTACCAAAGCAAGGAGGAATCGGGAGCACCATTAACCACTTAAGGACCCCCGCACGCACATATACGGCCACAGAATGGCTCGTACAGGCACAAGGGCGTAAATTTAAGTCCCCGCCTTCGTGCGGGGGTCCCCCTGCCTCTGGGAGCGATCGCCGACGAGCGGGCGGATGTCCGTGATTTCCGCCCCCCCCCCCCCCCCCCCCCCCCCGCGATCGCTCCCAGCCAATGGGAGCGCGCTCCCATCGTGTCAGTTCCTCCTCCTGTGTTTACATCATTTCCTCCTTCCTGTGTAATCTCTCATCGCAGCGCTGTTTCCCAGCGCTGCTGATGAGAGAAGACATCACAAGTAAGTGTGCACCAACACAACACTGACACACTCACATAGGCAAATTAACCCCTTGTGATCGCCCCCCACACCCCCCTGTCACAGTGTCACTGAATGCAGTGATCTAATCACTGCATTTAGTGTCAGTGTGACAGGCAGTGTAAAAAACAGTTAGTGTTAGGTTCAGGATAGCCCCCCCACCCCCCCTAATAAAGTTTTAACCCCCTGATCACCGCATTAGTTAACCCTTTCACTCCCTATTGCCAGCATCACTAAGCGATCATTTTTCTGATCGCTGTATTAGTGACGCTGTTCCCGCTAGGTAGCTATTTTTTTTTATTGCGATTTTTTTTTTTTACTAAAGACATGTGGCTAAATACATTTTGGCCTAAATGTTTTACTAAAATTTAGTTTATTTGATTTTTTTTATAACAAAAAGTAAAAAAATTGTGTTTTTTTTTTCAAAATTGTGGCTCTATTTTAGTTTATAGCGCAAAAAATAAAAATCGCAGAGGCGATCAAATACCACCGAAAGAAAGCTCTATTTGTGGGAAGAAAAGGACGCAAATTTTGTTTGGGAGCCACGTCGCACGACCGCGCAATTGTCTGTTAAAGCGACGCAATGCCGAATCGCAAAAACACCTTGGGTCATTTACCAGCGTATTGGTCCGGGTCTTAAGTGGTTAAGGGACCCTGGAATGAGATGATCAGGGGCCACTGGGTGCAAAACGAACTGCAGAGTGTAAGTATGATATGCGTTTAAAAAAACCAAAAAGTTTACAATGCCTTTAACCACTTAAGACCCAGACCATTATGCAGGTTAAGGACCTTGCCTCCTTTTTGCGATTCGGCACTGCATCATTTTAACTGACAATTGCGCGGTCGTGCGACGTGGCTCCCAAACAAAAATACACGTCCTTTTTTGCCCCACAAATGGAGCTTTATTTTGGTGGTATTTGATCACCTCTGCGGATTTTATTTTGCGCTATAAACAAAAATATAGCAACAATATTTTTAACTTTTTGCTATAATAAATATCCCCCAAAAATATATTAAGTTTTTTTCCTCAGTTTAGGCCGTATTCTTCTACATATGTTTGGTTAAAAAAAAAAAAAAAATCAATAAGTGTATGATTGGTTTGCACAAAAGTTATAGCGTTTACAAAATAGGGGATAGTTTTATGGCATTTTTTATTAATACTCATTCAATGTTATCTTATGTGTACATGTACATAATGTCGTTTTTAGGCAGTTGCGTTTATAGGCTTTTTTTAAGGCAAAAAAAATGAGTTCAGACGCCGAAGTTTCCGACGTTACAGATGCCAAACGTGGCTAAACAGCCGTTTTTTAGACACTGGTTTCTAGCTGTCAAGTTAAAGCGGAGTTCCGCATAAAAATTGAACTTCCGCTTGTTCCACTCCACACCCACATTTGGCATGCAATTTTTTTTTGGGGGGGGGAGTGGGGGCTTCAGGAGGAGTGGGACTTCCTGTCCCGCTTCCGCCGAGGGGCTGGTAAGGTGATTAGGCTTAATCGCCTTATTGCAGCCCCTCCCTGTAGGCGATGGCCTAGGACACTGACAGGTCCTAGGCGATCGCCTGTCCAATCAGCGGCGAGCCGCCGCGCGCATGCGCAGTGCGGCTCGCGCATGCGCAGTGGGTGCCCGGCCGTGAAGCCGAAGGCTGTCACGGCTGGGTGCCCACAGTCGGAATGAAGACGCCAGCCAGGGAGGGGGAGAGGAGCGGAGCCCCGGTCGACGCGTCGCTGGAACGTGGAGAAGGCAAGTAAATGTTTATTAAAAGCCAGCAGCTACACTTTTTGTAGCTGCTTATTTTTAATAAAGCTTACATTTGGGTGGAACAATTGTTTAAATTGTTCAGGAGAGATTGAACAATGACCCGTGTACATGAAGCCTTAAGCTGCTTTCACATTGGGCAGTGGAGCCGCGGTGGCGGTATAGCAGCGAGATTTTTAGCGCTGCAATACCATCGTATTTACTGCGGTATTCGACTGCTAGTGGTGCGGTTTTAACCTCTGCTAGCGGCCGAAAAAGGGTCAATACCGCCCGCGAGGCCCATTGCGAGCGGTATTACCGCGGTTTCCCATTGATTTCAATGGGAAGGAGTGGTATTAGGAGCGGTAAACACACCGCTCCTAAACCGCTGCAAAGATGCGGCTAGCAGGACTTTTGGAGCGGTCCTGCTAGTGCACCGCTTCAGTGTGAAAGCCTTCAGGCTTTCACAATGAAGACTACAGGGCAGGTTTTATTCAGGCAGTATAGCAGCGCTATTTTTAGCGCTGTACTGTGTAAAAAAACGCCTCAATGTGAAAGGGGCCTTACAGTTCAGGGTGGGAAGGCTTATCTTTTTGTGGACCCAAAACCTGGGGGGGGGGATCTTTATAGCACCCAGCGCGCTATTTGAGTTGTTTATCAATTATTTGCACTGTGTAATTACACAGGGGTGTGAAGAGAAGCAAGGGTGATGTCACTAGGAATGTGATTTATAAGGGAATCTGATGCACTATACACACACACTTGATGGAGAAGGCAGAAGTGCACTGTCCAGCACCGTGGGCGGCAACCAGAGGCTGAAAGCTGCTGTGGCTGGACAATGCACTGATCAATACTAACTTTCTAGGCCAGGGGTGTGCAAACTTTTTTCAAAGAGGGCCAGATTTGATGACGTGAACATTCGTGAAGGCCGACTATTTGCCTGACATTCTTTGAACCATCAAAATTTGGTCTAAGCGTGTTCGTTCGAGCAACCAATACACCTCCCAACAAGAATTCTCTTGCTTTTGGAGGCTGTGTGTGATGGAGCGTGTTATTTGGATATAATGTATATATTTATTTTGTGGCCCCAATGAATCCCAGAGTGCTGCTCAGGACTAAGGATGAGCTTGGGCGTGTTATTTGGATATACCGTATTTAATCGGTGTATAACACACACATAGCCTTGCATGTGCCATACATGCAGCCTTACCATTGCAACCAATGCATCTTCACAGGTGCCATAAATGCAGCCTTACTATTGCCATCAGTGCAGCCTGATCGATGCCCATCCCCAGGGGGGGCCATATTAAATCAACAGGGGGGGGGCTGCATTTGGACATGCATGTTCTACGCACATGCAGCTCTAGGCGTTGGTATCACTTAGTGCAACAGAAGCAGTTGCAGCAATGCCAACGGCTTGCTTTCGTCCCTGGGCACACACTGCCCTAAACGTTATCCCTCCCCCCACAGCAACTTTCAGCCTTCCGTAGACTTTATCAGCGGGGCTGGACAGTGCCCCTTTGCCTTTCACCATCACAAATACACCAGGATGTTCTGCACCGGGGGCTAAACACTCAGTGTGCATGAGGGCTTATCACCTATCCGATCACAAACTAAAAAATAAACTGGCTTTAGATAAACTTTTCCAATCTATCCTGTGACCTAAAAGATGTTTCCCATCAGCTGCAATGACCCAACACTTGCCTGACATCTAAAGCCATGATTTACTATTCCACCAGACCTGAAAGCAACAATAGAGTGCTTTTATCACACGGGAGGAAAAGGCAGCTATAACTTTTCAGGCTTCACCAGCTCCATTGTTCTCTTTCCGTAATTATAAATTGCAGCAGCAGCACAGAAGTAGGGACCGGTCCACCTTCAGGAGAAGCAGCCAGATGTAGGACAAAGGTGTGAAGGAGAAGGCGTTCATCCTGCAGGGAGTGCACCAATTAGTCACAGGAGTCAAACACCTGGCATGCAGAAAATCACCGTAACCAGGCAGGTGTGGGCCCGGCAATCTGCGATCCATCCACACTGCTTTGTTACAAGATTCCGAGACATCCACCGAGTCCTCCTAGCTTCCATACCTGTATAGAGGATCAGGATTACATGTGACGCAGAGGGTCTCACCTGCATAATTGGGGTCTAATGAAAGTTACACCCTCTAATATTCCAGGGCAGGTGCCCCCTCACCCATCCACTGGTAACCTTGTGCGCTTTATATACATGCCCTGCTATAAAGTAGACAGGGTACTGCTGAGGATTCCTCCCCAGAGGACAGATCGCCTTGTAGAATTCAATACAAAGACCTCCACCGGTTTTCTGCAGTAAAGGACTCCACAGTACATGACGGATGTCAGGTGAAAAGGTCGTTCCCATTATAGAGACGATCACTTGTGGGTGAAAAGCAGCATTTCCCATGGGACACCCAAGTACGGGAGGAAAGGTTTACCGATATGGGTTTTTTTCTGGCCGACATTTAGAATTCGGGGCGGCCAATGGCCTTAATATGATGCCAATATTTATTTTTTTGGCAGGTGGCACTGGTTGCCACCAATTGGCACTGGCAGGTTTCACACCGAGCTGATTTGTCAGTTTCAGTGTTACATTATATGCAACTGAATGCAGGGAGAGAGACCAGCTGTCAGAATTCAGCAGTGATGTCGGGGGTGGGCGGGCCCTGCAGCTATCAAACAACAGCCAATGATCGGGCTGCTTAAGAAAGTGAGCTGGGCCACATGTAGCGGCCCGCCCAGATTCCATTAGCTGGTGTTTGATAGCTGTATATCCCCCAACCCCCATATAAATCGGCTCACTGATGGAGTATTGTATATACAGTGACGACCCCCCCTATATAAAATGGTATACTCCCATCACCCTATAGATGGGCTATCACCCTATAGATGGGCTAGCCGATGGTGGTGTTGCATATACAGTAAGCCCCCCCCAACATATGTTAACAGTATATCCCTATCCCCATATTCCCCTATAGGGCTCTCAGCGATGGTGGTGGTGTATATACAGTGACAACCAACCCCCCCCCATATTCCCCTATGACGGCCTCACTCGTGGTAATGAAGGTGTTGTATATACACAGCGCGACCCCCATGGGTAGGTAGGTTCTCACTGATGGTGGAGATGAAGATGATGTATATACAGTGACCCCCCCCCCCATATACAACAATGGAATATCCCATCCATGTTCCCCTATAGATGGTCTCACCGATAGTGGAGATGAAGTTGGTGTTGTATATACATAGTGACCCCCCCATATACAATAATGAAATGATGGTGGAGACAAAAGGTGAGAAAATATATATATATATATATTTTTTGACCCTCTCCCCCATATGGTATACCCCCACCCCCTCTATGGGTAGGTTCCCGCCAATGGTGGTGTTGTATATACAGTGACCCCCCATATACAATAATGGAATACCCTCATATTCAACTGCAGATGGACTCAGCAATGGTGGAGATTAAGGTGTTTGATATACACCTACCCCCCCCCCCCCTTATATAATGGTATACCCCTAAAGATGGTCTCACTGATGGTGCAGACGAAGGTGTTGTATATACACTGACCCCCCCATACATAATAGTATAACCCCCATAGATTGTGTCTCACCAATGGATGAGTTGAAGGTGCTGTATATACCAGTGCTGTGGAGTCGGAGGAAATTTGGGGTACCTGGAGTCGACAAACAATGCACCGACTCCTACTAAATTTAGATTGTTGGAACATTTAGGAGTCAGAACATTTATCTACCGACTCCACAGCCCTGGCATATACAGTGACCCCATAGATGGTCTCATGATGGTGGAGATGAAGGCGGTGTATATACAGTGACTCCTCCCATATATAATAATGGTACACTCCCATCCTCCCCATAGATGGTCTCACCGATGGCGGTGTGGTATATACAGTGACCATCCCTATATAATAATGGTATATGCCCATCCCCCATAGATGGTCTCAGCGATGGTGGAGATGAAGGTGGTGTGGTATATACAGTGACCCCCCCCCCATATATAGTGGTACACCCCCAATCCCCCCCACATAGATGGTCTTACCAATGGTGGAGATGAAGGTGGTTTTGTATACACAGTGACCCTCCCCCCACATATATGATAATGGTACACCCCAATTCCCCCCTATATCCCCCATAGGTGGTCTCACTAATGGTAGAGATGAAGGTGGTGTGGTATATACTGTGACACCCCCCATATATAATGGTACACCCCCCAACCTCCCGTAGATGGTGGAGATGAAGGTGGTGTGGTATATACAGTGCCCCCCCATATATAATGGTACACCCCAATTCCCCCCTATATCCCCCATAGATGGTCTCACCAATGGTGGACATGAAGGTGGTGTGGTATATATTGTGACACCCCCCCATATATAATGGTACACCCCCAACCCCCCCGTAGATGGTGGAGATGAAGGTGGTGTGGTATATACAGTGCCCCCCCCCATATATAATGGTACACCCCCCAACCCCCCCGTAGATGGTCTCACCGATGGTGGAGATGAAGGTGGTGTGGTATATACAGTGCCCCCCCCATATATAATGGTACACCTCCAATCCCCCGTAGATGGTGGAGATGAAGGTGGTGTGGTATATACAGTGCCCCCCCCATATATAATGGTACACCCCAATCCACCGTAGATGGTCTCACCGATGGTGGAGATGAAGGTGGTGTGGTATATACTGTGACACCCCCTCCCCCATATATAATGGTACACCTCCAATCCCCCGTAGATGGTGGAGATGAAGGTGGTGTGGTATATACAGTGCCCCCCCCCCATATATAATGGTACACCCCAATCCACCGTAGATGGTCTCACCGATGGTGGAGATGAAGGTGGTGTGGTATATACTGTGACACCCCCTCCCCCATATATAATGGTACACCTCCAATCCCCCGTAGATGGTGGAGATGAAGGTGGTGTGGTATATACAGTGACCCCCCCCCATATATAATAATGGTACACCCCCAATCCCCCCCTATATCCCCCGTAGATGGTCTCACCGATGGTGGAGATGAAGGTGGTGTGGTATATACTGTGACACCCCCCCCCCCATATATAATGGTACACCCCCAATCCCCCGTAGATGGTGGAGATGAAGGTGGTGTGGTATATACAGTGACCCCCCCTCTCATATATAATAATGGTACACCCCCAATCCCCCCCTATATCCCCCGTAGATGGTCTCACCGATGGTGGAGATGAAGGTGGTGTGGTATATACTGTGACACCCCCCCCCCATATATAACGGTACACCCCCAATCCCCCGTAGATGAAGGTGCTGTGGTATATACAGTGATCCCCCCCATATATAATAATGGTACACCCCCCAACCCCCCCCTTAATCCCCCGTAGATGGTCTCACCGATGGTGGAGATGAAGGTGGTGTGGTATATACTGTGACACCCCCTCCCCCATATATAATGGTACACCTCCAATCCCCCGTAGATGGTGGAGATGAAGGTGGTGTGGTATATACAGTGTCCCCCCCCATATATAATGGTACACCCCAATCCACCGTAGATGGTCTCACCGATGGTGGAGATGAAGGTGGTGTGGTATATACTGTGACACCCCCTCCCCCATATATAATGGTACACCTCCAATCCCCCGTAGATGGTGGAGATGAAGGTGGTGTGGTATATACAGTGACCCCCCCCCCATATATAATAATGGTACACCCCCAATCCCCCGTAGATGGTCTCACCGATGGTGGAGATGAAGGTGGTGTGGTATATACTGTGACACCCCCCCCCCCATATATAATGGTACACCCCCAATCCCCCGTAGATGGTGGAGATGAAGGTGGTGTGGTATATACAGTGACCCCCCCTCCCATATATAATAATGGTACACCCCCAATCCCCCCCTATATCCCCCGTAGATGGTCTCACCGATGGTGGAGATGAAGGTGGTGTGGTATATACTGTGACACCCCCCCCCCATATATAATGGTACACCCCCAATCCCCCGTAGATGGTGGAGATGAAGGTGCTGTGGTATATACAGTGACCCCCCCTCCCATATATAATAATGGTACACCCCCAATCCCCCCCTATATCCCCCGTAGATGGTCTCACCGATGGTGGAGATGAAGGTGGTGTGGTATATACTGTGACACCCCCCCCCATATATAATGGTACACCCCCAATCCCCCGTAGATGGTGGAGATGAAGGTGCTGTGGTATATACAGTGATGCCCCCCATTTATAATAATGGTACACCCCCCCAACCCCCCCCTTAATCCCCCGTAGATGGTCTCACCGATGGTGGAGATGAAGGTGGTGTTGAAGGCATCATCCGAGAAGCGGAAGAGGACGCAGGTCTTGCCCACCCCCGAGTCCCCGATGAGGAGCAGTTTGAAGAGCAGGTCATACGTCTTCTTCGCCATGGGCCCGCCGCTGTGTCACACTGCCTCCTCCTGGGACCGCCGCTGGGCGGGAGGGGGGCTCCTCATACACGGGGCCTTCCCCTGCACCGGGCTGACGGAAGGAAGGACGGGCGGAGCGCGGCTCTGACTCGTAGCTCCGGACTCTCTGGGCTTGGTTCTCCTCCCTGCGCCCCTGGTCTGACTCCTCCTATGTAGGCCTCGCCGCCGGGAAGACAGAGACTCTGGACAAATGGCGGCCCCTCCCCCTCACAACGCCAACATCAATGGCGCGAGCACGCGGGACACGCCCCGACCCCCCACGGGAGCGAGCGCGTACGGATAGGCCCAGCCAAGCGCGCGCCCAGAGAGATCGAGAGAGGACTTTTTTTTTTTTTTAATAAACTTTATTATCCACACAAACACCAGACAAGAGACAGTCATTCTTATAATCAGGAAATCAGCTGACCACGTGACTGTAATTTTGAAGGGACGTTCCTTATATCTGAAAAAATGTCATTAGGGTTTCCTGTCCTTAGAATACAAATCCCTGTGCCTGGCTGGCATGCTGATCCATCAGCTTCACTATGCCCTGAGTTTCCAGGGCCAGAAATAAATAAGGGTGTCCTGACAACACTTGTCACATGCTTGTGGACAGAACTGCCCCTATAAATGACGCAGGCAGATAGCATTTCCGAGATCATCCAGACTTCACCTGTCCCTTCCTTCCAGTCTCTCTATTGGCCTCCAAGCATGACTGTCCAATGGGATTGCTAGGATCACTTTTCATTTTTTTTTTAACCTTTTCCCTGCCAGAGGCATTTCTTTGCACATGTTTAAATAGTTCAATTGACAGCAGCGCCGCTGCTGTGTCTCAGCCAGTCAGGAGGCAGAGTCCTGTACCTCGTGGGGGGTTGCTACACACTTTTGCATAGAATGCATTAAGATAAAGAACCTTCTGCCTTTAAAATAGGGTGACCAGACATCCCCAGTTTCAGGGGACAGTCCCCGGATTGAGGACACTGTCCCCGGACCAAGTCTGTCCCCAGTTTTGTCACCAGATTGTATTTGAACGGAGGCTGGGGCAATTTTAAAGACAGAGTGCAGAATTAAAAAAAATTATAATTCTGAATTACACACCCCCGCTCTGCCGCTCCTACTAGGTTAGGGGGGTGTATTTTTTCCATTACATGTGCCCATTTCTGATGATCATGTGCTGGTCGGAGGGGAGGGAATATTTCTTCAGTTTCGGGTGCATGCCCATTCATCTCCTATCGCATGTTCTTCTGCCTTGGCTCAAGTCCCGGCCAGCCGCCTGCCTGCTTATCTCCTTCCCTTCCCTGGTGGAGTGATCTTCCTCCGCTCCCCATCCAGCAGTAGCCGGGGCCCGGAGAGTAAGACAGGCTGTGAGGCAGGCGGCTGCGGCGATGGGCAGAGAGTCGCTGATTGTTGCCATTACTAGTAAAAAAATATATATATATGTCCCCGGATTTCATTTTAAAAATCTGGTCACCTTACTTTAAAACTACTTTAACCACTTCCATACCAGGCACTTACGCACCTTCCTGCCCAAGCCAATTTTCAGCTTTTAGCACTGTCGCAATTTGAATGACAATTGCGCGGTCATGCTACACTGCACCCAAACAAAATTGGCGTCCTTTTTTCCCCACAAATAGAGCTTTCTTTTGGTGGTATTTGATCATCTCTGCGGTTTTTATTTTTTGCGCAACAACTAAAAATAGAGCGAAGATTTTGAAAAAAAATAAAGTTTTTATTTTTTTCTGTTAATTTTTTTGTAAATGAGTATGTTTTCTCTTTCAATTACGGGCACTGATATGGTGGCACTGATGGGCACCGATGAGGTGGCACTGATGGGCACCGATGAGGTAGTTCTGATGGGCACCGATTAGGTAGCACTGATGGGCACTGATAGGCGGCGCTGGTATGGGGCACTGATGGGCACTCATGGGCGGCACTGATGGGCACTCATAGGCGGCACAGATGGGCACTCATAGGCAGCACAGATGGGCACTCATAGGCGGCACAGGTGGGCACTGATAGGCGGCACAGGTGGGCACTCATAGGTGGCACAGGTGGGCACTCATAGGTGGCACAGGTGGGCACTGATAGGTGGCACAGGTGGGCACTGATAGGTGGGAACTGGGCATGGATTGGCACTGACAGACACTGGGGTGGCACTGATGATCACTGAGGGGTGGCACTGATGGATCAATGTTGCCAATCAGTGCCCATGTGTGGGCACTGATTGGCATCATTTTTTTTACTGCCCCCTTTTTTTTTTTTTTTTCCTTTTTTTTTTTAAGTACCCTGGTGGTCTAGTGTGGGCACTCCCTGGTGGTCCGTGTGGCGATCCGAGGGGGGGCTGCGCTGATAAACAATCAGCGCGAACCCCCCCTGTCAGGAGAGCCGCTGATCGGCTCTCCTGTACTCGCGTCTGTCAGACGCGAGTGAGGAAGAGCCGTCGGCGGCTCTTCCTGTTTACATCGTGATCAGCCGTGATTGGACACGGCTGATCACGTGGTAACGAGGCTCCGCCGGAGACTCGTTACCGAGATCGGAGGTGCAGGGTGTCAGACTGACACCCCGCATCACCGATCGCCGCGCTGCGCGCCCCCACGGGCGCGCGCGGCATTGAAATCGTGCTAGACGTTTGAGAACGTCTAGTCACGATTTCATAACCACTTCCCGGCCGTAAATCTGCTATTGGCCGGGCGGGAAGTGGTTAAAAATCGTCATAGGCAACGCTTTAAAAAAAAATGTAAACAAGGCATTTACCTGTTCTGCCTAGTGACAGGACACTGATCTCCTGCTCCCTGTCATCTTAGCTGTGATATCAGTGGTACCCCCCCCACAGTTAGAATCACTCCCTAGGACACACTTAACCCTTTGATCGCCCCCTAGTGGTTAATCCCCTTCTCATGCCAGTGTCATTTACTCAGTAATCAGTACATTTTTATAGCACTGTTCGCTGTAAAAATGACAATGGTCCCAAAATAGCGTCAAAGGTGTCCGATGTGTCCACCATAATGTCGCAGTCATGATAAAAATCGCAGATCGCCCCCATTACTAGGGAAAAAAAAATATTAATAAAAATGCCGTAAAACTATCCCCTATTTTGTAGACGCTCTAACTTTTGCGCAAACCAATCAATATACAATTATTGAGCTCAGAATGGATCACTGCCTATGTAAACAAGGCAGAGCTCCGTTCTGACAGAGGAGGGATGGATATTTTGTGTCCCTGCAAAGTAAAATCAACACATGCCAGGACACATAAACACTGGGCTAGGCACACATTTAACCCTTTGATCACCCCTAGATGTTTAACCCTTTCCCATGCAGTGTCATTAGTACAGTGACAGTGCACATTTTTAGCACTTTTTTATTGGATATGTTTATAACAGAATATATATATATAATTATTTAAGTTTTCGATCTTTTTTGTTTATAGCGCAAAAAAAAACCCTGCAAAAGTGATAAAATACCACCAAAACAAAGCTCTATTTGTGGGAAGAAAAAGAACATAAATTGTATTTATTCACATGACCGCGCAGTTGTCGATTAAAGCAATGCAGTGCCGTATCGCAAAAAATGGCCTGGTCATAAAAAGGCGTAAATCTTCCAGAGGATAACATTTTTTTAAATAAAATTACACAAATATTTGTATTATTTAATTTGCAAATAAATGTTGCTATGCTTTTTACCAAAACTGTAATATAATTACATTTTTAATAATTTTTATTTCATTTTTAATAATATTAATAATAATTAAAAAAAATATATAGTTCACTGAGCCCAATAGCTCATGCTGAAATTTGTGCACCCAGCACCTGACACCGCCAGCTGTCACCTGACTCACACCTGTCACCTCCTGACACCCATTGACTCCTCTGACTGACAGCTGACACCCATCATCCAACACACACACACCCGGCTCCAGACACTGCCTGACACCTGACTCCAGACCTTCAGCCTGCACCATTATTTGCGGGGGGGGGGGGGATTCCCGGACATTTCCATTAAACAGAGAAGCCAAGCCACGTTTCCTCCCGGTAATACACAGAGATAACACAGTTTGGGGTGGAGACCTCCTCACAGAGGGCTCCATTCACCCCCTCCATCAGGTCTCTCTGTCCCATAACAACCTAATATATACCCCCCCCCCCACACGTCACTCTATGGTACAATCCGTGGCTGCGCTAGGGCACGCGGCCAGGGAGTGACTTACAAAACTGGGAGCGCGCTTTTGGAGGCGTACTCAACCAGCGTGGGGCAATCAGGGAGGCGAAAACAAATACGCCAAGACGTGCGCGCCCACCAATACGTAAGGGCAGACAACATCTCTGTTTTTTTTTAATCCGGGCACGTCAAATGTGTCACGTCATTACGCAAGTCAAGGAATAGCACGTCCTGACGAGCCCAGCGGAAACCAATACGCCACTGCAGGGTGCTGTAATACAGGGCGCCCCTAGAGGGCGCACCGTATACATGGAAAGTAATAGGCTCCAAAGTTGTAGTGAGGGAGGAGTAGGGAATGAATGATAATAATAAAATTGTGTTTTTTACTTGTTGTTCATAATAATATAAGTATGAATATTATTCATGGTAATAATCCAATTATAGTACCACTAATAATAACCATTGTTTACATTATATTATCACGATGAATAACAATATGATTAGTAGTATTATTATTGTTGTCGCTATTAATAATGATATCAATAATAAACATGCTAATGTTGTTATTATTATTATTATTATTATTTAACCCTTTCATGACTAAGCCTATTTCTGACATTTGGGGTTTACAAGTTAAAATCCGTGGGCCAGATTCAGGTAGAATCGGCTTACTCTGCGGCGGCGTAACGTATTACATTTACGTTACACCGCCGCAAGTTTTATGGGCAAGTGCTTGATTCACAAAGCACTTGCCTGTAAAGTAGCGGCGGCGTAGCGTAAATCCTCCCGGCGCAAGCCCGCCTAATTCAAATGTGGCGGGGACCATTTAAATTAGGCGCGTTCCCGCGCCGAACGTACTGCGCATGCTCCGTCCCTAAAATTTTCACGACGTGCATTGGACGTCATTGGTTTCGACATTAGCGTAAATGGCATCCAGCGCTATTCACGGACGACTTATGCAAACGACGTGAAATTTCAAATTTCGACGCGGGAACAACGGCCATACTTAAAGCGGATGGCCCATTAAAAATGTTTTTTAAAAGCCAGCAGCTACAAATACTGCAGCTGCTGACTTTTAATAATAGGACACTTACCTGTCCTGGATCAAAAAACAAAAAAAAAACAATAACTGTGGAGAGGTATTGATGGTCGGACTTTGAGGCAAAGGAAGTAGGTAAAAAATATAATTTTAATATTACCAATTAAACATAACAGTATAAATGCATAGTAACAATTATATAGCAAAAACAATAATTCATAAACATGGGAAAACCGTTGTGTACAAAATCCCTAAAGTTGCCGACGCACGTTTCGCCGTGGGGCTTCTTCAGGGCAGTTGTTAAGGATTTTGTAAGACGATGTATAGTCAGAAAAACAAAATAGTTATATTGCCGATGATCCTATACCGGATGAGTTCAAGGGCACACACCACAATCAAGTAGTCAAAGGTAAGGTAGGTACTTGCTTCAAAAGAGTCCTCAGATCTAGTTACAGATCTTTAGTTGACAACAAAGTCAAGGTAGAAATCGCTTTACGATTCATGTGAAACGTGACACTATTGGCAACCTCCATTCAATAATGAAAGGTCCTGAAGCCAGCTGGGACATGTAACCAGTGTAGATTAAACTTGAATTCCTTCAGGTGTATTAAACCACCGCTAGATACGTTTATTTTTGAGGCTTAAAGATTTAAAGCGGAGCTCCAGCCGCGAAACATTTTTTTTTTAAAGTCAGCAGCTACTAACAGTGTAGCTGCTGACTTTAAATAAGGACACTTACCTGTCCTAGGCGCCCGCGCTGACGGCCCCCCCCCCCCCCCCCCCCCCCCCGATGCCGGTCCCACGATCGCTCCGGGTCCCGCGCCGCAATTCACACTATGGGAAACAGGCAGTGAAGCCGTACGGCTTCACTGCCCGTTTCCTACTGCGCCTGCGTGAGTCTCACGCTGGCTTGTGAATGGGCGCGCTGCTCTCTGAGAACACACACAGTTCCCAGAAAGCAGCGCGCCCCATTCACAAGGAGAAGGACAAGAAGACATTAAACCGCGGTGTGGAAGAGGCAGATTACGGACTTCCGCATAGCAACAGCTATTTCGGGTGAGTATTTTTTTTTTTTTTTTTCAGGTTTTTTTTTTTTAAACAACATGGCAAAATGTTGTTTTTTTGGGTGGAGCTCCGCTTTAAGCCAGGTTTTCAAGTGGTTGTTTAGACGTGAGGTCCGTGTCCCAGGGTGTTCATCCGAGTGACAACCTGGCTTAAATCTTTAAGCCTCAAAAATAGACGTATCTAGCGGTGGTTTAATACACCTGAAGGAATTCAAGGTTAATCTACACTGGTTACATGTCCCAGCTGGCTTCAGGACCTTTCATTATTGAATGGAGGTTGCCAATAGTGTCACGTTTCACATGAATCGTAAAGCGATTTCTACCTTGACTTTGTTGTCAACTAAAGATCTGTAACTAGATCTGAGGACTCTTTTGAAGCAAGTACCTACCTTACCTTTGACTACTTGATTGTGGTGTGTGCCCTTGAACTCATCCGGTATAGGATCATCGGCAATATAACTATTTTGTTTTTCTGACAATACATCGTCTTACAAAATCCTTAACAACTGCCCTGAAGAAGCCCCACGGCGAAACGTGCGTCGGCAACTTTAGGGATTTTGTACACAACGGTTTTCCCATGTTTATGAATTATTGTTTTTGCTATATAATTGTTACTATGCATTTATACTGTTATCTTTAATTGGTAATATTAAAATTATAGGGCCAGATTCAGAAAGAATTAGATTCCTGCAGAGTATCAGAGATACACTACGCCACTGTACTTTACCTGGCTCTAGGAGGAATTCAGAGAGATTTTGGCCCGTAAGGTACGGCGGCGTAGTGTATTTCTCCCGGCGGAATCAAACTACGCGATTAGGGGGCGTGAGGCATTTAAATTAAGCGCGTCCCCGCGGCGATCGAACTGCGCATGCTCCGTTCAGAAATTTCCCGCCGTGCATTGCGCGAAATCACGTCGTTACGTCATTTTTTTTTTGAGTAGCGTCGTTTACGGACATTCCTATTCCCGGACGACAAAGTCAAAGTCGACGCGGGAACGACGGCCATACTTAACATGGGCCGCGTAAGGTTAGACCAGCTAATAGCGATTGCGAACGACGCTCGTAACTTCGTGGATAGCCGGAAAAAGCTAATTTGCATACCCCGACGCTGAAAACGATGCGAACTCCACCCAGCGGCCGCAAAAAGATTGCAGCGTAGATCCGAAGGCGTACGAAGACGTAAGTCTGTCAGATCGAAGCCCAACGCCGCCGTATCATGGTTTGAGGATTCAAACTAGTGATACGGCGAGCGAAATTTGAAATTACTCCTGTCTAACACCAGTTAGACAGGCGTAATGGCTCTCTGAATCTGGCCCATATTTTTTACCTACTTCCTTGGCCTCAAAGTCCGACCATCAATACCTCTCCACAGTTATTGTTTTTTTTTTTTTTTTTTTTATCATATATACGGATGTGGCCCATGTCAGTGCAATTCCCTTGTGTTTTCTTATCCCCTTCTATTCCCCTGGCCCACCCTTCCCCTTACCCAATCACCCCCCCATTTCTATATAATTTTACCTGTCCTGGAGTCCAGCGGCGTCCGCAGCAGAGGACGAGCGTTCGCTCGTCTCTCTGCTGCTCCCCCCTCCATCCACGGTGAGGGAACCAGGAAGTGAAGCACTGCGGCTTCACTGCCCGGTTCCCTACGGCGCATGCGCGAGTCGCGCTGCGCCCGCCGATTGGCTCCCGCTGTGTGCTGGGAGCCGAGAGTTCCCAGAACACAATGGGAAAAACCCATCTTTTGCCCGAGACTGCGGGCCGGAAGTGGGTGAAGATACCTATCTGACACCAGAGGGGGGGAGGGTTCCGATCAGCGGATCTTCACTTTAGGGTGGAGATCCGCTTTAACATTGGCTAGACCACCTAGGGGGCATGTTCATCTTTACGACGCATATCTCTACGGAAACAACGTAAATTTACAGCGATGGGCAAAGTGTACGTTCGTAATTAGGCGTAACTAGTCATATTCTACGCCGGCCGCAATGGAATCGCCACCTAGCGGCCGGCCTAGAATTGCAGCCTAAGATCCGACGGTGTAAGTCACTTACACCTGTCAGATCTTAGGGAGATCTATGCGTAACCTGATTCTATGAATCGGGCGCATAGATACGACCTTCGTATCTCAGAGATACGACGGCGTATCAGGAGATACACCGTCGTATCTCTTTTATGAATCTGGCCCCGTATTTTTTTGCTAGAAAATTACTTAGAACCCCCAAACATTATTGGCCAGATTCAGGTAGATGCGCGCATATTTTCGCCAGCGTATCGCAGCGCATATACGTTGCTCTGACGCAAACTAGTGAGAGAAGTACAGTATTCACCAAGTGCATGTCCGTTACTTTGCGCCGGAGAAACGAAAATGCGCTGGCGCAACCCGACGCAAGTGGAAGTGGGTGTGATCATATGTAAATGATGGGCGGAGCCCAGCGCAGAGGCTTACGTTCAGTGCATCATCCACGGAGCGCAGTGAGTGAGGCTCCACTCGCCCCCCTGTGCGCATGCTCACAACTTTCGTCGGCACCACTTCACGGGAAACGTCAGCGCAATGTGTTCCGTTGCGCATATAAAAGCGCCAGCGGAAGCGCCATTCCGGCGCAAAAGTATATCCGGTTCCCCCCACCCCAGGGAAGTTACTTTTGCTCTGTAATGGCTGCTCCCGTTCTCCCCAAAGAGAGGAGGAACCTCAATTTTAATGCCCAGGAGGTCTCTGTTGTAATTTCGGCTATGGAGACCTACAACGATGTCCTCCATGGCAGGAAAAGTAGAAAGACCAGCCGGGATAGGAAGCAGGCCATCCTGGAAAGCATTGCTGGCAGGGTCAATGCCCTGGACTACTCCACCCGGACTGCTGCCGATATTGGCAAGAAGATCAATGATCTGAGGCGCAAAGTCCGGGGCAAGGTGGCCACCATTAGGAGGCATGGTCACCCGCTGCCTGGAGAGGGAGCAGTTGGAGGGGGTCCCGGGATATGATTCCGTGGAGGAAGGCTCCAGGACAGGTAAGTGATTTTTACCCCCTTTTTGGTGTGTTGCATGTGGGGGGGGGAGGGTACATGTGACAAGTGTGTGGGACCACCAACATGTGTCTGCTTTGTGTCATCCACAGATGACGGAGCTGGGCCATCATCTGTCGGCGGCCAGTCCACCCCAACCCCCCAACAGGATCCTGAGGCCGACCCCCTGGGTGGTGAAGACTCAGAGATGGAGGGGAGTGCCCACACCTGACCTGCAGAGGTGGTTGAGGAGGAGCCTGTTGTGGCAGAGCAGGACTTTATTTTATTGTTGGAGGAGTTCTCCACTTATTTTTATTGATACTGCACACATTGCAGTGTGAATGGTGTGTGAATGTGAGGGGGTGGCACTCCTGCCAGTAAGGGGTGTCACCCTCGGCCGTGGTGGAGAAGTTATCCCCACGGCTGTGTGAATGACGTGTGATTGGTGTATGAATGGACAGCGACATCATTGGGGCCTTGACGCCGGCGTTGCTGCTCCCAAGTCCTACATGTTGGACTTGGGCTAATCCAATGCGATGTGCATGTGGTGTGTGTGATCTAGGGACATCAGTGGTGTACACGCGTGCATTGTCCGTGTGATCAATGTATTTGTTTAGTGTCCAAAGATGCCTACGGCGAGGACCCTCCTGACTGCTCTTCCATCAGCTGAATGGGTAGTCTCTGGCAGGTGGGGACTGTGTGGGTCGGGGGTCAGGTCATCACGTATGTCAATCTGCAGGCCTTTTCTCATGGCAAAGTTGTGCAGAATGCAACATGCACCGATGATCTGACACACGAAGGTAGGGGAATACAATAGGGCCCCCCCAGACTTATCCAGGCAGCGGAAACGGGACTTCAGGAGCCCAAATGTTTGCTCCACCACTGCACGAGTTTTGATGTGTGCCGCATTGTATCTTCTCTCTCCTCTGGTTTGGGGGTTCCGGAAAGGAGTCATTAGATGGGGTCCCAGTGCATATGCAGAGTCACCTGTAAGGGAAAACACAGAAGGATGTTAGTCATGCATGTGCCCCTTGTGATGTCAGCATCATGGGGGGGAGACAGTCATGCCTGCCACTCGTGTCACTCACCAACCAGCCAGCTGTCCCCATACATGTTCTGTTCGAATTCCATTGGGATGGGGCTCTGATTGTATATAAAGCTGTCATGGCTGGATCCGGGGTGTTTGGCACGGACGTGCCATATGAGGCGTTGGGCATCGGCTATCACCTGTACGTTGATGGAATGCCAATGCTTTCGATTGCGGTATATGTGCTCTGTGGCACTGGGGGGCTGTAGGGCCACATGTGTGCAATCAATGGCCCCCACAGTGCGTGGGAATCCTGCAATGTTGTAGAAATCTGTCATTGCCTTCAGCCGCAGCTCCTCAGTGGTTGGTCTGATGAACTGGTTGGACATGCGTCTGAGGATTGCAGGGACAACCTGGTGCACACATCTGCTCATGGTGGACTGTGACATCCCAGCCACCACTCCACTTGTACGCTGGAATGATCCACTTGCAAGAAAATGAAGTGTTGCCAGTACCTTCACCAGTGGCTGCACTGCTTGTGAGCGGTGTGTCTTGCTGGTGATGTCATCCTGCAGGGTTGTGGTTAGTTCAAGTATTGCATCAGGCTGAATCTGAAGAGGCGATACACCTCCTCATCCCCCATGCCAAAGAGGCTCATGCGCGTGCGGTATATCCTCTCACGTGCCCGCCTCCTCCGTACCGGGGGACCCATCAGTAGTGCTAGGACCGCGACTGCCCCTGGCATGTTGGCACACAGAGGTGTTGTCCTTGCAAGTGTCGTTGTTCAGCTTGCTATTTTCGTCGGTAACGCTGCTGCTGTAGCTGCTCTCCTGCTGACCTGTGGCCGTCTGGAGTAAAGATAAAGCAGCTATTTGTAGGAATAACTTTGCGCTAGCCGTTCCACATACGCGCGGCGCATGTAGCCAGCGTATGGTGCTAATCCGTTCGCGAATTGGGAAATCTTCCTCATTTGCATATTTGAATGGGAAATCAATAGGCGCGACGGATGCGGCGAGCGAAAATATGCGCTCACGATACTCTGGCGAAGGAGAGTTAAGCCAGTCGCAAAAAGCCAGTTTTCTGTCGCATCTAGTTTGGTGGGTACGGCCGTGTAGATACAACGGCGCATCTTTACAGTTACGCGGCGCATATCGATATACTCCAGCGCAAGTCTTTCTGAATCTGGCCATATATATATTTTTTTTAGCAGAGAATCTAGAAAATAAAATGTTGCAATATTTTATGTCACACGGTATTTGTGAAGCGGTGTTTTACATGCAACTTTTTTTGGGGAAAAGACACTTTCATGAATAAAAAAAAAATGAAAAAGTAAAGTTAGCCCAATTACTTTGTATAATGTGAAAGATGATGTTATGCCAAGTAAATAGATACCAAAGATGTCACACTTTATAATTGCACGCACTCGTGGAATGGCGACAGACTACCGTACCTAAAAATCTACAAATCTACGCTTTAAATTTATTTTACGATTACCGGGTTAGAGTTACAGAGGAGGTCTAGTGCTAGAATTATTACTCTCACTCTGACGATCATGGCGATACCTCACATGTGTGATTTGAACACCGTTTATATATGCGGGTGCGACTTCCGTATGCGTTTTCTTTGCTGTGCGAGCTAGCGGGGAAGAGGGCGATTTTAAAAAAAAAATCGTATTTATTTTTATAATATAAAATTGTGTTTTAAAAAAAAAAAATTGATCACTTTTATTAGTGTCACAAGGAATGTAAACATCCCTTGTGACAGTAATAGGTGGTGACAGGTACTCTTTATTCAGAGATTCGGATATATCCAAATACCCAAATTACAGTGTAAACAAAGTTTACCGAATGCTCTGAATAACATAATGAAATTTGTCCGAAATTCCGAAATTCAAATCTAATTCTTATGCCGCGTAAACACGGTCGTTTTTTGCGATGAAAAAAAACGTTGTTTTTTAAAACGTCATTTAAATTGATCGTGTGTGGGCAAAACGTCGTTTTTTGTCTTCAAAAAAACGACCAAAAAAAAATTCCAACATGCTTGAATTTTTTGTGTCGTTTTTCAAAACGTCGTTTTTTGTTTCACAAAAAGTCACCGTGTGTAGCAAAAACGTTGTTTAAAACGTCGTTTTTCAACCCGCACATGCCCAGAAGCTAGTTATGAAGCGAGCTTCAATGGAAAAGTGTGGTGAACGTAACCTCGCTTTTTGTGAAAAAAACGATGGTGTGTATGCAAAATTGTCTTTGAAAGTGACGTTTCAAAAACGTCGTTTTTTACTTCACAAAAAACGTCGTTTTTTTCATCGCAAAAAACGACCGTGTGTACGCGGCATTAGGCCTGGGTTCACACCTATGCGAATTGAGTGCGGCTTAAACCGCATTTAATACGCAGAACATTTCTAAATACATTGTTTTCAATGAGGCTGGTTCACATATGTGCGATGCATTCGCACTGCGCATTTCAGAAAAAACGTGTGCAGATTTTATGCCTTGTGGTGCGGCTCAGGTGCGAATTCAGTCCCATTATCTTCTATGGGTACGCAGCTGATTCGCAGATGTGTTCAGTTCTCTTCAGGAATTTCTCTCATTCAGCTCAATACACTTCTCCCCCACTCTCCTCTCACTCGGAACTTCTCCCTAGGGTTGCCACCTGTCCGGTTTTGACCCGGACAGTCCGGGTTTGGACACATGTGCCCGGATTTGAAGCCTCCTGAAACCCGGGCACATTTAAAAAAAAAATGTCCATCCTGGCCCGGCCGCAACAGAGCTGCACATCCCCGGCTCCACCAGCTTGCCTGAGTGTTAGTAGAAGGTGTGCCGCCCGCAGCAGTGCTCTCTGTTAGCCCCCCGGCCGGGCTGTAAACATGTGTGCAACTTCTCACTGTGCTAGCCCCTCCCCCTCCCTCCTTCCGGCGCGCCTCCGTCTGCATTGTGTGCTGCAGAGTGGAAGAGGACACATGGGACACAGAGTGCTCAGCTCTTCTCTGACTGGCTACAGAATACACATGGAGGTGGGTGGATGGGCGGACCATACACTACCCCCACCATACACTAAACATACAGTTCTGCCCCCCCCCTGCATATACCATTACCATCCACAGCCGTATATACAGTTCTGCCCCCCCTCCATACCATCCACAGCCATACATACAGTCCTGCCCCCCCTGCATATACCATCCACAGCCATACATACATTCCTGCCCCCCCCCCCCCTCCATACAGGGCCGGATTAACAGAGGGGCTGATGGAGCGGGGGTTGTAGCTCGATGACCAGAGGTCACAGAAACCCCACATTTGGGGGGTAGTCAGTTGAAGACCTACCCCACAACTGGTCAAAATATGGGATGGCTATCATTTATGGCTCCGGAGATACGGGCCTGCTTGCACAGCCTGTCAGAAGCTACATACAGAGCGGCCATTATAAATACAAGCTGACACACTGCAGCAGACTGAGAAAAAAAAATCATCATTAATTTTTTGCTAGAAAATTACTCTATGGTGGTCTTTGCAACTTTTTATGTTGCACGGCATAGAGCTGCACGATTCTGGCTAAAACGACAACTGCAATTTTTTTGCTTAGAAGATAGATGACGATTCTCTCACGATTCGTGCGGCATAACATCATCTTTCACATTAAAATGAAAAAAATAAAAATGGACTAACTTTACTGTTTTGTTTTTATGGTTTTTATTATTCAATGAAGTGGGCAAATGCAGCGTGACATAAAATATTGCAGCAATTCCCATTTTTGTCTCTGCTAATATATATATAATGTTTGGTGGTTCCAAGTAATTTTCTAGCAAAAAATATTGCTTTTTAACAAGTGTTGGACTTTAAGTGGTTACATTTCTTGCATTTACACACAGAAGTTTGATCTAAAAAGGAAGTTGGTTACAGTGTTTCATGTTGTTTACAAACTTGGCAGACTGCCCGGATATTTTCTTTACACACAGAAGTGTATGCCTTTGATCTATGAAGAAAGTGTTAGTTACAATGTTTCCTGCTAACTTAGCAGACTGTCCAGATATTTTCTTTTGACAGCTGAAAGTCTCTCCACTTGTTATATGAAAGAATCAGCAAACTCTGCATTGGAGATGTCAGGGGGGTTGAATCGACATCACAATTTTTTTAACGATTAATTGTGCAGCTCTAGCACGGTACTGTATTTGCGCAGCAATTTTTCAAACGTGTTTTTTTTTTGGAAATAAACTGTTTCATTCATTAAAAAAAAAACACTAAAGTTAGCACGATTTTTTTTGGTATCCTAAGCGATGCTTTAAATTTTTTTAGGTTACATGTTTAGAGCTACAGAGGAGATCTAGTGCTAGAATTATTGCTCTCGCTCTAACGATCGTGACGTATGTAACCTGTGTGTATCTGGCTCTGATACTAGCCAGTGCCTACCCAGCCACTGACTGGTATCTCTCCCTAGCCTGTCCCCACACACCCTCTCACCTGCTGACCTGTGGATGGGGGAATCACTCCTGTAGTGTTATTGTGTTCTGCCAGTGAGTACAATGATCAGTGTTGCTATCTATAGCTGGCAGCACTGATTGTTTTTGGAAAAACAGGCTGGTTGTACTCAAGTCGATTAATAGATTGACTTGTGTAAAACCAGCTAGCCCATACATAGATCGACTATGGCTGGTCTCTGCATAATTGGTGTAATTTCAATTCATGTATGACCCGCTTAACCACTACACAGTCCCTAAACATCCTTCCACTCCTATACATTGTGCCCACTGTCATACCCTCCACACTCCTCTTCTGTACATAGTGCCCACTGTCATACCCTCCACACTCCTCTCCTGTTCATACTGCCCCCATCATACCCTCCACACTCCTCTCCTGTACATACTGCCCACTGTCATACCCTCCACACTCCTCTCCTGTACATACTGCCCACTGTCATACCCTCCACACTCCTCTCCTGTACATACTGCCCACTATCATACCCTCCACGCTCCTCTCCTGTACATAGTGCCCACTATCATACCCTCCACACTCCTCTCCTGTACATACTGCCCACTATCATACCCTCCACACTCCTCTCCTGTACATAGTGCCCACTATCATACCCTCCACACTACTCTCCTGTACATAGTGCCCACTGTCATACCCTCCACACTCCTCTCCTGTTCATACTGCCCCCATCATA
Source organism: Rana kukunoris (assembly GCA_029574335.1). NCBI lineage: Eukaryota > Metazoa > Chordata > Amphibia > Anura > Ranidae > Rana > Rana kukunoris. Next base: position 38,448,103 of record CM056052.1, read on the forward strand.
CCCTCCACACTCCTCTCCTGTACATACTGCCCACTGTCATACCCTCCACACTCCTCTCCTGTACATACTGCCCACTGTCATACCCTCCACACTCCTCTCCTGTACATACTGCCCACTGTCATACCCTCCACACTCCTCTCCTGTACATACTGTCCACTGTCATACCCTCCACACTCCTCTCCTGTACATACTGCCCACTGTCATACCCTCCACACTCCTCTCCTGTTCATACTGCCCCCATCATACCCTCGCACTCCTCTCCTGACAAGAACTGGAGGCAGGCGCGGGTCAGCTGATGCAGGTGCAGGTACCAGAGCCAAGGCAGGGTCAGACAGTGCAGGTCAGCAACGTTAGGCCAGATCAAGGTACAGACAGCAGGCAGCAGAGGAATCAGGAACCAGGCCGGGGTCAGTAACAGCAAGGAAAATCTTCCAAGAGAGCAGGCAGAAGAATAGTCCAGAGGCAAGCCAGGGGTTCGTACAGGCGTTGTTCAGGCAGAGTCAGGGGCAGATGAGGTCAGCAACAGAGGATCAACACAGGAACGGATTCTCAGGAGCATAGTAGACCAAGCAGGACTAATGCAGTTTAAAGAAGCCCACCTGGCGCCAACACATGCTTGTAAACGCGCACCCACCTGTGCGCAAGCTCGCGTTACACGGCCACAGACTGGGGTTTTTAGACTTATGTGGCTGCGTGTATGCAAACGTCTTTCCTGACAGGTGGTCTCTGCCACGACTAAGCACTGAACTAGTGTGAAACGTGTCGGCTGCTCCTTTTCCCGATTTTTTTTTTGGCTGTCTCCTGTGATGCATTTCTATTGATTTTACCAATAAAGACAACTTAAGAAGTTCCTTTGGAGTGTGGCTGTCCATCCCTTTTGAAAATTTTACATTTGCCTAGTGCATTGCCAGCACCCTTGGTTTCCTGAGAAGTTCCTAATTGCTCATTAGACCCACCTGGAGCGGTGACTCCCTTCCCTTGCCACAGAAGGCTTCTAGAATGCAGGGTGTTTCTGCCACCTAGCATCCTTCTGTTGCTAGGATGCAGGGTGTTTCTGCCACCTAGCATCCTTCTGTTGCTAGGATGCAGTGTATTTATGCCACCTAGCATCCTTCTGTTGCTAGGATGCAGGGTGCTTCTGCCACCTAGTGTCCTTCTGTTTCTAGGACGCAGGGTGCTTTTGCCACCTAGCATCCTTCTTTTGCTAGACGCAGGGTGTTTCTGACACCTAGTCAGGCGCCAATGCATGCTTGTGAATGCGCACCTGCTTGTGTGCGAGCTTGCATTGCGCGGCCACGGGCCAGGGTTCTTAGACTTATGTGCCTGCGTGTATGCAAACGTCTTTCCCGACAGTAGGTGGTCTCTCCCACAGGAGGCTTCTGGGATGCAGGCTGCTTCTGCCACCTAGCGTTCATCTGTTGCTAAGGTACAAGGTGTTTCTGCCATCTAGCATCCTTCTGTTGCTACGATGCAGGGTGCTTCTGCCACCTAGCATCCTTCTGTTGTTAGGATGCAGGGTGTTTCTGCCACCTAGCATCCTTCTGTTGCTAGGACGCAGGGTGCTTTTGCCACCTAGCATCCTTCTGTTGCTAGGATGCAGACAGCCTCAGAAGAAATCTGCCTAGTGTCCATCTGTTACTAGGATGTAGATGACTTCTGCCACCTAACTTCTTTCTGTTGCTTGAGCTCAGATAGCTCCTGACACATAGGGCCAGATTCAGGTAGATGGGCGAATCTTTATTTTAGAGTAACGTTTCTCATTTACGTTACTCCGCCGAAACTTTAGGAGCAAGTACTGTATTCACATAGCACTTGCTCCTAAAGTTGCGGCGGCGTAGCGAAAATGAGCCGGCGGAATTCAAATTGGGCGGGTAGGGGGCGTGTATTAGTATAACTAGGCGCGATCCCGCGGCGAACGTACTGTGCATGCGTCGACTGTCAGTGCGCATGCTCCAAATTCTGTCAGGGAACGACGCGATGACGACGGCCATACTTAACTTAGGATACTCCACTAGGGGGCTGGTTTTTCTTTACGCCGCGTATCTCTTACGGAAACGTCGGAAAGTCACTGCGTCGGGCCCGAATATGATCGTGAATTGCCGATTCTCGCTGATTAGCATATTCTCGGCGTTAATCAGCGGGAACGCCCCGAGCGCCCCGAAATACAATTACGCCGCTCGTATAGGAACTCCAACCCGGCGTTTCTTGTTTTCTGACTACAGAAAACAGAAACGCCGGCTCAAAGTGAGAGTTAGGCTGGAGTATCACTGATACTCCAGAGTAACTCTACCTGAATCTGGCCCATAGTATTTTCTGTGGCTTGGATGCAGGTGGCTTCTGCTGCCTAGTGTTCTTCTCTTGCTTGGACACACAGGCAGCATCTAATGCCTAGCTAGGATGCAGGGGCATCTGAAGAGAGGAAACGCCCAGTGTACTTCTGTTGCTAGGACATGGGTTCTCTGCTGCCTAGCTTCCCTGTGTTTCTAGAATGCAGATGACTTCTGCCACCTAGTGTTCTTCTGTTAGAATGCAGTCACCTTCAATTGAGTGCATTTATGCTGTACACTTACAAAACGCTATCAACAAACATTTCATGTGAGCAGTGTAAAATGCAGTCCATATGCATGACCTCAAAGTATTCATTCCCCTTGAAATGTTCCACATTTTGTGATGTTACAACCAAAATTGTAAATGTATTTTATTGGGATTTTATGTGATAGATCAAAACAAAGCAGCACATAATTGTGACGTGGAAGAAAAATGATAAATGTTTTGTAATTTTTTTACAAATACATATCTGAAAAGTGTGGCGTGCATTTGTATTCAGCCCCCCTGAGTGAATACTTTGTAGAACCTCCTTTCACTGCAATTACAGCTGCAGGTCGTTTTGGGGATGTCTCTACCAGCTTTACACATCTAGAGAGGGACATTTTTGCCCATTTCTCTTTGCAAAATAGCTCAAGCTCTGTCAGATTGAATGGAGAGCGTCTATGAACAGCAATTTTCAAGTCTTGCCACAGATTCTCAATTGGATTTAAGTCTGGACTTTGACTGGGCCATTCTAACACATGAATATGCTTTGATCTAAACCATTCCATTATAGCTCTGGCTGTATGTTTAGGGTCGTTTTTGTCCTGCTGGAAGGTGAACCTCTGCCCCAGTCTCAAGTCTTTTGCAGACTCCAACAGGTTTTCTTCTAAGATTGCCCTGTATTTGGCTCCATCCATCTTCCCATCAATTCTGACCAGCTTCTATGTCCCTGCTGAAGAAAAGCATTCCTACAACATGCTGCTTCCACCACCATGTTTCACAGTGGGGATTGTGTGTTCTGGGTGATGTGCAGTGTTAGTTTTAGCTTTTTGCTTTTAGGCCAAAAAGTTAAATTTTGGTCTCATCTGACCAGAGCACCTTCTTCCACATGTTTGCTGTGTCCCTCACATGGCTTCTCACAAACTGCAAACTGGACTTTTTATGCCTTTCTTCTTGCCACTCTTCCATAAAGGGCAGATTTGTGGAGTGAACAACTAATAGTTGTCCTGTTGACAGATTCTCCCACCTAAGCTGTGGATCTCTGCAGCTCCTCCAGAGTTACCATGGGCCTCTTGGCTGCTTCTCTGATGAATGCTCTCCTTGCTCAGGGGGTCAGTTTAGGTGGACGGCCATCTCTTGGTAGGTTTTCAGTTGTGCCATACTCTTTCCATTGTCAGATTATGGGTTAAACAGTGCTCTAAACACTTTAAACGGTCGGGAAATAATAGCGATCACACCAGAAATCAGCACACACAAGCCTTGATAATGAACTAGTCAAGGTGTATATATGCTAATGTTAGGTTCTTTATATAGTAACTACCAGGGCCGATCCTACCCGGGGTGCAGTGGGTGCCCCGCACCCAGCGCTGTCATCCGCTAGGCGCCGAGCCGCCGAAGGAATCAGAGACCCGAGCGGGATGTGACAACGTGACGTCACACGGCCGCTCGGCTCCACCCACCATGACCTCTGTCACTGCCATCTTCAGACAGCGTGGGGGAGCGAGCGCGCGCCGAGCAGAGCATACAGAACAGACACTAATACAGCTGCGCTGCCGCCTGATCCAGCTAAGATTGAGCGCCTCTGCCACAGCCTGCCATGTACTAATGGGGGGTTGTCCTCGGTGGGTCTGTACTAATGGGGGGGTTGTCCTGGGGGAGTCTGTCCTGGGTGAGTCTGTACTAATGGGGGGTTGTCCTGGGGGGGTCTGTACTAATGGGGGGTTGTCCTGGGGGAGTCTGTACTAATGGGGGGTTGTCCTGAGGTGGGTCTGTACTAATGGGGGGTTGTCCTGGGTGGGTCTGTACTAATGGGGGGTTGTCCTGGGTGGGTCTGTACTAATGGGGGGGGGGGGGTTGTCCTGTGGGAGTCTGTACTAATGGGGGGTTGTCCTCGGTGGGTCTGTACTAATACTGGGGGTTGTCCTGGGGGAGTCTGTACTAATGGGGGGGGTCTGTACTAATGGGGGGTTGTCCTGGGGGAGTCTGTACTAATGGGGGGTTGTCCTGGGTGGGTCTGTACTAATGGGGGGTTGTCCTGGGTGGGTCTGTACTAATGGGGGGTTGTCCTGGGTGGGTCTGTACTAATGGGGGGTTGTCCTGGGTGGAGTCTGTACTAATGGGGGGTTATCCTGGGGGAGTCTGTACTAATGGGGGGTTGTCCTGGGGGGTCTGTACTAATGGGGGGTTGTCCTGGGTGGGGTACTAATGGGGGGGTCTGTACTATGGGGGGTTGTCCTGGGTGGGTCTACTAAGGGGGTTGTCCTGGGGGAGTCTGTACTAATGGGGGGTTGTCCTGGGTGGGTCTGTACTAATGGGGGGTTGTCCTGGGTGGGTCTGTACTAATGGGGGGGTTGTCCTGGGGGAGTCTGTACTAATGGGGGGTTGTCTGGGTGGGTCTGTACTAATGGGGGGGGGGAGTCTGTACTATGGGGGGTTGTCCTGGGGGATGTACTAATGGGGGGTTGTCCTGGGGGAGTCTGTACTAATGGGGGGTTGTCCTGGGTGGGTCTGTACTAATGGGGGGTTGTCCTGGGGGAGTCTGTACTAAAGGGGGTTGTCCTGGGGGAGTCTGTACTAATGGGGGGTTGTCCTGGGGGAGTCTGTACTAATGGGGGGTTGTCCTGAGGTGGGTCTGTACTAATGGGGGGTTGTCCTCGGTGGGTCTGTAACTCTGTACTAATGGGGGGGTTGTCCTGGGGGAGTCTGTACTAATGGGGGGTTGTCCTGGGGGTGTCTGTACTAATGGGGGGTTTGTCCTGGGGGTGTCTGTACTAATGGGGGGTTGTCCTGGGGGGGTCTGTACTAATAGGGGGTGGTTTGTCCTGGGGGGTCTGTACTGAGGGAGGGGGTCTATACTTAGTGGAGGGGGTCTGTACCGAGGGGTGACTATAGGTGGAGGAATGGGGCAAGGAGCAGAGAAGAGGATTGTGGGACTTGTAGTTCGAGGACTGGCAGCCCCACTGTAAAAAAGAAACTGCAGCCCACACGGCTTGTTCAGCTGAATGGGAAAGAGAGAGCCAGGACCCCAGGAAAGCTTTCAGGAAAGTGCACTCAGGACTCCTGAAAGAGAGAACACCATCAGAGAGAGAACCCCGCTGCCGTGCGCCACCAGAGGGAAAGCCACACAGCCTAGTGCCATCCCTGGCGGAGAAAGGAATGGAGTCATTGCCAGAATACAGATCTGGGCTCTACCCAGTGGAGTATCCATGAGCAATTCAGAGTGAGCTGACTCCTGATCAGAGGAACCGTTGTTGTTGGTCAGGTGAGAGCCGATCGGCCATTATCTACTTATGTCAATAGGAACTGCAGTCTCTGACCATCTCCTGTATTATATCTGCAGTCTCTGACTGTCTCCTGTATTTTTTCTCCAGTCCCTGACCGTCTCCTGTAGTATGTCTGCAGTCTCTGACCATCTCCTGTATTATATCTCCAGTCACTGACTGTCTCCTGTAATAGGTCTACACTCTCTGACCAGCTCCTGTACTATGATTGCAGTCTCTGACCATCTCTTGTATCATGTCTACAGTCTCTGACCATCTCCTGTACTATGTTTTGGGGAACTTTCTAACAGTATCAGAGAGGTTCCCCTCCAGGTATCATTAGTGTACGCTCTTCCAGTATTTTCTTTATTGTTTAAAGATCATGGGAGGATCCCAAGGCAACAAATACTTCTTAGAGGAGCATCTCTGTGTTTGAGTGATTGCCATGGAAACATTTGTAAAGGGGAGGAGTTAGTAAGATGACCACGCCCCCTTTGTGGGGGCGCCAGAAATATTTCTGCACCCAGGCGCCTGTGACCCTAGGATCGGCCCTGGTAACTACTGTAGTTTGGTTACTAAAGTTGCTAAAGTGACTTTTCGGAAAGGTGTTATTAAAACAAGTTGTTGTTCCCTGTTCTTTGGATTTCTTGTTGTGTAGTTTGTAGAGATAGTTTGTCTGCATATTTTACAGCAAGGCATTTCAGAATATGAGTCTTGGTCAAGCTGATAAGGTGTTTAAAATAACAAAAATGAATGTCTCTTGTAATTGTTTTGTGTTTCTTGTGAAAAGTGAATGAGTTACCATATAGAGAACTCTTATGTTGTAACTGTCCAGGATTGGAGGCCAAGGCGTAAATCACATGGCCTATTTCCTGCTGAGCAGGTTGTGTGTTCAATCCCCCACCCATACTTCTCCTCCCCCTCCCAGGGACCTGATCCAGTCCGGGGAAGTGATGATGCAGCCGCTGAGGACCCTGGGACATGTAGTCCTCAAACAGTACAGTACAACACAAGTAAATTGGGGTTATGGACTGTGGACTTTAATACCCAGGATTCCCTGCAAATAGGAGGAGGAAAGGGACAGTGTTTTCCTGGGCAAAATACAAGAAATTGGGGCAGTCTCCAGTGTGACCAGTTAGCGAGTGCAGACCTGTTGCTGTCTAGGTCTGCGTTCTCACTGAGAGAGAGTGCTTGTGAAAGTTTCTTGCTGCTGGAGACTTGAGCTGGAGGGACCAGTTACCATGTGTGACTACATCAGAGCTGAGGGACTGAATCACTGTATTTCAAGTATCTGAGCACAGCAGACTGCCAAGTGATCTGGACAGAAGATGGGTGTACCAGGAGGGGTGAGCTGAACCATGTGTGCCTATCTCCACACTGACACAATTTATGCAATAGAGACTGCTCCTTGTTTGGCAGCCCACTAGCCATCAGTTACATGAAGGGACAGCTTCACCTGCACCACCTACAGAAGGGTCCCAATAAAAACCAGCCAAAAGTGACAAAAGGGTACTAGTTACCCTGCTGTCACCTTTAGGGGCTACCCCTTTATTAGGAACACACACCCACCCTCTATTGGGGCTGTATGTAGACATGTGCAGTTTATTTTGTTCCAAATTGAAATTTGGTCAACATTTGAGTTTTTTGGCAATTCAGTTGTATCCAAATTTCCAAATTACAATATTAATGAATTTAAATAAATCCAAAATAATGAAGAAAAAAATCTGACAAAATTTGAATTCAAATCTATTTGAATAGCTGTCACATACTTGGTAGGAGTCTGAAATGATGAGGTCGGCCCCCCTTTGTATCTCCAACCCAAGCCAAACTGGAGGTAGAACAGATGGTGGCTAGGGTCAGGAGGAACACGAGTGCCTCTAAGGCCGCGTACACACGATCAAATTTGTCCGCTGAAAACGGTCCGATGGACCGTTTCAGCAGACAAATCCGATCGTGTGTACGGGCTAGCGGACAGGTTTGTCCATCGGACAAATTTCAAAGCATGCTTTGAAATTTGTCCGCTACAAACCTGTCCGTCGGATATGTCCGCTGGTTAGTACGGGAAACCAGCGGACATATCCTCCCGCACATGCGTCGTATCCTGTGAATGGATCCGACGCATGCGCGCGGAAGTGTTTACTTCCTGGTGCGTGACGTAGCGGTGACGTGGCGGCGTCAATGTCACCGCCGCGTCACCACGCTGTCTGCCGGCGGGGATTTTGATCCGATGGTGTGTACACGCCATCGGACCGAAATCCGATGAGACATGTCCGCTCTAAACTGTCCGTCGGACAAGTTTGAGCGGACATATCTCATCGTGTGTACGAGGCCTAAGTGTTGCGTGCAGAACTTGTAGTGGAGTTACAGGCTTGGAGGTGCAGGTAGAGCATCCGGTAATGAGCTGGAACCAGGGAGGCTGAGAGGATGGACGGCCAGCACAGGCACTCGGAGACAGTGTTGAGCCAATCAGGAGACAGGAGCAATGTCACAGGGATAGCTGGGTTCAGTAACAGGCAGGCAGCGAGGTAATCAAGGTATAAGCAGAAGCAAGGTCGGATGGGAAGCCAGGATCAGGAACCAGTAATCAGAGTAATTAGAGTCCAAAGCAGGGTCGTGGAAAGCAAAAGTTCAGCAACAGGAATCAAGCCAGGTTTAACAGGGTTCAGAATATCAGGACACAGCTGAAGACCAGTCAGCACTTGTTAGAAGTCAGAGCATCCTTTAAATAGGCCGTCTGGTGGCAATTGTGGCCAGGGGTGCGCTGTGCGATGCGCGTGCACATTGGCGCGTATAGGAATCTGCTGTTGCCCGTAAGTGTGCGCATGCGCATGTGTACGCACCGGGCGCATTCTAACAGTTTTCTTACAATAGCTTACAAATCGATTTCGAGATTGAATAGTTTTCAAAGTAGAATTCGAATAGTTTTCAAATTCAAAACGTTTTCGAATAGTTTTTAATTTGTTTTCCAATTTCCAAAGAGAATAAAATAGAATAGAAAATAAAGAAAAATAATAGAAAAAAAATGAAAAAAATAGAAAAGAATATAACAGAAAATAAAACAATTGAATAGAATAGAAACTAATGGAATAAAATAAAAAAAGAATAGAATAGAGTAAAATAAAAAGAATATAGCCATGTTCTGAAATGTGAATTTCAAATAGAGTACATTTGATTTTGAGTACATGAGAAAATAATATAATTGAAAGGAATAGAATAAAAAAATAGAATAGAATAAAAAAAATTCTCAGGCTGCATTGATGGACACTGGTCACACTGCATTGATGGGCACAGGTCAGGCTGCATTGATGGCCACTGGTTGCACTGCATTGATGGACACAGGTCAGGCTGCATTGATGGACACAGGTCAGGCTGCATTGATGGACACCGGTGAGGCTGCATTGATGGGCATTGGTGAGGCTGTGCTGATGGGCACTGGAGATGCTGCACTGATGGGCACTGATAAAGTTGTTGTTAATATTTATTTTTGTAACTTAATTCTGCATAAAACATTTAAGCGTAATTTCATGTGATAACTTATAAGTAAGGCTGGAATTAGGGGCGGCAGAGTAGCGGTTGGGTAGGACAACTGGTGGCGAGTAAAGCCTCGTACACACGCTTGGTTTCCTCGGCAAGAACCAGCAAGGAAACAGCTGGCAGAGATTTCTTCCCGAGTAAACCGAGCGTGTGTACGAGGCTTTCAGGTTTCTCGACAAGAAAACTGCCCAGAATCTAGACGAGAAAAATAGAGAACATGTTCTCTATTTTCTCAACGTGAGATTCTCGCCAGTTTTCTTGCCGAGAAACCCGAGAGTTTGTATACTTACCTGGTCGCTGTGAAAACATGCGCATGCTCAAAATGACTTTGACGCATGCACGGTAGCTCCTTAGGCATAGGTAGAGTGCAGCAATATGGCAGCGACGTCACCACGCAATGGCGTCACCGCATTTTTTCCTTTCAAGAGAACCGCGTTTTTTTCCTGATGAGATTCTTGCCTGTGTGTACAGGGCTATACCCATATGCCGCGTACACACGATCATTTTTTGTGATGAAAAAAACGACGTTTTTTAAAACGTCATTTAAATTGATCGTGTGTGGCCAAAAAAAAATTCCAACATGCTTGAATTTTTTGTGTTGTTTTTCAAAACGTCGTTTTTTGTGTCATAAAAAGTGATGGTGTGTGGGCAAAACGATGTTGAAAACAACGTTTTTAAACCCGCGCATGCTCAGAAGCAAGTTATGAGATGGGAGCTTCAATGGAAAAGAGTGCCGTCGAACGTGGTGTACGTCACCACGCTTTGCTAGAGCTTTGTAGAAAAACGATGGTGTGTACGCAACGTCGTTTTGGAAAATTAAGTTTTTTTTCATCGCAAAAAGTGATCGTGTGTACGCGGCATTAAGGTCTGGCTAGTAGCTCAGGACTTGAAATTTTGAGCCCCGGTATGTGGGACTGCTAGCAAAGGTATGTACACAACACTTGTATGTACTGGCAAAACACGTCCCTGCATGGGGCAACCTGTGTGCAATAATCACCCATGTAGTTCTAAACCTAAAAATCTCCCGTTCTCACAAAGACATTGGCTCATTGGTAAGGTCTGAGTTCCTCCACTTGTATGGTATTCTCTCTGATTTCTAATCTTCACTTTTACTTTGTAACTTTCCTCTTCTACAGGGTGGGCCATTTATATGGATGCACCTTAATAACATGGGAATGGTTGGTGATATTAACTTCCTGTTTGTGGCACATTAGTATATGTGAGGGGGGAAACTTTTCAAGATGGGTGGTGACCATGGAGACCATTTTGAAGTCGGCCATTTTGAATCCAACTTTAGTTTTCTCAATAAGAAGAGGGTCATGTGACACATCAAACTTATTGGGAATTTCACAAGAAAAACAATGGTGTGCTTGGTGTTAACATAACTTTATTCTTTCATGAGTTATTTACAAGTTTCTGACCACTTATAAAATGTGTTCAATGTGCTGCCCATTGTGTTGGATTGTCAATGCAACCCTCTTCTCCCACTCTTAACACACTGATAGCAACACCGCATTGAAATCTGCTGCAATGACCTGGTTACTGCGTTCTCTTTGTTTACAGCCATTGACATGTCGCCGAGGTTAAAACGTGCGGAGCGGATAGCGGATAGAAATTGTGTTGATGTCTGTGTTTTTCTTGTGAAATTCCCAATAAGTTTGATGTGTCACATGACCCTCTTCCTATTGAAAAAACAAAAGTTGGATTCAAAATGGCCGACTTCAAAATGGCCGCCATGGTCACCACCCATCTTGAAAAGTTTCCCCCCTCACATATACTAATGTTCCCATTTTATTAAGGTGTATCCATATAAATGGCCCACCCTGTATATAAACTTTGAAAACCTTCATCGTGGGCACAGGTTGTTTTCTAGGAAAGAGAACTCTGCCAGATGTTTACAATCTATCCGCATATCTTTTTTTATCCTTTACTCTTCTCTGTGAAGAAGTGAAGGAATAAACATTCTCGTAGATACATTTTCTAAGAAGTTATTGTTCTCTCCCATCACCAATCTCTTTCAAAGTACTTTATTAATCCTAAGCGATTCTTCCAATGGGAAACATGGTTGAGTCATCTATGGCCAACTTTTGAGTCAGGTTGATGAAGGTTATGTAAAGCAAAGCATATATAAACTCATTAATGGTTGTCGAAGCCTTGCCCAGCCTCTAATGAATTAATGCAGGAGAATCAGCTGTTCTGCTAATTGGTGTGGGAAGCACAAGCATCTAACGGCGCCTGTCTCCATGCTATGAATGAAGGTCATTGTGTAGCACAAGAGGGATTGATGTGATCGACAGAATTTATCATTCAGGAGGAGACAAACGTCAGCTTCTATACACTAAGACACACGAGTTCTACTTTATGTGTTGCAACTGTAACCAAATGAATAACGGTCCTCTCACCGCCGGGCCAGTAAAAATGTGACTTGTTGCCAATGTTAATAATAGGAAGGAAACCATAAAATATTTTTTTTCCCCAGAAAAAGGTGACAACCTGATGTACTACCCAGCTGTAGCTAATATGATTGTTCAAATACTTCTCTTTAAAATGTCTATCATCTACAAAACCTGAAACAATTATTAGGGATAAGTGAGGTTATTTAGGCAAAATGTATGTTTTTAATCATTGAGTTTAGGGGTCTATTTATATGTATTAAAAAAATGCAAAGTCAAAGTGCATTTGTTCTATTTAAATGTAAGCCAAAATGGAAAGAAGCTATTTCTTTTGCTGGTTGAAAGTTGTGCATTGATTTAAAATGTAAAATACAGCATTTGGGCACTAGATGGCACTAGGTAGGGCTTTTTTTTGGTCAGCAGATATGTGCAGAAACTCCCAGACTCCAACGGCTCCCACTTCCTTTTGACATGTCTGCCCCAACCCATGTGTGAGGCCGCGTACACACGATCGAATATATCTGCTGAAACTGGTCCGCAGAATGGATTTGACGCATGCGTGGAAGTATTTTACTTCCTGGTTCGGTGACGTGGCAGCGTCAACGTCACCGCCACATCACCGCGCTGTCTGTCTGCAGGGATTTTGGTTTGATCGTGTGTACACTGATCAAACCAAAATAGCCCAGCAGACCATACTTGCCAACTGTCCCGTTTTTAACGGGACAGTCCCGTCAAATAGGACCTAGTCCAGGCTAACTTAGCCTGCCGGGACTTGTCCCGGCTTCACAAGCTCAGACTGCTAATACTCGGGGCCCCGCGCCGCCGCTAGATGTCCGCGGCCGGCGGAGATAATGTCTCCGCCGGCTGTCATTTTCCTGAAGACCAGCCCTGCCTGCTGTGATAGAGCTGCGGCGCCTGGTCAGCCGATGGGAGATCAGGGAGAAAGTAAGTGCGGGCCCCCTGTAACCTGAATAGGAGGAGCGGTGGGGTGGCTGCATTATAGAAGACTCATTCTCTCCATCGTCCTCCCATGGTCTCTGAATGCCTGCTTCTGCTCCTCTCCCTCTCGCAGGCATTCAGGTACTGCGGGAAGAAGATGGAGACAATGATTCTTCTATATGCAGCCACCCCACCGCTCCTCCTAATCTGCTTATCTCTGCTGCCCCCACAGTGCTTTCTAAACACAGTGCTAACTAGCCCCCCCCCCAGTGCTCTCCACCTCCCCCATGCTCTCCGCTGCCCCCATGCTCTCCGCTGCCCCCTGTGCCCTCCACTTCTCCCCCAGTGCTATCCAACCCTCCTGTGCTCTCCACCTCTCCACCTCCCCCCATGCTCTAGGCTGCCCCCCCAGTGCCCTCCACCTCTTCCCTTGTGCTTTTTACCTCCCCTATGCTCTTCACCTCCCTACATGCTCTACGGTTTCCCCCTGTGCCCTCCGCCTCTCCCCCTGTGCTCTCTACCTCCCCCATGCTCCACGCTGCGCCCCTGTGCCCTCTGCCTCTCCCCCTGTGCTCTTTCCAATTCCCCCTATTTCTCTCCAGCCCCCCCCCCCAGTGCTCTCTATTCCCCAGTGCTCTCTATTCGCCCCAGCGCTCTCCAGCCCCCCTCTTCACTCCACCTCCCTCCTGTGCTCTCCACCTCCCCCATGCTCTACGCTGCTCCCCTGTGCCCTCTGCCTCTCCCTCAGTGCTCTCTAGGCCCCCCAGTGCTCTCTAGCCCCCCCGTGCTCTCCACCTCCCCCTGTGCTCTACGCTGCCCTACGCCTCTCCCCAGTACTCTCCAGCCCCCCATTGATCTTCACCTACCCCCTGTGCTCTCCACCTCCTCCCATGCTCTCTGCTGCCACCCCCGTGTCCTTCGCCATCCCCCAGTGATCTCCACCTCCCCCAGTGCTCTACAGCCCCCCATGATCTCCGCCTCCCACCTGTGTTCTCTGCCCCCATGCTCTCTGTCCCACCCTGTGTTTTTGCTTCCCCCTGTGCTCTCCAGACCCCCATGCTCTCCAGCCCCCTTGTGCTCTCCTCTTCCTCCCTGTGTTCTCTGCCTCCCCGTGCTCTCACACCACCCCATGTTCTCAAGGTTCTTCCCTGTGCTCTTTGCTCCCCCTGCTCTTTCCCTGTCCCCTCGCCCCCTGCACCTTTGCAGGGTTTCCCCCTCCCCTCTCCCGGGGGATCCGTCAGGATGGAGAGTGGAGAAGGGGCCGGTTAAGAAGTCATGGGCTGCTCAATCTAAAATAGCCGGGCCTATTTTTTGTCCCAGTCCGGGCCTGCCTGAGATGTAAGGAAGCACTCCGCTGGGGACACCTGAGATGTAAGGAGGCACTTCGCTGGGGACACCTGAGATGTAAGGAAGCACTCCGCTGGGGACACCTGAGATGTAAGGAAGCACTCCGCTGGGGACACCTGAGATGTAAGGAAGCACTCCGCTGGATGGGGACACCTGAGGTGTAAGGAAGCACTCCGCTGGCTGGGGACACCTGAGATGTAAGGAAGCACTCCGCTGGCTGGGGACACCTGAGATGTAAGGAAGCACTCCACTGGGGACACCTGAAATGTAAGGAAGAAATCCGCTGGGGACACCTGAGATGTAAGGAAGCACTCCACTGGGGACAAATGAGATGTAAGGAAGAAATCCGCTGGGGACACCTGAGATGTAAGGAAGCACTCCGCTGGCTGGGGACAGTGACATCAGGGCTCCCACTGATTCTGCATTATGGTGAGTTGAATAATTTCATTCTATATTACCATGTGATAATTAGGGATGAGCTTCGAGTTCGAGTAGAACTCATGTTCGACTCGAACATTGCCTGTTCGCCGAACAGCGAACTATTTGGGGTGTTCGCGGCAAGTTCGTGTGAACTTTAGAACCCTGTAAAAAGTCTATGGGACTCGAACGTTTGAAATCTAAAGTGCTAATTTTAAGGTTGGGTTCACACTTGTGCGGTGAGAATTTCAGCTCTTTTATCTCTGCAGACAGATAAGAGAAGTGTTCAGCAGATTAGCTCCGTTTTTGCAGCGAATTTGGAGACCTGGGGGAAGTTCTGAGTGAGAGGAGAGTGGGGGAAAAATGTATTGAGCTGAATGAGAGAAATTCCTGAAGAGAACTGAACACATCTGCGAATCAGCTGCGTACTCATAGAAGATAATGGGACTGAATTTGCACCTGAGCTGCACCGCAAGGCCTCCACAACGCATACGTTTTTTCTGCAATGCGCAGTGCGAATGCATCGCACATATGTGAACCAGCCTCATTGAAAACAATGTATTTAAAAATGTTCTGCGTATTAGATGCGGTTTAAGCCGCAACCAATTTGCATAGGTGTGAACCCGGCCTAAAGGCTAATATGCAAGTTATTGTAATAAAAAGTGTTTGGGGACCTGGATCCTCCCCCAGGGGACATGTATCAATGCAAAAAAAAGTTTTAAAAACTGCAGTTTTTTTGGCAGCAGTGATTTTAATAATTCCTTTAAGTGAAACAATAAAAGTAAAATATTCCTTTACATTTCGTACCTAGGGGGGTGTATAGTATGCCTGTAAAGTAGCGCTTGTTTCCCATGCTTAGAACTGTCCCTGCACAAAGTGTAATTTCTGAAGAAAAAAAAGTAATTTAAAATCACTTGCGGCTATAATGAATTGTCGGCTCCCGGCAATACAGAGAAAAGTCATTCATAAAAAAAAAATGTGTCGGGGTGGAGTTCCCCTTAAAATCCATACCAGACCTGAAGGGTCTGGAATGGATATTTGGGGGGAACCCCACATCATTTTTTTTTTATTTGACGCAGGGTTCCCCTTAATATCCATACCAGACCCTAAGGTGAGTGATTTTAAATGACTTTTTTCCTTCAGAAATTACATTTTGTGCAGGGACAGTTCTAAGCACAGGAAACAAGCGCTACTTTACAGGCATACTATACACCCCCCTAGGTACGAAATTTAAAGGAATATTTCAATTTTATTCTTTCACTTTAAGCATTATTAAAATCACTGCTCCTGAAAAACGTCAGTTTAAAAAAAAAAAAATTGCACTGATACATGTCCCCTGGGGCAGGACGCGGGTCCACAAACACTTTTTTGGACAATAACTTGCATATTAGCCTATAAAATGAGTACTTTAGATTTCAAACGTTCGAGTCCCATAGACTTTAACAGGGTTCTAAAGTTCACACAAACTTTTGGTCTGTTCGCAGGTTCTGGTGCAAACCGAACCCAGGGGTGTTCGGCTCATCCCTAGTGATAATAGAAATAATGCGCTTCAATCATCCTGACACCATAACAACCATGGTGCCGGGATGATTGAGGTGCCAACACTAGAATTTTGGAGTATCTTTATCTGCTGATTGTTAAACACACCCCGGACTCTGTACGTAGCACACCCCGGACTCTGTACGTAGCACACCCCAGACTCTGTACGTAGCACACCTCGGACTCTGTACGTAGCACACCCCGGACTCTGCACGTAGCACACCTTTAACCAGTGGTGGAATTATCAGTGTCGCAGCAGTCGTCATTTCGACTGGGCCCTGTAATTCAGCCAAGTCTGGGGGGCCTTTACCCACTCGTGTGAGGTGCCCACCCGCTGCCCGCCAGTGTGAGGGGTCCACCTGACTGTCATTTCACCGTGGAGGAGGGGCCTTCATGATTTCTTGCACCGGGGCCCTGAAGACTCTAGTTACGCCACTGGGTCTCAGTCTGACTCTCCGGAAAAATGTCCAGTAGCTGCTTCCTGCCTCGAGGACACAGAAAGGAAGACATGCTCCTACTGATAGGTGGAGGGGAGGACAGAGGTAAGAGAGGACTCACTGCACTTGTGCTTTAAATAACTATTTTGTCACCACTGCTGGGGCAGCTGAGCAGCGATCTCCACACACTGCTGGCATAGCCTGTCCTGTCAGATTAGTGGATGGAGGGAGGGGGACAGGCAGACTGAACCATTAGAATTTTTGGGTTCAGTGAGTCTGTCCCCCCATTACCTTATGACTGAGTAAGCCTGGGCCCCCCTGTTATTCCTTTGGCTCACTCATTGTCCCCAATTATCTTATTGACTTGCTCAGTCTGTTTATCACTTTTATCCTATTTGCTCATCACGTCACACTATTATCTGATTGGCACACTTTGTCCCTCTGTTATGGTCATGGCTCACTGTGTGTCTCCCTATTATCCTTATGACTTAGTAATTGTACATTATCCTTCTATGGGCCAGATTCCCGTAGAATTGCCGCTGGCGTAGCGTAAGCCATTTACACTACGCCACCGCAATTTAACAGAGAAAGTGCTGTATTCCCAAAGCACTTGCTCCGTAAATTCCGACGGCGTAGTGTAAATGGCTCTACGTATCCCCACGTAATTCAAAGGGGGCGGCTTGTATTTAAATTAAGCGCGCCCCCGCGTCGATCGAACTGCGCATGCGCCGGCCTCAAAAATAGCCCAGTGCGCATGCTCCAGTTCACATCACGTCGGAAAAAGTGAATGAAACCGACGTGAGCGTCGTTTACGTAAATCTCTATTCGCGAACGACTTAGTAAAACAACAACGCTGACCCGACGCCATACTTAACATTGCATACGACGGAACTTCATAAGGTTACCCCTCATATAGCAGGGGTAGCCTTACGCGTACGGAAACGACGTAAACTACGACGGGGCAAATGAGAAATCAACTTACAGGCCACCTAGCGGCCAGCGATGTCATTACATCTCCGATCCGACGTTTTTACATCTGTCGGATCTTCACTGTATCTATGCGTAAGTGATTCTAGGAATCACACGCATAGATACCCAGTAAAAAAAAGAGAGATACGACGGTGTTTCCTACGAAACGCCGGCGTATCTCTTTTGAGAATCTGGCCCTATATCTTTTTATTTCCTATTTTTTTTTTTTACTATATTCAGTTATTCACTCCCCAATATAATTATCTTTGTGAACTAATGTATGGTCTATGGTGTAGACACAACTGTGACTGAAGCACGTCTGCACAAGGCCTTTCCATATTTGTACTGAC
Organism: Rana kukunoris; assembly: GCA_029574335.1. Taxonomy (NCBI): domain Eukaryota; kingdom Metazoa; phylum Chordata; class Amphibia; order Anura; family Ranidae; genus Rana; species Rana kukunoris. Next base: position 38,465,817 of record CM056052.1, read on the forward strand.
AGTGTCACCACTGATACCCAACTCACCAAAAAGTGATAAAATGTACCTGCCTGATATAGCTGGTGTGCTGCGACTGTATCTATCGCATACCAAGGATGATGGTATTGTTGGTGGGAATTTAAAGGCCTACTCAATAAAGAGAGAATTGCAGGGAATTGTGATGAGAATTTTAAACTTTAAGCAGTTAAGTAGTGCAGCTGAATGGGAGAATTATTCCAACTCTGCTACATTGGTCTTAAAGCGGAGCTCCACCCTGATTTTTATTTTCAAAAATCTAAAAAATAAATAAAAAAAATTAAATGGAAAAATAAATAAAAATACTCACCCTAAATAGGCTGTTGCTATGCGTAAGTCCCGAATCTGCCCTCATGATCCGCGGTGTGGTTTTCTTCCTCCTCCTCTTCTCGGTGTCTTCTTGTGAATGGGCCGCGCTGCATTCTGGGAACTGTGTGTATCCCAGAAAGCAGCCGGACTATTCACAAAGCGCCGCGCTGCTTGCAAATGCGCAGTAGAAAACGGGCATCGAGGATCGGCATCGGCGGGGGAGGTCAGCGCGGGCGCCTAGGACAGGTAAGTGTCCTTATTCAAAGTCAGCAGCTACACTGTTAGTAGCTGCCGACTTTGAAAAACAAAAAAATGCTGGTGGAGCTCCGCTTTAAGTTTGAAATTCCCATTTCAATTTCCTGTAATTCTCTCTTTACTGAGTAGACCAGGGGTCCTCAAACTACGGCCCTCCAGCTGTTCAGGAACTACAATTCCCATCATGCTTAGTCATGTCTGTGAATGTCAGAGTTTTGCAATGCCTCATGGGATGTGTAGTTCCAAAACAGCTGGAGGGCCGTAGTTTGAGGATCCCTGGAGTAGACCCTATATTCTGATAAGTAAGCGAAGATTATGCGGAGTGGGTGGAGCTTCGGGGAAGTGAGTGTGGTAATTAATTAATAGCTGTGCTGCAAAGGTCCCTGGAATTTTTTTTCAAATGTTGGCAACTATGGCAGACATGTCCGATGAAAACGGTCTGTCAGACCGTTTTCATCGGATAAATCTCCTCGTGTGTATGTGGCCTGAGAGTAGTGATACAGCACGTTGTGTATGCTGCATTAAATGGAGGGTGTGGCCAAATTGAAAATTTGGAGGGTCTTAAAGGGGCACTGTTAAATAAAATTAGTAATGCAAAACTCACAGGGTGCTAGGGTTTAGGAGTGCGGTACGCAGAAGGTGCAGGGTTCAGAAGTGCATAACACAAAGCTATTAACTTTTGTACCACCACCCCCTCACTTTAGAATGTAAGCTCCATGAGCAGGGCCCTCCTCTCCCTTCTGTATTGAACTGTACTGTAATTGTGCTGTCCCCTCTCTACATTGTGTAAACTGTTGATGCTATATAAATCATGAATAATAATAATACTCACAGAATGCAGGAAAAATAACTGTGCTATGCAGGGTTCAGGAGTGCATTACCCACAGGGTGCAAGGCTGTCAGGGCACCAATTCTGCGGACTTTGATCGCGCGCACATGCGCAGTAGAACGACGAGGTCGCGCGTCTCTTTACAGCACATGCGCGCGGGCACGGTCCGGCGCGGCGCGAACACGCGCGATCCCGTCGGAGCCAATCACAGGGCTCACCGCCCTATTGAAACCTGCCTCTGACACTTGGCAGGTTGCTGGTTTGTCATCAGCTCCTGTATGTGTCTCATTGCTGTGAACCTGTTTATCCTGAACCTCCTGGCTTACCTGTTTGACTCCCTGATCTCGGCCTGCTTTGGACTCTGCTGACCTCTCCAATCCCTGACCCCGGCTTGCACCCCTGGACTCCGCTGATTTTTCTGATCCTTTGACCTTGGCTTGCATTACTGGACTTCCGTTGATCTCTTTGACCCTTGGCCCACAGCCAGCACTTTGAACTTGTTTTGCCTGTTTGGCCCCCTGTTCCTGGTTGTGTCACGGACTGTCTTCTCAGCCTGTCTGCAGATCCTGTGCCTCGGATATCATACTCATCCACCAAGCATCTCCAGGGTCTTCTGGTGCCTTCCTTGATCTACACCTTGACTCAGTTTCCTGTTTCCGGTACCGGTGCCTCCTGGTGCTGTCACCCCTCTGTCTTCACCACCAGAGGGCGGTCAGCACTGGTTCGCAAGGGTGAGCCGTCCGCAGCATCTCGGCCTTGGTAAGTTCCTTAGACTCTGACAAAGGCTCAAGGCAGGGTTCAGAAATGCAGGGTTCATGAGCGCATTATGCACAGGGTGCAGGGTTAAGGAGAGCATTGTACACAGAGCGCAGGGTTCATGAGTGCATTATGCACAGGGTGCAGGGAGCAGAAGTGCATCACACACAGGGTGCAGGGTTCAGTAGTGCAATATGCACAGGGTACAGGGTTCAGTAATGCATCACATACAGGATGCAGGGTTCAGGAGTGCATCACACACAGGGTTCCGTAGTGCCATACGCACAGGGTACAGGGTTCAGGAGTGCATCACACATATGGTGCAGGGTTCAGTAGTACAGGGTTCAGGAGAACATCACACACAGGGTGCAGGGTTCAGTAGTGCCATATGCCCATGGTTCAGGAGTGCATCACATACAGAGTGCAGGGTTCAGTGGCGTATTCACAGGGTGTAAGGTTCAGGAGTGCATCACTGGCATGAACAGGTGTGACCAGAACCGTGGGAACTGTGACAGAGGACACCAAACGTATATACGTTTTATTAAAGATAAGTGATATAAATATACAAACACCTCCAATGATAAACAGTGAACACCAACCAGACAGTGACCCACAAATAACAAATAACTATATACAAATTGAGGGGAGTACCGGAATCATAAACGTAGCCAGGCCAGGGTCATACACAGATGGGGCAAGGAACGGGACAGGACAGGGAGAAGGTGGACGGGATCAGGCTGCAGAGCAGGCATGCAGGACAACAGGGTAACAGGATCAGGATCAGGATCAGATTTTACAGATTACAGGTTCAGGTAAACAGGTAGCAGGTACAGATCAGGGTGCAAGGAAGATACCAGGGCAAGTATGTAAATGCTTGCCGGGTATTTATACACACACCTGTAATTGGCCTCAGGTGACGCCTGTTCACAGTAGGTGATGTCTGCTCCATACTGCCAGGAGACACCTGCTGGTAGACGTTGGAACTGCGGCCCAAAGATCTACCAGTACCACCAGTAGGTGAAACCTTTCATGACAGCTGCCGACTGTTAGGAGACACCTGCTGGTGGACACTAGTACTGCGATCCACAGAACCAACAGCGCCACCAACAGGTGAAACCTTTCATGACAATTACACACAGGGTGCAGGGTTCAGGAGTGCATTACACACAGGGTGCAGGGTTCAGGAGTGCATCACACACAGGGTGCAGCTTTTGGGAGTGGATCACGCACAGGGTACAGGGTTCCGGAGTGGATCACACACAGGGTACAGGGTTCGGGAGTGCATCACACTCAGGGTACAGGGTTCGGGAGTGCATACCTCCCAACCGTCCCAGAATGGGCGGGATTTTCCCGCAAAGGGAGGGCTTTCCCGCTGTCCCGCCAATGAACATAAAATCCTGCAAGCTGCATACTCGGGGCCCCCGATTTACTGCTATTTTTTGTCATGTAAATGATAAATTAGGCCACAGCGGCCACTGATTGGCTGGCTGGCTGCAGTGCTATCTGGGAGTTGTAGTTTGAAACAACTTGGATCCGATCCGCGGCAACACCCCCCCCCGCTCATCAACTTTAATCCGATCGGCAGGCAAATCATGACTGCGAGCAAATCTATGTGGCCACTGCCACCTCCTATCAGTGCAAGTGTCGTGCTGGATACTCTCTCAACCCAGAGAAGAAGGCCTGTTCACATAAGCCAGAAGCATTGTTGGTGGCATGTATTTACAACTAGCTATGCAGTCCAGCTATAATTTAAAGCAGTGGTCTCCAAACTGCGGCTCAGGTGGCCCTTTGCTTGCTCTTATCCGGCCCCTCCCCTCAACAACTTTAATCTTTAATCCGATTGGCGGCACCCCCCCAACACATTTGATCCGATCCGTGGCAACCATCCCCCCGCTAAACAGGTGGAGGGTTCGGGAGTGCATCACACACAGGGTGGAGGGTTCGGGAGTGCATCACACACAGGGTGCAGGGTTCAGGAGTGCATCACACACAGGGTGCAGGGTTCAGGAGTGCATCACACACAGGGTGCAGGGTTCAGGAGTGCATCACACACAGGGTGCAGGGTTCGGGAGTGCATTACACACAAGGTGCAGGGTTCGGGAGTGCATCACACACAGGGTGCAGGGTTCGGGAGTGCATCACACACAGGGTGCAGGGTTCGGGAGTGCATCACACACAGGGTGCAGGGTTCGGGAGTGCATCACACACAGGGTGCAGGGTTCGGAAGTGCATCACACACAGGGTGCTGGGTTCAGGAGTGCACTACGCATGAAGTTCAGGAGTGTGTTATGCAAGGGGTTCAGGAATGACTGACTGAAATAAATGAGTCAGAATTCTGGTTTAGAAAGTAGATGGTGACCTTGGATGATGCCTGAACAAAGGTGGCTCTGCTCTTCTAGAGAGAAAAAATAAAAATAAAATCGTTGTCTAGGAGTACTGCAATGGAGAGGTAATAAATAGCCTAAAATATTACACTGACACATTACTTAGCATAAAGACACCTAACTTAAAAACTATATGTGATGGTAGTATCACTGTACTTGTCAGTACAACATATTAAATAACACGAGTTGTGTAGTGTATAAAATGTATCACAATGTGACCTTCAACATCCACAATGATCCATAACCATTTAATCAGGACATCTAGTGGTAAAAAAGAGGAATGACATTCCTATTTATTGTAAATTAAACAGCGCTCCAGTGATCAAGATTTATATTCCTGTAATATCCTTGTCTGAAAGCTTACAAGCTACGTCTCTTTCTAGTGGTTATTGTAATGACAAGAGGTACTGGAATTACAAAGTCAAATATCATTACCCTTAATAAAATAACATATCCAATATTGGAATGAACCCAATAAAATGTGGAAATCCTGTACTTGGCGTCTTTTTCCCCCCCCGCAAATAGAGCTCTCTTTTGGTGGTATTTGATCATCTCTATGGTTCTTATTTTTTGCTCTATAAACAAAAATAGAGCGACTATTAAAAAAAAATGCAATATTTTTTACTTTTTGCTATAATAAATATCCCCAAAACATATATAATTTTTTTTTACCTCAGTTTAGGCCGATACGTATTCTTCTACATATTTTTGGTAAAAAAAAAAATCGCAATAAGCGTTTATTGATTGGTTTGCGCAAAAGTTATAGCGTTTGCAAAATAGGGGATAGTTTTATGGCATTTTTATTAATATTCTTTTTTACTAGTAATGGCTGCTATCAGCGATTTTTTTTTTTTTTTTCATGACTGCGACATTATGGCGGACACATCGGACACTTTTGACACATTTTTGGGACCATTGTCATTTTCACAGCAAAAAGTGCTATAAAAATGCATTGATTACTGTGAAAATTACAATGGCAGTGAAGGGGTTAACCACTAGGGGCGCTAAAGGGGTTAAGTGTGTCCTATTGTGTGTTTCCTACTGTAAGGGAGGCATGGCTGGACGTGTGACGTCACTGATCGTCGTTCCCTATGACAGGGAACAGACAATCAGTGACAAGCCACAGAGTAGAGCGGGGAAGGTTTGTTTACACTCACCTCTCCCCATCCTTCAGCTCCTGTGACACGATCGCGGGACACTGGCGGTGATCGGGCCTGCGGGTCCCGCGGGCGTGGTCATGGAGCTTCGCACTGGCGGCGCGCTCACGACCCATGGCTGGGTTCTTAAAGGGGACATACATGTATGCCCTTGTGCCTAGCCGTGCCATTCTGTCAATGTATATTGCAGGGTTTGACAAATTTGCTTGGAATCTAGGAGCCAGCTAAAAAGGTTAGGAATCAAAAAATGCACCCCGTCCCGCCAAGCTCACACACAGAAGCGAACACATACGTGAGCAGCGCCCGCATATGAAAACGGTATTCAAACCACACATGTGAGGTATCGCCGCGATTGGTAGAGCAAGAGCAATAATTCTAGCCCTAGACCTCCTCTGTAACTCAAGAAATGCAACCTGTAGAATTTTTTAACTATGGGGATTTTAAAAGCTAAAAGTTTGTCGCCATTTCACAAACGGACGCAATTTTGAAGCGTGACTTGTTGGGTATCAATTTACTCGGTGTAACATTATCTTTCACAATATAAAAAGAATTGGCCTAACTTTACTGTTGTCTTAATTTTACCCCAAAAAAGTGCGCTTGTAAGAACGCTGCGCAAATACAGTGTGACAGAAAATATTGCAACGACCGCCATTTTATTCTCTAGGGTGTTAGAATAAAAAATATATGTTTGGGGGTTCTAATTAGAGGAAAGGAGATGGCAGTGAAAACAGTGAAAACCCATTAGAACTGCTGTTTTGCTACTTGTAAAGTAATGTAATGTAACCTGTAGTTCCAACGGTAATTTGCGGCCATGGCTTTGCGGCATTCTGTAGGCCTCAGCTCCCTTCTGTGAAGGCCGCAAAGCCGCGGCCTCAATTACTGAGCGGCGCGGGGCAGCCGGTAATTGAGGCTGCAGGTTTGCGGCCTTCTGCAGTCTAAGCTTCCCCAGGCGCCAGGTCACAATTGCGACCGGGCGCCCGGATATTGTCGAGGCCTGGTATATCTTTGTGCGGCGGTCCTTAGGTGGTTAAGTAATGAAATCATATTTGCCAAACATGAATAAGCCCGTAGCAGAAATATAAAAATTGCTCTGACCCATGGTGGGTGTACAGGTGTGAGAGGGAACGTAGTTAATACATATCTGTAATATAATAAATATACAGGGACAGACTTATAATTTGTTGAGGCATTTGTTTATTGAAGAATCATTTACACCTCAGCACGATGTAGTCTGGTTTACTAGATAAAAGAAGTAGATGATCAGAATAGTAACAGGTAACATCTAATATATCTTCTTTAGGGTTTGCATCCCGCTATATATTGCTTGTGGTTCTTCCCTTTGCATCGACTGTTCCAACCTGGCCTACAACAGAAGACAACATAATAAAGAATGCACAAAGGGGAAATTATCGTTCTATACATCACTAAGGAAGCTTCAGTGCTCATCACTAAATAAAAGAAAGAAAAACTCCTAACTATTGTTCTGTCCACCAGATGTTTATGCTGATTATTTGTATCTGTGTTGTTAAAAATTACATGTAAGGTTTGTAATTTACATAAGACAATCATATGGAGTGCAGGCTCCATCTAGCATTCTTTTTTGGTATTGCTGCAGTTGTTCTGTTTATTTGATCTACTATATGTGTAGTTAAGGAAGTTGTTAGTAAGCAGGGAATTCTAGTTAGAATCTTCACAGGAAGTGAAGCAGCCACCATTCTTTGAGAAGATACTGCAGGAAGCAAGACATGTATTTCTCAATCTAATGCCATCACCCCTAAGGCCTCGTACACACGATCAAATCTGTCTGCTGGAAACGGTCTGCTAGACCGTTTCAGCAGACAGATTCGATCGTGTGTACAGGCAAACAGACGGATTTGGCCACCCGACAGATTTCAAAGCATGCTTTGAAATCTGTCGGCTGGGAACCTGTCCGCCCGACATGTCTGCTGGTTAGTATGCTAACCAGCAGACATGTCTTCTCGCACACGCGCCGAATGATTTCGACGCATGCGCGGAAGTGTTTTACTTCCTGGTGCGGTGACGTGGCGGCGTCAACGTCACCGCAACGTCACCGCCACATCAGCGCGCTGTCTGCTGGCTGGGATTTTGGTTTGCTCGTGTGTACAGGCGAGCAAACCAAAATGCCAGCAGACAGATCTGTTCAAATCGGTCGGTCCGACCGATTTGAACAGATAGATTGCCTCGTGTGTACGAGGCCTTAGAGAAATTAAAAAGTATATTTTTACTATATCATCCTATATTGTAGATTGTTGTTTCTGGCTTGTTCTAATAAAACTGAGATCAAAGAAATATGGTATCTGAAGTTTATGGGACAAGAAGGTTTAGCTATAGAACAACTATGCCTAAATATACAGCAGGTAACATAAATATTGAAAACATCACAATTTTTCTAGGTAAATATATTTCTATGCTATTGACATGAAATTTTCACCATATGTCAGTAACAACCCATGCAATCCAAAAATACAAAGAAACCAAAACAAGTTAAGAAAGTTAAGAAAAGTATTTCTAGTGTGGGGATAAGATTTCTATGTTATATTTATGCCTTACCACGCATTTAAATCTTTAACGCTTTTCACGATCTTCTTAAGGCATCTAATGTCATCATTAAAATCATCATTTAGAAATTCTGGAGAAGGAAGTAAAATGGAAAATGATTAGGGAGCAAATGTTGTTTACTTTAAAGCGGCTTTGTCTCTTGGTTAATTTTTTTTAAATGTCAGGACCTATAAAAAGCACCCAACAATAACAACCACTATTCCTCAGATTTTGGCTCTATTCAAGAGCTACAGCTGTTTATTCTTCCAGAAGTTTGAGATGCTTCCTTAAACATGGAGTTTGGCTCCTTCTGCTGACCGCAGAACCACAGAGTGCAGTTGGGGGACCTGGAAGAGAGGAATATGCTCTACAGAAAGTGAAGATCAGAGGAAGGGGCAGTGACCAATGTACTGGAAGATAGTGAAGATCAGAGGAAGGGGCAGTGTCTAATTTTCTGTAAGATAGTGAAGATCAGAGGACATCAGAGGAAGGGGCAGTGACCATTGTTCTGTAAGATAGTGAAGATCGGAGGAAGGGGCAGTGGCCATTACTCCGCAAGATAGAGAAGATCAGAGGATAGGGGGAATGATCATTGTTCTGGAAGATAGTGAAGATCAGAGGAAGGTGCAGTGACTATTGTTCTGGAAGATAGTGAAGAGCGGAGAAAGCGCCAGTGACCATTGTTCTGAAAGATATTGAAAATCAAAGGTAGGGGCAGCGACTATTGTTCTGGATGATAGTGAAGGTCGGAGGAAGGGGCAGTGACTATTTTTTTCTGGAAGATAATGAAGATTGGAGGAAGAGGCAGTGATAATAGTGCTAGGAAGATAGCGAAGATCATAGGAAGGGGCAGTGACCATTGTTCTGGAGGATAGTGAAGATCAGAGGAGAGGACAGTGACCATTGTTCTGGAAGATAGCGATGATCGGAGGAAAGGGCAGTGACCATTGTTCTGGAAGATAGTAAAGATCAGAGGAAGGGGCAGTGACCATTGTTCTGGAAGATGGTGAAGATTGGAGGAAGGGGCAGTGACCATTGTTCTGGAAGATGGCAAAGATTGGAGGAAGGGGCAGTGACCATTGTTCTGGAAGATGACGAAGATTAGAAGAAGGGGCAGTGATCATTGTTCTGGAAGATAGTGAAGATCAGAGAAAGGGGCAGTGACCATTGTTCTGGAAAATAGTGAAGATCAAAGAAAGGGGCAGTAACCATTGCTCTGAAAGATAGTAAAGATTGGAGGAAGTGGCAGTTACCATTTTCTCGGAAGATAGTGAAGATCAGAGGAAGGGGCAGTGACCATTGCTGTGGAAGAAAGCGAAGATCATGGGAAGTGGCAGTTACCATTTTCTCGGAAGATAGTGAAGATCAGAGGAAGGGGCAGTGACCATTGCTGTGGAAGAAAGCGAAGATCATGGGAAGGGGCAGTCCCCGTTGCTGTGCAAGGTAGTGAAGATTGGAATGGAGGAAGGAGCAGTGGAACAAGTCAAGCCCCGTACACACGACCGAGCTTCTCGGCAGAATCCAGCGAGAAGCACGCTGGGATCCATATTCTGCCGAGAAGCTCGATCGTGTGTACGTTTTCGCCGAGCCATCGGGACTAATGGCTCGACGCCTTTTTCGACAGCCTGGTCGATGAACTCGACGGCCGGCCGAGAACCTCGTCGGGCGGAACGATGAGTTTAGCCCGACGAGGTTCTCGTACGTGTGTACGCGGCCTTAGAACAAAACTACAAGAGCTACGGCTGTCTATTCTTCCAGGAGTTTCAGATGCTTCCCCAAACACAGACTATGGCTCCTTCTGCTGACAGCCAACAGGAAGAACCAGAGAGTGCAGTTGGGGATCTGAAAATGAGGAATGTGAGAAGACTGGTGTTCTACAGAAAGTGAAGATTGGAGGAAGAGGCAGTGATAATAGTGCTAGGAAGATAGCGAAGATCATAGGAAGGGGCAGTGACCATTGTTCTGGAGGATAGTGAAGATCAGAGGAGAGGACAGTGACCATTGTTCTGGAAGATAGCGATGATCGGAGGAAAGGGCAGTGACCATTGTTCTGGAAGATAGTAAAGATCAGAGGAAGGGGCAGTGACCATTGTTCTGGAAGATGGTGAAGATTGGAGGAAGGGGCAGTGACCATTGTTCTGGAAGATGGCAAAGATTGGAGGAAGGGGCAGTGACCATTGTTCTGGAAGATGACGAAGATTAGAAGAAGGGGCAGTGATCATTGTTCTGGAAGATAGTGAAGATCAGAGAAAGGGGCAGTGACCATTGTTCTGGAAAATAGTGAAGATCAAAGAAAGGGGCAGTAACCATTGCTCTGAAAGATAGTAAAGATTGGAGGAAGTGGCAGTTACCATTTTCTCGGAAGATAGTGAAGATCAGAGGAAGGGGCAGTGACCATTGCTGTGGAAGAAAGCGAAGATCATGGGAAGTGGCAGTTACCATTTTCTCGGAAGATAGTGAAGATCAGAGGAAGGGGCAGTGACCATTGCTGTGGAAGAAAGCGAAGATCATGGGAAGGGGCAGTCCCCGTTGCTGTGCAAGGTAGTGAAGATTGGAATGGAGGAAGGAGCAGTGGAACAAGTCAAGCCCCGTACACACGACCGAGCTTCTCGGCAGAATCCAGCGAGAAGCACGCTGGGATCCATATTCTGCCGAGAAGCTCGATCGTGTGTACGTTTTCGCCGAGCCATCGGGACTAATGGCTCGACGCCTTTTTCGACAGCCTGGTCGATGAACTCGACGGCCGGCCGAGAACCTCGTCGGGCGGAACGATGAGTTTAGCCCGACGAGGTTCTCGTACGTGTGTACGCGGCCTTAGAACAAAACTACAAGAGCTACGGCTGTCTATTCTTCCAGGAGTTTCAGATGCTTCCCCAAACACAGACTATGGCTCCTTCTGCTGACAGCCAACAGGAAGAACCAGAGAGTGCAGTTGGGGATCTGAAAATGAGGAATGTGAGAAGATTGGTGTTCTACAGAAAGTGAAGATTGGAGGAAGGGGCAGTGGCCGTTGCTCTGCAAGATATGGAAAATTCAGGGAAAAGGCAGTGACCATTATTTTGAAAGATAGTGAAGATCAGAAGAAGGGGCAGTCACTGTAAAGGCCGCGTACACAAGATCAGACATGTCCGATGAAACATGTCCGACGGACCGTTTTTTATCGGACCACGCTGAAGTGGTCTGTTGGTCTGATGTGCGTACACACCATCGGACCAAAATCCCCTTGGACCAGAACACGGTGACGTAGAAGACACCGACGTGATGAAAAAGCGAAGTTCAATGCTTTCAAGCATGCGTCGACTTGATTCTGAGCATGCGCGGGATTTTGGTCCGATGATTTCGTGTATTAACCATCGAAACTGTCCGATGGACAGGTTTCCAGCGGACAGGTTTCAAAGCATGTTTTGAAACTTTGGTCCACTGGAAAACGGTCCGATAGGCCGTACACACGATCGAACATGTCCGCTGAAACTGGTCTGCGGACCAGTTTCAGCGGACATGTTCGATCGTGTGTACGCGGCCTAACTCTGCAATATGGTGAAGATTGAAGGGCGGAGCAGTGGAACAGGTAAAAGAAAGACCCTTCTTTTGCATGTCTTGGTTATTTCAGTTTATTTTTAGCTAAGTAATACTTTTCCTAGAGAAACAAATAAAGCAAAACTAACAAAACTACCTTATTGCTATTTATGGTTTTATCTATATAGTGCTATAGAGAGCTATAATTTGATTTACACAAAGGACAATAATGTTATTGGTCTAAAGAGTTGTGGGCCTTGAGTCCAGTCAGTAATGACCCGTGTGATGTCCTCTATCGAGGAATTGATCCAATACTCTAAGTTTTGATATTTTATTTTCCATGCAACTCTGGAGAATGGAAACCAGAATGGTAACAGGATACAGATTGAAGAACCAAGAATAGTCACTTACTAGAACAAGGAAAGATGCTCTTATATAAGATTCTATAATTTAACGTATTTATCGGCATATAACACGCACCCTAACTTTAAGGCCCTGTACACACGATCAGACTGGTCTGATGAAACTGGTCTGCAGACCACTTTCATCGGACCAGTTCGATGGTGTGTACGGCCTATCGGACCGTTGTCCATCGGACCAAAGTTTTAAAACATGCTTTAAAACCTGTCTGATGGACACCTGTCCGTCGGACAGATTCGATGGTTAGTACACAAATGCATCGGACCAAAAACCTGCGCATGCTCAGAATCAAGTCGACGCATGCTTGGAAGCATTGAACTTTGTTTTTTCAGCACGTCGTTGTGTTCTACGTCACCGCGTTCTGACCCGATCGGATTTTGGTCCGATGGTGTGTACGCACATCAGACAAGTTCAGAGTTGTCTGATGAAAACGGTCCGTCGGACCAGTCTCATCAGACCAGTCTGATCGTGTGTACAAGGCCTAAGAGGGAAGTTTCAGGAAAAAAACTTTCCACAGCCCCCTGCGTATAAGGCCGCGTACACACGAGGGGATATGTCCGCTGAAAACGGTCCGATGGACCGTTTCAGCAGACATCTCCGCTCGTGTGTATGGGCTAGCGGACAGATTTCTCCACCCGACAGATTTCAAAGCAAGCTTTGAAATCTATCCGGTGGGAATCTGTCCGCCCGACATGTCTGCTGGTTAGTACACTTACCAGCAGACATGTCGGCCCCCACCGCCGCCGCGCCGCTGCCGAATGGATTCGGCACATGCGCGGAAGTGTTTTACTTCCTGGTGCGGTGACGTGGCGGTGACGCGGCGGCGTCAACGTCACCGCCGCGTCACCGCCACGTCACCGCGCCGTCCGGCGGCGGGGAATTTGATCCGATGGTGTGTACACGCCATCGGATCAAACTCCCGATCGGACATATCCGATGGAAATGGTCCGCAGACCGTTTTCATCGGATATGTCTGATCGCGTGTATGGGGCCTAACACGCAGGCACAGTTTACCCTCTATTTTCAGGGTAAAAAGGTAAGTGTTATACGCCAATAAATACAGTAAATAACACAGTTTTGGAGTTTGGAGTTTTGGGTCACGAGTCTAGTCAGTTGTGCCCCATGAGATATCCTCTATCAAGGAATTGATGAATGCTCTCTCCAGCTCTGGAGAATGGAAATTGGAATACAACAGGATACAAGAAATAGACACAAAAATTATTCACTTACTGGAACATGAAATTTTGCAAACATTTTTAGAAGGAGCCTTTCCATCCTTACAATGTTGCCCACTGTTAAGTTGGAATAAGCCAAAGCCATGGCCATTCTTGAATTTCTTTTTTAACTTGGAATTGTAGTTGCTTGAATGTCTAAATAAACACATCCCTTCCAGAATAAAAAAGAATAAGGAAAGTAGAAAATAAGTACTATACCGTACATTACCATAAAATAAGTTTTCCAAACCATCAATCAAACCATGTATCTACCTATCCATCCATACTTCCGTATCTCAATTCATTCACCCATCCTCAACATACAATACTGGTTTGTTTCTTGCTTTTGACTAGGGATTTAGCAAATTTGATAACTTTTTTTTTTTAACAAAATGTCACCATTGTGGCAAAATGTACTGTCAACAGAGTCAAGAGATAAAGAAAAATGTTGGTTTCTGGTGGGTTTTAATGACGGAACGAGCATTGCATGTCTCCCGAGGGTCACAGAAGCTCCTTTCAACTACAGTATCTTGCATCTGTTTTGTGCTAACAAAGTCTCATTATGAGACGAATTTTATGATGTTATACAGAAAAAAATCGAACAAAAAAGTAAAAATTAAAATGTAAAGCCACATTACACAAATAATTACACAAAAATACATAAATATAAAGAAAACTAAGGACCCTATTTGAAAAGCAGCTGTCACAAATAATTTCCATAATGTGTGTATTTTCTTAAGATCGTGACCCTATTGGTGGTCATGGTGCGGTATTTTCCTGATTGTGGTATTTCCAAAATATACACATACAGGAATACCCCACTTTAAAGTACGCAATGGGGTTTATTTACTAAAGCTGAAAAGTGCAAAATCAGGCTCACTTCTGCTAGAAACCAATTGAAACAAGGAGAAAACTATAACTGCAGGCATATTTATAATTAAAGCAGAGTTCCACCCAAAAGACAGCAGGGACCAGTGGGATTGCGCAACGCGAGTTGCACATGGGCAATAGGGAGCCAGGAAGTGAAGCCGCAAGGCTTCACTTCCTGATTCCCTTACCGAAGATGGCGGTGGCAGGACCCAAGAGCCGAGGGACAGATCGGCCTCGGGTGCTGAAATCGCGGGCGCCCTGGACAGGTAAGTATCCTGTTTTAAGTCAGCAGCTGCTGTTTTTGAAATTTGGTGGAACTCCGCTTTAAGTGCCATAGCACATGTGTTTTATATTGGGAGTAGGGATGAGCTTTGTGTTAGACTCGAACGTATGTTCGACTCGTACATTTTATGTTCGACCGTTCGTCGAAATACAAATAAAACGTGTCGTTTGCGCCAAATTCGAGTGACGCGCCATGGCCCATAATTCACTGCGGTGTTGCGCGCTGATGATTGGCCAAGCATGCACTATGACCTGCATGCTTGGCCAATCACAGTGCGCAAAAAACGGAGAGACATAATTGGCCAAAGCCAGGGTGGCTTTGGCCAATTATGGCTCAGGGCTTTAGCACACGCCCCACACTATAAAAGGCCGCCTGCTGGGTTTATAGTGCAAGTTTGCTAATTACTGTGCACCTAAGCCCACTTGGTTTATAGTGCAAGTGTGTTAAAGCGGAGTTCCACCCTTAAAACCACTTTGTTTCATCCCATCCAGCATACTGGCGTCAGCGCCAGTATGCTGTTTTTTTATTTTTTTTATTCCATGTACTTACTTTATAATAGATCATGTAATTTTGAGCGCACCGCGGTATGTCGCCGCTATAAGGCGTCACGCCTTCCGGAAACAGCCGATTAGCGTTCGGCTCTTCTCGGCGCCTGCGCACAGACCCAGGAGCTGACTGCGCAGGCGCCGTATATAGCCGCGTCACGCCCTTCAAAAAAAGCCGAACTAGGACCGGCTATTTACGGCGCCTGCGCAGTCAGCTCCTGGGTCTGTGCGCAGGCGCCGAGAAGAGCCGAACGCTAATCGGCTGTTTCCGGAAGGCGTGACGCCTTATAGCGCCTTATAGCGGCGACATACCGCTATAAGGCATTACATGATCGATTATAAAGTAAGTACATGGAATAAAAAAATAAATAAAAAAGCATACTGGCGCTGACGCCAGTATGCTGGATGGGATGAAACAAAGTGGTTTTAAGGGTGGAACTCCGCTTTAATTACTTTCCACCTAAACCCACTTGGTTTATAGTGCAAGTGTGCTAATTACTGTGCGGTGTGTACCTAAGCACACTTGGTTTATAGTGCAAGTGTGTTAATTACTTTCTTTAGGAAATTGTGCAATATGCAGCAGCAAAGTATGACATGGTTCAGATTCTACTTAACAAACTTACAGTCCTTGTCTTGTTTGCACCGCCTGTATACTGCTGTTCAAAGTATATAGGGCCAAAGGGTCTTGTAATGACCTGGGGGAGTGGTGGCGGGGAAACCCATGCTATTATTTTCAGTGATTTTCATCCATATTACAGGGACCAAACATTACATTAAAGCCGCAAGCAGTATTAAATTACTTTTTTCTTATAGTAATCTCATTTTGTGCAGAAACAGTTCTAAACACGTGCCACCTCACAGGCATACTATAGACACCAGCAGGTAGGATATTTAAAGGAATTTTTCATTATTATTTTTTTCACTTTAAGCATCATTAAAATCGCTGCTCCAGAAGAAACTACCGTTTTTAAAACTTTTTTTTCCATTGATACTTTGAGAACTGGGGCAAGACCCGGGTTCTCAAAGAGGTTTTCCAACAATAACTTGAATATTGGGCTTTAAAATTAACACTTTTGAATTCGAACATTCGAGTCCCATAGACGTCAATGGGGTTCTAAATGTTCGCTTGTATGTTCGGTCCGTTCGAAGGTTCTGGTGCAAACCGAATGCGGGGGTGTTCGGCTCATCCCTAATAGGGAGGCCATAGTCCATAAGCCATAATTAATATAATGTTTGGTGATGGTTGGCCGACTTATACCCACCATAAGATGTAAAAAGAATATCTCCTGACCACTGAAACTGCTAATTAGCTCTCATTAAGTTTTGACATTTTAAACAAAAAATCTTTCTTCATCTCAACAATTCCATTTTAATCAAATTGATAATGGGAAAAAAAGTGCTGAATCAAACATTTTCCTCCTCTGTCTTGTTAGGTGAATGACATAAGCATAACAGAGGAAAGCAAATATCTATCAATGTATGGTTATCATCATGATTCTATGCTCATGCTTTTGTACCCTTATGACTTATCTTAGTGCATACACTATATTTGTTATGTGTACTTACAGCTATCAGCACTAATCTTTGCATGTCCAGCCAGTTTTAATTTTTTGACCATGCGCAGTATCACACATCGGTTCTCCTCCTTTTGAAGGGGTGTCTGAATATTTGTGACCATTTTTTCTGAGTCATTGTGGTCATCCTGAAATGTAATATGCAGCTTATTCTGTGTGATTGCTTGTTCTGTATAGCGATCCATGTCAGATGCATTGCTGCTGTTTCTATCGGAGTTGACAGTTGTCGATGCCTCATCTTTGATTGGTTTGAAAGCTTCTGTTGGTTCATTGTCTGCTGGACCTGGTGGAACAGTGTTGGAATATTCTTTTGACTCCCTGTCTTCTGGCCGTAGTGGAGGAGTGCTCATATTGTCTGCTGGAACATTGTCTCCTGGACCTAGTGTAACAATTGTTGTTTTGTTTGCTTGCTCATTATCTTCTACACCTGACTGAACAGTGCTGGTAGATTCTGCTTGCTCACTGTCTTTTGGACTTGGTGGAACAGTACTTGTATTCTCTACTGGCTCCCTGTTTCCTGGATCTGGTGGAACAATGCTGGAATTGTCTTCTGGCTTATTGTTTTCTGGACCTGGTGGAGCAGTGCTGGAAGATTCTGCTGGCTCACTGCCTCCTGGACCTGGTGTAACAGTGCTGGTAGATTTTTCTGGCTCGCTGTCTATTTGTCCTGGGTGAAAAGTGCTTGCATTGTCTGCTGACTCCATGTTTCCTGGACCTGGTGGAATAATGTTAGTATGGTCTTCTGGCTTATTGTCTCCTGGACTTGATATACCAGTGCTGGTAGATTTTGTTGGCTCACTGTCTCCTGGACTAGGACGGACATTGCTTGAATTGTCTGTAGGCCCACTGTTTCCTGAACCTGGTGAAACAGTGCTGGTATTGTGTGCTGGCTCAAAGTCTCCTGCACCTGGTAGAACAGTGCTGGTATTGTCTT
Source organism: Rana kukunoris (assembly GCA_029574335.1). Classification (NCBI taxonomy): domain Eukaryota; kingdom Metazoa; phylum Chordata; class Amphibia; order Anura; family Ranidae; genus Rana; species Rana kukunoris. The sequence goes on from CM056052.1 coordinate 38,483,437, forward strand.
CTGGCTCCCTGTTTCCTAGACCTGGTGGAACAATGCTAGTATATGCTAATTCACTGTCTCCTGGAGCTGGTTGACCAGTACTTGTATTGTCTGTAGTCTCACCAGCTCCTAGACCTGGTGGAAAAGTGCTGGTATTGTCTGTGGGCTTACTTTTGGCTAGACCTGGTGGAACAGTGCTGGTATTGTCCACTGGCTCCCTGTCTCCTGGATCTGTTGGAACAGTGCTGGTATCGTCTAATGGCTTATTGTCTCCCGGAACTGGTGGAATAGTGCTGGTATATCCTGTTGGCTTGATGTCTTCTGGACCTGGTGGAATAGTGCTGGTATTGTCCACTGGCTCCCTGGCTCCTATACCTGTTGGAATTGTGCTGGTATTAGCCACTGACTCCATGTCTGCTTTACCTGTTGGAATTGTCCTGGAATTGTCTACTTGCCTACTGTCTCCTGGACCTGGTGGAACAGAGCTGGTAGAGTCTGCTGGCTCACTGTCTCCTGGACCTGGGCGAACAGTGCTTGCATTATCTGTAGGTTTACTTTTTGGACGTGGTGGAACATTGCTGGTATTGTCCACTGGCTCTCTATCTCCTGGACCTGAAGTAACAGTGCTGGTATCGTCTGATGGCTTATTATCTCCTGGAACTGGTGAAACAATACTGGTATATTCTGCTGGCTCACTCTCTCCTGGATCTGGGCGACCAGTGCTTGCATTGTCTGTAGGCCCACTTTTTCCTGAACCTGCCGGAACAGTGCTGATATTGTCTGCAGGCTCACTTATTCCTGAACCTGTTGAAACAATGCTGGTAAATTCTACTGGCTCAAGGTCTCCTGGAGCTGAGTGACCAGTGCTTGTATTGTCTGTAGTCTCACTAGTTCCTGGACCTGGTGGAACAATGCTGGTAAATTCTGCATGCTCGTAGTCTCCTGGACTTGGTGGAACAGTGCCGGCATTGTCTGTTGGCTCCCTTATTCCTGGACCTGGTGGAACAATGCTAGTGTATTCTGCTGGCTCACTGTCTCCTGGACCTAGATGAACAATGCTTGTACTATCTGTAGGCTCACTTTTTGCTGGACCTGGTGGAACAGTGCTGGTGTTGTTCACTGCACCTGATGGATCAATGCTGGTATCATCTGATGACATATCGTCTCCTAAACCTGGTAGAACAGTGCTGGAATTCTCTGCTGGCCCATAGTCTCCTTGATCCGGTGGAACAATGCTGGAATTATTTTCTGGCTCCCTGTTTCCTGGACCTTGTGAAACGATGCTAGATTCTACTGGTTCACTGTCTCCTGGAGCTGGGTGACTAGTGCTTGTATTGTCTGTAGGCTCACTGGTTCCTAGACCTGGAGGAATAATGCTGGTAAATTCTGCTTGCTCATAGTCTCCTGGACCTGGTGGAACAGTGCTGGTAATTTCTGTTAGCTCACTGTCTCCTGGACCTGGTGAAACAGTGCTGGTATTGTCCACTGGCTCTCTGTCTTCTAGACCCATTGGAATTATGCTGGTATTGTCTGCTTGCTTATTGTCTCCTGTGCCTGGTGGAGCAGTGCTTGCATTATCTGTAGGCTCACTTTTTGCAGGACCTGGTGAAACAGTGCTGGTATTGTCCACTGGCTCTCTGTCTCCTTGACCTGAAGTAACTGTGCTGGTATCGTCTTCTGGCTTATTATCTCCTGGACCTGGTAGAGTAGTGCTGGTAGATTCTGCTGGCTCACTGTTTCCTGGATCTGGGTGGACAGTATTTGCATTGTCTGTAAGCTCACTGTTTCCTGGACCTGGTGGAACAATGCTGGAATTATCTGCTGGCTCCCTGTTTCCTGGACCCGATGGAAAAATGCTAGTAGATTCTACTGGTTCGCTGTCTCCTGGAGCTGGTTGACCAGTACTTGTATTGTCTGTAGGGTCACTAGTTCCTGGACCTAGTGGAACAATGCTGGTAAATTCTGCCTGCTCATAGTCTCCTGGACCTGGCGGAACAGTGCTGGTATTGGCTGTAGACTCACTTTTTGCTGGACCTGTTGGAACAGTGCTGGTATCATCTGATGGCTTATTGTCTTCTAGATCTGGTGGAGCAGTGCTAGTAGATTCAGGTGGCTCACGGTCTCCTGGAACTGATAGAATGGTGCTGGTATTATCCACTTGCTTATTGTCTCCTGGCCCTAGTGGAACAGCACTTGTAGATTCTGCTGGCTCACTGTTTCCTGGAACTGAAGTAACAGTGCTTGCAATATCTATAGACTCACTTTTTGCAGGACCTGGTGGAACAGTGCTGGTATTGTCCACAGACTCTCTGTTTCCTGAACCTGAAGTAACAGTGCTGGTATCATCTGATGGCTTATTATCTCCGATACCTGGTGGAGTAGTGCTTGTAGATTCTGATGGTTCACTTTGTCGTGGACCTGGGTGGACAGTGTTTGCATTGTCTGTAAGCCCACTGATTCCTAAACCTGGTGGAACAGTGCTGGTATTGTCTTCTTGCTCATTGTTTCCTGGACCTAGGTAAACAATGGTGGTATTGTCTGCTGGCTTATTGTCTTCTGGACTTGATGGCACAGTGCTGGTAGACTCTGCTGGTTCATTGTCTTCTGGACCTGGATGAACAGTGCTTTTATTGTCTGTAGACTCACTGTTTCCTGGAACAGTGCTAAAATATTTTGCCGGTTCATTGTCTTCTGGACCTGCATAAACACTGTTTGCATTGTCTGTAGACTCACTGTCTCCTAAACCTGGTGGAACAGTGCTTCCATTGTCTGTAGACCCTCTGTTTCCTGAACCTGGTAGAACAGTGCTGGTATTGTCTGTGGGCTCACTGTCTTCTGGACCTGATAGAACAGTGCTGGTAGATTCTGCTGGTTCACTTTCTTCTGGACCTGGGTGAACAGTGCTTTGATTGTCTGTAGGCTTACGGTCTCCTGGACCTGGTGGAGCAGTAGTTGAATTGTCTACTGTCTCGTAGTCTCTTGGACCTGGAAAAACAGTGCTTGCACTATCTGTAGGCTCACTTTTTGCTGGACCAGGTGGAACAGTGCTGGTGTGGTTCACTGGCTCTCTGTCTTCTGGACCTGATTGAACAATGTTGGTCTCATCTGACAACATATTGTCTCCTTGACCTGGTGGAACAGTGGTCGCAGATTCTGCTGGCTCATTGTCTCCTTGTCCTGGGTGAAGAGTGCTTGCATTATCGGTAGGCTCACTTTTTACTGTACCTGGAGGAACAGTGCTGGTATTGTCTGCTTGGTCATTGTTACCTGAACCTAGATAATCAATGGTGGTATTGTCTGTTGGCTTATTGTCTCCTGGACCTGATGGAACAGTGCTGATAGATTCTGCTGGTTCATTGTCTTCTGGACCTAGATAAACAGTGCTTGCATTTTCTGTAGACTCACTGTCTTCTGAACCTGATGGAACAATGGTGGTATTGTCTGTTGGCTTATTGTCTCCTGGACCTGATGCAACAGTGCTGATAGATTCTGCTGGTTCATTGTCTTCTGGGCCTGGATAAACAGTGCTTGCATTTTCTGTAGACTCACTGTCTCCTGCACCTAGTGGAACAGTGCTGGTATTGTCTGCTTGCTCAATGTTTCCTGGACTTGGTAGAACAGTGCTGGTAGAGTCTGCTGGCTCACTGTCTCTTGGACCTGATAAAACATTGCTGGTAGATTCTGCTGGCTCACTGATTTCTGAACCTGGGGGAACAGTGCTTTGATTGTCTGTAGGCGTACGGTCTCCTGGACCTGGTGGAGCAGTAGTTGAATTGTCTGCTGGCTCGTAGTCTCTTGGACCTGGACGAACAGTGCTTGTACTATCTGTAGGCTCACTTTTTGCTGGACCTGGTGGAACAGTGCTGGTGTGGTTCACTGGCTCTCTGTCTTCTGGACCTGATTGAACAATGTTGGTATCATCTGACAACATATTGTCTCCTTGACCTGGTGGAACAGTGGTCGCAGATTCTGCTGGCTCATTGTCTCCTTGTCCTGGGTGAAGAGTGCTTGCATTATCGATAGGCTCACTTTTTGCTGGACCTGGAGGAACAGTGCTGGTATTGTCTGCTTGCTCATTGTTACCGGAACCTAGGTAAACAATTGTGGTATTGTTTGTTGGCTTATTGTCTCCTGGACCTGATGGAACAGTGCTGATAGATTCTGCTGGTTCATTGTCTTCTGGACCTGAATAAACAGTGCTTGCATTTTCTGTAGACTCACTGTCTCCTGAACCTGGTGGAACAGTGCTGGTATTGTCTGATTTCTCAATGTTTCCTGGACTTGGTAGAACAGTGCTGGTAGAGTCTGCTGGCTCACTGTCTTCTGAGCCTGGATAAACAGTGCTTTGATTGTCTGTAGGCTTACGGTCTCCTGGACCTGGTGGAGCAGTAGATGAATTGTCTGCTGGCTCATAGTCTCTTGGACCTGGAGGATCACTTTTAGCTGGACCTGGTGGAACAGTGCTGGTGTGGTTCACTGGCACCCTGTCTTCTGAACCTGATTGAACAATGTTGGTATCATCTGATGACATGTCTCCTGAACCTGGTGGAACAGTGGTGGTAGATTCTGATGGCTCATTGTCTCCTGGACCTTGACGGACAGTGCTTGCATTGTCTGTAGGCCCTCTGTTTCCTGAACCTGGTAGAACAGTGTTGGTATTGTCTGCTGGTTCATAGTCTTCTGGACCTGGTGAAACAATGCTAGTAGATTCTACTGGTTTACTGTCTCCTGGAGCTGGGTGACTAGTGCTTGTATTGTCTGTAAGCTCGCTGGTTCCAGGACCTGGTAGAATTGTGCTGGTATCGTCTGAAGACTTATTGTCTCCTGGACCTAGTGGAACAGTGCTGGTATTTTCTGCTGGCTCAATGTTTCCTGGACTTGGTAAAACAGTGCTGGTAGAGTCTGCTGGCTCACTGTCTCCTGGACCTGATAGAACAGTGCTGGTAGAGTCTGCTGGCTCAATGTTTCCTGGACTTGGTAGAACAGTGCTGGTAGAGTCTGCTGGCTCACTGTCTCCTGGACCTGATAGAACAGTGCTGGCAGATTCTGCTGGCTCACTGTCTTCTGGACCTGGGTGAACAGTGCTTTGATTGTCTGTAGGCTTACTGTCTCCTGGACCTGGTGGAGCAGTAGTTGAATTGTCTGCTGGCCCTTGATAAACAGTGCTTGCACTATCTGTAGGCTCTCTGTCTTCTGGACCTGATTGAACAATGTTGGTATCATCTGACAACATATTTTCTCCTTGACCTGGTGGAACAGTGGTGGTAGATTCTGCTGGCTCATTGTCTCCTTGACCTTGGTGAACAGTACTTGCGTTGTCTTCAGGCTCACTTGTTGCTGGACCTGGAGGAACAGTGCTGGTATTGTCTGCTTGCTCATTGTTTCCTGAACCTAGGTGAACAATGGTGGTATTGTTTGCTGGCTTATTGTCTTCTGGACCTGGTGGAGCAGTAGTTAAATTGTCCGCAGGCTCGTAGTCTCTTGGACCTTGGCGAACAGTGCTTACATTATCAGTAGGCTCACTTTTTGCTGGACCTGGTGGAACAGTACAGGTATGGTTCACTGGTGCTATGTCTTTTGGACCTGAATTAGGAATGCTGATATCATCTGATGATATATGGTCTCCTAGACCTGGTGAAACAGTGGTGGTAGATTCTGCTGGCTCATTGTCTCCTTGACCTGGGTGAACAGTGCTTGCATTGTCTGGACCTGGAGGAACAGTGCTGGTATTGTCTGCTTGCTCATAGTTCCCTGAACCTAGTAGAACACTAGTGATATTATGTGCTGGCTTATTGTCTCCTGGACCTGATGGAACAGTGCTGGTAGATTCTTCTGGTTCATTGTCTTCTGGACCTGGGTAAACAGTGCTTTCACTGTCTGAAGACTCACTGTTTACTGGACCTGGTGTAACAGCGCTGGTATTATCTGCTGGTTCACTGTCTTCTGGACCTGAGTTAACAGTGCTTTGACTGTCTGCAGGCTCACGGTCTGCTGAACCTGGTGGAACAGTGCTTGAATTGTCTGCTGGCTCATAGTCTCTTGGACCTGGTAAAACATTGCTTGTATCATCTGGTGGCTTTCTTTCTCCTGGGTCCGATAGAACAGTACTGGTACTGTCTGCTAAATTGCTGTCTCCTACACCTGGTGGAACAGTACTTGTAGAGACTGCTGGCTCGCTGGCTCCTGGACCTGGGTGAACAGTGCTTGTATTGTCTGTAGGCTCACTGTTTGCTGGACCTGTTGGAACAGTACTGGTACTGTCTGCTAAGCTGCTGTCTTCTAGATGTGTTGGAACAGTACTGGTAGAGACTGCTGGCTCACTGTCTCCTGGACCTGGGTGAACTGTGCTTGCATTGTCTGTAGGCTCACTGTTTACTGGACCTGTTGGAACAGTGCTGGTATTGTCTCCTGGACCTGGTGGAAGTATGCTCGTAGAGTTGGATAATTCATTGTTTTCTCCTGTAAGCAATTTGTCATTTTCTGTGACATATTTCTCTGTTGTGTTATTGCTGTCTATTATTGGTTCATTACTGTCTTCACTGGTCAGATGTTGGTGAAAGGTCACATATTCAGCTTGATTTGTTTTGTTAATGTTGCCATTGCCTGCACCTTGTGGAAACGTATTACTCACAGAGTCCACTGTTTCGTTACTTGCTGAGTCTTTTGGATCCTTGACATCACTCCCAGAAATGTTTTTAGCACTGTTACTTGTAACTAGGTCATGCTGCATTGTCGCCAGTTCTTCTGGTGCACTTTTATTGGAGGGAAGAGTACTGTAACTCTCTGTGATGGGCTGTACACCTTCTTGGTTTTCTGGAGTTGAGGCACCAGGACTTTCAGGACTTTTCTGTAAATTGCTGTAAGTTTTGGGTTGTGTCATAGTGGTATAATCTTTGTTGGTGTTTACTTCTGTAGCGGTTGGTACATAGCTGTACGTAACTGTTTGTATATTTTCATAGTCACTGTGTACCACGTGAATCATACAAATTAGTATAAGAAAATGGCTGTTCATTTTGGAATCTTAGATACCTGTTTAGAAACATAAAATAAAAGTTTAAAGTCTACGTTTAAAAAAAAATAATGAAAATGTTATATTAAAAAAATCAGTAAAGCTATTTTTCTACAAATATAGTAATATAATTCCACACCTTTATTGAGGCATTGCTACTATGCAAACTGAAATGTGGTTAAAATTAACATCCAGACAGCTTCAAGGACCAGTTCCCTTTAAAAGTATATAAAATCACCAGGCATCCCAGTCTAAAATGTAAAAACCTAAATGCAACTTATTAACCACTTAAGGACAGAGCCTGTTTTTCAGACTCTCTGGGGTAGATTCATATAGAAATACGACGGCGTATCAGTAAATACGTATCTCTGAGATCCGACGGTCAGATCTATGCGGCTGATTCATCAAATCAGGTTCCGCATAGATCTCCCTTAGATCCGACAGGTGTAAGTGACTTACACCGTCGGATCTTAGGGTGCAATCTCCCGCTGGCCGCTAGGTGGCGCTTCCGTTTGTATACGCAACAAATATGCAAATGAGGAGACCCGCCGATTCAGAAACGAACGCCTGCCCGTCGTTTTTTTTTACGTTGTTTGCGTTTGGCTTTTTCCGGCGGATAGTTACCCCTGCTATATGAAGGGTAAGTGCGGCGTATCCTACGTTAAGTATGGTCATCGTTCCCGCACCAAGTTTTGAATTTTTTACGTCGTTTGCGTAAGTCGTTCGCGAATACGGCCATACGTAATTTGCGTTAACGTCGAAACCAATGACGTCCTTGCGACGTCATTTGGAGCAATGCACGCTGGGAAATTTAGCCGGCGGCGCATGCCCTATTAAATCGGCGCGGGGACGCGCCTGATTTAAATAATACACTCGCCCTAGCCGCAGAGTTTGAATTCCGCCGGGGGATTTACGAGCCGCTTGCGCGACTTTAGAGGCAAGTGCTTTGTGAATACAGCACTTGCCTTAAAAACTGGTGCTGGCGGTTCGTAAATAAGATAGATTACGCGGATCTAAAGATGATCTATGTGAATCTACCCCTGTGTTTACAACAAGTTAAAAATCATTTTTTCTAGAATCCCCAAACTTTATAAAAAAATTCTAACACCCTAGAGAATAAAATGGTGGTCACTGCAATACTTTTTGTCACACCGGTCTTACAAGCGCACTTTTTTTGGGAAAAAAAATAAGACAACAGTAAATTTAGCCCAATTTTTTTTATATTGTAAAAGATAATGTTACGCTGAGTAAATTGATACCCAACATGTCACGCTTCAAAATTGCGCCCGTTCGTGGAATGGCGTCAAACTTTTATGCCTAATACACATGATCGTTTTTCCCGTCGGGAAACCTGCCGTGTTTTCCTTTGGCCGGGAAAAAAGATGTGTGTTTGCTTCTTAACAGTTTTCCCAACAGGAAAACTGCGGTTTAAAAAACGAGAATATGTTCTCTCGGTTTTCCTATGGGAAACACTGGAAAAGGGAGCATACACACGGATGGTTTTCCCGACCAAAGTTCTCCTGGCAGTTTTCCTGTCGGGAAAACTGGCTGTGTGTACAGAGGAAAAGGGACCGAGCCAGTTCTTGGTTTTCCTGGCGGTCTTTTGATCGTCGGGAAAAACGATCGTGTGTACTAGGCATTACCCTTAAAAATCTCCATAGGCGACGCTTAATTTTTTTTACAGGTTGCATGTATTCAGTTACAGAGGAGGTCTAGGGCTAGAATTATTGCTCTTGCTCTAACGGTCGTGGTGATACCTCACATGTGTGGTTTGAACACCGTTTTCATATGCGGGCGCTGCTCACATATGTGTTCACTTCTTCGTGTGAACTCATTGGGACGGTACGCTTTAAAAAATATATTTTTTTTATTAATATTTATTTAGCTTTATTTTATTGATTTTAAAACAGTTTAAAAAAAATTTAATCATCCCTTGTAATAGAAAAAAATCATGACAGGTCCTCTTAAATATGAGATCTAGGGTCAAAAAGACCTCAGACCTCATATTTAGACTTAAATGCAATATTTTTTTGAAAAAAATTGCACAATTTTAAAGTGTGACATTAGGTTAGGTATCTATTTACTCAGCGTAACATCATCTTTCACATTATACAAAACAATTTGAGTAACTTTACTGTTTTTATTTTTCATGAAACTGTTTTTTGCCCTCCAAAAAAGCATAGGAAAAATCGCTGCGCAAATGTGTAATGTGTAACATAAAAAGTTGCAACAACCGTCATTTTATTCCCTAGGGTCTCTGCTATAAAAAAACATATAATATTTGGGGGTTCTGAGTAATTTTCTAGAAGAAAGAAAGATGATTTTTACATGTAGGCGTTATAAGGGCATTCATTCAGTCATGCAGTCATCAGAACTAGTGTTCCCATTGGAAGATTTCTTCTGGGCACAGCCCAAAATTTTGAATTTTCTTTTACTTTCAATGATAATGGTAAACAGGACAAATAGAGGGTGAATCTCCCTAACGGGGGCACAGACGGCAATAAAAACTGTTCTAATCCCACTCCACTCTATCCAAGAGTAACATTTATTTAGCCTTTCGTTATACTTTAAGTTTGTTTGGGGGTCAAAGGCAGTGTTAACATCACTTTTTACCAAAGCAAATGATGTCACCACACCTCCCAACTTTTTGAGATGGGAATGAGGGACACCTATCAGCAAAAGTATGCAGGCATAGGACATACACCCTGCCACACCCCCTTAAAGGAGAATTGTACAAAAAACAAGATTTGTTAAACCCACAAGTGCTTTTTGTACCACTACTATTACTTTATATTGGCTTTTGGAATTTACAAATGAGGCAATTTAGAAGGTTTTGCACTGGGAAACACTTTTTGATAGATACAAAGTGCATTTTATATACAACTATATAGATCACACCAAAATGAGGGGCAAATGAGGAGGAATGAGGGACATAGGGGCATTGCCCTAATCAGGGACAGTTTGGAGCTATGATGTCACTGTGGGTAAATAAACTGTTGCTTTGGACAAAAAGTGACACATACTGGTAGTCTTGATAATTAGAAAGGCAAGAAAATTAGTGTGAAGTCAAAAACATTTTTATGGCGCAAAGAATGGTTGAGAGTCCTCTTCTTTTTTTTTTTTTTTTTGTCTGTCCCATCAGGAATATTTTTTCCTCTTGTCCCAGAAAAACCACATGAAGTAAAGAGAGATATTCTCTAAACAATTGGGTATCTCATCTAAAGCTGGGTATACTAGTAGAATTTGAAATGAGAATTTATACACAAAAAGAGAAATTTGCACGAAAATTGAAACAAAAAGAGAAATTTGCACGAAAATTGGTAGTTCAAGGTTATGTTTGCTTTTAACATTTGATTTTGGAATGAATGAACTGTATTGAACAAAAATCACATTCATTGTTAGATATTTACACATAGGGCGCTTGTGTCAAGCTCAAAGTGAAACCACCAACCTAATTGCTCATAAGGCCCTGTACACACGATCAGACCGGTCCGATGAGAATGGTCTGATGGACTGTTTTCATCGGGCCACCGCTGAAGTGATCTGATGGTCTGATGTGCGTACACACCATCAGTCCAAAATCCGATCCGGTCAGAACGCGGTGACGTAGAACACAACGACGTGCTGAAAAAATGAAGTTAAATGCTTCCAAGCATGCGTCAACTTGATTCTGAGCATGCGTGGGTTTTTTGGTCCGATCGTTTTGGTCCGACGATCAGGCATCCATCGGACAGATTTTAAAGCAAGTTTTAAAACTTTGGTCCGATGGACAACGGTCCGATGGGCCATACACACGATCAATTTGGTCCGATGAAACTGGCCTTAAGGCCAGTTTCATCGGACCGGTCTGATCATGTGTACGCGGCCTTAGGGAGGGGAATGGTAAAGTGAATGTTTAAAACACTGGCTCATATAAAAGTCCATAAAATTCATTAAAAGCAACTTTAAAGGCATCCCAGTGGAAGAATAAGAAGGGTCTTTTGGAACAACTGGGAAGGAAACAAAGGAGCCACTATAAGTCTAGTATATCAACAGCTTTAATTTCACACATGGAAAATGGGTACTCACAAGCATAGGCGTGCGCAAAGGGTGTGCTCGGTGTGCCTGGGCATGCACTGATCACCCTGTGTGATGCAGATTTCCACTGCCAAATGCCCCCGACCTCTGTGGCAGCTGAGGCTACAGAGAAAGGGGATGGGGAATCTCTGTCCTCAGTCCCTTTCGCTGCTATTTCACCAAAGCCCATCAATAGGGCTCCCAACAAATTGTAAAAAAAAATAATAAAAAAAGATACTATTGTAAAAAAAAAGATTAAAAAAATAATAAAAATTAAAAATAAATACAAATAAAATTGTAAAAAAATAATAACAAAATAAAATAATGAAAACAAAAGACTATCGACACCAATCTCACCTCTACTGACACTATCTACTGCTCATGTGTGTTTAAGCTTTGGGGTGCACACCCTAATGCAATAGGCTGCGCACACCTATGCTCAGAAGAGTAAGTTAACAGGCATTTTGGGCATGTTCGTGAAGTCTTTTGCATCCGTGGGGCTGCTTGTTCCCACAGGAACAAGGGAAACACAGACCTATGGCTACATGTGTATAGGTACTGAAAAAAAGGGGGGGGATTTGGGGGGTGGGTTGGTGAGGGAAGATAGAGAATATCTAATATCTAGGGAGGGACAAATACATCAAATCAAGCTTTTCTTATTCAAGCCTCCTGGAGTGAGAGAGTCCACAGTGTATATCTAGTACGTCTCCCTCTGACAGAGACATTTATAAATTTCCGCCAGTGAGAGCGCACCAGAAATGGACTCTATAGATACAGGAAGTGTCGGCGATCACCAGCGCAGCCCGTTCAAGAGCCCGCAGCAAGCAGCCCCACGGATGCAAAAGACTTCATGGATGTCTGGCATATGTGCCCAAATGCCTGTTATTAACTTACTCTTGTGAGTAACCATTTTCCATGTGTGAAATTAAACCTGTTGACATACTGCACTTAGAGAGGCGCCTGTGTTTCATTCCCAATTGTTAGATATTTGTACATTCAAGGAAAAATGTTCTATGTTGCACCTTCAAATTTTCCCATAATTTTGGTAAAAAAAGAAAAACATCAATTGGATCCCACAAATAATTAGAAAATCTAACAAATGTTCTTTCAATGAGAATTGTTGAAATAAATTCTACCAGTGTACCCAGCTACCCATCTTTAGACCGTTGTCACTAGAACAGGTATCCCCATTAGAAGATTTCTCATCGCCTTCTGTTTAATGACAATTCAAAAATTTGGTATATTCCCTTTCCTATTGTACTTGGACAAAAATTGTCTTCAGGAATTGTCAAGCATGGACACAGGAATAAATCCTGGACAATCATTCTAATACTTTTACTTTCTAGTCAGATCAGGAAAAAAAAAACACAACAGAGGGCATTTTGACCTTTAAAATGTGCGAACACTTTACAGCTAAATGAGATGCAAATGGTAAAAGAGCAATACTCACACTTCCAGTACAAGACCGCATATGAGATGGATAGCTAGCAGGTACCCTTTTATTCAGATCAGTTTTCTACACGAGGGGTGTCCTAAAAATTGAAGCAAAAAAAAGTAAAGAAAACTTTTTATGATGTGAGTTCCTCGTAATTGTTTGTAACTTAATGAAAATCAGTTTATTTATTTTTTGAGTTTAATGGATTATTTATAATAAACTAAAGGAAACCATTGATGAAAATTCTCATATTCACCCCCGTTTTCCATACAGATGGAATCTTCCAATATTTACCCAAAAATTTCCTTTCACCTGGTTGGTCTGAAGAATTTGGTCATGGAAAAAGTGGCAGTCACCCGTAAAAATAATACAATGATAATAAACATGACATCGTAAGCTAACTCAACTGTATGAAAGAAAATGTCAGGTAAAATCTCCTTCGCTGCCAAAACCCATCTACAGCTGGCAATGGCCAAATTGTGTTAGGAGTACAAGATAATAGTGATTTTGGTAAGGACAGCAGCAATCTTTGGACAACAACTATAATCACACAGTTGCTATGAGGCCGGAGGAAATCTTTTTACATAGCCATTGCATTTGGTAAATAAATTTGGATTAAATATAGTTATTTAAAAAAATCTAGGTGTACAACATACACTCGTGAGGGTCATTTGTGTGATGGTCTCTCTTGAGGTTCATGTGGGGCTACAACAATACTAAATGGATTCTAGCTATCCGCATATGTGAATCCAACCACACATTTGAAAATCCAGCCAGCAGTAAATGGATGTGTAGGAGAAAAAAGGGGAGATATGCCAGTCTGGGATATGTTAACCACTTAAGACCCGGACCAATACGCTGGTAAATGACCCAAGGTGTTTTTGCGATTCGGCACTGCGTCGCTTTAACAGACAATTGCGCGGTCGTGCGACGTGGCTCCCAAACAAAATTTGCGTCCTTTTCTTCCCACAAATAGAGCTTTCTTTTGGTGGTATTTGATCACCTCTGCGATTTTTATTTTTTGCGCTATATACAAAAATAGAGCGACATTTTTGAAAAAAACCCACTATTTTTTACTTTTTGTTAAAAAAAAATCAAATAAACTAAATTTTAGTCAAATATTTAGGCCAAAATTTATTTAGCCACATGTGTTTAGTAAAAAAAAAATCGCAATAAAAAAAAATAGCTACCTAGCGGGAACAGCGACACTAATACAGCGATCAGAAAAATGATCGCTTAGTGACGCTGGCAATAGGGAGTGAAAGGGTTAACTAGGGCGGTGATCAGGGGGTTAAAACTTTATTAGGGGGGGTGGGGGGGGCTATCCTGAACCTAACACTAACTGATTTTACACTGCCTGTCACACTGACACTAAATGCAGTGATTAGATCACTGCATTCAGTGACACTGTGACAGGGGGGTGGGGGGTGGGGGGCGATCACAAGGGGTTAATGTGCCTATGTGAGTGTGTGTCAGTGTTGTGTTGGTGCACACTTACTTGTGATGTCTTCTCTCATCAGCAGCGGTGGGAAACACCGCTGCGATGAGAGGTGACATCATTTCCTCCTTCCTGTGTAAACACAGGAGGAGGAAGTTACACGAAGGGGGAGCGCTCCCATTGGCTGGGAGCGATCGCGGGGGGGCGGGTAAACGCCGACATCCGCCCGCTCGTCCCGGATCGCTCCCGGAGCCAGGGGGACCCCCGCACGCCACGGAGGGGGTCCCGATGGGACCCCCGAACCGCACTTAGGCGGGGACGTAAATTTACGCCCTTGTGCCTGTACGAGCCATTCTGTGGCCGTATATGTGCGTGCGGGGGTCCTTAAGTGGTTAAAAGGGTTGTAAAGGTACAATTTTATTTCCCTAAATAGCTTCCTTTACCTTAGTGCAGTTCCCCTTCACTTACCTCATCCTTCCATTTTTCTTTTAATAGTCTTTATTTCTTTTGAGAAATCCTCACTTCCTGTTCTTCTGGCTGTAACTCCACACAGTAATGCAAGGCTTTCTCCCTGGTGTGGAGTGTCATGCTCGCCCCCTCCCTTCGACTACGGAGAGTCAGGACGCTCTCTACATTGCAGATAGAGAAAGGAGCTGTGTGTTAGTGGGTGTCCTGATGCCCACTAGTGAGAAGAAAAAAGGACATTTAAAAGCAAAATGGAAGGATGAGGTAAGAGGACTGCACTAAGGTAAAGGAAGCTATTTAGGAAAAAAAAAATTGTACCTTTACAACCCCTTTAACCTTTCCCGGACTGGCATATCTCCCCTTTTTTCTTCTACACATCCATTTACTGCTGGGTGGATTTACAAATGTGTGGTTGGATTCACATGGTTTGCCTCTGTGAGTAGGGATGAGCTCCGCATTCGATTCGAACGTATGTTCGACTCGAACATTGTCCGTTCGTACGTTCGACGAATTTTGAACAAAACGGGTCGTTCGTGCCAAATTCAAGTGACACGCAACGGCGCATAATTCACTGCGGAATTGCGCGCTGATGATTGGCCAAACATGCACTATGACTCTGCATGCTTGGCCAATCACAGTGCGCAAAAAACGGAGAGCCATAATTGGCCAAAGCCTGGGTGGCTTTGGCCAATTATGGCTCAAGGCTTTAGCACACGCCCCACACTATATAAGGCCGCCTGCTGGGTGGCCTCATGTAGTGTGTTCCAGCGCTGAACTGAGATCAGTCAGAGAGACAGAGAGATAGTCTTTTTATATAGCTAGATAGAGCAGGCAGGCTAGTCAGTTTAGCTTAATTTACAGTGTGTAGAGGATATATATACATCCCTAGGAGTTGTACATATATTTATACACGGTATAGCTTAGCTAGATCAGTTCTTCCTAATTTACTGGCAGGCAGGTGATTGTGCTATTTAAAGACGTTATCACAGGTATAGACACCCAGCAGGTACAATATTTAAAGGAATTTTTCATTTTTTTAAAATTTAAGCATCATTAAAATCACTGCTCCTGGAGCAGTGATTTTAATAATGTTTAAATAAAAAAAAAATGAAAAATTCCTTTAAATATTGTACCTGCTGGGTGTCTATAGTTTGGCTGTGAAAACGTCTTTGAGAACCCGGGTATTGCCCGAGGGAACATGTATCAATGGAAAAAAGTTTTAAAAACGGTAATTTTTTCAGGAGTCCTGCTCCTGAAAAAACGACCGTTTTTAAAACTTTTTTCCATTGATACATGTCCCGTCGGGCAAGACCCGGGTTCTCAAAGACGTTTTCCAACAATAACTTGAATATTGGTCTTTGAAATGATCGTTTTTGAATTCGAACGTTTGAGTCCCATAGACTTCAATGGGGTTCTAAATGTTCGATCGAACGGTCGGTCTGTTCGAATGTTCTGGTGCGAACCGAACGCGGGGGTGTTTGGCTCATCCCTACCAGTGAGTTGCTTGACCTCACCATCCATACTGGGTTCCCACAATACATGCTGCAACAATTTTTTGTTTTTATCTGGCCTGTTCATCTATGAATATTTCCATTATCCCTGAGGAAAACCGAGTGTAGTCGAAACACGTTTGGACATTTTGGTGATTATGCAATAATTAGATGATACATATGCCACCTCTGCTCTCTGTCAGGAGAGTATAAGAGAATATTTACTGTTAGACCAGGATTTTGATTGTATAGACTAGATATATTTTATTCTACTGTAAAATAAATGTTTTTCTACTTTTATAAAAATTGCATTTTGTTTGAGTTCTATTTGCTGCAACAAATACTGAAGAGGCTGCTATTATATAACATAGAGCAGTCAGGTGTTTGATTGCTTTTGGTGCCGCTCAAAGTAGAGGTGAAAGCAAATCCCAAAACATGGGGTGCAGGCTTGTCCTACTACCAGTGTTGCTCATCTTACTTTAAAAAAGTAATTAGTTACTCAGCAAAGTAACTGACTTTTTTTTTAATATCCTACAATGCTTTGTTGAGAAGTAGATGACGGGCGCTTGCCAGGGAGCAGTGAGTTAATACTCCAAGACAAAAGAATGCCAGATCCTTGAGAGAAGAAAACCGGAAACAAATGGTGATCTCGTGTATATCCCAGCCTAGGTGCATCCGTCCCACCATGTATGTGCAGCTAATAGGACTTAAAACCCTTATCCATCTGCTACATATTACATCCAAATTATAAGCTGGATTAAAATGTATGTTTATAATATACATTCCCTTGTCTGTAATTTAAAAATCTTATATTAGGCTTTATTCAAATTTTCTATCGTTTATTGTTTATTATTTTATTTATCTTATATAAGCTTTATTAGATGCAAGGGATCTGGAATGGGGATGTCAGATTTTTCTTTGTTGTGAAATCACTGACCAAAAATAGGTGTCCTGCACTTACCATGTTGACCACTAGATGTCGCTGTGTACACTGTGTTGTATAGGGAACGTTTGTTCTGTGGAACATTTTGTTCCGGCCATGTGTTCCTCAGATCATTGATCAGGTTGCGCACACAGTGTGTGTGATCGATGTGAGTTGTTCCCTGGTGATAGGTCAGTGTGAGGCGGATGGGGCACATTGTATCCAGGGCTCCTTGCGATTGGGAGTTTTAAGACCGCAGTGACAGGCCATCACAGCGGTCACATGATTCTAAAGCGGAGTTCCACCCATATTCACATTCACAGCGCCGGCAGAAGCAATTACTCTGCTGCCATCTAGTGGCGGTAGATGTAATTGCGGTAATGCCGCCCAAGTAATGGGAACTGCGTTACCGTGAGGGGAAGAGTAATCAGGTAGATTACTCGTTACCCTCAAAAGGGGCTGTGTTTATTTTAACTCAGTTACTTACAACACTACCTACTACCAATCCAAGGGGTTAGTAAATGTAAAAAGGGAATGATCGCCACTACTCCTGGACTCAGCCTACATGTCTCCACCAAACCACACACCTAAGTGGGGTGTGCGGTTTGGTGGAGACATGTAGGCTGAGGTTGATTTTTATAGTTTATTCACCTGGTCTAGTCGGGAGTAGCAGCAATCCTTCCCTCTTTACATAGAGCATCCAGATTTAAGCTCCCCTCCATCCACTAGGGGGTGAACAGAGGATGTGGATTGCTAGATACTTTGGAGAGAAGTGAGTGTATGCAGATGCAGTCTATTTTCCCCACTGCAGAAGCAGAGGAAGTCAGAAGGAATATGGTTTCTCTATGGTTTCCTGGTGCAGCGATCCGGTTGTTTGCTAAATACCTGTGACTCTGGCAGCCATCTTGGGTCAGGCAGAGTCTATTTCAGACCAAGGCTCCTGAGCAGGCAATATCATGGCAGCACTAGGATCGGCCTGGCTCTGGTACCTTAGTCCAACTCCAACATGCCCTTGGTGAAACTTGGCCAGCAAGGAGGGGGTAGAAAGCACTGAGCATCTCTACCAGGTTTCTGCCCATCTAATCAAGGAGCTAACCATTAACTCTTTGGAGGATGATGCCTGACAAGCGGCGATGGCTCTGCTAGAAGAGGACCAGGCCACACTGGAGCAAATCGTGACATGGCTGGAGGGCCTGTTCGAAGAAAATGTGATGGTCCTGGGGCTGGGGTGCAGATTATTTGTCTAGAGACAGCAGGAGAATGGGAGTCTTACACACTTTGCGGTGGAACTTCAGCACCTCTGGAAACAGCTGGAAAAGAAGGATGCATGTGGCTGTGCAGAAATCACTTGGGCCGCATACTGAGGGGTCAGTTTGTGGTAGGAATCAAGGCAGGCCCAGCCAGAGTACAACCTGAAATTTTTTTCGATGACATTTTGGTAGACGTGGTTACATGAGAACAGGTGGATGCAGAGTAGACTGTGGTAGTGACTAAGAAGTATTACCTGCTCCATATGAAAGAAGAGGCCCTGGCTCCCTCTCCTCTGTCCACCATACAGACAGCACTCAGGGAACTCGCCTTGGACATGAATTCCCTAAAACAGCAGGTGTCCACACTTAAACAGAATTCGGCTCCTCCTTCTAAGGGTAAAAACTCACTACGGAGGGACCTGGAGGAAGACCACAAGTGCTGGTGGTGTGGTTGTTTTGGGCATGTAAACATGTCTGAAATTAAAAGCACATGCAGGTCGCAATTAAACTGGCTACTCCTGGGGCAGAGGGGTGCCCCCCAGGACCAGCAAAACAAAGTTCCAGCCAACTACAGTCCATGATGCCCCAAGCCCAGTGGTGACTGCCATTTACAATGGACTAGAGGTCCCATGCCTAATTGACACTTGGTCAAAGTCACAGTCATAGAATATGATGGTTTGGGACGCAAGACCAAATAGACCCCTCCTGGCTATCCCTTACAGCAACCAATAACTTGCCAATCCTATTAGAAGGTATCACCTGGGTGAAAATCCAGATTGATGACCAAATGTTGGATCGGGCAGGAGTGGGGGTGACTCATGGCCCAGCCTTTTCTGCCATACCCATTGTTTTGGTCATGAACGTACGAAAAGACTTGGACTTGCCTCACTTGCTGGCAACGTTTAAGCATTATTACTGCGGTCTACAAGATGTGTGGTTCAACATCTTTCGGGCATGCAAGACTCACCAGAGGGTGACCAAGAGGTAAGCCAAACCCCCAAAACAGAAACTTCTACTAGCACCCCTCCAAGAGCTAGTTTGATCCCATCCAGTCAGGGGCCCACAAGAAGCTGCAAGGGGCCTCCATGATGATAGAACCCCACAAGGAATCAGTGGCGCCTGGGGAGTGGCTGGTTGCATGCACCCTCTTCAAGGTTCACAAAGGAAAGTTTCTGGTGCAGCTAATTAACCTGGAGACCACTCCAATTGCACTTTCCAACACTGGATAAGTCACAGGACAAGCTACTACTTGAACAGCTGGACATTCATTTCCAGGACTATCCCCTATCACAACAGAGGTTGCTACACAAACTCCTAGAGAAACATGTTTTGGTCTTTGCCACCAGCCCGGAGGACTATGGGTACACAGAGGCCATTGACCACCCAATACATACGAGGGAACAATCCAGAAGTATTACTGCAACATTCCCCTAGCCCCACAAGGAGGCTAGGGGCTTGCTCCGCAATATGCTACAAAATGGGGTATAACAGGAGAGTCCCAGTCCCTGGGCTGCTCCCATGGTTTTGGTGAGGAACAAAGATGTAAGCCTGCAATTCTGTGTGGACTATCACAAGTTGAATTTCTGTATCCTGTGTGGAGGAATTACTAACGGCATTGGGGCAGGGCAAGTATTTCTCATCCCTCAACTTGGCGAACGGCTACTGACAAGTTCCAGTGAGGGATCAGAATCTTGAAAAGACCGCCTGTATCGTAACCTTGGGACTGTTTGAGTTTAATCACATGCCCTTTAGGCTGGGAAATTCCCCAATACTTTCAACTTGCTTGGGAGACCTTAATTTTAAGACTGTGCTAATCTATCTGGACAAAATATATTTTTTTTCCAAAACTTTTGAAGACCATGTCCAACACAACCATTTGTTGGTGAAAGATACCAAGAATTAGAGAGGCAGTAAATTGGAACCTAAGTGGGAGAGTACACCTATCGGTGGAGAAGAAGCCCTTCCCTCTAACCCTGGTGTATGATGTAGTCTCGGAAGGGCCTATTCCCATTAAGAGACTTCTCCGCCGTAACTTTCTGAGCCCTTGTGTGCTGAGTGGTGACTGTTCTACCAGATTAGCTGAAGACAGAGAATTGTTTACCCAATGGATATTCCACCAGTACAGTAGGTGCCCCCAAAAGGGGAAGTTCCATATTAAGTCCCCCCTTACCATATTTGGCATATAATTGTTTTTGGGGCAGTAGGGAAGCAGATACCTAGCTTTGACCAGGGCTGTCTTAATGAGAGGGCACACCTGGGCACTGCCCATGGGCCCCAGCTGCATGAGGGGCCCTTGCACTTTCCCCAAAGCAGTTGGTCTTTGAGCCCACGCTGCCCCGCCCATGATGTCACTGAGAGTGATAGATACACAGGGGAGGCAATCTGCCACCTACCTACTTGATGTCTGTTTACCTGCACTGTCATCATTGTAGGGGCCCCAGAGCATTACTTTGGCCAGGGGCCCATGATGCTATTAAGACAGCCCTGGCTTTGACAGGTACCTGCTCTCACTTCCACTTCCCACCCCTCACGCAGTCTTCTGTGGTCCCAGAGGACCTGTGCCGGGAACACAAAGGCTACTAAAGAACTAGCCTGGCTGAGGATGGCATATCATCCCTAGACAGGTACATTCCCTATTATTACAGGATTTGTAGCTGCTGACTTAAAAAAAAAAAATTGTCAGCCTAAAGAATTGCTCTAAGTATTTAACAACTGCAGGGCAGCAAATAATAATAATAATAAGTAGTAATAATATGCCATGTCTATAGAGGTATGAGAAATAATAAAATGATTATGGCACTGATCTAGTGCATGCCCTCTCTACTATAGAAAATCACCTAATTTATAGTAGCAGTGGCTGTCCTGGTTTATATTTTATTTTATATTTTTGAGTTTCCTCTGAACCATTGCTCCTGGTAATTTCACTCTCTCCAATTTATGGTGACGGGTGAGACCTGAGTGCTGGGTAAACAGCCTAGAGACAGTTCAGCTCTTCCTGTACACTTTGTACTGTAGGTAATGAATAGGTAACATCTCCTCGCTGTATACTTTGGCAACCTGCACACAAACCTGCGTTGATAACTGAAAACAACAATGGAAAAGGAAACATCAATAAACGGTTCATGGATAGGACGGAGAGGTGTGCATGAGTACTAGCAATGGGCTCCTCTATGAACTACTATGTCAAGGATGAGTCTCACATCATTTAAAGAGGACATTTATAAGTCTGCATTAATAAATTCCGGACATGTTATACAGAAACTGTATCATAACTCAAAAAGGCTCCACATTTTATCATATAACCAGAACACTAGCCAAAAATTACATAAAAAAGTGAACTCTCTGAAGACGTCATGTAAAAATAGTAAGTGGTGTCTTCCTGGCACTCAAAACAGCATGGGAGCATAGGGTAGGGTGCCCACGTGTCCCGGATTGCCTGGGAATGTCCCGCAATTGACATGTCTGTCCTGGGTCCCGGGCACATTTATTCTGGGACAATACAATGTCCCGGAATGAAATAGAGGACACAGCCACCCACTACTAACTAATAACTACATTTCCGGAACTGGTTGCTAGCATCAGCACTGCCTGGCATCTTGCAACCAGTAACAATTTACTCTCAGATAGTGAGACCAGGAGCGAGGCCTGCGCCTAGTGCAGCACTGCTGTCCCCACTCACCTCGGCACCTCCTCCAGCGGCAAGCAGCAGGGACTGGTGTGATCTTCACTCTCCAGATAGTGACGCAACTCCTCTCCTTCTAAGCATGTGGCTCATACAGAGGGAGTGACAGCAGGACTGCATCTGGTGGCACGTTAACCCCAAGACTACATTTCCCCCCGCCCCCCTCACCTTTTTTTTGGGAAGGTGAGAGAGGGGGTGTGTCCTTGAATGGCAGTTTGGAAATGTGGTATAGGGTGAGAGTATAAGGTTAAGTACTTTATTGATTAAAAGTACAGTGTGTAAGTTGCAGCAGCTACTGCAACTTGCATACTGCACCCTTTATCAATAAAGTACTTTTATTAGGGGAACTAGTTGCAGAGTCTTTACCGTATACTCTCATGGTGTTTTGTATATGCACAGTGAGGATAAACCAACTTCAGGCTTTTAGACAAATGCTCACATTTTTGCCCATTCAGCTACACATCATGTATAGAAGCGGTATTTCTACCACTTCTATATATGACAGCTTCTTACTTCCCAATGTCAATGGTTGCTAAGGAAGTAGGAACATCCACTGGCATCCGCTGCTTCCCTAGCAACCATCTATGTCATTTGCACACTGACTTACATATCAGGGAATCTTTCGCCACATAAGCATATGGGCAGGGATAGCAGGGGCAGGGATAGCGGCGGTGGCAGCTGCTCTATTAGGGGCGCAGGGGTGCTGCCCCCCAATCTATGCACTCCGCTCGTAATTTACATTGTACAAGGTTGGGTCCTGGATGGACGCTACATAGCGCCGATATTTGGAGTTTGGGCCATTTGAAACACAGGTTCAGGAGGTCACCCTGAAGGGGGTGAGAAATTCCGGATAGATAAAATGGATCTAGAGAGGACGGGCTTAAAGTCCTCTCTGTCTTCTTTCAATGATATTTGGGGATGCGGGATTTCGGAGGCTCTGAAGCGACAATTGGGAGGGAAGAGAGCCTCCCCTTCTGACCCCTGGCTTCAGGCACACAAGGGGTTAACCACTTGCAGGAAGTGAGTTAAAAGGAAAGGAAGTACTGACAGAGGGTGGAGTAGTTTGGAATTGAAGCTGTGTCTGCAGGGAAGGACTGGAGGACTTCTTACTAAAACATATGTGCCTTTCTTTTGTTTGTTTTGCTGTGCTGAAGAGAGACTTTTCTAATTTATGCTGGAAACAAGCAGGACTTTTGTTGTGGCGTTTTTCTGTTGCTGAAGAAAGCATTATTTTGTTTTGTTTTGATCGCCAATAAAGACCCTTTGCTTTACTGACACGGTTTACACTTGTCTCGCGGAGCTAAAGAACCCCCAAAGTTCACAACATGCAGAGTGCTGGACGCATGGATTTTTTTAAGCACATGATGAGAGCCTGAAGCTCCAAGTGGCTTAAAAAAGGTGGGCTTTGCTAATGTCTTCCTGCTATTCCTCCTGGCCAATCAGGAAACGGTTCCTAAGACCCCATTGGCCAAGGAGTCTTAGAACTCGGGGGAAGGGGGGACAGGACGTTAGTGCGAGTGAGGGGGCCAGGTTTGTTTGTCCCCCTCCAAAATATTGAGCACCCGCTGCCACTGGATAGGGGTGATACTGGCACTTGCCAAATTTGTGCAATGACATTGAACAAATATGGCAAATAGGGAATATCGTCTGGTACTTTTCCTGAGGTGGTGGTGCATGTCCCCCCTCCCCCTCCTGCCCTTTTCTGGTCAGTCAGGCTGCATGCTCAGAGTAAGGGTCTGGTATGGATTGGTATGTTTTTTTTAGAGGAACATCACATATTTTTTTGCATTGAGATCCCCTTTAAAACTTATACCAGACCCTAAGAGGTTGGTATGGATTTTCTGCATTTTTCACCCTTTTTCTTTGCATGAACTACCCCATTAAAATCCAAACCAGGTGTTTATGCACATTTTTTTTATTATTGCTGTAGACTGTACTACAATACTAATGCCAAAGTGACATTTACAAACAATAATACAAAAAAAGAGACAGTTTAAATTGCTAGTAATTGACATTTTGTTGTCAGCACACAGACCCCCAAATACATAGCAGACCCTTGGGGTCTGTGTGCTGTTTTTTTTTTTTTAAACAAAGGAGCTGTTGATTGTAACGGTATGGCCCGGTATGACTCTTGTGTCTAGGGTCATCCTATGTCCACTAGGGGCATAGGATGACTAAGTAATGATATCTCGGATTACATGAGATAGGACGGTAATGATAATTCACAATGTATTCGAGGATATCTTTAAATATTACAGCTAGTTAATTCTGAACCCAACAGGTCAATAGGAGAGTGTCTCATTCAATGTGGAATATAGACTGTTAAGGGGGTAATTAAGTCTGCTACTGTCATGTAAACTAGCCCTGGTCTGACTTCTAAAGGCCTTTTCTGTGTGAAAGTTCTATTGATGAAAATGTGGAGTGTGAATTACCACAATCTAAAAGGTCAGATGTCTGACTTATGTTTACTAAAGGAATGTGTATTGTATAGAAGGTGAGAAAAGCTGGAGTCCTAATGTCTGACTTTTCAGCTGTAGCTTATTAGCTCATGTGGATTGTGTCAGACCTGGTGCCAGAAAGTCTACCCAAGATAATGTGTATTGGAGGCGCGTTAGTACCCATTGTATGATGTTGTGGGTGGAGTGTGCCATTGTTCCTTTGATTACTGCAGCATGCTTGTGGCAGGCTTAGCACTATGAAGTGCCTCATGCGCTGTGGCATTAGAAGAATTGTGATATCCAACAAGACTGTATATTACTCTGAAAATTCCTCTAGCGCCGTTCTATGGAAGCAGTAGGTTTAAAGAGCACACCAAATGCTTAAAATAACTTCTTTATTAACTTCCATGTACAAAAAACACGTGATGAATAAAGTATAACAAAATGGTTGTTCAAATATTAAATCTTGTCATTTAACATAAAATGGTGGATATATTTCTTTCTTCTGTATTTACTCTCTCTACCTCTCTTTGTAAGTTATCAAAGCATTCTCTGATTTCTCTGAAAGGTATAACTCTGTTGTTTGCAACTATGTTTGCAGGGTTGCTTTTGCAGGGTCAGCTTAGTTGGGTTTGGTTTCTGAATTAGGTTAGGTGGAACTACAAGTGAACACACAACTAGATCAGTATACAGTTCTAATTACACTATTTACAATAGGAACATATATATAACTGTGGCACATACCTATTTTTAGCCCCAGGCTTCCATAAAACAAGACTCTGGCCTTGTGTGTCTGCTCTCTGTCTCTGTCTCCATGTGGCTCTCTGTCTCTGTGGTGGAATAATCTAGCAGCACATGGAGTATTAGGAACCTCCCAGACAGAGTGTTTGCAAAGGAGGCTGTGATAGGTCAAGACTCTGCTCAATGTGAGATTGGCTGTGATTGGGCCAAGGCTTCTGATGAGTCACAAAAGCTTAACTCTATGCTTGCTGGCATGAATTCAACTGTGTTATTCCTTACCTCCTGCTGCCATACAAACAAATGACTCTTAAAGGCATATTTTTTCTTTTCCTTCTGTGAACACAACATACAACTGTTATATGACATCCAAGCACAAAATCACAGTGAATAACTCTGCTTTTGTCTCTCACATATAAACATGTGCACTAAATTAGGTTCTTAGCAGGTTTAGCTGTATATACATGTAGGTTATATTAGCTACCTAGGACCGGTTCTAGCTGGCCAGCTACAATGCTTTCTACTGTATAAAAGCCTAAGTTTACTATTAAAGTGTCTATCTGTTTTGAACCAGAGAACAGAGCTGTGTGTCTCGTTTTCTGGGGAATTCTTATGGGCCATATTCGTCTGCTGGATTGTGGAGCTGCTCAGTGTTGCCAACCTACCAAATTGAAATTTACTGACACAACACCCAAAATTTACTGGCACAGCCAAGTTTTTACTGGCATCGCCAAAAGTTACAAAATTACAGTTTTAAGTGCAAATTTGAGTATTTAGGCTACAAACAAATACAATATGCAATTAGCAATATGATTTAAGGTAGATAATCAGGCAAAAAACGTGAGACCTTCCCAACATGACATATCTCAGTGACAGTCTCTACCAAGCCTATTGGTCCCTCCAGTCCACTCCAGTCTAAACAGCACTAACAGTCCCAGTCTGCGCATTACGTCACACATCACGTGACTTAATCATGGGTAGCCATGTGACACAAGCGCCTGAGTTTAAATTCCAGCAGCTGCATACTTGTTGTCAAGGTAACAGAGGGGTCATTGGTCACTGGCAAACCATTACAATCTACATTTCATATTGTTAAGATACAATGCATAACACATGTTTAATAAGAAATTCAGAGAAACAATTAAAATTAAAAACAAGGTATTTCCTGATTTTAAAACCATCATATTATTGACTGCACACTTAAATCGTCATGCTCCCTCCAGTGGTCAATAATATTAATGCCAGAATAAAACCAGACTAAAACGCACAACATTAAAAATAATACATACAGCAGCCAACGGTCTGAATGTGATTAATCTCTCACATTTAATATTACCCCACTCACAGAGAGAAATTCTGACAAGTGGGAGGGGAATATTTACTATATATATGAATGCCAATAAAATTATGAAATTATAAAATAGTAAACGTCCATTATTAAAATAAAACAACATTTAAATCTAATGATCTGATATAAAACAATTCAAATCAAAGTCTATGTTCAGGCTCTTAGGCGCAAGGGAACCCATTTCATGTATCCACCTTGATTCACTTTTACTAAATTCCCTAACTTTATGGCTCCCCCTCCAATGGGGTTTATACTTGTCTATGGCCCAGAACATTAGATCTTTCAGATTTTACCTCCAATATTATTTCCAAATCCAGAAATTGTATAGTTTTGTCGCTGGTTGTATATGTCAATTTAATATTCTCTTGGTTATCATTTAGCTTATCGAAAAATTGGCCACATACACACGATCGGTTTCCTCAAAAGAATCCATCAAGAAACTTGGTGGGAGAGCTTTTTTGCCGAGGAAACCAGACGTGTGTATGCTTTTCATGGAGAAAACTGTCGAGGAACTCGGCGAGAAAAAAAAGAGAGCAAGTTCTCTTTTTTTCTCGTCAGGAGTCTCAATTTCCTCGTCGTGTTCCTCGCCAGGCTGGTTTTCGACGAGAAACACGTTGGTGTGTATGCTTAGAAACCCGCGCACCTTCGGTAAAAGTAGCGTTTGTAATGGAAATAGCACATTTGTCACGCTGTAACAGACTGAAAAGTAAAAATGTCTCTCAAAAATGTTTTACTTAACACGCAGTAACATGAGATTAGCAAAAGCGGCCCCAAGGGTTGTGCCAGTGGAATCGAACTTTGACTGACATCTATGTGTTGTACGTCAGCGCGTTTGAGAACGAGGAGATTTTGTCTTGACAGTGTGTACGCAAAGACAGCTTGTCAAGTTTCTCAACAAGCCTAACAAAGAAACTCGTTGAGGAAAACGATGTGTCTTTTCCAACGAGTTTCTCAGTCGTGTGTATGAGGCCATCCCAGATCACTATACATACATCGATGAATCTCCTATATAGGATCAGTTGTTCCAATACATTTGCATATATGGCTTCTTCTTCCCACTCAGACATTAATATATTGGCCACACATGGTGCATACTTAGCACCCATACCTATTCCATTAAGCTGTCTATAATATTCAAAATTGTGCCAAAAATAGTTATGCTGAAGTCCAAAGGACAAACCTCTCAATATAAACCATTTCTGAGATATGCCCGGGTTTGAGGGACCAATGGCTGCATGAATTTATCAACATACTCCCCTAGTCTGGAGTTAATAGATTGGATCCCGCTAATTATTGGTCTCCCTGGTGGTTTGTGTGGATCCTTGTGTATTTTGGGCACCGTATATATAATAGGGACCCTGCACACATCCGGAACTAAATACTTTCCTTCTCTCTTAGTTAAAATATCTTTCATCCTGCCTCTTAGGCCTCGTACACACGAGTAAATCTATCTGTTTGCTGGCATTTTGGTTTGCTCGCGTGTACACACGAGCAAACCAAAATCCCCGCCAGCAGACAGCGCGCTGACGTGTCGGTGACGTGGCGGTGACGTTGACGCCGCCACGTCACCGTACCAGGAAGTAAAACACTTCCGCGCATGCGTCGAAATCATTCGGTGCGTGTGCGAGAAGACATGTCTGCTGGTTAGCATACTAACCAGCAAACATGTCGGGCGGACGGGTTCACAGCCGACAGATTTCAAAGCATGCTTTGAAATCTGTCGGGTGGCCAAATCCGTCTGTTTACCCGTACACACGATCGAATCTGTCTGCTGAAACAGTCTAGCAGACCGTTTCCAGCAGACAGATTTGATCATGTGTACGAGGCCTTGGAATAAGCTCAGATAGTTCTTTGTATTCCCCTGTGGGGTTTCCTCTTAACTTGATATATGTATTGGTGTCACTAAGTGGGCTACGCAATTCCTCATACTACTTTTTGATTTTCTTCCAATTCTTTTATACCTTTATGTATAGCTTTCGGGTCAGGCATTCTGTTGACTTTTAGTTTATCCAAATCTCTCAACACCATTTTGTTAAACACTTCCACATGTTGGTTATTATAAACCTGTGGATTGAAAAGACATTTGTTCCTTAGTTCACTATGCTCTACTCGTCCTGGTGTGTTGATTCTGTCTTGCTCACCCCTAGGTGGTTTGTTCAGCATATACTTTTTTATGTTGAGCTTCCTTGTATACTTTTGTATATCCACGTATACATCAAATTTATTGAGGTTCATTTTGGGTGCATGCTTTATCCAATGTGATCAATTCAGCCTGTGTTAATTCAACTCTATTGTTATCCGCTAATGTTATAGATGCCTTCACCTACTTGACTCTTCTTCTTTTGGATCTTGTATCCTCCTCGGCATCCCATCTTCCGTTTGGACCTCTGGCATGTGTCATTTGTTCGTACCGGGCTGGAGATCTCTCTCTCCTGCGATGCTCTAAAAAAGACTGTGTACCACCTTCTTCTCTATAATTGCTTAATAGCTCATAACTATTGTGGGAATGAATCAGACTCTTTCTATTATCATATTGGTACTGATCAGTATGGGATTGGCCCCCCTGCTTGCAATACTGCTGGGTTTGGCCTCCTTGATATTGATACTGTTGCGATTAATAGGGATAGGGCTCTTTTGTATCCCTTCTCTCCTGGTTGTAGTGGCTATGGTTCCCATAGTTACCTTGCTTGTACCCCTTGTTTCCCTGCTGATTGTATGGAGGGTTACAAGGTTTTTGATTGTTTTTATTTTTTTTCCAAAATGTTTTTTTTTTGGCAATTTTGACCAAGGTTTCTGATTGTTCTTATTTCTCCACCAAGGTTTTGGCGTTCTTGGTCCATTATGGTCATCCCTATAAGGGACCATTAATATTATCTCTATGGCATCTCTCATAATCACCTGTATTTTCTCTGTGTTGTCGGATAGTCTCATTCAGCTCCGGACCAAGCCAAGTGTCAGACATATTTTTTACTGGCAGCCTTTAACTTTTACTGGCATTTACAAGCAGGAGAAAATTGCCTGTTTTTTACTGGCTGTCAGTAAAAATGCTGACAGTTGGCAATACTGGTGCTGCTACAGGACTTTCTGTACGTCACCCCTTCACAGACAGGATTAAGGGCACTGTCTTATGTGATCCTCTTTGTCATTTCACAGATCAGATACAGGTTATGCAAAGTTAAGCAACCAAGCTCAGTAACTCTGTGCCCTTTGACATTTCCCTGTTCTTTATTATTTTTGTTTCATCAGATATTTCCATAAGAATTTGTTTTCTCTTGGCCTGAAAGAATGGCCCATTGTTTGTTGTGTAAGCTAAAGAGCCAGGAGCCAAAATCTTGGTGAACATCGACTCTGATCATAACACCTAATCCTTTATCACTTTTTGGTTGCAGAGACTGGTGAGGAATAACAAGCACAGTTATTTGGAAAGATGCTGGGTTTATATTGTTGTGCCTTTCCTGTACTGCAGTAGTTATTATTCATTTGATATTACATACTAATTTCATTTGCAGACATTAGTTGGATTGATCTGATGAAATAAATAATAATAAAAAAAAACGTATAGAGCAGTAGAAGTTAACTTTAAGGCCCCTGGCCTAGAAGACATTGTTGGGTTATCTCTACAAGCTCTCCAACCCAACAGACACTTACACACATGGGATGTAGAATTTTAGATGGAATTACTTAAAGTGGTTGTAAATCCAATTTGGGAAAAAATGCAGTAGTTATTGTTCATTTGATATTGCATATTAACCACTTGACCACTGGGCACTTAATCCCCCTTAATAACCAGACCAATTTCAGCTTTCGGTGCTCACAGTTTGAACGACAATAACTCAGTCATACAACACTGTAACCAAATGAAATTTTTGTCCTTTTTTTCCCACAAATAGAGCTTTCTTTTGGTGGTATTTGATCACCTCTGTGTTTTTTTTATAAATGAAAAAAGAACGAAAATTTTGTAAAAAAATTCATTTTTCTTAATTTCTATTATAAAATTTAGCAAAAAAGTAATTTTTCTTCATAAATTTGTCCTAAAATGTATACCGCTACATATCTTTGGTAACAAAACAAAAAAAATTTGGATATTATTTAGTCTGGGTGAAAGTTATAGGGTCTACAAGCTATGGTACCAATTACTGAAAACTTATCAATTTGATCACACCTGATGTACTGACAGCATCTCTCATGTCTTGAGACCCTAAAATGCCAGAAAAGTACAAATACGCCCCAAATGACACCTTTTTGGAAAGAAGACATTCCAAGGTATTTAGAAAGAGGCATTGTGAGTTTTTTGAAGTTGTCATTTTTTCCCACAATTCTTTGCAAAATCAAGATTTTTTTTATTTTTTTATTTTTTCCACAACATTTTCATATTAGCGGGTTATTTCTCACACACAGCATATGCATACCAAAAATTACACCCCAAACACATTCCGCTATTTTTCCCGAGTATGGCGATACCACATGTGTGAGACTTTTAAACAGCGTGGTCACATACAGAGGCCCAACATGCCGGGAGCACCATCAGGCGTTCTGGAACACCCAGACCAATTCTGACATTTCTCTCCTACATGTAAAAATCGTCATTTATTTGCTAGAAAATTACATAGAACTTTTTTTAGCAAAGACCCTAGAGAATACAATGGCGGTCGTTGCAACTTTTTATCGCGCATGGTTTTTGCACAGCAATTTTTCTAACGCGGGGATATTACAGAGTATTGCGCAGGGGTATTGCAGAGTATTGCGCAAGGGTATTGCAGAGTATTGCACGGGGGGTATTGCAGAGTATTGCGCAGGGAAGGAAGAGTATTGCAGGGGTTATTGCAGGGATGGCTGAGCAGGGATGGATGGATCTGTGACTGCAATAGTCACAGATCCATCCCACAGTGCTGCTGCCATCCGTGCTCTCCTCTCACACTGTACCGCTCGGTACAGAGAGAGGAGGGAGGAACCGGCGTCATCAAATGACGCCGGTTTGTTTACATGTGATCGCTCCGCCATTGGATGGAGCGATCACGTGGTAAACGGCCGCTATCAGCGGCAATTTACCGCGATCCGTGATCACGGACAGGGGGCGTGCGGGTGGTTAAGTGGTTAATTTGATTCACAGACATTAGTTTGATTGACTGATGTGAAGAAATAAAAAAAAACATATAGAGCAGTAGAAGTTAATTTTGAGGCCCCTGGCCTAGAAGACATCGTTAGGTTATCTCTACAAGCTCTCCAACCCAACAGACACTAACACACGTGGGATGCAGAATTATAGATGGAATTACTTAAAATGGTTGTAAACCCAATTTGGGAAAAAATGCAATAGTTATTGTTCATTTGATATTGCATATTAATTTGATTCACAGGCATTAGTTTGATTGATTGATGTGATGAAATAAAAAAAAAGTATAGAGCAGTAGAAGTTAATTTTGAGGCCTCTGGCCTAGAAGACATCGTTGGGTTATCTCTACAAGCTGTCCAACCCAACAGACACTAACACACGTGGGATGCAGAATTGTAGATGGAATTAAAAATTATAAAGGGAAAAACATAAAGGCACTCACATATGCCAACATCCGTAATTTTCAATAGAAAAGGCTTTTTGTCAAAAACAATAGTAGCAAGCATGTAAATAGAGTCTTCGGTACTGGTGGAGACTATTTACATGCTTGCTATTATTGTTTTATTTGTTAAAAAATGTATTCATTAAAATCACTGTCTGTCAAATGCTATAATTGATTAATTTCATTTCAGATAAATGAAATAGTTTTTATCCTACTCTCAAAATTCTCCTACCTCGTCCTGAGGAAGCCAACAAGAGAAACGCGTAGACGAGAGGATATTTTGATATTTAATGTATAAACTGTATGATTTTAATGTATCCTATTTTTTGTATTAAAGTATAATTTTCTTAAAATCACTTTCCCTGTCTTTGCCTTTAAAGTCTGCCCTGTTACTACTTTCTCAGCAGTCAAAAAGCCTATTCTGTAGATGGAATTACTTAAAGTGGTTGTAAACACACTTTGGAAAAATAAAATAAAAGATCTAACACCTGCAAGACAAAGGCATAATGAGCTAGTATGCATAGCATAGTAGCTCAATATGTAATACTCACCTGGGATCGAAGCCCCCGCTGCGGTGTCAGACAGAGCACCAGCCCGGCGACATGTCATCCCAGAGTTATTTCCAGGTATCGCGGCTCCAGCACTGTGATTGGCCAGAGCCGTGATGACTTCACTCCCGGCAATGCACACAACTGGTAGTGACTGGTAGCTGGTAGCGGCACAGTTACTGAAAGCAACGGCATGTGCTGATTACATTGGCACATGCAAATTCTGGGGATATCTCCTAAAATGTTCAGGTTTAGGTGATATCCAGGGTAGCCTTATTATAGGCTTACCTGTAACAAAAAGTGTGTTGTAAGGGTTTACAACCACTTTAAACTGTGTCCTGCATGAAAAGGAAAAGTTTGAAGTGCAACTGAAGTCAAAAGGGAAGATTTGGAATGTTATGTGGAACATACAGAAATGTTTACAGTGCCTAAGCAATAGTTTGAAAATGCATTTAGAAATTCTCCAGAATAATAAAAAAAAAAAATAGTGAACTTCCAGGTATGTGTGTTTTCTCTTGTGCCTACAGCCTCATAGCTGTATATCTACAGTGTGAGATCAAAGGCACTGCTGCCTCCAAAATCTAGTCTCAGGAGATTTAGAGTGATTTTTTTTGGCATATCACTACTGTGTCACTCACTGACCTCCTTGCTGGAAGCTTTGATATTAGGAAGAAAAGCCTTGCCTCTACCAAGATTGCCCCATCAACACAAAGACACAACACCAAACAAGTTATGGCAAGTCAGTGATAGGGAATGATCTGCTGCAGGGAGCCTACACGCAATACAGATGACTGGTTCTTTGCCCTCTGCCTGCTTTTCTTTTGGTCACAACTTCCAGAGTTCAGTTCTTTTTGCATCATATTTTTCCCTTTTTGCGATTTTGTTACAAGGGCTTGACTTTGCCTGACTTCATGTCTAAGCTCTACCAACCT
Organism: Rana kukunoris; assembly: GCA_029574335.1. NCBI lineage: Eukaryota > Metazoa > Chordata > Amphibia > Anura > Ranidae > Rana > Rana kukunoris. The sequence goes on from CM056052.1 coordinate 38,516,722, forward strand.
ATCCCTGCACTGTAGCCAGAGAAGGCAATCTCATTGGACAGGTGGGTGGTAGTTTTTGCACCTTAGCAATGAATCCCATCATATACAGAAAAGCAACTATTCTAAAAAAAAAACAAGTAGCTCAAATGATACAAGAGACCTTTCAAAAAGTCATAAGAATAAAACCTTTAAGGCCGCATACACACGATCAGTCCACCCGATGAGAACGGTTCGAAGGACCGTTTCCATCGGTTAACCGATGAAGCTGACTGAGGGTCTGATGCGCCTACACACCATCGGTTAAAAAAACGATTGTGTCAGAATGCGGTGACGTAAAACACAACGATGTGCTGAAAAAAACGAAGTTCAAAGCTTCTAAGCATGCGTCGACTTGATTCTGAGCATTTGCGGCTTTTTAACCGATGCATTTGCATACCAACGATCGGTTTTGACCTATCGGTTAGGCGTCCATCAGTTAAATTTTAAAGCAAGTTCTCTTTTTTTTTGACTGAAGGATAACTGACCGATGGGGCCCACACACGATCGGTTTGGACCGATGGAAACAGACCTTCAGTCCGTTTTCATCGTTTTTGACCGATCGTGTGTACGCGGCCTAACAGGTTTGTCTAACCACTGTGATAGAAAGAGATAGTTCTGCTTGGTGTGTGAGAAACAAGTCCACATAATATCTCAGTCAGAAAATCCAGAATGGGTCAAAAGCTTTATTCAGGATCATATTATAATAACTGAAGCAATGTTTTGGAGCCTACCAGAACCCCTTCATCAAGCAGGTGACCTACGTCACCTGCCTGATGAAGGGGTTCTGCGAGGCTCTGAAATGCTGCTTCAGTTACGATGTGATCCCTGAATAAAGCTTTGGAACCGTTCTGGATATTTGTGGTGTACTGGTGAGATACTTTCACTTAGAATGTCTTCGGTTCCCAGCCAGTGTTTGCTGCAGAACCCGTCTACATTCACAGCAATTTTGCAGGAACATGTGCATTGGGAATAGTGTGTTTGAATGTACTGACTAACAGGGTGTCCCCTAAAGCCTTGCTCAAAACAAACAGGCAGCACTTGTACCTTTTTAGTGTTCTTTCCGCACTCACCCTTTTCACCCAGCAGCAGCTACCATAGCAGAGTAAGAGAACACTGAATATCAGTCAACTAACATATTCAAGGACTTATGATTAACTGAGACTAATGCCATGTACACACGATCGGTCAATCCGATGAAAATGGTCTAATGGATTTTTCCATCAGTTATCCGATGAAGCTGACTGATGGTCAGTCGTGCTTACACACCGTCAGTTAAAAAACTGTGTCAGAACGCGGTGACGTAAAACACAACACGTGCTGAAAAAAAAGTTCAATGCTTCCAAGCATGCGTCGACTTGATTCTGAGAATGCGTGGATTTTTAACCGATGGACTACAGACGATCGTTTTTTTTCTATCGGTTAGGTATCCATCAGATCATTTTAAAACAAGTTCCATTTTTTTAAACCGATGGATAAATAACCGATGGGGCCCACATACAATCGGTTTGGTCTGATGAAAACGGTCCATCAGACCATTCTCATCAGACAAACCGATCGTGTGTTCGGCTGGGCTGTTAAAGGCAAAGTACCTGTATGTGCCTATGCCCAGCCGTGCCGACGTATAACAGCGGGAAGGGGTCCTCAAGTGGTTAATCCACTCAAGCCTCTACAAAATCTCTTGGCTCCAGGACCCAGAAAATAATTTATTACGATTCAGAGAAAACAAAAGAACTGTATTTGCCACATCTGTATTTGCCATTAACCCCGTTTCTGAAGGGATTGTAGCATGTTTGCGGTATATTAGCACATTTTTGTTTTTTTAATTTAACCTTTCATGCAGTGCTGAATAAAATCAAGAAGAGGAAGCTTCATTTTGTAGTATTTTAATTATGATTTACCTAGGACTAGAAACAAAGCAGCAAATGTGTGTAGCAAATCAAAAGAACAAACCCTTAAATATGATTGTAAATTCTTATACTTAAAAACTTATGTAGCACCCTCTAGATAGGTAGGTGCTAAAGGTAGAGTTTTTTGTAGGACAGGTACATTTAGGCGGGCCTGACTGGCAATCAGGCCTGTTTGTTTCGATCTAATCCAGGCTGGGAGTGGCTCAGGGTAGCTGCTGGTGAATCACAGGCAGCATCGCTGACACCTCCCTCTTCTTTAGAAAGTTCTGGAAAGAGAGGAGAGGTGGAGCTCTCTGGGGTGTTTTAGGGAGCCCTGACTAATCCCCAACCTGGATTGGCAGGGGGCAGGCCTCCTTTAATACCCTGGGTCAGCCCAGCTGAGGAGGAGTTGTCAGGTTGAAGAGCTGAAGTGAGAGAGTGTGGAGGCTGTCGGGGGCCTTTAAGGGAGCCCCCCAGTCTGGGGAGGGTGACCTTGGTCCTAGGGTGACCACATTTCCAAACTACCACCCTCCCTTCCCAAAAATAAGCTTGTGCTGTAACGAATCACAGCACAGTGATTGGACACAAGAGGCAGGATTTATGATGTCTCCAATCACAAGAAGGGGGCGGGATTGTGCACCTACAGGCAATCCTGGCCAGGCTAAGTACTGTCAGTGAGTAAAGCGGTGATTTTTTGGGGACATCAGATTGCGGGACTGTCCCAGGCAATCTGAGACACGTGGTCACCCTACTTGGTCCTGGGCTCGGGTGCAGTCGGGAACATCTTCAGGAACACATGAAAAGGTCAAGAGAGAGGCACAAGAGAGTGCAAGGAGAAGTCTGCAGGAGAGAGCACTACTAAGACTCCAGAGAGGTCAACTTGTTCGCAGCCAGGAGGGCTGGTGAGTGAGGCACAGTCAGGAGGACTGGGGAGGCAAACCTGAGAGGACTGGGTGCTTGCAGTCTGAGATGGGTGCAGAACCAAAATGTGGACTGTGGTGGAAGGGGCAGGGAAAAGAGGCAGCTGCAGCCAGGAGGACTGGCAGGACTCGAAGAGGGCTAACTGGGGTCAGTAACCATAATTAGGGCAACTATCACAAGGACTTTTCTGCTACACCACTGGGGCCCGTGGTCCCAGCCTGCAAGGAGGATTTTCTGAGGCCTGGCTGAGTCAGTGTCAGGCCTAACCAACAAATAGTGCTAGATGTTTTTTTGGAACTAAGGGGGTTATTTACGAAAGGCAAATCCACTTTGCACTACAAGTGGAACGTGCACTTGAAATTGCACTGAAAGTGCATTGGAAGTGCATTCGCTGTAAATCTGAGGGGTAGACCTGAAATGAGGGGAAGCTCTGCAGATTTTATTATACAACCATGTGCAAGCTAAAATACAGTTTTTTATTTTCATTGCATGCCCCCCTCGGATCTACAGTGACTACACTTCCAAGTGCACTTTCAGTGCAATTTCAAGTGCAGTTTGCACTTCTAGTGCAAAGTGGATTTGCCTTTGGAAAATAACCCCCCAAGTGATGTGCTGGAGGTGACTAGGCGTAAAAGACTACAGCAAGTGATGTGCTGGTGGAGTGGGGAGTGATGAGCTTCAAGCAAGTGATGTGCAGGAGGAAGCTAAAGGAGTATGTACAGGGAGTGTACATAGTTGTCCCAAAACTAATCGTTGTGCTATTGGTCCATGGTTGCCATATTTCCCATCCACATCCAAGTTATATACCTCAATAAACAAACAAAAAACAAGTTAATTGACTGCTTTTTGTCTTTAAATGGCTGAGGGTGAATGCAGGGCTGGGCAGGGTGACAGACCACAATTCTCAGCAGTTCCTACGGGGTACTGCTTCACTTAGCATTAGATTGGTCTTGTGCACACATATATAATGACCTTTGTAGAACAAGGAAACAAACAAATAAAAAACATCAGCATAAATCCTAAATCTTCAATAGCTGCTATACAGCATGTTATAGTTGCTCAGAATTGTGATACTAAAAAGTGCAAGCAGTGTGTTGGTACACAAAGGTGCCTCAGATATAAATGTTCATGCTTTGTTTTATAAAGTTCTCAAGCTGTTCAGCTCAGCCCATTCACCTGCAGAAAGTAACAAAATATATTATTCAATTTAGAATTTATGTAGTAAAGTTTAAATAAATGCGTGCTCTAGATGTTTTTTTTAACTACAATAGTTTTGAGGTTTTTTTTTCTTTTTGTAGGTTTTTGAACCGTTTTTTTTTTTTAAATATCAATATGATCTGTTTGCTTTCAGACTGTCTCTCTCCAACTAAAACTCCACTGGTTTCTTAATCTCAAAGTTGTTGTTAAGCAGTGAGTGATTCCAGTGAAACACAGACCTTTCTGTTTTCGAATACTAATATTTAATATATTGAATAATAAATGTAATACATTTAATATAATATAAGAAAAATATGTAAGAACAAGAATATGTGATGGTCACATACATTTTTTTAACTCTTTATCTGCCGAAGCCAATTATTTTTTGCACATGTTAAAATGCACATTTTAGGACTGAAGATTACCTAAAATCCACAAAATATTATACATTTTCTGAAAGCAGACACCCTGGAGAATAACATTTTCCTGACGCCAGACATGGCAGCATACCTATGATATAGCCCCGCCCCTATATCCGCCCACAGGACACGTGATAACTCTCTATAAAACTCTGACTGAGAGCTAGCTCCCCCATTCTCCTTTTTGTCCTTAAAAATATCAGCCTACAGACAGTTTCATTCAGGATACTCCCTTACCTGCCGACTATTGTCGAAGTTCCGGCTGGGTTCAGCCTCTCCCAGTTCGAGGTCCCACATCTTAGGTCTTCTTCTGGTGGTCTTCTGGGGTTGAGGTGTTCTCTAATCAGAGACGACAGTCCTTCTTTGGCATTGCCGGCGATGGAGTCTGATTTGAGCAAGCTGGGACTGCATGATGACTTCTTTCCTATGGAAGCCTTTTTCCAGGTCTGTCAGTTTTCCTTCTTGTTCTCATGTCTTTAAAGGCCCTATACACACTGCAACTTTTGTTGTCTGATTTCCTTTAGAGTTGCCAGGACCATATGGTGCCTGCCTGATTGCATACAGGTTAAGGCTTTAGGCTTTGGCCTCATGTTGTGTGGTTTTGATAAATCTGAAGGGTAAAATCTGCAGAAGATTGTATGGTGTGTAGCCAGCTTAAGGTGTCCTTTTGTGTGGATGGGTGTTGGCCTTCCTAATTGTATCAGAGTAGAGGTGAGAGAGGACTGAGTCTCAGGTGATCCAATTGCAGGGAGCAGTTAATGAATGCCTTTGCTTTTAAACATCTCCTTCTGAGGTAAGTCTTATCTATCCTAGTAATAGGGATATATGGGGGAGAGAGGAGTAAGGAGCAATTTTTACTAGGGGGATGGGGGTTCTGCCAGATTATTTTTACTATTTGTAAAAAAAAAAAAAAAATGCTGAGATATATGTATATTTTTCTCTTTCACTTCCCTTATTTCTGTGGACACGCAGTCCCCCATGCACCTTTCAGTAACTCCCATCAGCATGAGCCTACTGCCACATAACAAAGACCACCCCCACTATCAGGTAGAGGGCCAACTTTTGGTAAGTAAGAAGACGCGGGAGAAAAGAGTGCATTGAGCCCTGATGAGCGTGCCTTCTTATCTGTTGCAACCCCGGCCGCTCACGCCCGCTCAAGGAGGTCCAGAGGTCCTCTCTGGATCATCAGGATTTTCAGGGCGGAAGATGCCTCCTCCAGTCCTGGCAGACCCCAGTACAAAGGGTGCAAATGTACGCTTAAGAGAACGCACACAGCTTCTCCTCTGAGGGCTCAGCGCCCGAAAGGCGAATGTTGGTCATGTGGAGATGACCCTATGCCTGGAATGCTACTTTGCAGCGACTGCTTCAGGCAGCTTGCCAGAGAGGAGTTTGGGAGTCAGCAGGTGTCACCTTGCTCAGCAAAATAGTCCCCAACCCCCTGGCTGAATTTTCCAGCCATCTCAGGCAGCCAAGGACAGAAGTGGATGGACAGTATGGGCACTACACCAGGTCTAAACCAAGCCATTCAACCCTCTCTAACTGGAGGGGTACCAGGCACTTCGGGGGTGACTCCAGCCGAGGCTAGTTCCCCAAACCCAGTATTATAGCCAACCTTTCCGGCAGAGGGAGATGATATTGCCTCCTCCTCAACAGAAGAGCCTGAAGGTTGAGGCTTTGTTTTATGCTAATATCCTCATTTGTTATGGCAGTAAAGCTGCAATGTAATGGGTGGATCCGGTACCTCCTCCAAAGAAGGAGAAAGCCTATTACACACTGTACAATCTGATTTTAAAATTGTGTGACAATAGCTGTACAATATGCATTAAGTACCGTTATTCTTTCAGGGCACCCCAAATGCCATGCGATTCTGCTGTGATAAGTCACATTGGAGAACGCACCTTTCAAAACATTGTGCAGAGTTGGTCGCCCTCAAATAGGAGCAGGGGCTTCTGTTTGCGCACATAGGGCAACCAAGTGAATGGGCCGCACCCATGCGATTTACAACATTGTGTACAAATCGCTCTTTGAAAATCGCATTGCATATACATTGGTCTACTCTAAGTGACAAATTCAAATACCTCTGAAAGGTGATCTAAGCACAGATTGCCTTTTAGGGCAATGGCAGAGGCAGATCATGCTGCAAGTGTGAGCAAGCCTTTGGGTTCCATAGGAGGAATCTAAAGAAGCAGGTAAGCTACCTTTTTTCTCTTAGGACAGAAATAGGAAGCCTGTTTTCAGAGAGGAATGAGAAAGGGAGAGAGAAAATCCTCCTCAACCAATAGGTTGCAGAAGTTGTTTCCACTAATGGGGAAGGATGCGACTCCTTTATCTACCCTCCAACGGTGGATGCGGCAGTCGCCAGACTGACCAAGAATGTGACACTTCCGATGGTAGGCCCTTCCTCCTTTCACAAGATCCTTGTGAGACGCATTGCTTTCACATCCATAGCAAGTGCTATGTGAGTATGTGGGCGCAGAACTTGGAGTATGCGATTAAGCCCAGCTGCCAAAGAGAAGAGTCATCAAGGCCCTTGACGAGATGGCTTTCAGCGGACTCTACAGGTGAGGCAGCTATAGACATCATTCGATGGTCATCCAGAGCCATCCTTGGCTCAGTCGCAGCCAAAGGTGCACTTGGGCAAAATCCTGGGCGGCTGGCCCATCCTCAAAGCTGAATTGCTGTAAGCTGCCTTCTGATGGGAAGGCGCTGTTTTGTCAAAATACTGGAAACTATCTTCTCCAGGCTTATAGGAGGAAGATCAGATCTTCTGCCCCAGGATCGAAGAGCCAGAGGGGGCAACCATTCAAAGGAACACCAAACAGGTACTGCGATTTTGGAGGCTTTCGCCCATCCAAGGGCGTCAGAAGACCCACACGGCTCCCCAAGATACTCAGAAGCCCTTATAACGCCAGGCCTGCCCAGGAGGCAGTTGGAGCCAAGTGGCTCAAAGTGACCCAGTTCCGGTAAGACCACTACCGAAGAATGGCGGTTTCAGGCCATGTAAGAGAAGAAATGGCTGCGCATCCAGGAATTTCAATATTCCTTTTATTGTCTAAAGTGATGACCCCAAAAACACCAACACAAGGTCACATAGACGCTTTTCACACATTCATTTTGTACTTAATCATTTCCAATGGCAAGGCCGTTATTGGTTATTTAATCGGCAGCCTCCAGAACTACCTCAAGAGGCTGAATCAATCTATACGGATAGACTCAAGATGGAGTCTCTCCATACCATAAATCCAGGTCATTCAACAAGGTTACTGGAGGATTTCCGTGGACCTGCAGTATACCTATCAGCATGTCCTGGTCCTTCAGTCATACCAACCGTTTTGAGTCGGGGGGGGCAAGCATTGCCAAAACTAGTTGGTGCCTATGCGGAATATGCTCTACCTAGGGGCCTGGTTTAGTACTCAGGCAGCCTCAGTTTCTTTGCCACCTCAAACTCCCTAAAGTCAGGGAGAGGTTCCAACAGGCGTTGGCTGCACCAGTGATGTCAGCATCCCAGTGCATGAGTCCTCTCGGGACAATGGCTTTTGTATTCCGAGGATCCCCTGGGCTCACTGGAAACTCAGTTTTCCAACAAGGCTTCCTGATGCAATGGAAGCATTTTGTCTAGCCAGAGGCACCAGGGTTCTGGTGATTAAAAAAAGATAAACTGCTAAATGGCTTAGTCTATTAGGGCTGTAGCCATGGATCATTATTGCTACAGATAGCAGCACAGCAGGGTGGGACACCACCTGTGAGCATCTCAGGATTCAGGGCAGGTGGGAATTTCCCACTCAGGGCCTAGTTTCCATATTCTGGAACTCCTACCAGCATTGACATTGAATACTTTACTGTCACACACATAGGGTCTGCCAGTCCTACTCTGTCTGGACCACATGGCAGCAGTCCCATATACAGCGACAAGGCGACATGCACAGCTAGTCCCTCCTGGGAGAGGTGGAACCAATCCTGGCTTTGGCCCAGCAATATCTCCCAGATTTGAGGGCCATATATCTTCCAGTCTATCAAAATTTGGAAGTGGATTGTCTATCCGGGCAATTCAAGGATCCCAACGAATGGTCCCTTCACCCTGAAGTGTTCCAAGGGATAATCCACGAGTGGAGGTTCGCTCAACTGGATCTGTTTTGCCTCATCGGCCTGCTACAAGGGGAACTGGTTCCTCTCACGCTACCCTCATCCATTAGTGGAGGGGACAGATGCCTTTACCAAGCCTTGGGTTGGGCAACTGACCTATACCTTCCCTCCAGGAATTTTAGGATTAAAGAAATTGTTGAGCCTGACAGTCATCACAGGTTTTCCTTACTGGCCTCACAGACCATGGGTCTCTCTGGCAATGGGTATCAGCGTGTGCACACCGATAATTCTGCCTGTGACTCCTCATCTCCTCTTATCTGAGGGAGATGCTCTACATCGGCAACCATCACATCTAAATTTAGCAGCCTGGAAATTGTAAGGCAGAGGTTACAAGAGTTTTCCAGAGGGGATTAGAACTCAGCATCGATTGATCCCTTCGAAGAATTCTGCAATCTACTCCAGAGTATGGATTAGGCCCACAAGCTTTGCAGCTGGGCATCAGTTGGACTCTTGTGACCCAAATTTATCTCAAATCCTGTCTTTTCTACAATCTGAATTGGATTTGGAGCTCAGTTTGCGTAAGGTGAAAATTTCTGCCATCTTGGCTTTTTCCCAAAAAAAAAAAAAAAAATGGGCAGCAAACCTGCTGATGGATCACTTCATGAGAGGTACTTGGACTATGCCTTCCCAAGAGAAATAGGTTTCCTTTAATGGAACCTGGCAGCAGTCCTCAATTTTCTAGCAAACCCTCATTGTACTCTTGACAGAAGACTGCTCTTCATGGGAGATCTCCTTTAAAATCGGCTTTTTATTAGCCTTGATTTCAGGGGAGAGTGCGTCGACTCCAAAATTTGGGGCGACAGAGCCTCATTCCATGTTCTTCCGAGACAGGGTTGGGCTGAAGTCTTTTTGTTCCAAAGCATGACATCCATGTTTTGTCTTTTCAGTGAATGGGTGCTTCCAGCCTTCCCAGTGCAATCAGATGCCGATCTGCTCAAGTTAGGCTTTGAGGACTTTGGAATGTCCATCTCAGGCTACTTCTACATTCAGAATGTTTAAGATTTAAAGAGTAAGTGGCTTCGGCCTGAACCATCTCAGCCTGAATCGTGAAAATACTCACAGGGCATGTGGAGGCGGTAAGGATCCTCCAGAGATGGTTAGAGCTCATCGCTCAACCAGGGTGATGTCATCTTCTTGGATAGCCCAGGCAGGGTTGTCTCTGTAGACAGTCTGCAAAGAGGCAAGCTGGTCATCACATTATATGTTCTTAATACACCACAGGGTGGATCTAGCAGCTCTTACTACGGTAGAGTTTGGGAGGAAGTTTATCCAAGCTTCTTTGTCTTTTTTAAGTTACAGCATTAAACCCTCCCTCTAGAAAGCTCTTCATGTATCATAGGTATGCTGCCATGTCTGGCGTCAGGAAAATGGAAAATTGTATCAAATACTTACCGTAATTTTCCTTTCCTGATGCCAAGACATGGCAGCATACGAACCCTCCCTCTGATATTTTGTACTTTATACGGAGAATGGGGGAGCTAGCTCTCAGTCAGAGTTTTATAGACAGTTATCAGGTGTCCTGTGGGCGGATATAGGGGCGGGGCTATATCATAGGTATGCTGCCATGTCTTGGCATCAGGAAAGGAAAATGACGGTAAGTATTTGATACAATTTTCCATTTTATGTCACATAATTGTTCTACTGTTTACCAAATGTATATTTTCAGTAAAAAAATAAAAATAAAAAATATGCTCAAATCAATTTTAGTGCATAGAGACAAAACAACACACATTTTTTGATAAAATATAATAGATGAGGTATTGTCAGGTAAATGGATACCACACACGTGAAGACTCAAAATTGGGTGCACCAGTGAAAAAACTATGGTAATCAAAACTGTCCATTGACGATGCTTTGTAAATATTTACAGGTCATCAATTTAGAATTAACAATAAATAATGCCCCTAGAATTATTATTCTCACTCTGGTGTGCACAGCAATACCTAATGTGTGGCACAATTTTTAGCATCGTTTGCATTTCTATATGTACGTATGTGGGGACAGGGGGCTTTAAAAATAAATGTTAATAAGGTGTTTTTAATTTTATTTGTTTCAAACGTCAAATTTTTAAAATCTTTTATTTTTTTCACTTAAATTTATTGCAGGTATACACACACTTAAGTACATTTTTAAATGTAAGCGATACTTCGGTGTAGGTAGGTGCCTACTATATATGCTATAGAGTAAGCAAGAGTTAGCTGCCCAGGCTAGGGAAGGGTTAAGCTTTGGGCCATTCCGTTTGCTGGGCTTTTTGGTGTTCTACCCTCAACCTGGTGGAGATAAAAAGGAGGAAGGCTGGGCTCAGAGAGAGCCGTCAGTGGGACTGCTTAGGAAGCAGCAAGCTCTGAATCACCAGGGAGATGTAGCTTGGGTCATCTTCTGTCTTCTACCCTAAAGGGAATCCCCACTAATAGTCTCTGCCACTTTTTGGACTTTCTCCTATACAGGTATGCCTGGGCAGCCCCAGTATGCTAGGTGCATGGCAGGTGCAAGGGCTCCCGAATCTGGAAAAAAGCAGAGGAATATGGCAGCAATGCATACTAGCACAGTTTGCTATTTGTCTTGCAGTTTCTATTTTTTTGTTTTCTTTTTAGCAGTTTACTACCGCTTTAAATGTGTTTTCTGGGTCCTGCCTCTTATGCCACACCCATGGAGAGCCCTTTAGGACAGTGATGGCGACCCTTGGCACCCCAGATGTTTTGGAACTATCTTTTTCATGATGCTCATGCACTCTGCAGTGTAGTTGAGCATTATGGGAAATGTAGTTCCAAAACATCTGCGGTGTCAAGGTTCGCCATCCCTGCTACAGAACATTTCATACTATCAACTTACAAACATGAAATAAAATTGATTTAGTGCAAATACCTTTTAAGTCAGTTTAATCATAGCTTTTTTTTCGGTTATCACCTAATTAAAAAAAAGAAAATGCATTCTTATTGATCTGGAAAATGTATTCCTTTCTACTAAAGTAATCATTATCTATGATAGGTAGCATTTTTTTGAATGTGTTCTTGCTACTTAACTCCAACTGTTCCTGACCTATAACTCTTATGCCGCGTACACACGGTCGTTTTTTGTGATGAAATAAAACAACGTTTTAAAAAACGTCATTTAAAATGATCGTGTGTGGGCAAAACTTTGTTTTATGTCTTCTGAAAAACGACCAAAAAATTTGAACGTGCTTGAATTGTTTATGTTGTTTTTCAGAATGTCGTTTTTTGTGTCATAAAAAATGATCGTGTGTGGGCAAAATGACGTTTAAAACAACGTTTTTAAACCCGCGCATGCTCAGTAGCAAGTTATGAGACGGGAGCTTCAATGGAACAGAGTGCCGTCGAACGTGGTGTACGTAACCGCGCTTTGCAAGAGCATTTTCAGAAAACGATGGTGTGTAGGCAACATTTACGTTGTTTTGTTTCGTGAGATAAAACAACATTTTTTTACATCACAAAAAGTGATCGTGTGTAAGCGGCATTAGTCTTTTTCTCCCTTGGTGCCTGACTCTAACCTGTTTCTGGATTACCACTTTGTGCATTGGCTTACTTATATTATAAAATCCCCAATTACCACCAACTGTATAGGCCTTCATGCATTACCTTCACCACCCCAACTAGATGAGCTGCTCTCTGAGTTGTAGGGGTAGCTTCCAACTCTGGGTTTTCCATCTGTAATTTTTGATACAACTGATTTGTTCAGAACTGGACTTCCTTTTCTATGTGCCTCGTCCACTACCTCTAATTAGAGTAACCTAGCTTCCTACCTGATCATCATGACTTGCCCCTCCACCCTCCACACCAACCCCATGTAAAAAAAAACTGGCAGGTTCGAAACCTTCAATTGTATATCAAATACTGAAAGTTTTTTGACCCCTTTCACATGGGCATGTCAGTGCACTAAATTCCGGTGGTTGAGTCACATTTTTAACTTGCCTCTGCCACCTCAAAACCAGAAATTGGCTGCTGGACAGCCCCATATAGATTGGCAGGGTTAGAGGGGTAGGCTTAGATGGTTAGGGTTAGGGCTTGGGTTTTCTATTGAAGGTCAAAGTGCAAGAGGTTTGGCCTCAAAATTTAAAAGGTCAGAAAATGTGGCTTCCCATCCATCCAAGTTAACCTAAGGTAGCCCACGGCTTGCGCACTTCGCGGTGCTTACCAATTTAACCCAAGTGAGCCTGTGGCTCGCACGCTACGCCAAGTAATATTTTGCTCCCACTGGCCACAGTCAGACCCCCTAAAGTTTTAAAGGACAGTAAACTGGCCCTTTCTTTATTAAATTTGGAGACCCCTGATCTAGACCATTGACACTATTTTAATTAGGGTTGTCCCGATACCACTTTTTTAGGACCGAGTACAAGTACCGATACTTTTTTTCATGTACTTGCCGATACCAAATACTGATACTTTTTTTAAATGTCATGTGACAGTTTTCAAACCACAATACAGACTAAGGATATTTTCTTTAGAATTATAAAGAACTCTAACTCAAGACATTATAAAAGAATAAAAATTAGTAAAAAATGAATAAAATGTTTTATTTTCTTGTTACGCAGTAGTAAAAAACTCAAAGAATTTTCACAGAACATGTTGATGAATACAAAAAAAGTATTCTATTTAGGTATCGGGAGCATTTGCGCGCGTACAAGTACGCACGCAAATACTCGGTATCGATACCGATACTAGTATCGGTATCTGGACAACCCTAATTTTAATAACATGATACATTTGTAAGAACAGCTTCTGGTTTTCTGTGTTTACCACCCAAATATTCCCATTTCCTATACAGTAAGCGCAAGTGAGGTTACCATTACTTTGACCTTACCTTTAGTGTCAAATTCCTATCTTTAACTTTTTGAAAAGATTTTGCACCTGGAATAGAATTATTGAGTGTTATTACATTACTAAATTGGTTATTTGTCTCTTTAAAGGATAACTGTTAAAACACATATAGACATATCTTACCCCTTATATATGCAATTTGTTTCCTTTCCGAATTTGTTTGACAAATTTTGACAAATTCGTTAATTCAGAAATATTCTAATTAACGAAAACCCATTTAACACATTTTAAAATGTAAAAATCCGAAAATTGAAAACTTGGAAAAGCGAAATCTGAAAATAAGAATGAAAATCTGAAAATTCAAAAGAACGAAAATCTGAAGATAAAAAGAATTTGAAAATCTGAAATATTAACCAACTAATAATAACTATTACTAACTATTAAATATAGGTATTGGAATTTCCTTTGAAATTTGGCTGCTAGTGAATATGAATTTATCAGAAGTTATGAATCATCCGGAATAACGAATGCCGCATCTAGACGAATGGAACATAATAAATAACAATCAAAAAAATTTGTCACATATAATTCGTTTAGATGCACCATTCGTTATTTTGGATAATTTGTAACTTCAGATAAATTTGTATTTGTTACGTTCACTAACAGCCAAATTTGAAAGGAAATTCCATTACCTATAATTTAATTGTTAGTTATTGTTAGTTATTTCAGATTTTCAAATATTTTCAGATTTTTGTTCTTTCGAATTTTTGGATTTTCTTTCTTATTTTCGAATTTCCGAATTGTTTAATTTGCAAATTTATTCAAAATAACGAATTTCGATTTTAACGAATGACTCAAAAAACGAAAATAAATAAATAAATGAAACGAAAACGAACACATTTTTGCCTAGTTTCCCTGTGCTTCAGAAGCTGTTATTACAGGACCAGACAGTGTAAATATTGCATTGTTTACATTCAGCTTGTCTGCATCTTCAACTTTAATATAAATAGGGTTTGTAGACAACAAGGAAGGCAATGTTTTAAGTTCTGCCCAATTGGTACTAGTGCTGCCCTTTGATAGACTGATAGAGCCACTAGCCCATGTCCCCTCAGTGTTTAAGTATTTATGCAACTTAATAGCACCCAGAGTGACCCTTTTTAAAGTATCAGTTCATCCTAAATATACTTTTGAGTTATAGGTGGATCCTGGTGGGCTCAATCGACTCCTGGTTTGTTATATGTCTTGGAAATTCTAACAGTAAGCTATCCCAGGCCAAAATTCCTGACTCTAATTCTGTCCACCTGGGAGTTTTGGGAGTTCCCACCACCTTTGTGTGACCAAGCTCCTCCTATTACATTCTTCAGTGTGGGATCATTTTAACATGTGTGGTTGGCACCGTACGCCCATGGATCTTTAAGTTTTCTAATACGCCCGCCCACTTACCTTAGCATCCAGGAGACAGCAAAACAGGAAGATAAAGAAGCCCTGTGCCAAGAAAACAAAGGCAATGGATTTAATTTTAATAACATGTAAACTCAAAATTAGACACATTAATTTTTTTTATAAAACTGCAATTTCCTTCAAACGATTATAGCAAGCATATCGATCAGCATTTTAGTATGTATTTACTTTCCACTTACTTGCAGAGGATTGAGCACAGCAAACATATAGTGCAGTATCATATTCCGCTCCTCTATAAACAGAAGGATTCCAACAGCCCATGTCAGTCCAAACTGAGGAATGCAGAACAGAACAGCCTTCATCAACTTCCTGACCACTTCCTGATCCCTTTTTCTCCCATCAGAGATCGGTGGTCTCAAGAATGTTCGAATCACAACCACAAGAACCAGGAAATTTCCACTCATAACGATTATTGCTGGGACAATAAAGGCCATCATTGCACCAGACCTGTACTCCAACCAGCAGCGTTCATCCTGCATGTATCTATTTGGATAAAACGCCAGGAAAGTTGCCACGGCTATGACCACTGGGCACAGGTAGCCCAACAAAATGGAGAGAACCAGATATTGTTTCCTTGTAATGAAGTAGAATGTGAACACTAATCGGCATGCCACAGTAACTCCCTTCACCAAGGTCCAGCAGAAAAACCCCAGCAAGGAGTAATGAAGACCAAAAGTGATCGCTATACAAAATTTTAGTTGGTCTTTTGGTGTGACGTAACTCAGTCCAAAGAAGCAAAAGTTACTTATTAGCAGAAAAACGGACATGTGCAAAACAGCGTATTGCTGATAGGAGGCCATCACTGAAGCTCCGGTTTGATTGATAAGGATGGCGTACAATAAAATACATTGAATAAGACAAATAATGGAGATGATAAGCCCAGCCGTGGTGATGTGATCTAGAATGTTCGAGTGTGTGCTATCGGAGGGTGGTCCAGCACTTGACATGAGTACAGAGAAGGAGGATAGATGCCTGCAGAAGCAGTTGGTGATTCCACTGGTCACCTGGGTACGGCACCCCTCTGATGACCATCGGCTATGCCGAAAATCCCAGAATACACACAAAGCAGCCTGGTTACATGTATCACACTTGAAGGTCAAATTGACATTGGCATCGGGATTTCTGGTGCTATTGAAGAGCATAACGATTGTAACTATGTCAGGAAGCAATTTGTATGCTAGACCTGTGTCTTCTCCATTGCCATATTGACTGCTGAAGGTTTGATTTTGTAGCGTGGAAGTCATGACTAACACATTGGCCAAACATTTCTGTGGAAAACCCCATGCTTTTTTAGGTTGAGGCAGCATTATAGAAGTCTCTGAGCTAAGCTTTATGGAAGCTTCATGGTTAAAAGCATCACATGTTAATGCCAAGCATTGTACTTCCATGTTGCCATGGGATATATTGAATGATTGGTTCGTAACTTTCATGTTGGAAAAGACATTCTCAATATGGTTCAGCAGTTGTGCACCAAGATCTTTATTTGACTGGAATTCATTGATTGCCGATGAGTTCTCACTGACCAGCTTGCTGGCAATGGATATAACATTCTAGAAGAGAAAATTAAGATGGAGACGTTAAGCCTATTCACCATTTTCACACAGGGAAAATATAATGTATCCGAGCCAAAAACATTCTATTTAAATAATCAGGGCTTTTTTTCAGCTGGAACGCGGGGGAACGCAGTTCCGGCACCTCCATAACTGAATGAATTGTAATGGCGAAGGGGTGCTGGGGAGCATCTATTGATGCTGGCTGCTGGGGAATCTATTGCTACCACAGGGTATCTATTTTTGTGAAGGAAGGGAGTCTATAGTTTCTAGTGAGTTCATTCTTTTCCTCGCGAGTGGTCTATTGTTGCTGGGACGGGTCTTATGTTGGGAGGTCAGTCGTTGCTGGGAGGGATGTACTGTTTAGAGAGGGCTCTAATGTTGCTGGCTACTAAAGAGTCTATTGATGCTGGCTGTCGGTAGTCTGTTGTTGCTTGGGTGGATCTTTTGTCGCTGGGATTGCTAGATCTATTTTACTGCCTTTCTTGTTGTCGTTAATGAAAGCCATACAAAATACTTAGCACCACAAAATGATACTTGGCTCGGTTTTCTCGAATGGGGGTGGTTACAGGAGGTGGGTAAGGGGTGGAACCAAGGAACGGTGCTCGGAGGTGGGTAAGGGGCGGAACCAAGGAACGGTGCTCAGAGGTGGCTAAGGGGCAGAACCAAGGAAAGGTGCTGGGAGGTGGGCAAGGGGCGGAACCAAGGAATGGTGCTCGGAGGTGGGTAAGGGGTGAAACCAAGGAACGGTGCCCGGAGGTGGGTAAGGGTTGGAACCAAGGAACGGTGCTCGGAGATTAGTAAGGGGGTGGAGTCAAGGAAGGAGTTTCTGCACCTATTCTCTGTGAAAAAAATCCCTGTAAATAATAAAGGACTACCAAACCCAAAGGTTAATTTAATTTCATGATTGTCTCTGCAGCATGCAACCTTGGGGAGTTAGTTCTGTCCCACATAGGAAAATAAGCTAGCCAAGCTTTAGTTCTTGCCAAATTTTGTCAAATTACTATAAATATTGAAACCAGCAGTATAAATACCCTACAAAAATGACATGTACACATTAATTACCACATCCACGTAACATGATAAAATACATTTTATGCCAGGTTCACTATAAGGCTGACTCTGATGCCGCGTACACACGATGGGAATTTCTGACAACAAAAATTTGAGAGCTGGTTCTCAAATTTTTCAACAACAAGTTTTATTGTCGGAATGTCTGATCGTCTGTATGCGGCATGAGTGTGATTGCAGACCATTGACTCTACTCTACGTAGACTTACTTTTACATCATCCACGTTGAACTTAAATTGCTCAGAATTATTGATCACATTTCCTAATATTTCCAGTACAAACGTCACTTGGGATGAATTGTAAACAAAATGTGACATCTGAAGAAGGCCTTCATGAGTGGATATTGTCTGTAGAAAAATGTTTTGCATTAAAAGGCATGAACATCACGCAAACTGCACAGTGTGAAAACCATCAGCTTACTATTTGCTGTGCTGCCATTCTGCTGGTCTGTGAGTTAGTAGGGTGCTACCCTTCGGGGAAGGAAATATTTCAGTATTAGGCCGCGTACACACGAGCAGACAGATTTGTTCAAATCGGTCAGGCCGACCGATTTGAACAAATCTGTCTGCTGGGGACATATTGGCCACGTCACCGCACCAGGAAGTAAAACACTTCCGCGCATGCGTCTAAACCATTCGGGGCGTGTGCAAGAAGACATGTCTGCTGGTTTGAAATCTGTCGGGTGGCCAAATCCGTCGGCTCGCCCGTACACACAGTCGAATCTGTCTGCTGGGACAGTCGGGCCGACCGTTTCCAGCAGATAGATTTGATCGTGTGTAGGCGGCCTTAGGGCAATGACATGACAGGGAAATCCCACTCCAAATTCCCGAATGCTCTCTGCAAATCTAAAATCAGTGTTCCTATTGGACTTCTTTAAAGCAAGGTAAGGAGCCCACTCTTTTGGACTATCAAAAAGACCCCTTTTACAGTTCACTCATACCTCCCAAATTTTTGAGATAGGAATAAGGGACACCTATTAGCATCAGTATGTAGGCATAGGACACAAATCCTGACACACCCCCTTAAAGGAGAATTTAACAACAACGAAATAAAAATTCAGTATAAGCCGAGTTTTTCAGCACATTTTTTGTTCATCTGCAGCCTCATGCACCAGATCTCCCGACGCTATGACATGCAGTCAGTCTAGTCGACAAAGCCCTGCCTCTGCCTCCTCCTCGCCTGTGATAAGCGGGACACTGGTTCACTGCTTGGAATTAGTGTTCCGTCACAGATGAGGAGGAGGCGGAGCTTTGTTACACTGGACGCCGACTAGACAGACTGCATGTCACCACGCTGGAGATCAAGGTACATGAGGCGGCAGGGAGATGGACACAGTGAGGAGGCATGCAGATGGGCACAGTGAGGTGGCATGCAGATGGGCACAGTGAGGTGGCATGCAGATGGTTATAGTGAGGAGGCATGCAGATGGGTATAGTAAGGGGGCATGCAAAGGGGGACAGTGAGAAGGCATGCAAAGGGGTACAGTAAGGAGGCATACAAATGGGCACAGTGTAGAGGCATGCAGATGGGCACAGTGAGGAGGCATGCAGATGGGCATAGTGAGGCAGCAGGCAAAGGGGGACAGTGAGGAGGCATGCAAATGGGCAGAGTGAGGAGGCATTCAGATGGGCAGAGTGAGGAGGCATGTAGATGGGCACAGTGAGACATGCAGATGGGCAGAGTGAGGCATGCAAATGGGGCATTGTTGATCCTCTCCTACACTTAGGCCTCGTACACACGATCAAATCTGTCTGCTGGAAACGGTCTGCTAGACCGTTTCAGCAGACAGATTCGATCGTGTGTACGGGCAAACAGACGGATTTGGCCACCCGACAGATTTCAAAGCATGCTTTGAAATCTGTCGGCTGGGAACCCGTCCGCCCGACATGTCTGCTGGTTAGTATGCTAACCAGCAGACATGTCTTCTCGCACACGCGCCGAATGATTTTGACGCATGCGTGGAAGTGTTTTACTTCCTGGTGCGGTGATGTGGCGGCGTCAACGTCACCGCCACGTCACCGCCACGTCAGCGCGCTGTCTGCTGGCGGGGATTTTGGTTTGCTCGTGTGTACACGCGAGCAAACCAAAATGCCAGCAGACAGATTTGTTCAAATTGGTCGGACAGACCGTTTTGAACAAATGGATTTACTCGTGTGTACGAGGCCTTACAGTTCCTGCTGCAATCCTCACCCTAGGCTTATACTCAATAACATTTTCCCAGTCTTTTGTGGTAAAATTAGGTGCCTCAGCTGATATGCGGGTCAGCTTATAGACGAGTACTGTATATACGATAGTTAAACCCACAAGTGCTTTTTTTTACTACTATTGTTTTATACTGGCTTTTGAAATTTACAAATGCAGCAATTTAGAATTTGGATGAAAGGTTTATCACTATTTGAGAGATAAATGGTGTATTTTATTTACAACTATGTAGATCAGATCAAAAGATCAGATCAAAATGAGGGACAAATGAGGAGGAAATAGGGACAGAGGCACAGAGGGACTTTGTTCCAAATCAGGGACAGTCCCTTTGAAATCAGGGACAGTTGGGAGTTATGGTTCACTAAGCAAATCTATAGCAATCATTCAATCAAAGAAAATCAGACCAGTCTAATCTGAATCCTGCCTTGAGAAATGAGTCCACTCATTTTTATTTTTTAATGGCTTGATCCGTGACAATGGTCTGTAGGTGGGGCCTAATCAGTGTACCCGAAGATTGAGAGAAGTCACCACATGGAGTTGTTTGAACACTCTTTATATAATGTAGAAATTGCTTAGGGACAAACAATGCAGTTATGGCAATGGTACTACATACAGTATGTTGTATACTATGTATGGCTGTCTAAAGCCCATAGCATGGAACAATTAGTCCTAAATGGGCTCCAGCCAGCCTGAAGAATCGGCACAGTGCAACCTTCAGATTGCAGGAAATACTGCTGCCTACACCTCTCTACCTATCCACTAACCTGCCTTAAAATAAGGGGACAAGTAAAGCAAAAATCACTGTACTACCCTTCCTATAGCAATCATATCCCATATATGTGATTGCACACTTTTAAACAAAAAACTTGTTTTAGCTTCTTTACCTTTAACAGCTTTCATTGTCCTCTGTATGCCCAGAAGTTGGGCCATTCCAAACAGGCAAAGCTGATCTTGTATTGGAGTTTGCCTTCTCCCTCCTAATTCCATACATTTTTTGTAGTCTATCAATTCCAACGAGCCACCTCGTTGGTCAGTAGGAAAGTGTGAGTGTCAGAAAAGGGTACTCACCGAGGCCGAGATGCAGAGAACGGCTCACTCTTGCGACTAAGTGCACTCCACCCCCTGGATATGGGACAGAGGCTGGATGGCACAAAAAGGCACAAGCTACCAGTAGGCTAAGCAGGACTTGCGTGAAGGCCACAGAAGACAGGTACAGGAACTGATGGTGATCAGAACTGGTGTCATTTTGCAGAAAGTCCAGAGCAGGCCGACGGTCAAACACCCAAAAGGAGGAAAGTCCGAAGGCAAGCAGAGGTTCAAGTACTGGAGACTGGAGGTAATCCGGGTCACAGGCAAAAAGGTCAGATGCAGGATTCTGGCAGCAAAGTCTGGGTCACAAGCAGGGGGTCGAACACAGGAGACAGCAGCGAAGTACAATAAGCAAAGCCAAGGAACAGGTAAGGAGAGATCAGAGTAGTCCAAAGGCAATCCGGGTCACAGCAGTAAATCAGGCAGGCAGGAAACAGAACCTCAGAATCACAGGAAGCTGAAGACAAAACAGCAGTTTGCTTGGGGATTTGCTCAGTTTTTATAGGCAGCCAGGATGTCATGTGACACACTGAATCAGATTAAGGCTGTTTACTTCCTGACAGGCACCCAGGATGTCATGTGACACGCTGGACAGATTAAAGTTGTTTATTTCCCTGACAGAGAGTAGGGTGAGTGAGTGAGTAAGTAACTTGTATAGCGCTACAAATGCGAACTAAATCACATCAAGGCAATGCTGTATCTTGGCCTAGGACAACAAGGCCCAGGCCTAGGTCAGCACTTTGCAGGGGGGGTACACGAAAAGTGTCCCCGCCGGCTTGCACTACACTTTTAGTGCAGCCCGAGTCTTATGAGGTGGACTGGGCTACAAGACAAATCGGTCTGGTGCCCCCATAGAGTAAGGCATGGTTATTAGGGTTGTCCCGATACCGATACCAGTATCGGAACCGATACCGAGTATTTGCGGGAGTACTTGTACTCCCGCAAATACCCCTGATACCTAAATAGAATACTTATCCCGCTGCCACCGCCGCGGCACATGCCGCCGCCAATGAAAGTCGCCGCACACGCCGCATGGTTAAAGTGTACGGGAACATCACAGCTTTCATTTGAATAGCTGTAGTGTTCTCGCGCGTATAGACACTCCCCCTTGCACGGGATTGGATGGGTGATCGTGATCTGTCCAATCCCGAGCAAGGGGTAGTGTCTATACGCACTGGAACACTACAGCTATTCAAATGAAAGCTGTGATGTTCCCCGGGCGGCTGCTAGGTATGGGGGAAATGGCTGCGGGGACATGGCTGGAGGGACATGGCTGGAGGGACATGGCTGAAGGGACATGGCTGGAGGGACATGGCTGGAGGGACATGGCTGAAGGGACATGGCTGGAGGGACATGGCTGCATATGTGGGGGACATGGCTGGAGGGACATGGCTGCATATGTGGGGGACATTGCTGGAGGGACATGGCTGCATATGTGGGGGACATGGCTGGGGGGACATGGCTGCATTTGTGGGGGACATGGCTGCATTTGTGGGGGACATGGCTGCATATGTGGGGGACATGGCTGCATATGTGGGGGACATGGCTGCATATGTGGGGGACACATTTAAAAAAAGTATCGGTATTCGGTATCGGCGACTACTTGAAAAAAAGTACCGGTACTTGTACTCGGTCCTAAAAAAGTGGTATCGGGACAACCCTAATGGTTATAGCCCCAGTTATTTTATTTTTTTTGCCATCCGTTAATTTCCCCTAATTTCCTGCCCCAAAGCCAAACAGGAAGTAAGAGAAAATCTCTGCAGATGAAGGGAATCCCCCCCCCCCCGCAAGGCCCTCAGAACTAGTGTCCCCACTGGAAAATTTCAGGGCAGGTCTTAACTTCTTAAGGACCGCCTCCTGCACATATACGTCAGCAGAATGGCACGGCTGGGCACAACCATGTATATTTACGTCGGTTCTAGTACCCAGCTGTGGGTCATGGGCGCGGTCCCGGTCCGAAGCTCCGTGACCGGGACCGCGGGACTCACGGACCCGATTGCCGCTGGAGTGCGGAGATCAGTCCCCGGAGCTGAAGAACGGGGAGAGCCGGCAGTATCGATCGCGTCATCCCTTTAATAGGGGGGACGCGATCGATGACGTCACACCTACAGCCACACCCCCCTACAGTTGTAAACACACACAGGGAACACATAACCCCTACAGCGCCCCCCTTGTGGTTAACTCTCAAACTGCAACTGTCATTTTCACAGTAAACAATGCAATTTAAATGCATTTTTTGCTGTGAAAATGACAATTGTCCCAAAAATTTGTCAAAATTGTCCAAAGTGTCCGCCATAATGTCGCAGTCATGAAAAAAATCACTGATCGCCACCATTAGTGGTAAAAAAAAATAATTAATAAAAATTCAATAAAACTATCCCTTATTTTGTAAACGCTATAAATTTTGCGAAAACCAACCGATAAACGCTTATTGCGTTTTTTTTACCAAAAATAGGTAGAAGAATACGTATTGGCCTAAACTGAGGAAAAAAAATGTTATATATATTTTGAGAGGATATTTATTATAGCAAAAAGTAAAAAATATTGAATTTTTTTTTAAATTGTCGCTCTATTTTTGTTTATAGCGCAAACAAATAAAAACCGCAGAGGTGATCAAATACCACCAAAAGAAAGCTCTATTTGTGGGGAAAAAGGACGCCAATTTTGTTTGGGAGCCACGTCGCACGACCGCGCAATTGTCAGTTAAAACGACGCAGTGCCGAATCGCAAAAAGGGGCAAGGTCCTTTACCTGCATTTAAGTGGTTAAACAGGAAGGGGTGGATCATATTTAAATTAGGGGTTACACGAGTTTAGTCAGGCCTAGGGCAGCACAAAACCCAAATACACCCCTGCCTCAAGGCGCTATATCCAGCGTCGACGTCCAGCCACGCTTTAGAATAGATGTGTCTTATGTTTTTTTCTGAAAGGGTGGAAGAATAGCAGAGTTTTGCTTGATTAAAATAGATTGGTAATTAATGTAGACGGGCACTAAAAGTTGTTGCAGGTGCACTATATGAACAAACATTTGTGAACACACGACTGTAACAACTTTATGAGCTTCATGAAATAATGCAGGGGAAGGAAAATTGGGACTTTAAATGAGGTCAAGCCCGGTTAGGGGCGGGTGCCTCCATCCCTGTCAATTGACAAAAGAAGCAGAATCGCAGCCAGAAGCAGTAAAATTGCAAAAAAAGAGGAGGTGGGACGTTAAATGAAGCTTATGATGACAAAAATGAATTCAGTGGTGGAACAAGGGTGCCGACTACAAAGTAGCAAAACTAGTACTAACATGTTTATGCACATTAATAATTGGTACATTTGGGGGATCCACCAGGATTCATGGTAAGGTATAATTGTGACAAGGATAGCATCTGCACAGTCCATAGTCTTTCTATTCCCTATCAAAGTAAATATAGAGTCAACACATATTAGTGGATAATTGTGTAACCTGGGGTACATGATAGCTATTTCTCGACGCGTTTTGCGGCTTGCAACCGCTCTTCAGTTGCAGACCTGTCAATTATCTGCAAAGGAGAGTAAGTTGGTCTTGGTAAGTTAGCCAAGTCATGGTAGAGGGAAGGGTGGGTAACCCCCCCCAAAAACAGAAAGGCCGTATGGGACCAGATAACTTACAGAAT
This sequence comes from Rana kukunoris, assembly GCA_029574335.1. NCBI lineage: Eukaryota > Metazoa > Chordata > Amphibia > Anura > Ranidae > Rana > Rana kukunoris. The sequence continues at coordinate 38,541,093 of CM056052.1, forward strand.
GATATGCACAAGATGACGCCATGTCATACCGCCAGAGGCCATCCGAGGTCATCATGGGTGGGAAGCCGAAGGGGTGCGCCATGTGGCGACACCAAAATTGGACAGGGGGGCCGAGCAGGTCCAGACTCCTTGAGCACTCCTGGTGAGTGAGTGGTAAGTTGTTAGAAAACTGAGTGAAATTGAAAAAATAATGCAATAGGGTAGGTGAGGAAGGAATAATGGATGAAGCAGGGAAACAAAAATAGGAGGTGAGGACCATGGTGGAGGTCAACACCGACCATATAGCGAAAAAGGGGAGGGGGGGCGTGGTCCGGACATGCAGCAGTAAGGACGTGTTTGTCTGGAGCTCCGGCGCCGACACCTTTATTTACTACTTTATTACATTATTATCACCGGCCTTCTCCCCTGAGACCATGCGGAAATGAACAGGCAAGTCTCTCCCCAAGTCGGGTTCCCAGTCGGGATCCATCAGGAAGTTCCTTGCCACGGAGCAGGAGGAGATGGAGATCATGGACGGCCTGGGCCGCTCTCCACGTGGCGTGAGCTCTGGAGTGGGCTCCGCCTCCCGCCCCCAGCCGGAGCATAGCCATTCTCCTGCATCGTCAGCATGTTCGGAGATAGACGGCAGCGTGTCCAGACTCTCCGAGGTTACCATGCAGGGAGAAGGCCTGCTCACTAAGTCAGCGCTTGCCTCCATGTTCCTGAGCCTGGAGAGGACTATCAAGAAGGAGATACCGGGAGTGAGAGCGGACCTGTCGCAGGTATTAGAACGGGTGGACCGTCACACAGCCGCCATTAGGAACTTGCAGGCCACCACCAGGTCCCTCACTATTGCACACAGAATGGCCCCCTATGGGATAGAAGACCAGGAGAATAGAAACAGGAGGAACAACGTGCGCATCAGGGGCCTGCCGGAGGCGACCGGTGATGATGAACTCCTCCCTTCTGTTCATGGTATTTTCAATGGCTTGCTAGGCCTCGCGGCCGATCACCTGCTCAAAATTGATAGAGTGCATAGAGCCTTGCACCCCCGTAACCTCGCTTCGGACACTCCAAGGGATGTCATCTGTCCCATTCACTACTATGAGGAAAAGGAGCAGATTATGCGCAAGGCCAGGGAAAAAGCTCCCCTGGATTTTGATGGTGCTCCCCTGCTGTTCTTCCGGGACATAGCCAAGGAGACTCTGGACCGCCGCAAAGCGCTGAAGCCACTAACAGAGAAGCTCAGGGCGGCTTCGATCAGTTATCGATGGAGCTTTCCAGCAGCCCTCATAGCGCATCGGGATGGTAAGACTGCTATCCTTCGCTTCCCTAAGGATTTGGAGAAGTTCTGTATGGATGTCAACATCTCCCCCCCCCCAGAGCTTCCTGGGTGGCAAGACACCATCCCTGCCCTGCCTGCGGTCACTGACTCGCAGTGGCAGAAGGTCAGTCATAGACGCTGTTCCGCCACCGCAGAAGCTTCTCCTCAACCAGTCTGAGCTTTATATGGAGTGTTTTCATGCTGTGGGTCCCATGACCCTCTCCTAGTTCAGTTCTTTGTCTTTTTCTTATTTGCGGCCCTCTTAGCCCTCCTTATCTGGAGCCGGTGCTCCGGGATTTGCCATCCCCTGTGCTGGGGTAGACTGCTCAAAGCTTTTATTTCATCTACACGGTCCAGGGGTGCTGCCAGGTTATATTCTATTGCTGTTTTTATTCTGTTTTGTATGTTATATTATTGTGTGTCGGTGCTGGGGCACCGTTGCAATAGTTGCACCCTTTTTGGGTGCTTATCGTTGCTTGCCTGCGCCCCCACGCTCCCCCTATCTGGGGCACCGTGCAGTTTGGCGTTTGCGTGCCTCTACTCTCCTTTGGGTGGGTGGCGTGTGGGTGCAGGAGTGCCCGTGTGCCCCTATGTTGCACAGCAGATTTATGCGTGCACATGATGACCCCCGTTGGGGGGACGTGTTACAGTCTGATATTGATGTTACTGATTGTTCTTTTTCTCCTTCGCTTATTTTTTTTTTGTTTGTCCTTTTTCTCTCCTTCTCCCAATTCCCCCCTTCTTTCCACTCTCCCTTTGTTCCCCATCTCAGTCCCCCGCCTCAGGTATATCTCCTTTCGGTGTGTAAGCATGAGCTTCTTCTCTCAACCCCTATGGCCACGCTGAACCTGGTTTCCCTCAACGTCCGGGGCCTGCATGCCCCAGGTAAGAGACATCATTTATACTGTGAGCTGAGTCGTCTGCGAAGTGATGTTGTCCTTCTGCAGGAGACCCACCTTACACACACTACCTCAGTAAGACTCTTCTCCCCACAATACCCGAATTGGTATTACAGTTTGTCTGATGTTCATAAAGCAAAAGGTGTGGCCATAGGGTTTCATAGGGGTAACTCTTTTACACTAAACTCTATGCTTGGTGATAGTTTGGGTCGCTTCTTGTTTCTGCGGGGTAGCCTGAATAATATGCCTTGCACCATCGCAACTTTATATGCCCCAAACCAGGTCCAGGCCTCTTTTATTGCCACCACTCTTATTAAATTAAAGGATTTTGCCCACGGGTGCATTCTTCTAGCTGGAGATTTCAATGCTCCGATGGAACCACCCCTCGACACGTCCCTAGGACGCTCCTGTATTTTTACGCAAGCGATTACACGAGGCTCAAATGGTGGATGTGTGGAGGGTCATGCACCCCCGGGTAAAAGACTATACTCATATCAGGCTGTGTACTCACCGAAGCCGAGATGCCGAGGGTGGCCCACCTTTGCGACCCGGCGCCGACCGTCCCCTGGAGTTGGGACAGGGGAGGTGAGCCCCGGGAGGCACCAGCGCCAGTGAGGTCCGGGTTGGTAGCCGGGATCCTGGTGCAGATTGGAACTGAAGCTCCTCCTGATGGTGGTGAGCAGAGCAGGCAGCGGAGGAGCCACAAGACAGGTGCAAGGCAGGTAGCAGAAGCTGTACTGAAGAACTGTGGAGCAGGTAACTGGAGGGGTACCGGGCAGGTGCAAGTGGATCAGACTGAGAACAGGTCCAGAGAGCTAGCCGAGGTTCAGGGGTTGGAGAGGTCAACAAGTCCAGAGTCAAGCCAGAAGTCAGGGATTATAGAAGACAGCGTATCCAGGAACAAGAGCCAAGGTCAACTTCAGGACGAGAGGAGAGTCGTACGGAAGGACAACTTCCTGGCGAGAGGAGAGTCGTATGGAAATCCGGGTCAAAGGTTCAGGTAATCGGCAGAGAGTCCAAGCACAAGCTGAAGACAAACCAGCAACCTGCCATAAGACAGGGGCTGGTTTAAATAGCCTGGTCAGGCCTCTGATTGGTTCCCGGAAGGTGCGCGCGCCCATGCGCACGCTGTGTCGCCAGACCGCGCATGCGCGCGTGTGCGCGCCTTTCCCGCACGGGTACACGCCGGAGCGCCGCTCTATTGCGCATGTGCGAGGATCGGAAGACAGGCCTGGATCCCTGACAGTGCCCCCCCCCAAGGGGCGGACTCCGGACGCCCAAACTGTCCATCAGCTCCGGATGTTCCTGGTGAAAGGCACGGATTAGGCGTGGGGCATGTAGATTCTTAGAAGGTTCCCAGGAATTGTCCTCTGGTGGGTACCCCTTCCATTTGACCAGGTACTCGAGTTGCCTACCCCTCTTCCTACAACTCACGATGCCTCCACTTCGAATTCAAGTTCACCCTCAATCTCCACTGGTGGAGGTGGGGGTTCCCCTCTTCCGCCAAAAGGGTCTGGCACAACAGGTTTAATGAGGGAGGAGTGAAAAACAGGGTGGATCCTGTAAGAGTCCGGTAGGGCAAGTTCAAAGGCCACGGCATTGATTTTCCGTCTGATCTTGAAGGGACCAATGAACCTCAGGCCAAGTTTCCGAGAAGGCACAGGTAATTTTAGGTTAGTGGCGGAAAGCCAGACTTCCTCCCCGATTTTAAAGGCTGGGCACTCTTTTCTTCCTCTATCATAAATTTTTTTATAATCCTCTTGGGCCTGTCGCATCATCCCCTGAAGCTTCAGAAAATTTGATTGGACAGCTGTTAGATGTTCCTGAACAGCTGGGACAGGTATTTCTGGTAGATCATCCGGGAGGAAGGATGGGTGAAACCCAAAGTTGGACAAGAAGGGGGTCTGATTGGTGGTGGAATGTACCGAGTTGTTGTAGGAGAACTCTGCGGATGGTAGCAGGGACGACCAATCGTCTTGAGAGGAGGAACAAAAGCATCGCAGGTATTGCTCCAAAGTTTGGTTCGTTCTCTCTGTTTGGCCGTTGCTCTGGGGGTGATAGGCCGAGGAGAGGCAGCTCTTGATTTCCAAGGCCTTACAAAGTTCTTTCCAGAATCTGGATGTAAATTGGCTGCCCCTGTCAGAGACAATACTTCTGGGAACCCCATGGAGCCTAACAACTTCCTTGAAAAATGTCCTGGCTGTTTCTGCCGCAGAGGGAGTACCTACCATGGGCACAAAATGGGACATTTTAGAGAGTCGGTCCACCACGACCAGGATTGAAGTAAAGCCTCCAGATGGAGGTAAGTCCACAATGAAGTCCATGGAAATTTCTGCCCATGGACGTTCCGGAATAGGTAAGGGCTTGAGCAATCCCCAGGATTTAGTATTGGGACCCTTGTTTCGTTGGCAACGAATGCATGAAGCAACATAGATTTTACAGTCCTGTCTCCACCTGGGCCACCAGAAAGACCGAGAAATCAGTTCACCCGTTTTCCGTGCACCAAAATGTCCTGCTAACTTGTGGTCATGGAAGGTACTCAAGATCAATCGTCTGGCTTCCGTTGGTACAAAAATTTTCCCCCTTGACCATAGTAAGTCGTCGTGTTTATCCAGTGCCTCAATTTCCGGATCGAAACACTGTCTGGAAGCCGTTTTGAGAGAGTTTAACAAGTCCACTTGGGAAAGTAAAAGAAAATTCCGAGGTGACAGGGTGGTACTGGGTTCTGCAGTGCAAGGGGTTTCGAGGAACATCCTGGAAAGGGCATCCGCTTTTCCATTCTTTGAGCCGGGTCGATAAGAAATATGGAAATTGAACCTTGAAAAGAAAAGCGCCCACCGAGCTTGCCTGGGTCTTAAGCATTTTGCTGAACGTAAGTATTCGAGATTCTTGTGATCTGTGAAGATCATGATGGGATGAGCCGCCCCCTCCAGTAGGTATCTCCATTCTTCTAGGGCCACCTTAATGGCAAGCAGCTCTCTGTCCCCTACATCGTAGTTTCTCTCGGGGGCAGTTAGCTTCCGAGAGGCGTAGGCCACAGGATGTAGCAGAGCCTTCACCCCTTGTCTCTGTGATAGGATGGCCCCGGTGGCCGTCTCAGAAGCGTCTACCTCCAGGGTAAAGGGTAGAGTTGGATCCGGATGTCGTAGGACCGGAGCAGAGGAAAAGGCGGATTTAAGCTTTTCAAAGGCTTCCTGAGCTTCTGGTGACCAGTGGAAGCGACCGCCTTGTCGGGTAAGTTTAGTAATGGGTGCCACGATGGAGGAGAATCCAATGATAAATTGTCTATAGAAATTGGCAAAACCAACAAACCGCTGCACCGCCTTCTTGTCGACCGGAGCTGGCCACGCTTGGATGGCCTCTACTTTTTGCGGGTCCATGGCGACCCCACTGGTGGAGATAATAAATCCTAGAAATTGTACTGAGGCCTTCTCAAATTCACATTTTTCTGCTTTCAGGTAAAGTTTATGCTTTCTTAGTATGGCAAGAACCACTTTGACATGGCACCGGTGTAATTCAAGGGAGGCTGAAAAGATGAGAATATCATCCAAGTAGACCACCAAAAAATCATCTAGATATTCACGAAAGATGTCATTGACAAGATGTTGGAAGGTGGCTGGGGCATTGCAAAGCCCAAAGGGCATCACCAAGTACTCGAAATGTCCAAATAGAGACCTAAAGGCCGTTTTCCATTCGTCTCCGGACCTGATCCGAATGAGGTTATAGGCGACCCTCAAATCTAGCTTGGAAAAAACTTGAGCGGACCGGAAGCGCTGAAAAAGTTCTGGAATCAGAGGCAGCGGGTACCTGTTTTTGACGGTAATTTTGTTGAGTTCACGGTAGTCAATGCAAGGCCTCAACGAGCCGTCTTTCTTCTCCACAAAGAAGATACCTGCCCCGGCTGGAGAGGAAGACCGGCGGATGAAGTTTTTTTAAAAATTTTCATCAATGTAGGCCTTGAGGGCCCTTAATTCGGTCTCGGATAATGGGAATATATGCCCTAAAGGGACCTCGGATCCAGGTAGTAAGTCAATAGGGCAATCGTATGGCCGATGAGGTGGGAGAGAGTCGGCTTGCTGTTTATCAAATACATCCCTAAATTCAAGATAGACGGAGGGGACGTGCAGAAGGTTTTCTGGTGGGGTTGTGATAGCGGAACAGACGGTGACTGAAGGTGGAAAGCAACTCTGGGTGCAGTATGAAGATGTGAAACTGACTTCTTTCTTTAGCCAATCAATGCAGGGTTGATGCGCCTGTAACCAAGGGAGGCCCAAGATGATGGGGAATAGAGGAGACGGAATAAGATCCAGACATAGGAACTCTCGGTGGCCTGAGTCCGTGGTGGCACAGATGGGTTGAGTCTCGTGAGTAATAAGTCCGGATCGGGGCAGCGAGCCGTCGGCCAGGTGGATCTGTAACTGATGATCTTTAATGCGAAGTGGCACATGAAGTTTCTGAGCCAAGGTGGAATCTAGGAAGCAGCTGCATGCCCCTGAATCAACAATGGCTGGAAGCCGGGTTGCCCCTGCTGGTAGCTGTAGAGAGATAAAAAGCACAACATGAGTCTGAGGGAAGTTAGCAACATGAAAATTGTAGGCAGGTGGAGGCTTCGACTTACTAGGTCTTATGGGGCAACCGCGGAGGAAGTGGCCAGCCGCTCCGCAGTACAGGCATAGATTGGCTTGGCGCCTACGCTGTCTTTCCTCGGAGGTGAGAGGCGCCCGGACAAGTCCAAGCTGCATCGGCTCAGGGTCAGGAAACGTGGAGACTGGAGAAGCCGCTGGAGGCGGAAGAGCTGGAGAGGGCCTTGGGGGTGTCCAGGTGGGACGTGCGTTTTGAAAGCGCTCAGAGCGCCGTTCTCGTAGGCGCCGGTCTAACTGGGTAGTGGCTTGGATCAGATCTTCCAGCGTGGCCGGGGTTTCAGTCCTTGCCAGCTCATCCTTGAGGCTTTCAGCGAGCCCCAGGCGGAACTGGTACTTCAGGGCGGCTTCATTCCAGCCCGTGTCGGCCAACCATTTACGGAACTCGGCCGTGTAGTCCTCCACGGGTCTTCTTCCTTGAGCCAGGTTATGGAGAACGGCTTCAGCCGTGGCTGTGCGCTGTGGGTCGTCGTATAATTTAGCCATGTGCTCAAAGAGGGAATCAATTGAGTCCAGGATGGGGCTCCTTTGCCCCAGGCTTGCGGCTCTTCGGCCAAAAGGGAGATCACAAACCCTACTTTTACGGGTTCAGAACAAAAAGTCCTAGGTTGAAGAGCCAAATACAAGGAGCAGGCGTTCTTGAAGGCCCGATATCTTCTTCGGTCGCCCGCAAATCGCTCCGGGATGGGGACCCGGGGTTCGGGTTGAGTCATAACCACAGTCGGAGCAGGAGAGGCTTGAGACGTAGCGACCCCAGGGGATGGAGCCACGGATGGAGGTACGGCCCCAGGCAGGTTGCCTAATTGTTGGATGCGACCATCAATTTGCACGTATCCTTCCTGAAGCTTTTGGACAGCCTCGGTGAGGGCGGAGACCTGCTGGCACAGGGTCTCGAAGGGAGAGCGCACCCTGTCGGCTTCGGACATCTGGCTGGTTTGTACTATCAGGCTGTGTACTCAACGAAGCCGAGATGCCGAGGGTGGCCCACCGTTGCGACCTGGCGCCGACCGTCCCCTGGAGTTGGGACAGGGGAGGTGAGCCCCGGGAGGCACCAGCGCCAGTGAGGTCCGGGTTGGTAGCCGGGATCCTGGTGCAGATTGGAACTGAAGCTCCTCCTGATGGTGGTGAGCAGAGCAGGCAGCGGAGGAGCCACAAGACAGGTGCAAGGCAGGTAGCAGAAGCTGTACTGAAGAACTGTGGAGCAGGTAACTGGAGGGGTACCGGGCAGGTGCAAGTGGATCAGATTGAGAACAGGTCCAGAGAGCTAGCCGAGGTTCAGGGGTTGGAGAGGTCAACAAGTCCAGAGTCAAGCCAGAAGTCAGGGATTATAGAAGACAGCGTATCCAGGAACAAGAGCCAAGGTCAACTTCAGGGCGAGAGGAGAGTCGTACGGAAGGACAACTTCCTGGCGAGAGGAGAGTCGTATGGAAATCCGGGTCAAAGGTTTGTGATGGAATTATTTTAAAATACTATATTTGATAAGTTGAAGCTAATTGATTTATTAAGAATCACAGAAATGTTTTCTTTTTCCCATATCCCATGTACTGTTTATTTGTTTTGTTTCTTTTTTATTGCTTGAGTTATTATGTATGTATGGGAATGATCAATACTGTTATTATCCTTACATGGAGAAACAGATAATGCTTTAAGGTTACGACTGTAAATCTATTTGAAATGAAGTCTATATGTTCCCGGATAAGATTGTTTTAAAGTTTGAAAATATGAAATTAAGTTTCAGAAGTTACCATTGAAATTGGAAATGAAGTATAAAGGACTGTATTTTAAAGTTACTAATTTCTAATCCTGACCACCCCACTGTGAAGAAAGTTTCTGTTTGCACATGAGAAGGACTTTGAGAAGGAAAGCTTCCCTTCCCCCACTCACTCCTAAAATTCCTCATACCTAAAGAAATGTATGCCCAGTTTCCAAATATGGACATTCCAGAAATGAACTTTGGCCTTCTCCTCATTCTGTCTTTCCCTCACCCAAATGACTGTTTGAATTCTGTAACAAGAACATGGAACAGGAAAAGATCCTTTATATGGGTTGACCAATCAATTCAATGGGTGTATCTGTATAATGTGAGCCAATGAAAAGATCTTATGTCTTTTAATAAAACTAGCCAGCTGGCTAAACCCGGCCTCTTTGGGCTGACCACGTCGAGAGGTAAAGATGTCTCTGTGTTTGTCTATGTATGCTTTAATGTAATTTGGAATCAGACCGGTAGAAATGGCAACCCTGAGAGATCATGTTAGGAGATCAATTAATTAATAAGAGTCTTAGTATCTCTTACAATTTGTCCGCCCAACGTGGATTTTGCTCTAATGGGGAGATATAGCACGCCGAGATGCCATGAGGTGCGTCTGTGTGGATTGAGGCTGATCACCTCCATGGATGCGCTTCTTGCCGCAGTCCACTTCCGTGCAGGCTCCCTCCATTCTCTCGGTTTTTTTTTTTGCTGTGCCTTATCCATTCAAAGATGGGAAATTTTCTTGAGCAAACTTTTCAACCCATAGCATTTGTTTCTACCGGTTTGTTGTCTGCCTATGTTTTCTGTTAGTTTCCATGGGGCTGTTTCAGTGATTATCTGTATGGAAAGGCGGTGGCACAGTTTCCTTGTCTGGAAGCAGAGTGCGGTGTTGAGTGTGGCCCGGTTGCACCGCATATGCCCTACCACTCTGTGTGTGACGAAAACTAAAATGGAAAATCATATTGATTCACACCCAGATTTATAGAAGATGCGCTAAATATTGTATATGCAAATATGTAATATAGAGATCAGATGTGATCTATGCATGCTTGTGTGTATAATATTTACCCCCATACAGATGAAAGGAGCACGTTAGGGTTAAAGAGGGTGATATAATCACGGTTGCCCTATCAGCTGAATATCGCTGAAAACGTCATATTCTGTGTTTTGTTTTGCGTTTGTCGTCTTATGATTTCTGTTTGCAGTTTTGTGTTCTGTCTGGGTCTGTCTGTCGGAGGTAGGTTTTTTAAGGGTTTGTTTTATTTTTTATTTTTTTTCCTGACTAAGGTAGTTCAGGCTGGCCTTAGCTAAGAGGAGCTGAGCGTTTTTTTTTGGGGGGTTGCCGTTGACTGAGTGAGTTCAAGGCGGAATTTGATTAAGGGGATTTAATTAAGGGGTTCATTAAGGGGTGTGTCGTGGTGGTCGCTAAGGCAGTTGACCTGGGGGTACAGGGTGAATTAAGGGATTTTGTGATGGTCGCTAAGGCAGTTGACCTGGGGGTAAAGGGGTACTTATGTTTTTTTTAGTTATATGTTTTTGGGGTTATAGGCGTTCTAATTGACAGCGGACTGAAACAGTTGTGTTCTGTATATTCAGTATACTGTGTGCTCTATGTGTTTTGTGTACTGTTTTGTTTGTTTCTCCGTGTCTTCAAGTGTTTTTTTATTTTTTTATATATGCCTTTTTGTATGGGGGATGCATGCAGCCCAGTACAATGGGAGATGAACACGTGCTCTGCACACAGTTTCCTGAGACACAGTTTGTTTTTTTCTTTAAAAAGACATACTGCTGTTTTGCAACTTGTTACACGTTTATAGCGACTATCTATAAATATATAAGAAGGTATTTTGGTGGATCGCACTGATTTAGATATTTTTCGCATACATTGTGTGATCTGTGGGGACCTGTCTATATTTCTCACTGCACTGACTGATTGTGATATGATCTATGTTTTCATATATAAAGGGCTTTTTTCCAGTTTAGCTGTTCTCATGTGATGCCCAGGCCTGGTACTATGGTTCCTAAAATGCATCCTTCCCTGTTCTGGCCAAATGTTTGCTGCCCGGCTCCGAATGCTCGAGGCCTTGCCCCATCTTGCCCTGTCCTGCCCCTATCCCTGAACGCAGTTGGTGTCACCTGCTACCTGCCTGGAGGTGCATGCTCTAGTGGCTTCTGCGGCCCACCGGCCCTTTTTCTCTCCTTGAGTTTGTACAAGGGGGGAGTAGGATACTACAATTCTATTGTACAAACACGGAAAAAAGAGAATTGACAGGGCCACAGGCCTCGCCTGGTGGATGGCCGAGATGGTAGAATAAGGGTGAATAAATCCTTGCGTTCATTGCTACTGTCCTGGTGCTCACAGTCACAAATGAACGATGAAAGCCTCTGGGTATCACATCAGAACGGTTTTACATATAATGTTTAAACGGTTTTATTCCACATGATATACCATATCACACTCATTGTTAGTGGGTAAGTGGCCCCAAGGGGGGAGTATTTATTATCCCCTTTTGAAGTCTTGTTTGAAGACAGTCTCTAAAATAGGTTGCTATGGGCGATGACAGTTGCAATTACAGTCTAGTACTTTGAAAATTATGTGACCGCTTTTGAAAAGTAATTAACTAATATCTGTGTACGAGTTTTTTGCATTTATGTAGGTACCGATAATTATCGATATCCCCTGGGTGACGATTAAAAGGTTCCTTCACAAAAACATTCTCTGGAGATATGATGGACTGTACCACCCACGTCTGACTGAAACTATATATCTGTTTTCAAATACATGTCATTGTGACCACTGAGAATTTGTGGGTTGGAATATAGCTGATATATGTGTGATATATGCCCTGATGTATAGAGGGGCCCCAGACAAGTTTAAATCAAGAGATGAAGTAACTACAGGTTTTGAGTCCCATAATCACTGTGATATATCTCATAGGATAATTAGTTAATTAATGTTAGAGTGCAAAGAGGTTCTATAATGAGAAAATTGAGTTTAATATTGTCTGTAGATGTTTATGAATATCTGGCCTGAAAACCTGAAAATGTGTTAGGATATGATATGTAAAAACATAAACATGGGATCAGAACAAAGGTTTAAGAGAGAATTATTGATTAAGGTTGTGTAAAGAATTGTATAAAAACTCAAATGATGGTAAACAGCATGGTATTTGGTATTTAAACAGAAAAATCCTACAGATCTGGTTGCAAGCAATGTTTACAACCGATTCTAAAAAATACATATAAAAATAGTAAAAATATTAAAATATGAAAGTTATGTTCAATCAAAAAATGATATAAAAATAGTAAACATAAAAAATAATAAAAAGAGTAAACATAAAAAAAATTAGATAAAAATAGGAAAAATTAAAAAATTTGATAAAAATAAACAAATGTTAAAAAGTTTTATAATGTGATGTTACTGACAGAGTGGAGATTCTGATTGAAAGGAGGAGTTTCTCGTGAAAATGGCCAATTCACAGTTCATTAGGCTGGAACTAATCTGTGAGTTTCGTGAGATTTCTCTTCTAAACGATCTGTTGTCACTGTTTTTAGTAAGAAATGTCGAATTGTAATATAATTTACATAATTTTTGGCATATATACAAACTAAATATGTTTAAAAATTTTGAAAAAGCGTTAAAAAATGAGAAAAACGGCACAATTAGATTGTATAGTATATGGTGTGTATCTTCCTTATAGATTGTATACAATCTCTCTAAGTAGTGGCAAACAGATGTTTAAACAGAGGTCTTTTAGCTGCCAGAGATCAGGTTACACCGTCCCACATGCTGTGTTATCCTGCTGTGTGTTTACAGACGATGTGACTTTCTAGGAATGGGTTTTAAATGACTGAGCCGCCGTACACACGGCCGAGGTTCTCGCTGAAAACCAGCGAGAACCTCGCTGGAATGCACATTCCAGCGAGGACCTCGGCCGTGTGTACAGTCTCGGCGAGCTTCCCATCGGGAAGCCCGTCTAGCGGAAATAGAGAGCACGCTCTCTATTTCCTCGACGGCCCGCCTGGAAGAATGGCTGGTTGCCATTCCCGACGGGCGGGTCGCCGAATCTGACGGCCAGCAGGGAACCTCGACGGGCGGAACGATGTGTTCTGCCCGTCGAGATTCTCTGCCGTGTGTACGCGGCCTCAGAGTTCATTGTAAATTAGGAAGGAAAAAGAAGGTCTGAGTTTATGTTAAGTAAACTTTTAAAGTTTTTATAATATGGGTTTTGGAGTTGCAAGCTCGGTTACAAATGACAATACATTTGGAGTTATTGGATCAAAGTCAGAGTGCATGTGACATGAATGTTTGTATGAATGATTTAGGAAATATGATCATTATTCATATTTCAGAGGGGAATGTTATATTCTTAAAAACTAAATTTAATCTGGTCTAATCATTAAGAATATATATATTTCTATTTAATATGATGTGAAAGTGAGTTTTGAGTCAATGATCTCCTGATGTGACATTTGAACCTGAGTTTTCAAATTCTAGAAGCTGACAGGGTTTTGATGGATTTTGTAAACATATATATATATATATATATGTTAAAGCCTTTGGCTTATTGAACTTATTGAACTAAGTTTTTGCCAGAGATATAGAAATGTTTCCCTTTCCTCCTGTCTTTCTTTCTTTCTGTTCACTCTCTCTTTCTCTCTCACTCTCACACACACCCACACCCACACATGCACACACACGCACACACACACACACTTTCTTTCTCTACTTTAAGGGTGTCATTTCAAAGAGAATAAAACATGGTGTTAATCTGCATAGGTTAAGAAAGGTCAGATAAAATAGTGAAAATTAAAAGATACAGTGAATCTCTAAGATTGAACCAAAGGCTGCTTGTTTAAACAGTCATGTGACAAGAGTATTCATACTGTGTGACCAATTGGTTCTGATAACTAGTGTAATGTAATAAATAAGTTCCTTTAGGGAGTAAAATATTTAGGAAAGAGCCCAATATAAAATTAATGTTCTTCTGGAAAATTAAAATGTTTATGATTGGAAATATAGTAAGAAGACAAATACAGGAATTTGGTGAAACGAATGCTTTTATGAAATTTAAGTTAGTAATGCGAATATGGATGGAGGTTTAATGAAGCAGATGGCCCTAATGAACTAGGGGGGTGCCTTTTAGAATGTCACCTGAGGACAGTATTTTGGGTGATAATACATTTGTACTTAGGTATAGCAATTTTTGTTTCTGCTTATATGGGTTACGATAATGTTTTGTGTTGTCCTCTGTTATAGTCCTTGCCTGTTAAGAAAACACATACCACATCTACAAGTGAGGGAAAGATTAGTGTTTGAGTGCCTCCTGAAGTTTCGTTGAAGAAGGACTACGGAATAGCCCTGTCTGGACGCTATGCGAAACCTAAAAGAGTTGACAGTAGGGAGGTCAAACACAGGGACAAAGAGAGTATAGGGACCAGTACTGATTAAAAATATTAATTTAGGGGGGCATTTTCTTTTCAAATATACATTTTAGGGGGGATTGTGATGGAATTATTTTAAAATACTATATTTGATAAGTTGAAGCTAATTGATTTATTAAGAATCACAGAAATGTTTTCTTTTTCCCATATCCCATGTACTGTTTATTTGTTTTGTTTCTTTTTTATTGCTTGAGTTATTATGTATGTATGGGAATGATCAATACTGTTATTATCCTTACATGGAGAAACAGATAATGCTTTAAGGTTACGACTGTAAATCTATTTGAAATGAAGTCTATATGTTCCCGGATTAGATTGTTTTAAAGTTTGAAAATATGAAATTAAGTTTCAGAAGTTACCATTGAAATTGGAAATTAAGTATAAAGGACTGTATTTTAAAGTTACTCATTTCTAATCCTGACCACCCCACTGTGAAGAAAGTTTCTGTTTGCACATGAGAAGGACTTTGAGAAGGAAAGCTTCCCTTCCCCCACTCACTCCTAAAACTCCTCATACCTAAAGAAATGTATGCCCAGTGAACTGTTTCCAAATATGGACATTCCAGAAATGAACTTTGGCCTTCTCCTCATTCTGTCTTTCCCTCACCCAAATGACTGTTTGAATTCTGTAACAAGAACATGGAACAGGAAAAGATCCTTTATATGGGTTGACCAATCAATGCAATGGGTGTATCTGTATAATGTGAGCCAATGAAAAGATCTTATGTCTTTTAATAAAACTAGCCAGCTGGCTAAACCCGGCCTCTTTGGGCTGACCACGTCGAGAGGTAAAGATGTCTCTGTGTTTGTCTATGTATGCTTTAATGTAATTTGGAATCAGACCGGTAGAAATGGCAACCCTGAGAGATCATGTTAGGAGATCAATTAATTAATAAGAGTCTTAGTATCTCTCACAGGTTCAGGTAATCGGCAGAGAGTCCAAGCACAAGCTGAAGACAAACCAGCAACCTGCCATAAGACAGGGGCTGGTTTAAATAGCCTGGTCAGGCCTCTGATTGGTTCCCGGAAGGTGCGCGCCCGTGCGCGCGCCCATGTGCACGCTGCGTCGCCAGACCGCGCATGCGCGCGTGCGCGCCTTTCCCGCACGGGTACACGCCGGAGCGCCGCTCTATTGCGCATGTGCGAGGATCGGAAGACAGGCCTGGATCCCTGACAACTCACTTCTCCCCCTTACATAATTCCTACTCCAGGATAGATTATATCTTTATAGACCACCATCACCTCTCCCTCCCCATAGCATCATCCATTGATACCTCCCCCATTTCAGATCACTCCCCGGTTACTCTTACACTAAACATCCCCTCTGTTCCCTGTAGAACAATAACTGGAAATTTAATGACCACCTTCTTTCTGACGAAAGTTGAGGCCTTGGAGCGACGACACAAGGCTAGCCTATTGACCTCTGTGCTCCAGGCCCTGACCCAGAAGAGAGAGGAGCTGAAAGCCCTCTTTCATCTAGAACAGAAGCAGCGATTTTGCGTTATAGCCCAATGCTTGCATGAATGGGGCAACAAGACTGGACGTCTTTTGGCCCGTTCCCTGCAACAGCAAAAATCAGCAGCCTTTATAGCCAAGATAAAGACTACCTCAGGGTCTTTGGCCCACAAGACTTCTGCTATTGCAAAGGAATTCCGTACGTTTTATCAAAAACGTCACCATGTGCGCAATGCGGATGAGGAAGGGGAAGTTAGGTCCCAACGCATCCGTACCTACCTGGCCCAGGCCAATTTGCCCAGACTTTCTGCGGGAGCATTATCCTCTTTGGATGGAGAGTTTACTGCCTCTGAACTGCGAGTTGCTTTGAAGGCCATGGCCAATGGTAAGGCCCCTGGCCTCGATGGCTTCACTGTGGCATATTATATATCCTTTACAGATCTTTTGATCCCGCGTTTGACCAACTATGCAAATGCAGTCTCGGAAGATGGTCTTTTCCGTCCCGAAACTCTTCATACACACATAACTGTCATCCCCAAGCCCGGTAAAGACCTCTGCAACTGTGGTAGCTACCGCCTCATTTCCCTTTTGAATCTCAATGCTAAACTCTATGCTAAGGTTATTGCGAACAGGCTCCTTCCCCTCCTCCCCCAATGGATCACTGGTGATCCGACAGGATTTATTCCCAGTAGGGAAGCGCGGGATAATTCCCTTCGTACGCTCCTCTTGATGTCCCATGTTAAGCGGTCCCCTCAGCCCACCCTTCTGTTGTAAACGGATGCAGAAAAAGCATTTGATAGGGTGGACTGGGGGTACCTGATGGCCATGCTTTCTCAATTTGGTATTAGCCCCTCCCTTATTTCCCGTATTTCAGCCCTATATGCATCGCCCACTGCCCAACTACGTATAAATGGCACATTGAGTGAACCCTTTACGCTTTACAATGGCACCCGCCAAGGTTGCCCTCTTTCCCATATCCTATTTGCCTTATCCCTTGAACCTTTTCTTTCCTCGATTAGACATGATCCTAACATTCAGGGTATTAGAGTAGGAGACACGGAACATAAGTACGCCGCTTATGCGGACGATATTTTGTTCTATGTCCAACAACCTGTGATATCTCTCCCTAACTTAATTTCAGCCTTCTCAGCCTTTAACGCCATCTCTAATTTTAAAATAAACATGACAAGGTCGGAAATTCTCAATATTAATGTCCCACCACAGGTTGTATCCCAGCTGAGAGCGTCTTTCCCTTTCACTTAGCAGAAGCGGTCCCTTAAGTACTTAGGTATATTCCTCACCTCTAATCCAGCCTCCCTGTTTCGCACTAACTTTATCCCCTTATTAAATACGATTAGATCTGACTTGCAAAAATGGTCAAATCTTTCCCATTCCTGGTTGGTAGGGATGAGCTTCGCGTTCGATGCGAACACATGTTCGCATCGAACATTGCCCGTTTGATCGTTCGTCGAAAACGAACAAAACGGGTTGTTCGCGCCAAATTCGAATGACGTGCAACGGCCCATAATGCACTGCGGTGTTGCCCGCTGATGATTGGTCAAGCATGCACTATGACCCCGCATGCTTGGCCAATCACAGCGCCCAAAAAACGAAGAGACCTAATTGGCCAAAGCCTGGGTGCTTTGGCCAATTAGGGTTTAGGGCTTTAGCACACGCCCCACACTGTAAAAGGCCGCCTCCCGGGTGGCCTCTTGTAGTGTGTTTCTGACTTGCCTTACAGTCAAGTTAGACAGACAGTGAGTTAGAGAGAGATAGATAGATAGAGACACAGGGCCAGATTCTCAGAGGCTCTCAGATACCCCATCGTATCGCATTTTTTTTTCCCGGGTATCTATGCGAGTGATTCCTAGAATCACTTACGCATAGGTACCGGTGAAGATCCGACAAGTGTAACTCAATTACACTGGCGGATCGTAGATGTAATGACAACTCCAGCCACTAGGTGGCCTTTACGTTGTTTTCTCATTTGCCTATGCAAATGAGGCTAATACGCAGATTCCCGAACGCTTTCACGCTGCCCCATCGTCGTTTACGTAGTTTTCGTACGCGTAAGGTTACCCCTGCTAATGTGTGGAGTAACCTTACGCAGTACCGTTGGATGCCGTCGGATGCCATGCTAAGTATGGCGTCGGGTCAGCGTCGTCTTTTTCCATCGGTTACGTCGTTTTACTAAGTCGTTCGCGAATAGGGCATTGCATAAGTGACGATCACGTCGTTTTCACGTCGGTTTCAATGACGTTTTCCGACGTGAGCTGGAGCATGCGCACTGGGCTTTTTTCCCGGCCGGCGCATTCGCAGTTCAATCGGCACGGGGGCGCGCTTAATTTAAATACAAGCCGCCCCCTTATCCCCGATTTACGCGGGGATACGCCGGGCCATTTACGCTACGCCGCCGCAAACTACGGAGCAAGTGCTTTGGGAATAAAGCACTTGCTCTAGTAGGATGCGGCGGCGTAGTGTAAATGGCTTACGCTACGCCGCTGGAATTATATGAGAATCTGGCCCACAGTGTCTTTTCAGATAGATAGATAGATAGATAGAGAGAGAGAGTAGGAAGGCTAGTAGTCAGTATAGTTGATTTTACAGTGTGTAGAGAATATATATACATCCTTAGGAGTTGTACATATATTTATACACTGTATAGCTTAGCTAGATCTGCTATTAGTTTTTGTTAGGCAGGAGATTGTGCTGTGCTATACGTTTGCTGTGTCTTTGCCCATAAAGACAGGCGATAATACTGCACGTTGCACATTCGCTGTGTCTTTGCCCATAAGGACAGGCGATCATACTGCACGTTGCACGTTTCCTGTGTTTGTTGCCCATAAAGGCAGGCGAACAAACTGCACGTTTAACGTTTGCAGTGTTTTTTGCCCATAAAGACAGGCGATCAGACTACACGTTGCACGTTTGCTGTGTCTTTGCCCATAAAGACAGGCGATCATACTGCACGTTGCACGTTTGCTGTGTCTTTGCCCATAAAGACAGGCGATCATACTGCACGTTGCACGTTTGCGGTGTTTTTCGCCCATAAAGACAGACGATCATACTGCACGTTTGCAGTGTTTTTTGCCCATAAAGACAGGCAATCATACTGCACGTTTCATGTTTGCAGTGTGTTTGGCCATAAAGACAGTAGATCATACTGCACGTTTCACGTTTGCAGTGTTTTTTGCCCATAAAGACAGGCGATCATACTGCACGTTTCACGTTTGCGGTGTTTTTTGCCCATAAAGGCAGGCGATCATACTGCACATTTCACGTTTGCGGTGTGTTTGGCCATAAACATAGTAGATCATACTGCACTTTGCACGTTAGCTGTGTTTTTTGCCCATAAAGACAGGCGATCATACTGCACGTTGCACGTTTGCGGTGTTTTTCGCCCATAAAGACAGACGATCATACTGCACGTTTGCAGTGTTTTTTGCCCATAAAGACAGGTGATCATACTGCACGTTTCATGTTTGCAGTGTGTTTGGCCATAAAGACAGTAGATCATACTGCACGTTTCACGTTTGCAGTGTTTTTTGCCCATAAAGACAGGCGATCATACTGCACGTTTCACGTTTGCGGTGTTTTTTGCCCATAAAGGCAGGCGATCATACTGCACGTTTCACGTTTGCGGTGTGTTTGGCCATAAACATAGTAGATCATACTGCACTTTGCACGTTAGCTGTGTTTTTTGCCCATAAAGACAGGCGATCATACTGCACGTTGCACTTTTGCATTGTTTTTTGCCCATAAAGACAGGCGATCATACTGCACGTTTCACGTTTGCGTTGTGTTTGGCCATAAAGACGGGCGATCATACTGCGCGTTTCACGTTTGCAGTGTTTTTTGCCTATAAAGACAGGCGATCATACTGCACGTTTCACGTTTGCGGTGTGTTTGGCCATAAACACAGTAGATCATACTGCACGTTGCACGTTTGCGGTGTTTTTTGCCCATAAAGACAGGCGATCATACTGCACGTTTCACGTTTGTGGTGTGTTTGGCCATAAAGACAGGCGATCATACTGCACGTTTCACGTTTGCAGTGTTTTTTGCCCATAAAGACAGGCGATCATACTGCACGTTTCACGTTTGCGGTGTGTTTGGCCATGAACACAGTAGATCATACTGCACGTTGCACGTTTGCTGTGTTTGTTGCCCATAAAGACAGGCGATCATACTGCACGTTTCACTTTGCGGTGTGTTTGGACATAAACACAGTAGATCATACTGCACGTTGCACGTTTGCTGTGTTTGTTGCCCATAAAGACAGGCGATCATACTGCACGTTTCCCGCTTGCGGTGTTTTTTGACCATAAAGACAGGCGATCATACTGCACGTTTCACGTTTGCGGTGTGTTTGGCCATAAACACAGTAGATCATACTGCACGTTGCACGTTTGCTGTGTTTTTTGCCCATAAAGACAGGCGATCATACTGCACGTTTCACGTTTGCGGTGTGTTTGGCCATAAACACAGTAGATCATACTGTGCTGCCCCAATAGGGGCATAGAATATGAGATGCATAGCCTCAGTTAATATTAGCATTGTTATATAGATTAGAGTTATATAGTGTTGTTTGCCTAGCCATTTTCTCATAGCTAAATCTATGTGTTATCCTATGCTGCCATCTAGTGACCCTTTCTTGCAATGTACATGTTCTCTGTGATTCCTCATTAGTTACCACATATTTTCCAGTTTATGTATGCCCCTCCCTACTTCCTGTGGGTAGTACTTCCTGTGTCATTCCCTCAGCTAGCAAGCCACATGTACAAGGACACACATGTATCTGCACGGTACTTGGGAAAGGCATCATCTTTTGACCGCGCAATACTATTACCATTCATCTGCTGTTCCTGTTATCTGCTGTAACCCCTGAAGTTAAACAATAAACACCTCTTTTGAATGAATCGGTATTGACGAGTTCAGCTATCTGACAAGGATTGTCCACAGTGAGTATATCTGCTTAAACAGGCCAGGCATAGAGGTCTCAGCAAGGGATATATCGCTATCACAACAATCGGAGTCAGAATAGTCAAAAGATGAATAGAATTCTTACAGCCTGCTGGGTATATGTGTGTGCCTAATCTGCAATCAAGCTCAGTGCCAGCCACCATCTTGTGAAAGCACATTGTCGCACAAGCTTACTGCGCTTCATGTGAATGTTGAAAGCTGTTTCTCTAAATTGAACTGTGTTACCCCACCTGTCTAGCTGCTGTTTGTCTTCTTAAAGAGACAGTACCATTTTTTACAAAACCGTGAGAAATGTCTAGACAAGGCTCTGAACACTCTTTTATGGCTGAACCAACGCAGATTCATCATGCCTCTGAACCCGCAGAAGTACAGGGAGCAGACTCTGCAGATATTGCTGAACAGAGTGTAAGACCCAAGCGTACAATAAAACCAACACAGAAACTCAGAGAAAACTATGAATACGCTAGAGATGAGTTCTCTAGCAAATTGTCAGACCTCTGGGACAGAACTTCACACTGCATGTCAGTTTTGACACACTTTAATGATCAACCAGCTGAATTAAGAGACTCTATAGATCGCCTATCTGTTGCGTATGAACATTACCAGCGGCTGTCTGCAAAGTACACTGCCTTCTTGCAAGACTGTAATATAGAGGACTCTTCAGCAGAACTGACCAAGACTGATGCACTGAACCAACAAAGGGATCTCTTAGTGCAAAATGCTCAGTGTAAGGCAGAACTCCGCATTGCTCAACTGCAAGAGACCAGATCTCACAGATCAATATCAACCAAGCACACTGCACGTTCTTCTAGATCCTCTCGCTCCAGAAGTTCAACATTAAGCAACAAGCTAATAGAGGCCCGCGCTGATGCTGAATCCAGAAAAGCGCAAAGCTCCCTTGCTAAGAAAGAAGCAGAGATGGAAGCCCAAAGCAAAGCTCTGCAAGCAGAGATGGCAGCTCGCCAGGCAGAGATGGCAGCTCGCCAGGCAGAGATGGAAGCTCAGAGCAAAACTCGCCAAGCAGAGATGGAATCCCAAATAAAGATTCTGCAAATAGTGAAAAAGAGGAAGCAGGTGCGCTAGCAAGGCTGAAAGTCCTTGAACAAGCAATGGGTCAAAGTACTAAATCAGACTGTCTTATCCCAGCAGAACTGGAAAATCCAATTGAACGCACCAGTGAATATGTGCTAAAGCATAATGCTTACGAAGATACAGAGTCATCTCCTGTACCTCCTACTAACAACACTGTTTTGACTCTCAACACAGTGACCTCTCAGCTCCAAATGCCTGAGCCTCCTCAAGTCCACAACACAAGTGCATCTACGCAGCAAACCACATCAACTCCTGCCAACAACAAGGTGACTTCCAGCGACAAGCCGCAGCTACAGCCACAGCCAGCAGAAGCCTTAGAGACTACACCAAAGTTAAGCGCTCATGCAACATCATTTTATCCTGGTAAACCTCACCCTTCTTCACCAGAGAACTTTCACACCCAAGGGGTTCCACAAGTTACTTTAGCACCAAAGAGTGAGAGATCAGACTTGAATGACTTTGCCAGATATATGGCATGCCGTGAGCTCATTAACACTAGCCTCTCAAGGTTTTATGACTGTCCAGAGAGCTACAGGGCCTGGAGATCAACCTTCAAGGCTGCTATTGCTGATTTCAACCTTACTGAGTGTGATGGGCCTGAGGATGCCCTTTATGCACAAAGACTTGATCTAGGCTGGGTAATAGTGGGCGATGTATGCTTGGATAGAATGTGTACGTCATCTGAGATCCACTCTTTCAAAACTTACATGTTAGATAATGGACGTGCATCCCACTTCAAAGAGTGCCCTCACCATTATGAAGTAAAGGAGAAGCCTCTTAACATCATCCAAGTACCTGATGTCACTCCTATCCTTTGTGACGACAACCTAGGTACCACAGTGTTTTGTACCACAAGTGACGACAACAAAATAGCCTTGTCAGTTGAAGACAGAGAGTTCATCAAAATAATGGACAAGGAATTCTTCAAGGATGAGTCCAACAGCTGGGTTGCACCATTGCCTCTTCGTGCTGCAAAGGTCAAACTGCCAAACAATCGTGAACAGGCTTTATCCAGATTCAACTCACTTCAACAAACACTAAAGAACAGGCCTGAAATGAAGGACCATTTCATTACCTTTATGAATAGGATCTTTGACAATGAGCACGCTGAGCCAGCTCCACCTCTTCAAATACACGATGAGTGCTGGTACCTACCTTTCTTCGGAGTGTACCATCCACGTAAGCCAAAACAAATCAGGGTAGTGTTCGACTCCAGTGCCAAGCATCAGGGCGTATCCCTGAACGATATTCTTCTCACTGGTCCTAACCTAACCAACAACCTTGTAGGTGTACTCATGAGGTTCAGAAGAGAGCCAGTTGCCATAACTGCTGACATTGAACAAATGTTTCATTGCTTTATTGTACGAGAAGACCATAGGAACTTCCTAAGGTTTCTGTGGCACCGTGACAACAACATGAACAATGAGGTGATTGAATACCGCATGAAGGTTCATGTTTTCGGAAATAGCCCCTCACTAGGGATGAGCCGAACACCCCCGGTTTCGGTTCGCACCAGAACGTTCGAACAGAACGCGGGTTCGCACGAATATTTTGAGCAGTCATTTTAAAGACCAAAATTCAATTAAATGTTGGAAAACGTCGTTCAGAACCCGGGTCTTGCTCCAGGGAACATGTATCAATGGAATTTTTTTTTTAAACGGCCGTTTTTTGCGGAGCAGCCATTTTAATGATGCTTAAAGTGAAAAAAAAAATTCCTTTAAATATCACACCTGCTGGGTGTCTATAGTAGTGGCACATGTTTAGAAATGTCCCTGCACAACATGAAAGGACCAAAAAAAAAAGTAATTAATGCTACTTGCGCAAGTTCTGTGTGGCAACATTATATCGAATATTTTAGCGGTGGTGGGGGGCCATTATTGTTGTGTGAAAGAAAATTTTTAGAAAAAAGGGCACCCCTCAAACATACTGTAATTGGAGCGCAACAAGGAGCCACGTGCAAAGTATTGCAACGAAAATTGTTATTAGGCGCCCCTGTTAAACAGTGGCTGAAAAATTGTGCCTTAGGCACAACACAACACTTGCAACCCCTCCCAATAACTCCAATTGGAGCGCAACAAGGAGCCACGTACAAATTATTGCATCAAAAATTGTTATTAGGCGCCCCTGTTAAACAGGGGCTGAAAAATTGGGCCTTGGGCACAACACAACACTGCAACCCCTCACAATAACTCCAATTGGAGTGCAACAAGGAGCCACGTGCAAAGTATTGCAACAAAAATTGTTATGAGGCGCCCCTGTTAAACAGTGGCTGAAAAATTGTGCCTTAGGCACTGGTGGCGGAGCCCAGAAACACAACATTTCTTACTAGCTATCAGCAAGAAAAGTGAGGAGGAGAAGGATATTCCATCAGCAGCATAAGAGGACAGTCACTCAGCATCAGCAGTCTAAAAGGGATCCGACATTTCAACAAAAAATATATTATTCATTAATATCAGCATCAGGTGCTTGGTAGCTGGTGTTGATCCAAGCCTGATTCATTTTGATGAAGGTCAGTCGATCAACAGAGCTGGTGGAGAGGCGCACCCTGTGATCAGTGACAAAGCCTCCAGCAGCACTGAATGTCCGTTCTGAAAGAACACTGGATGCAGGGCAAGCCAGTAGCTCAATTGCGTACTAGGCAAGCTCTGGCCAGTGATCCATCCTCAAGACCCAGTAAGCCAGAGGATTTTCGGTGGGGAAGGTGTCCAAGTCGGATCTTGCCCCTAGGTATTCCCGGACCATGTAAAGCAGACGCTGGCGATGGTTGCTGGAACCGGTCAGACCTTGGGGCTGCGGACTAAAAAACTGCCTGAACGCATCAGTCAGACGACCACCTTCTCCACCGCCTCTTCTGTGACTCACCGAAGCCTCAGCAAGACGTTGTCCAGAGCCAGGTTTTGGTAATCCCCCCGGTTCTGGGAACGCATTGCAGAGACCCTTCTGCAAGGCCTCCCGCAGAAGTTTCATCATCTGCTCCCTCTGCGATGGCAACATAAGATCCACAACCTCTTGTAACGTGGATCAAGGAGAGTCGCCAGCCAGTAATGATCCCTCTCCTTAATAGCACGTACACGAGGATCCTTACGCAGGCTTTGCAGAATCAGGTAGGCCATGCAGCGTAGGTTTGCTGAGGCATTCGGGCCACAGTCCTCTGGGTCACTGAGGACGACAGGATCCACAGGCACCTCATCCCAGCCATGTAAAACTCCACGTGCTCCTTGGGACTGTAAATGATCAATTGAAGACTGCTGCTGCTGAGTGCTAGGCTCCACCTCCATGCTGCTGATACAATCCTCCTCCTCCTCCTCCTCATCCTCTTCCTGTGTGCTAGGTGGGCAAGCAGGACCACTGTCTGGGTAAAGGGGGCATTGAGAGGTAAGGAAGTCCTCCTCTTCCTCCCTCTGTTCTGCCTCAAGGGCCCTGTCACGTAGCGTGTGCTCCAACATGTGAATAAGAGGGACAGTCTCATTGATGCATGCACTGTCACTGCTCACCATCCTCGTGGCCTCCTCAAATGGTGACAGGACAGTGCATGCATCCCTGATCAAGGCCCACTGGTGTGGGGGAAAAAAACCTAGCTCCCCTGACACAGTTCTGCTGCCATATTGGCACAGGTACTCATTGATGGCCCGTTGCTACGTGTGCAGCCGCTGCAGGATGGCCAACGTTGAGTTCCATCTGGTGGGCATGTCACAAATTAGGCGGTTCTTGGGCAGTTTGTATTCCCTTTGGAGGTCAGTCAGCCGAGCAGTGGCATTATATGACCTCCGGAAATGCACACAGACTTTCCTGGCCTGCTTCAGGACATCCTGCAATCCCGGGTACCTGCCCAAGAACCGCTGCACCACCAAATTGAGGACATGCGCAAAACAGGGCACGTGGGTGAGTTTTCCCTGTCGCAGGGCAGAGAGGATGTTGGTGCTATTATCGCTGACCACCATTCCAGGCTTCAGCTGGCGTGGCGTCAACCACCTCTCAGCCTGACCCTGCAGAGCTGACAAAACCTCTTCCCCAGTGTGGCTCCCAAGCACATCAGCTCTAGCACCGCATGGCATCTCCTGGCCTGCATTCCTGCGTAGCCCCTCGTACGCCTACGGAGCACGGCTGGTTCGGAGAAAACCTCACCACAGGAAGAGGCCACAGAGGAAGAAGAAGAGGAGGGGGTGGAGGAGAGAGGTGTGTCACAAACAGTAGTAGTGCTTTGGAGGCGTGGTGGCGGAACAACCTCCAAAACTACTGGACCTTGTCCTGCGTCCTTCCCAGCTGCCAGCAGAGTCACCCAATGCGCCGTAAAAGACAGGTAACATCCCTGTCCATGCCTGCTGGACCATGAGTCGGCGGTAAGATGCACCTTACCACTGATCGCCCTGTCCAGCAAGGCAAGGACATTGCCTTCCACATGCCAGTAGAGAGCCAGAATAGCCTTCCGTGAGAAAAAGTGGCGTTTTGGTACTTGCCACTGAGGTACTGCACATTGCACAAACTCACGGAAGGGGGCAGAATCTACCAACTGAAAAGGTAGCAGTTGAAGCACTAGCAATTTCGCTAAGCTAGCATTCAACTGCTGGGCATGTGGATGGCTGGGATTGTACTTCTTTCAGCGCTGCAGCAGCTGGGGCAGGGAAATTTGCCTGGTACTATCAGTAGATTGACCGCTACTACTAGCTTGTGACACACCTATTTCTACACCTTCACTGCAGGCTTCAGAGAGGACTGAGGGTCTACTGGGGTTGGAGGTCCCAGAAGGGCAAGGGGGGGTACGCTGTTGTCTTTGGTGTGGGTCTTTCTGGTGTGCTTGCCAATGAGCTGCATGGCAGGTCGACATATGTCTGGACAAGCATGTGGTACCCAGGCGGTTGATGTTTTGGCCACGCGAGATACGCTTGTGACATAAGTTGCAAATAGCAAAGGTACGATCTTGTGGACATGTTTCAAAAAAGGCCCACACCAAAGAACTTTTGCTGTACCGGTCAGACACAGCAGCGCCATGCACAAGCGCCGTAGATGTGCGCTGTAATGCAGTGGGTGTGACCTTAAGCTGACCCCTGGAGGGCATCCTGCCTCTTTGGAGATGTGCCTGTGCCTCGTCCTCGTCCTCCTCCTCCTCTCTCCTATCAGGCACCCAGGTAGAGTCAGTGACCTCATCATCCCCTCCCTCCTCATCACTGTCAACAACCTGGCAGTATGCTCCAGCTGGGGGAACATCATCACTGAAAAATTTCTGTCCCTCTCGGCCACCCCCTCTCCCTGGGCTCACATCAATGCCTTCCTCTATCAGTGTTCCGTCATCGGAGTCTTCAAAACGCTGCGCATCTTCCTGCAGCATGTACCCCACACTGTGTTGAAACAGTTCGGGGGATTCCTTAGGAGGACATGGTGATACTAGGGAAGTATTGTGTGAAGCCATTGTGCAGAGGGAAGAGGACGCCTTGACAGCTGCTTTGCCAGATAAACTTTGATCAGTCTGTGTGAGAGAGGATGAGGAGGATGAGGACGGCTTGGTCATCCACTCTACTAATTCCTCTGCATGTTGAGGTTCAACACGGCCATCTCCCGAAAAAAAGGACGAGCGGCCACGGCCACGGGCTGAAGAGGATGCACCACATCCACTACCAGCGTTACCTCTAAATGCAGAGCCTGCTTGCCCTCATGACACTCTGCCTCTCTTTGTTCTCCTTCCAGACATATTGAAGTGCTCAGGTGGTATGTAACAGCACAAGCGGAATGACACCAAATGCGCTCAGGTGATATATAACAGCACACGTACAGTGGCACGTACACTGGCACTAACTGCGCTCAGGTGGTATATACCAGCACACGTACAGTGTCACTATCTGCGCTCAGGTGGTATATAGGAGCACACGTACAGTGGCACTAACTGCGCTCAGGTGGTATATAGGAGCACACGTACAGTGGCACTATCTGTGCTCAGGTGGTATATAGCAGCACACGTACAGTGACACTAACTGCGCTCAGGTGGTATATACCAGCACACGTACAGTGGCACTATCTGCGCTCAGGTGGTATATAGGAGCACACGTACTGTGGCACTAACTCCGCTCAGGTGGTATATAGGAGCACACGTACAGTGGCACTATCTGTGCTCAGGTGGTATATAGCAGCACACGTACAGTGGCACTTACTGCGCTCAGGTGGTATATACCAGCACACATACAGTGGCACTATCTGTGCTCAGGTGGTATATAGGAGCACATGTACAGTGGCACTATCTGTGCTCAGGTGGTATATACCAGCACACGTACAGTGGCACTATCTGTGCTCAGGTGGTATATAGCAGCACACGTACAGTGGCACTAACTGCGCTCAGGTGGGATATAGGAGCACACGTACAGTGGCACTATCTGTGCTCAGGTGGTATATAGCAGCACACGTACAGTGGCACTAACTGTGCTCAGGTGGTATATAGGAGCACACGTACAGTGGCACTATCTGTGCTCAGGTGGTATATAGCAGCACACGTACAGTGGCACTAACTGCGCTCAGGTGGTATATACCAGCACACGTACAGTGGCACTATCTGTGCTCAGGTGGTATATAGGAGCACACGTACTGTGGCACTAACTCCGCTCAGGTGGTATATAGGAGCACACGTACAGTGGCACTATCTGTGCTCAGGTGGTATATAGCAGCACACGTACAGTGGCACTAACTGCGCTCAGGTGGTATATACCAGCACACGTACAGTGGCACTACCTGTGCTCAGGTGGTATATAGGAGCACACGTACAGTGGCACTATCTGTGCTCAGGTGGTATATACCAGCACACGTACAGTGGCACTATCTGTGCTCAGGTGGTATATACCAGCACACGTACAGTGGCACTATCTGTGCTCAGGTGGTATATAGCAGCACACGTACAGTGGCACTAACTGCGCTCAGGTGGTATATAGGAGCACATGTACAGTGGCACCATCTGTGCTCAGGTGGTATATACCAGCACACGTACAGTGGTACTAACTGCGCTCAGGTGGTATATAGGAGCACACGTACAGTGGCACTATCTGTGCTCAGGTGGTATATAGCAGCACACGTACAGTGGCACTAACTGCGCTCAGGTGGGATATAGGAGCACACGTACAGTGGCACTATCTGTGCTCAGGTGGTATATAGCAGCACACGTACAGTGGCACTAACTGTGCTCAGGTGGTATATAGGAGCACACGTACAGTGGCACTATCTGTGCTCAGGTGGTATATAGCAGCACACGTACAGTGGCACTAACTGCGCTCAGGTGGTATATACCAGCACACGTACAGTGGCACTATCTGCGCTCAGGTGGTATATAGGAGCACACGTACAGTGGCACTAACTCTGCTCAGGTGGTATATAGGAGCACACATACAGTGGCACTATCTGTGCTCAGGTGGTATATAGCAGCACACGTACAGTGGCACTAACTGCGCTCAGGTGATATATACCAGCACACATACAGTGGCACTATCTGTGCTCAGGTGGTATATACCAGCACACGTACAGTGGCACTATCTGTGCTCAGGTGGTATATAGCAGCACAGGTACAGTGGCACTAACTGCACTCAGGTGGTATATACCAGCACACATACAGTGGCACTATCTGTGCTCAGGTGGTATATAGGAGCACACGTACAGTGGCACTATCTGTGCTCAGGTGGTATATACCAGCACACGTACAGTGGCACTATCTCTGCTCAGGTGGTATATACCAGCACACGTACAGTGGCACTATCTGTGCTCAGGTGGTATATAGCAGCACACGTACAGTGGCACTAACTGCGCTCAGGTGGTATATAGGAGCACACGTACAGTGGCACTAACTCCGCTCAGGTGGTATATAGGAGCACACGTACAGTGGCACTATCTGTGCTCAGGTGGTATATAGCAGCACACGTACAGTGGCACTAACTGCGCTCAGGTGGTATATACCAGCACACATACAGTGGCACTATCTGTGCTCAGGTGGTATATAGGAGCACACGTACAGTGGCACTATCTGTGCTCAGGTGGTATATACCAGCACACGTACAGTGGCACTATCTGTGCTCAGGTGGTATATACCAGCACATGTACAGTGGCACTATCTGTGCTCAGGTGGTATATAGGAGCACACGTACAGTGGCACTAACTGCGCTCAGGTGGTATATAGGAGCACACGTACAGTGGCACTATCTGTGCTCAGGTGGTATTTACCAGCACACGTACAGTGGCACTAACTGCGCTCAGGTGGTATATAGGAGCACACGTACAGTGGCACTATCTGTGCTCAGGTGGTATATAGCAGCACACGTACAGTGGCACTAACTGCGCTCAGGTGGTATATAGGAGCACACGTACAGTGGCACTATCTGTGCTCAGGTGGTATATAGCAGCACACGTACAGTGGCACTAACTGCGCTCAGGTGGTATATAGGAGCACACCTACAGTGGCACTATCTGTGCTCAGGTGGAATATAGCAGCATACATACAGTGGCACTAACTGCGCTCAGGTGGTATATACCAGCACACGTACAGTGGCACTATCTGCACTCAGGTGGTATATAGGAGCACACGTACAGTGGCACTAACTGCGCTCAGGTGGTATATAGGAGCACACGTACAGTGGCACTGTCTGTGCTTAGGTGGTATATAGCAGCACACGTACAGTGGCACTAACTGCGCTCAGGTGGTATATACCAGCACACGTACAGTGGCACTAACTGTGCTCAGGTGGTATGTAGGAGCACACGTACAGTGGCACTATCTGTGCTCAGGTGGTATATAGCAGCACACGTACAGTGGCACTAACTGCGCTCAGGTGGTATATACCAGCACACGTACAGTGGCACTATCTGCGCTCAGGTGGTATATAGGAGCACACGTACAGTGGCACTAACTCCGCTCAGGTGGTATATAGGAGCACACATACGGTGGCACTATCTGTGCTCAGGTGGTATATAGCAGCACACGTACAGTGGCACTAACTGCGCTCAGGTGGTATATACCAGCACACGTACAGTGGCACTATCTGTGCTCAGGTGGTATATACCAGCACACGTACAGTGGCACTAACTGTGCTCAGGTGGTATATAGGAGCACACGTACAGTGGCACTATCTGTGCTCAGGTGGTATATAGCAGCACACGTACAGTGGCACTAACTGCGCTCAGGTGGTATATACCAGCACACGTACAGTGGCACTATCTGCGCTCAGGTGGTATATAGGAGCACACGTACAGTGGCACTAACTCCGCTCAGGTGGTATATAGGAGCACACATACGGTGGAACTATCTGTGCTCAGGTGGTATATAGGAGCACACGTACAGTGGCACTATCTGTGCTCAGGTGGTATATACCAGCACATGTACAGTGGCACTATCTGTGCTCAGGTGGTATATACCAGCACACGTACAGTGGCACTATCTGTGCTCAGGTGGTATATAGCAGCACACGTACAGTGGCACTAACTGCGCTCAGGTGGTATATAGGAGCACACGTACAGTGGCACTATCTGTGCTCAGGTGGTATATATCAGCACACGTACAGTGGCACTAACTGTGCTCAGGTGGTATATAGCAGCACACGTACAGTGGCACTAACTGTGCTCAGGTGGTATATAGGAGCACACGTACAGTGGCACTATCTGTGCTCAGGTGGTATATAGCAGCACACGTACAGTGGCACTAACTGCGCTCAGGTGGTATATACCAGCACACGTACAGTGGCACTATCTGCGCTCAGGTGGTATATAGGAGCACACGTACAGTGGCACTAACTCCGCTCAGGTGGTATATAGGAGCACACGTACAGTGGCACTAACTGCGCTCAGGTGGTATATAGGAGCACACGTACAGTGGCACTAACTGTGCTCAGGTGGTATATAGGAGCACACGTACAGTGGCACTATCTGTGCTCAGGTGGTATATAGCAGCACACGTACAGTGGCACTAACTGCGCTCAGGTGGTATATACCAGCACACGTACAGTGGCACTATCTGCGCTCAGGTGGTATATAGGAGCACACGTACAGTGGCACTAACTCCGCTCAGGTGGTATATAGGAGCACACATACGGTGGCACTATCTGTGCTTAGGTGGTATATAGCAGCACACGTACAGTGGCACTAACTGCGCTCAGGTGGTATATACCAGCACACATACAGTGGCACTATCTGTGCTCAGGTGGTATATAGGAGCACAAGTACAGTGGCACTATCTGTGCTCAGGTGGTATATACCAGCACACGTACAGTGGCACTATCTGTGCTCAGGTGGTATATACCAGCACACGTACAGTGGCACTATCTGTGCTCAGGTGGTATATAGCAGCACACGTACAGTGGCACTAACTGCACTCAGGTGGTATATAGGAGCACACGTACAGTTGCACTATCTGTGCTCAGGTGATATATAGCAGCTCACGTACAGTGGCACTAACTGCGCTCAGGTGGTATATACCAGCACACGTTGTGGTGGAAATTTGAAGATGTATTTATTATGTATTGTCATAATTGGCACCCAGTATCGGCACTTCCGCAACCCGCTCTAAATAGAGCTGACTGTGGAAGTCCTGAGTCTGGTTGACTCTCGTCTGGTAGTAGAAAATGTCTTGAGGTTGGAGTGTGATGGTTGCGGCATGGGCGTATGTCCACCAGCGAGGGGCCCCTCTGTGCCTTTAGCACAGACAATCGTTGAGGGGGATGCGTTCATTTCGCACGCACACTAGTGGCTATTGTAAGCTGGGGATAGGTAGCGGGTACAAAAGCTCCCTGGGATGAGCAGGCACAGATACCAAAGTCCATAGGATAAGTGAACAACAGTGGGATGTTTATTGGTGCTATACAAAGTCTATTTACAGGTGCTGTACAGTGTGCAGGAAACAAAACAAACAAAAATAGTTTAAACAAACACCTAGCCGTGTCTCGGCTCTAACTACACGATATGTAGGCCCTAACTACTAAGCTAAACAAGCCTACCGCTTGTTAGCTCAAAACACAAACTTCTCACCAGTCTTAACAACTTCCTTGCTCCTACAGATCCACACTATCTGTTTCCCAGGACAGAGCAATGGCTGTTAGCTCAGGTGAGCTTAAATTTGCCTGGGGGGAGAGGGCCAACACCTAACCTGGATCAGGGATCAGAGATCCCTGAACGTGTAAGAGAGGAGCCTGGGAGAGGTATAAACCCCGAACTGGACTTTCCCAGTGGCACTATCTGTGCTTAGGTGGTATATAGCAGCACACGTACAGTGGCACTAACTGCGCTCAGGTGGTATATACCAGCACACGTACAGGGGCACTATCTGTGCTCAGGTGGTATATAGGAGCACACGTACAGTGCCACTATCTGTGCTCAGGTGGTATATACCAGCACACGTACAGTGGCACTATCTGTGCTCAGGTGGTATATACCAGCACACGTACAGTGGCACTATCTGTGCTCAGGTGGTATATAGCAGCACACGTACAGTGGCACTAACTGCGCTCAGGTGGTATATAGGAGCACACGTACAGTGGCACTATCTGTGCTCAGGTGGTATATAGCAGCACACGTACAGTGGCACTAACTGTGCTCAGGTGGTATATAGCAGCACACGTTCAGTGGCACTAACTGTGCTCAGGTGGTATATAGGAGCACACGTACAGTGGCACTATCTGTGCTCAGGTGGTATATAGCAGCACACGTACAGTGGCACTAACTGCGCTCAGGTGGTATATACCAGCACACGTACAGTGGCACTATCTGCGCTCAGGTGGTATATAGGAGCACACGTACAGTGGCACTAACTCCGCTCAGGTGGTATATAGGAGCACACATACGGTGGCACTATCTGTGCTCAGGTGGTATATAGCAGCACACGTACAGTGGCACTAACTGCGCTCAGGTGGTATATACCAGCACACATACAGTGGCACTATCTGTGCTCAGGTGGTATATAGGAGCACACGTACAGTGGCACTATCTGCACTCAGGTGGTATATAGGAGCACACGTACAGTGGCACTGTGACGGTCGTCGAACATATCTCCGCCATCCATTCCCTTCTTCTTTCATAAAAGAAATCACCCAATATTCCCCGACTAGGAATATCCCTGGAATCGCTGAATAATCCACACATGAGCCATGGCTTAATGCTGAATGTAACAGGACACACTTTATTGCAAGTACACAGCACACTTTATACAGGATTTGGAACATCCCGCCCCCAACAACCGCTTTTTTATTGGTCCATTGTAAAGTATGCAGTCTTCAATCTGGTCCTCTTAAACCATGCAAATGAGGACTTGAAAATGTCTCAGCAGAGATTGGTCCCAAAGCTTGAATAGCCTGAATATGTGTGTT
The DNA here is from genome assembly GCA_029574335.1 of Rana kukunoris. Lineage (NCBI taxonomy): Eukaryota > Metazoa > Chordata > Amphibia > Anura > Ranidae > Rana > Rana kukunoris. Next base: position 38,574,973 of record CM056052.1, read on the forward strand.
CAGACAAAAGCTCCAGGGGGTCAATCAATGTACACAATAGCCAGCCACAGAACAATAGAACTGTCTGGAGACCAGAGACAGGGCAGAAGTCATTTACACCTGATAATAGAAAGGCTTTAAACAGAGTTATCACACAATGGACAATAAGTATCACTTATGAGTCTGTTGACCTGGCTGGGGTTCAGAATCAAATCTGTAATACATGAATTAGTATTTCAGTATTTCATGGTCCATGACATTACTCCCCCTGGGAAATAGTTCAACATCCGCAGTGGGACCCAAACGGGTCACTCGAGGATGTTGGGCAAGTAGTCTTAAGGTTCCAGGACTGTCTGCCAGGATAACCCATCCGTCTTCCTGGTTTGAGGCCCTGGCCCATACTCGGACGGCAAGAGGCTCGCATTCAGTCCTCTCCAAAAGCCCCTGTCCCGGCTAGGCCTGTCACACATCTCCCCTTTTGGCAGGGGACTAACCCAGTAGGAGACACCAGATGGGTTGTCTCTGAATTCAGTCAGTAGTTCCAGTCCCCCAATGCCGGTATCCATACAGTACCCCAAATCACTTGCTCCAAACCGAGCATTACTCACCCCGCCATCCTCTGCCTCTCTCAGGGAACACGTCTGCCGCTGGGGAGAGGCCTGGACTGGCCCTTCTCCCTGGAGTCCTTTCAGCTGCTGGAGAGATGACAGGGTGGCTGGGCTCAGTCCATCATGCTGTCGGGGGTCTGGGCCAACTGGCCACCATTTATGGGGTATACCAGTGGAGACTGAAGTCCCATCCACTGATGTGAGGTGAAAATCCCCCAGTGCTTGCAAAGCAAAGCCGACATCCTCCTGTTTCAGTCCTGTACCATTTTCTGGGGTTGTGCCAGTAGAGACTGAAGTCCCATCCACTACCACAGGAACCCCCTCTTCTGTTAGGTGAAAGCAGAGGCCCGGGGCACTCTGCTCTGTTGCCAGCTCTTCCGCTGGGTTGCTGTGAGTGGAGACCACAGTCCCATCCACTGATATCCACTCAAGCTGTAGTGGGGTGCAGCCGCCAGTAGCATCCTGTCCTGCTGCCAGTGGTTCAGCTGGGAGTAAGAGCTTTACCACCTCAGCTGGTTGCTGGGGAGGGGGGCCAACCGCCCCGGCTCCCTGGAACTCCACAGTTGGTCCCGGTGCTGGGCAGAGATGGCTGGCACTCTGCCCTGTTGCCAGCACTTCTGCTGGGGGTGCATAATCCAGAACATCCTCTGAACAGTCCATGCATTCTGTAATCTGTGGCTGGGGAGTGATCGCCATCTTCTCACCCTGAGCCTCCGAAACTGCCACAGGGGTGGGGCAGAGGTCTTGAACCCTCTGTCCGGTGACCAGCGCTTCAGCTGGGGAAGTTCCTTGTAACTCCACAAATACTGCTCTTGGTGCTGGGCAGAGCACAGTGAAGTTTGGCCCTGATACCAGCTCTTCTGCTGGAGGCCCATCAGGTTGTTTGTCCTCAGCAGAAAAATCTATTAAATCCCCTGTCTCTGGTGTCTGGGGATAGAGGTTCACCATCTCCTGTCCATGGAACCCAGAAGATGCTATAGGTACTGAGCAGAGATTAGCAGAGCTTGGCCCTGCGGTCAGAACTTCAGCTTTGGGAATGGCAATCTCCAGATATTCCACTGCCGATTCACTGGCATACTGCTGGACAGGCACATTCCTCCCTTCAAGATCATCCCATGCAGAAACAGGATCATCAAGGTCAGTTGGCACTTGCTGCATCCGCCATAAGACCTCCGCATCCATAGCTGCAGGGGCAGGTTGGAAGAGCACACTGTTACCCTGCCCCATGGACGATTCTTCAGCCAGGATTTCCGCATTGTCCACTGGTATTTTCTGATAGTCCCAGGCAAAGGGAGCCCGGTCCTGGCGCTGAGCAGAGTCTAGCAGCTGTTTGTAGGCGATCTCAAGGTCCCATTCCCGAGCAGCCAGAAATTCCAAATCTTCCTGTAGCCAGTGCGCTTCCGAGATATTCAATTTTTTCTCTCTGTGCTCCATTATGTCCTCCAAGCGCCACTCCCGATCATCCCCAAAGTCGGGATCACTGGACATCCTCCAATACAACAATCCCAGGTCATCATAGTCATAGCCTTCTGTGGGGCTGTCATCCGCTGACCACGGGCACTCTTGGGCTACATACCAACGGAGGGCTCTGTAGCTCTCATCCAGCTGCATCTCTTCCCGGATCAGCCTGTTTAATTCCGCTATCCACTCCTGCTTCGGTTGTTCCCCCAACAACGGCAGTCGTACGTCATACTGCGGCCAGTACCTTGCATAGATGTAGGGCAGGACTTCTCCTTGGTGTTGCTGCTCGAGAGCTAGCGCTTCCTTCCAGAGTTGGCACCGAATCAAATCCGCCCATCCCAGCAGGACCTCCTCTGATTCTGGTCCTGTGTGCTGTATCCGCATCTCTTGTAACCTTCTTCTTAATTCCTCTTCCATGGTTACTGGTATCTGTACCTCTCCTGGTCTTTCATTTGGTGCTGCTTCTTTAGGCGTTGTCACCGATCGTCGTATTTCTGCAATTCTCAGCTCATGTTGCCGCTCTCATTCTTTCTCATCAAAAGCTTCAAAAGCGCTAAACGGAATCTTCCTTGTGTCTGCTGTGCTGTACTCACTGTTTGGAGAATGTGCGGCTGCTTGTTGGACTGCTGCCAGTTTTAACTGTAGCTCTGCGTCTCTTATTTGTTTAGCCTCCTCCGCTAACAGGGTCATCACTTTCAGCACCACATCCGCCGTTGGGTTCGGACCGAATCATGCTAATTTCTCTCTTATTAGCTTGTTGGCTGGTGATTCCTCATCCTGAATCACTGGTGTCTCCATCTCTTGTACTGCTGGCCTTGCTGCAACCGAGTTCTCCTGGTCTAGCTTTATTAATTCTGCTATGATGACACGCTCGGTTTTGTTGCTAGCAATCCTTCCACGAACTTCCATTTGTTCTTTCAGTGTATTTCTTTTAAGCCGGGTGTACCAGTCTTCCATTCACTGTTCCCAGTGTCTGCTTGGAATCCTGGTGTAAAGGAAAGTAGAAGGGAAAATCCCGCTGCTGCCAACCAATTGACGGTCGTCGAACATATCTCCGCCATCCATTCCCTTCTTCTTTCATAAAAGAAATCACCCAATATTCCCCGACTAGGAATATCCCTGGAATCGCTGAATAATCCACACATGAGCCATGGCTTAATGCTGAATGTAACAGGACACACTTTATTGCAACTACACAGCACACTTTATACAGGATTTGGAACATCCCGCCCCCCAACAACCGCTTTCTTATTGGTCTATTGTAAAGTATGCAGTCTTCAATCTGGTCCTCTTAAACCATGCAAATGAGGACTTGAAAATGTCTCAGCAGAGATTGGTCCCAAAGCTTGAATAGCCTGAATATGTGTGTTCAGACAAAAGCTCCAGGGGGTCAATCAATGTACACAATAGCCAGCCACAGAACAATAGAACTGTCTGGAGACCAGAGACATGGCAGAAGTCATTTACACCTGATAATAGAAAGGCTTTAAACAGAGTTATCACACAATGGACAATAAGTATCACTTATGAGTCGGTTGACCTGGCTGGGGTTCAGAATCAAATCTGTAATACATGAATTAGGATTTCAGTATTTCATGGTCCATGACAGGCACTAACTGTGCTCAGGTGGTATATAGGAGCACACGTACAGTGGCACTATCTGTGCTCAGGTGGTATATAGCAGCACACGTACTGTGGCACTAACTGCGCTCAGGTGGTATATACCAGCACACGTACAGTGGCACTATCTGTGCTCAGGTGGTATATAGCAGCACACGTACAGTGGCACTAACTGCGCTCAGGTGGTATATAGGAGCACACGTACAGTGGCACTATCTGTGCTCAGGTGGTATATAGCAGCACACATACAGTGGCACTAACTGCGCTCAGGTGGTATATACCAGCACACGTACAGTGGCACTATCTGTGCTCAGGTGGTATATAGGAGCACACGTACAGTGGCACTATCTGTGCTCAGGTGGTATATACCAGCACACGTACAGTGGCACTATCTGTGCTCAGGTGGTATATAGCAGCACACGTACAGTGGCACTAACTGCACTCAGGTGGTATATAGGAGCACACGTACAGTTGCACTATCTGTGCTCAGGTGATATATAGCAGCTCACGTACAGTGGCACTAACTGCGCTCAGGTGGTATATACCAGCACACGTTGTGGTGGAAATTTGAAGATGTATTTATTATGTATTGTCATAATTGGCACCCAGTATCGGCACTTCCGCAACCCGCTCTAAATAGAGCTGACTGTGGAAGTCCTGAGTCTGGTTGACTCTCGTCTGGTAGTAGAAAATGTCTTGAGGTTGGAGTGTGATGGTTGCGGCATGGGCGTTTGTCCACCAGCGAGGGGCCCCTCTGTGCCTTTAGCACAGACAATCGTTAAGGAGGATGCGTTCATTTCGCAAGCACACTAGTGGCTATTGTAAGCTGGGGATAGGTAGCGGGTACAAAAGCTCCCTGGGATGAGCAGGCACAGATACCAAAGTCCATAGGATAAGTGAACAACAGTGGGATGTTTATTGGTGCTATACAAAGTCTATTTACAGGTGCTGTACAGTGTGCAGGAAACAAAACAAACAAAAATAGTTTAAACAAACACCTAGCCGTGTCTCGGCTCTAACTACACGATATGTAGGCCCTAACTACTAAGCTAAACAAGCCTACCGCTTGTTAGCTCAAAACACAAACTTCTCACCAGTCTTAACAACTTCCTTGCTCCTACAGATCCACACTATCTGTTTCCCAGGACAGAGCAATGGCTGTTAGCTCAGGTGAGCTTAAATTTGCCTGGGGGGAGAGGGCCAACACCTGACCTGGATCAGGGATCAGAGATCCCTGAACGTGTAAGAGAGAAGCCTGGGAGAGGTATAAACCCCGAACTGGACTTTCCCAGGCTCTCTCTGGGACGCTCTGCTACACACTCTCCCCTCTTGTTTCAACCCCAGGGTTGGAACACCTGTAGCCCAACAGGAGTGAACACGGGACAGGGCATCTACATTCCCCATCTCAACACCTGGCCTGTGTTTTACCGAAAAGGAATAATCCTGGAGGGCCAAAAAACACCGGTTCACCCGCCTATTAGTCTCCTTCTTTTGGGCCATCCATTTCAGGGGAGCATGGTCAGTTATTAACTCAAACTGGCACCCTAACAGGTAGTACCTGAGCGCGTCCACGGCCCACTTTATGGCTAAACATTCCTTTTCAATGACTGCATATTTTTTCTCATGATCATTGAGCTTTCTGCTTAGGTAGACCACAGGGTGTTCTTCCCCATTGTATACCTGTGATAGTACTGCCCCGATACCTACATCATAGGCATCTGTCTGAACCAAAAAATCTTTGGAGAAATCGGGGGAGTATAGCACTGGCTGTGCACAAAGAGCCTTCTTCAGGACTTGAAAAGATTCTTCTGCTACTGGGGACCATTTTATCATTACGGAGTCTTTCCCTTTCGTCAGGTCTGTCAGTGGGGCAGCTATAGTGGCACAATTTGGAATAAACCTTCTATAATATCCCGCAATGCCAAGAAAGGCCCTGACCTGCTTCTTGTTTGCAGGACGTGGCCACTCCTGGATGGCTTCTATTTTATTCACTTGGGGTTTAATAACTCCACGGCCAATAGTGTAGCCCAAATACTTGGCTTCCTCCAAACCAATGGCACATTTTTTGGGATTTGCCGTAAAACCTTCCTTGAAGAGGGAATCAAGGACAGCTTGGACACGGGGCAAGTGAGACTCCCAGTCAGTGCTAATGGTCTTAGGGTCCTGTCCATGGCCCTCTGAAAGGTTTCAGGGGCATTTTGCAACCCAAAAGGCATTTTCTTATACTGGAATGATCCCTCCGGGGTCACAAACGCAGTCTTTTCTTTGGCACTATTAGTCAGGGGTATTTGCCAATATCCTTTGGTCAAGTCCAAAGTGGTCAGATAACGGGCCTTGCCAAGTCGGTCTATAAGTTCATCTACCCTGGGCATCGGGTACGTGTCAAACTTTGTTACTGCATTGAGCTTTCTGAAGTCGTTACAAAACCTCCAAGTGCCATCCGGTTTTGGGACCAACACGATGGGGCTAGACCAGTCACTATTGGATTCCTCAATGACATCTAGTTCCAACATCCTTCTAACTTCATCACTGATGTCCTTTCTCCTCGCTTCAGGAATTCGGTACGGTTTGAGCTTGACACGGACCCCAGGTTCAGTAACAATATCATGCTGAACCGCTGAAGTCGTGCCAGGCAACTCTGAAAATTTCTCTCTATTCCTTATTAGGAACTCTCTAGCTTCCTGTTTTTGGGAATATGACAGGGTGTCTGGAATCGTGACCTCAGGGATCAGAGGTGATTCAGTACCCTTAGGCGTTACCGGTAGGGACCTCGCAGTTAACTCCAATCTATCCTTCCAGGGCTTTAACAGGTTCACGTGGTAAATCTGTTCGGGCTTCCTTTTACCTGGTTGATACACCTTGTAATTGACTTCCCCAACTCTTTCAATTACTCCAAAGGGGCCCTGCCACTTAGCCAGGAACTTGCTCTCAACAGTGGGAACTAAAACAAGGACCCTGTCACCCGGTGAAAAAACACGGAGTTGGGCCCCCCGGTTGTATATTCTCTGTTGAGCTGCTTGAGCCTGTAGTAAATGTTCTTTCACCACTGGTATTACGGCTGCAATCCTGTCCTGCATTTGAGCAATATGCTCAATTACACTTTTGTGGGGTGTCTGTTTCCCCTCCCAAGTTTCCTTGGCTATGTCCAAGAGTCCCCGAGGGTGTCTCCCATAAAGCAACTCAAATAGAGAGTACCCTGTAGAGGACTGGGGAACCTCCCTGATAGCAAACATCAGGTACGGTATCAGGAAGTCCCAGTCTTTCCCATCGTTGTCAACAACCTTTTTTAACATGCCCTTTAACGTCTTATTGAAACGTTCCACCAAGCCATCCGTTTGCAGATGATACACAGAGGTTCGCAACTGCGTCACCTTAAATAACTTGCACAGCTCCCTAGATATCCGTGACATAAATGGGGTACCCTGGTCTGTAAGGATTTCTTTCAGGGATGCCCACCCGACTGAACACCATAAACAGCTCTTTGGCAATATTTTTAGCAGATGCGGCGCGTAAGGGAATGGCCTCAGGGTAACGGGTAGCGTAATACATAATCACGAGGATATGCTGATGACCACGGGCGGATTTGGGGAGGGGACCCACAAGGTCCATGGCAATCCTCTTGAAGGGCACTTCAATAATGGGCAAGGGCACCAAAGGACTTCGGAAGTGGGGCTGGGGGGCTGACATCTGACACACAGGACAGGATTGACAATAATTCTCAATATTTTTCTGTATCCCAGGCCAGTAAAACCTGCGCAACACTCTTTCAGTGGTTTTCTCAACCCCTAAATGGCCTTCTAGCAAGTGCCCATGGGCAAGTTCCAACACCACCCTTCTGTAAGGCTTGGGGACCACCAACTGTTCAGTAACTTCATCATTCTTTTTACATACACGATACAGTAAATCATCATTGCTGCTGAAATAAGGAAAACGGCCTATCCCCTGGTTCAACAGGTACACCATTAATCACCATTACATTTTCCCAGGCCCTGGCAAGGGTAGGGTCTTTTCTCTGCTCAGTACCAAAATTTTCCTTGTGCACATTAAGGTCAGTAAACTCCAACATAGGCTCCGAGTCGGCAGACGGCTGTCCGGCTCTACTGGTTGTGGGGACTTCCTCAGGCTCCTCCAGCTCCCCTGCCATAACCGAGAAAGGAAAACTCGGAGAGCCCTGAGATGAGTCCCCTGAACCCACAATATCGGAAGTAGCCAGGAGCTCTGGCTCTGCGACTGAGTCAGGTACTGCGACCGGGTCGGGACGATCCCACAGTTCCCAAAACTTAGGGAAGTCCCTACCAATGATGGCCTCGTGCACCAAGTGGGGCACAAGTCCGACCGCATGGAACACCGTACCTAAGCCAGTTTTAAACTGAACTGTGGCTATAGGATACTCCCGGGTATCCCCATGTACACAGATCACAGCAACTTTTTTAGCATGAAAATTCACAGTTTCAACCATCTCAGCTGTAACCAAAGTAACCAGACTTCCAGAGTCCAGTAAGGCCGTAATAGGCTTATCATTAACCGTCATGTGACACATGTGTTTCCCCACATTTGGCGCTGCAGCGCATGAAACAGCAGCAAACATAGACTGCCTTCTAATAGACAGATCACACTGCATTGGTTCATCAGTCAATGGACAGTTTGCTGCAACATGTCCCAGCTCTTGGCAACGAAAACACCTGATGTTTCCCCAAGTTGGTTTGCTGACAGGCAGTGGTTTCCTTTGCTTGGGACGCCAAACTTCAGTCCTGGCACCAAAAATCCTCCCCCCTATTTCCTTGCCATGCTTACCACCCACTTCCCCTGGAACAGTCTTACCGGTTGCCTGGGGAGACCGTGGCTTTGGGTGGAAAGTCTGTGCGGTTGTTGGGGTGGTGACCAGGTTCTCTGCAGCAAAGTAACTTTCGACGAGTTCCACCAGGTTATCTGCCGACTTGGGGTCCCCTTGACTCACCCACTTCTGCAGGGGAATTGGGAGTGACCTCAGGAATTGGTCCATGACCACACGCTCCACTATTTGTGGCGCAGACAGGGACTCAGGCTGTAGCCATTTTCGCACCAGGTGGATTAGGTCGAACATCTGCGATCTTGGGGGCCTCTCGATTTGGAAGAACCAGCTGTGGACCCGTTGGGCCCGAACGGCCAAGGTGACGCCGAGTCGCTCCAGAATTTCCTGCTTGACCTTTTCATAGTCTTCTGCTTCTGCTGACTCCAGATCATAGTAGGCCTTCTGCGATTCACCAGAAAGTAAGGGGGCAATCAGTCCTGCCCACTTGGTTTTAGGCCAACATTCCCTCTCAGCGGTCCGTTCAAATGTTAACAGGAAGGCCTCTGGATCATCATCCGTAGTCATTTTAGACAGAAAGCGAGCCACATGGATGGCTGAAGGCTTGTCTCCCATATCCTTAATTTCCGCAGGTGCCCACTGTGCTAGCGTCTCTGCAACCTTAGTCAGGGTTTTCCTATCCACTTCTGCAGCAGTGGCAAGCTGTTCAAACAGCCTCTGCGATTGCTCCTGTACAGCACTAATCTGCCTCTGCGATTGCTCCTGTGCAGCACCAATCTGTTTGTACAGCGCCTTGGTTTGCTCCTGTGCGATAGCATTGGCTTGCTGCAATGCAGCGTTAGTTTGCTGTTGTGCAGCATTGGATAACATAATTTGTTTGAGGATTTCCTCCATGTTGTCACTTTAGGTACTGGCCTTTTAAAATAGTAACTTACTACTGCTGCCCACATTCTCCACCATATGTAAGCTGGGGATAGGTAGCGGGTACAAAAGCTCCCTGGGATGAGCAGGCACAGATACCAAAGTCCATAGGATAAGTGAACAACAGTGGGATGTTTATTGGTTCTATACAAAGTCTATTTACAGGTGCTGTACAGTGTGCAGGAAACAAAACAAACAAAAATAGTTTAAACAAACACCTAGCCGTGTCTCGGCTCTAACTACACGATATGTAGGCCCTAACTACTAAGCTAAACAAGCCTACCGCTTGTTAGCTCAAAACACAAACTTCTCACCAGTCTTTTAACAACTTCCTTGCTCCTACAGATCCACACTATCTGTTTCCCAGGACAGAGCAATGGCTGTTAGCTCAGGTGAGCTTAAATTTGCCTGGGGGGAGAGGGCCAACACCTGACCTGGATCAGGGATCAGAGATCCCTGAACGTGTAAGAGAGGAGCCTGGGAGAAGTATAAACCCCGAACTGGACTTTCCCAGGCTCTCTCTGGGACGCTCTGCTACACTATAGACAGATGTACGCTCTTATCTGGGTCATGTCTGATCAGCAGGATTTGGGGTTCGTAGCGTGCGTCTGTAAATAGCCTCCATTCCACCTTAATAAGGGTATAATCTTTATATGCGTTATTCTATGGAATGGCTCAGATTAAGGGTTCTATCAGCATATAGTATGAGGGCTTGTGAGCGCTTCTGGGGTCAGGGGGGGCACATGCACACCCTGACCGGACACGACCATAAGACTTTAGCCAGCATTGTATGTACTTCTATTCATTGTATTGTATTCTATTCTATTCATGTATTCAATGGCACTTCTTGTCGGAGGGAATGTTTTGAAATGTGCTTGTTGTGTATAGAAGACATCTGGTGATGACGACTCCCATGGGGGGAGGCGACTTACTGGTGATGACTTCCTGTTTTGTGTAAATAAAGCAGCCATGCTCAGCCCTGGAGTGGGACATTGATGGCAATTATGGTAACTTGAGAACAGGCTTGTATGGTGTCTGTTACTGGATGAATGGCAGGGAATATATGGTGAGTAAATCTTTTAGCTTAAACATGGCATTATCTCATATAAGATGGAGTATGTGCTTAGAGCACATGGCAAGATGGCGGTGTGCTTTGCACACCCCCAGATTGCCACCAGGGCTGGACTGGGACAAAAATTTGGCCCTGGACTTCATCCAGACTGGCCCACTTTGACATTTCTCTCCTATGGCGGCCGGACAACTCCTGCACCCCCCCCCCCCCAGACAACCCAAGCCCCCACTCCCACTTTACTAGCCACTAGCCGTTCTACTTTATTAGAATAGAACGACTGGTACTGGTACTCTTATAAAGCAGTACCACTGGGGAAGCTAGACATTATTTCACCCAGGGCACGGAATATGTTCGGTACTCCCCCTTATGGGACAAGATTAGGCAGAAGTGAGAAACTCCATAGCTGTTGAGTCAGCTGTCTGTCCCCTCCCCCATGCCCCTCTGTTGTCCCCCCTGCTCCTCTGGTCCTCCCCTGCTTCTTTGTTCCCCCAGATGAGCGCTGCGGGGAGGGAGAGACGGAGGAGCGGAGGGGGGCGGTGGTCCGCTGTCTCTGAAGCCGGCCCACTGAGCCATCGGCCCACCGGGAAACTCCCTTTAGTCCCAATGGCCAGTCCATCCCTGATTGCCACTACAGATGGCGACCAACGGTGGGACTATTCATGTTTTTTCCCTATGGCATCAGATGGGGGAGTTGGGGTACAGTCTGATGCATTGGGAAAAACATGCTTTAAAAGAAACTAATTTGCCATCTTTTTGAAATAATGCTTGAAGTTTGATTGAGTAAGATTGTGTGTGCACATGTGAAATCCTGATTGTATGCCTGTTGTGTGATAGATGTATGAGTTGTGTATGACTGTGTGATTCTGTGAGTGACCGTGTGTGTGATTGCGTGCGTCTGTGAAATCGATTGTGTGTGTGTGTGTGATGCTGAGTGTATGTGACCGTGTATGTGACCGTGTGTGTCATTGTGTGCGTTTGTGAAATCGAGTGGATTTGATCATGTCTGTATGTGTGATTTTAAATCGTGTGTATGCTTGAACAGATTGAAGTTATGTGGTTTACAGTGAAGCTGTTTGAAAAAGCTATTATGTAATACGGCAGCATTTTGCCACATCTTTGGTGGGGGAAGGGCAATTTGTTTGTTTGTAACAGTTTGTAAGTAAGTGATTGAATTGTTTGTTTGACCAGATTGAAACTGCTTGGAAAAGTTTCCTTTTGTGTACAGTTTGTACAGCCAGGCATGGCTTTTAAGATGGCTTCTCTGGCCATGCGGCTTGGGGGAAGGGCGAACAGTGTTTTGATTTCTGTGTCAACTGACTTTGGAACTTTCAGAACATAGTTAGATATACAATTTTTATGATGTATATGGAAACTGTATATTGTAGATTCCCCAGTATAGGTGGGATTATTCAGCCTGCGATATGTGCGGCTGAATCTTTTTGAATTTTGTGCATGAGTGTGGCTGAACTGATTGAATTGTTTGGCTGATGAAGGAAACATGTGCTTTGGTGGGGAGGGGCAACTAGTGTTGGATCTGTGTTTCTTGAGTGTACAATTTTTAGAGCAAAGTCATGTGTAATATGTTCATGATCTTTGTGAGGAATAGAAATTGATAAATTGTGATTTTTACCTTTGTATGGAACCAAGACACCCATGAGAAAAGTGTTTTGAGTAAGTTGAAATTTCCTGGCGCATTTTTAAAGCGGAGCTCCACCCAGGAAAACAACATTTTGCCATGTTGTTTAAATTTTTTTTTTTTTTAAAACCTGAAAAAAAAATACTCACCCGAAATAGCTGTTGCTATGCGGAAGTCCGTAATCTGCCTCTTCCACTCCGCGGTTTGATTTCTTCTTGTCCTTCTCCTTGTGAATGGGGCGCGCTGCTTTCTGGGAACTGTGTGTGTTCTCAGAGAGCAGCGCGCCCATTCACAAGCCAGCGTGAGACTCACGCAGGCGCAGTAGGAAATGGGCAGTGAAGCCGTACGGCTTCACTGCCTGTTTCCCATAGTGTGAATGGCGGCGCGGGACCCGGAGCGATCATGGGACCGGCATTGGGGGGGGGGGGCCGTCAGCGCGGGCGCCTAGGACAGGTAAGTGTCCTTATTTAAAGTCAGCAGCTACACTGTTAGTAGCTGCTGACTTTAAAAAAAAAAAAAATCGTGGCTGGAGCTCCTCTTTAAGTGGCCAGACAATAGCAGCTGCTTGTTAATCAGCCTTTCCTTTGGCTGTTAGCATGAAAAAAGTTTTTTTTTTAGGTTTTTAAATGTGACCTCAAAGTATTTTTTTAAAATGGCTTGTTACATGAGCTTTGAGAAAAGAGTTTTTGTTTTATGTTTCATATAACCAACATTTTTTTGAATATGCGGTTTTAGTTGGCAAAAGGTCAGCTTTGAAGCAGCCTAAAATGCGGCTCATGAGGGGTTCCCACCATCCCTGTGCTCATGAGGGGTTCCCACCATCCCTGTGCTCATGAGGGGTTCCCACCATCCCTGTGCTCATGAGGGGTTCCCACCATCCCTGTGCTCATGAGGGGTTCCCACCATCCCTGTGCTCATGAGGGGTTCCCACCATCCCTGTGCTCATGAGGGGTTCCCACCATAAAAAGGTCAGATTTGAAGGAACCTAAAGTGTGTGCCTTTTAGGATGGTTGGTTGTTTTTAGAAAATGTTCTTATTGTTTGTTTTTGTTGATCCATGTTTTGTCTTTGTGGAGAAAGGTTCTAGGCAGGTTTTAAAAACCGCATATGGCGGCCATTTTGGTCATCAGTGGCCATTTTGGGAGCAGTCTGTTTGCTCTGTGGGTCGTCCTAGGAGGAGGTGCAGCCACCTTCACTTTGGGTGTGGTATCCACTGGCTATTTTGCTGGTGGATTTTAGCAGCCTTTGGGGCAGATTTTTGATGTTTAGTGCGAATTGATTAGTGCGCTCTTTTCTGTGTTAGGATCGGGTGGAGAACATTTTTGCTTTCCTTTAGTACGGTCTTTCCTGTGGTAAACAGGTGATTTGGAAGCGCAGTTAAATTGTTTTACTACAAGCGTAAATGGCGCCGTTGTTTGGCTTGTTGTCGTCCATTTTGAGACGCAGTTTAAAGCGCTATCTTTTGAGTAGCGATTGCGGACACATGCTAAGGCCAATATATACAGGATCTGACTAACCTATTGGCTGACTTTGCAGTGTAGAAGTGGAGACTTTTGTGTAGAATTTCGTTTTTGGATGAAGGACTCTGCTTTCCATGCACTGAATTTTCTATGGATTGTATGACTGGCATTGACTGCGTTTTTGTGCACAGCGGTGTGCGTTGTTTTTGTTTAAATGTTTTGGGAGTTTCCCCAGGGGGGCAATTCATTGTTTTTGGATATGGTTGGGTCAGGGGGGATCAACTCCCATTCTGCAGATGGGAGGAGATTGTCTTACCTTTTCTGAACCAAAGGTGTTTCGTTTTTAAGAGAAAAAACGCAGGAGATTCGGTTTTGGCTTTGTTTACTACTTTATAATACTTCCAGGGGATATATGTGGTCCATGGAGTTTTTTGATGTGCTGAGACGAGGCAGTGAAGACAGACTTCCCCCTCCCCTCCATCTTCCTGTCATGATGTAAATAAATCAGATTTGGGTTTTTAAGAGCTGAGCATACAACAGGAAGTCCTTCTTCAGCATTTATATATAAGCAGGAAGTCAGTGGGAGGAGTTTTGAAGTCTTCTGAAAGATGAGCAATGAGATTTGTGTCCTGAAGGGACAACAAAAATATTTTGGCATTTGAAAGAGTGTTTTAAAGTTTAATTTCAGTTGTTTTTGTGAAGTTTTTATACTGTAAATACAGTTTTGGGTACGTGAGAGGAAACAGAGGGGCGTCACCATTATTGTTGTATCATGTAGACGCAGGTAGAAAGAAGCCATAAAATTGTTTTGAAAAGTGGAGGATTTCATGGTGCTTTGTAGGTTGTCTGACAAACACATTTTAGGAGGCTTTATATCGTGATACAGGTCAGGCCGTGTATAATAGTCGGAGATCTTATGAGCGATTATATTAGCATAAATGTGTAGGAGTAGTAAGCTAGTGCCCTGCTCAGGCCGTGTAGAATAATCGGAATGCAGGGATCGGTTTTGATTATAAAGGCGCAAGTCAGAACCGCTCCGAAAATAAAGCGCAGTGTCTTCTGGACGCAGAGCTCACTAAAAAAGCGATTTGAATCGTCATGGGATGTGCCGCCCATGCAGTGCACCAGTCAGACAGCTGCACTGCACATGAGGTCTGAGTTTGGGGCTCCAGACATGAGACCCCTTAAAGAATGTCATAGGTGGTCAGAGGGTACAGTAAGGTGTACTCCTTTGGTAGGTACTCTGGCTGGTGGTACGAGACCTCAGGATAAAGTTACCTTGGATGTAGATCGGATGTGGTTTCAGAAATCTGTAATGAGTGTGGATGGAGGTGTGGTACGTGCCTCAGGAGAACTTTGTATAGCTGGTCTATGCAAGTCTTTCTCGCTGTTCTCGTATTTTTCCATTGTATTTTCTTGTATTGCGGAAAGAGTGAAGGCAGAATTCCGGCTGGTTTTTGTTTTTTCATTTTTGTTTTGAAAGCTATGAATATCTCCCCCACATTTGTATTTGAATGTTTGTATGTAGTAACGTGAATGTATTTTTTCGAACTTACCGCGGCGATCTTCTGACACGTCGCGGCTTTTGTATTTTTGTAGGAACAGGAAAAGTAAGGGTTAAGGGTTACAAAGGGTTTTTGTTTGAATCGGTTATGGGAAGAATGTCATTGACAATGTACAGGAATGTCATTTTTGTTTGCCATTTTCTGCAGGATAAATATGAAGGATGGAGTAATGATTTCTGCTTATAAGTATTTTTCACGTCCAAGGAGTTTCTGGAAGTGTTTGTACATAGAGAGCAGGTGTATGTAGACAGCTGTACACATGGATAATTACGGGTCTAAGGAGGTGAAAGTATCATAGGCTATTTCATTGTTTCTTTTTTCCTGCACCACACATTTCTTCCTCCAGTCTGTAATGTCCGCAGCCCCAAGGTCTGACCGGTTCCAGCAACCATCGCCAGCGTCTGGTGTACATGGTCCGGGAATACCTAGGGGCAAGATCCGACTTGGACACCTTCCCCACCGAAAATCCTCTGGCTTACTGGGTCTTGAGGATGGATCACTGGCCAGAGCTTGCACAGTATGCAATTGAGCTACTGGCTTGCCCTGCATCCAGTGTTCTTTCAGAACGCACATTTAGTGCTGCTGGAGGCTTTGTGACCGATCACAGGGTGCACCTCTCCACCGACTCTGTTGATCGACTGACCTTCATCAAAATGATGCTGATGTTACTGAATAATATTTTTTTTGTTGAAATGTCGGATCCCTTTTTAGACTGCGTATGCTGATGCTGAGTGACTGCCCTCTTATGCTGCTGATGGAATATCCTTCTTCTCCTCGCTTTTCTTGCTGATAGCTAGTAAGAAATGTTGTGTTTTTGGGCTCCGCCACCAGTGCCTAAGGCACAATTTTTCTGCCCCTGTTTAACAGGGGCGCCTAATAAAAATTTTTGATGCAATACTTTGCACGTGGCTCCTTGTTGCGCTCCAATTGGAGTTATTGTGAGGGGTTGCAGTGTTGTGTTGTGCCCAAGGCACAATTTTTCTGCCCCTGTTTAACAGGGGCGCCTAATAACAATTTTTGCTGCAATACTTTGCACGTGGCTCCTTGTTGCGCTCCAATTACAGTATGTTTGAGGGTGCCCTTTTTTCTACAATTTTTCTTTCACAAAACAATAATGGCCCCCCACCACCGCTAAAATATTCAACATATTGTTGCCACACAGCACGTGCGCAAGCAGTATTAATTACTTTTTTTTATAGTCCTCTCATGTTGTGCAGGGACATTTCTAAACATGTGCCACTACTATAGACACCCAGCACGTGTGATATTTAAAGGATTTTTTTTTTCACTTTAAGCATCATTAAAATGGCTGCTCCGGAAAAACGGCCGTTTTAAAAAAAAAAAAATTCCATTGATACACGTTCCCTGGAGCAAGACCCGGGTTCTGAATGACGTTTTCCAACATTAAATTTAATTTTGGTCTTTAAAATGATTTTGAATTCAAACGTTCGAGTCCCATAGACTTCAATGGGGTTTGAAATGTTCGCGCGAACCCGTGGTATGTTCGAACGTTCTGGTGCGAACCGAACCCGGGGGTGTTCGGCTCATCCCTACTGGTTGGGGAAAATTAGTGTGATGAAGATGAACATAATGCCCAGGCTATTATTCCTGTTCCAGATGATCCCATTTGGAATTCCTGTGGGTGTCTTTACATTGCTGAGGTCCCTTCTTTGTAAATATATTTGGAATAGGAAGCGACCCAGGCTAGCTAGATCCGTCCTGATGGGATCTAAGAGAGATGGAGGCCTTGCCCATCCGGACATTAAAAATTACTTTTTGGCAGTTGTCCTAAACAGGATTTCGGACTGGAAGTTTCACAAAAATACCAAGCTATGGGTAACCTTGGAGATGGCTCTCTGTGACACGGATCCTTTTACACAACTATGGATACCAAGGAAATACCAGTCTTTAGCGGTATCCACGTCACCTCTTACCCGCTCGACCCTCATGGTCTGGGACTCATTATGTAAATCTCATAAATGGTTGTTCAATTCACCTCTGATGCCTCTGACTGGTCATAACTATTTCCCGCCTGGGAATTTGCAGCCCTCTTCCCTCAAATGGTCCTTGGGAAATGTAACCCACTTACATCATGTCACTACTCCCACCGGTATTGCCTCACTCTCTGACCTTATAGACTCTTCTACTGGTACACCCTTGGATCATTGGAAATACCGTCAGCTTACTGCATTTGTGCGCTCCCTCCCTAAACCTCTGCGGGCTCTCACAGATCTGACACCAATTAAATCTGCCTTTGTGGAGGACCATCCAGTTGAGAGACCCCTGTCTTATTTTTTATAAAGCCCTACAACAATTTCTTCCTCGGGTCACCCCGCATTTCTACGCAATTGGGAACTGGACCTGCACAAGGGTTTCTCAGAGTCCCAAAAAACTACTATACTGGGCCTTGCCCATACCACTTCGTTGTCCTCCAGGACTGCAGAAGTCAACTATAAACTGCTTACTAGATGGCATCTCACTCCAGTTGTGCTCCATGGAATCTTTCCTTTTTGGCGGTCTGTTTTATATTGGATGAAGGAAATCCAAGGCTTTGAGACCCCAGGGGATCCATGGGTTGTGCTTCTACACTGTACAGACAACCCAGTTAGATCGTATAGAAAATCTTTAACCCCTCATTTATTAAATGCGGCAAAATCCCTCATTCCCAGATTCTGGAAGAAGACGACCGTACCAACTTTACATCAATGGTTAGCTGAGGTGGACCATACTTACCATATGGAAGATCTCACACATCCCCTCAGAAGATTTATCACGCAAAATATGGTCTGACTGGTTTGCCTTTAAGTTTACCTCGGCTTATGCAGACATTATGTCTCAATCTGGTTGAATTTGCCTCTATTGTTTTACTGAAATGATTATACTATTAGCAAATGGTGAATACCTGAGGCGGGACTCCCATTCCTGCCACCTCTCTTCCCTCCCCTGCTATTCCTTCCTTTTCCATCTTGTCCCTTATTTCCCTTCTCATTTTTGTTTTCCTTTTTGTTTTCTCTGGTCCTTTATCTCCTTCTTCAGGGGACAGTCCTGGTATTGCTGTATATGTAAGTTTTCTAAGGTTTTACTACCCATGCGTCTTTCTTAGGAATATGGGCCCTCACAGACGATTTTGAATATTACTGTGCTCCTGTTTATCTTTAGCTCTGGCCCTAGCGTCTGCGTAACTTTTATGGGTTGTGAGGTGCCCTCCCTTGTTGTTTGTGTCTCCTTAGTCATTCGAGATTGAGTGACTGTGACCGATCTTTTGTTTTATTCTTCTGTATTATATACTTTTCAAAAAGTTTTGAACAAAAAAAAAGGGGGGAAGGGGAGGGGGAAAGATGGGGAGCAATAGAGGTGTGGTGATGGGGTGACACCACTGGGAGTAAGGGTGGAGGACCACGGTACAGGATTGTACCTGTGTGAGGGGCGAAAAATAACCCATGACCCGTCTATCAAAGTTTCTGGGCAAGGGGGAGGGGCTATACATGTCGGCGCAGCGGGGGAACACAGCTATTCAAATGCAAACGACAGCTGTTGTGTTCCCCCAGCGCATAGTAACTAGATGTCGGCAGCGGCGGGGGTAGGGGGGAGGATTGACTTGGCTTTGTCTTAGGGGACACAAGGCTGTGCATTAGGGACATGGCTGAATTTAGGGACATGGCTGAAATAAGGGACATGGCTGAATTTAGGGACATGGCTGCATTTGGGGACATGGCTGAATTTAGAGACATGGCTGAATTAAGGGACATGGCTGAATTTAGGGACATGGCTGCATTTGGGGACACAAGGCTGCATTTGGGGACACGTGGCTGCATTTATTGGCGAGTACATGAAAAAAAAGTATCAATACTTGTACTCGGTCCTAAAAAAGTGGTATCGGGACAACCCTATTAATAATGCCTGATGTTATTTTGAGTTCTGTATTTTTAACATATGTGTAATGTGTAAAAACCTTGGTTTAGTTTACCAGGATGGATTTTTCCCTCATTAGCCCGTTAGTATTCAATACTCTGGATTGCCAGTCTTTTTAGGCTGGTATTCAACCTATTTTTGAATAGGCACTTTTTAATTAAATGTATTGCTAATTTACATTTATTCTTACCACTATTGAAATATTTATAGTGTCTGTATAAATTTTTTTTCTTTTTCTTTTTTTTTTATATGCTTATAGGGCTTTCGGGGACGTTATGCCCTTAACGCTATTCTAAAATTGTCCACGCAATGGATCACTGACTAATTGAAATCTTTTCACTAGTCTATGGTGTGTTTTCTTTATTCCCCATTAGGGGGCGTACTTGGTAGCCCGAGTAATTGCGGGTGCTTATACACATTTTTGGCCTTCTTATAACGATGCACAATCTTGATTATAATATAGATGTAAGTTTTCACAATCTCTATATTTATTTAAATTTTGTACTCTGTTCTAAAGTTTCTTATTTTTATTTAGTCATGTTGACCCTCCGCTTAACATATGGTGGTTGGTCTACAGGCTTCCCATACTCAATATGGAGTTTTTTGTACTCCCGGTTCCTGGTAATCGAAATGAGGCTTGGTTATATATATATAGCGGTGGTTCACTGCAGAGCCCATCCCCATTGAGAACGTCAATCTATGACGAAACGCGTCTGGGAATACAGCGTGCAGTGACATCACCGTGTTCTACACTACGAGGAAGGGCCCCCCCACAATGCCGGCCAGCATTTATTTTTATTGTATGATTTTCACCGCCGTGTGTAAGTAGATTTTGAATTTTTTTATTAAAATAATTGGATGGTACTACACTATGTTGCGGTTTCCTTCATTTCACATGACTTATGGATGGGCTGATTGACACAGGGTCTGAGGATTTGCTACATGACTGTATTTCCTGGATCCACCGTGCTGATGCCTGTTTGTGACCCGTGACTCATCCTGTGTTGTGAAGTTACCCTGGGCTGTCTCGTTGTGGATTTCCTTTATTGCTGACACATATTTACCTTTGCCTCTGTCCATGTGGTGGTGGTTCACAAGATTTCAAGAGCACCTGGGTGCTGTTCGTTTCACTTATTAAATATTGGATGTTTATTATATTCAATTTATAATTATTTATATTTATTTGCATATTCACAAGGACTTGATTTGTCTGTGTTTAAGTTGGCGCAGTTTTCAATTTTTTTTGGAGTATCTACTGATGACGAAGGTCCCGGACATTCAGGGGGAGGATTGGGATGACATTTGGGCGCATCCGTTCCAGCATCTGGTGTCAGGTAGGGATAGACTTATCCATTTTAAATTCCTCCACAGGATTTACTATACACCTGCTAGGCTGGCGTCTATTTATCCGGCAGTGAAGGCAGAGTGCTGGAAATGTACATTTGCTCCAGCGGCTGCGGAGCATGTCATTTGGAGCTGTCCTCTGATCTCCATATTTTTGACAGAGGTTACATCTTGTATTTCTGAAATTTTGATGACTCCTGTTCCAGTGACGGTTAGGGTGTGCCTCTTGGGGCTGGTTGAGGATGTGGTCCCGTCTAGGGCGCACAGGACTCTACTCAACATACTTTTATTTTATGCAAGGAAGGCCATATTATTACGGTGGCGCAAACGGGGGGCCCCTACATTTGGTTTCTGGAAGGGCTGGGTTAATTCTATGATGCCATATAACAAGTCGAAGTACTTATCAAGGGGGTGCGGAGGGAAGTTTGATAAGGTGTGGCGGGCATGGTATAACTCAGATTTGACTCTGGGTTGATGTCTTTGATTGGGGTCTGGCTGACTGTGGGGTGATTATATACATTCTGCTTTATGATGTGTAGATGGGTTAGACCAGGGATCCTCAAACTACGGCCCTCCAGCTGTTGCGGAACTACAAGTACCATGAGGCATTGTAAAACTCTGACATTCACAGACATGACTAGGGCATGATGGTAATTGTAGTTCCTGAACAGCTGGAGGGCCGTAGTTTGAGGACCCATGGGTTAGACACATAGAGGTCCTACTGCGGAATCCAGGCAGGTGGGGTTGTGGGGTCCATATGGCTCCGGGTTTTGCTGGGGAGGGAGTGCTGAGCAGGGGGGGGGGGGGGTGGGGGATGGATTGTGTTCTTGTTTTGAATGAATCAATGAATCAATGAAAACTTATATAGCGCGGCACATGCGAACTGAATCGCCTCTGGGCGCTTGTTGTTCCCGTCTCCTTTGGTATCAAAAGAGATGAGTCTTGATCTTTCTCCTGAATGCTAGGTGGTTCTCCTCCAACCGAATACTGGTTGGTAAAGCGTTCCATAGTCTGGGACCTTGGACCGCGAATCTTCTATCTCCTTTGGACTTGTAGTTGGCTTTCGGTATCTGGAGTAGATTTTGGTTGGTGGAACGCAAGATGCGATTGGGATTATGAACTTTTTTTTTTTTTTTTTTGTATAATCAAGTTTATTGCCATTTTAACATACAACACATACAAGACATGTTCAACAGCCATGATGTAGGCAAAGGCCAACTTAGACCATGCAGGGTCACATAAGTGTCAGAACCCCAAAGGGAACCGTTGAACGTATAAAAACATAAACAAACAAACAATGCATTATCAGCGAGCACCAAACGCCAACCGGGAGCCCTCAGTCTGCCCCGTAACGGGGGGAATATAAGATCTTAGTAGGCGATGCGAGAGAGAGAATCACCGCTCCAGGTGAGCCCTGTAGATGATTGATGAACGGTTGGATTACCAAGGTGCTGGCGATGCAAAATAGCAATGGTAGTGAAAGAAAATTGGGATGGACTGCCGCACTCCAAAGGAACTTCAATAAAATAAAGTAGTCTTTATTGTAAAAGCAGGAACAAGCACAATCACAGCAAACCACAGAAACCAGGATGTCAGACGCGTTTCACACTCAACTAGTGCTTAGTCATGGCTATAGTATGGTGCAAATACAATTAAATATATAGCAAGTCAAGACAAACATGTGATTCCTTTCAACCTATGGCATCTTGGAGTTAATTAAGGTAAACGCCCTGTGTCAGTGCAATTAAAATGCCATATGTGTATGCAACACAGAACTCAAGTGTATCCCATGTGTGTGGATACCAAAAACAAAGAAAAAAATATATATATATATATATATATGTTTGTAAATAAATAAATAGAATTTCTGTGTCTAAAAACAATTATAATTGTTGGTAGTGTTATGTAATCAAAAACGGTGTGAGATACATAAAACATCCATATAATCAACTGATTTAAACAAATACCCTGAGTGCTGAGCACAGACATAAGTTTAAATATGAACCAACTGTGTGGTGCATGTGAATGGTCTAGTGTCCGCAAAAAGAGAGTGAACAAATGTGTGTGTATAATGGTTGTGATATGTTTCCGTATCTTGTATGTAAACGATCAAATGGGTGAACATAGACAGTGCCATATGTATATATATGGTCGTGAGGTCGTGAAAGTGAAATTGGAGTACGGGTAAATGTCTGTGTGCATGAAGATATAAATATCTGAAGTGGATATATATGTTTATAAATCCCAAACTGGGATTGGTTAATTTACTTATATGTTTGAAGAAAAGTATATATTTTTTAATTTATGTAAATAAAGTATAAATGGAAAAGATAAAGAAGAAAACACATTGTTTCCTTTGATGCATTCATAGTGATGATGTATCGAATAGTACATGCTTTATCCTGAATGGACAAAGCTATACTAGCACCATACAAAGGAGGCGACGCTGGAGCTGATATGGCGGTGGTAAAAAGGAGAAAATAATAATAATGATAAATAAAAGGGGAACTATATACAGGCATAAATTGTCATGATACTGGCTATAATAAATAAAACACAAAAAAACCTTGTTTCACCAAGGACAAAAGAATGATCATTAAATGCCATGAGTGCCTGAAAGAACCCCATATATAAAAGTATCCGCCTAACACAGCTCAGCTGACGCCATTGGTGCAGAACCCTGATTCTACGGTGGACAAATTGCATTTGAATGTGAATAATGTATTGTATTTCTGTAATATAAATGGTCAAAAAAGAAGGAAAAACAGAGAGAGAGAGAGGAAATGGAAAGGGGGGGAGGGTATGGGGGTAGGGGGAATAGAAGGAAGAAAAGGGAGGGGGGTTGGGGAAGGGGGGGGGGGAAATGAGTATACAAGGTATTCTCCATCTCCGATGAGAAAAGGTATATGACTAGAAAGAATGTAATGTAAGTGTGCCCATATGCAACTATGGGCCAGATTCAGGTAGAGTTAGGCTGGAGTATCAGTGATACTCCAGCCTAACTGTCACTTTAAGCCGGCGTTTCTGTTTTCTGTAACCAGAAAACAAGAAACGCCGGGTTGGAGTTCCGATGCGAGCGGCGTAATTGAATTTCACCATCGCCTCGCAACTTTAATTTAAAAATGGCGCCGGGAATTGGCAATTCACGATCGTATTAGGGCACGACGCAGTGACTTTCCGACGTTTCCGTAAGCGATACGCGGCGTAAAGATAAAGCAGCCCCCTAGTGGAGTATCCTATGTTAAGTATAGCCGTCGTCATCGCGTTGAAAAAAAAAATTTGCGTCGCTTGCGTAAAACGTCCATGAATGGGGATTTGACGTCATTGACGTTCACTGACAGAATTTGGAGCATGCGCACTGGGATGCATTGACAGTCGACGCATGCGCAGTACGTTCGCCGCGGGATCGCGCTTCGTTTAAATAATACACGCCCCGTACCCGCCCAATTTGAATTCCGCCGGCTCATTTGCGATACGCTGCCGCAACTTTAGGAGCAAGTGCTTCATGAATAAGAGCACTTGCTCCTAAAATTTCGCCAGAGTAACGTAAATGAGAAACGTTACTCCAGCTTAAAGATGCTCCCATCTACCTGAATCTGGCCCTATGGGCCAGATTCAGGTAGATGAGAGCATCTTTGCTCCAGAGTAACGCTTCTCATTTACGTTACTCTGAGACCCTTTCAGCGCAAGTACTGTTATTCACATAGCAGTTGCGCGTAAACTTGCGCCAGAGTACCGATAATGCGCTGGCGTAACCCGACGCAAGGGGAAGTGGGTGTGATCATATGTAAATGATGGGCGGAGCCCAGCGCAGAGGCTTACGTTCAGCGCATCAACCACGGAGCATGCGCAGTGAGTGAGGCTCCACTCGCCCCCTTTGTGCGCATGCTCACAACTTCCGTCGGCACCACTTCACGGGAAACGTCAGCGCAATGCCTTCCGTTGGGCGTTTAAATGCGCCCGTAGAAGCGCCATTTCGGCACTTAAGTATATCCTGCTCCCCCTCCCCGCAGTGATGTTACTTTTGTTCTGAGATGGCTGCTCCCGTTCCCCGCAAACACACAGGAGAAAGCTGAACTTTAATGGCCAGGAGCTGTCAGCCGTCATCTCGGCTATGGAGACCTATGATGTCTTCCTCCATGGCTGTAAAATTTGACAGACAAGCATGGACAGAGGTGTTGTCCTGCAAGTGGGGGTGCTCAGCTAGCTCTTATCGTCGGTAACGCTGCTGTAGCTGCTCTCCTGCTGACCTGTGGCCATCTGGAGTAAAGATAAAGCAGCCTTTTGTAGAAATAACTTTGCGCCGGACGGACGAGATACGCGCGGCGCATGTAGCCAGCGTATGGTGCTAATCCGTTCGTGAATTGGGAAAAATCCCTCATTTGCATATTTGCAGGGGAAATCAATAGGCGCGACTGATGCGCCAAGCGAAATTAAGCGCTGACGATACTCTGGCGTCGGAACGTTCCGCCGGTCGCAAATGGCCCGTTATTGGGCGCATCTAGTTTGGTGGGTACGGGCACATAGAAATGACGGCGCATCTTCACAGTTACGCGGCGCATATCGAAATACTCCAGCGCAAGTGTTGCTGAATCTGGCCCTATGTGTATAAAAAATTGGAAAAAATATATCCAAAAAAATGTAAATATACTAGGCATAATAGGCATAATGGATTCATAAGTCAGTCACTTTGTGTCAATGGAGGGAGAAGAGCGGGGCTTATGAATGAAGCAATAGCCACAAAGGGATGTGTGATGTGTCATAAGGATGTGTACGATAGTACATAGTTACATAGTTACATAGTTAGTCAGGTTGAAAAAAGACACAAGTCCATCCAGTTCAACCATAAAAAAATAAAAATAAACAAACAAAATAAAACACAGTACATCCTCCCATACACCCAACTCCATACCCACAGTTGATCCAGAGGAAGGCAAAAAACCCCAGCAGAGCGATGATCCAATTTGCTACCGGAGGGGAAAAAATTCCTTCCTGATCCCCCAAGAGGCAATCGGATTTACCCCAGATCAACTTTACCTACAGAACTTAGTACTCGGTTATATTATGTGTATTTAGGAAAGAATCCAGGCCCTTCTTAAAGCAATCTACTGAGCTGGCCAGAACCACCTCTGGAGGGAGTCTGTTCCACATTTTCACAGCTCTTACTGTGAAGAAACCTTTCCGTATTTGGAGGTGAAATCTCTTTTCCTCCAGACGTAAAGCGTGCCCCCTTGTCCTCAGCGTTGACCTTAAAGTGAATAACTCAACACCAAGTTCACTATATGGACCTCTTATATATTTGTACATGTTGATCATATCCCCCCTTATTCTCCTTCTCAAGAGTGAATAAATTCAGTTCCTCTAATCTTTCCTCATAGCTGAGCTCCTCCATGCCTCTTATCAGTTTAGTTGCCCTTCTCTGCACTTTCTCCAGTTCTCCGATATCCTTTTTGAGAACTGGTGCCCAAAACTGGACTGCATATTCCAGTAGAGGTCGTACTAATGATTTGTACAGGGGCAAAATGACATCTCTCTCTCTCTGGAGTCCATACCTGTCTTAATACAAGAAAGGACTTTGCTCGCTTTGGAAATCGCAGCTTGGCATTGCATGCCATTATTGAGCTTATGATCAACTAAAACACCCAGATCCTTCTCCACTACAGATCCCCCCAGTTGTACTCCCCCTAGCATGTATGATGCATGCATATTCTTTGCCCCCAAGTGCATAACTTTACATTTATCAACATTAAACCTCATCTGCCACATAGTCGCCCAATTAGACAGAGCATTGAGGTCGGCTTGTAAATTGGAGACATCCTGTAAGGACGTTATTCCGCTGCATAGCTTGGTGTCATCTGCAAAGACAGAAATGTTACTTTGGATCTCAGACCCAATATCATTTATAAATATATTGAAAAGTAAGGGACCCAACACTGAACCTTGGGGTACACCACTGATAACCTTGGACCATTCAGAGTATGAATCATTAACCACAACTCTCTGAATTCTGTCTTTCAGCCAGTTTTCTATCCATTTACAAACTGATATATCTAATCCTGTAGACCTTACCTTACACATGAGCCGTGTGTGGGGAACTGTATCGAACGCTTTTGCAAAATCCAAGTATACCACGTCCACTGCTACGCCTCTGTCCAGGGTTTTACTTACCTCTTCATAAAAAGAAATCAGGTTTGTCTGACAACTTCTGTCCTTCATGAATCCATGCTGTCTGCTGCTTAAATAGTTTGTTTCCAGCAAAAACGCATCCATGTGGCCTTTTATTAAACGTTCCAGTATCTTCCCAACTATAGAAGTTAAACTAACAGGTCTATAGTTACTTGGTAAAGACTTTGTTCCCTTTTTAAATATAGGCACCACATTGGCTCTACGCCAATCCAGTGGTACTATTCTTGTCATTAATGAGTCCCTAAATAGTAGATACAGTGGCTTTGAAATTTCAGAGCTCAATTCTTTTAGGATCCGTGGGTGGATGCCATCTGGTCCAGGTGCTTTATCCACCTTTATTCTGTCTAAATATTTCTGGACCATATCACTTTTGAGCCATTGTGGATTTGGGGCTGTGTCACTCCCACCCCCATTATGGACATGAGCTCCCCCATACTCCATTGTATACACAGAGCTGAAGAAAGCATTTAATAAATTTGCCTTCTCTATGTCCTCAGTCACTCACTCTAGATTATTTTGTAAAGGGCCTACATGCTCAGACTTGACCTTTTTACTATTAATATATTTAAAGAATTTTTTGGGGTTTGTCCTACTATCTTTTGCAATCTGTCGTTCATTTTGAATTTTTGCATCCTTGATTTCCTTTTTACATTCTCTATTATATTATTTGTAACATTTAAACGACACTAGTGTTCCTTCATTTTTATATTTTTTAAAAGCTATTTTCTTATTGTTTATAGCTTTTTTAACTTTGACCGTGAGCCACGTAGGTTTTATCTTTAGCCTTTTAAACTTATTGCCCATGGGAATATACTTTGCAGTGAGGTTCCAAAGAGTCTTTTTGCAGAATTCCCATTTCTGTTCTGTGTTCATCGGTGCCAATATTCCCTCCCAGTCCAAGCCCTGGAGAGCAGTCCTCATGCTTTGAAAATGTGCTCTCTTGAAATTAAGTGTTTTTATCTTTCCTGTATGTATTTCTTGCTTATAGTTAATATTAAATTAAATCATGTTATGATCACTGCTACCCAGGTGTTCCTTTATCTGAACATTAGTAATAAGCTCTGCATGGTTTGAGATTACCAGGTCCAACAGAGCATCATTCCTAGTTGGGGCCTCAATAAACTGAACCATAAAATTGTCCTGCAATAGGTTTTTTAAATTTTTGTCCTTTAACTGTCCCAGAAATTCCATTATTCCAGTCAATTTCTGGGTAGTTAAAATCCCCCATTATTATCACCGTCCCAGCCCTTGCTGCCCTTTCCATCTGTGCAAGGAGCCGAGTCTCCACCTCCTCATTAACATTGGGTGGTCTATAACAAACTCCAATGATTAACTTTGAACTACGCACATCTGTATGCAGTTCCACCCATAATGCTTCAACTTCATCACACTCTCCATCAACCAGGTCCTCTTTCATGCTTGCTTTGAGGTCACTTCTCACATAGAGACAGACACCTCCACCTTTCCTTTTTACCCTGTCTTTCCGAAAGAGAGCATAGCCAGGAATATTAATAGCCCAGTCATGTGAGGATTGAAGCCAAGTTTCAGCAATACCAATTACATCATAGCTCTCCTCATGCACCAGAGCTTCCAACTCACCTGTTTTGCTTGGAAGGCTTCTGGCATTGGTGAACAAACACTTAAATGTATTGTTGCATTTTTCGCTGGTGTTTTTCATATAATTTTTAGTAGTGCAAATGGCACTATAATTTCCAATGGCTGTTTGCAACATGGGAACTTTCTTGTCACCTGCCATAACTCCACCTCCATCTATCCCCATTCCACTCTCCATTAATGTCTGACCCCTAACTGACCTGTGTGCCCGATGTAATTCTAGTTCACCCTCCCCCCTCAAGTCTAGTAATATCATTCATAAAAATGTGAGACATCCCACTCAAAGTGGAGTCCCCTGGGCAGCCTGGAATTGAGCTGGAAAATCCAAAAGACTTCCCGTTTGCACAGGAGTCTAAAGGTGTCACCCCCCCCCCTGGGTGAACGTGTGATTTTTTCTTTACCTTGTATAGACAGACTGGAAATGTCCTTGTGATGTGTGACATTCCAATGTTTAGCTACATTGGTCCCGTGGTCTTTTTCAATGTCATATAAATGATCGCTGAGTCTATCCCTCAGTCTTCTGATGGTTCTGCCCACATATTGGACGTTGCAGATGCTGCATGTGATGACATATATAAGGAACTTTGTGTTACAGTTAACAAAATGGTTGATATCAAAGTCCTTTCCATTGGAACATGAACGCACTGCCAGTTCCAATTAGTGGGCAGTATCTGCAGCCATTTTTGCCGCATTTATATGTACCTTTGAAGTGTAACCAGGTTTGAGAACTCTGTTTGGTTTGAAAAAGACTGGGTGACAAGGTCCCTCCCAATGTGAGATCTCTACGGCTCACAGTTCTAATGCCTCTCGACATAATAGATTGGTACACATCATCATGAAATAGAACTGGTAGGTACTTAGTGACGATGTGTTTAATCTTGTAAAATTCTGTACTAAATGCAGTGGAGAAGATAGGGGTGGGTTCATTTGCACGCAACCTTACTTTAGGGAAACATTTCTTCAGTCCCTCCACCGATCACGGTGATATACCTGGTGACAGTTCGGGGTCAGGTGAGTCAGGTGAGTCAGTCTCTTCTCCTTTACTATTTAAAGATGTCTGTGGTCTGATTGACCTTACAGACTTATTATTAGAATCTGATCCCTGCCCCATTGATCCAGCAGATGAGCCTACTGCTATATCTTTTAAACTTAGGTCTCAATTCTATCCGCTTGGATCAAGGGGCAGCGAACTTGACATGTTCCAGAAGCTTGTTGAAGGAGAGCTGACGCACCTGGCTCGTAACTGCCACAGAGTTAACCATCCCCCCAATTTGACTCACTTAGAAAAACAAGCTTTATTATCATTGAGTTCGGACTCCAACATAACAATTAGAAATGCAGACAAAGGAGGGGCTGTTGTTGTACTTGACTCATCTGTGTACAAGGGAGAGGCTGTCCGTCAATTATCGGACAAATCTACATA
This sequence comes from Rana kukunoris, assembly GCA_029574335.1. Lineage (NCBI taxonomy): Eukaryota > Metazoa > Chordata > Amphibia > Anura > Ranidae > Rana > Rana kukunoris. Next base: position 38,604,562 of record CM056052.1, read on the forward strand.
TCTTTGTTTAAAATCTGATCCCACTGTAACTTACACACATAAAATCATTTCACTTCTAGATAAGGGTGTATGTGCTGGTATTTTTTCTAACTCTGATAGTAAACTTTTTGGTCCCACCCACCCCATAATGCCGGTTTTCCACCATTTACCGAAAATACACAAGGGCATGAACCCCCTTACTGGAAGACCCATTGTGGCTGGCATTGGATCGCTTAACGAGCGGCTTGGGGATTGGGTAGATAGCCAATTACAGCCATTGGTATGTGAACTTCCAGGTTATCTGAGGGATACCAAACATTTACTATCCAAATTGAATCGGTTGTCCTGGGAAACATACTTCAGATGGATGAGTTATGACGTGTCCAGTCTGTATTCCAGCATTCCCCACCATCTAGGCCTGTCAGCAGTCTCCCACTTTTTAAGGGAGTCCGGAAAATACTCGTTAGTTCTACAAGAATTTATTATCCTGGCCCTAGAGTATCTGCTCATCCACAACTTCTTCATGTTCGACGGGGTCTATTACCTCCAGAAGTGTGGGGCCTCCATGGGAGCTAAGTTCTCACCATCCCTGGCTAATTTGTACATGGGATGGTGGGAAAGGTCCCGCATTTTTGGATGTGATAGCCCCCGTCGATCCGACACCATCCTATATTGACGATCTGCTTGTCATCACCTCTGATGAAACTGCGGATCTTAGCGATTGGTTACATTATCTTAAAGGTTGAGGATAACACCCTCAACTTACGATTCACAGGTACCTCACATCCTGTCACCATAGAGTTTTTGGATGTGAAGCTCACGGGAGCGAATGGTATGGTGTCTACAGGTTTATACAGAAAAAGTACAGCTGGCAATGCTCTACTACTAGCCGATTAATCCCACCCTCCATATACGATGAAAAGTATTCCCTTTGGCCAGTTCCTTTGTCTCAAACGCCTCTGTTCCTCCCCTATAGATTTTTCTAGGGAAGCTAAAGAGATGGCTTCTAGATTCAAAGCCAGGGGCTACCCGGCAAAAATAATCAATAATGCCATACTCAAAGTAGACCGTATCCCTAGAGCTTCACTATTAACAGACAAGAACTCCAGGGATAAGAACATTTGGTTCCCCTCCAATGAACCCACCCCTATCTTCTCCACTGCATTTAGTACAGAATTTTACAAGATCAAACACATTGTCACTAAGTACCTACCAGTTCTATTTCATGACGATGTGTACCAATCTATTCTGTCCAGAGGCATTAGAACTGTGAGCCGTAGAGCCCCCACATTGGGAGGGACCTTGTCACCCAGTCTTTTTCAAACCAAACAGAGTTCTCAAACCTGGTTACACTTCAAAGGTACATATAAATGCGGCAAAAATGGCTACAGATACTGCCCACTAATTGGAACTGGCCACACAGTGCGTTCATGTTCCAATGGAAAGGACTTTGATATCAACCATTTTGTTAACTGTAACACAAAGTTCCTTATATATGTCATCACATGCAGCATCTGCAACGTCCAATATGTGGGCAGAACCATCAGAAGACTGAGGGATAGACTCAACGATCATTTATATGACATTGAAAAAGACCACGGGACCAATGTAGCTAAACATTGGAATGTCACACATCACAAGGACATTTCCAGTCTGTCTATACAAGGTATAGAAAAAATCACACGTTCACCCAGGGGGTGACACCTTTAGACTCCTGTGCAAACGGGAAGTCTTTTGGATTTTCCAGCTCAATTCCAGGCTGCCCAGGGGACTCAACTTTGAGTGGGATGTCTCACATTTTTATGAATGATATTACTATCGTACACATCCTTATGACACATCACACATCCCTTTGTGGCTATTGCTTCATTCATAAGCCCCCCCCCCCTTCTCCCTCCATTGACACAATGTGACTGACTTATGAATCCATTATGCCTATTATGCCTAGTATATTTACATTTTTTTGGATATATTTTTTCCAATTTTTTTATACACATAGTTGCATATGGGCACACTTACATTACATTCTTTTTAGTCATATACCTTTTCTCATCGGAGATGGAGAATACCTTGTATACTCATTCCCCCCCCCCCTTTCCATTTCCTCTCTCTCTCTCTCTGTTTTTCCTTCTTTTTTGACCATTTATATGACAGACATACAATACATTATTCACATTCAAATGCAATTTGTCCACCGTAGAATCAGGGTTCTGCACCAATGGCGTCAGCTGAGCTTTGTTAGGCGGATACTTTTATATATGGGGTTCTTTCAGGCACTCATGGCATTTAATGATCATTCTTTTGTCCTTGGTGAAACAATTTTTTTTGTGTTTTATTTATTATAGCCAGTATCATGACAATTTATGCCTGTATATAGTTCCCCTTTTATTTATCATTATTATTATTTTCTCCTTTTTACCACCGCCATATCAGCTCCAGCGTCGCCTCCTTTGTATGGTGCTAGTATAGCTTTGTCCATTCAGGATAAAGCATGTACTATTCGATACATCATCACTATGAATGCATCAAAGGAAACAATGTGTTTTCTTCTTTACCTTTTCCATATATACTTTTTTATTTACATAAATTAAAAAATATATACTTTTCTTCAAACATATAAGTAAATTAACCAATCCCAGTTTGGTATTTATAAACATATATATCCACTTCAGATATTTATATCTTCATGCACACAGACATTTACCCGTACTCCAATTTCACTTTCACGACCTCACGACCATATATATACATATGGCACTGTCTATGTTCACCCATTTGATCGTTTACATACAAGATACGGAAACATATCACAACCATTATACACACACATTTGTTCACTCTCTTTTTGCGGACACTAGACCATTCACATGCACCACACAGTTGGTTCATATTTAAACTTATGTCTGTGCTCAGCACTCAGGGTATTTGTTTAAATCAGTTGATTATATGGATGTTTTATGTATCTCACACCGTTTTTGATTACATAACACTACCAACAATTATAATTGTTTTTAGACACAGAAATTCTATTTATTTATTTACATACTGTAAATATATATATATTTTTCTTTGTTTTTGGTATCCACACACATGGGATACACTAAGGGTTAAAAATGAACTCACTTGTTGAGTTCTGTGTTGCATACACATATGGCATTTTAATTGCACTGACACAGGGCGTTTACCTTAATTAACTCCAAGATGCCATAGGTTGAAACTTGAAAGGAATCACATGTTTGTCTTGAAACTTGCTATATATTTTATTGTATTTGCACCATACTATAGCCATGACTAAGCACTAGTTGAGTGTGAAACGCGTCGGCTATCCTGGTTTCTGTGGTTTGCTGTGATTGTGCTTGTTCCTGCTTTTACAATAAAGACTACTTTATTTTATTGAAGTTCCTTTTGGAGTGCGGCAGTCCATCCCAATTTTCTTTCACTACCTTAGTGGGCGATGCAATGGCGATCAGTCGTGAGGGTACAGGCAACACCTATATCATTTAGGGTCGTCTGCCGGCGGTCTCGCCGTCCGAAGATGGGTCTAGAGACCGCCCCCAGAGGTTTTGAGTCATGTGGGCCCACAGTCCACGGGCAGGGCCGGAGGGGGGGCACCGTGGCCTCCAGCAAATCGACTTCCGCTCCTGCCCGTAAACCAAGGGCGCCAGCTGCAGCAATCAGGGCCATCACACAAAACCACCAGTGTCCCCGCACGGGCTGGGGACAGGTTCGTGCGCCCTGAGGCTCTGCGCTGCTATGTCGACCCCTAGTCGCTCATTAGAGCCCCCGGTCCGCATTCTGCAGTATCAACATAACATAAAACATGGGATTGGGGGGGAAGAGAGAGAGAAGAGATCAAAGATGAAGAGTAGGAAAAGAAGAAAGGGGTAAAGATCAGACAGAGAGTCCAGGTGCACCTGTAGTCCAATTCCCTATTGGACTACAGGTGAACGGTTCTCCACGTCGAGCACTGCACGCCAAGGTCGGACCAATCATGGGCTTGGGTCTATACACAAAGCCAGCAACAGGGAGATGATATTGTCTTCTAGGCATCCATTAGCCTGCGAGCCCTAAGGGACGGGTCTGACAGCTCCAGTAAGGCGATATCCAAACTGGACGGGACAAAGGAAGTGTCTGAGGCATAGTCCGACCAGGGTGTCCAAATGCTATGGAACTGGTCTCTAGTGTCGTGGCAGGTCGCTCTCCAGTCCTCCGCTTCCCTGACCGCATTCACCCCACCGATCCACTCCTCTCGAGTAGGAATTCTGTCTGTCTTCCAGTGGAGCGGGAGTAAGCGCCTGGCTGCGTTAAGCAGATGAGGCAGCACATTTTTCTTGTAGTGTCGGACGGGGATCAGGGGTACATGCAGCAGGAAATGCAGCGGGGAGAAAGGAACCTCAATCCCAATTACTATCTTAATTTGGCCGCCTACATCCTCCCAGAAAGGTTTAATCAGGGGGCAGTCCCACCAAATGTGTGAAAGTGTTCCCCTGTGTCCGCAGCCGCGCCAGCACAGCGCGGACACCGAGGGATAGATTTGGGCCAGGTCTGCAGGGACTCTATACCAACGCGATAGAATTTTGAAATTAGTTTCCTGTGTCCTAGAATCAATAGAGGACGAGTGAGTCAGGTGGTACAGGTGAGCCAGTTGCGTATCAGTAAACGTCATCCCCAAGTCAGTTTCCCAACGTCTGATGTAAGCAGGTTTAGGTTGGGGCAATGCTGAGCCAAGGAGTCGGTAGAGTTCTGACACCAGGTGTGGGGTGGGGGTTTCGTCTAATCGTGCGGCCATGTATCTCAAAGAAGTGGTGTATTTGCCTATATTTCCAGAAGTTCATGCGCGAGCCTTGCCGGCCAACTGGAAGAGCTTCATAATTTAAGAGTCTACCATTTTTCATGAGTTTTCCACAACTAGCGTTAGCATCGTCAACCCAGGACTCGAAAAATGCCATCTGCTCACCCGGGGGGAACCATTGGAAACCACCCAGGGGGGCCAGCGGGGACATAGGGGGGGCCAAGTTGAGATCAGCATTAGCTTTGTCCCAAACCGACAGCACATGGGATGTCAGAGAGTAAGTCGTGTCGGATAGCCCCCTGTGTTCCCGCGACAGCCAAGGCACATAAGACAAGTTCCTACCCGCCAGGCTCTTCTCCAAGGGTACCCAGAGTTTTGAGTGTGTATGGAAACGCCAGTTGAGAATCCTCTGTAAAGCTATTGCACAGTAGTTCTGTCTAATGTCCGGGACTCCTAAGCCCCCTCTACTCTTCGGGCGGCGCAGCACCCTTAGGGCAATTCTGGGTTTACGCGTGTTGCAGATGAAAGCGGACATCATGCTGGAGATACGGTCAAAAAATAATTTGGGCAGGGGTATTGGAAGCATTTGTAAGTAGAAAAGTATGTGTGGGAGGACAGTCATTTTTATGATGTTCACCCGACCGAGCCATGTGAAAGCTGAACGAGTCCAGTGCAAGAGGTCATTTTTGACTGTGGCCAGTAATGGGGTGTAATTCGCAGTGTAAAGGACCTGTCAGTGAGTTTTATTCCTAAATAACGTAGGGATGACTTGGACCAGGTAAAGGGGAAAGAGGCCTGGAGACCAGAGGCCACACGGGCAGGGAGGCAAATAGGGAGAATCTCCAATTTCGTTAAATTAATTTTAAAGTTGGACAGGGATCCGAAGAGTCTCAGCTCCTTCGTCAGGTTGGGCAGCGATATCAATGGTTGTGAGAGGTGGAAGAGGACATCATCGGCGTATGCCGAGGGCATGTGTTCTGTATCTCCAACCCTCAGGCCTTTAATATCCGGATTGGCTCGCACAGTTCGGAGCAGGGGCTCCAGGACTAGGGCGAACAAGAGGGGCGACAGGGGGCAACCCTGTTGTGTACCGTTCTGGATGGGGAACCTAGAGGAAAGGGTTCCGTTTACTTTGACCTGAGCGCAAGGTGGAGAATACAGGGCCAAGATTGATGCCAGCATTCTTGGGCCCAAACCAAGCGATCGCAGAACTTCCGTCATGTATGGCCAGTCTACGCGATCGAAGGTCTTTTCTGCGTCTGTTGAGAGGATAATATATGATGGAGGGTTCTGGCTAGTGCGGGCCCAGTGGATGAGTTGGACGGCTCTAAGGGAATTATCCCTAGCCTCCCTACCCACTATGAAGCCTGTCTGGTCTGGGTGCACAATCGAGGGCAGTAAGTGTTTGAGCCTATTTGCTAAAAATGTTGCCAAAAGCTTCACATCTAAGTTGAGAAGGCAAATGGGGCGATAGCTCTGGGGAACAGTGGGATCCTTGCCCTCTTTAGGGATCACAGTGATGTGAGCTAGCAGGGCTTCCGGGTGGAGTTTTCCGCCGCTTGCGAGAGAGTTGAAGTGTTTGCACATGGGGGTCGCCAGAAGGGGAAGGAAAGTCTTGTAGTATGCCTTAGTAAACCCGTCGGGGCCAGGGCTCTTCCCGTTAGGCAAGGCCTCGACCGTGACCCTAAGCTCAGTGGCAGTGATCGGTGACTCCATCTCCAGGGATTGGTCAGCTGTGAGGGGGGGAAGGCCGGCTGCTTCAAGGTAGTCACGGATCGCACGCTGTCTAGCATCCTGTGTAGCGGGAGGGAGGTCAGGATTCAGATTATAGAGATCAGCATAGTAGTCTCTAAACCTTGCAGAGTTTTCGGCAAAATAGTAAGACAACGTGTCCGACACCCCCCGCACCACCGCTGGGTCGTCTAATAGATTGTCATTCAACCTCCACGTCCAGGCCTTATGCGTGCCCGACGGCAGGTCGAGAGCAATCGTGACCGGAGCGTGATCCGAGATGGAGATGTTGCTGATGGTTGCAGTCTGGAGGAGGTCTAGGGTTGTAAGATCCACGTACAGGTGGTCTATACGGGTATAGACATTGTGTACCTTGGAGTAGTAGCTAAAATCACGATCCGTGGGGTGTAACGTCCTCCAGCAGTCTACGAGGAGGTGGGACTGAAACGTCTTACGGAAGTGTTTGAGGAAAGCATATGAGTGCGGGGATCTAGCATGGGAAGTGTCGAGCAGAGGGTCAGGGCTGACATTAAAGTCGCCTCCCAGAATCAGAAGGCCTTCTCTAAAGTCTGTCAGTCGGTCTAGGGTGGAGTCAATGAAGATGAGCTGGTCTGTGTTCGGGGCGTATATCGTTGCGAACGTATACGTCTGGCCAGCAATGCTACCTTTAAGGAACACATACCTACCCCGGGGGTCTATCACATGGCTGGAGGGCTGAAAAGGGCAGGATTTATGTATTGCGATAGCCGTCCCCCTAGATTTAGGTGTCGGGGAGTTGCTAAGAAACCACTGATTAAAAAGGTGGGTGGGTAGTTTAGGAAGGGACTGGGGCGTGAAATGGGTTTCCTGGAGGAGAAGCACCTGTGTTTTTAGTCGCTTTAGCTCCCACCACAATTTACTACGCTTGTGAGGGGAGCAAAGCCCCCTGACATTGTATGTGCTTACCTGGAGCGTGGCCATAGGGAGACCGGAGATGGACGGGATCCGCGTATCAGTGGCATGCTCGGCGTGGGTAACCAGACAGTAAGGCTCACCTGGACGAAGATTGAGAAGAAGGGCGGGGGCAGAGAGAGAAGAAGGAAATGAAGAAGAGGAAAGAAAAAGACACATGAGATCATTAGAAAATATGAACTTTTATTTTTTCGCACAGATATTGGGGGGCATTCCCATGGATACATCTATGCGTTAGACAGAGTGCTTTAAAAGCAATTCTGTCTTTCACTGGCAACCAATGAAGTGTTCTCAGTGAAGGTGAGATGGATTCCAGGATATTTTACCAGTCACAAGTCTTGCAGCCGTGTTTTGAACGACTTGCAGACGAGCGATTTGGTACTTCGGGAGTCCGAGGTAAAGGGCATTTGCATAGTCCAGTCTGGAGTTAACAATTGTTCCCACCACGACTGCTACAACTTCTTTAGGAATGAAAGGAATAAGTCTGCATAGTAGGCGCAGCAGATGGTGAGATCCGCTGACTACTGACCCTATTTGTGCGTCCATTGTCATGTAGGAGTCAAAGATGACCCAAAGACTTTTGACTTTGGCGCTAGGGGTGATGATTTTGCCCAGAATGGGCGCGGGGGTCCAAGTTGTTGCTGGTTGATTCCTACGCTTGGCGTGAAACAGGAGAAGTTCTGTTTTCGCTCCGTTGAGTTTAAGATAACTCTTGGTCATCCAGTCCTCTATCAAAGAGAGGCATGTCTCTAGATTGAGGTTGTGATCCTTTTTATTGCAAATGCGGAAATACAGTTGCGTGTCGTCTGCATATGAGTGATAGAGCAGTTTTTGACTGCTGATGATTTCAAAAAGAGGACGCAGATAGATGTTGAATAACACAGGCGACTCCGCATGATACTGTGCGTTTTTCAGAAATGAAAGGTCCTAACTTCACTAATTGCGATCGGTTTTCCAAGAAAGAGGAGAACCAAGATAAATCGCCTTCGGGCGTGGCCAAGAGCGGCATGTGAGCGGACAAGTCTCACAGAGCTCCCTGGAAGCATACTTCATTGATCCTTCTCCCGGCCGAAATACCGATCGATTTCAATACAGGACACCATCTGGCAGTACAGCCGCACTCGAGGCACACATTGATCCACTCACCCGCCCGATCACCGGCATGATGACCCGCAAACAGCTCAAGGGAGACGAGCTGCAGGACCTACAAAATGGCGCCGCGGCATCCTGGAAAGCGCGAGGAGACAAGAAAGATGCGGGTAGGAACCCCCTCAAGACTCCTAAAGCCCAGGGAAAAGAGGTAACTAAGGACATGGTGTATTATGCACAAAAACTTAACAACATAGCAGACCATACCTCTGATGAGGAGCTGGACGCTGAGCCAGACATCTTCCAAGCACTGGCGCCGGGGCCTCCTCCCTCATCACAGCAGGCCTCAGCCCAGATTACACCTACAGTGCATACAGGGGAGGTGGAGGAGGATGAGGGCTCTGAACAACCCACGCTGGCTCAGATTCTGAGAGCGGTGAATAAATGCACAGAATCGGTGCAGACGCTGCAACAACATTTTGGGGGATGGAAGGAGGAGGTGGGACTGATCCGCCCTGATCTCCAAAAAATCAGGGAGCGCACCACGGCGGTGGAGGGCCGTGTCAGCGAGGTGGAAGACAGGATGGCCCCTCTTGTTAGGGAACTACAGATCACAGCCAGAACAGCGACTGCTAATGAGAACCGTAATGAAGACATTGAGAACCGTTTGAGGAGGAGCAATGTGCGCATAGTGGGCCTCCCTGAAAAAGCGGAGGGCCGGGATCCTACCGCGTTTGTGGAAGCCTGGCTGCAAGAAGTTTTTGGCAAAGATGCTTTTACACCCTTTTTTTCAGTGGAGAGGGCGCACAGAGTGCCACCCAGACCTCTCCCCCCTGGTAACCCACCACGAACCATGCTTGCTAAACTTCTCAACTTTAAGGACAAAGAAATCATCCTGAGACTGGCCAGAGAACGGCGCAACATTCAATTTAATGGAGTGCGGGTGTCCTTTTACCCGGATTTCTCGGCTGATGTGAAGATAAATCGCCTTCTGCGACTCTGGCTACTTCAGCTAGCCGAGTCAATAGAAGCTTGTGATGAAGGAAAAAATCCTGGATCGCCGCACTCCTCGGAAAACGATGTCTTTATTTAAGCATAAGCAAACAAAATTTCAATAGAAAAAAATAGAAGCTTGTGGTCTACTGTGTCGAAGGCTGCGCTTAGGTCCAACAGAACCAGAAGACAAGATTCTCCTTCGCCTGTGGCCTCGAGAGCGTCGTCCCATATCTTGAGCAATGCGGTTTCTGTCCCGTGTCCGGGCCGGAATCCTGATTGATATGGATCAAGTAGGTTATGGGTATCTAGATGCTGTTGCAGCTGTTGTACCACTACTTTCTCCATGACCTTAGAAAGAAAGTTTAGGCCTATTATGGGACGGCGGTGGAGTGGATCCTTGGGGTCCAGGGTAGGTTTCTTCAAGATAGGTCGAATTATACCCTCCTTCAACTGAAGGATTGGTTAATAAGCTGCGTGATAGGAGGTGCCAGGATGTCGGCGCATTCCTTCAGCAGTTTGGTGGGAATGATATCATTCGGCGCAGTGCTGTTACGCAGAGTACCGATGATATTTTTTGTGTCATGGGTAGAGACGGGTTCCAGCGTGAACTTACCTGGTTGTGGTGAGTTACTGCCAGTGTTGTGTGAATAATTACTGGGGGGGCTACGGGGGGAATTGTTCTGCTGAATGCTTTGCCGGATTCCCTCAATTTTATTAATGAAGTAATCCGATAATTCATTGCAAAATTCTTGTGTGTCTGAATTTGGGGCTTCAAGACATCCTGGATTCATGGTCTGAGTGACCAACTTGAAGAGCTCGCGGGGGCGGTTGAGGGTATTGTTGATGGCCTTAGAAAAAAAAAATTCTTGCCATCGAAGATTTCCTTGTGATATTTTCTGGTTATTTCATTGTAGATGTAGAGGTTCTCATCTGAAGAGCTTATTTTCCAGGCGGCTTCTGCCCTTCTGCGCTCTTGCTTCAGTAACGCCAACTGGTTGTTGAACCAGCCTGCGTTATTTTTCCGGATGTGGGTTTTACGTTTCGGCGCTATTAAGTCGGCTGACTGTAATAGGGCTGTGTTTATGGCCTCCAGTGTTTCCTCAGCCGTTTGATGCGGCTGAATTGTTTTTATTTTTTTTCCTTAACGTGGCTTTGAAGAATTCCGAATGGAGCTTCTTCTGACATCTAGTCCAGTGTGTTGTCACTAGATTTGATGTTTTTATTAAGGGGGGGAATTCGGAAATAATGAATTTAATTGCATGGTGATCTGTCCATGGCAATGGTTCATTTCCCAAGATTTTTATTTCCAGATCGTGTCTGAAAATAAGATCGAGCGTGTGACCTGAGGCATGTGTGGGCCCACATACTAATTGCTGAAGGCCTAATCCTTCCAGGTGGTCAATGCAGGCGTCGGCAACGGGGTTTTGTGGGGAGTTGGCCCAGAGATTGAAATCCCCGAGCAGCAAAATGTGTTTGCTGTTCAGGGTATAGGTGGAGATAAAGTCCGTCAATGAAGGGAGAAGCTGCGATTTTGGGCCGGGTGGCCTATAGCAGAGTAGAATCCGGACGGTCTCCTGGGAGTTTGCTTGCAGTTGCAGAGTAAGGGTTTCCATGAATGGAAGAGGATTTTGAAGGACTGGTTTTGTGATCGCAAGATGCGTCTTATGGATCACCGCCAATCCTCCTCCTCTCCTATTCTGTTTTCCGTTATAATACGGTAGTTTTCTGGCACCAATTCTCCTAGAATGGTGTTACAGTCGGCTGTAAGCCAGCTCTCTGTAATAAAGAGGCAGTCTAAATCGTATTGTAGGATGAAATCATGGATTTCTAATCAGTGTTTTACTGCCGATCTAGTGTTGATCAAAGCACATGATATGTGCTTAGGTTGGGGCAAACGGCTGATACCTTTGACAATTGATCTCCGATCGATCCTCAATAGGCGCTCAGTTTGAAGGGCTTTTTTGGTGATGGCTGGTAGTATTGCGGCAAATCGCCTCAGACCCCAAATGGTCTCTGCCGAGTATTGCAGATTAACCATGGTCGCCAAACACCAGGGGAGGGGGGAGGGAAGGATTGTCAAGGATTAACTGAATCCTATATCCTGGCTTGGTCCAGAGGAAGGCAAAAACCCCTAACCGTGCTACGCCAATATGCAGCGACAGGGAAAAAAATTCCTTCCTGACCCCTTGATAGGCGATCGGGCGAACCCTGGATCAAGTTGTAATGGTGTTGAGATTTGGGGCTGGGTGTAGTAAGATGGCCGCCCATCGGCAGCAGGATCCAGGCTGGTCAACTCCCAGATTGGGTGGATCGGTGCTACTGTTGGGGCCAGGATCGATAGACAGGGGTGAGAGGCACTTTCCAGGGGGTATGGGGTGGGTTTCTGTTCCGTTTTGGGACTTTGGTGGCGGTTGGCGGGGGTGAGAAGCGGTGCGCCGCTAGGCCGCGGGTGATGCCGCGGCCCTTCCGAGATCGCGGCTGCCGCGATTGCTTCCAGGCCAGCGCGGAGGTATCGAAAAAACGCCCGAAACGGCGGAAAATTGCAGGGATTGCAGAGATAGGTGGCGGATGGGTAGCTTGAGAGGGGCTGGTAGTGTGGGGGTATAGGAGGGGAGGTGTGGATAGGGGGAGAGCCGAAGCTTTAAGTGGCAGCAGCGGCTTGTCCTGAAAAGGACGGCTGCCTGCAGCCTCAGTGGATGGCTTACCTGCTGGAGAGGGGGTGAAGGAGGGAAGCCAGGGTGGTCAGGTAAAACCGGGGGAAGCGAGGTGGTGAGTCGCTGGAGGGATAGAGGGATAGAGCAAGCCTATCTAGCAGTCTGCCTGTCTGGTCCCTGGCGAGAGCAGACTCGAGCGGAAGACCTAGGGTTGCCACCTGTCCGGGTTTGGACACATGTGCCCGGTTTTAAAGCCTCCTGAGACCCGGGCACATTTAAAAAAAAAAAAATATATATTATTTTTTTATTTTTTTTAGCTGTCCATCCTGGCCCGGCCGCAACAGAGCTGCACATCCCCGGCTCCACCAGCTTGCCTGAGTGTTAGTAGAAGGTGTGCCGCCCGCAGCAGTGCTCTCTGTTAGCCCCCTGTAAACATGTGTGCATCCGGGCTGTAAACATGTGTGCAACTTCTCACTGTGTTAGCCCCTCCCCCTCCCTCCCTCCAGCGCGCCTCCGTCTGCATTGTGTGCTGCAGAGTGGAAGAGGACACATGGGACACAGAGTGCTCAGCTCTTCTCTGACTGGCTACAGAATACACATGGAGGTGGGTGGATGGGCGGACTATACACTACCCCCACCATACACTAAACATACAGTTCTGCCCCCCCCTGCATATACCATTACCATCCACAGCCGTATATACAGTTCTGCCCCCCCTCCATACCATCCACAGCCATACATACAGTCCTGCCCCCCCCTGCATATACCATCCACAGCCATACATACAGTCCTGCCCCCCCCCTCCATATACCATCCACAGCCATACATACAGTCCTGCCCCCCCCTCCATACAGGGCCGGATTAACAGAGGGGCTGATGGAGCGGGGGTTGTAGCTCGATGACCAGAGGTCACAGAAACCCCACATTTGGGGGGTAGTCAGTTGAAGACCTACCCCACAACTGGTCAAAATATGGGATGGCTATCATTTATGGTTCTGGAGATACGGGGCTGCTTGCACAGCCTGTCAGAAGCTACATACAGAGCGGCCATTATAAATACAAGCTGACACACTGCAGCAGACTGAGAAAAAAAAATCATCATTAATTTTTTGTTAGAAAATTACTCTATGGTGGTCTTTGCAACTTTTTATGTTGCACGGCATAGAGCTGCACGATTTTGGCTAAAACGACAACTGCAATTTTTTTGCTTAGAAGATAGATGACGATTCTCTCACGATTCGTGCGGCATAACATCATCTTTCACATTAAAATGAAAAAATAAATAAAAAAATGGACTAACTTTACTGTTTTGTTTTTATGGTTTTTATTATTCAATGAAGTGGGCAAATGCAGCGTGACATAAAATATTGCAGCAATTCCCATTTTTGTCTCTGCTAATATATATATATATAATGTTTGGTGGTTCCAAGTAATTTTCTAGCAAAAAATATTGCTTTTTAACAAGTGTTGGACTTTAAGTGGTTACATTTCTTGCATTTACACACAGAAGTTTGATCTAAAAAGGAAGTTGGTTACAATGTTTCATGTTGTTTACAAACTTGGCAGACTGCCCGGATATTTTCTTTACACACAGAAGTTTATCCCTTTGTTCTATGAAGAAAGTGTTAGTTACAATGTTTCCTGATAAGAACTTGGCAGACTGTCCAGATATTTTCTTTTGACAGCTGAAAGTCTCTCCACTTGTTATATGAAAGAATCAGCAAACTCTGCATTGGAGATGTCAGGGGGGTTGAATCGACAATCACAATTTTTTAACGATTAATTGTGCAGCTCTAGCACGGTACTGTATTTGCGCAACAATTTTTCAAACGTGTTTTTTTTTTTGGAAATAAACTGTTTCATTCATTAAAAAAAAAACACTAAAGTTAGCACGATTTTTTTTGGTATCCTAAGCGATGCTTTAAAATTTTTTAGGTTACATGTTTAGAGCTACAGAGGAGATCTAGTGCTAGAATTATTGCTCTCGCTCTAATGATCGTGACGTATGTAATCTGTGTGTATCTGGCTCTGATACTAGCCAGTGCCTACCCAGCCACTGACTGGTATCTCTCCCTAGCCTGTCCCCACACACCCTCTCACCTGCTGACCTGTGGATGGAGGAATCACTCCTGTAGTGTTGTTGTGTTCTGCCAGTGAGTACAATGATCAGTGTTGCTATATATAGCTGGCAGCACTGATTGTTTTTGGAAAAACAGGCTGGTTGTACTCAAGTCAATTAATAGATTGACTTGTATAAAACCAGCTAGCCCATACATAGATCGACTATGGCTGGTCTCTGCATAATTGGTGTAATTTCAATTCATGTATGACCCGCTTAACCACTACGCAGTCCCTAAACATCCTTCCACTCCTATACATTGTGCCCACTGTCATACCCTCCACACTCCTCTCCTGTACATAGTGCCCACTGTCATACCCTCCACACTCCTCTCCTGTACATACTGCCCACTGTCATACCCTCCACACTCCTCTCCTGTACATACTGCCCACTGTCATACCCTCCACACTCCTCTCCTGTACATACTGCCCACTGTCATACCCTCCACACTCCTCTCCTGTACATACTGCCCACTATCATACCCTCCACACTCCTCTCCTGTACATAGTGCCCACTATCATACCCTCCACGCTCCTCTCCTGTACATACTGCCCACTATCATACCCTCCACACTCCTCTCCTGTACATAGTGCCCACTGTCATACCCTCCACACTCCTCTCCTGTTCATACTGCCCCCATCATACCCTCCACACTCCTCTCCTGTACATACTGCCCACTGTCATACCCTCCACACTCCTCTCCTGTACATACTGCCCACTGTCATACCCTCCACACTCCTCTCCTGTACATACTGCCCACTGTCATACCCTCCACACTCCTCTCCTGTACATACTGCCCACTGTCATACCCTCCACACTCCTCTCATGTACATACTGCCCACTATCATACCCTCCACACTCCTCTCCTGTACATAGTGCCCACTATCATACCCTCCACACTCCTCTCCTGTACATAGTGCCCACTGTCATACCCTCCACACTCCTCTCCTGTTCATACTGCCCCCATCATACCCTCCACACTCCTCTCCTGTACATACTGCCCACTGTCATACCCTCCACACTCCTCTCCTGTACATACTGCCCACTGTCATACCCTCCACACTCCTCTCCTGTTCATACTGCCCCCATCATACCCTCCACACTCCTCTCCTGTACATACTGCCCACTGTCATACCCTCCACACTCCTCTCCTGTTCATACTGCCCCCATCATACCCTCCACACTCCTCTACTGCATATACTGGTCACTGTTACACCCTCTTCACTCCTTTCCTGCAAGTAATACCTACCCTCTGCACTCATTTCCTGTACATAATGTCTTACACTTTGCACTCCTTTCCTACACATACCAACATACGTGCCACACTCTTGTATATACTGTTGTAAATTCTGCACTCCCTCCCTGCACATACTGTAATACCCTCTGTACTTAATGAAAATTAAAAGGTGAACTAATGCCCCTGATCTCCACTGCACTTACCTCTGTAGTAATGGAAGAGTTTTATTTTTTTTAAATGATTGTGCTGAGGTTTATTCATGTCAGTGAGACTCTTACTTGTGGCACAGCAAAGTAAGCATATTTTATAGGTAAAATAATTATTTTGTTTAATTTAATCATGCCTCGTGAAGCCCCTCCCTCAATATGGCCACACCCACCATATGTAGTGGCGTGTTCGGGTTTGGCTTGAGGAAAAGGTGGCAACCCTAGGAAGACCGGAGCGTCCTACTCTCCCACTGACACTGACTGACTGACTGTTTTGCTAGGTTGTTAGTTAGGCACTGTCTCTGTTAGATAGACGGTCATTGTTTGGACCTTTTGTAATGGGCCATGTTGGCCTGGTACAGCTCAGTGCATACTAGCCGGTAGTGTTGCTCACGAATATTCGCATTGCGAATATTCGCTACGAATATTGCATATTCGAGTATTCGCGAATAACTCGAATATCGCGGCGAATATTCGCTATTTCGAATATTCATATTTTTCAAATTTCGCAATAAATTTCGCAATATTTTTTTTTTTTTTTTATAAAATATAGCGAATATTCGTAAATATTGAATATTTGTGATATTTTATAAAAAAAAAAATAGCGAAATTTTGCAATTATTTTCGCTTTCGCATATGCGAAATTTCGCTATTTTTTTTTTTATAAAACATAGCGAATATTCGTAAATATCGAATATTCGTGATATTTTATAAAAAAAAAAAAAAAAATTGCGAAATTTCGCATTAGCGAAATTTCGCATTCGCGAAAATTCGCATTGGTGAAAATTCGCATTTTTTTTTTATAAAATATCACGAATATTCGATATTAACGGATATTCGCGAATATTCTTCGAAATATTCGCGAAATATCGCGAAATCGAATATGGCGTATTCCGCTCATCACTACTAGCCGGCTGCTGTTTTATTTTCTGTGTCTCTTTTATAACTAATAAAAAAAAAAAAAGTAACAAACATGTTATACTTACCTGCTCTGTGCAACGGTATTGCACAGAGTGGTTTCGATCCGCCTCTTCTTGGGTCCCCGGCGGAGATCTTGGCTCCTCCACTTGTTTTTTTTTACTGGGTATCTATGCGTGTGATTCATAGAATCATTTACGCATACATACAGTGAAGATCCGACAGGTGTAAAACACTTACATCGTCAGATCGTAGATGGAATGACTTCGCTGGCAGCTAGGTGGCCTTAATACGCCGATTCCTGAAAGTTTTTACACCGCCCCGTCGACGTTTACGGAGTTTCCATAAGTGTAAGGTTACCCCTGCTATATGAGAGGTAACCTTACGAAGTTCTGTCGTTGCCATGTTAAGTATGGCGTCGGGACAGCGTCGTCTTTTTCCGTCGTTTACGTCGTTTTACTAAGTCGTTCGCGAATAGGGATTTACGTAAACGAAGCTCACGTCGGTTTCATTCACGTTTTCCGAAGTGAGCTGGAGCATGCGCACTGGGCTGTTTTTGTGGCCGGCGCGTGCGCAGTTCGATCGACGCGGGGGCACGCTTAATTTAAATACAAGCCGCCCCCTTTGAATTACACAGACTTACGCCGGGCCATTTACACTACACAGCCACAACTTACGGAGCAAGTGCTTTGGGAATACGGCACTTGCTCTGTTAAATTGCGGCGGCGTAGTGTAAATGGCTTACGCTACGCCGGTGGGCAATGTATGTGAATCTGGCCCTTACTCCTTATACAGGGGAAGGGGAGCACGGAGAAACTGATTTTTTTTTTCTACCTTAATGCAAACAATGCATTAAAAACATTTTTAGGTTTAGTAACACTTTAAGCACAAGTGGGTGGAACTATAGAGCATTCATGCAGGAGGGGGACAAGAGAGGACCTCTTCTTATGGACTCCCCTATGAAGTATGCACATACTTGCATGCATTGCAGTGCTGCCCACAATTATAAGAACCATTAAGTCTTATCGGGAACCATGTCGGAATAAGAGATAGTTACATAGTTATAGCCATATTCAGAAAGACTTACGCCGACGTATCTACAGATACGCCGCGTAAGTGTAAATATGCGCCATCGTATCTATGCGTCGTACCCACAGAACTAGATACGCCTAAAAATAGGCTTCTTCCAACCGACCTAACTTTCCTATGTTGGCGTAGCGTGGGCGCAATTTTACGCTGGACGCATCTGGCGCTCCCATTGATTTCCTTTTAAAATATGCAAATTAGGGAGATACAGCGATTCACGAATGTACGTGCGCCCGACGCAGGTTACGTGCGGTGCACGTAAGTCGTACGTCCGGCCTAAAGTTAGTCCATCAAAAAGCTGGTTTATCTCAGCACCAGACGTGCACACGTCAGCTGGAGAGCAGCTACAGCAGCACCGTTACTGACGAGCTGAGTAACCCCACTTGCAGGACACACATTTGTTTGCCAACATGCCAGGGGCAGCCATGGTCATAGCATGGGAGAGGATATACCGTACGCACATGAATGTCTTTGGCTTGGGGGATTCGGGGGTGTATCGCATCTTCAGATTCAGCCCTGATGCCATCCTGGAATTAGCCACAGCCCTGCATCATGACATCACCAGCAAGACACACCGCTCACAAGCAGTGGAGCCACTGATCAAGGTACTGGCAACACTCCATTTCCTCGCCAGTGGATCTTTTCAGCGTACAAGTGGAGTCGTGGCTGGAATGTCACAATCCACCATGAGCAGATGTGTGCACCAGGTTGTCCCAGCAATCCTCAGACGCATGTCCCATCACATCATCAGACCCACCCATGAGCATCTGTGGCAGAAGGCAATGCAGGATTTTTACAGAATTGCCAGATTCCCATGCACCATCTGGGCCATTGATTGCACACATGTGGTACTACGGCCCCCCGTGCCACAGAGCACATAAACTGTAATCGGAAGCAGTGGCATTCCATCAACGTACAGGTGATAGCCGATGCCCAATGCCTCATATGGCATGTCCATGCCAAACACCCCGGGGCCAGCTACGACAGCTACATATACCATCAAAGCAACATCCCAACAGAATTCGAACAGAACGTGTATGGGACAGCTGGCTGCTTGGTGAGTGACATGGGAGTCAGGCATGACTGTCCGACCCCATTATGCAGACATCACGAGGGGCACATGCACGGCTAACATCCTCCTGTCTTTTCCCTTACAGGTGACTTAGCATATGCACTTGGGCCCCATCTCCTGACTCCATTCCGGAATCCCCAAACCAGAGGAGAGAGAAGATACAATGATGCACACATATGTGCCCGGGGGGACCCTGTTGTATTCCCCAAACTTTGTGTGCCAGATCATCGGTGCATGTTGCATGCTGCACAACAACGCCATGAGAAAGGACCCGGAGACTGACATATGTGATGACCTGCCCCCGACCCACACAGTCCCCCCCTGACCGAGGCTCCCTGGTCTGCTGAGGGAAGAGCAGTCAGGAGCTACCTCGTGGTAGGCATCTTTGCACGTTAAAAACACACATTCATCATGGCACACAGACAATGCACGCATACACACCACTATGGTCCCTATCTCACACACACCACATTCACATCACATTGGATTAGCCCAAGACCACCATGCAGGACTTGGGAGCAGCAACGCCGCACCAAGGCCCCAATGGTGTCACTGTCCATTCATACCACATTCACATGGCCGTGGGGATAACTTCTTCCCGACGACCCAGGATGACACACCTTGCTGGCAGGTATGTCACCCCCATATTCACACACCAGTCACACTGTAGCCTGCACTACTGACTGTGTGCATACACTACAAAATAAATAAGCTCATGACCTGAGCACAAAAAAAACATAAAGAAGCTCATACTGTGAGCACAAAAGAAAAAAAAAAGACACTCATTTGGCCTGTCATGGGCTGCGCCTGGTGCCACGGCTCGGCCTCCTCAGCTGCCTGGGGGGAGCCTCGGGTGGGGGAGTGGGGCATCAGGAGGTGGCTCATTCCCAGGTCTGCCACTCCTGGCAGGTGATGGCTGCCTGCCCTCCAATGCCACGGCAGTGCAGCTGAGGTCTGTGCCTGCATTCTCAGCTGGCGGGTGAGGTTTTGCCGCTGCTAGCGCTGCCTCTGCCTCCCCTCTTCCTGGATGCCAGCCGTGTTGGCCTGTACCGCCAAAGTCAGGGTCTTAACCTCTGCCACAAGGTTTGCTGTGGTGGCCTGCAGCTCCCCAAGGCAGATGACCACTGCAGCATAGTTGGAGCTGAAATCCTGCAGGCCGCCTGAGATCGGTGCCGAGGAGGACAGGATGTCTGCCACCTGGTGCTATTCCCCCCATATGGCGGGTCTGGTGGGCATGGTCCCTTGCCAGATGTTCATGTAGGGGATCAGGAACACCCCTGGTCTTCCGCGTCGCCTTCCTGGGGGCAGAAGAGGCTCGGGACCGTGTGTATGGGGAGGGCCTTGAGGGGCTTCCCCTGCAGGGGGCTGAGCCTGAGGGGCTTCCCCTTATGAGGGAGAGGTTTGAGAGGGCCCAGGCAAAACAGAGGACTCCTCGAAATAGAGGCAAACCTGAGCAAGGTTCACCGTCTCCTCCTCAACCACCTCGGGAGGAGAGGTGTGGCCACTCCCCTCCACCACTGGATCTTGGCTTCCCAGGGGGTCAGGCTGAGAATGTTCCGGGGATGATGGCATGGGATGGCCACCGGCAGCAGATGGCCCCGCTCCCTCCTGCACATCTGTGGATGACACAAAGCATACACATGTTGGTGGACCCACACACTTGTCACATTTTCCCTTCACATGGTGGTCCGCCCCCCGTGCCCCTCTGGTGCTTCCTGATGGCGGCTACCTTATCCCGAACATACCGCCTTAAATCGTTAATTTTTTACTAACGTCCTTGTAGGTCCGGGTCTCATTGCCAAGGGCATCAATATCACTGACGATCGACTCCAGGATGACTTGTTTCCTGGCGCGGCTGGTCTGGTGACTCTGGGCACCACGGAGGAAGTCATCCCAGGAAGTTGCGCCCGTGTAGATGCTCCGTTGATGATACGCCGGGCGTAAGCCACTACTCCACGCTCAGACCATCATTAGCATAAGGTCACACCCACTTACAGTTACGCCGGCTTACGCCTTCAAATTTCCCTTATGCCGGCGCAACGTTGCAAGCAAGTGCTTTGTGAATACTTTGCTTGCCTCTCTGTTGTACGTCGGCATAGCGCATTTGAGCTGTGCTACGCCGGCATAAATACGCGCCGATCTACGTGAATCTGGGCCTTAGTCTGGTTTGAAAAAAAGACACAAGACACAAGTCCATCTAGTTCAACCAATATGAGATGCTATAAATTTGAGATGTGCCTCAAATATGATAATGTTCTGTAGGGGAAGGGTACCATCATCCACAAATGGTCAATAGTTGACCTTCGGGGCCTTGATCTTGCTGAGATATCCTTATCTTGTGAATACTTACAACATAACCCTCAACTACAAGGAAAACCTTGGATAGATACTGAAATCAGTGTGGTGACTTTGAACCTTGACTCTTACCCTTTAACCACCGGGTTGCTTTACTGGATTTTCAAATGTATTAGGTTGGTCTCCTGTACTTGGTCAACTATTTATATCTATCTCATATCGTATTAAATATTGTTTTTTGAGTCTGTATATTGTTTTTTTTTTATGTTTCTATATCAATAAATTGTTACTATTTATCTGAAGCATTCTTAAATCCTTGTGTACCGAGATAGTCCATTTCTTTCCACCTTTGCCAGGGGCATGTTTTGGGGTAGCCCTAGGCTTCCCTTTCCAATATGAGAATCTGTCAGGACCTTTCCTGTATGGCTATGGACCAGCATGTCCCTTAAATTTCTCCCTCTCAAATGCCCCGTTCACATGATCGGAAAACCATAGATTTTTTTCTAAAAAAATGTTGCTCAAACTTGTGTTGCATACACATGGTCACGGCAAATTTCCGATGGTCAAGAATGCAGTGACGTACAACGCGACGACAAGCCCAAAAAAATTAAGTTAAATGCTTCTGAGCATGCGTCGACTTTTTCTCCGTCGGAATTGGAGATGTCACCTGGAGAGGAAGGGAAATTTCATCCGATCTTCTCACTGCATGAATCTTTGCTGCAGCTCTACCATTTGTGATGTGGAGAAGATCGAACACGGGGGTAGAAGATTGGGTCAGACTGGCGGGGCCCCTCTCAATGTGGGGCCCAGGGCACATGTGCCCCCTGCCCCTCCTAGTTTCGGCCCTGGTAGAGACAAATGACAAGCTTTTTCCCATGACCCTTATTTGGTCGGCACTTTAATCAGTCTGTGACAAATTATAATCTTTGTTTGTCATCAACTACAATAGGCATACCTGAGTTCTCAGATCCAGGTGCCAATCGATCTATTTCTTTCCCCATTTGGACCCTGTGTACCACCACTATTCATGGTTGCAGGTTCAGGTGAAAATTCTTTCATCACTAAAAGTAACAATCCTCTGCACATTTTTAAAAAAGGCAACTAGAAGGTCTAGGACATACCCCATTTGAAAGCATATCCTTCAGATGAGACAGTTCATTCATGGAGACCTCTTGGGATCCTGCAAAGACAAGGTCAAAATGAGTTTCTTATTATGTTATGGGAAAAAAAAGCTCTTATGGCTGCCTTAATTTAATATATATTTAATTTAAATATTTCTCACAGAGTATCCTAAAGAAAAAGGCCAGACAGATGGACCCCCCATTATTCATAGACCCCTCCATTCAGCACAGATGGACCCCCCTTCAGCACAGACCCCCCATTCCGCACAGACCCCTCCATTCAGCACAGACCCCCCCTTCAGCACAGATAGACCCCCCTTAAGCACAAACCCCCCTTCAGCACAGATGGACCCCCAATTCAGCACAACCCCACCCTTCAGCACAGACGGACCCCCCTTCCCCATCCCATTCAGTACTTCAGATCAGCCATCAGCGCGGCACAGGCAGCAAGTTCCCTCCCCCTGTGTACACATAAACACAGGAGAGGGAGGCGGCTTTACTCTGCTCGCTGTGCCTGTGTGACATCCGACCTGCGGCTGTGAGACTCTTCAACACCTTTTTGATTTTCCAGGGGGGGTCATTTCCCCCCCCTTGCCCTCTGGAGCAGACGCTCCAAAGGGCAACCCACGGTAGACTTAAAGGGATTGTAAAGGGATTGTCCTCCTTCACTAACCTCATCCTGCGATTTTGCTTTTAAATGTCCTTATTTCTTCTGAGAAATCCTCACTTCCTGTTCTTCTGTCTGTAACTCCACACAGTAATGCAAGGCTTTCTCCCTGGTGTGGAGAAAGCCTCTTGAGGAGGAAGGGGGTGAGCAAGAGGGTCAGGACGTTCTCTACTTTGCAGATAGAGAAATGATCTGTGTGTTAGTGGGCGTCCTGACACTCCTGCTCACCCCCTCCGCCCTCAAGGGGCTTTCTCCACACCAGGGAGAAAGCCTTGCATTACTGTGTGGAGTTACAGACAGAAGAACAGGAAGTGAGGATTTTTTAGAAGAAATTAGGACATTTAAAAGCAAAATGGAAGGATGAGGTAAGTGAAGGAGGACTGCACTAAGGTAAAGGAAGCTATTTAGGGAAAACATTTTTTTCCCTTTACAACCCCTTTAAGAAAGGTACACAAGGGGGCGGAGACAAGACCAGTCACCCTTCAGAAGAAGGGATAGCAGCAGTGACTAGGGATGAGCTTCGAGTTCGAGTCGAACTCATGTTCGACTCGAACATTGCCTGTTCGCCGAACAGCAAACTATTTGGGGTGTTCGCGGCAAGTTCGTGTGAACTTTAGAACTCTGTTAAAGTCTATGGGACTCGAACGTTTGAAATCTAAAGTGCTAATTTTAAAGGCTAATATGCAAGTTATTGTAATAAAAAGTGTTTGGGGACCTGGGTCCTATCCCTGGGGACATGTATCAATGCAAAAAAAGTTTTAAAAACTGCAGATTTTTTGGCAGCAGTGATTTTAATAATTCCTTTAAGTGAAACAATAAAAGGGGGGGATGTATAGTATGCCTGTAAAGTAGCGCTTGTTTCCCATGCTTAGAACTGTCCCTGCACAAAGTGTCATTTCTGAAGGAAAAAAAGTAATTTCAAATCATTCGCAGCTATAATGAATTGTCGGCTCCCGGCAATACAGAGAAAAGTCATTCATTAAAAAAAATGTGTGGGGGTCTACGGCATTTTTTTTTAATTTGGGGTGGAGTTCCCCTTAAAATCCATACCAGACCTGAAGGGTCTGGAATGGATATTTGGGGGAGTCCCACATAATTTTTTTTTATTTGACGCAGGGTTCTCTTTAATATCCATACCAGACCCGAAGGGCCTGGTTATTGAATTTGGGGGGACCCCCACGCATTCTTTTTTTATGAATGACTTTTCTCTGTATTGCTTGTATCCGACAATTCATTATAACCACGAGTGATTTTAAATGACTTTTTTCCTTCAGAAAATACACTTTGTGCAGGGACAGTTCTAAGCACAGGAAACAAGCGCTACTTTACAGGCATACTATACACCCCCCTAGGTACGAAATTTAAAGGAATATTTCAATTTTATTGTTTCACTTTAAGTATTATTAAAATCACTGCTGCTGAAAAAACTGCATTTTTTTAAAACTTTTTTTGCATTGATACATATCCCCTGGGGCAGGACCCAGGTCCCCAAACACTTTTTAGGACAATACCTTGCATATTAGCCTTTAAAATTAGTACTTTAGATTTCAAAGTTCGAGTGCCATAGACTTTAACAGGGTTCTAAAGTTCACACAAACTTTTGGTCTGTTCGCAGGTTCTGGTGCGAACCGAACCGAACCCAGGGGTGTTCGGCTCATCCCTAGCAGTGACTAGTCTTTAGTACAGGAAGCTCCTGCAGAGAGGTAAAGAACAGGGTTTGTTTCATGCTTGATTACTTCTGATTTTTTTTTTTACAAAGGAAGCCAATAATTTTTGATGTTCTTTTACATTATTCTTAAACCCCTTGATCTGTGGAAGGTTTTACCCCCTTTCATGACCAGGATATTTTTTTGCTATTCAGCACTGCGATACTTTAACCACTTAGGTCCCGGACCAATATGCTGCTAAATGCCCAAAGGTGTTTTTACAATTCGGCACTGCGTCGCTTTAACAGACAATTGCGCGGTATTTGATTGTCTCTGCGATTTTTATTTTTTGCGATATAAACAGAAAAGACCGAAAATTTAGGAAAAAATTATATTTTCTACTTTTTGTTATAAGAAAAATCGAATAAACTAAATTTTAGTCAAACATTTAGGCCAAAATGTATTCAGCCACATGTCTTTAGTAAAAAAAAAAATCACAATATAAAAAAAAACTAGCTACCTAGCGGCAACAGTGACACTAATACAGCGATCAGAAAACCGATCGCTTAGTGACACTGGCAATAGGGGGTGAAAGGGTTAACTAGGGCGGTGATCAAGGGGTTAAACCTTTATTAGGGGGGGTAGGGGGCTACCTTGGACACTAACTGTCACACTGACACTAAATGCAGTGATCAGTAAATATATGATCACTGCTATTAGTGACACTGTAATAGGGGGCTGGGGGGGTGATCTGAAGGAGTTAATGTGCCTATGTGTATGGTGTCAGTGTGCTGTTGTGCGACTTACTGTGTGATGTCTTTTCTCCTATCGCCAGATTGAAAATACCACCGAGAGGAGAGCTGACATCGCTTCCTCTGCCAGTGTTTACATTACACAGGCAGAGAAAGTGCAGAGTGCGGGGGAAGCCGATTCGCTGGGAGCGATCGCGAGGGAGCGGACAAAAGCGAACAGCCACCCCCTCATCTTGGATCGCTCCCAGACACTTACCGACCGCCGCATGTAGTGGACCCCCGACCCGCTAGATGGCAGGGACGTACATGTATGCCCATCTGCCTGTACGTGCCATTTTTTGGACGTACATATACATGTGGCGGGCATTAAGTGGTTAACTGGAAAATGTTCGATCATGCAACACTGTACCCAAATGAAATATTTTATCAGTTATATCACATAAAGATAGCCCAAATCAGTGTACAGTATATTTAGTCTGTGTGAAAGTTGTAGAGTCTACAAACTATGGTATAAATACAATATATTGAAAATTGATCAATCCTGATGGCATATCTAATTTCTTGAGAACCTAAAATGCCAGGACAGTACAAATATCCCCCAAATTACCCCCTTTTGGAAAGTAGTCTGAGGTATGAGAGTTTTTTGAATTTCTGGAAGTTGAAGTTCTTTGGAAAATTATGGTAAGAGATTAGACAAAAAGCTTTTTTTTTTTTTTTTTTACAATTTTATTACATAATGTCACCGGTGCAGTACAGCGTCATCATATGATTGGTGCGGCTGTGATCAGAAACACTGGTGACAGTATGTAAAAAAAAAGTTTGCTTCAATTCTGAAGTTTTTTTACAATCTGTTTTGTTACATACCTTCATTTGAGTACTGTATTGGCTAGCGTATAAGACTACCTTTTACACTTGGCCAAATGCAGGGGTCGTCTTATATGCCGGGTCAGTTGCTCATATGCCTGCTGGATGTGCAGTAATACTGTATGTAACTTCGGCTACATTCAGTATATACCGCTTAGCCAATCCTGGTGAGCGATGTATTCAAATGAATACAGAGCCTGCTCGGATTGGAGTAACAACCTCTGCCGATCCAAGCTACATACAGTAGCCTGCTCGGATTGGCTTTGAGAGTCAGTGAGGAGTGGGCTGATAATGTTACAGCCTCTGCCAATCCAAGAAGGCTTTGTATTCATTAATAGAATAGAATACATTGCTCGCCGCGAATGGCTCCAACTCCAGCAAGAAAGAAGAATAATATGGCTCCAGAAGGAAGAAATATGAAGCTTTGGAAGCCTCGGAAGTGGGGTCATCTTATATGGAGAGTACAGGCAAAAAATCTTAAAAAACTGTAAAATTAGGGGGTCGTCTTATATGCCTGGTCGCCTTATACTGTACATAGTGACATAGTGACTGTATAGTGACACTGTTCTACTCTGGGGTGGGGGGTGATCAGGGATTTATTTTTACACTGTTATTGCTTATAACAATGATGACCACTGTCATAAGCAACCTCACAACCGTCCCGGATTTTGCGGGACTATCCCGCGATTTGTGTTAAATCCAGCGGTCCCGCGATCAACGCGATTCACGGTAAATATTTCCCACCCCCCCGCTCAACAGCTCTGATCCATGTAATTCCCCCCCCGCTCAACAACTTTGACTTGCGGAACACCCCCCGTTAACAACTCCGATGTGCGGAACCCCCTCCCCCCGCTCAACAACCTTGATGCACGCGGAAACGGAACCCACCCCCCGCTCAACAACTTCGTTGGGAGGTATACTCATTTGTCCCTCATTCTGAAGTTGAAAAGTTGGGAGGTATGTATAAGCAATAATTGTACCTGTCATGAATGGCTTTCCATTTATAACAGCTTGCTACTGTTGATATGCTTTGATTGGCCCATAGCTATCACATGGGATATAGCTGTACCATGTGTATAGCTGTAGCCAATCACAGCATCACAACAGTAGTCAAGCAGTCTTGAATGGAAAGCCATTCATGACAGTTTAGTTATACAAATATCATGTGATTGCTATGATTGGTTATAGCAATCACATGATACCCCGCAGTGGTGGCCGGTCCATAAGGGGCACTGCCTCCCTAATCCATGCACTCGGCCCCTAAACTACATGCAGGATGCCCGCCCTGTACAGCTGTACACGGCGCAATGAAGACAGCATTCTGCCGCATGCTCCTCATGCTCGTGCAACTCTGCAAGGGGCGGGGATGCATACAGAAGAGGCCGCATGATGGGCAGAGCTCATACGATGGGGGTGGACTTCTCAAAGGAGCGGATGTATTATTGAGAAGTGAGTAAGGGGCGGATGCCTACAGAGGATGCCGTATTTTACAATGATGGTCATTTTAAAATACAGCGTCTTCTGTAGGCATCTGCCCCTTACTCGCTTCTCAATAATATATCCGCCCCTTTGAGAAATCCACCCCCATCGTATGAGCTCTGCCCATAATGCAGCCTCTTCTGTATGCATCCCTGCCCCTTGAACAGTTCAATGAATATTACACACGCCCTTTGCAGAGTTGCACGAGCATCGATAGCGTGCGGCAGAATGTCTTGTTCATTGCGCAGGCGCCGTGTACAGCTGATTCACAGCTGTTCATCTTCTGTTATTTTCAGTGTCTCCATTGTGCTCTTTACTGCGCAAGCGCTACGCCTGAGCAGTACAGGGAGGGCATTATCCAACGGGGGACCCATCTCAGGACATGGACGCATAGATTTCAATGTTTTTTTAATTTTTTTATTGAAGCACATGATTAGAGGCTGAGGCTCTAAATGGCTTATAAAAAGGGTGGGATAGGGGTCCTCCCAGTTGTGGTACAATAGCGAAGGCCTGAGACCCGATTGGCCAAGGAGTCTTAGGATGGGTGGATCGCCGCTTTCCTATCCATCTCCTGTGGGGGAGGGGGGGAGATCACCGCCTTCTCGTAAGTCTCTTGCGCACCAGTCGCCACTGATACCCTGACCACTCATAACATCTTAGGAACCAAGCCCTGTGACCCGCTGGACACTGCAATCACGAGATCACGCCTCTGCGCTAATGCGCATGTACCAGGCGATATACTAGTATGTCACCTGGCCTGGCTGTGCTGCCCACCTGCATTAAAAGTACTGTGGGCGGGAGGCAAGTTGTCTATAAAGGTTTATAGTCCTTTATTGTATTTCATGCAAAGAATGCTTTATTCCTCCCTAGTGGCCTTCTCTATATCAAGCGGTACAGTGAGCAATTCTGCTAAACGACTGCAGAGATAATATCATTTGATCATTGAGAAGGTCTGTTCCCTTTAATCATTCCAAGCAAATTGACAAACTTTCCATCCAACCATAGCAGTACTTACTGTTAACTGTAGTGATTGCAGGGCTCATGCTCGATTCTACAGAGGATACCAGAATACATTTCTATGAGGTTAAAATTATACAAAAAAATCTAACATTTTAAAAAGTGCAATCAGTTGGAAATATAAGAAAGGAAGACAGAATGCCTATCCATATAATATAATTTTTTGGTTTGTTTAAGGCTTTGTTTAAAGCCTGAGTGAAGCTACCGTGTTTCCCCAGAAATAAGCCCGGGTCTTATATTTATTTTGACAACAAAAGACACAGTAGGGCTTATTTTCGGGGTAGGTCTTATCATTTAATGTACTGTCTTCTCTCACCCCCTCTCTCCCTGCCTGTCAGGATTCCCCAATGTGAACTGAGATAAAATGCTTGTAAAATTCTATAATCCACTTTATTTCAGTATTATATCATGTACAATGTGTGCGTTTCTGTAATATAATTGTGCCACTTTTGTTATAGCGCCGCTCTTCGCTTCTGTGACCCGCTGAAGATCTCTTCCCCGCAATTATATTACAGAAACACACACATTGTACATTTTATAATACTGTATTAGAGTGGATTATAGGATTTTACAATCATTTTTAAACTAGGGCTTATTTTCGGGGTAGGGCTTATATTGCAGCCCTCCTGGAAAATAGTACTAGGTCTTACTTTCGGGGGAAGGTCTTACTTTCGGGGAACACGGTAACAAAAACTCAAAAACAGTAAAATCAGCGCAAATTTCTGCCATAACTGCCACTGATCTCAACTCCTCGGCAGCACTGACACTCACAAATGGTTGGCCAAATTAATATTGAACTCTATGGACTAAGACTGGGATACCATTAAAGTTCACGTGTGTGTAAAAGCAGGCATTCCAATACTTTTGACAATACAGTGAAGATAAAATGAAAGGAAATTAAATAAAACATTTTTTGACAGCTATAAAAAAATGTAGGGTTTCATTGATACTTTTTTTCAATCGGCGAGTACTGATTTTTTCGGGAAAGTACTCACCGATACAGAGTACCGATACTTTTCGGAAAGTATAAAACAAGATTGCGCTAATATATAATATATGAGGGAGCCTGTATATAGAAAACAGCTAACCCAAACAAAATGACAATTGCTGAAATAATTTCAATAAATAATGATCAAGTGAGAGAACAATAAATAAATTGATAATCATAAATGTATGTCATCATGAAAATATGTACAGTCCACCAAGAAGGCAAAAGTTCATGATAAATGGTCTCCCGGGTGTAGAAATACACCAACACAGGAAAGGCGCTGAGAGAAAAGGCTTCCACCGCAATCACATACAGCCTCTTACCAAATTGAAATGATCTCTAGATTATAGGAGATCACATACTGCTTAAACCGATGGTATCCACAAGGAATTGCTCAAGTTCTGACATTCGAAATAAAGCCGGCCGGCTTGCAAACACACAGCCCGTATTTTCCGGGTAGAGACACAATGCGCGGTGACGTCAGAACGCCGCCTCCCTACACTTCGACGCGATAGGACGTGGTCACGGGATACAGGCAATATTTAAGTTTATTTTTGCAAAGCAAATATACAAAAATCCACTACATAACAATACAGTTCCAAGCATACAATTAAATTACATTCATCCATCCTGCGGTATGATGCCTAATGTGTTGCACAGAGTAATAAAACCCAGAAACATCACATCGTGCATGACGCCACATTGCCCTGAAAACAGCACTTCAAAAACGTGTCAAGAAATGTCCATGTCATGTACTGTCAAAGTTGCGATAGGACGTGGTCACGGGATACAGGCGGTGTTCTGAATCACCGAATTTATACAAAGGTCGTATGGCACAGCCTCGATGTGGAAAACACCTATCCGCACCTCCGCCATCTTAACTTATGGAAAAAAGTACAAAGTGCAGAGAGAATGACACCAACAGTGAGAGTCGGTTCACACTGGGGCGACACGACTTCCAGCACGACTTTCAGAAGCAACTTCAACACGACTTTTCCTTTTCAGGTCAGGAGACTTTCCAGTGGCCAATAAAACAACAATCAGCTCTGGGAGAGGGAGGGGGAGGGAGGGGTTTGCCTGAGAAATGTATGTTATCTTGTTTGAAAGTAGCTTCAATTAAAACAGTGATCAGACTTGGAAGCGACTTCCATTGAAATCAATGGGTACAAATCGCCTAGATGTCTGATTGAAGTAGTACAGGAACCTCTTCTGAAGTCGGAGCGACATGAGTAGTGTGTATTAACACCGCTCCCATTCACTTACATTGCTTTTCTGGACAGTGCGACTTCAAGTCTGATCCCAAGTCGCCCCAGTGTGAACTGACCCTGAACCAACAGAGCAGAGTTACAAAAACATTTTTTTTATTTAAAATGATAAGATATAGAATATTTATATTTGCTGAGCATATAGAGAACCAATAGAGAACCAAAATTCCATTTATAATATAAAGGCATCAATGTTCACCTCAGACATCAAAAAAAGGAAGAAAATAAATCCCCATAGTACTAGGGATTAGGGATGAGCCAAACACCCCCTGTTCGGTTCGCACCAGAACTTGCGAACACACCAAATGTTCTTGTGAACTTTAGAACCCCGTTAAAGTCTATGGGACTCGAACATTTGAAATCTAAAGTGCTAATTTCAAAGGCTAAAATGCAAGTTATTGTCCTAAAAAGTGTTTGGGGACCCACGTCCTGCCCCAGGGGACATGTATCAATGCAAAAAAAAGTTTTAAAAACTCCCGTTTTTTCGGGAGCAGTGATTTAATAATGCTAAAAGTGAAACAATAAAAGCGTAATATTCCTTTAACCCCTTCCATACCAGGCACTTACGCACCTTCCCGTCCAAGCCAATTTTCAGCTTTCAGCACTGTCGCAATTTGAATGACAATTGCGCGGTTGTGCTACACTGCACCCAAACAAAATTGGCGTCCTTTTTCCCCCACAAATAGAGCTTTCTTTTGGTGGTATTTGATGACCTCTGCGATTTTTTTTTGCGCGACAACTAAAAATAGACTAAAAATTTTGAAAAAAAAATAAAGTTTTTATTTTTTTCTGTTAATTTTTTTGTAAATGAGTATGTTTTCTCTTTCAATTATGGGCACTGATATGGTGGCACTGATGGGAACCGATGAGGTGGCACTGATGAGCACAGATGAGGTAGTTCTGATGGGCACCGATGAGGTAGCACTGATGGGCACTGCTAGGCGGCGCTGGTATGGTGCACTGATGGGCACTCGTGGGCGGCACTGACGGGCACTCGTGGGCGGCACTGATGGGCACTCGTGGGCGGCACTGATGGGCACTGGTGGGCGGCACTGATGGGCATTCATAGGCAGCAGTGGGCACTCATAGGCGGCACAGATGGGCACTCATAGGCGGCACAGGTGGGCACTCATAGGCGGCACAGGTGTGCACTCATAGGCGGCACAGGTGTGCACTCATAGGTGGCACAGGTGGGCACTGATAGGTGGGCACTGGGCATGGATTGGTACTGTGGGGTGGCACTGACGGACACTGGGGTGGCACTGATGATCACTGAGGGGTGGCACTGATGGATCAATGTTGCCAATCAGTGCCTATGTGTGGGCATTGATTGGCATAATTTTTTTTATTTTTTACTGCCCCCTTTTTTTTTTTACTGATTGTTTTTTTTTTTTAGCTGCCTTTTTTATTTTATTATGTAATTTCCCTGGTGGTCTAGTGGTGGCAGTGTGTGGATCCGAGGGGGGGCTGCGCTGATAAACAATCAGCGCGAACCCCTGTCAGACGCGAGTGAGGAAGAGCCGTCAGCGGCTCTTCCTGTTTACATCGTGATCAGCCGTGATTGGACACGGATGATCACGTGGTAACGAGGCTCCGCCGGAGACTCGTTACCGAGATCGGAGGTGCAGGGTGTCAGACTGACACCCCGCATCACCGATCGCTGCGCGCCCGCACGGCATATCACGTCCAGTCACGATTTCATAACCACTTCCCGGCCGTCAATTTGCTATTGACCGGGCGGGAAGTAGTTAAATTTCGTATTTGGGGGGGGGGGGGGGTGAAAAACCGCATGTTTCTTATACATAGAACTGTCCCTGCACAAAGTGTCATTTTTAAAAGAAAAAAAGGCATTTAAAATCGGCTTTGCGGCTATAATGAATTGTCGGCTTTGACAATTCACAGAAGATTCATTCATAAAAATAAAAAAATAAAAAGTGTGGGGGTCCCCCCAAATTCCATCAACAAGCCCTTCAGGTCTGATATGGATATTAAGGGGAAGCCCGCTGTCAATTTAAAAAAAAGACGTGGGGTTCCCGCGTCTTCGGTCTGGTGTGGATTTTAAGGGGAACGCCACCCCAAATTTTAAAAAAAATGGCGTGGAGTTCCCCCCAAAATCCACACCAGACCCTTATCCGAGCACGCTAACCTGGCCGGCCGCAGAAAAGAGGGGGGGACAGAGTGCGCCCCCCCCTCTCCTGAACCGCACCAGGCCACATGCCCTCAAAATTGGGAGGGTGCTTTGGGGTGCCCCCCAAAAAACCTTGTCCCCATGTTGATGAGGACAAGGGCCTCATCCTCACAACCCTTGCCGTTGGTTGTGAGGGTCTGCGGGCAGGGGGCTTATCAGAATCTGGAAGACCCCTTTAACAAAGGGGACCCCCAGATCCTGCCCTCCCTATGTGAATTGGTAATGGGGTACACTGTACCCCTACCATTTCACGAAGGAAGTGTAAATAGTTAAAAAAAACACACACACACCGTAGAAAAAAATCCTTTATTACTGTAATAATAAAAAAAAAAAACGGTGTAAATCCCCTCTCGCCGCTGGACACAGCGGAATGACTCAGAGCTTCATTTGACGTTTCTTATATAGGGGAGGCGGGGACCACCCGTCACGTGACCCCGCCCCCTCTGACGCACTCTCCTACGTCACTGGGAAAGACTGGGCTTTCCCTGGTCTTTCCCAGTGACGTAGGAGAGTGCGTCAGAGGGGGCGGGGTCACGTGATGGGTGGCCCCGCCTCCCCTATATAAGAAACGTCAAATGAAGCTCCGAGTCATTCCGCTGGGCTGTGTCCAGCGGCGAGTGGAGCTCCCTGCTGCGCTTGGATCTTCTCATCGCTGGAGGACAGCTGATCACCCGTCGCTGGATTGATCACCCGTCTCTGGATAGAAGACAACGCTGGAGCAGGGAGCCGCATCGAGAGGGGATTTACACCGCTGGATTATTTTTTTTTTATTACAGTAATAAAGGATTTTTTTCTACGGTGTGTGTGTGTGTTTTTTTTTTAAACTATTTACACTTCCTTCGTGAAATGGTAGGGGTACAGTGTACCCCATTACCAATTCACATGAGGGGGGGCAGGATCTGGGGGTCCCCTTTGTTAAAGGGGTCTTCCAGATTCTGATAAGCCCCCTGCCCACAGACCCTCACAACCAACGGCAAGGGTTGTGAGGATGAGGCCCTTGTCTCCATCAACATGGGGACAAGGTGCTTTGGGGGGCACCCCAAAGCACCCTCCCAATGTTGAGGGCATGTGGCCTGGTGCGGTTCAGGAGAGGGGGGGGCTCACTCTGTCCCCCCCTCTTTTCTGTGGCCAGCCAGATTAACGTGCTCGGATAAGGGTCTGGTGTGGATTTTGGGGGGAACTCCACGCCATTTTTTTTTATTTGGGGTGGAGTTCCCCCTTAAAATCCACACCAGACCGAAGGGTCTGTTATGGATATTTGGGGGGAACCCCACATAATTTTTTTTAATTGACAGCGGGGTTCCCCTTAATATCCATATGAGACCTGAAGGGCCTGTTAATGGAATTTGGGGGGACCCCCACGCTTTATTTTTTATGAACGAATCATCTGTGAATTGTCAAAGCCGACAATTCATTATAGCCGCAAAGACGATTTTAAATGCCTTTTTTTCTTTCAAAAATGACACTTTGTGCAGGGACAGTTCTATGTACAGGAAACATGCAGGTTTTCACATGCTGACTTTACACCCCCCCCCCCAGGTATGAAATTTAAAGGCATATTACACTTTTATTTTTTCACTTTTAGCATTATTAAATTCACTGCTCCCGAAAAAATGTCCGTTTTTAAAACTTTTTTTTGCATTGATACATGTCCCCTGGGACAGGACCCAGCTCCCCAAACACTTTTTAGGACAATAACTTGCATATTAGCCTTTAAAATTAGCACTTTAAATTTCTCCCATAGACTTTAACAGGGTGTTCCGTGGCTTTTCGAATTTGCCGCGAACACCCCTAAGGCTCCATTCATATCTAGGCGTCTGCGGCAGCAGCGTATTTGGGCGACATGAAAAAGGCTGTTTGTCCCCGCGATTTGCGGCGACAAAACGCCCTTTTCTTTTTGCTGGAGCGGTGATGTTTTACATTGTCGGCTATTGCCGAACGCCCAAGACGCCTGAAAAAAAGGGTCCGGGACTTGTTTCAGGCCTTCAGGCGTCTGGCGTTTGGGCGTTCGGCGTGGAGATGTGAACCATCTCCATAGCCGACAATGTAAATTCGCCCCTCCAGCGTATGTCAGGCTGCTTCAGCGTCGGGCGTAGGGCGACAAAACGCCTAGATGTGAATGGAGCCTAATTGTTCGTTGTTCGCTGAACAGGCGAACAGGCAATGTTCTAGTCGAACATGAGTTCGACTAGAACACGAAGCTCATCCCTACTAGGGATGTCTAGTGGTCATTAGCCACATAAAAACAACTGTCAAAATAAAAGTAAATTATGTTAACACCTAACTAAAAAAGAAACACTGGTTGGAACCCACATCGAATCCCTTTTCAAAAAGTGTAGAACTGCTTCCAAACCTGGAATCAAGAATGCCTTTTCTTTTTTACTGAGGATATTAAGGTCAAAACTCTTTGAAAGAAGCTTATCTAACCTCTTTTTGTATTTATTGACAGGATTTTAATTGACAGTACTGTTATTATACATTATATGCGACATACCGGAGGCTGTACTGTGATGACGCCACAGCGTTTTATCAGCTATTGATATTGGTAGATTTTTCCTTTTCTCCAATTCATTATGTTTTCTGTGCAATAGCGTTCATTCTCTCTGCACTTTGTACTTTTTTCCATAGGTTAAGATGGCGGAGGTGCGGCTGGGTGTTTTCCATATTGAGGCTGTGCCATACGACCTTTGTATAAATGCGGTGATTCAGAACACCGCCTGTATCCCGTGACCACGTCCTATCGAGACGAAACGTAGGGAGGCAGCGTTCTGATGTCACCTGGCTGTGTGTTTGCAAGCCGGCCGGCTTTATTTTGGATGTCATACATTCTACGTTCCATGTAAGTGCACTTTTTTTTTTACTCCAATAAACGTGAGGATTTTACACTATACAAGTCCTTTTTGTTTCTATACATATCCTCTGATGGCACATCGAGTGTGAGTGAAAGCATCTAGGACCCAGACTGTCTGAACTTGGGCAATTCCTTGTGGATACCAACGGTTTAAGCTGTATGTGATCTTCTATAATCTAGAGATCATTTCAATTTGGTAAGAGGCTGTATCAGTATGTGATTGCGGTGGAAGCCTGTTCTCTCAGCACCTTTCCTGTGTTGGTGTATTTCTACACTCGGGAGACCATTTATCATGAACTTTTGCACATTGTTTCCTACCCGGAAGATACGGGCTGCTGTTTACTAGCTGGCCGGCTTAATATTGATGCATTACTTCCCGCCAAACTTTGAAAGTGCAATTCTTCTTTATTTTATTAAATTTGAAAGATTTTACACTATGTGAGTCTTTTTTCTTCACTTTTTGGGAAAGTATTCACCGATACAGAGTACTGATACTTTTGGGAAAGTATTTGTAACGGAATTAACCGTGACGGATTTAGATTCTCCTATGTCCAGGGTCACCTTATGCCCACTAGGGCACTATGCCCAATATCATGTATTGCAGAAGATGGGACATTAATAATAA
Source organism: Rana kukunoris (assembly GCA_029574335.1). Lineage (NCBI taxonomy): Eukaryota > Metazoa > Chordata > Amphibia > Anura > Ranidae > Rana > Rana kukunoris. Next base: position 38,641,150 of record CM056052.1, read on the forward strand.
TTCATATTGCAGGACTGGACATTACAAGGAGTTCATTTTGATTTGAGACCAGGTCTACAAGACAAGTGACTCATCCCTGTATAATAGGCTTCTGAAATGAAGTGAAGCCGGGCTTGTGAAAGACATTTCATTCTGTAGAAAAGGTGCTAATTACATCGGCTCCTGGAAGACCTTTCCATTTAGATATATTGAATTAGCATGTAAAGTATGTTAGGAATATTGATGCTCAGGTGTGATAGTATTTTGTTTTGATGTCATTATCTCAAGGAATGTGTCTCGTCAGTAGCGGTGCCGACATGTCTGCCTTGTAACTGGACATAGTTATGTGGATTGAGGTCAAGGCATTGTGTATTTGAATTTTGAAATGTCTTTTAGAATGTGATTGAAGCCCCCCATGGTGTGAAGGGGGGTGGAGATTTCACTGTCTCTTTGATTACTGTCACATGCTTGTACTATATAAGAACCTGAGAAGAAAGCATTAAAGGGGTTCCAGCATTAAGCTTTGGCTCATGTGTGGATTACTCGGCGATGCCAGGGATATTCCTACTCGTGGAATATTGGGTGATGATCTTTTATTAGAGAAGAAGGGAATGCTTGACGGGGATATTTGCTACTACAGTCACAACTGGTTGGCAGCAGTAAGATTTTCCCTTCTACTTTCCTTTACACCAGGATTCCAAGCAGACACTGGGAACGGTGAATGGAAGGCTGGCACACCCGGCTTAAAAGAAATACACTGAAAGAACTACTGGAAGTTCGTGGAAGGATTGCTAGCAACAAAACCAAGCGGGTCATCATAGCAGAATTAATGGAGCTAGACCAGGAGAACTTGGTTGCAGCAACGCCAGCAGTACAAGAGATGGAGATACCAGTGATTAGGTGTAGTAGGAATCACCAGCCAACAAGGTAATAAGAGAGAAACTAGCATGGTTCGGTCCGAACCCATCGGCGGATGTGGTGCTGAAAGTGATGGACCTGTTAGCGGAGGAGGCTAAACAAATAAGAGACGCAGAGCTACAGTTAAAACTGGCAGCAGTCCAACAAGCAGCCGCAGATACTCCAAACAGTGAGTACAGCACAGCAGCACCAACTGAAGAGAGAGGAGAGGTACAGATACCAGTCTCCATGGAAGAGGAATTCCAAAGGAGGTTACAAGAGATGCGGATACAGCACAGAGGACCAGTATCAGAGGAAGCCCTGCTGGGATGGTCGGATGTGATTCGGTGCCAACTCTGGAAGGAAGCGCTAGCTCTGGAGCAGCATCACCAAGGAAAGGTCCTGCCCTCCATCTATGCAAGGTACTGGCCGCAGTATGACGTATGAGTGCTGTTGTTGGGGGAAATACCGAAGCAGGAGTGGACAGCGGAATTAAACAGGCTGATCAGGGCAGAGATGCAGCTAGACGAGAGCTACAGAGCTTTCCGGTGGTATGTAGCCCAAGAGTGCCCGGGGTCGGCAGATGACAGCCCCACAGAAGGCTATGACTATGATGGCCTGGGATTGTTGTATTGGAGGATGTCCACTGATCCAGACTTCGAGGATGATCGGGAGTGGCGCTTGGAGGACATAATGGAGCACAGAGAGGAAAAATTGAATATCTCGGGAGGCCACTGGTCACAGGAAGATTTAGAACTTCTGGCCATTCAAGAATGGGAGCTGGAGATCGCCTACCGACAGCTGCTAGACTCGGCTTAGCAGCAGGGTGGGGCTCCCATTGCCTGGGACTATGAGGAAAGTTCCTATGACAACTGTGAAATCCTGACTGATGAATCGGCAGTGGAAAATATGGAGATTGCCCCCCCTAAAGCCAAAGCGGATGGTGTGGAGTTCCAGGGAGTCGGGGCGGTTGGTCCCTCTCTCCAGCAACAAGCTGAGGTGGTAAAGCTTTTACCCCCAGCTGAAACACTGGCCACAGAACAGAGGGTCATGGACCTCTGCTCTCCACTAACGGAAGAGGGGGACCATGTGGTAGTGGATGGGACTGTGGTCCCCACTCACAGCACCCCAGCGGAAGAGCTGGCAACAGAACAGAGGGTCACGGACCTCTGCTCTCCACTAACAGAAGAGGGGGACCCTGTGATAGTGGATGGGACTGTGGTCTCCACTCACAGCAAACCAGCGGAAGAGCTGGCAACAGACCAGAGTATCATGGGCCTCTGCTCCTCACTAACAGAAGAGGGGGTCCCTGTGGTTGTGGATGGGACTGTGGTCTCCACTCACAGCACCCCAGTGGAAGAGCTGGCAACAGAACAGAGGGTCACGGACCTCTGCTCTCCACTAACGGAAGAGGGGGACCCTGTGGTAGTGGATGGGACTGTGGTCTCCACTCACAGCAACCCAGCGGAAGAACTGGCAACAGAGCAGAGTGTCATGGGCCTCTGCTCCTCACTAACAGAAGAGGGGGTCCCTGTGGTAGTGGATGGGACTGTGGTCTCCACTCACAGCACCCCAGCGGAAGAGCTGGCAACAGAACAGAGGGTCACAGACCTCTGCCCTTCACTAACGGAAGAGGGGGACCCTGTGGTAGTGGATGGGACTGTGGTCTCCACTCACAGCAATCCAGCAGAAGAGCTGGCAACAGAGCAGAGTGCCCCGGGCGTACAGTATGGATACCAGCATTGGAGGACTGGAACTACTGACTGACTTCGGAGTCAACCCGTTTGGGGTTCCCTCCTGTGTCCGTCTTCTACCGAAAGAGGAGAGATGTAACGGAATTAACCGTGACGGATTTAGATTCTCTATGTCTAGGGTCACCTTATGCCCACTAGGGCCATAGGGTGACAAAGAAATTATATCATGTATTGCAGAAGATGGGACATTAATAATAATTCATATTGCAGGACTGGACATTACAAAGGAGTTCATTTTGATTTGAGACCAGGTCTACAAGACAAGTGACTCATCCCTGTATAATAGGCTTCTGAAATGCTAAGTGAAACCGAACTTGTGAAATACCTTTCACTCTGTTGAAAAGGTACTAATTACATCGGCTCCTGGAAGACCTTTCCATTTAGATATATTGAATTAGCATGTAAAGTATGTTAGGAATATTGATGCTCAGGTGTGATAGTATTTTGTTTTGATGTCATTATCTCAAGGAATGTGTCTCGTCAGTAGCGGTGCCGACATGTCTGCCTTGTAACTGGCCATAGTTATGTGGATTGAGGTCAAGGCATTGTATAATTGTATTTTGAAATGTCTTTTAGAATGTGATTGAAGCCCCCCATGGTGTGAAGGGGGGTGGAGATTTCACTGTCTCTTTGATTACTGTCACATGCTTGTACTATATAAGAACCTGAGAAGAAAGCATTAAAGGGGTTCCAGCATTAAGCTTTGGCTCATGTGTGGATTACTCGGCGATGCCAGGGATATTCCTACTCATGGAATATTGGGTGATGATCTTTTATTAGAGAAGAAGGGCATGCTTGACGGGGATATTTGCTACTACCGTCACAGTATTTACTGACACAGAGTACTGATACTTTTGGGAAAGTATTCATTGACACAGAGTACCGATACTTTTGGGAAAGTATTCACCGACACAGAGTACTGATACTTTTGGAAAAGTATTCACCGACACAGAGTACCGATACTTTTGGGAAAGTATTCACCGACACAGAGTACTGATACTTTTGGGAAAGTATTCACCGACACAGAGTACCGATACTTTTGGGAAAGTATTCACCGATACAGAGTACCGATACTTTTGGGAAAGTATTCACCATACAGAGTACTGATACTTTTGGGAAAGTATTTACCGACACAGAGTATTGATACTTTTGGGAAATTATTCAATGACACAGAGTACTGATACTTTTGGAAAAGTATTTACTGACACAGAGTGGTTAATTTACTAAAGGCACATAGACTTTGCAAAGTGCAGTTGCTCCAGAGCTTAGTAAATGAGCAGAAGCTCTGCTGACTTCCATCATCCAATCACATGCATGGTGCGGTAACCTAGAGCCAGCTCATTTCACCTTATTTTATTGTCTCCAACATTAAAGCGGATGTGCGCTCAAATAAAAATATTAAAAGCCAGCAGCTACAAATTCTGCAGCTGCTGACTTTTAATATTAGGACACTTACCTGTCCTGGATTCCAGCGCCGTCCGCAGCGGAGGACAAGCGATCGCTCATCACTCTGCTGCCCCCCCCGCCATCCACGGTGAGGGAACCAGGAAGTGAATCGCTCCGACTTCACTGCCTGGTTCCCTACGGTGCATGCGCGAGACGCGCTGCGCCCGCCGATTGGCTCCCGCTGTGTGCTGGGAGCCGAGTGTTCCCAGCACACAACGGGGGTGACGAAATGCCCGCATTCTGCCTGAGAATGCTGGGCCGGAAGTGGGTGCAAATACCTGTCTTTAGACAGGTATCTGCACCCCCCTCCCCCTGAAAGGTGTCAAATGTGACACCGGAGGGGGGAGGGATCCGATCAGAGGGGGACATGCAAGGAAAATAAAAAACAGCATTTTAGCTTGCACATGATTGGATAATAAAATCATCACAGCTTCACCTCATTTCAGATCTACCCTTTAGATTTACAGCAACTGCACTTCCAAGTGCACTCTTAGTGCAATTTCAAGTGCACTTTGCACTTGTAGTGAAAAGTGGATTTGCCCTTCGTAAATAACCCCCAGAGTACCAATACTTTTGGGAAAGTATTCACCGACACAGAGTACTGATATTTTTGGGAAAGTATTCACCGACACAAAGTACTGATACTTTTGGGAAAGTATTCACCGACACAAAGTACTGATACTTTTGGGAAAGTATTCACCGACACAAAGTACTGATACTTTTGGGAAAGTATTTACTGACACAGAGTACTGATACTTTTGGGAAAGTATTCACCGACACAGTGTACCGATAATTTTAGGAAAGTATTCACCGACATAGAGTACTGATACTTTTGATAAAGTATTCACTGACACAGAGTACCGATACTTTTAGGAAAGTATTCACCGACATAGAGTACGGATACTTTTGCTAAAGTATTCACTGACACAGAGTACTGATACTTTTGAGAATGTATTCACCGACACAGAGTACTGATACTTTTGAGAATGTATTCACCGACACAGAGTACTGATACTTTTGAGAATGTATTCACCGACACAGAGTACCGATACTTTTGAGAATGTATTCACTGACACAGAGTACTGATACTTTTGAGAATGTATTCACCGACACAGAGTACTAGTACATTTGGAAAAATATTCACCGATACAGAGTACCAATACTTTGCAGTGTGATTTGCATTAATACAAAAAAAATTGCCACAAACACTGGATTAAAAAAAAGCACATTGCTTGTTACTAATGAATTGTACTTTTCTCTATGTATAAGGAAAGGAAAAAGTTACCTGTGGTTAATGCAGTGATTGTGGAGGTGGTGGTCGATGCTGCAGAGGAAACCAGAATACATGGGGTTATTTCTGAAATATCATAAATCAGGGCTTCATAAAGTACAAAAGCAAGACTGATTGGAAATAAAGAATGTAGCAGACAGATATGAGGTGTGACAATTTAATTTCTGGAATGCCAGCAGCACAGCACTGTGGAGGTGAGTCACACAGCCATTCGGGCGAGCTCTGACATGTTCTAACTTACACTCACCTGGGTTGCAAACCAATTGACCCAGTTGTTACGGCAGGACCGGGACCAGGGGTGGGCAGAGGGTCATCTGCCCTGGGCACAGCATATTTTGTAGGGATGGGGGCACTGCAAGTTCCTTCTTATATATAACACTGACAGGAGTAGTGGCAACGGCATCGCTACTCCTGTCAGCCCAGCGCTTGAAGCAGCAAGGACATGGGTGTCAGAAGGGCTGGGCTTGGGGGGCTGGAGCCCCGAATGGGTCCATGAAAAGCCCAGTCTATGGAATGCTGCATTCTGTTTTTACCCCTAGTCACGGGACTGATCTAATCACGAGTGCGGTCAAAAGTGGCCGAGTGCAGCCGAAAGTGGGCGAGTGCGGCTGCGACTGAAAGTGGCCAAGTGCGGCCGAGTGCCATAGCAGGTCCCGCCTTCTGAAGGTGTGAATTACAAATTACGCCGCGCCACATCTCCGCTCTCCGGGCGGCTCTCCTTTCCTCCTTGGCTCAGCTCCTCTCTGACGTATGACTGACTGCCTGCTTCCTGCTGTGACCACACACCAGAGCTGAGCTGAGGTAGGCCAGTGTGTGTAGGTCAGGCAGGTCACTGGTCAGTGTATGTAGGTCAGTGTATATATGTAGGTCAGGCAGGTCAGTGTATGTAGGTCAGTGTATGTATGTAGGTCAGGCAGGTTAGTGTATGTAGGTCAGTGTATGTATGTAGGTCAGGCAGGTCAGTGTATGTAGGTCAGTGTATGTATGTAGGTCAGGCAGGTCAGTGTATGTAGGTCAGTGTATGAAGGTCAGGCAGGTCAGTGTCAGGCAGGTGAGTTTAGTGGTCAGCATTGATGGGCGCTGGTAAGTCACACAACCACAAAAAAAGCCGCACCATATACAACACCCCCCCCCCTTCCGGCCTTGGACATTGGACTCCAGGCTTCACCTAGCAACGCCCCTGGGCAAGGAGAGGAAGTGAGAGACCGGCGGAGGTATGGGCTGTGCTCTCTCCCCTCCTCCTCATAAGTTTGCACACATAATGAAGAGGAGTGGGCGCAATTTGGCATTTTTGCCCTGGGCACTGAAAGATCTTGTCCAGGCACTGCCTTACAGAGTAGTAGAAGAAATAAAAGGACACATAATATGATGACATACTGGACATCCAGTGCACCACGGCAAAAATACTGTGCCGGAATATTTCCGGCACTGGCACAGTCATCTAAAAAAGGGTGTTTATTTACAAGGGGACTATTTTAAAAGTGACAAGAGCTGCTGGTGTAAAGGGAAGCAGTCCATTCTGGAAATTAAATGGTCACACCATGTACACATTTTTTGGGGCTTGTAGCATTTTTTTTACACTTGCTTCAACTTTAACACACATCACAAGCACCTACCTCTTCAACCTTGTTTTTTACGCTTCAGTGATGCTTTTTTGAAGCTTTAACCAGTTCCCGACCGGCTCACACAGATTTACTGTGGCACAATGGCTCTCCTGGGCAAAATCCCGTATATATGAGGGCTTCCCTTTAAGAGCCACCAGAGGGCGTGTGCGCACCGCCGGAGGCACTTGCACACGACGGAGGACCCGATGCGTGTAGCCGGTGGTCGTGATCACCGCTGGCCAAATGCGATTGTGTGCACAAGAGCCAGCGCAGGGATTTGTGTCTGTAAATCCCTATCCTGCCAGAGGGGAGGAGACAGATCGTGTGTTCCTACTATGTAGGGACAACTATCTGTCTCCTCTCCTAGTCAGTCCTATCCCCATACAGTTAGAACATACAGTTAGAACACGCTGAGTGCATTTTTATACCACTGATCGCTGTATAATCGTCAATGGTCCAAAAAATGTGTCAAAAGTGTCCGATCTGTCCATCGCAATGTCGCAGTACTGTTAGAAATCGCAGCTGACTGTCATTACTAGTAAAAAAAAGTTATAAAAATGCCATAAATCTTTCCCATAGTTTGTAGACGCTATAATTTTTGTGCAAACCAGACAATATGCGCTTATTGCAATGTTTTTTTACCAACAATATATATTTGCCTAAACTGATGAAGACATTTTTTTTTTTAATTGTGGATATTTATTATAGCAAAAGTAAAAAATATTGTTTTTTTTCAATTTTTTATTTTTTGTTTAACCCCTTCCATACAGGGCACTTATACACCCTCCTGCCCAGACCAATTTTTAGCTTTCAGCACTGTTGCACTTTGAATGACAATTGCGCGGTCATGCTACACTGTACCCAAACTAAATTTGTATAATTTTGTTCCCACAAATAGAGCTTCTTTTTGGTGGTATTTGATCACCTCTGGGATTTTTATTTTCTGCAAAAAAATGTAAAAAATGACCGAAAATTTCGAAAAAAAACATTTTTTTGTTTCTGTTATAAAACATTGTAAATAAGTATGTTTTCTCCTTTACTGATGGGCACTGATGGTAATGCACTGACGGCACTGATAAGGCGGCACTGATGGGCACCGATGAGGTGGCACTGATGTGGTGGCATTGATGGGCACTAATATGCGGCACTGATGGGCGGGACGGATGGGCACGGTTAGGCGGCATGGATAGGCGGCACAGATGGGCACAAATAGGCGGCACGGATGGGCACGGATAGGCGGCACGGATGGGCACGGGTAGGCGGCACAGATAGGTGCCATGGATGGGCACATATAGGCAGCATGGGTGGGCACTGATAGGCATTATGGATGGGCACTGATAAGTGGCATGGATGGGCATAGATGGGTACCTTTATGACGTCCAGTCAGGATATTGAAACCACTTTGCCGACGTCAATATGTCATTGGCTGGCGGAAAGTGGTTAAAGCGCAAAACGTAAAACCTGATACCAAATACCACCAAAAGAAAGCTCTATTTGTGGGAAAAAATATCTGATTATTTTTTTGGGGTACAGCATTGCACGACTGCTCAATTGTCAGTTAAAGCAACGCAGTGCAAAATTGTAAAAAGTGCTCTGGTTAGGAAGTGTATAAAATCTTCTGGGGCTGAAGTGGTTAATGAGGCCTGGCAAATGCTGTGTGTGTGTGTTGATTTCCTATTTTTTTTTAAAGGGTCCCAGTAGAACCCCAGCTCATTAGTACTCTTGTTCCTCAGATCCCCAGCTTAGTACCCTCGTTCAGAAGATCCCCTGCTCAGGAGTACCCTAAGCCCAGTAGTACTCCCACCCAGTAATAACCCCCAGCACATGGACTAGATGTGACTACTGATGACATCTTTCTAGTTTGCTTGTTTGATTCCCAGTGCATCCTGGGATATATCATACCCAGGGGTGGACTGACAACTCATGGGGCCCCCGGGCATTAGAAGATTATGGGGCCCCCGGGCTTACAGATGGGCACCAAGCCAGGTGGCAGTACAGAGGCGGGGAAGCTAAAATCTCAGGATTTTCACATCAAAAGCATGTAGGTTTTGGACATATCAGGGACAGATGTAAAAAAAACACAGATTTTTACATACTGTCCCTGGTTTTAATGAGCCTGGCAACCCTGATGGGGCCCCCTAATGGCATGGGGCCCTCGGGCAGTGCCCGAGTTCCTCAATGGTCAGTCCGCCCCTGATCATACCTGCAATAACGGTCCCGGCCCCTTACCACATGATCAGCTGTCAGCCAAGACAGCTGATCACGTAATCAAAACAAAGCTCGGTAATTTTTTATTTTTTTTCCTCGCACTGACAGCGTGAGAAGAAAAAAAAGCCGATCACCGGCTGTTGAGTAAGGGACATCGGTCCCCAGTGAAAGAGGTAATTCTGCCTCATTAGTGGACACAAGTACCGCCTTCCAGTGCCCCCTGCCAGTGCCCATATTGACCACCAGTGCCACCTGTCAGTGCCAATCAGTACCACCTATCAATGCCCATCACTGCCACTTAGCAATGCCCACCAGTGGTGTCAGTCAGTGCCTCATCAGTGCCACCTAGCAGTGCTGCCTATCAATGTCACCTACCAGTGCTGATCAGTGCCCATCATTGCCACCCATCAGTGCCCATTACTGCCACCAATCAGTGCCCATCACTGCCATCTATCAGTACCACCTATCAATGCCACCTATTAGTGACAATTCTCAGGGCCCACCAGTGCCACCAATCAATGCCCTTCAGCGCCACCTATCAGTGCCACCTCTCAGTGTCACTTCTCAGTGCCCACTAGTGCCACTTCTCAGTGCCCACCAGTGCCGCCTATTGTTGCCTATCAGTGCCACATCATAGGTGCCCATCAGTGCAGCCCATTGGTGCCCATCAGTGCTGCCTATCGGTGCCCATCAGAGCAACCTCATCAGCGTACATCAATGAAAGAGAAAAATTACCTGTTTGCAAAATTGTATAACAAAATATAAAATGTTTTTTTTTTCTTCTATCTGTCTTTTTTTTAGCAAAAAATAAAAACTACAGCGGTGATCAAATACCACCAAAAGAAAGCTCTATTCGTGGGGAAAAATATATAAAAATGTAATTTGGGTACAGTGTTGTATGACCGCGCAATTGTCATTTAAATAGCGAGAGCGCTGAAAGCTGAAAAGTGGTCTGGGCAGGAGGGGGGTTTAAGTGCCCAGTAAGCAAGTGGTTAAAAAAAGCGTGTCCAATGCCACATTTTAAAGAAAGTGTCAACAAGCACATTGACTTTTTCCCTTTTTTATGATTACTTGAGTTCCTAGCTCTCTGAAAAGCCACCCAACTCTGGATCACTTTTTAGAGGCACAGCAGTCTTTGTCACTTGTGTAAACGAGTCCTTACTGTTATGCCGCGTACACACGATCACTTTTTGTGATGAAAAACAATGACATTTTTAAAAATGTCATTTAAAATGATCATGTGTGGGCAAAACGTCATTTTATGTCTTCTGAAAAACTACCGGAAAAAAAATTCGAACATGCTTGAATTTTTTATGTCATTTTTTAAAATGTAATTTTTTGTGTCATAAAAAATGATTGTGTGTGGGCAAAAATTACGTTTTAAACTCGCATATGCCCAGAAGCAAGTTAGGAGACGGGGGGTAAAACTACCATTCATAATGGAGTAAGCACATTCATCACGCTGTAAGGCGCCGTACACACGGCAGAGAACCTCGACGGGCAGAACACATCGTTCCGCCCGTCGAGGTTCTCTCCCGGCCGTCGAAATCGGCGACCCGCCCGTCGGGAATGGCAACCAGCCATTCTTCCAGGCGGGCCGTCGAGGAAATAGAGAACATGCTCTCTATTTCGGCTCGACGGGCTTCCCGACGGGAAGCTCGCCGAGACCGTACACACGGCCGAGGTCCTCGCTGGAATGTGCATTCCAGCGAGGTTCTCGCTGGTTTTCAGCGAGAACCTCGGCCGTGTGTACGGCGCCTCACAGACAAAAAAGCAGGAATCGTCTTTTACCAGCTAAAAGCAGCCTCTAGGCAAATAGAACTTCCCCTTTAGAGTGCCGTCCTTTTGTTTATCATTTTCCAAAAATGATGGTCTGTACGCAACATCATTTTTAATGATGAAGTTGGAAAAATGTTGTTTTTTTTTCATGAAGAAAAATTAAAAATGTTTTCATCACAAAAAGTGATCGTGTGTACGAGGCATTAGCTGTAGTGATTGCACAGGCTGTGCTTGATGAGGCAGAGGAAACCAGAAGAAAGAACACAGCATTCCTAGAAAAACACTTGCTACCCACAGTAAAATTTGGTGGAGGTTCCATCATGCTGTGGGGCTGTGGGGCTGTGGGGCTGTGGGGCTGTGGGGCCAGTGCCGATACTGGGAATCTGGTTAAAGTTGAGGGTCGCATGGATTCCACTCAATATCAGCAGATTCTTGAGAATAATGTTGAGGAATCAGTCACAATTTCCTGTACTATGTGAATCCTTCGGGCTCCCTAGGTCTGAATTATTCAGTTACTTACAAATTAACCACTTAAGACCCGGACCAATACGCTGGTAAATGACCCAAGGTGTTTTTGCGATTCGGCACTGCGTCGCTTTAACAGACAATTGCGCGGTCGTGCGACGTGGCTCCCAAACAAAATTTGCGTCCTTTTCTTCCCACAAATAGAGCTTTCTTTTGGTGGTATTTGATCACCTCTGCGATTTTTATTTTTTGCGCTATATACAAAAATAGAGCGACATTTTTGAAAAAAAACCACTATTTTTTACTTTTTGTTAAAAAAAAATCAAATAAACTAAATTTTAGTCAAACATTTAGGCCAAAATTTATTTAGCCACATGTCTTTAGTAAAAAAAAAAAATCGCAATAAAAAAAAATAGCTACCTAGCGGGAACAGCGACACTAATACAACGATCAGAAAAATGATCGCTTAGTGACGCTGGCAATAGGGAGTGAAAGGGTTAACTAGGGCGGTGATCAAGGGGTTAAAACTTTATTGGGGGGGTGGGGGGGCTATCCTGAACCTAACACTAACTGTTTTTTACAGTGCCTGTCACACTGACACTAAATGCAGTGATTAAATCACTGCATTCAGTAACACTGTGACAGGGGGGTGGGGGGGGGGGCGATCACAAGGGGTTAATATGCCTATGTGAGTGTGTGTCAGTGTTGTGTTGGTGCACACTTACTTGTGATGTCTTCTCTCATCAGCAGCGCTGGGAAACAGTGCTGCGATGAGAGAATACATCATTTCCTCCTTCCTGTGTAAACACAGGAGGAGGAAGTGACAGGCTGGGAGCGCGCTCCCATTGGCTGGGAGCGATCGCGGGGGGGGCGGAAAACACGGACATCCGCCCGCAGATCCCAGATCGCTCCCAGAGGTAGGGAGACCCCCGCACGCTGCGGAGGGGGTCCCGATGGGACCCCCGAACCGCACTCAGGCGGGGACGTAAATTTACGCCCTTGTGCCTGTACGAGCCATGTTGTGGCCGTATATGTGCGTGCGGGGGTCTTTAAGTGGTTAAAAACTTCTATGAACCACTACTCAACACAAGCTCTTCACTAACTCAACTCTCTCAATTTGAACGGATTTGCATCAGCAACCCACATATCAGAGGCCTAATTTCAATTCTGTACCGACTAATAAATGAAAACTCAAACGATTCATTACCTTTGTACACGACTAAATGGACACAAGACATGAACATAATATTAGACGCAAAAGACTGGTCGAACATCTGGTTAGCCACTAAGAACTCCTCTGCTAATTGATTTGCTGTAGAAACAAATTATAAGGTCTTGACACGATGGTACCTAGTACCAGCTAGAACAGCAAAATGTGCTCCTGTATACTCACCGAGTTGTTTTAGAGGCACCAGGTACTCAGTTCCACATATGGTGGCAATGTCCGGTTGTCAAGAAATTCTGGTTAAATATTTTTCGAATGGCATCTAAAGCTCTTCATATAAATATTTCTCCAGACCCGGCTACAGCACTTCTAAACCTAAATCCTGCAATGCTCACACATGCTAAATTTCAACTGTTAATACACCTTAGCACTGCAGCCAAGAAAACTATTGCTAAAGCATGGAAAACAAAAACCTTAATTTTAGCGGAAGCCAAACACAGAATGAATAGATCGCTTATCTATGCAAAGATGCCATTGATATATAATTCAATTAATAAATACCATAAGATTTGGCAGCCTTGGGTAAAACACTATCTCCCCCCCCCCCCCACTGACTTTGATCAGTCTTTATTGTCTCCAAACTAAGATATATAAAATAGTATTCAGAATGTATATACCTGTTAGTAGCGAGCCAGACCACCACCCCGGGTGCTTATTTATTTACTATGTATTATTTTATTTTTATTTTTATCTTATTACTAATATTTACTCATATTATTTTCTTTTTTTTTCTCCTTGAACTATAGTTAGTGCATTACTGTAAGTTATTAATTGTAATAGATAATGTACTAGTACATGATACAGCAAAATCTGAATGTACCCCATGAATATTGGACTATGTACTTCTATATATTCTCCTTTCCTTTTCCTTTCTGTTTCCCTCATGAAAATCTAATAAAAACATTTGACAAGGAATCAGTCACAAAGTTGAAGTTACGCCGGGGCTGGATATTTCAACAAGACAACGACCCAAAACACAGCTCAAAATCTACTCAGGCATTTATGCAGAGGGACAAGTACAATGTTCTGGAATGACCATCACAGTCCCCAGACCTGAATATCATTGAACATCTGTGGGGTGATTTGAAGGGGGCTGTCCATGCTCGGCAACCATCAAACCTAACTGAACGGGAGATGTTTTGTAAGGAGGAATGCTCCAAAATACATTCAACCAGAATCTCATTACAGGCTATAGGAACAGTGGCGTCTCCAGCTTTCATATTTAGGGGGGGCACATGGGGGGAAAGGGACAAAAGTAGGGGGGCCAACTATAAAATGCAATTATATATATATCTCCTGGGGCCCTTTACTACGATCCCACAACGAGCCCTTTTACATGTTCTGCAGTGAGCTCCCTTCCTACTATACTGGGGCCCCCCAGGGTGGCAGAAAACAAGAGATATATGTCACCAGCACACCAAGAAAATATAAGGGTCCAAAGCAGTGGGAGAACTTTAAGGGTTGCAAAGGTTGTCTGGTGTTCTGCCACTGTAGGGTTCCCCAGCTGTCCTGTCCCTGCTATTGACAGCACTGGTCTGGCATCTGTCTCCTTGGCAGTGGCGGCAGTCAGTGGTGACATTATGGATGCATGCAGGGGAAGGCTGGCACTATTGGTTATAGAGAGCTGAGCCCCCAGCTGGTCACCTAGCAGCAGTAATGCTGTATAACCTTCTCTGTTGACATGCTGATCGGAATGTGATCCAGGTAATGCTCCCAGTCAGATCTAATAAACACAGGCCCAGATTCATAAAGCAATTACGCCTGTCTAACTGGTGTTAGACAGGAGTAATTTCAAATTTCGCGCGCCGTATCACTAGTTTGAATCCTCAAACCATGATACGGCGGCTTCGGGCTTCGATCCGAGAGGCTTACGTCTTCGTAAGCCTTCGGATCTACGCTGCGATATTTTTGCGGCCGCTGGGAGGAGTTCGCGTCGTTTTCATGCGTCGGGATATGCAAATGTGTTTTTACGGCGATCCACGAAGATACGAGCGGTCTTCGCAATCGCTTACATCTGGGGTTTTTTACGTACTGTTAGACCAGCTTTTTGCTGGTCTAACGGTGCGTAGCCCATGTTAAGTATGGCTGTCGTTCCCGCGTCGAATTTAATTTTTTTTTTTTTTTTTTTTGCGTAACTCGTTCGGGAATAGAAATGTCCGTAAACGACGCTACTCAAACAACGAATGACGTAACGACGTGATTTCGCGCAATGCACGGCGGGAAATTTGCGAACGGAGCATGCGCAGTTCGATCGCTGCGGGAACGCGCCTATTTTAAATCCTTCACGCCCCCTACTCGTCTAGAATGATTGCGACGGGAGAAATACACTACGCCGCCGTCGTTTACTGGACAAAATCTACCTGGATTCCACGTAGAGCCAGGTAAAAAACGGCGGCGTAATGTATTTCTGATATGCTACGAGAATCCAATTCTCTCTGAATCTGGGCCACAGTATTTATTAGCATCAAGAGTACAACCACACATATATATATAATCAAACGTATGTTCCGCAGCCATGTGGGCTCTATGCCTGTAAAGTGTGGGCTTTGATCAATAAAATCTTTGATATTTAACATTAGGATTTGACTGGGAGCATCACCTGGATTGCATCCCGATCAGCATGTCAGAGAAGGCTCCACTGCTGCTAAGCAATGTGCAGGGAGCTCAACTGTCTACAACCAATAGAGATGGGCTTGGGTGTGTTTGAAATCCCACATGCCCAATCCCGCCAGGAAGCCAACACTCCACTGCGCTAATCACAGGCAGTGAGACATTTCCTGATCTGTGCAGCAGCGGACCGTGAAATGTCTCACTGCCTGTGATTAGCGCTGTGCAATGTGGGCTACCTGGCAGGCCCTGGCATGTGGAATTTTGAACATGCCCAGCCCATCTGTAACAACAAATTGTGCTGGCCCTCCTGTACATTAGCCCCATAAAGTAACCAGCACTGGGTTCCAATGTGCTGCCGCCACTGCCAAGGAGACAGAGACCAGCGCTGTGAATAGCCGGGACAGGACAGCAACTCTGGTTATTCCAGCACTGATCCACACTGGGAGGATTCCCCCGTCCACCTATAATGTGTAGATGGGGGAATTGGATCATTTCTTTTTTTTTTTTCATTCAACCTAATAGTTGAATGAAAAAAAGTGATCAATGTATGGGCTGCCTAAGAGCTAAGACCAGCCATAGACAGTTTAAATCTCAGCTGGTTCAGCAGGAACTGGCTGAGATTTGAACCATTAATGAGCAGATTCTCTTATGATTATCACTAGTGGTTGCTGTATAGCCACTAGTGAGAATCACTGTTTGTCGGGAGAATACAATTGCTGGGCAGGAGGGATATTCCCCTGTCAGCACTGGCTGTGTTGATGGGGGAATCATGCAAGTTTCTTTCCTGCAATCTGTGGATGTAGAAAAGAAATTTGCCCTGTATATTACCTGCCTAACTGAAAGTGAAAGTGTAACAGAATGGCCGTGACACCCAGAGACTTTTGAAGGATGGGGGGTACTCGAGTGCCAGCATCACTAATGACTCTTGGATCTAGGGTCATTCTGTGCCCCTTTTGGGCATAGGGTGACTGAGAAATGATAATGATAAATTACATGGGATGGGACATTACTGATAATTCATGTTTTACAGGATATCTTGAAATATTACAAGTTGTTAAAGTCTGACTCCAACAGGTCAATAGAGTGTTTTCATTCAATGTGGGGACACATGCTTTTGAGGTGTTAATTGAGTCTGCTCCTAGGCATTCCTTTGTGTGATGCTAATACTGTTTTGTGTCCATTGTGCTAATTAGGTCTGCTCCTAAGACCTGTTCATTGTGTATGCTGACATGTGGAATGTGACTTGTCAAGCTGTAGTAATTAACCCCTCTAAATGCAGAGCCAGACCGTCTGGGTAATGAGTAGTAATTAACTAATCGGAATGTCATTATATAAAAGAATGTGTATGAAGCCCCCCATTGTGTGATGTGTGGGTGGAGTGTGTCTTTGTCCCTGTGATTAACTGTAACATGCTTGTACTGTATATAACAAAGCTAAGTTACCATTAAAGGATTCATTCGTTCATTTTGGAACCAGTACCAGAGCTTGTTTTGTCTCGGTTATTCTGGGAAATGAAATGGGTCGTGTCTGATGTCTGTCGGATAAGCTGTCGTGGGGCGATGGAATGGAATATCGTAAACGGTGGTGACCGTTACAGAAAGTAAATTGTGAATGTCTTGAAAGAACAGGGGAGGGGGAGGGAGACAGATGGGGGATAGAAGGGATGGAGATAATGCAGTTCAGTGATTACAGTGTACTGCAGTCTGCAGTGCACACACTTGCCCACGGTCCAGGCTAGAATCTCAGGCATCATTCACACACATGCTGCTGATTTTCATATTTCCTGAACACACATCCCCTCTCTTCAGATACAGCACACCGAGATAGTGTGGGCGGGACTGAAAGGAGGAGGAGGAGGAGGAGCTGTATTCCTCCCTGCTTGTATGTGAGGAGAGTGGGGGGGAGGTGGCTGGACTCGCTGGGCTGTAAAAGAGTGTCAGATTGACACTCGACTCAGCTTGCAGTCACCACTCTCGGAATTTACAGGCTGGTTCTTCTGTCCTAAGGACGGGAGAAATCAGTCTGTTTTTTCAGTAACTGAGATGAAGGCTTGGGCCCCCCCTCCCCCACAGTGCTCATGGAGTCCTTTCTGCAACTCGCTCTTCTCCGTGCCAATGAGGATGCAGGGGAAGGAGCAGATCGGGCGGCTGTGGTTGTGTGAACGCTCGCATTATGCAGTGTCAGCGAGCTGAGGGAGGGGGAGGAAGCCCCGCAGAGCTGACTGGGGACGCTCTTCCTCTCAGGAGAGACTGTTACTCCAGCGGCGGCCCGAAAAAAAAAATCTTTTTGGGGGGGCACATGGTGGGGCACAGCATAATGTTGGGGGGGTCAGGGCCCCCTCTGGCCCCCCCTAGAGACGCCTCTGTATAGGAATGGTCTAGAGGCTGTTATTTCTGCTCTAATAAATATTGATGTGATTTTTCTGTTGGGTTGCCCAAATTTATGCACATGTCTAATTTCTTTTTGATGCATATTGTGCATTTTTTGTTAATCAAATAAACCTAATTTTACTACTGAAATATTATTGTGTCCTTCTGTTATGTGATAGATCAAAATTGAATTGCTGATCCAAACACTCAAATATTTATAAATGA
This sequence comes from Rana kukunoris, assembly GCA_029574335.1. Taxonomy (NCBI): domain Eukaryota; kingdom Metazoa; phylum Chordata; class Amphibia; order Anura; family Ranidae; genus Rana; species Rana kukunoris. The sequence goes on from CM056052.1 coordinate 38,659,002, forward strand.
TAAAAATGGAAATTGTCAGGGGTTCCTAAACTTTTGCATACGACTGTAAGGCCAAAATCATTTATTGCCAAATGGGAATGAGATCTGAATGTAACACTTCACTGCAAAACAAAAAAGATAGGATCTCTCAGATAACTCAACTATTCTGAGGACAACCCAAAATTTGGCTTCTACCTTCACTTTTGATGATAATAATAAAAATGACAAATTAGACGGTGAATCTCCCTAACACCAACAGCAGTAAAAAAACCTTCAGGTGATCTAATGCCTCTCCACTCTATCCACAATGAAACAAATATATGTAAAAATATAACAAAAATAATATTATATATATATATATATATATATATATATATATATATATATATATATATGTTATATATATATGTATGTGTGTAAAAAAGCTTGCTTGTTCGTGATAGATTTTGTTTTTCTTGATGTATTTGAAAAAAAAAAAGAGCAAAATTACCTGCAGGAAATGGGCTCATGCAGTACATATCCAAATTCTTTTTTGAACACCATTTATTATCATAGTTAAAATGGGGGTCCTCTGCAAGGTTTAATCCACAAGTTTCATCTCTGCCGCGGGTGATATTGGGCGAACAGATTGCAAAGATTCTGGATTCTGGAAAAAAAAAAGATACTTATTTATATACTGTATGTTTGGTTATATTTTCTTTTTACTTATTTCTCTGAGTATAGATCTATGTTTGTTCTAAGCATGTCTAAATCCACTTAGGCCCTTTTCACGCTGGGGTATTTTTATCTGAAGAGCACATGGGCTCGTGGTCCAGTCTTCCTCTGGAGAGAGTTCTGAGTGGGGAGGGGGCTGCTGCCTCTCCCCAGCGCAGGCTGCCACACAGCCTCAGAGAGCTGTCATGTGTGCTTTAGGAGCCTTGTGAGTACAGACCCCCTACTGTGAATCCTGTAGATGCCCCTCTGGGTGCTAGAAGTCAGCTACTGGGTGCAAGATAAAGGGTACACTGGCTGGTGTCTTGAAGAGGCAAAGTTCACTGAGTTGCTTCTTCTACAAAGGAACTTGTTATTACCATACTGCTGCTCTATGGTCCTGCAGATGATCTGCTATACAGTTCTATTGAGAGAGATGTCCTCAATTGTAATTAGTTAATTTGGAGTATCCTACTAAATCCCTTCTCCTATCCATGTTCGCCAAAAATAAAACATAAAACAAATCCCCTAGACTGGTCATTGAAGATAACAAGCAGGGGAATATGTGCACCAGACTATGTGTGCACATATTGAATGTGTGTGCACACTGAATATCTTGTAACTGCCTGTGGAAATAATCAGTAGGAGGACCGGGCAAACCAATATTCAAGCGACTCCTGCAGGGGTACCACTACACGTACATACAGTATTAAGGTTTATAAAGTATTTCCTGATATGTTATATCCTCCAGACTTTTCAACATTTTGTTATTTTGTTATCCATCTCTGGGCTTATTCTATCCTAAACATATCTTTTTTTAAGTGCGGTCTCCAGCACTGGACACAGTATTCTAAATGACGTCTCGCTAAAGATCTATATACAGTATGTGTAGCGCCTGTGTACTTCTAAGTACAGGTGCTATTTGAAATTTAAGGGATGATCAGAGTGTAAGTGACTCTGATCTCAATTCGAATTGTTTTATAGGGTCTATTTTTCAGCCTGGCTGTGCTGTGGGCTTATTCTGTCGTGCCTGGGGTGTTGTTCCACCCCGGGGCGACAGGTGGCAGCAGTGGAGTCGGGACTTGGGTGCAATCGGGAGGCTTGGGCCTCGCTGGGCAAGCTGGGAGAGGGGACTTATGGAACAGACGCCATTGGTCTGGGTTCGTTCTTCTTCAAGTGTGGCACCCACCTTTAGGGTGACCACATCACTGTGCCCCTAGCGTTATGGCCTACCTAGCCGGGGCATGTGTGCCATGCGGTGTTCCTGGTTTCTGGGCCATGAGGGCCCGGAACATCCAAGCAGGACGGGAACCCAGTGATCAACTGGGTTCTCACTTTTGAAGATCCCAAGCAAATGTGGCTGTTCGGTGGGAAGTCTATCTGAGGAGCGCCAATGAAAGGCTAGCGGTCCAATAGGATTCTGACGAACCACCGGGGATCGGGATTACCGGACACTGAAGGATTGACTCCTCTTTCAGTCAATACCTGGGCAACATTAAAAAGAAGGTTCAGGCAAAACTTTACTTAGGAGGGGCTCCTCCATATCTGCAATCAGAAAAGGCCTGTGGCAGAGGCACTTCTCTGACGTTCATCTAGAAGAGTGGATGGCAGAGAAATCTTTCTAAATTCTGAGTGATACTCTGGCTGCCAAGTCGGTGAGAGAGACCTGTCCAGGTACGCTATACCCACTCAGGCTGGAGTGGCGAAAAAATCTAAGTGTTGTCTGAAGCAGGACTGTTTCCCTTTTGAATGCCTGAATCTACTATTCTCCTTCCAACCTTCGTCTATCATTTTCCATCTCCTGTTAACAGTTTTTACCCGGCTGGGTAATAAAGAGCACGTATAAAAGAGACATTCTCCTTGCGGACATTCCTTTACTGCTGCTGTATACATTGTTCACCCTAGACACGTCACCAGAGCCATGAGGTAACATGCCATCCCTTCATTTCTCAGCTCCTGCGGGGTTAGTGCTACATAGATGAATGAAAACCACCTTCCTTCTGCTGGTGGCCCCCCTAGTGATAACTAAAGGTCTACGTAGATTTTCAGGAGGTTCTGAGCCCTCAATATAGATCTTTACATCACTAGAAGGTCCACCAGCAGGAGAAAAATCTATATAGATCTTTGGTTATCACTAGGAGGGCCACCAGCAGAAGGAAGGCGGTCCTCATTCCTCTATATAGATCTTTAGTGAGATCTAATTTAGAATTTTTCTGTGTGTAGCACTCAGGGATTTTTTCTCAAAAAATAGGTGCAGGAACTCCCTTCTTCCGAGTCACCCCTTGTGTCCACCCAGGCCCGTCGGAACAAGACAGGCAAAACAAGCAACTGCTTGGGGCCCTGAGCTGGCCAGGGGCCCCTAAGCAGGAGCTAGGGTGACCATGTGTCTCGGGTACATTCCCTTATTGTGAAGCTCTGTCCCGTGTCCTGTGGCGTAGCGAAGGGGGGCACCGTCACACCGGGCGCAATATTGGGGGGCGAATTCCCGCACCATTTGTGTGTCACTTATGGTACTTTGTCAATTTGATTCACTGTGTCACTGGCCCAGTCGCCATGTTACGCCGTGCGATTGGTTGAATGTGGTCATGTGCTGGTGGGGCTGGCCAAATTCTTGAACGCGGGCGGCACATGTGCGAAGGACCTCCTCGGCGCCCGCGCTTCTGTAAGCCGCCACCATCTTCTCTCCACCCTTCCTCCCTGACCGGATCTGGAACTACGCAGAGTCTTCATCTGTGAACGGCGAGAAGTGGAACTCGATCAATGGACAACAGGTCAGCAGCAGGTAGGGAGAAGAGAGTCACGGCACCACCATGCCATCCCATCCCATGCCACAGTACAGAGACAGTTACATGTTAAAAGCCCCCTCCAAGCCCCCCCCCCCCCCCAGGAATCGGATTAATGATTTATTGAGCTTCATGTACCCCTCAGGGCTTTAAGCATCATGTAAGGGGTTAAATGAGGAATCATGCTAGGTATTTGGCATGTCGAATGCCCTGAGGGATGAATTACATAGCATGCCAGGATTAATCATTTAACCCCTTACATGCTGAAAGCCCTGAGGAATGCATTATATTTCAGCATGTAAGGGGTTAAATGATTAATCCTGCTATGCTATATAATTCCTGAGGGGGGGGGGGTATTTTGGCATGTAATTGAGGTGTTACTCGCAGACATGGAAGGTAAAACATATTCTCATGGTGCAGTATGTTAACTCAAATAAATTTAATATAAGAATTATTGCCCATACAAGAGCGATATTAGAAGGGCTCAAAATTTCAAGTCCTGAGCTACTAGCTAGGCCTCATGAGTCACTCGCCACCAGTTGCCCCACCTAATTCATACACTGCTCTGCGCCTAATTGCACCCGTAAACACGCCCTCGTAGATTATGTCATGGAATGACACTGTTAAATGTTTTATGCAGAATCAAGTTACAAAAATTAAATATTACCAACAATAACTTTAACAAATGGGACAGGGCACTGGGGGCAGACCAGAGGGACAGGGCACTGGGGGCAGACCAGAGGGACAGGGCACTGGGGGCAGACCAGAGAGACAGGGCACTAGAACTGGGTCTCTTCCCCATTCTCTTGCTGTCGCCTCTGCAACTCCCATCCATCCCCTCTCTCTCTCTCTCTCCTATTCATCTCATCATCAGGAGCCTGTGTGTGCGGCTCCACGCTTGCATGTCCCCACTTTCCCCTGTTATTCAGGCTAGCAGTGAGGAGAGGAGCTGCAGCACAGCGGGAGGGAGTACAATCCAGCGCTGAGATCCACACAACTGCACAGCCATTGACACCATAGCACAGCACACACTGACACCGCACAGCACACATTGAGACCAGTCTTTTCACAGTGCTCAGGCTGAACTGTTGGACACTTACATAGAGCACAAGGAGAAGAAAACTGCACAAACTGGAAGGCTGCCGCTCTCATGTCAGGGCAACTTTCAGTGAGTGCTGCACCGGAGTGGTAATTTTTGCAATCCTCCACCTCACTCATTACTTTCTGCTTTCCAGCTACATTGGTCGGAGGAGGGGGAGGGGGGCAGGCTCAGAGAGGTCATACTGTTGGGTCCAATGGCTTAATGAGAATTGTAAGGAGAGCACTGCTCTGCCTGTGCGCGGCTCACCAGACTACTTTTCCCGAGCATGCACCTTTCCTCTTCGACCGCCAATCTCAATGGGACTCTTAAGTGTAGGCACAGATTGGAGGGAGATTGGTCATGTAGCCCTGTCATCACTCGCCCCCAGCTTAAATCCACTCGCCAAATGCTAGTAGGCGAGTGGAAATTTTGAGGGCTGGATATTAGTATATCAGCGAAACAGCAATCACATATGGGGTCATGTAAGGAGCTGTGGCGTCTCCGTTAACTTCTCTCTACTCCCTATTGTCAATCCACCGTCTGGAAAGGAAAAACGTGATGGCGGGTGGAGCCCTGGTGACATCATCGCGCTTTTCCTTTCCAGACGGTGGATTGACGATAGGGAGTAGAGAGAAGTTAACGGAGACGCCACAGCTCCTTACATGACCACATATGTGATTGCTGTTTCGCTGATATACCAACATTGCTCTTGTAAGGGCAATAATTCATATATTAAATTTATTTGAGTTAACATACTGCACCATGAGAATATGTTTTACCTTCCATGTCCGCGAGTAACACTTCAATTACACTTTGCTGTTTCCAGATGCCACTTGAGTCTTGGAGTATAAATCCCCTATACTTCATGAGGCTGTGTTACAGTCAAGGTCTCCTGGTAAGCAGGCTACTTAGTGCTTCTCAATTGGGTGTCAAACTATTTGCCCGATGGCTGGTGTGAAGATTTGTGTCACTTATCTGCTATTTTTCACTCATTTGGATGCAAAGCATTGCATAGACTCTTAAGAAATTCATTGTGGTTGGGACTCTGCATTAGTTGTTTTTTTTTTTTCACCTTTTTTCACCCGCTACATTTTTCACCACTCATTTCAATTCCTTTATTTTAATTTTGCATAGACCTACATGAACTTTATGAAATTGAGATTCTGCAATTGTTTTCCTTTCTTACTGTTTTTTTCACTTGTTGATATTTTTTTCATCTCATTTGTTTGTTATTAGTATCTTGCCCAGATATATACATTTTATGTGATTAGGATTCTGCAATATTTTTCCTCCTTCACAAATTCATTCAATTGAAAATGATTTAGAATTATATAAATTTACGAAATTGGAAACTCTGCATTAGTTTTCCTTTCCACCAATTTTTCAAATTACACCTATTGACATTCATTTATTTATTCATTTAGCACTGTACCTCATTTTGCATATTTCAGTGTAGGTGTGAGGTCGGTGGGTCAGTGTATGTGTCAGGTAGGTGTCGGGGGTCAGTGTATGTGTGTCAGTCACTGTAATAGTCAGTGTTGGTGTCAGGTGGGACAGTGTAATGTGAGTAGTGCAGAAAGCAGAGGTGAGGTGGGTTAGTGTAGGTGTCAGGTGGGTCACCACGTGGTGTGACGAGACGCGTAGGGATCGAAGAGCCACAGAGTCCATACGCCTGACGCAGAGTGTTCCACCTGACGTCCGTTTGTTTAATGCCCCATTGGATCGTTTTAAATGTGAGTGTTATTCTTTGAATAAATGTGTTTTTTACCTTGCGGGATTGCGCTATGGTCTGTTTCTCTTTCATCATGTATGCCACCTGAGAGTTCCATTGCTTTGAGTGACTATCTGGCCAATCTTAGAAGAGGGTACCTGCCACTAGTTCCAGATCAAGAACGAACTCGCTGTTCGTGGGAGATAGGCCCACCATCCATCACCTCGTGGTGAGTGGATGTATGAGTGTCACAAGCTGTCCACACAGACGTTTTTGTACTGTCACTCACCCGCCTTTATCTGCTTTATATGTTTTTTACTGCTGAAGAGTGCTTCTGCTGCTTGCTCTGCTGAGGGATCATTGTCCTCCACCGGGAGGTGCTGTTTTGGGCTATCCGTGCAATAGCCTTGAGGTGAGGAGCTGGGGACCACCTGAGGTGTTTTCTGCTGTCACCCTTTCCTGGCACCACTATTTCACTCTGGACTTTCCTGGACATTTTGGTTTTTTCACCAGAGACTTTATTTATTCATTTATTCATAATTTTGTGGATCCAGAGGCATTTCCCCATGGAATTTTCTCTGGTCTTACAGTCTGTTTGGATTTAGTATTCTGTTTAATTCAAGGTTCTCCATTGGTCTCACATTGCACCGGCTAGTGTTTTTTGTTGTCACATTTTTTGTATTTATTGGTTATCACCTTTATTGTGTATATCTATTCACATTGTCTATTTCATAATGTTGGTTATTATGTTGTCCTAAATTCACCTTCATCCACCATCCACCCATCCAGTCACCTGCCCCATTCCCACCCACATCCACACATCTCTCCCCCCTCTCCCTTCACTACTTCAGCGCAGACACCACCCCCTCCCTTTCTATATGCTATTTTCTCTCTGCCCAGGACAGAGTGTCAGGGGTCTGCTGCAGTATCCCCAGTCCACCTCCCAGCCCAACTTCCCCCCAACCCATCCCCCTCGGTAGCGCAGGAGCCTTTCCATATAGATATGCTGTGGTTCCTGTAGGCTTTGCGTGTGGGCGTGGGGGGGGGGGTAGGGTTTTCTGGGGTTTGGCGGCCTCCATGTCCATTTTGCTTGGGGCCCCCAAATTCCTTCAAACGGCCCTGTGTCCACCCCTACCCACCTCCAAGCACCATTCCTTGGTTCCACCCCCTACCCACCTCCGAGCACCATTCCTTGGTTTCACCCCCTACCCTCCTTCGAGCATAATTCTTTGGTTCCAACCCCTACCCACCTCGAAGCTCAGTTACTTTGTTCCACTCATTACCCACCTCTTAGCACCATTCCTTGGTTTCACCAACTACCGTCCTTCGAGCACCATTACTTGGTTCCAACCCCTACCCACCTCTGAGCACAATTCCTTGGTTTCACCCCCTAACCACCTCTCAGAAACTAAGTATCAATTCATGGTGCTAAGTAATTTGTATGTAATTTGTTAATGATAGGAAGTAAAACAGATCCCATGTAGCCAGCAACAATGGAGCACCCCCAGCAACAATAGGCTCTGAACAGCTAGCAACAAAAGACCCCTCCCTAAACAGTTGTCTCCCAGCAAAGATTGTCTCCCAGTAGCATAGGAGCCCCCGAGCAACAATAGACCCGTCCCTGTAAAAAAATCCCCTCAGGCAACAATACATCCCCCAGCAGTCAACATCAATAGACCCTCCAATACACCCCAGCACTTCTTGCAATTACATATATTCAGAGCTGGAGGTGCCGGAACTGCGTTCCCCCTCGTTCCTGCTGAAAAAAAGCACTGGTAGCACTACTCCTGCAGGAGCTGCAGGTAACTGCCTCTCCTACCCCTGCACAGCCAGGTAGCACGCATTCTCCGCTTGCATCCAGACACAAGAAGTCAGTCCCTTGACTTTGTTTTTATGTTGTATTAGGGGTAACAACTTGGATAGGTGAAAGGACATATGGGATGCCCAACTTGAATCAAAGAACAAAAAACAGGGAAAACCCCCTCCCTATGTATAACTCCAGATTTGTCTCCTTCCTGACCGCTAACAGTCTGATATTGAAAGATGAAAAAAACCCTTAATAAACTCTCCCTGAAAACCAGGGGGAAATCATGTGTGCGTGTTATACGCCAATTTTTGCTGTCTCTGAGTGGAAGAGGAGGGGTGACTGCCGCGGGATTACCCACAGCTATGATCTCCCGTGTACCCTCCACTAATCACACACGGTTCCTCCTGGCCTGGCATTGGACCATTGTTTTGTCTATCATAGGAGACAGGCCAGGAGTAGGCTGCATTAATTGGCAAAGGAGAGGCTGCAGATGGGCAATGAGCAGGCTGCATTAATTAGCAATGGTGAGTCTGCAGATGTGCAATGGAGAGGCTGCAGATGGGCAATGGGGAGGCTACAGATGAATGAATGAATGAATGAAAAACTTATATAGCGCGGCACATGCGAACTGAATCGCCTCTGGGCGCTCGTTGTTTCTGTCTCTCTGGTCATCAAAAGAGCAGAGTTTTTATCTGTCTTCTGAAGCTCAGGTAGTTTTCCTCCAACCGAATGCTGGTTGGTAAAGCATTCCATAGTCTGGGACCTTGGAAAGCAAACCTTCTTTCTCCTTTGGACTTGTATCTGGCTTTGGGTATCTTGACCAGATTTTGGTCGGTGGATCGCAGAATGCGATTGGGATTGTGGGCTTCTATCTTTTCGCATAGATATTGCGGAGCCTTCCCATGGATGCACTTATGAGTCAGACGCAATTCTGTCTTTTACTGGCAACCAGTGAAGGGATCTCAACGAAGGTGAGATGGATTCCCAGTTTTTTTTTCCAGTCACAAGTCTGGCGGCCGTATTTTGAACAACTTGCAGACGAGCGATTTGGTACTTAGGGAGTCCGTGGTAAAGGGCATTAGCATAGTCCAGTCTGGAGTTCACAATTGTTCCCACCACAACTGCTACGTCTTTTTTGGGGATAAACGGAATAAGTTTGCGTAGTAGGCGCAGCAGATGGTGCGATCCGCTGACTACTGACCCTATTTGTGCATCCATTGTCATGTAGGTGTCAAAGATGACCCCGAGACTTTTGACTTTGGAGCTAGGGGAGATGATCTGGCCCAGAATGGGCGGGGGGGTCCAGGTTGTTGCCAGCTGACTCTTGCGACTGCCATGAAACAGAAGGAGTTCTGTTTTGGAGCTGTTGAGTTTGAGATAACCCTTGGTCATCCAGTTTTCTATCAAAGAGAGACAATTCTCTCAACTGGGATGATGATCCTTTTTATTGCAGATGCGAAAATACAGTTGCGTGTCATCTGCATATGAGTGATAAAGTAGTTGTTGGCTACTGATGATTTCAAAGAGAGGGCGAAGATAGATATTGAAGAGCACCGGTGATAGGGGAGATCCTTGAGGGACTCCACATGACACTTGAATGGATCAAGTAGATTATGGTAATCTAGATGCTGTTGCAGCTGTTGTACCACTACTTTCTCCATTACCTTGGATAGAACATTTAGGCCTGTTATGGGACGGCGGTGATTAGGGTCCTTGGGGTCTAGGGTGGGTTTCTTTAAGATGGGCTGGATTATGCCCTCTTTCAGTAGGGAAGGCACTATGCCTTCCTTAAACGACTGGTTTATGAGCTGTGTGATGGGTAGTGCCAAGATGTCGGCACATTCCTTCAGCAGCTTAGTGGGGATAATATCATAATAATATCATTAGGCGCTGTGCAGTTTCGCAAAGTACCGATGATATTTCTTGTGGCATCAACGGAGATGGGTTCCAGAGTGAACTTGGTTGATTGTAGAAGGTTTCTATGGGTGTTCTGTGGTTGATTAAGGGGGTGGTTGCGGGGGGTATTATTTTGTCGAATGCTTTCCTGGATTCCCTCAATTTTATTGATGAAGAAATCCGACAATTCATCGCAAAACTCTTGGGTATCTGAATTCGGGCCTTCAAGACAGCCAGATAGGCAAAAGAAAGGGCTGCAGATGGGCAAAGGAAACACTGCAGATGGGCACTGATCAGGCTGCATTGATGGACTGTGACCCTTATTTTGCTTCAAAGTTCTTTATTTAAAATAAAAAAATTCTTCCTGAAACTTCTGAAAATTAAGGTGCGTGTTATATGCCGATAAATATGGTATCTTGTATTGTAACAACAGCAATGTTTATGTCAAAGATAAGGAAAGCATATGGATTGATGAATGGACAGACAGAACACGCAGAGATCCAGCATTATTTTCTCCCTGTCAGAGTCTCTGTAAGGGCCATGTGCCTTGTGCTGGCAGAAAGTAATGCAGGATGTGTGTGCTCTGTCTGCCCCACAGAGGAGCTTTACCAAAAGCCTTGCTGGTGTCAGAATACAGCCTGCAGGCAGAGATGTATTATGGCCTAGGCCAACAAGGCCCAGGCCTAGGGCGGCACTTTGCGGGGGGCGGCAAAAAACCGATCATCCCACCCTGTCCCCCTCCCTCCCTGTCCCTCTGTTCTCATCCCTCCCTGTCCCTCTGTCCTCATCCCACCCTGTCCCTCTGTCCTTATCCCACCCTGTCCCTCTGTCCTCAATCCACCCTGTCCCTCTGTCCTCATCCCACCCTGTCCCCCATTCCTCATCCCACCCTGCCCCCCTGTCCTCATCCCACCCTGTCCCCCTGTCCTCATCCAACCCTGTCCCTCTGTCTTCATCCCATGAAAATGACAGGACGGGTCTTAAAAAGGAAGGGGTGCGTCATATATAAAGTACGGGGGGCGCGAGTTTCACCAGGCCTAGGGCAGCACAAAACCTAAATACACCCCTGCCTGCAGGGTCTTGTACTCTGGAGCTGCCCTATTAACTTCCACTATGCCACACTGCAGAAACAAGCTTGTGTTCTTTATGCTGACAGAAGCTGTTCCTCTCTCTCTTCAAACCAAGTAGAGGGAAAACTCACTTGGCCAGATTCATAAAGAGTTACGCCGGCGTATCAGTAGATACGCCGTCGTAACTCAGAATCTGCGCTGTCGTATCTTTAAGCGTATGCTCAAAGTGAGATAGGCTTAAATTTTGCTAAAATACGACTGGCGTAAGTCTTCTACACTGTCGTATCTTAGCTGCCTATTTACGCTGGCCGCTAGGGGTGTTTACGCTGATTTACGCCTAAAATATGTAAATCAGTGAGATACGCCTATTTACGAACGTACGCCCGGCCGTCGCAGTAAAGATACGCCGTTTACGTAAGGCGTTTTTCAGGCGTAAAGATAAACCACCAAAAAGATGGTGCAGCCAATGTTAAGTATGGACGTCAGGACCGCGTAAAATTTTTCACATTTAACGTAATTTGCGTAATTCGTCCGTGAATGGGGCTGGCCGTAAATTACGTTCACGTCGAAACCAATGATTCTTAGCGGCGAAATTTGGAGCATGAGCACTGGGATACGTCCACGGACGGCGCAATGCGCCGTTAGTAAAAAACATCAATTACGTGGGGTCACACTTAATTTAACCACTTGCTACCCGCCCGCCGTCAAATGACGGCGGGCGGGTAACGCTCTGTTCCTGACAGGACGTCATATGACGTGATGTCATGGAAATCGGATACGGGCGCGCGCGCGCACCTGCGCGTCACTGAGAAGCCCGTGCGTGTGCCCGGCGGCCGCGATGGCCGCCGGGCACACGCGTTTGCCGAGTAACTGAGCAGGGACGTGGAAATCTGTGTGTAAACACAGAGCTGCACGTCCCTGTCAGGGAGAGAGAGACCGATCTGTGTCCCTTGTACATAGGGACACAATCGGTCACCTCCCCCAGTCACCCCCCTCCCCCTACAGTAAGAATACACCTAGGATACACATTTAACCCCTTCCCCGCCCCCTAGTGGTTAACCCCTTCCCTGCCAGTTACATTTATACAGTTATCAATGCATATTTATAGCATTGTTCACTGTATAAATGTAAATGGTCCCAAATATGTGTCAAAAGTATCTGATGTGTCCGCTATAATGTCCCAATCCGAAAAAATAATTGCAGATCGCTGCCATTCCTAGTAAAAAAAAAATCATAATTATGTCCCCTATTTTGTAGGCAATATAACTTTTGCGCAAACCAGTCACTATACGGTTATTGCGATTTTTTTTTTTTTTTTTACCAAAAATATGTAGAAGAATAAGTATCGGTCTAAACTGAGATAATTTTTCTTTTTTTTTTTTTTAAATGGGATATTTATTATAGCAAAAAGCAAAAAATATTGGGGCTGATTTACCAAGCCTGTGCGCCATGACTCATGGTGCACAAGCAGGAGTAAACCTGTTTTTGACATTTACAAAAGAAACACGCTGCCAGTACAGCGTGTTTCCTCATTTACTAAACTGCCTAATGCGCCCAGGATTGGGCGCACAGCACGCCAGTACAGAGCTGGCGTGCGGCATTTAGTAATGTAAACATCGGGGATTCGGGCGGGAGTTTATGAGGGGAGGGAGGGGGGTGATGCAGGGGAAGTGAGGTGACATGTGTTTGAACGTGTGTGGCGGGCCGAATTGAAAGCGAAAGTGACTTTTGGGACCCGATCCCCGTGTGCTTGCCAAGTTGGTCCGGAACGTGAGGGGTTAACCCACGCCAAAATCGGCGTGGGGTTCCCCCCCAGATCCGTACCAAGCCCTCATCCCAAGCATGCAGTCTGGCCGGACAGGAATGGGGGTGTAGACGAGCGAGCGCCCCCCCCCTCCTGAGCCATACCAGACCACATGCCCTCGACATGGGGGAGTGTGTGCTTTGAGGGAGGGGGGCACTGCCCCCCCACCCCAAAGCACTCTTGTCCCCATGTCGATAGGGACAAGAGCCTCTTCCCGACAACCATGGCAATTGGTTGTCGGGGTATGCGGGCGGGAGCCAATCAGAATCTGAGAGCCACTTTAATAAGGCGGCCCCCAGATTCTGGCCCCCCACCCTATGTGAATGAGTATGGGGTACATGGTACCCCTACCCATTCACCTGGTGGGAAAAGTGTTAACACAAATAAACCACACAAGAATAAAATTATTTATTAGCCAGCTCCGGGGGTCTTCCGCCAACCCACCCCGGTCTTCGCCGCCGCTGTCTTCCGCCGCTGCCCCCTTCACCGCGAAGCTTCATGCTTGTTTGATGAGGGCAGCGGGCTTCAAAGTTTTCTCCGGGGGGAGGGTCACACATCTCACCCCGGTTTTCTAGGCGTCTTCACCATGAAGCTTCCTGGCTATGGGGGAGGGCCGCGGGCTTCGTAGTTTTCTGCCGGGGGGGGCTCTCGATAGCCTCTTCTGCCTGGCTCTTCCGCGGGGGCCAGGGCTTCTCGTCGCTGTGTCGCCGTCTTCTGCCGCTGCCCCCTTCACCACGAAGCTCCTGCTTATGGAAGGAGGGCAGCGGGCTTCCGACGTCTTCGACCGGAGCGAGGGTCGTACATCCCACTCCGGATTTCTTCGCCGGCTTCTGCCTGGCTCCTCCTGGGGCCAGGGCTTCTCGTCGCTCTCTTCCGCCGCGGGGTGACACTCGCGGGCTTCTTCTTCCATTCGATGTTGACACGGCGAGGTCCGGCGCTGAAATGCAGGGACTTATATTGGCATAGAGCGTGGGCGTGGTTGTGCCAACATGTGACCTCAACCCATGTGACAGTGATGTGATGTGACATCACTGTAACATGGGTTAAGGTCACAGAAGACAGCGACGAGAAGCCCGCCACGTCCAAGTCCTGGATAGGATGTGCGACCCTCGTCCAGGCAGAATAAATCTAAGGGGGCGGCGGCGGAAGAAGGCCTGGCCCCCGCGGGTGGTGCCCCGCGGCGGAAGACAGCCACGAGAAGCCCGGAGAGTGGCGCCCTCCGGCGGAAGACGGCGAAAGAAGCCCTGGCCTCGGGAGGAGCCAGGCAGAAGCGGAGGAGCCCAAGGTGGGGCGACACCCCCGTTGTTCTCCGCTGTTTTCGGCCGCCCCCCCCCCCCGGATGTAAAGGAGCTTAATTTTGGGGTGGGGGCCCGGTCGAGCATGGCGGAGAGCATGGGTGGGTGTTTCCCCCCCCCAGGCAGAAAACGGCTAGAAGACCGAGGAGTGGCGACGCCCCCGTTGTTCTCCGCCATTTCCGCCGGCCCCCCCGGATGTGAAAGAGCTTAATTTGGGGTGGGGGCCTGGCCGAACATGGCGGAGAGCATCGGTGGGTGTCTCTCTCCCTGGCGGAAGGCGGCGGCGAAGACCGGGGGGGGTAGGTGTAACCAAAAAGTTAACAAATATATAAAATAAACAAAATAACTAAATAAACCAAATAACACAAAAACAAACAACAAAACACAAAACACAAACCATCAAATCACCGACCTCCACCCACCAAGAAATAACTATAAAGAAAGAAAAATAGCACCAGAACAGGTATTTACAACAGGCTCACTGGTACAAGAGAAAGTCTTTATAGTCCATCAGAAAAGCTTGCCCAGATCATTGCCAAAAAAAAAAAAAAAAACTTAACTTAAAACGGCTCACTGGTACAGTAGGGAGATATTAAAGTCCATAGAAACCACTACTGTCCAGATCATCGCCAACCCACAACGCACCCCACCATCACAACAACAAATACCTACAGCCCACGTATGAGCAAGAACATGATAGTCAGACATGTCTGTAGCCTTATTTAAAAAAAAATACCATAAACAAAATCTAAGGGGGTGAAAAAGGATATGATGCCCCTACCCATGGAGAGGGGCAGAGCCGTGACCTAAGGGGGCTGGAAGAGGAACCCCCTCCATAAATGGGCACACCTCTCAGGCCCGACCCTGCTCCTTTCCAGATCCCGCACCTTCACCAACTCCCGAAAGATATCGCCCACCACCTCATGCACAGACAGGATTTTGTCCCTAGTGGACACCAAACACCGAGCGTGCCAAGTGTAATAAAGCACAACTAGGCTGACTAAATAAAGTGACGATAACTCAAATCCCCTGCGGACCCCAAAATCACCATACACTCGCTCAGCATAGGTCAGGGCCGGAAGGCGGGGGTAGCCAATGGCACCCCCTACCCTTGTAAGAACCTCCATGTTGAAGGGACATTGGACCAGAAAATGGTCCATGGTCTCCAATGTCCCACCACATTCCTGACGGGGGCAGTCCCTGTCCCCCAGGTTCCTGTATTTGAGATTCGCACGGACGTACAGTCGTCCATGGAACGACCTCCATGCGAGATCCCAAAACTTATTTGGAATTCTAGAAGAATTCAAGAGGGCTAGCCCCTCCGTGAGGACCCTCTCAGGGCAGTCCCTCAAAGACAGGGGCTTCAAAATGTCCGAGGCCATGACCCTCAGGTACAGCTCCCGCCGACCCAAAGAGCCCACCTCCAGGGCAGTTATCCGCCACTGCCTCAGTACCTTTAATGCCAGGGGGACATAGGAAGGGAGATACCCATGCGATCTCCTCAGATCGCCGGGCCTCCCCCCTCCCCCCACTGCCTCAAGAACAGCAAGAGCCAGTCCTTGCATGAACACTCCCACCAGGAAGGCTCGTCCACAAATATGGACTGCAAATTGTATTTAACAAAGATGGTGACAAAGAACACCACCGGGTTGACCATGTCCAACCCACCTTGCCGTCGCTGGCGGTATGTGACCTCCCTCTTGATCAGGTTCAGTCTGCTTCCCCACAACAGCAGGAAGAACAGACCATAGACCCGAGCATAGAGAGATGCTGGCAAAAGACACACATAGCTTACAAAGAGAAACTCAGGCAATAAGTACGTCTTGACCAAGCTTACCCTTTCCCTCAGGGAAAGTTTCCAACCTTTCCAGGCCTTCACCTTCTGAGTGGCACTCACCAGCCTGTGCTCCCAGTTTAGCTTTGGATAATTACCCGGGCCGAAATGAATGCCAAGAACTCGAATCTCTGGTACGGGCGTGTGGAACACGTCCGGAAGGCGGAACTGCTCCCCCTCCTTCCCCAACCAGAAAACTTCACTCTTGTCCCAATTGACCAGCGAGCCTGACGCCTCAGAGTAGCACCCGATCTGGGACTCCACATAATGGGCCTCCTCACGACCAGATACCACCACCGAGACGTCGTCTGCATAGGCCACAACCCTCACCGCCGAAACCGGACCCCCGACAGGTCCCACCGGAACCCCCCCCAGACGTCCGCAGTCTAGCCTCCTTACGAAGGGGTCGACCGCAAAGATGTACAGGAGGGGGCTCAGCGGGCACCCCTGCCGGACGCCAGAGTCCACAGCAAAGGCCCGGCCCCCCCCCGGTTGACAAGAGGGAAGCTCTCAGCTCCCCTATACAATACCTGCAGCCAATCAACGAATTGATCAGGCAGACCGTATCTCCTCAGAAGCAGCCAAAGGTACTCGTGGTTCACCCGATCAAACGCCTTAGTCTGATCCAGTGCAAGCAGATACCGCTCGCTGCCATCAGCCCTGCACCTTTCCACAGCCTTCCGGACACTCAGGACGGCACTAAAAGTGCCCCGGCCAGGAATTGTGCAGTGCTGAGAGGGAGACAGCATCCTGCCCGCCAAAGCAGACAGACGTGTAAACAAGATCTTTGCCAGTATCTTCCTATCTGTGCTAAGAAGGGTGATCGGACGCCAATTCTCCACCACAGACGGATCTTTCCCCTTTGACAGTAGGATCAGAGCTGACCTTATCATTGAGGGAGGCAGCAGGCCATAGGCCAAACATTCACTAAACACGTCCCTCAGATGAGGAGCCAAGAGGCTCTTAAAGGTTTTGTAGAATTCGGCCGTGAGCCCATCAGGCCCAGGTGACTTTTTAGAAGCTAAAGAGCTAATAGCCTGCTCGACTTCAGCTACCGAGATCTCTTCTGTCAGAGAGTCGGGAAGGTCAGACCCCACTTCCAGCGGGGTCTCATCAAGGAATTCCCTGACTTTCTCCATGTCTTGAGGCCGCTTCTTCAGGAGGTCCGAAAAGTGGTCCCTGACGACACCCAGGATCCCTGATCTGGACCGGACCAGAGATCCTGAGGCATCCTTCAGGCCATGTACGACCTTCGACCTCGCCACCTCACCACAGCTCCTGTAGGGATCAGGAGAGATAAACTTCCCGTAATCCCTCTCAAAAACCAGGGAGGCGAGACGGTCGTACTGACACTCCTTTATCTGCGCCTTCAGACCGGATATCTGTTCCCGAGAGCCCCCAGAGGACACCAGGCGGTCAAGCTGCCTGCGTAGTCTCTGGTAGGCTTGGTACTTGGAAGCTGCCCTGTACCCAGAGATTTCCCGGAAAAAGTCGCCAGACCTCTTTTTAACTACTTCCCACCACTCAAGGCGGGAGCAGTTGCCCTCAAGGAGCTAGGTCTGGCCCAGGAAGAAAACCTCATAGGCTTCCCTAACCTCAGGATCCTCCAGTAGCGACCCATTCAGGCGCCACAAACCCCTCCCTTTCTGAGGAGTGTCAGCGACATTCAGGGCCACAGATACCATACAGTGATCGGAGAACTCTACCGACTGCAGCTCAGGAGCCGAGCAAACAGAGTCCTCCTTTAAAAAAAAACTATCTAATCTACTCTTACTACTACCTCGGGAAAATGTGAAACCAGTGAGGTTGGGGAGGTGACGAACGTGCACATCCACCAACCTGGCCTCCCTCACTACGTTATTCAAAAAAATACTATCATATCCCAGAGGGTTGGCGGCACCTGCCTGGTCTTTGGGCCTAGTGATCATATTGAAATCGCGACCAAAAATCACCTGCTGGGATGTAAAAAGATAAGGCTTAACCGCCGTAAGGAGGCTCCTCCTCTCCCTCCTAGTTTGAGGCCCATAAAAATTTATGAGCCGGAGGAATTGCCCCCTCACGACAGCGTCCACCACCAGACATCTACCGATCTCCACCTCAATCACTCGCCGGCAAGCCACCGGACCAGTCTTAAAAAGGACCGCAACCCCACTGCAGGGCTCAACCGCAAGAGACCAGAGGGAGGGGCCACATCTCCACTCCCTCTTTGCTAGATGCATCTCTGCCACAGATGCCAGCCAGGTCTCCTGCAAAAACAAAATGTCAGCTTCAACACGGCTGAGAAAATCGAAGGCCATAAAACGAGCTCCCGCAGAACGAATACTTGCGACATTAATGGTCGCAAGCCGTATTGGAGAGGGTACCGCCATCAGAATGATTGAAAGTGGTCACGTTCTCCTTCATACTACAAACACAAAAACATATTTACATATCTACACTTCCTCCTCCTCTGAGCCCGAGGAGGAGAGGATACCAAACGGGTTCTCCAGAGACACCCCACTTTGTGCCCCTGGGGGAACCCCTCCCTTCACAAGGGACTTCCCAGATTTTGCAGCCTTTCCCCTCTTCCTGCGTCTCACCTGCTCCCACTCCTGCCATCTCTCCGAGGTGACAACGCCACCCCCCTCCTTGGACCCGCTGCTCGAGATTTCCCTCTTAAATGAGGCTCGAGCAGCTTCCGTCTCCATGGCCACAGGGCCAGAGGAGACTCTGGGTCCAGAAGGGGGGGGATGGAAGAGGCAGGAGGGGGGCCAGAGACGGGGGAGGGGACAGGGGGGGGACCAGACTTAGCTGGACGGGGAGAAGAAGGGGGAGGGGGGGACGGGAAAGACGAGGGGCGGGACGGGGGGGGGGGGGTGAGGGGGGGGTGCATGGGGAGGCAGATGGAACAGGTGGAGGGGGGGGCAATGGTGAGGAGGGGGAGGGTGAAGGGGGATGGGGATCGGCCCTGCAACAAAAGGAGGGGAAGGCCCAGGCCCCGGACCCTTAGGCCCGGGACCCCCAGGCCTCCCCGACTCCTCCCCACCGGCTCCGCCTTCCGGAGGATTGGGAGCCTCCTGACCAACCGAGTCTGTGTGCCCCGGGGGGGAGCCCCTCGCCCACGCCTGCTCCGCCTTCTTTGAGGCAATGGGCCTGTTGGTCCCTCTGGAGCAGTACTAGGGGCTCCAGGATCCCCATCCCCCCGGCCATCACTCGCCGGGGGGGCTTCGGCCGCTCCCGGCCCGGGAGGTCCCCCCCCTGAGGAAGAACCCCGATATGCTTTGGGGCACCTGCTAAATGGGTGCCCCATCTCACCACACAATTTGCAGCATATCTTCCCACATGACTGGTGGCCAAACTCGTGGCACCGGCCACATCTGACCACTGTGCAGTCCGAGCTCATGTGGGTCGGGCTGCCGC
This sequence comes from Rana kukunoris, assembly GCA_029574335.1. Classification (NCBI taxonomy): domain Eukaryota; kingdom Metazoa; phylum Chordata; class Amphibia; order Anura; family Ranidae; genus Rana; species Rana kukunoris. The sequence goes on from CM056052.1 coordinate 38,678,351, forward strand.
ACTTGAAGCAACGACGGGGCTGTCCCAAGTAGAATGCCAGGATCCGGTCTCTGCCTAGAAAGGCGCTGCCAGGGAGGTGGGCAACACTGTTGCACTCCCTCTTGAGCCGGATCCTGGTCAACCAAGCCCCGGTCCAGACCCCGCGCTCATCAAGGTTCTTCCTCAGGGGGGTCTGCAACTGCCCGTACCTCCCGAGCCAGGTGGCAATGTCCTCCGGAGGGAGCGACTCATTCCTCACCAGGATGGTGATGTTCTTAACCTCCTCCTGCCTGGAGATGGGAATGAGCCTGTACCTCTTCCAAGGGTCAACGCCCCTCACCAACCCAAAGTTGGTGATGAAGCGTTCCATACACACGGGAGTGACAAAACTTATATCAAACTCCCGTGTGGTGGTGGGGTGGATAACAGCAAAAAGGTCACCCACCCCAAAACCCAAGGAGAGTACCAGGCCCACCACCTCACCTCGGGCGGGGCAGGGGTCTGGACCCTCGTACCGGAGCTGGACAACATTCCTGCGTCTCCTCTCCGGACCACCTGTATCCCTCGTCCACGCCGACCCCTGCGTCCTCTCCTGGTCAGCAGGGGGGGGGCGCGGAAATTCTAGGCGCCAAACCGGCTGTACAGATGGTCCAGAGAGGTACGAGAGCCAGCCACCTGGGCAAAGGAGCGGCCCCCCCTAAGGGCAGACAACAGGCTGGCTTCCGGAGACCCCCGAAAGATGTTCTCCGGAAGTGGGGCACCCCCCTCAGCACCCCCAGAAGTGGGGGGGGACGGGGGGCCCCCATCCCTGCCGGTGGTGTTGCGCCCACCCCCACTGACCTACCCTGACCCACCACCCTTGGCCTGACTACAGGCTCCTCCCCCCCGGGGGCCGCAGCAGAGGGGGGTACCTCCCCCACCAAACTCCCCCACCCAGACCCCTCTGCGACCTCACCAGCCCCTTGGGACTCAACCCGTATTGGGGGTATGCCCCCCTGGGACCCCTCCAACTGCCGGATAAAATCATAGGCTGCACAGTCCACCGGGAGGGGTCCCACCTGACATCCCCCCCACCCCGCCTGTGCTGCAGGGAGCCCCTCGGGGCCTGTGGTAGTGTCCATGGGGACCTGGGGGGTAGGCAGCATACTGTCCATAAACCTGTCCTTTACTACACCGTCCATACCGTCCATAGCCTGCCGGGGGTGCCGCCCCCCGTTGTTCTCTGCTGTTTTCGGCCGGCCCCCCCCGGATGTAAAAGAGCTTATTTTGGGGTGGGGGCCTGGCTGGACATGGCGGAGAGCATTGGTGGGTGTCCCCCCCCGGCAGAAAACGGCAAAGCCCAGGACCCAATGGGCTGGTGGTGGGGGGTCCCGGCAGAAGACCCCCAGAGCTGACTAATAAATTATTTTTTTCTGTGTGGTTTATTTGTGTTTACACTTTTCCACTCGGTGAATGGGTAGGTGTACGATGTACCCCATACTCATTCACATAGGGTGGGGGGCCAGAATCTGGGGGCCCCCTTATTATAGGGGGCTCTCAGATTCTGATAAGCCCCCCGCCCGCATACCCCGACAACCAACGGCCAGGGTTGTCGGGAAGAGGCTCTTGTCCCTATCGACATGGGGACAAGAGTGCTTTGGGGTGGGGGGGCAGTGCCCCCCTCCCCCACAGCACACACTCCCCCATGTCGAGGGCATGTGGTCTGGTACGGCTCAGAAGGGGGGGGGGGGGGCGCTCGCTCGTCCCCACCCCCATTCCTGTCCGGCTAGACTGCGTGCCTGGGAGAAGGGTTTGGTCTGGATCTGAGGGGGAACCCCACGCCGTTTTTGGCGTGGGTTTAACCCCTTATGTTCCAGATCAAATCTAAGAGCCTGTTGTGCACCTGAAGGGGGACCCCCACGCCGGTTTTTTTTTATTTGGGGTGGAGTTCCCCTTTATTCCGGTCCTGTCAGGGGGGGGGGATGCCTGCTCGTCTGTCCCTACAATGTATGAACAGCGATCTGTCATTTCCCCTAGACAGTCCCAACCCCTTTACAGTTAGAACACACCCAGGTAACATATTCAACCCCTTCCGCGCCCATAGTGTTAACCCCTTCCCTGCCAGTGTCATTTTTATAGTAAGCAATGCATTTCTATACCATTGCTCGCTAGAAAAATGCCAAATCTCACAAAAATGTGTCCGCCACAATGTCGCAGTAGCCAGAAAAAACAATGATAGCCACCATTACTAGTAAAACAAAAAATTATTCCTAAAAAAACCCATAAGACCAACCCCTACTTATAACTTTTGCCCAAATCAATCAAACGCTTATTGTGATTTTTTGGAACCAAAAATATGTCGAAGAATACTTATCGGCCTAAACTGAGGGCAAACATTTTTTGAATATATTTTTTATGTCTTTTTATTTACCAAATTGTCGCTATATTTTTGGTTCAAGCAAAAATAAGAAAAAACGCAGAGGTGATCAAATACCACCAAAAAAAAAATTAAACATTTTTTTGGGGGGGGGGGGGGAATGAGGACGCCAAATTTGTTTGGGGGCCACGTCGCAAAACCACGCAATTGTCAGTCAAAATGACGCAGTGTTGAAATGCAAAAACTGGCCCCGTCAGTGACCAGTAATATGCTCTGGGGCTCAAGTGGTTACAAATTAAGAATACACTAAAGTTAGCCCAATTTATGGCCATAATGTGAAAGATGATGTTACACCGAGTAAATAGATACCCAACATGTTACACTTTAATATTGCACACACTCATGGAATGGGGCCAAACTTCAGTACTTGAAAATACCCATAGGCAACGCTTTTTTATGTGTTTCAGGTTACCAGTTTAGATTTACAGAGGAGGTCTAGTGCTAAAAGTATTGCTCTCGCTCTAACGTACGCTATGATACCTCACATGTGGGGTTTGAACGGGGGTTGAATATGTGGGCGGGACTTACACATTTAAGGCCCGCCCACATATGGAAACATCCTTCAAACCACACATGTGAGATATCATAGCGTGCGTAAGAGCAAGAGGAATACTTTTAGCAATAGACCTTATCTGTAAATCTAAACTGGTAACCGGAAACAAAAAAAATGCTGCTTGTTCGCTTCTGACTGCGAGCTACTAGGGACAGGGGCGTTTAAATTATTATTATTTATGTTTGTTACGTAAAAATTATATAAGACCTCCCCTTCAGCTTGTAAAGCATCAGTTCAGGGGGACCAAAAAAAAATTAAACACCTCTAATGCTTTCATCCACCATTGCAGATTTGATTCTGGTACTGCATTTCGAGTGAACTGGGCATGCTCGAACACTTAGAAAAAGAAGCTGGTTGTCTGAGCCTGAAAATGAAATGCATCTTTCTGAGCATGCTCAAAAAGCTGTTTTTTTGGCTTAGTAATTTAAGGACATCCTTAACAGGTGTAAGCAGTTACAAGTGCACACAAACTAGAGGCTGACATTTCTTCATGTGTTTCCAATTGGTTCATTAGCACACATGTTATAAAAAGCGTGGATAGTGCAGATGTCAGCTGCCCCTCAGAGGGGGCAGGCAGGCAGGCAGGCAGGCAGGCAGGCAGGCAGGCAGGCAGGCAGGCAGGCAGGCAGGCAGGCAGGCAGGCAGGCAGGCAGGCAGGCAGGGTGGAGCGAAACAGAGATGTTTTGGAGCAAGTTTTGTATTTTTTGATGTTTTGTCTGCTACATAATTTTGCTAAATGTTTCTCAAGATGTTAATGACTAATGTTTTAATCCTGTGGGTCTATCCTGTTATTTCAAAAGCATGATTTATTTTCCAATGACTGTGAAATAAACGTTGGTCTTTTTTGTTTTTAGGTTTTTTATATTTTTTTTGGTGTGTTTATTTGTAATTTTTTGTTTTGCTTTCCTTGTTTTGTGGACCAATAAAATTACTTTCAAATTTTGAAGTTTTGTTTTGTGATATTTTTTCATGCTATGGATTTCAACCGCTGCAGCTGAACTAGTTTGGGCCTAAACCATCAAGTGTGATTTGTCTATAAGCTCTTTCCTGGTGTGTATGCATGAAATGTTTAGTCACCAGAAAAGGAAGACAAAGCGGTAAGTATTGTTTCCTAGAATTGATGTCCAGACTGACTTTTTAAAGCACATGTGCAAGATGTAGGAAAAGCTGCAAACATGGCCTGTTGGGGGGGGGGGGGGGGGTGTATTGGTGGACAGGCTTGAAGTGCTGATTTACAGCGCTGTGCTTGAAACTAGCACAAGACAATCCTATTCTAATTGTGGGTTGTTTGAGGGAAGCCAATTGAGTGTTAGAACCCCTGCTAGTGTTTTTAGGTTGGGCTTTGTGTCCCTTTTCCTAAAATTGGCTTCACTTACTGTCACACAGCTGAACAGGAAGTGAGGTTAAAACCCTACCAATGGTCTTTTCTTTGGGACACAGGTCAATCTAACTAGTGTCACCATTAAGCAAATTGCACTGCAGTGTACACCCCAAATGATTAGTTATTTTGGGGTTTAGTAAAGGCAAAGCCGCTCTGCAGTAGAAGCGTAGGCAATGAAAATCAGAAGGGAAGCACTGATGGTTTTTACTTCCAATCCCGCCAAGTTTTTATTTTTCTTCCTTGCTTGTCCACTTGTAGTGCAAAGTGCATTTGCCTTTAGTAAATGGACCAAAGTCCAAGATCCCTACTAATTTGGGGTGTACACAGCAAAATGCAATTTCAAAAATGGGAAACTATTTAGATTGATCTGTGTCCCCAACAAGACATTACTCAGGTGTTTCCCTCACTTCCTGTTTGGCTATGTGGCAGGAAGTGAATGAATTAAGTAGAAAGTGACAACATTTGTGAGGTGTCTTTACCCTATCAGGGGTGCAGGCATCCCCAAAACAAACAAGAAAATTGTTGATTTAACATTGGATGATGTTTGTGGGGGTCCCTAACACACATTCATACATATTAGCAACGCTGGATCCTGGCCTATTGGCATGGTTATATTTTCTTAAGCCTCTCAATAAAATGATCTGAAATTTGGGGTTAAACTGGAACTATAATCATCACTTTTATTTTTTTGATTTCTTTCATTTTGGATAGAGTTGGGGGGGGGGGTTAGAAGCTCTGTCAGTTTATTTTGTATTATCCCTGTCCGTTTGGGGAGATTGGCCTTCACTTCTTGCCCCATAGCCAAACAGGAAGTGATCGAAAAACTAGGCAAATTAAGGGCCCCCCCGGCCCCCCCCCCCCCCCCACAGAACTTGTGTGTGTCCCCTGAAAATTCCTGGGTGGGTCATAAAAAAACAGGGTGTGGCCTTGACAGGAAGGGTGGGTCATTTTTCTATTGGGGGGTGCCAAAATTTGGTCAGGCCTAGGGAAGCACAAAACCTAAATATCCTACTGCATATTAGGGCTTTTTTAGACAGGATCCAATTTACAGCCTGTTTTTAGATTGTGGGAGGAAACCCGCACAGGGAGAGCATGCAAACTCCAGGCGGATAGTGTCACGGGCGGGATTCGAACCAGCAACCCTGTTGCTGCTAGGTGAACATGCTACACACTACACTACTGTGCTGAACGAACATGATCGCAGCTGAAAGCATGAGATGTTTTTTTTTTTTTTTTTTTACCAATTCCATGCTTTCCAGCCTGGAGGACCGATGTGGGGTCTAATTGACCCCGCCTTTCTCTATAAAGAGGACCTGTCACACACTAGTCCTATTACAAGGGATGTTTACATTCCTTGTGATAGGAAGAAAAGTGAAAAATAATACAAAAAAAGGGACAAACAAGTGCAAAAATGAAAATATTAAGTTAAAAAATAAAATAAAAAAGGAATTTAAATGCTCCTGTCCCTAGTAGCTCGCACTCAGAAGCGAACACGCATGCAAGTCCCACCCACATATGTAAACATCCTTCAAACCCCACATGTGAGGTATCATAGCGTGCGTTAGAGTGAGAGCAATAATTTTAGCACTAGACCTCCTCTGTAACTCAAAAGTGGTAACCTGAGAAAAAAAGTCAAGCGTTGCCTATGGAGATTTTTAATAACGAAGTTTAGCGCCATTCCATGAGTGTGCGCAATATGAAAGCGTGACTAGTTAGGTATATATTTACTTGGTGTAACATCATCTTTTACCTTATCCCGAAAAATTGGGCTAGCTTTACTGCTTTCTTATTTTGTCATTCATGAAATAGTTTTTTTTTTGAAAGCCAAAAAAAATAAAAACGTATGAAATTTTTTGGCGCAAATACCAACAGAAATGTGTACGAAAAAATGGCCGCCACTTTATTCCCTAGGGTGTTTGTTAATAAAATATATATAATGTTTGGGGGTCCTGAGTAATTTTCAAGGAAGAAAATATAATTGTTACATGAAGGAGAGAAGTGCCAGAATAGGCGCGGTATGGAAGTGGTTAAAGTGCAACAATAAAAGTGAAAAATTCCTTGAAATTTCGTACCATGGGGGGGCAATCAGGGCCGCCATCAGGAATTATGGGGCCCCTTACACAGCTTCAGGCATGGGCCCCCTGGAGCAGAGAACAGGGGGGGGGGTGCTGCCGCCTGATATTAAGAAGGGGGGGGGGCTGCCACAATTTGATAAGCGGGGGGTTCCTTTACAAAAAAATACATATAGAAAAATATATATTAAAAAAGGGTGGTAGCCATCCGGGGGCCCTGGGGACCACTGGGCCCTTTAATAAAAATAAACCTCTGGGCCCTTTAATGAAAAATAAATTAAAATATCTATATATATATATATATATATATAAAATAATAAAAAAGGGGGTTGCCTTGGGAGCTCTGGGCCCTTTAATAAAAAATAACTACCAAAAATCTATATATATATAATATGAAAATAAAAGAAATAAAAAAATATATAAAACAAATATTTATTTTAGAAAAAAAGGGGGGTTGTCATCTGGGGCCCTGGAGATCTCCAGGTCCCTGTGGACCTCCGGACCTCTAAAAAAATAAATCAACAAAAAATTGGCCCTTTAATAAAAAATAAAAGAAAAATATATAAAAAAAATATATATTTTTCTTAAAATATATATATTTTTTTATAAAAAAAGGGCTTGCCATCTGGGGCCCTTAGTGGCCTCCGGGCCCCTGGGGACCTTCGGACCCCTAAAAAAAAAAAAAACATTTTTTTTTTTTAGGGTGGTTCCCATCCGGGCCCCTGGGGACCCCCGGGCCCCTTACAGGTGTAATGCCTTTACCCCCCTAATGGCGGCCCTGCAGGTGTACTGCCTGTACCCCCCTGATGGCAGCCCTGGGTGTAATGTCAGCATGTGAAAAATGACATTCTGAAGGAAAAAAGCCATTTAAAACTGACTCGCGGCAATAATGAATTGTCGGCTCCCGGCAATTGCAGGAGAATTCATTCATAAAAAACACCAAAAAAAAAAGCGTGGGGGTCCCCCCAAATTCAATAACCAGACCCTTTAGGTCTGGTATGGATATTAAGGGGAACCCCGCCGTCAATTTTCCAAAAAAATAATGACGTGGGGTTCCCCCCAAATATCCATAACCAGACCCTTCAGGTCTGGTGTGGAATTTAAGGGGAACTCCACCCCAAATTAAAAAAAAATGGCGTGGAGTCCCCCCTAAAATCCACACCAGACCCCTTATCCGAGCACGTTGACCTGGCCGGCCGCAGAAAAGAGGGGGGACAGAGCGCGCCCCCCCCTCTCCTGAACCGCACCAGGCCACATGCCCTCAACATTGGGAGGGTGTTTTGGGGTGCCCCCCAAAACACCTTGTCCCCATGTTGATGAGGACAAGGGTCTCTTCCCCACAACCCTTGCCCGGTGGTTGTGGGGGTCTGCGGGCAGGAGGCTTATCGAAATCTGGAAGACCCCTTTAACAAAGGGGCCCCCCAGATCCCGACCCCCCCCCTGTGTGAAATGGTAATGGGGTACCTTGTACCTCTACCATTTCACGAGAAAAAAAAATGTAAAGGGTTAAAAACGACAAGAGCCGGTTTTTGACAAGTCCTTTATTATCTTCTTCTTTCCTTCGGGTTTCTTCTTCCTCCTCCTTCTTCTTCCTCTGCTTCTGTCTTGGGTCTTCTATTCCCGCATCTTGCCCGGCGTGTTCTTCCATCTTCTTCTCCTCCCGCTGTCCTTCTCGTCCGCAACTTCTTCTTGTTCTTCTTCGCCGGAGCCGCCGCTTCCAATTGAAATCCCCGCTGTCTGCCGGACCACGCCCCCCTCGGATGCCACGGGCAAGCTCTTAGGAGTGTGCTGCAAGTGCGTCAGAGGGGGGCGTGGTCACATGTCAGAGGGCGGGCAATTCAATTTGAAGCTTGTGCGCGGCTTTTTCTTTGCCAGAGTCGCCGCTTCCAATTGAATTGCCCGCTTTCTGGAACATGTGACCACGCCCCCCTCTGACGCACTGGCACCACACAGGGACTTTCCTAAGAGCTTGCCCGTGGCGTCAGAGGGGGGCGTGGTCCGGCAGACAGCGGGGATTTCAATTGGAAGCAGCGCCTCCGGCGAAGAAAAACAAGAAGAAGAAGATGCGGACGAGAAGGACAGCGGAAGGAGAAGAAGATGGAAGAACACGCCGGGCAAGATGTGGGAATAGAAGACCCAAGACAGAAGCAGAGGAAGAAGAAGGAGGAAGAACCCGAAGGAAAGAAGAAAAGAAGAAGAAAGAAGATAATAAAGGACTTGTCAAAAACCGGCTCTTGTCGTTTTTTTCACTTCACACTTTTTTTTTCTCGTGAAATGGTAGAGGTACAGTGTACCCCATTACCATTTCACACGCGGGGGCCGGGATCTGGGGGGCCCCTTTGTTAAAGGGGTCTTCCAGATTTCGATAAGCCTCCTGCCCGCAGACCCCCACAACCACCGGGCAAGGGTTGTGGGGAAGAGACCCTTGTCCTCATCAACATGGGGACAAGGTGTTTTGGGGGGCACCCCAAAACACCCTCCCAATGTTGAGGGCATGTGGCCTGGTGCGGTTCAGGAGAGGGGGGGGGCCGCGCTCTGTCCCCCCCTCTTTTCTGCGGCCGGCCAGGTCAACGTGCTCGGATAAGGGGTCTGGTGTGGATTTTTGGGGGGACTCCACGCCATTTTTTTTTTAATTTGGAGTGGAGTTCCCCTTAAATTCCACACCAGACCTGAAGGGTCTGGTTATGGATATTTGGGGGGAACCCCACATCATTTTTTTTTTTAAATTGACGGCGGGGTTCCCCTTAATATCCATACCAGACCTAAAGGGTCTGGTTATTGAATTTGGGGGGACCCCCACGCTTTTTTTTCGTTTTTTTAATGAATGAATTCTCCTGCAATTGCCGGGAGCCGACAATTCATTATTGCCGCGAGTCAGTTTTAAATGGCTTTTTTGCTTTGAAAAATGTCATTTTGTGCAGAGACAGTTCTAACCACGGGAAACATGCGCTTTTTCACATGCTGACATTAGAGCCCCCCCATAGTACGAAATTTAAAGAAAAATTACACTTTTATTATTGCACTTTTAGCATTATTAAAATCACTGCTCCCGAAAAAACGGCCGTTTTAAAAAAGAAAAAAAGCATTGGTACATGTCCCCTGGGGCAGGACTGAGGTCCCCAAACACTTTTTAGGACAAAACTTGCAGATTAGCCTTTAAAATTCACAATTAAGATTTCCCCCATAGACTTATACAGGGAGTTCGGCGGCGGCTTTACTTATCAATCACATCGCGCTGCTGCTGAGGCCGGTTCATGCGCCTAATTAGGGCTTCATCCAGCGCACCTATTAAGGCATGTACCGGCGCAGCGCAGCTTCATTAGTAAATCAGCCCCTCTGTGTCTTTTTTCAAAATTTTCGCTCTTTTTTTGTTTATAGTGCAAAAAATAAAAACCGCACAGGCGATCAAATACCACCAAAAGAAAGCTCTATTTGTGGGGAAAAAAAGGACATCAATTTTGTTTGGGAGCCACATCGCACGACTGCGCAATTGTCAGTTAAAGCGACGCAGTGCCGAAAGCTAAATTTTGTCTGGGCAGGAAGGGGGTGTAGGTGCGCAGTAGGCAAGTGGTTAAATAAAACACGCCCACATCAAACACATTTGAATTCGGCGGGCTTACGCCGGCCCATTTACGCTATGCCACCGTAAATTAGCTTTGTGAATACAGCACTTGCCTCTCTAATTTACGGCGTACGCCCTCACAAAATTACGCCGCTCTACGTGAATCTAGCTAACCCACTGCAGCCAGGAGCTGGATAATCTCTCTTTTCTATTTCATCCCCTGTAGTGTATCAAGCTGGGCTGAGCTATGCTCTCTCCTCTCCCTCTAATCTAGCTGCCCACATGTCCTCTCCTCTGTGCATCTCAGAACACAAAGAAGGTGGCGGGTTCAGCCATTTCCTATTTGCTGAGAAAGCAGCAAAGGGGCTGTATATAAAATTGCCTCTGAAATCTGCCTGTCAGGTCTAGCTAAAGATCATCAGCTTATGCGGCAGGAGACCCCCACAGGAAAAAAGGTGTCCCCAGCTTCCTGGCATCAGTACAGGATTTACAGGTAGAATACAATTTTAAAGAACACTGTCACACATACAAGAACTAGTATGTGAATTTTGGGGGTGCTTAAAGAATTTGTGGGGGTACTTAAGCACCCACAAGCTCCTATCTGGTGCCGCCACTGAATCTGGGGACAAAACTGGGGACAGTGTCCCTAGAGAGGGGATGTCTGGTCACCCTATTTTAAAGCTGCAGTAAAAGTTGGTGCTGAACACCTTGTTTAGTCAGGCACTGTGATCAATGTGTCACGTTCAGCAGGTCCTGCTCAATGTCTGAATGGTGAAGCATCTCCAATATGGCCCACCAGCCTAGGATACTGTATACTGTATTATGTAGCCAGGTGCTGCCACAAGGACTACTTTTAGGAAGAACACATAGATGAACTTTGCAGTGTACTTTTGTTGGGCAACAAGAGGCTATTTCCTTATTAGTACTACATGCTCCCTGTTGATTGGATGACATCAGGCTATGGAGGAAGAGATGTTGTTAAAAAAGATTGTGGGATGTATAGTTTCACTATGTGCAGGTGGGTACTTCTCCACAGCTGCAAGGAAACTACAGTTCCCAGGGAAGTTGAGGGAATCTTAGTGAATTGCCCAAGTCTTGCTTGAGTCGAATGTATGTCTGCGTCTGAGGCATCCTATCTATGCACCTGATTCTTAGAATCAGTTACGCATAGATTTGCCTTAGATCCGACTGGCGTAAGTCACTTACACCATCGTATCTAAGTTGCATATTTACGCTGGCCGCTAGGTGGCTTTCCCATCGATTTACGTGTCGAATATGGTAATCGGCTAGATACGCCGATTCACGAACGTAGTTGCGGCCCGTCGTATTTTTTACGTCGTTTGTGTAAGTGTAAGTCCGGCGTAAAGTTACCCCTGCTATATGAGGTGTACGTAATGTTAAGTATGGACGGCGGGCCGGCGTATATTTTTCCGTCGTTTGCATAAAACGTTTGCGAATAGGGCTTTGCATAAGTTACGTTCACGTCGTTTTCATTGACTATTTGCGACGTGATTTGGAGCATGCGCACTGGACTACGTATATGGTCGGCGCATACGCAGTTCGTTCGGTGCGTCGATTACGTCGGGTCATGATTAGTTTGCATAAAACACGCCCCCTACCTTCTCTATTTGAATTACGTGGGGCTACGCTGGCCCATTTACGATACGCCGCCGCAACTTACGAAGCAAGTGAATGCAGCACTTGCCCGTAAAAGTTGCGAAGGGGTATCGTAAATGGGATACGCTACGCCCGCAGATTTTTACGCCAAACTACCTGAATCTGGCCCAGTGTCTTTATTACTAGATAGAGAGAGCAGGCAGGCTAGTCAGTTTAGTTAAATTTACAGGGCCAGATTCTCAGAGGCGTTACAACTTTTTTTTTAACTCGTATCTATGCGTGTGATGCTTAGCATCACTTTTGCATAGATACGCTTCTACATCCGACAAGTGTAATACAATTACACTTTCGGATCGTAGGTGTAATGACAACTCCGGCCACTAGGTGGCCTTTACGTTGTTTTTTCATTTGCATATGCAAATGAAGTAGTACGCCGATTCTCGATCGCTTTTACGCCGCCCCGTCGTCGCGTACGTCGTTTACGAACTCGTAAGGTTACCCCAGCTTCTATGTGGAGTAACCTTACGAGGTCCAGTCGGATGCCATCGTGTCCCGTCGGACGCCATGTTAAGTATGGCGTCGGGTCAGCGTCGGCTTTTTCCGTCGCTTACGTCGTTTTACTAACTCGTTCGCGAATAGGGACTTGCGTAAATGACGCTCACGTCGTTTTGACGTCGGTTTCAACGACGCTTCCCGACGTGAGCTGGAGCATGCGCACTGGGCTTTTTCCCCGGCCGGCGCATGCGCAGTTCGTGCGACGCGGGGGCGCGCTTAATTTAAATACAAGCCGCCCCATTTGAATTGCGCGGGTTTACGCTTGGCGATTTACGAGACGCCAACGCAAACTACGGAGCAAGTGCTTTGAGAATAAAGCACTTGCTCTAGCACGCTGCGGTGGCGTAGTGTAAATGGCTTACGCTACACCGCCGCAAATATATGAGAATCTGGCCCACAGTGTGTAGAGGATATATATACATCCTAGGAGTTGTACATATATTTATACACTGTGTAGTTTAGCTAAATCAGCTATTCCTATTTGTCAGGCAGTTGATTGTGCTAGCTGCAGTCTTCTAACGTGGTGTATTGCCTGTGTGCCGTATAGTTTGCACCTAAACGTCCTTGTTATTTACTGCACTTGGGCCGTATAGTTTGCACCTAAACGTCCTTGGTGTTTACTGCACTTGGGCCGTATAATTTGCACCTAAACATCCTTGGTGTTTACTGCACTTGGACCGTAAAGTTTGCATCTAAACGTCCTTGGTGTTTTACCTCACTTGGGTCGTATAGTTTGCACCTAAACGTCCTTGGTGTTTACTGCACTTGGGCCGTATAGTTTGCACCTAAACGTCCTTGGTGTTTACTGCACTTGGGCCGTATAGTTTGCACCTAAACGTCCTTGGTATTTACTGCACTTGGGCCGTATAGTTTGCACCTAAATATCCTTGTTGTTTACTGCACTTTGGCTGTATAGTTTGCACCTTTTTTTTTTTCACATCAGACTTAACCGGAAGGTTAGAGGCCTAAGAAGAGTTCATTTTTGTTCCGCCCTTCATATTTCCTCATCGGTTTCGCATCACTTGTGAATTTTTCGGTTTATTTAATTTATCTCTCTTTTCCTTTTCTTTTTTTTTTTCCATTTTTTTTTTCCTTCTCTTTTTCTCCCTCCTTCTTTTTCCCTCTTAAACCTTGGTAAGAGGTATAGGTACAGAGACAAGCTCTAACATTATATCACTCGACTTACATTAAAAAATGAAACCAACAAATAAGAGGAAATAGAGAAACAGCTCCCGTTACTCCCCTCTGTCCCTAATTCCCTTTTTGATATCTTCCCACAACCTCTTTTCCTTTTTTTTTTTTTCCTCCCCCTTTTCTTTCCCCCTCCCTCCCCCCCTATTTTTACCCCCCTTCCCTGCGTCTTGGGCGTTTACCGTGTCGGATCGGGTCTCCTATGACCTTCCGTTTTTGAGAGCCTACCTGTCTGTTTCTGCTGTTACCTGAAGGAATTTTTTAGTTGTTTTAAATGATCTCCATCATATAGTTTGCACCTAAACGTACTTGGGGCCAGATTCTCAGATACACCGTCGTATCTCAGTTTTTTTGAATGGGTATCTATGCGTGTGATTCCTAGAATCACTTACGCATAGATACACTAAAGATCCGACAGGTGTAAAACAATTACACCGTCAGATCGTAGATGTAATGACAACGCCGGCCGCTAGGTGGCCTTTACGTTGTTTTCTCATTTGCCTATGCAAATGAGCCTAATACGTCGTTTCCATAAGGTTTTTCCGGCGTAAAGATAAAGTAGCCCAAAGATGGCGCATCCTATGTTAAGTATGGAGGCCGTGACCGAGGGAAATTTGAAATTTTTTTACGTTGTTTGCGTAACTTGTCCGTGAATGGGGATTTACGTCGATTACGTTAACGTCGAAAACACCGTCATAATTTGGAGCATGCGCACTGCAATTTTACTATGGCCGGCGCATGTGCAGTTCGTTCGGCGCGGGGGCGCGCTTAATTTAAATACAAGCCGCCCCCTTTGAATTACGCGGTTTTACGCTGGGACATTTACACTACGCCGCCGCAAACTACGGAGCAAGTGCTTGGAGAATACGGCACTTGCTCTGTTAAGTTGCGGCGGCGTAGTGTAAATGGCTTACGCTACGCCGCTGGAAATCTACCAGAATCTAGCCCTTGGTGTTTACTGCACTTGGGCCGTATAGTTTGCACCTAAATGTCCTTGGTGTTTACTGCACTTGGGCCATATAGTTTGCACCTAAACATCCTTGGTGTTTACTGCACTCGGGCCGTATAGTTAGAACCTTAACGTCCTTGGTGTTTACTGCATTTGGGCCGTATAGTTTGCACCTAAACATCCTTGTTGTTTACTGCACTTGGGCCGTATAGTTTGCACCTTAATGTTCTTGGTGTTTACTGCACTTGGGCCGTATAGTTTGCACCTAAGCCCACTTGGTGTTTACTGCACTTGGGCCGTATAGTTTGCACCTAAACGTACTTGGTGTGTACTGCACGTGTCCTCTGCAGTTTGCACCTACAGCTACGAGGTGTGTGTACTGATTTTGTCCTCTTCAGACCATTATAATGTCAGGAAGGACAACAAAGAGAGGCAGAGAGGCAAGAGGGCAAGCAGGCTCTGCATCTAGAGGCAACAGTGCTGGTGGTGGACACAGTGCATCCTCTTCAGCAAGTGGCCGTTGCACATGTTCATCCTTCTTTTATCGGGAGCTGGCCGCGTTGAGCCTCAACATGCAGACAAATTGGTAGAGTGGATGACCAAGCCGTCCTCATCCTCTCTCACCCAGGCTGAGCTTACTTTGTCTGGCAAAACAGCTGCTAAGGCGTCCTCTTCCCTGTGCACAATGGCATCACTCACTCCTTCCCTAGTCCAACAATGTCCTCCTGAGGAGTCCCCCGAACTGTTTCAACACAGTGTTGGGTACATGCTGCATGAAGATGTGCAGCGTTTTGAAGGCGCTCCGATGATGTAACACAGATAGAGGAAGGCAGTAATGCGAGCCCAGAGAGATGGGGTGCCCGAGAGGGACAGCAATCTGGCAGTCATATTCCCCGAGCTGGAGCATACTACCACGTTTTCGACAGTGATGAGGAGAGAGGGGATGATGAAGTCACTGACTGCACGTGGGTGCCTGATAGGAGAGAGGAGGAGGAAGAGGAGGAGGAGGAGGAGGAGGAGGAAGAGGCACAGGCACATCTCCAAAGAGGCAGGATGCCCTCCAGGGGCCAGCTTAAGAGCAGCACACCAACTGCATTACATCGCAGAGCTATGCCTGTGCAGGGCGCTGCTGTGTCTCAACGTTACTGCAAAAGTTCTTTGGTGTGAGCCTTTTTTGAGACATATGCATCAGATCGCACCGTTGCTATTTGCAACATATGTCTCAAGCGAGCTGGTGGGTGGCTCAACGTGATTGGCACTGCGCTGACAAGCCATTCACCTCTGCAGCCAAGGGTTCGGATCCCGGTCTCGGCTACATGTGAATTGAGTTTGGTGGTCTCAGCCCGGCTCCCGGTGGGTGTGCTATGCAAGGTACGCCTGTGCTTAGTACGCCCACCCCCCCCCCACAAAAACCACCACACTTGCACGCACACAAAATTGGTTTAAAACACACGCACTTTGGCCATGCGGTCTCCTAAAATAAAGAGAGGCGAAGGAGCTACGGGGCTGGCTGGGTGGGCTAGGCCCCCTCACTCCCTCATAGGGGGAGTCCCTCTGCCCCATTGGGGTCCCGTTGGGCCCCAGTTGGGCTCCCAAGAGGAGCAGGTAGGGTGGGGTGAGTGGGAGGCCCCCCTTCACACCCGCCATTGCCACCAGGGGCATGGAGAAGGATGGCAATTGCCTCCGGGGGGAGGGTCTGCCTACTCCCAACTCCTGCAGTCCGGCTCCTCTCTCTCGAGTTCACGCACAAAAATACACTTTAAAAAGAAAAAAAAAAAAAAAAAGCGTATCTTACATGGCCAAAACATCACCCGATGGGGAACCACATGCTTGACCAGACATATGTCGACCTGCCATGCAGTTCGTTGGCAAGCATATCTGAAAGACCCACACCAAAGAACAAAGCGGACCTCCCCTTGCCCCTCATCAGCTGGGATCTCCAACCCCACTAGACCCTCAGTCCTCTCTGAAGCCTGCACTGATAGGACTGAAGGTGTAGAATTAGGTGTGTCACAACCTAGTAGTACATGCGGGCAATCTGATGATGGTACCAGACAAATTTCCCTGCCCCAGCTGCTGCAGCGCCAAAAGAAGTACTCTCCCAGCCATCCACATGCCCAGCGGTTGAATGCTAGCTTAGCGAAATTGCTAGCACTTCAACTGCTGCCTTTTCAGTTGGTAGATTCTGCCCCCTTCCATGAGTTTGTGGAATGTGTGGTACCTCAGTGGAAAGTACCCAAACTTTTTCTCACGGAAGGCGATTCCAGCTCTCTACTGGAATGTGGAAGGCAATGTCCATGCCTCGCTGGACAGGGTGGTCAGTGGTAAGGTGCATATTTCCGCTGACTCATGGTCCAGCAGGCATGGACAGGGACGTTACCTCTCTTTCACGGCACATTGGTTGACTCTGCTGGCAGCTGACATATTGTATGGCTGGAACTAAAACTTTAGCTCCACACAGTATCATCCTCCTGCTCTCTGTGCATTGCCCTCCCTATCTAGTCTGTCATAGAGCACTTACATAGCATCCATCCAGGACGTCCCCCTTTGCCATAGAACTATTTCTTCTTTTGGAACCTGTTTCATTTCATGCTATTCCTACAGTTCTCATGCAATTCAACTCCACCAAACACCAGTCCTATAGTTTTTTTTTTTTAACTGAAAGCAGGCAGAAGCAATCAAATACCACCAGCTGCACACCACCATTATGGGCCCCAACAAAGCCAGCAGAAATATCTATCTTGGGACTGTTCATTGCTGTTTCACAGCAATTGGTAAAGATTTCCCCATTCATATTCTTTGAGGACTGCTTTAGCTTTTTCTAGTAAAGTCCTGCAGGCAGACTTGAGCCTAACAGGGTCACTTTAGGGTTATAGCATGTCAGGTCTGGGCTCAGCCTTTCCTTCTCTGTGCTGGCAGCTCAGCTGTCGGCTAATTGCTAGCTCCCATCTCTCCACAGTGATCCACCTGTTGATGATCCTGTTTTTCAGCTCTGGCTACTTAAAGCCTTCCAGTTCATTTGCTCTTAGCCTTTGTGTGTGTTAACATCACAAGAGACTTTCTCCTGTGTTCCTGTTGAAGACCTGCTTGACTACGTTCCCTCTGGCTACAGATCCTGCTTGCTGAACTACTACCTTTATCCCTGGCTCTTGGATATTGGCTTTGGCCTACTACCCGATCCAGTTACTGTTTTGACTAGGTTTACTCTTTTTATTATTAAACAAGTGTGATTTAACTGTACTTCTGTTTCGGTCTGATTTATAGTTTCTGACAGTAGGCGAGGGTCATGACTTTAGAAAATGCAGCCAATCCACTTGTTGATAATATTTTTTCCAGATTGGATGACCTGGATCACCGCATGGATCAGTTTGCCTTGATGAAAAGTCACTCCTGAGCCACACGGCTCATCTAGAGTCTCCCACTGTGCCCGCTCCAGAAGTCTCTCTGCAGGCACCCGCCTCGAGTATTACCTCTTCATGTCTGGTTCCGCTCCACTTCTCCAGCGATTTGGGGGCTATCCAGTTCAGTGCAGAAGGTTTCTCAACCAGGTTGAGATATACTTTGAGATGCTGCCACAGGCGTTTCCCACGGACAGAAGCAAAGTGGTTTTTCGTGATATCTTTGCTTTCTGACAGACCCTTGGCTTTGGCAAACCCTCTATGGGAGATGCAAAAACCTGTGGTCCTGAGTTACTCAGAATTTGTGGCTTCCTTCAAAAGGGTATTTGATGTTCCCGCACATTCCGCTTCTTCTGCCAAGTGCCTCATGTCCATCAAACAGAGTACGAGGACGGTTCCTGATTACGCCATTGAATTTCGTACTCTGGCAGCAGAGGTTGCTTGGAACAATGAGGCCCTCGTGGCTACTTTTTCTCATGGTCTCTCGGATAACTTCAAGGATGAGATAGCAACCCAAGATATACCCACTGAGCTGGAGAAGTTGATCACATTTGCCATTTTCATTGACTCCAGACTCAGAGAGAGACCCTCTATTAAGGAGCACTTGCGGAATCCTCCTGTACATTTGTCTCCGAGCTTTGAAGTCCCACCCTTGCCTCCCTCAACTCCCATGCCTCCTGGTACCGAGCCAGTCTGTGAAGATGAACCCATGCACTTGGGCTTCACGCGTCTCTCTGTGGATGAGAGAGCCGTTAGGAGAAGGGAGAGATTGTGCCTTTATTGTGGCCAGGCTGGTCACTTTTTGAAGTCTTGTCCTACTCGTTCAGGGAATGCCCGAACCTTGAGGTCCTGTCATGGACAGATCTTAGGTGTCGTTGTTTCGTCTCCAGTTTCCCAGAAGGATAAGCCCCTGGTTTTGGTTACCCTGTCGTGGGCTGAGTCGTCCATCAAGATACAGGCTCTAATCGACTCCGGGGCTGAAGGCCTGTTCATTAATGCTGCCTTTGTATCGAAACACTTGAGTCCACTGCAGCTGCATGACACTCCACCTGCCATTGAGGCTCTTGACGGAAGACCTCTACAGCCTGCCCATGTGACTCATGAGACTGTTCCATTGTCCATGGCCATAGGAGCTCTTCATCATGAGATAATCATAAGATAATCCAATTCCAAGTTATTTCCTCACCTAAGTTTCCGCTGGTTATTGGCTATCTTTGGTTACAGAGGCACAACCCCTCTTTTGATCGGCTCCGTGCTGAGGTTCTGTCCTGTGTGGCAGAGCGAGGCTCTGTCCTTATGAAGATAGTGTTGAAATGGACACAGGATCTCCAACCCTGTGTCTGGGTTTTAAAGACAGCCTGCAAGCTGTGTGCCCAGGTGCACACAGCTTATATAATGAAGGGCTGGGGAGAGCAGAAGTGAGTGAGAGGAGGGTGGAGTTAGAACAGTGGCTGCTACTGAGTGTCTCTGTTTGAATGTCGTTTAAATCCTTGCTTGGGATTCCTAAGTGGACTTTTATTTATTTTTTTCTCATTCAATAAACGTGGGCTACCATGCCCTTAACAGTATATGCCTGTTTGGTGTGGACTCACTACAAGAAAATGCATCTACCACAAGAGCTAAACACCCCAATGTCCACACCTGGTCTCCACAATGCAGTAAGAGATGCTTCCAGAAGTTAGCCAAAGTCCTGTGCACCTCTTTACTCTCCTCCCTGCCGGAGGAGTACAACGATTTTAGCGATGTCTTTGATAAAGGTCAAGCCGGTACTTTGCCTCCACCCGGTGCCATACCCCCTCGTGGCCGGGTTTACCCTTTGTCGGTCTTGGAGGATAAGGCCATGGAGGAGTATGTTGCAGACGCACTCTCTCGAGGTTTCATCTGCAAATTCTCATCTCCTGCTGGTGCTGGTTTATTTTTTATGAAAAAGAAGAGTGTCACGTACCTGGTACAGAGCAGAGCCTGACGTGCGGGAGTGGCCACTCTTGCTCCTCTGACTCCGGAACCCCTGGTAGTGTGGACAGGAAGCGCTGGAGTTCAGAGTCGCACTAGCGCCTGGCGGGGATGCTGTGCAGGAACTGCGGAGGTCTCCTGTAGTCTCAGGAAGGTGTCAGAGGAGCTGGAACAGCAGGTCTGTAGATAGTGGGAGCTGGATACAGGTGACCCGGATCAGCAGGTAGACTGGGTTCAGGCGCTTGGTGCAGCTGACTGGAACAGGCGGCAGGAGGGAGGTGTTCTGTAGTGCTGGGCGCTGATCGCTGGAGTAGTTAGCCAGAGGAAGGTGTGCTGTAGTTCCAGTGCTGACAGGTAACAGGAGCTAGTGCGGATGACTGGAGCCGTCGGCAGGAGGGAGGTGTACTGTAGTACGGATGCAGGCAGGGTCAGGCAGGCCGGGTCGGATACAGTCAGATGGATCAGGTTCGTGGATAGAGCAATAGCGGAGTCGTAGTCCAGGCCGGGTCGGCAGCAGGCGGGCAACAATCAGTTAAAGGGTTAAGGCAGAGGCAGCGTCAGACAGGCCGGAGGTCAGGGCAGGCGGAGATCCGAAGGCGCAGAGACGAGCCGGGATCATGGGAACAGACGTCAACAGGTAACGGGTCTCAGGTGGGCAACAGGAACGCTAACGATCGGGCAGCAAGAGGCTGTAGGATGAGCCCCATTAAATAGCCTGGACTGGCGCCAAAATGGCGTCAGCACGTCCCCGTGCGCCGCTCC
Organism: Rana kukunoris; assembly: GCA_029574335.1. Classification (NCBI taxonomy): domain Eukaryota; kingdom Metazoa; phylum Chordata; class Amphibia; order Anura; family Ranidae; genus Rana; species Rana kukunoris. Next base: position 38,698,739 of record CM056052.1, read on the forward strand.
TGCGAATGCGCGTGCCCGTGCGCGTGCACGTGCGCGCCGATTTGCCACGAATTTGCGCTCCCGGCGCCCCCGTGCACGCCGTAGTGCCGCTAGCGCCACCTGTTGGTCGACCACGTCCATGACAAAGAGTGGTGAGCTGAGACCGTGCATTGACTATAGGGGCCTCAATCGTCTCACCATGATTACGGAATTATTTGACCGCCTCACGGGAACAACGGTGTAACGAGACCCTTGCTCGCTCAGTTCCACTCTCCCGACACTCCTCTGCTTCTATTGAATCAGATTGCAGATTGCAATTGTCTGATGGTTCGGTCATCCAAGGCTCCGGGATCCGAACTACAGCTATGTGCCATTTGGAATCCATTCGAACAAACACCAGGCAGGCTGTATGTAAGTTCAAACAGGAAAACTTTTATTGGAAGCACACAACACACTTTTATACAGAATTTGGAACATCCTGACCCCAACAACCGCTTTCCTATTGGTCAATTGTAAAGTACGTAGTTCTCCTTCAGGTCCTCTTTAGCCATGCAAATGAGGGCTTGAAAATGACTCAGCAGGGATTGGTCCGATAGCTTGAATAGCATGACTGCTATGTGTAATGAGACAGAAGCCCCAGGGGGCAATCAATGTACACAATAGCCATACACAGAACAATGGAGCCGCCTGGAGCCTTAAGACAAGGTAGAAGACCCCCCACTGTGTAACAGATTTCCAGGAGACACTTCTGCATTCCAAGGTCCATGACAATACTTCCCCTGGGAAACAGTCCAACAGCCACAGTGGGACCCCAAACGGGTCAACTCGAGGATGTTGTAAAAGTTGTCTTAAGGTTCCAGGTCTGTCTGCTGGGATAACCAACCCGCCTTCCTGTCTTGAGGCCCTGGCCCATAATCAGAAGGCAAAAGCCTAGCATTCAGTTCTCTCCAAAAGCCCCTGTCCTGGCTAGGTCTGTCACACATCTCACCCTTTGGCAGGAAACTAACACAGGAGGAGACCCCAATGCCGGTACCCACACAGTACCCCAAATAATTTGTCTAAAACAGAGCATTCCTCACCCAGCCAACCTCTGCCTCTCTCAGGGAACACACCTGCTGCTGGAGAGAGGCCTGGACGGGTCCTTCTCCCTGGCGTCTTTTCAGCCGATGGAGAGAAGACAGGGTGACTGGGCTCAGTTCATCATGCTGTTGGGGATCTGGGCCAACTGCCCCCCATCCCTGGGGTATACAAGTGGAGACTGTAGTCCCATCCACTTGTGGTAGGTGACCACCCCCGGTGCTTGCAAAGCAAGGCTGACATCCTCCCGTCTCAGTGGCGCACCATTTTCTGGAGTTGTGTCTTTGAAGACCGAAGTTCCATCCACTAACACAGGAACCCCCTCTTCTGTTAGTTGAGAGTAGAGGCCTGGGGCACTCTGCTCTATTGCCAGCTCTTCTGCTGGGTTGCTGTGAGTGGAGACCACAGTCCCATCCATCGATATCCGCTCAAGCTGTAGTTGTGTGCAGCAGCCAGTAGCATCCTGCCCTGCTGCCAGTGATTCAGCTGGGAGTAAAAGCTTTACCACCTCAGCTTGTTGCTGGGGAGAGGGGCGAACTGCCCCGGCTCCCTGGAACTCCACAGTTGGTTCTGGTGCTGGGCAGAGATTGCTAGCACTCTGCCCTATTGCCAGCACTTCTGCTAGGGGTGCATAATCCATAACATCCTCTGAACAGTCCATACACTGGGCAGAGCACAGTGAAGTTTGGCCCTGATCCCAGCTTTTCTGCTGGAGGATCATCGGGTTGTTCTTCCTCAGCAGAGAAGTCTATTTAATCCCCTGTCTCTGCAACTGGTGTCTGGGGATAGAGGTTCATTATCTCCTGTCCATGAAACCCAGAAGATGCTATAGGTACTGAGCAGAGGTTAGCAGAGCTCGGCCCTGCGGTCAGCACTTCAGCTTTGGAAATGGCAATCTCCAGATTTTCCAATGCCGATTCATCAGCCAGGATTTCAGCGTTGTCAACTGATATTTCCTCATAGTCCCAGGCAAAGGGAGCCCCACCCTGCTGCTTAGAGGAGTCTAGCATCTGTTTGTAGGCAATTTTCTGCTCCCATTTCTAAACAGCCAGGAACTCCAAATCTTCCTGTAACCAGTGCACTTCTGAGACATTCAGTCTTCACTCTCTGTGCTCCATTATTTCCTCCAAACGCCACTCCCGATCATTCCCAAAGTCATCACTAGACATCCTCCAATACAAGAATCCCAGGCCATCATAGTCAAAGCCTTCTGTGGGGCTGTCATCCGTTGACCACGGGCACTCTTGGACTACATACCACCGGAGGTCTCTGTAGCTCTCGTCCAACCGCATCTCTGCCCGGATCAGCCTGCTTAACTCTACTGTCCACTCCTGATTCGGTTGATCCCCCAATAACAGCATTCGTACTTCATACTGTGACCAGTACCTTACATGGATGGAGGGGAGAGCATTTCCCTGGTGTCGCTGCTCACGGGCTAGTGATTCCTTCCAGAGTTCACAGTGGATCGAATCAGAATATCCAAGCAGGACCTCCTCTGATACGGGTCCTCTGTGCTGTATCTGCTTCTCTCGCAACCTCCTTCTGAATTCCTCTTCCATGGCGACTGGTATCTGTACCTCTCCTCTCCTTTCATTTGGTGCGGCTTCTTTAGGCGTTGTTACTAAGGATGACCCGAACATACCCGCATTCGGTTCGCACCAGAACCGTCGAACAGACCGACTGTTCGCGCGAACATTTAGAACCCCATTGAAGTCTATGGGACTCAAATGTTCGAATTCAAAAACGCTAATTTTAAAGACCAATATTCAAGTTATTGTTGGAAAACGTCTTTGAGAACCCGGGTCTTGCCCCAGGGAACATGTATCAATGGAAAAAATTTAAAAAAGGTTGTTTTTTCAGGAGCAGGAGTCTGCGTTTTTAAATCTTTTTCCATTGATACATGTTCCCTCGGGCAAGACCCAGGTTCTCAAAGACGTTTTCACAGGCAAACTATAGACACCCAGCAGGTACAATATTTAAAGGAATCTTTCTTTTTTTTTTATTTAAACATTATTAAAATCACTGCTCCAGGAGCAGTGATTTTAATAATGCTTAAATTAATTTTTTTTTAATAAAATTCCTTTAAATATTGTACCTGCTGGGTGTCTATACCTGTGATAACGTCTTTAAATAGCACAATCACCTGCCTGCCAGTAAATTAGGAAGAACTGATCTATCTAAGCTATACAGTGTATAAATATATGTACAACTCCTAGGGATGTATATTTGTAATCAGAGTCTTCGAGTAAGGAATGCGATGACCCTAATAACCCAGGCCTGGAGTGTGCCTTTGGCCAGCTGGTAGGTACGCCTGAAAGAGGGCATACCCTGAACAAGAAAAAGTACAAAGAGAATGTATGAAAGCTGGGGGAATGGGTGGGTGGGAACCCAGAATCCGACGCCGAACCCAGCCCAGACAGGGAGGGAGTCTTAAGTACCCTCAGACTCCTCCCACAAATTCAGGCCGGCCTGCGGCCAGCCTTCTAACTTGTAATCAGAGTCTTCGAGTAAGGAATGCGATGACCCTAATAACCCAGGCCTGGAGTGTGCCTTTGGCCGGCTGGTAGGTACGCCTGAAAGAGGGCAAAAGACACATATTTAGGTGAAGAGGGGTAGATAAGCGACCAAGAAGCAAAGCAGCACTCGCCCGGATGGCAATCGTATGTATATCTGATAAGTAGCTGTTATGACTGGAGAAGCTACCGACTCGTGACCTGTGATAGAAGGAAGCCCCTGCCGAATGCATGAAGCAGCCCTGAACTCGACCAATGCCCGAGAAAGATTGGTTTGAGCCTGCGACAACCCATATGAGAGCCTGACACGCTTATGATGAGTGGACACTTGTGGGCAACTGAAACCAGAGCTGGCCCGAGAAGCCCCTGCAATAATGCCTAACAACAAAAGCCACAACCGGACACCAGAGACGTAGCCCCATGAGGAAACCCCCCCAGCCCCTGGCCTACCCATATTTGATAGGAAAGTGAGCGGGTGAGTTGCAAAAATCTGACAACTAGCAGGAGCCTAAAGTGCTGGATACCTGATGGACATGTTGACGGAGCAGAAGGACGAAGCCCTTGCGCTAAGGTAACAACAACCTAACATGGCACCATACCGACACACAGAACCCGTTCTTACCTGATAGACTTGGTTAGCAGGTTACAGGCAGAAGCACGACCCGATGATGCTGCACAAAAAAGACTTACCTTGCCACCGGCAGGACTGACGAAATTGAGCATAAGGATAGCTGATATCGGTATGGAAGCTAACCCAAAACCCACCCACCCCCCCCCCCAACAGCCCAAGTGCTGAAACGCCAGACCACGGACAAGTACCTAATGACAAGTTCTGCAGGAGAGAGCAGCCCATAGTAACAATGCTACCAAACTCGCCACCAGGTACCTAAGAGGCCCAGCCCCCCACCTACAGCATGAAGGTAGAGAAACCAGACCAACCACCCCTGGAAAAGCTGCCTCCAGAAACTTGATTGGAAACGAAAGCATGACTGTCAGCTGAAGCCACAACACTATGAAAAACCTGATGATGCAGCGATGAGCCCCGAAAGCAGGTCTGAAAGTACCCACAGCAGGGATGTCAGAGAATCAGGGATGGGTGATTTCACCACCTCTGACAAGGAACACCCATAGCTCAGTCATGAACCAGAAGGCCTGATAGACCGGACCCAAAAAGATGATGACATGGCCGGCAGAAATGGAAGAGCAGAACTGGGGGTGCGCTGACACAACCTAGACAAGACAGAAAACACACATGAAACAACAACGCCCTCTGTGCCTACCTAAGACCGCTGCGCATGAATGCACCCGATGACACCCCAACCCAGTGTGACTGGCACGTGAGCCTGAGTAACCTGCCGCGCAGAGACAGGCAATATAACTGAACACTCGTGGTTGGTGTACCCACGGACTGCTGTGGGTAATCGTGTAGGTGTAAGGAATGCACGTGCAACGTATGACGTATGTAAACAGGCGAGAAGATTGTGGTCAACAATCAATTAAAAACGAAACCTCAGCCCGTATAAATCTGTAGACGTGACAGATCCTGAGATGTGAGCACTAGCTAAACAACCCAGATGCAACGTGGACAAAGTACAATGAGACATGGTAACCACGAAGACGACAACGCCAAGACAAACCAACACAGACAGGATTCGTGGGGGCAGCAAAGCTATGACAGAAATCGTGGGGGCAGCAATGCTATGACAGAAATTGAGGGGGACAGAAATCGTGGGGGCAGCAGAACTGCTGAGACTGAAAACTTATGGCAAAACCTGGGGCAGAAATGGTATGGGAGACCCGCTGAACCTGAATGCTGAGGCAAAAAATATAGGACAGAAACCTGGGGCAGAAATGGTATGAGAGCAACGCTGAGGCAAAAATAAAATGACAAAACCTGGGGCATAAATGGTATGAGAGCAACACTGAGCCTGAAATGCCGAGGCAGAAATGCAATGACAGACAGAAATGACAAAACGTGGGGGCCGTAGTGCCCAGACAAAAAACGTGGGGGCCGTAGTGCCCAGACAGAAAACGTGGGGGCCGTAGTGCCCAGACAGAAAACGTGGGGGCCGTAGTGCCCAGACAGAAAACGTGGGGGCCGTAGTGCCCAGACAGAAAACGTGGGCAGAAAAGCTATGGAAGAAAAACGCTATGACAGAAAACCTGGGGCAGAAACTCTATGACAGAAAACCTGGGGCAGAAACGCTATGACAGAAAACCTGGGGCAGAAACGCTATGACAGAAAACCTGGGGCAGAAACACTATGACAGAAAACCTGGGGCAGAAAAGCTATGACAGAAAAACCTGGGGCAGAAACGCTATGACAGAAACCCTGGGGCAGAACCTGCCGGTATGAGAGAAAACGCTGAGGCAAATGTAATGACGGAAACCTGAGGCAGAATGGTACGATAGAATCACCGAGCCTGAAATGCTGAGGCAAAATCTGGCAGAAACCTGGGGCAGAAAAGGTATGAGAGAAAGCTGCACCTGCAACACTGAGGCAGATATGCAATGACAAATGTTATGACAGAAATCGCGTGGGCTGAAACGCTAAGACAGAAAACCTGGGGGCAGAAACGCATGATACTATAGCTATGGCCAATGCAAGGACAGAACCTGAGACAGAATTGTGTGAGACAAACACTGCGCCTGACACGCTGAGGCAGAAATAAGACAGAAAACGTGGGGGCAGAAACGCTATGACAGAAAACCCTGGGGGCAGAATCGCTATGACGGAAAACCCTGGGGGCAGAATCGCTACGACGGAAAAACCTGGGGGCAGAATCGCTATGACGGAAAACCCTGGGGGCAGAAACCCTATGACAGAAAAACTTGGGGGCAGAAACGCTATGACAGAAAACCTGGGGGCAGAAACGCTATGACAGAAAAACCTGGGGGCAGAAACGCTATGACAGAAAACCTGGGGACAGAAACGCTATGACAGAAAAACCTGGGGGCAGAAACGCTACGACAGAAAAACCTGTGGGTAGAAACGCTACGACAGAAAAACCTGGGGGCAGAAACGCTACGACAGAAAAACCTGGGGGCAGAAACGCTACGACAGAAAACGTGGGGGCAGAACGCTATGACAGCAAACGTGGGGGCAGAAACACCATGACAGAAAACGTAGGGGCAGAAACGCTATGACAGAAAAACTGGGGCCAGAAACGCTATGACAGAAAACCTGGGGACAGAAACGCTATGACAGAAAACCCTGGGGACAGAAACGCTATGACAGAAACCCCGGTGGCAGCAACATGGCAGCAAACCTGGGGGCAGAAACATTATGACAGAAAACCAGGGGCAGAAACGTTGTGCCAGGAAACGTGGGGCAGAAACGCTATGACAGAAAACGCTAAGATAGAAAGGCAGGGCAGAAACGCTATGACAGAAAACGCGGGGCAGAAACGCTATGACAGAAAACCTGGGGCAGAAACGCTATGACAGAAAACCATGGGGCAGAAACGCTATGACAGAAAACCATGGGGCAGAAACGCTATGACACAACCGCAGGGGCAGAAACGCTATGACACAAACGCTGGGGCAGAAACGCTATGACACAAACGCAGGGGCAGAAACGCTATGACACAAATCCAGGGGCAGAAATGCTATGACACAAACGCAGGGGCAGAACTCCCCTGACCTGAGTAAAAATGGTGGACAGCCCCCCCCAATGCCGCTAGCATGACCCCAGAGATGCAGGAGGGCAGCCCCCCCCCCAAGTAGTCAGCATGTGACCCCTGGAAAAAATAGCGGACACATCCCCAGCTACAAGCAAGACCCATGCTTGAACCGCCCCTCATACAGCCAGTATGATCTGAGTGAAATATGGGGACAGCCCCCCCCCATGCCGCTGGTGGAGGGAGGGAGATATAGCGGGCGGGCGAGCATCCCCCCCCATGCCGCTGCTGGAGGGAGGGAGAAATATAGCGGGCGGGCGAGCATCCCCCCCCATGCCGCTGCTGGAGGGAGGGAGAAATATAGCGGGCGGGCGAGCATCCCCCCCTGGCGTGAACACCGGGGGAAGCAGCAGGCGGCTCCCTCCATGCTGGAGGGAGAAATACAGCAGGCGGGCATCCCCCCCTCCCCCCAGCATGAACACCGGGGGAAGCAGCGGGCGGCTCCCTCCATGCTGGAGGGAGAAATACAGCGGGCGGTCATCCCCCCTCCCCCCAGGGTGAACACCGGGCGACTCCCTCCATGCTGGAGGGAGAAATACAGCAGGCGGGCAGGCTGGCATCCCCCCCTGACCCCAGGGTGGACAACAGGGGAAGTGGCGGCGGCTCCCTCCATGCTGGAGGGAGAAAACAGCGGGCGGGCATCCCCCCATCCCCCCGGCGTGAACACCGAGGGAAGCAGCGGGCGGCTCCCTCCATGCTGGAGGGAGAAATACAGGGGGCGGCGGGCATCCCTCCCCCCGGCGTGAAACCCGTGAGAGCCCCGGGAGGAAGGGAGAACAAACGGGCGGCCATGCCACTGCTGCCTGTGTGAAACCGGAGGAGATAGGCGAGTGGGGGGTTTGGGAGGGGGCGCCCGCATGGACCAGGAGAAGAAAGGGAGCCATGCGGGAATCCCCCACGTGCGTACCAGGAAGCGACCCGGTGTGAGAACCGGACTGTGAGCGGCTCCCCCCACCCCCTGAAACAATCTGCAGCTCCGTAACGAAAAAAACGGAAGTGACGCGGTCCCCCTGGCAACCCGGCCATCACGTGACCCAGAATCCGACGCCGAACTCAGCCCAGACAGGGAGGGAGTCTTAAGTACCCTCAGACTCCTCCCACAAATTCAGGCCAGCCTGCGGCCAGCCTTCTAACATATTCTCTACACACTGTAAATTAAGCTAAACTGACTAGCCTGCCTGCCTGCTCTATCTAGCTATATAAAAAGACAATCTCTCTGTCTCTCTGACTGCTCTCATTAACAAGCCGGAACACACTACATAAGGCCGCTCAGCAGGCGGTCTTTTATAGTGTGGGGCGTGTGCTAAAGCCCTGAGCCATAATTGGCCAAAGCCACCCAGGCTTTGGCCAATTATGGCTCTTCGTTTTTTGCACGCTGTGATTGGCCAAGCATGCGGGACATACAGCATGCTTGGCCAATCATCAGCGTGCAATGCCGCAGTGAATTATGGGCCGTTTTGCGTAACTCGAATTTGGCGCGAACGACCACTTTTGTTCGAATTTCGTCGAACGTACGCACAGACAATGTTCGAGTCGAACATACGTTCGTATTGAACGCGAAGCTCATCCCTAGTTGTTACCAATTGCCGTATTTCTGCCATTCTCTGCTCATGTTGCCGCTCTCGTTCTCTCTGTTGCCGCTCTCATTCTCTCTCTTGTCGCTCATCCTGCAGCTGGATGCCTCTTATGGCATTCTGTATGGCGGTCTCTGATGGGTTAGCACCATATAATGCCAACCGTTCTCGAACTCGTTCCTAAAACAAGTCTTTAACTGACTGGGTTCCTGCATCACCATCCCTCTGATCCATCTCGGCTAGCTCACTGATCAGGGTGGCCTTGTTCTTTGTCCCACCGGTCCCTCCACGGCTCTCAAGTAAGTCTTTCAGCATGGTTCTCCTGCAGGCTGCATAGCTGTGGTGGTTTGGAGTTGTCCCAGTAACTGGAGAGCAAATCTTACCGCTGCCAACCAATGTAATGAGACCCTTGCTCGCTCGGTTCCGCTCTCCCGACACTCCTCTGCTACTATTGGATCAGATTGCAGATTGCAACGTCTGATGGTTCAGTAATCCAAGGCTCCGGGATCCGAACTACAGCTATGTGCCGTTTGGAATCCATTAGAATAAACACCAGGCAGGCTGTATGTAAGTTCAAACAGGAAGACATTTATTGGAAGCACACAACACACTTTTATACAGAATTTGGAACATCCCGCCCCCCAACAACCGCTTTCCTATTGGTCAATTGTAAAGTACGTAGTTCTCCTTCAGGTCCTCTTTAGCCATGCAAATGAGGGCTTGAAAATGACTCAGCAGGGATTGGTCCGATAGCTTGAATAGCATGACTGCTATGTGTAATGAGACAAAAGCCCCAGGGGGCAATCAATGTACACAATAGCCAGACACAGAACAATGGAGCCGTCTGGGGCCTTAAGACAAGGCAGAAGACCCCCCACTGTGTAACAGATATCCAGGAGACACTTCTGCATTCCAAGGTCCATGACAAACAGTGTTTCACAAAGCTTGATTTGAGAGCGGCATACAATCTCGTGAGGATTAAGGAGGACGACGAGTGGAAAACTGCCTTTAACCACTTAAAGACCCCCGCACGCACATATACGGCCACAACATGGCTCGTACAGGCACAAGGGCGTAAATTTACGTCCCCGCCTGAGTGCGGTTCGGGGGTCCCATCGGGACCCCCTCCGCGGCGTGCGGGGGTCTCCCTACCTCTGGGAGCGATCCGGGATCTGCGGGCGGATGTCCGTGTTTTCCGCCCCCCCCGCGATCGCTCCCAGCCAATGGGAGCGCGCTCCCAACCTGTCACTTCCTCCTCCTGTGTTTACACAGGAAGGAGGAAATGATGTATTCTCTCATCGCAGCGCTGTTTCCCAGCGCTGCTGATGAGAGAAGACATGACAAGTAAGTGTGCACCAACACAACACTGACACACACTCACTTAGGCATATTAACCCCTTGTGATCGCCCCCCCCACCCCCCTGTCACAGTGTTACTGAATGCAGTGATTTAATCACTGCATTTAGTGTCAGTGTGACAGGCACTGTAAAAAACAGTTAGTGTTAGGTTCAGGATAGCCCCCCCACCCCCCCTAATAAAGTTTTAACCCCCTGATCACCGCCCTAGTTAACCCTTTCACTCCCTATTGCCAGCGTCACTAAGCGATCATTTTTCTGATCGCTGTATTAGTGTCGCTGTTCCCGCTAGGTAGCTATTTTTTTTTATTGCGATTTTTTTTTTTTACTAAAGACATGTGGCTAAATAAATTTTGGCCTAAATGTTTGACTAAAATTTAGTTTATTTGATTTTTTTTTAACAAAAAGTAAAAAATAGTGTTTTTTTTTCAAAAATGTCGCTCTATTTTTGTATATAGCGCAAAAAATAAAAATCGCAGAGGTGATCAAATACCACCAAAAGAAAGCTCTATTTGTGGGAAGAAAAGGACGCAAATTTTGTTTGGGAGCCACGTCGCACGACCGCGCAATTGTCTGTTAAAGCGACGCAGTGCCGAATCGCAAAAACACCTTGGGTCATTTACCAGCGTATTGGTCCGGGTCTTAAGTGGTTAATAGCAGAACAGGTCATTATGAGTATCTCGTAATGCTTTTTGGCCTCTGTAATGCTCCGGCAGTTTTCCAGGAGTTTATTAACGATGTCCTCCGAGATTTGTTGCAGTTGTGTGTGGTGGTCTATCTCGATGATAGCCTAATTGTTTCCATGTCCCTGGAGAGCCACTACACAGATTTATGTTGAGTGCTTCAGAAACTAAAAGAGAACAATCTCTATTATAAGCTGGAGAAGTGTTAATTTCCATAGGGAACAAGTTAATTTCCTGGGTTATGTAATTTCCACGGCTGGTTTTTCGATGGACCCAGAGAAACTTTCTGCTGTCTTAGGCCGCGTACACACGATCGAACATGTCCGCTGAAACTGGTCCGCAGACCAGTTTCAGCGGACATGTTCGATTGTGTGTACGACCTATCGGACCGTTTTCCAGCAGACAAAAGTTTCCAAACATGCTTAGAAACCTGTCCGCTGGAAACCTGTCCGTCGGGCATGTTCGATGGTTAGTACACAAAATCATCGGACCAAAATCCTGCGCATGCTCAGAATCAAGTCGACGCATGCTTGGAAGCATTGAACTTTGTTTTTTCATCACGTCGTTGTGTTCTACGTCACCGCGTTATGCTCCGAGGGGATTTTGGTCCGATGGTGTGTAAGCACATCAGACCAACAGACCACTTCAGCGTGTCTATTCGTGTGTACATGGCCTTACAGTGGCCTCAATCCGTGGTTTTCTTGGCTTTTCCAACGATTATCGGACGTTTATTTGTAACTTCTCATCTCTGGTCAAACCCCTGACTGATATGACCAGAAAGGACGGTAACCCACAGAGTTGATCTCCAGAGTCCATTAAGGCTTTTGAGAGTCTTAAAGTGGAGCTCCACCCTAAAGTGGAACTTCCGCTCATCGAAACCCCCCCTCCGGTGTCACATTTGACACCTTTCAGGGGGGGGAGGGGGTGCAGATACCTGTCTAAGAGTATTTGCACCCACTTCCGGCCACAAAGTCTGCGGGTAGACTGTGGGCAGAACGTCAAAATCCAACCACCCCATTGTGTTCTGGGAAACACATGGCTCCCAGAACACAGCAGAGACCAGTGAGCAATGCTTGACTTCCTGGTTCCCTCAACAAGGATGGCGGTGGGGGTAGCAGAGTAACGAGTGATTGCTCGTCTTCTGCTCCCGCCGTCGCTGGACTCCAGGACAGGTAAATGTCCTAATATTAAAAGTCAGCAGCTACATTATTGCGGAGTGCAATTACGAGATTGGTGACAGAGCGCTGTTTGCGATCATTTTAGCCCTGAATGAATGGAGAGATCTCCTCGAAGGTACCACTGTGCCAGTTATCATTCTTGCTGACCATAAAAATCTCACATTCTTGTCTGAGGCTAAACGCCCCTCTCCCAGAAGGGCACGATGGGCTCTTTTCTTGTCAAGTTTTAATTACATTGTCTCATTCTTTTTTTTTTTTAAGGTTTTTATTTGCCAAGTACACATACAAAGAAGATAATAGAGTACACAGGGTATAAACATAGTTGAAAACATCCCTAAATTGTAGGTAGAAAGAATCCCCTGTCCCTCCATCTCCACATAGAGTATGATTTCAGAAACAATCCCAACATGGATAATTATGAAAGTGCAAATCGCATTTTCCTGCCATATTAACCACTTCCCGACCACGCCATAGACAAAAGACGTCTAGAGCGCGGTCGAGTTGTTCTGGGAGGACGTCCCTGGGACATCCTCCCAGAATCCTTCACTCGCGCACCCCCTGCGGCACGCTCCCGGAATCATCCGTGACCGCCAGGTATCGAAGACCCAGCACATCATGGATTGCGGTAAATTGCCGCTGATAGCTGCCGTTTACCACGTGATCGCTCCGTGAAATGACGGAGCGATCACTTGTAAACAAACCGGCGTAATGTGATGACGTCAGTTCCTCCTTCTCCTCTCTGTACCGTTCGGTACAGTGTGAGAGGAGAGGGGGGAAGCGGGTGGCAGCAGCAGCACTGACAACTGCAGTCACAGATCCAGCCATCCATCCATCCCAGCTCAGCCATCCCTGCGCAATACTCTGCAATACCCCAATACTCTGCAATACCCCAATACTCTGCAATACTGTAATACCCTGCGCGATACTCTGCAATACCCCAATAGTCTGCAATACCATGCGTGATACTCTGCAATACCACAATACTCTGCAATACCCTGCGCGATACTCTGCAATACCCCAATACTCTGCAATACCCTGCGTGATACTCTGCAATACCACAATACTCTGCAATACCCTGCGCGATACTCTGCAATACCCCAATACTCTGCAATACCCCAATATTCTGCAATACCCCAATACTCTGCAATACCCCAATACCCCAATACCTTGCAATACGTCCCCCCTCTTGCCACCCTCCGGTGCTTTTTACAGACTCACCGCTACAATCAAAGCAAGGATATTTGTTTTTCAGTCTTCCCAGCCTAGAGGTGAGATGTGGGGTCTTATTGACCCCATATCTCACTGTAAAGAGGACCTGTCATGTTATATTCCTGTTACAAGGGATGTATACTTTCCTTTTAATAGGAATAAAAGTGATAAAAAAAATGTATTTTTGGGGGGATAAAGTGTCCAAATCAAGTAAATAAAGTAAAATGAACAATAATTTTTATTTTATTTTTAAAGCACCCCTGTCCCCGTGTGCTCACATGCAGAAGCGAACGCATACGTAATTTCCACCGACATATGAAAACGGTGTTCAAGCTATACATGTGAGGTATCTCTGCGAACGTTAGAGCGAGAGCAATCATCTTGGCCCTAGACCTCCTCCGTAACTAAAAACATGTAACCAATAAAAATAATTAAAGCGTCGCCTATGGGGATTTTTAAGTAGCGAAGTTTGGCGCCATTCCACGAGTGTGCGCAATTTTGAAGGGTGACATGTTGGGTATCTATTTACACGGCGTAACTTAATCTTTCACAATATGAAAAAACATTGAGTTAACTTTACTATTTTTTTAAAAACATGCGTTCAAAAAATGTCTTCCAAAATAACATGCGAGATAAAAAGTTGTAACGGCCGCCATTGTATTCTCTAGGGTCTTTGCTAAAAAAGCATATATAATGTTTTGGGGTTCTATGTAATTTTCTAACAAAAAAATGATGATTTTTACATGTAGGAGAGAAATGTCAGAATTGGTCTGGGTGCTCCAGAACGCCTGATGGTGCTCCCTGCATGTTGGGCCTCTGTATGTGGCCACGCTGTGTAAAAGTCTCACACATGGGGTATCGCCATACTCGGGAGGAATAGCAGAATGTGTTTTGGGGTGTAATTTGTGGTATGCATATGCTGTGTGTGAGAAATAACCTGCTAATATGACAGAAACAAGATTTTTATTTTTTTTTACAGAATTTTACGTCGTTTTTCTTTTATAGCGCAAAAAATAAAAAACCCAGAGGTGATCAAATACCACCAAAAGAAATCTCTATTTGTGTGAAAAAAGGACAAAAATTTCAAATGGGTATGCATGACTGAGAAATTGTCATTCAAATTGTGAGAGCACCGAAAGCTTAAAATTGGTCTGGTTAGGAAGGGGGTTTAGGTGCCCAGTGGTCAAGTGGTTAAAACTACAACACATTGCACTCCAGTCCTAGGTGTACAGTACAATATGTCAGCTTATATTATGAAAAATAGACATAGAGCACTAAAAATAAAAAATAAAGGAGGTCAAAGAATATAGACCAAAAAAAACACAAAAAAACAACCAAGAACAAAAAGGGAAGAAGAACATAAACCCCTAGAGGTGATCACCTCCTAAACCAGAGTATCGTGTGCTGCCATCCCCAACCCCCACAGTACTCCCCTCAATCAATTCACGTCGAGCAACATACAGTTCAACCAAAGGTAAGTTCCCCTCAGGCATCCCCAGGATTAGTGTCCTTGGAGTCCACCCATTTACACCATGACATTTTTTCCTACTACCTCTTGCCTCGTAAGTCATTTTATACAATGTGACATTTGCTTTGAACAGGCCCTTCCAAGCAGATAGAGTAAGATAATCCCTCTTCACCCAGTTTAGGAGAATTAACTTCCTGACATAGTAAAAGAGCAGCCTCAAGAACGTTCGCATATTATTACTCATCACTTCATCTTCTATAATACCTAGGAGGCCCAAAAGTGGACTACATATGTTCAGGAGATCAAAAGTATCCGCGATAAACTCGGTTACCTGTGACCACAATGGACGTATCCTGTTACACTCCCACACCATGTGAATAAAGGTGCCTTCCGCCACCCGGCACTTATGACAAACAGGGTCTTCTGCCCATCTTGTATAATCTATGTGGTGTGTACTACATTTGGTGCAGATCCCTCAGTTTTATTAGTTTGTCCCTATCGGAAATTACTGTAGGCAGATAAGTCAGCAAAACCCCCTCACACTAAGTTTCAGTCAATTCAGGAATCACAGCAGTCCACCTTAATCTCACTTTCTCCTCCCTTTGCTGCGTTCTTCCCATGAGTACAGCATAATAAACAGAAATCCGCTTGGTATGTTCAGGTTCTACAATCAATACTTCCAACTTAGTATTTTCCAAAACAACAGGCCCCTCACTAAATTGAGCATGAGCTGTGTGCTTCAGCCTGGTGTACTGGAACAACCATGAGTCAGGAGCACCCATCTCTCTTTTTAGCTGCGCAAATGTTTTAAGTTCCCCCTTATCAAACAATTGATGCAGATAGAGAAGACCAAATTTGGCCCATTTATGCCCATCATCCAACAGGAAAAAAAATGTTAATCTGGGATTAAACCATAGTGGGGCGTTAGGTGATAAGTGTAAGGGACCATCCTGCACATGTTTCATACAAATCTCAAGCACCCATCTAGCCGACTTGAGCACAGCCATTCCACCCACTGTGGGAACCTCCCCCTATAGAAAAAGTTCAGTAGCGTCTCGTAAGAAGTCGCCACAGCCTCCTCCACCGCAGTAGTGGCATTGTTCAGCTGCAAGAACATTCGCCAGTGAGCCTGGACCAGCTGCGACGCTAAGTAGTACAAACGGCAGCTGCAAGACAGTCAGCGCCACCCAAACCGCCCCACTGCCCCACAAAAAAGGGGTCAGCAGGGAGTCGATGTATCTGAACGTCTTCCTAGGAATATATAAGGGGGCATTAGAGAGAACATACAAAAATTTCGTGAGAAAAATCTTTTTAAATAAATTGGCTCTACCCAGCAACGTAAGTGGGAGATCCTTCCATTTCTGCACCCTGTCCCTAAAGTCCCTAATCACAGGCCATAGATTCACCTCAGAAAACGTATCTATTGGTAATTCCATGAGTATTCCCAAATATTTAAAACAGGTCAACACCCTCAGAGGGCACTGAGTGGGCAGAGTCAGGTTTGGCTGTGGATCCAGAGGGAACAATGTCGACTTAGACCAATTGATTCTTAATTTCGGAGAAATCTCCAAACTCTTGTATCGGAGTAAATGCAGTAGACAGGGAGATGTCTGGATCTCCCAAGTACAATAGCATATCATCCGCGTATAATGATACATGTTCCTCCATATCCCCAACCAACAGTCCTCTGATGTCATCCTGACCTCTAAGCCTAACCGCAAGAGGCTCTATAGCCAATGCAAACAAAAGTGGAGACAGGGGAACCTGCCTCGTCCCCCTACAAATCTTAAATGGATTTGAAATAAGTCCATTGTCCCTAACACTGGGTTCACTGTAAAGTAGCCTAACCCAGTTTACAAATCGCGGCCCGAAGCCTAATTTCAACAGTAGGGCAAAGAGATAATTCCATTTGACTGAATCAAACGCTTTTTTATTATCGAGTGATGCCACCACTCGTTTACTTATGTTGACGTGAGGCGTTTGTAAATTGACATACAACCTCCTAAGGTTCATTTAGGTACACCAGCCCGGTATAAAACCGGTTAGATCTGAGTTGATCAATTTAAGTATCACCGACTGCAATCTACTTGCCAGAATTTTGGCCAATACCTTGACATCAGTGTTGATCAACGAGATTGGTCTGTATGGCTTACACTCCATCGGGTCCTTACCTGGCTTCGGAATCATCATGTTCACCTGTGAACCAGACAGGAACGATAAAAAACGGTAGTTCGTTCAATCTGCTGGCCGATCCGTGCAGGACACATCTCAATGGAACTGGAGCATCAGATCGAGGAAAAAATGTTAGTTAGCTGCAGGACAAACAAAACAGCAGCAAGTCTGCGAAACATGAGACCTAGACTGAGTCCAAGGCATGCGACACTCATTCAGTGACTGTTTCCCTGACTAGGGCGCCCCCTAGTGTCCAGCCAATGCAAAGCATCTGTAGGAAAATTGAAGAAAAAAACGTTGAAAAAACCAATCTGAGCTTTGCTGGGTACATCATACTGTAAGCCATATGCAAGTCCCGGAGCCTTGACATGTAGAAAACTAGCTCTCTGTTTTTGCCTGGCTGCAGAGAAGTCAGGATAACTAGAAATACGATTTCCATTAAATTGCAGGTCCCCTATAGTGCGGGCTGCACGGAGGATATTTTCACGAACTCTGAAGTGCAGAATACGTGCTATCATCGGGTGTGGGTGGGACCCAGGAGAGGGGGTTTCGATGGCACCCAGTGGGCCCTTTCTATGGCAAATAAGCACGAGAACGTAGTGTCCGCCATATTATCTTTAAGCCACAGCCCAAGAAAATCTTCAGGCTGCTTGCCTTCTACTTTCTCAGGGAAGCCCACCAAACATATGTTATTTCTCCTTTGGCGGTCTTCCATGTCCATGAGCTTATCAGTATGAGCTATCACCTCACAATGTACATTCTGCAGTTTAGTCTCCATGGGACGCATCACATCTTCTAAATCACTAATCCTCTGCTCAGCTTCAACAGCTCTCTCCCTGATAGTTTGCACATAATGTTTAAGAAACAACATTTCAGCCCTTATGCCATCAATATGCTCAGTCAGTGTGGCCTGGCAAGTGCTAATGGCCTCCATAATCTGTTTCAGGGAGGGCTCCCCCTCCCCCATGCAAGGCTATGCTTCCCCCTCTGCCTGTGGCGATGATCCATCCAAGGGAGAACCCTTCCTCATTCCCTTAGTCCCCTTGGTCCTGGGAGGCAACTGGCTTACCTTGCCACTGGGAAGAGGAGGCCATGCTGCGCAGAGATGGGGCCCTGATCGTCAGTCACGTGGACGCCACCATCTTGGGATCCCCAGGCAAACTGGGACAGACGGTCTGCAGGAGATTCCATGGGCACCTTGCCGTATTTGACCATACCGCCGTGATCAGTGTGGTCTCCGGATCCTGGGGGTGTTGGCGCCTCTGAATCTCAGGATGGCTGGAGAATTTTCAGTCCCGCACGGAGCTCCATCTCAGAGCTGCTCACATGTTGGCCGCTGGCCCCCACATTGTCTCATTCTTACTCGATACTAAGAATGTAAGAGCTGACGCCTTGTCATGACAATTTTCCTCCACTTCAAAGATGGAATCGGTTCCGGGTCCTGTGATTCTTCCTGATTGTATTCTGGTTACGATTCACACCAGTCTCACTTCTCCTTTGGAAGACAAAATTCTTGCTGCTCAGGTCGATGCCCCTCCTGAGAAACCTTGTGACCGTTGCTTTGCTCTAGGGACTCTCCGTACTGCCGTGCTCCAGACTTATCATTCTCCAAAGGCTGCTGGCCACCCTGGGAAGAATCAAATCTTTTGGGACATTTCCCAACAATTCTGGTGGCCTAGTCTAAGTGCTGATGTAAACGCCTTCATAGCTGCCTGTTCCATGTGTGATCAGAGTAAGACTCCACAACACCTTCCAGTGGGCCTCCTACAACCCATACCCAATGGAGAGAGGACCTGGACCCAACGGTCTATGGATTTCATTGTGGAATTACCCAACTCCCAGGGTAACACAGTTATCCTTATGGTGGTAGACCGGTTCTCGAAAATGTCTCACTGTATTCCTCTTAAGAATTTGCCTACCTCTAAGGAACTGGCTTCCATTTTTGCTCGGGAGATCTTTCGCTTGCATGGTCTACCGAAGGTCATTGTCTCTGACACGGGAAGTTAGTTTGTATCCCCGTTCTGGCGAGCCTTTTCCTACCTTTTCGGGGACAGGGTCTGGCTGTCATCTCGCAACCTCCGACTTTGTGTTCCTTCTCTGAATTTTGCACCTCGGTTTATTGGGCCTTTCCGTATCCTTCGCAGGATAAACCCAGTGGCTTACGTGTTGGACCTTCCTTCCAGTATGCTTATCTTTAATGTGTTTCATGTCTCCTTATTGAAACCTTTGGTCTGCAACCGTTTTACCACCTCGCTGCCACGTCCTCACCCTATATACAGGTTGAGAACCATGAGGAGTATGAAGTACAGTCCATTGTTGATGCCCGTAGGTTTCGTGGGCGCATACAGTACCTGGTGCATTGGAAGGGGTGCGGTCTGGAGGAACGCTCTTGGGTCCCATCCCCGGACGTACATACCCCTGTCCTCCTCCGTGATTTCCAGAGACGTTTTCCCCTCAAGCCTGGGCGTCCTCCGAGGGGGAGGGGTCATTGAGGAGGGGGTACTGTCAGGGCTGGGCTCAGCCCTTCCTTCTCTGTGCTGGCTCCCATCTCTCCACAGTGATCCACCTGTTGATGATCCTGTTCATCAGCTCTGCCTACTTAAAGCTTTCCAGTTTATTTGGTCTTGGCCTTTGCGTGTGTTAAAATCACAAGAGACTTTCTCCTGCGTTCCTATTGAAGACCTGCTTGACTATGTTCCCTCTGGCTACAGATTCTGCTTGCTGAACTACTACCTTTATCCCTGGCTCTTGGACATTGGCTTGGCTGAATACCCGATCCGATTACTGAACTCTGTTGACCTTTTTATTATTAAACAAGTGTGATTTAACTGCATAGCAGCAGTGTAGCCTTTGGGGGTTTATACTCATCTTTCATTAAGCTTCCCTTGCTGCATCCTTAGTGACCCTGATATAGTTTAAGTCGGTGGAGTAAATAGTAAAACTTGGGCCCAGTTAACCCTTTTGGTGTTTTCTGTATGCAATTTTGGTATAGAATTGCTATGTACAGTCATGGCCGTATTTCTCACAGAAAAGTATTGCAGTAACACGTGTTTTGTTATACACATGTTTATTCCCTTTGTTTTTTTGGAACAAAACAAAAAAAGGGAGGAAAAAAAGCAAATTGGACATAATGTCACACAAAACTCCAAAAATGGGCTGGTCAAAATTCTTTCAAAATTGTGGATAAATAAGATTGTTTCAAGCATGTGATGCTCCTTTAAACTTACCAAGTAACAGGTGTGGGCAATATAAAAATCACTTAGTAAAAAAGGGGGGGGGGGGGTAGGGGGAACAAGGGAACAATGCGCAAGTTATACCACTAGTAGAAGTTAAAGTATTAACGTCTACCACAGAGCAGTCATCAAAGTGATGATTAGGTTGCCGTAACCTTATACTTATAAGTATCAAATATAAAGATTAAGGGGGTGGGGGAGGGGGAGGAGGGTAAAGAGTAGGAAAAAGGGAGGGGGAAAGGGGGGGGAAAGGGGGAAAAGGAGATGACAATCTCAGGAGAGATCAAGAAAGAAAGGGGTTACTATTGGCAACAAATTAATGGTCTGGATAAGCTACTTCGATACAAAAAAGTTTATTGGAGTATCAAAGTGTATCGCTACAGAAAGTATTTTAGCCTTTAAAAAGACCAATTAAATTATATGGGAATAAAACCCACCATGAACATATATTACTAACAAGACACACAATGGACAACATAAAATCACAACACTAGTCCGGACTATAAGGGTTCAAGCATCACTATCTCAGCACTATATTTCTCAAATGGAAGGATTTTACTTTAAAGTCAAATCAAGAGAAAAAAAAAGGGCATGAGCTTCTCCCCAGTGACGAATATGGACGAATTCACTGTCTTTAAGGATGTGACACTATTTCTACGTAAAGTATTTTATAGGTCACTATATTCAAATTGTGAGTCGGCTAATATTAACCAAGAACCAATAGGAAGTGAGGATCAAGCAGCACTTGATATCCTAAATTCCTTACTGGCGGAGAACAACTCACCAGAAGATGAGCCCTTAACCTTAATTAGACGCGCCAATCTCAATATTAGATCGCTCAAAATGCCCCCCCTATCAAAAAACAGGTGGCTTAAGATGTTTCTCGACATGGTCCAGAGTGATTTGGAAAAAATAGACTGGACCAAGAAAACCACTGATAATCTAACGGCCAGTCAAAGGAGGGCTTTGAGCGATCTAAAAAATGATAAAAGCATTGTAATAAAGAACAGTGATAAAGGTGGTAATGTCGTGTTACTCACTCAAAATCAATATGAATGTGAGTCCAAACGTCCACTAAATGATACATCCACGTATGAGAAATTGGACCATAATCCCTTTCCAGTATTGGCTCAGGAATTAAATAGCAAATTGAAACTAGCAAAAGAAGAGGGCCTCTTAACTGTCAAGGAATTCAACTACCTTTCTGTACAGGAATATAATGTTCCGACTTTTTACATCATCCCCAAAGTCCACAAAAATTTAACACAACCTCCAGGCAGACCGATTGTGTCTGATTGTGGGACCTATGGAAATATTTAGACCTAATGCTCAAGGAGATGGTGATTGACTTAAAATCTTTCGTGCAAGACACACAACATGTCTTGGCCAAGCTCGACGAACTTGATGCCAGTCAACAACCGGATGGGATACTGCTAGTAGGCATCGATGTCAAATCATTATACACATCGATACCCCACCAAACTGGCATCAAGGCCGTTGAAACTTTTCTCGACAACACTTATCCTACCTCTGGACCACAAAACGAGTTTATTGTTGACTTATTGGAATTTGCTCTTAAAAATAACTGCTTCCAATTCATGAACAAGTACTATCGCCAAATTAGAGGCACCTCCATGGGCGCCGCATGGGCTCCGGCCTATGCGTGTCTCCACTTGGGACATTGGGAAGAAGAGGAGGTCTATGGGTCGCAGATGTATCGCCGCCACGTATTGACCTGGTGGCGATACATAGACGATGTATTAATGATATGGCATGGGACCATTGAAACTTTACATCAATTCATGATTGAATTGAATCAAAATCAGCGTAATATCCATCTTACGTATACAGCTGATCCCGACAAACTATCCTTTTTAGACCTACAGATCACCCTAAGTAAGGGCCAACTTACCACATGTACTTACCGCAAAGAAACAGCGGCAAATACATTGTTATATGCCACCAGCCATCATCCCCACTGGCTGAAGAACGGTATTCCAGTCGGGCAATTCTTACGAATAAAACGAAACTGCTCTAACCCCAATGATTACAGGCGCGAAAGCCAAGAGCTCTATACACGATTCCGAGAGCGAGGCTATTCGCATGCCCAAATTAAGAAAGCGCGGAAAAGAGCAGCGATTAGGGATCGCGTTGATTTACTAACTAAGAAAAGATCAGTTGAAAAACTCCCCTTAAATCCCAACGAGCCCATTAGAATTATCACCTCATTTGGCTCACAATGGGATTCTGTTCGAACTGTCCTGGAAAAGCATTGGGGCATCTTAACTAATGCCCCGGCTTTAGCTAAGATAATAAGTACAACGCCCAAAATGGTGGCACGTCGGGCAAGAAATATGGGGGATATCTTGATTAAATCTGAATTCATCAAGGAACCTAACACCACATGGCTCTCCAGTTACCCACGATCTCTGGGCATGTTTCCATGTGGCAGATGTCAAATCTGTCCCTATGTAGATCGAACTGCTACATTCAATGACGCCTATGGACAGGGTTCTTTTGAAATCAGAAATCTGATCAATTGTTCCACCACACGAGTGATCTATATGATTACTTGCCCCTGTCCCAAGATTTACATAGGCAAAACAAAACGCCCCCTTAAAGTACGCATTGGCGAGCATTTAAGAGAAATCAACGAGAAAGAAAAAAATCCAGAAAAACCCCTTGCGAAACACTTCGCAGAATTTCATGATCGAGATTCTAAAGGAATGACGGTCAAGGGAATATATGCCCTCAATCTACCAAGTCGGCGGGGCGATTTTGATCGGATTTTATTACAGAAAGAAAAATCCTGGGTATACCGTCTCAAATCACTCATGCCTATTGGTCTAAACACTGAACTCAATCTACAGGTATTTTTGAATCCTTAGATACAACTCAGTGATTAATGAACTATATCAATTTTCCACTTACTGATAATGTACTTCATTACCTTCCCTGGTAATAATATATGTGTGAGTTGTCCTCTGTCCTCTTCTCTATGCACTTTTCCTTCTTCCACTTCACACCCTCTTCTTTGAATATATAGTCCTAAATTATCTGTTTTTCTGTTTTTATTTTACTATCTTGAACATGCTCCTGAATTTCTTAAAAAATACAGGTAGATTTAATCTGCTTTTTCCCCTCCCCTTTCCTCCCCCTCCAATATGAACGCCATAGAATCTCAATTACAAATGATCATTGAACCTATTGTTCACACATTGAATTTATGTGTGCACTCTTTGATAATGTCAAAATGAGAGATCAAATAACCCAATGAAACACCACCATGTCCGTTACAACATGTTTTATTCCACACGCTTTTTGAATGACTGATCACCTCGTTACATGGTGTTAAGCAACAGCTGATCCCGGTCAACAAAAGACGTCTGTCAGCTGATGTGAAGTCACGTCCAGGAAGAAGCTACGCCATTGGTTACGGCGAAACGCGTCAACGTCACCATCCGACGCTAGTCACGTGACGCTACGATCGTGTGTGCACACGAAGGACGGAGACGCTGTACCCGATTCAGCGTGCACGGCAGTACTACAGAGCCGCCCATCCTGAACTCAGAAGGATACCCTACAATGATGGGACCTTCACCAAGGGTGAACAACAACATCAGCTACATCCACCCGTAACTCTAATATCACCTATAGGAATTACTGCCGCCCATAGGATACGGGTCTGTACCACTTTTCCATTGTACAGCACAGCAAATGGTATGGTATACAACCCAGCCTCGGTGGAACACCAGTGACACATTGGACTGATCTTATCAACAGGAATTCTTCTTTTTTCTTTCCAGCGTTCTTTTTCAATCATCAACAAATGAACTATATGAATTTTACCACGTTACCCCCAATTATGACCATTATTAAGTTATTAATTTAATTATAGGTGAAATCCCATATTAGTTTAGGACCAAAAATTACGCTGCAGCAGGAATTCCATGATTGCCTCCTTTCCTTCTCTTCTTCTGTGCACACAGGGTTCTATCAACACACACAGCACTATTTTCGGCACACTATGGTTGGACATCAGGTGTTACATTGTTTTCCCCTGATTATATTTTTGTCCATATAACCAAGTACCATTATGTTTATTAATTTTTTTCTCTTGATTTGACTTTAAAGTAAAATCCTTCCATTTGAGAAATATAGTGCTGAGATAGTGATGCTTGAACCCTTATAGTCCGGACTAGTGTTGTGATTTTATGTTGTCCATTGTGTGTCTTGTTAGTAATATATGTTCATGGTGGGTTTTATTCCCATATAATTTAATTGGTCTTTTTAAAGGCTAAAATACTTTCTGTAGCGATACACTTTGATACACCAATAAACTTTTTTGTACCGAAGTAGCTTATCCAGACCATTAATTTGTTGCCAATAGTAACCCCTTTCTTTCTTGATCTCTCCTGAGATCGTCATCTCCTTTTCCCCCTTTCCCCCCCCTTTCCCCCTCCCTTTTTCCTACTCTTTACCCTCCTCCCCCTCCCCCACCCCCTTAATCTTTATATTTGATAAATATAAAAATCACACCTGAAAGCAGATAAAAAGGAGAGAAGTTCACTTAGGGCCAGATTCCCGTAGAATTGCCGCTGGCGTAGCGTAAGCCATTTATACTACGCCTCCGCAATTTAACAGAGCAAGTGCCGTATTCCCGAAGCACTTGCTCCGTAAATTGCGGCGGCGTAATGTAAATGGCTCTGCGTATCCCCGCGTAATTCAAAGGGGGCGGCTTGTATTTAAATTAAGCGCGCCCCCGCGACGATTGAACTGCGCATGCGCCGGCCTCAAAAATAGCCCAGTGCGAATCCTCCAGCTCACGTCGGAAAAGTGAATGAAACCGACGTGAGCGTCGTTTACGTAAATCCCTATTCGCGAACGACTTAGTAAAACAACGTAAACGACGGAAAAAGACGACGCTGACCCGACGCCATACTTAACATGGCAACGACGGAACTTCGTAAGGTTACCCCTTATATAGCAGCGGTAGCCTTAAGCGTACGCAAACGACGTAAACTCCGACGGGGCGGCATAAAAACGTTCGGGAATCGTCGGATTAGGCTCATTTGCATAGGCAAGCGATGTAAATACATCTCCGATCCGACGGTTTAATTGTTTTTACAGCTGTCGGATCTTCACTGTATCTATGCGTAAGTGATTCTAGGAATCACACGCATAGATACCCAGTAAAAAAAAAAGAGAGATATGACGGTGTTTCCTACGAAACGCTGGCGTATCTCTTTTGAGAATCTGGCCCTTAGTCTTTGCATTGTGAGTCCGTGTGTGACACACTAAGAATGGACAACAGAAAGAGGAGAAGAGAACTGTCTGAGGACTTGAGGAACAAAATTGGGTAAAAATATCAACAATCCCAAGGTTACAAGTCCATCTCCAGAGATCTAGACTTGCCTTTGTCCACAATGTGAAACATTATTAAGAAGTTTGCAACCAATGCACTGTAGCTAATCTCACTGGGCATGGACCAAATAGAAAAATGTATGAAAGGTTGCAACGCAGGATAGTCCGGATGGTGGATAAGCAGCCCCAAACAAGTTCCAAAGAAATTCAAGCTGTCCTACAGGCTCAGGGAGCATCAGTGTCAGCACAAACTATCCATCGACATTTAAATGAAATGAAACGCTATGTCAGGAGACCCAGGAGGACCCCACTGATGGCACAGAGACATAAAAAAGCAAGACTACAGTTTGCCAAAATGTACTTGAGTAAGCCAAAATCCTTCTGGGAAAACGTCTTGTGGAAAGATAAGACCAAGATAGAGCTTTTTGGTAAAGCACATCATTCTACTGTTTACCAAAAACGGAATGAGGCCTACAAAGAAAAGAAGGCAGTACCCACAGTGAAATATGGTAGGGTGACCAGACATCCCCAGTTTCAGAGGAAAGTCCCCTGATTGAGGACACTGTCCCCGGACCAAGTCTGTCCCTGGTTTTGTCCCCAGATTGGATTTAAAAGGGGGCAGGGGCAATTTCAAA
Organism: Rana kukunoris; assembly: GCA_029574335.1. NCBI lineage: Eukaryota > Metazoa > Chordata > Amphibia > Anura > Ranidae > Rana > Rana kukunoris. The sequence continues at coordinate 38,724,859 of CM056052.1, forward strand.
GAAAGTCAGTACAGAATTAAAATAAAAAATGTTTAATTACACACCCCTGCTCCACCGTGCCTACTAGCATGGGGGGGGGGGTTGTATTTTTCCCCATTATCTGTGCCCCTTTCTGATGATCATGTGCTGGTCGGAGCGGAGGGAATAATACGCTCTTTATTAGCACGTAAGTGAATTTACTGTAAGTGCGCGTTTGCTGTTAAATCGCATGTAAGCGCATTTACTGTAAGTGCAAGTTTGCTGTGTAATCGCACGTAAGCGCATTTACTGTAAGTGCAAGTTTGCTCTTTAATAGCACGTAAAAGCATTTACTGTAAGTGCACGTGTCCTGTTTATTTGCACCTAAGCGCATTTCCTGTAAGTGCACGTGTCCTGTTTATTTGCACCTAAGCGTATTTCCTGTAAGTGCAAGTTTGCCGTTTAATCGCACGTAAACACATTTACTAAAAGTGCAAGTTTGCTCTTTAGTAGCACGTAATCACATTTACTGTAAGTGCAAGTTTGCTGTGTAATCGCACGTAAGGGTATTTACTGTAAGTGCAAGTTTGCTCTTTAATAGCACGTAAAAGCATTTACTGTAAGTGCATGTGTCCTGTTTATTTGCACCTAAGCGCATTTCCTGTAAGTGCAAGTTTTCCGTTTATTCGCACGTAAACGCATTTACTGAAAGTGCAAGTTTGCTCTTTAGTAGCACGTAATCGCATTTACTGTAAGTGCAAGTTTGCTCTTTAGTAGCACGTAAGCGCATTTACTGTAAGTGCACGTTTGCTCTTTAAGAGCACGTAAAAGCATTTACTGTAAGTGCACGTGTCCTGTTTATTTGCACCTAAGCGCATTTCCTGTAAGTGCAAGTTTGCCGTTTAATTGCACGTAAACACATTTACTGAAAGTGCAAGTTTGCTCTTTAGTAGCATTTAATCGCATTTACTGTAAGTGCAAGTTTGCTCTTTAGTAGCACGTAAGCACATTTACTGTAAGTGCACGTTTGCTGTTTAATCGCATGTAAGAGCATTTACTGTAAGTGCACGTCTGCTGTTTAATCACACGTAAACACATTTACTGTAAGTGCACGTGTAGTGTTTATTTACACCTGAACGCATTAAAATGTCTGGAAGGACAACAAAGAGAGGCAGAGAGTCATGAGGGCAAGCAGGCTCTGCATCTAGAGGCAATGCTGGTGGTGGACGCGGTGCATCCTCTTCAGCACGTGGCCGCTCGTCCTTCTTTTCGGGAGCTTGCCGTGTTGAGCCTCAACATGCAGAGAAAATAGTAGATTGGATGACCAAGCCGTCCTCAGCCTCTCTCACACAGACTGATATTAGTTTGTCCGGCAAAGCAGCTGCCAAGGCTTCCTCTTCCCTCTGTACAATGGCATCACACAATCCTTCCCTAGTCCCACCGTGTCCTCCTAAAGGGAGTCCCCCGAACTGTTTCAACACAGTGTTGGGTACATGCTGAATGAAGATGCGCAGCGTTTTGAAGGCTCCGATGATGGAACACAGATAGAGGAAGGCATTGATGTGAGCCCAGGGAGAGGGGGTGGCCGAGAGGGACAGCGATCTGGCAGTGATGTTCCCCCAGCTGGAGCATACTTCCAGGTTTTTGATAGTGATGAGGAGGGAGGGGATGATGAGGTCATTGACTCTACCTGGGTGCCTGATAGGAGAGAGGAGGAGGAGGAAGAGGAGGAGGAGGAGGACGAGGCACAGGCACATCTCCAAAGAGGCAGGATGCCCTCCAGGGGTGAGCTTAAGGGCACACCAACTGAATTACAGAGCACATCTATGCTTGTGCATGGCGCTGCTGTGTCTGAACGGTACAGCAACAGTTCTTCGGTGTGGGCCTTTTTTGAAATGTCCATCAGATCGTACCTTTGCTATTTGCAACATATGTCGCAAGCGTATCTAGCGTGGCCAAAACATCTCCCGCCTGGGCACCACGTGCTTGTCCAGACATATGTCGACCTGCCATGCAGCTCGTTGGCAAGCACACCAGAAAGACCCACACCAAAGACCAAAGCGGACCTCCCCTTGCCCTTCTGGGATCTCCAACCCCACTAGACCCTCAGTCCTCTCTGAAGCCTGCACTGAAGGTGTAAAAATAGGTTTGTCACAACCTAGTAGTAGTAGTACATGCGGGCAATCTACTCATAGTAGCAGACAAAAGAAGTACTCTCCCAGCCATCCACATGCCCAGCGGTTGAATGCTAGCTTAGCGAAATTGCTAGCACTTCAACTGCTACCTTTTCAGTTGGTAGATTCTGCCCTCTTCCGTGAGTTTGTGGAATGTGCAGTACCTCAGTGGCAAGTACCCAAACGCCACTTTTTCTCACGGAAGGTGATTCCGGCTCTCTACCGGCATGTGGAAGGCAATGTCCATGCTTCGCTGGACAGGGCAGTCAGTGGTAAGGTGCATCTTACCGCTGACTCATGGTCCAGCAGGCATGGACAGGGACGTTACCTGTCTTTTACGGTGCATTGGGTGACTCTTCTGGCAGCTGGGAAGGACACAGGGCAAGGTACAGTAGTTTTGGAGGTTGTTTCACCACCACGGCTCCAAAGCACTACTACTGGTTGTGACACACCTCTCTCTTCCACCCCCTCCTCTTCTTCCTCTGTGGCCTCTTCCTGTGGTGATGTTTCCTCAGAACCAGCCATGCTCCGTAGGCATACGAGGGGCTACGCAGGAATGCAGGCCAAGAGATGCCATGCGGTGCTAGAGCTGGTGTGCTTGGGAGACAGGGGCCACACTGGGGAAGAGGTTTTGTCAGCTCTGCAGGGGCAGGCTCAGAGGTGATTGACGCCACGCCAGCTAAAGCCTGAAATGGTGGTCAGTGATAATGGCACCAACCTCCTCTCTGCCCTGCGACAGGGAAAACTCACCCATGTGCCCTGTTTTGCGCATGTCCTGAATTTGGTGGTGCAGCGGTTCTTGGGCAGGTACCCGGGCTTACAGGATGTCCTGAAGCAGGCCAGGAAAGTCTGTGTGCATTTCCAGAGGTCATATAATGCCACTGCTCGGCTGACAGACCTCCAAAGGGAATACAACCTGCCCAAGAACCGCCTAATCTGTGATATGCCCACCAGATGGAACTCTACGTTGGCCATGCTGCAGCGGCTGCACACGCAGCAGAGGGCCATTAATAACTACCTGTGCCAATATGGCAGCAGAACTGGGTCAGGGGAGCTTGGTTTTTTTTTCCCCACGCCAGTGGGCCTTGATCAGGGATGCATGCATTGTTCTGTCACCATTTGAGGAGGCAACGAGGATGGTGAGCAGTGACAGTGCATGCATCAGTGAGACTGTCCCTCTTATTCACATGTTGAAGCACACGCTACGTGGAATAATGGACAGGGCCCTTGAGGCAGAACAGAGGGAGAAAGAGGAGGACTTCCTTACCTCTTAAGGCCCCCTTTACCCAGACAGTGGTCCTGCTTGCCCACCTAGCACACAGGAAGAGGAGGAGGAGGAGGATGATTGTATCAGTAGCATGGAGGTGGAGCCTAGCACTCAGCATCAGCAGCAGCAGTCTTCAAGGGATCATTTACAGTCCCAAGGAACACGTGGACTTTTACGTGGCTGGGATGAGGTGCCTGTGGATCCTGTCGTCCTCAGTGACCCAGAGGACCGTGCCCCGAATGCCTCTGCAAACCTACGCTGCATGGCCTCCCTGATCCTGCAAAGCCTGCGTAAGGATCCTTGTGTAAATGCTATCAAGGGGAGGGATCATTACTGGCTGGCAACTCTCATTGATCCACGTTACAAGAGTAAGGTTGCGGACCTTATGTTATCATCGCAGAGGAATCAGAAGATGAAACTTCTGCGGGAAGCCTTGCAGAAGGGTCTGTGCAATGTGTTACCAGTAACTGGGGGAATTTCTAAAACCTGGCCCTGGACAACATCTTGCTGAGGCTTCGGTGAGTCACAGAAGGAGCGGTGGAGAAGGTGGCCGTCTGACCGATACGTTCAGACAATTTTTTAGTCCGCAGCCCCAAGGTCTGACCGGTTCCAGCAACCATTGCCAGCGTCTGGTTTACATGGTCCGGGAATATCTAGGGGCAAGATCCGACTTGGACACCATCCCCACCGAAAATCCTCTGGCTTACTGGGTCTTGAGGATGGATCAATGGCCAGAGCTTGCACAGTACGCAATTGAGCTACTGGCTTGCCCTGCATCCAGTGTTCTTTCAGAACGCACATTCAGTGCTGCTGGAGGCTTTGTGACCGATCACAGGGTGCGCCTCTCCACCGACTCTGTTGATCGACTGACCTTCATCAAAATGAATCAGGCTTGGATCAACACCAGCTACCAAGCACCTGATGCTGATGTTACTGAATAACAATTTTTTGTTGAAATGTCGGATCCCTTTGAGACTGCGTATGCTGATGCTGAGCGACTGTCCTATTATGTTGCTGATGGAATATCCTTCTCCTCCTCACTTTTCTTGCTGAAAGCTAGTAAGAAATGTTGTGTTTCTGGGCTTTGCCACCAGTGTCTAAGGCCAAATTTTTGTGCCCCTGTTTAACAGGGGCGTCTAATAACAATTTTTGATGCAATACTTTGCACGTTGCTCTTTATTGCGCTCCAATTACAGTTATTGTGAGGGGTTGCAGTGTTGTGTTGTGCCTAAGGCCCAATTTTCCTGCCCCTGTATAACAGGGGCGCCTAATAAAATGTTTTGATGCAAGACTTTGCACGTGGCTCTTTGTTGCGCTCCAATTACAGTATCTTTGAGGGGTTGCAGTGTTGTGTTGTGCCTAAGGCACAATTTTCTGCCCCAGTTTAACAGGGGCGCCTAATAACAATTTTCTATGCAAGACTTTGCACGTAGCTCTTTGTTGTGCTCCAATTAGAGTATCTTTGAGGGGTGCTCTTTTTTCTACAATTTTTTTTCTACAAAAAAATAATTGATTGAGCCAAGATCTGGCATTGTAATGGCCCCCCACCACCCCTAAAATAATCGACATATTGTTGCCACACAGCACGGGCGCAAGCAGTATTAAATTACTTTTTTCTGAGAGTAATCTTATGTTGTGCAGTGACATTTCTAAACACGTGCCACTACTATAGACACCCAGCAGGTACGATATTTAAAGGAATTTTTGATTTTTTTTTCACTTTAAGCATCATTAAAATGGCTGCTCCAGAAAAAATTACCGTTTCATTGATACATGTTCCCTGGGGCAAGACACGGGTTCTGAAAGACGTTTTCCAACATTAAATTGAATATTGGTCTTTAAAATGAGCGTTTTTGAATTAGAACGTTCGAGTCCCATAGACTTCAATGGGACTGGCTGGTGATTTTATCATGCAGGGCTGTGGCTAATTCCAGGATGGCATCAGGGCTGAATATGAAGATGCGGTACACCTCCGATTCCCCCAATGCCGAAGAGGTTTATGCGCATTCGGTTAATCCTCTTCTGTGCCCTCCTTCATGCCTGTTGACGCAGTAGTGCTATGACCATGGCTGCCCCTGGCATGTGGTCATACGGATGTGTTGTCCTGCAAGTGTGGTTGCTCTGCTCGTCTGTACAGGTACTGTTGCAGCTGCTCTCCAGCTGACCTGTGCATGTCTGTTGCCGGGTTGCTCCTCATTTATGGGCAATAACTTTACGCCGGACGTACAACTTACGTGCGTCTTGCGTAGCATGCGTCCGGTGAATGCACGTTTGTGAATCAGCGTATTTCCCTAATTTTCATGTTTGCATGGCTAATCATTGGGAGCAGACCACATGTGCGCCCACCCTACGCCGGCGTGCACAAGGTACGTCGGCAGGGCGTAGATTGTTATTAGGCGCATGTTGGTTCGTGGGTCTGCCGCACACATACGCCGGCGCACATTGACACTTACGCCGGCATAACGTGCTGTACGTCAGTGTAAGTGCTTTGTGAATCTGGGCCATACTATCTCCAAAAAGTCCTATTCTATACTGAGTACGCAATTGTCTGCCCAATTTTTTCCTCTCTTTCTTTCAGTGGCAGCCCGTCCATAGGGGGCACTCGAACTCCTCCCCCCAAGCTGTAAAAAAAAAAATGTCACTTTAAGAGTGTCCAGGCGCCGGACATGCGGCAGTCTATGGAAAGCTTCCCAACCTGCAATCAGCTGACTGCAGGCAGGGAAGCTGATTTTCCCGTGTGCAGGGTGTGTGCAGGGCGCAAGCTGTGCGCCCGCACACACTCCCACTGTCCTTTAATTTGTTAAAATGCCCTACTGGTCTAATGTGATTGGCCAGCGGGGACCGGAGTAGAGGTCAGTGGGAAGTGCCATTTAAATCACTTCCGGTTTCTGTGGGGGCATCAGAGGAGCGGCACAATTGAAGGTAAGCAACCACATTCATACCTCCATTCCCCCAGCTAAATCTATCCATGCCTGCCACCACCAGCCCCAGCCAAACCACCACCGGGTCCCGCAGCATCTCTCCGCACTAGTATTGTCACTGTCAGCCAGCCCCATCACCACCACACTGTCAGCCAGCCCCGAAGCTGTGTGCAGCTGGACTCCAGAGGAAAGCAGAAGGGAGGGGGGATGGGGGACTGCTGATCGTAGTAAATGTTTCTCCATTCATCACTAAATCTCTCTCTCTCTCATCTGTCTGTCTTATCTATCTCTCATTCTTCCCCTTTGTATAACTATCTATCTATCTATCTATCTATCTATCTATCTATCTATCTATCTATCTATTTGTATATCTATCTATCTATCTATCTATCTATCTATCTATCTATCTATCTATCTATCTATCTATCTATCTATCTATCTATCTATCTATCTATCTATCTATCAATTTGTCCAGCTATCTATCTATCTATCTATCTATCTATCTATCTATCTATCTATCTATCTATCTATCTATCTATCTATCTATCTATCTATCTATCTATCTATCTATCTATCTATCTATCTATCTCTCATTCTTCCCCTTTGTATATCTATCTATCTATCTATCTATCTATCTATCTATCTATCTATCTATCTATCTATTTGTATATCTATCTATCTATCTATCTATCTATCTATCTATCTATCTATCTATCTATCTATCTATCTATCTATCTATCTATCTATCTATCTATCTGTATATCTATCTATCTATCTATCTATCTATCTATCTATCTATCTATCTATCTATCTATCTATCTATCTATCTATCTATCTATCTATCTATCCATCTATCCATCTATCTATCTATCTATCTATCTATCTATCTATCTATCTATCTATCTATCTATCTATCTATCTATCTATCTATCTATCTATCTATCTATCTATCTATCTATCTATATATCTATGTATCTGTATATCTATCTATCTATCTATCTATCTATCTATCTATCTATCTATCTATCTATCTATCTATCTATCTATCTATCTATCTATCTATCTATCTATCTATCTATCTATCTATCTATCTATCTATCTATCTATGTATCTGTATATCTATCTATCTATCTGTCTGTCTATCTATCTATCTATCTATCTATCTATCTATCTATCTATCTATCTATCTATCTATCTATCTATCTATCTATCTATCTATCCATCTATTTGTATATCTATTTGTATATCTATGTATATATCTATCTATCTGTGTATCTATGTATCTATATATCTATGTATCTGTATATTTATCTATCTATCTATCTGTCTGTGGGCCAGATTCTCAGAGGCGCTATGACGGAGTATCTCAGATACCCCGTCGTATCGCAATTTTTTTTTGCCTCGTATCTATGCGAGTGATGCTCAGCATCACTTTGGCATAGATACGCTTGAACATCCGACAAGTGTAATACCATTACACTTGCGGATCGTAGTTGTAATGACAACTCCGGCCACTAGGTGGCCTTTACGTTGTTTTCTCATTTGCCTATGCAAATGAGGCTACTACGCCGATTCCCGATCGCTTTTACGCCGCCCCGTCGTCGCGTACGTCGTTTTCGTTTGCGTAAGGTTACCCCTGCTTCTATGAGGAATAACCTTACGAAGTAACGTCGGATGCCGTCAGGTGCCGTCGGATGCCATGTTAAGTATGGCGTCAGGTCGGCGTCGGCTTTTTCTGTCGCTTACATCGTTTTACTAACTCGTTCGCGAATAGGGAGTTGCGTAAATGACGATCACGTCGTTTTGACGTCGGTTTCAACGACGCTTCCCGACGTGAGCTGGAGCATGCGCACTGGGCTTTTTCCCCGGCCGGCGCATGCGCAGTTCGTTCAACGCGGGGGCGCGCTTAATTTAAATACAAGCCGCCCCATTTGAATTATGCAAGCTTACGCTGGGCCATTTTCGCTACGCCAACGCAAACAACGAAGCAAATGCTTAGGGAATACGGCACTTGCTCTAGTACGATGCGGCGGCGTAGTGTAAATGGCTTACGATACGCTAGCGAAATTCTATCTATCTGTATATCTATCTGTCTGTATATCTCTATCTATCTACAGTATCTATCTATCTATCTATCTATCTATCTATCTATCTATCTATCTATCTATCTATCTATCTGTCTGTCTGTATATCTGTCTATCTATCTATCTGTATATCTATCTGTCTGTATATCTCTGTCTGTATATCTGTCTATCTATCTATCTGTATATCTATCTGTCTGTATATCTCTGTCTGTATATCTCTATCTATCTATCTATCTATCTATCTATCTATCTATCTATCTATCTATCTATTTATCTATCTATCTATCTATCTATCTATCTATCTGTATATCTCTCTATCTATCTCTCATTCTTACCCTCCCACCCAATATCTCTCTGTCTGTCTATCCGTCCATCCCCCCTCCTACCCAATGTTTATCTATTTCTGTCTATTTATCTGTCTGTATATTTATCCATCTGTCTCTAATTCCACACAATGGGCCAGATTCAGGTAGAGTTGCGCTGGAGTATTTCGATATGCGCCGCGTAACTGTGAAGATGCGCCGTCGTTTCTATGTGGCCGAACCCACCAAACTAGATGCGCCCAATAACGGGCCATTTCCGACTGGCGGAACGTTCAGACGCCAGAGTATCGTCGGCGCTTAATTTCGCTTGGCGCATCAGTCGCGCCTATTGATTTCCCCTGCAAATATGCAAATGAGGGATTTTTCCCAATTCACGAACGGATTAGCACCATACGCTGGCTACATGCGCCGCGCGTATCTCGTCCGTCCGGCGCAAAGTTATTTCTACAAAAGGCTGCTTTATCTTTACTCCAGACGGTCACAGGTCAGCAGGAGAGCAGCTACAGCAGCGTTACCGACGACAAAAGCTAGCTGAGCACCCCCACTTGCAGGACAACACCTCTGTCCATGCTTGTCTGTCAAATTTTACAGCCATGGAGGAAGACTTTCTTAGGTCTCCATAGCCGAGTTGATGGCTGTCAGCTCCTGGCCATTAAAGTTCAGCTTTCTCCTGTGTGTTTGCGGGGAACGGGAGCAGCCATCTCAGAACAAAAGTAACATCACTGCGGGGAGGGGGAGCAGGATATACTTTAGTGCCGGAATGGCGCTTCTACGGGCGCATTTAAACGCCCAACGGAAGGCATTGCGCTAACGTTTCCCGTGAAGTGGTGCAGACGGAAGTTGTGAGCATGCGCACAAAGGGGGCGAGTGGAGCCTCACTCACTGCGCATGCTCCGTGGTTGATGCGCTGAACGTAAGCCTCTGCGCTGGGCTCCGCCCATCATTTACATATGATCACACCCACTTCCCCTTGCGTCGGGTTACGCCAGCGCATTATCGTTACTCTGGCGCAAGTTTACGCGCAACTGCTATGTGAATAACAGTACTTGCGCTGAAAGGGTCTTCAGAGTAACGTAAATGAGAAGCGTTACTCCAGAGGAAAGATACTCCCATCTACCTGAATCTGGCCCAATGTCTGTCTGTCTGTCTGTCTTTCTATTTGTCTGTCTGTATATCTATCTTTAGGACCTATTGGGGGCGAGTGACCCGGGGGGGGGGGTTATGGGATTGGTTGGGGATTTGCGCCCCCCTAAAATAATGGAGCACCAGCCGCCACTGCTTTCTTTTAAATACCCCAAGGACTGGAGTACTTTGTCTGTTCTGGAAACTGTCCAAATACACCTTCCAAATAGATGTTTTGGGATTGTTTTGCTGCCTCTGGCACTGGGTGCCTTGAATGTGTTCAAGGCATCATGAAATCTGAGGATTACCAAAGGATTTTGGTTCTCACTGTAGAGCCCAGTGTCAGAAAGCTGGGTTTGCGTCCGAGATCTTGGGTCTTCCAGCAGGACAATTACCCCAAACATACGTCAAAAAGAGAGAGTTATAAAGTGGCCGACAATGAGTCCAGATCTAAATCCCATTGAACACCTGTGAAGAGATCTTAAAATTGCTGTTGGGAAAAGACTCCCTTCCAGTAAGAGCGACCAGGAGCAGTTTGCAAAGGACGAGTGGTCCAAAATTCCAGGTGAGAGGTGTAAGAAGCTTATTGATGGTTATAGGAAGCGACTGATTTCAGATATTTTTTCCAAAGGGTGTGCAACCAAATATTAAGTTAAGGATCTCAAGAATTTTGACCAGACCATTTTTGGAGTCCCATTTGCTTTTTTTCCTCCTTTTTTGTTTTGTTCCAATACACACAAATGGAATAAACATGTGTATAGCAAAAAATGTGTTACGGCAATACTTTTCTGTGAGAAATACTTGATTTTCAGGAAACATTTCTGGGGTGCCAACAATTTCGGCCATGACTGTATATAAATGGTGTGTTACATTCCTATAGTCACAGTTATGTATTACCTTGCCTTTATTTGACCAATCTATTTTCTAAAATACATAATATCAATGAACTCTGGCTTTGTTCCCCTTATTGAAAGTGGTGTGTCAGAGTGGTAGAGGCAGTAATCCAACTAATTAGGAAGAAAACAGTTTCGGGGGATTATCAAACTAGTTGCTCTTTTAGGGGTGTGCTACATGTATGCACTGCCCCAGAGATAAATGCCCTCCTACGTCCCAGTCCAGTAATCCCTTGCGTACACTTTACCTGCATTTATTCCTGATTGACAGTCCATCCGCTGTAAAGGGGTGAGACTATTTTTGAGGACTCCGGAACACCAGTAGGTTGAGGTAGATCTGTTATAGTTGCATGAGTCAATATTGAATTTCTTAGGCATGATGAAAATCAGGCATTTGCTGTTCTCAGGATCTAAGAGAAAACATGAAGAAAACAAAAATCTGTATTTCTTTAAAGCGGGGTTCCAACCACAATTAGCAATTTTTAAATGTATTTCTTTTCATCATGCGTTTTTATAATATAAATCTGGTCATACTATTTTACAATCCGCCGCTCCACATAGTTATTCAAAAAAGATAGTTTTATAAAACTATGTCCACACCGTTGTCATTTTGCTTGTGGGCATTGTGAAGCCCACAAGCACTTAATTCCTGGAAATCTTGGATGGAGAGTGATAATTGGGTAGCGCACTGCATCCTGGGAAATGATGACACACATTTCCCAGGAGCATTAGAGGGAGATGATATCAGGATCCTAGGTGATTCCATGGGCAGATTTTGTGGGACTGCATAGCAACAGGCATTTCCAGATGAGTAAAACATTTTTTTTTCTTTTTTAGATCTAATAAGCACAATAATGAAAAAAAAATTAAAATTGGGATGGAAACTCCACTTTAAGTTATCTGATTTTAGATGGCTAGCATCCAAAAGCATTTATTATTTGGTGGCTTTCTTTATATCAAACGTAGAGCAAGCAATCCTGCTAAATGACTACAGAAATGTAGCGCCCCCTTGCGTTTAGCGTAGAGTAGTTGATTGGGAGAGTTACTTTGCTTTCAATCGCAATTGTTGAGTTACTGGCCTGTCTTATTCTGGGAAGGTCCACTGGCTCGGACTGCATTCTGGGGATGTAAGTTCATCCTTGGCCGGCAGTGGGAGCTAGAGGGATTTCCGGCAGATTGAGTCTTCCCCAGCAGCCAATTGGAGAAGAGTTTTTTCTCTCGCTGGGCATGCTGGGGAGAAGTATATCTGGAGGAGAGGTCAGGTGCCCGGGGCTTTTTGGCGTTCCCTGCGGAGGGTCCCGGAGTTGGGGTACGGCACCCACCTTAAGGGTGTGCGCACCCAGGGACCCCATCGGTGTGGCCCATCCGGCCAATATGCTGGCCTTGCTGAGTCTCGGTCAAAGACGAATCTATAGGGGACCCCAGTAGATGGCTGGGTTCCTGAATGTCGCCGGGAAGATCCAGCACTAGAGCCATAGACAGGTACTCTTCGCTGTCGCGTGGTGCCGGACGTAGAGAAATAGCTGGGAGGATTTGCTCTGTTCGGGTGCTGCCAATTTATTCAGATTACATTGGCCTGTGGCAGAGGCCTAGAGCCGGGTCAGAGCGAGAACAGACCCGTTCCTCCTAGCCTGCGCTGTGATGGTGACGCGTGTGAATTGGCATTGTCTGCTACTGAGTAGGGATGAGCTTCGCGTTCGATGCGAACACAAGGGTGCTTGCCTCGTAAGTAGCCCTGGCGGATCATAAATCCCCCGGGGGAATGCAAATTCTGCGGCTAGGGGGAGTTTACTATTTAAATTACGCGCGTCCCCGCGCCGATCGTACTGCGCATGCGCCGCCGGCTAAATTTCACAGCGTGCATTGCTTTAAATGACGTTGTTAACGCTATTAACGTATGGCCGTATTCCCGAACGACTTACGTAAACGACGTAAAAAAATCAAAACTCGACGCGGGAACGACGGCCATACTTAACATAGGATCCGCCGCACTTACCCCGCATATAGCAGGGGTAACGATCCGCCGGAAAAAGCCGAACGCAAACGACGTAAAAAAAAAACGACGGCCGGGCATTCGATTCTGAATCGGCGGTTCTCCTAATTTGCATATTCGTTGCGTATAATAACTGAAGCGCCACCTAGCGGACGGCAGGAGATTGCAGCCTAAGATCCGACAGTGTAACTCACTTACACCTGTCGGCTCTAAGGGAGATCTATGCGGAACCTGATTCAAGGAATCAGCCGCATAGATCCGAGCATCGGATCACACAGATACGACGGTGTATCAGTAGATACACCGTCGGATCTCTACATGAATCTACCCCAGAGTGTCTTTTTAGATAGATAGATAGATAGATAGATAGATAGATAGATAGATAGATAGATAGATCAGGGAGGCTACTAGTTAGTATAGTTAAATGTACAGTTTGTAGAGAATATATTGACATCCCTAGGAGTTGTCAATATATTTATAAACTGTATAGCTAAGCTAGTTCTGCTATTAGTATCTGTCAGGCAGGAGATTGTGCTTGATGCTCTAACGTGTTAGTGTACACGTGTTAGTTAATTGCACATAGACGCATTAACTGTTACTGCACGTGTGCTATTTATTTGCACAGAAAGGCAGTTGCTGTTAATGCAAGTGGGCTATTGAATTGCACAGAAACGCAGTCGCTCTGACTGTGCGTGTAATGTGACATACCACCTGAGCGCATTTGGGGTCACCGTACTTGTGCTGTGACATACCACCTGAGCGCATTTGGGGTTACCGTGCGTGTGCTGTGACATACCACCTGAACGCATTTGGGGTCACCGTAAGTGTGCTGTGACATACCACCTGAGCGCATTTGGGGTCACCGTACGTGTGCTGTGACATACCACCTGAGCGCATTTGGGGTCACCGTACGTGTGCTGGTATATACCACCTGAGAGCAGTTAGTGCCACTGTACGTGTGCTGCTATATACCACCTGAGCACAGATAGTGCCACTGTACGTGTGCTGGTATATACCACCTGAGCACAGATAGTGCCACTGTACGTGTGCTGCTATATACCACCTGAGCACAGATAGTGCCACTGTACGTGTGCTCCTATATACCACCTGAGCGCAGTTAGTGCCACTGTACGTGTGCTGGTATATACCACCTGAGCACAGATAGTGCCACTGTACGTGTGCTGCTATATACCACCTGAGCACAGATAGTGCCACTGTACGTGTGCTGCTATATACCACCTGAGCACAGATAGTGCCACTGTACGTGTGCTGGTATATACCACCTGAGCGCAGTTAGTGCCACTGTACGCGTGCTGGTATATACCACCTGAGCACAGATAGTGCCACTGTACGTGTGCTCCTATATACCACCTGAGCACAGCTAGTGCCACTGTACGTGTGCTGCTATATACCACCTGAGCACAGATAGTGCCACTGTACGTGTGCTGCTATATACCACCTGAGCACAGATAGTGCCACTGTACGTGTGCTGCTATATACCACCTGAGCACAGATAGTGCCACTGTACGTGTGCTCCTATATACCACCTGAGCGCAGTTAGTGCCACTGTACGTGTGCTGCTATATACCACCTGAGCACAAATAGTGCCACTGTACGTGTGCTCCTATATACCACCTGAGCGCAGTTAGTGCCACTGTACGTGTGCTGCTATATACCACCTGAGCACAGATAGTGCCACTGAACGTGTGCTCCTATATACCACCTGAGCACAGATAGTGAAACTGTACGTGTCCTGCTATATACCACTTGAGCACAGATAGTGCCACTGTACGTGTTCTCCTATATACCACCTGAGCACAGATAGTGCCACTGTACGTGTGCTGCTATATACCACCTGAGCACAGATAGTGCCACTGTACGTGTGCTCCTATATACCACCTGAGCGCAGTTAGTGCCACTGTACGTGTGCTGCTATATACCACCTGAGCACAGATAGTGCCACTGTACGTGTGCTCCTATATACCACCTGAGCACAGATCGTGCCACTGTACGTGTGCTGCTATATACCACCTGAGCACAGATAGTGCCACTGTACGTGTGCTGCTATATACCACCTGAGCGCAGTTAGTGCCACTGTACGCGTGCTGGTATATACCACCTGAGCACAGATAGTGCCACTGTAGGTGTGCTCCTATATACCACCTGAGCACAGTTAGTGCCACTGTACGTGTGCTGCTATATACCACCTGAGCACAGATAGTGCCACTGTACGTGTGCTCCTATATACCACCTGAGCGCAGTTAGTGCCACTGTACGTGTGCTGGTATATACCACCTGAGCACAGATAGTGCCACTGTACGTGTGCTGCTATATACCACCTGAGCACAGATAGTCCCACTGTACGTGTGCTGGTATATACCACCTGAGCACAGATAGTGCCACTGTACGTGTGCTGTGAAGGACTTTTATGCAATTGCCTATATACTTCAGTGTAATTCTCTCCCTGCTAATCTTAATGCCTGTGTGCCTCTAGACCTGGATAATTGGACAATGACCCTTCAATGGCATACCGGAGTCGGGCTTGTGAGATACATTTTATTGTCCAGTGTGTAGAGGTGTTAATTGTTATTCTAAACCCCAGCCAGGTCAACAGACTCATAAGTGATACTTATTGTCCATTGTGTGATAACCCTATTTAAAGCCTTTCTATTATAAGGTGTAAATTACTTCTGCCCTGTCTCAATTCTCCAGACGGCTCCATTGTGCTGTGGCTGGCTATTGTGCACATTGATTGACCCCCTGGGGCTTTTGTCTGAACACAGATATTCAGGCTTCTGGCCACACCTATTCAAGCTTTGGGACCAATCGCTGCGGAGACATTTTCAAGTCCTCATTTGCATGGTTTTAGAGGACCAGAGTGAAGACTGAATACTTTACAATGGACCAATAGGAAAGCGGTTGTTGGGGGCGGGATGTTCCAAATCCTGTATAAAGTGTGCTGTGTACTTTCATTAAAGTGTGTCCTGTTGCATCCAGTATTAAGCCATGGCTCATGTGTGGATGATTCGGCGATTCCAGGGATATTCCTAAGTCGGGGAATATTGGGTGATTTCTTTTATGGGAGAAGAAGGGAGAGGATGGCGGAGATATGCTCTAATACCGTCACACTGGATGGCAGCAGCAGGATTTTCCCTTCTACCTTCCTTTACACCAGGATTCCAAGCAGACACTGGGAACAGTGAATGGAAGACTGGTACACCCTGCTTAAAAGAAATACACGGAAAGGACTACTGGAAGTTTGTGGAAGGATTGCTAGCAACAGAACCGAGCATGTCATCATAGCAGAATAAATGGAGCTAGACCAGGAGAACTCGGTTGCAGCAAGGCCTGCAGTACAGAAGATGGGGACACCAGTGATTCAGGATGAGGAATCACCAGCTAACAAGCTAATAAGAGAGAAATTAGCATGGTTCGGTCCGAACCCAACGGCGGATGTGGTGCTGAAAGTGATGACCCTGGTAGCGGAGGAGGCTAAACAAATAAGAAACGCAGAACTACAGTTAAAACTGGCAGCAGTTCAACAAGCAGCCGCACATTCTCCAAACAGTGAGTACAGCACAGCAGACACAAGGAAGATTCCGTTTAGTGCTTTTGAAGCTTTTGATGAGAAAGACGACGAGAGCGGCAACCTGAGCTGAGAATTGCAGAAATACGACGATCGGTGACAACGCCTAAAGAAGCAGCACCAAATGAAAGACGAGGAGAGGTACAGATACCAGTAACCATGGAAGAGGAATTCAGAAGAAGGTTACAAGAGATGCGGATACAGCACACAGGTCCAGTATCAGAGGAGGTCCTGCTGGGATGGGCGGATGTGATTCGGTGCCAACTCTGGAAGGAAGCGCTAGCTCTGGAGCAGCAACACCAAGGAGAAGTCCTGCCCTACATCTATGCAAGGTACTGGCCGCAGTATGACGTACGACTGCCGTTGTTGGGGGAACAACCGAAGCAGGAGTGGATAGCAGAATTAAGCAGGCTGCTCTGGGCAGAGATGCAGCTGGATGAGAGCTACAGAGCCCTCCGGTGGTATGTAGCCCAAGAGTGCCCATGGTCAGCGGGTGACAGCCCCACAGAAGGCTATGACTATGATGGCCTGGGATTGTTGTATTGGAGGATGTCCAGTGATCCCGACTTTGGGGATGATCGGGAGTGGCGCTTGGAGGACATAATGGAGCACAGAGAGAAAAAATTGAATATCTCGGAAGCGCACTGGTCACAGGAAGATTTGGAATTTCTGGCCGCTCGGGAATGGGACCTTGAGATCGCCTACAAACAGCTGCTAGACTCTGCTCAGCGCCAGGACCGGGCTCCCTTTGCCTGGGACTATCAGGAAATACCAGTGGACAATACTGAAATCCTGGCTGAAGAATCGTCCATGTGGCAGGGTAACAGTGTGCTTTGCCAACCTGCCCCTGCAGCTATGGACCCGGAGGTCTTATGGCCGATGCAGAAAGTGCCGACTGACCTTGATCCGGTTTCTGCATGGGACGATCTTGAATGGAGAAATGTGCCTGTCCAGCAGTATGCCAGTGAATCGTCAGGGGAAAATCTGGAGATTGCCATTCCCAAAGCTGAAGTTCTGACCGCAGGGCCGAGCTCTGCTAACCTCTGCTCAGGATCTATAGCATCCTCTGGGTTCCATGGACATGAGATGGTGAACCCCTATCCCCAGACACCAGTTCCAGAGACAGGGGATTTGATAGACTTCTCTGCTGAGGAAGAACAACCTGATGGGCCCCCAGCAGAAGAGCTGGTATCAGGGCCACACTTCACTGTGCTCTGCCCAGCCCCAAGAGCAGTATTTGTGGAGTTACAAGGAACTTCCCCAGCTGAAGCGCTGGTCACCGGACAGAGGGTCCAGAGGGTCAAGACCTCTGCCCCACCCCTGTGGCAGTTTTGGAGGCTCAGGGTGAGAAGATGGCGATCACTCCCCAGCCACAGATTACAGAATGTATGGACTGTTCAGAGGATGTTATGGATTATGCATCCCCAGCAGAAGTGCTGGCAACAGGGCAGATTGCCAGCCATCTCTGCCCAGCACCGGGACCAACTGTGGAGTTCCAGGGAGCCGGGGCGGTTGGCCCCCCTCCCCAGCAACCAGCTGAGGTGGTAAAGCTCTTACTCCCAGCAGAATCCCTGGCAGCAGGACAA
This sequence comes from Rana kukunoris, assembly GCA_029574335.1. NCBI lineage: Eukaryota > Metazoa > Chordata > Amphibia > Anura > Ranidae > Rana > Rana kukunoris. Next base: position 38,742,766 of record CM056052.1, read on the forward strand.
GATGCTACTGGCGGCTGCACCCCACTACAGCTTGAGCGGATATCGGTGGATGGGACTGTGGTCTCCACTCAGAGCAACCCAGCGGAAGAGCTGGCAACAGAGCAGAGTGCCCCGGGCCTCTGCTTTCACCTAACAGAAGAAGGGGTCCCTGTGGTAGTGGATGGGACTTCAGTCTCCACTGGCACAACCCCAGAAAATGGTACAGGACTGAAAGAGGAGGATGTCGGCTTTGCTTTGCAAGCACTGGGGGATTTTCACCTCACACCAGTGGATGAGACTTCAGTCTCCACTGGTATAACCCATAAATGGTGGCCAGTTGGCCCAGATCCCCAACAGCATGATGGACTGAGCCCAGCCACCCTGTCATCTCTCCAGCGGCTGAAAGGACTCCAGGGAGAAGGGCTAGTCCAGGCCTCTCCCCAGCGGCAGACGTGTTCCCTGAGAGAGGCAGAGGATGGCGGGGTGAGTAATGCTCGGTTTGGAGCAAGTGATTTGGGGTACTGTATGGATACCGGCATTGGGGGACTGGAACTACTGACTAAATTCAGAGACAACCCATCTGGTGTCTCCTACTGGGTTAGTCCCCTGCCAAAAGGAAGGATGTGTGACAGGCCTAGCCGGGACAGGGGCTTTTGGAGAGGACTGAATGCGAGCCTCTTGCCGTCCGATTATGGGCCCTCAAAAAGCTCACACCTTACCTTTATGGCCGGGCTTTCACTCTCATCACCGACCACCATCCCTTGGTGTGGCTTAACCGGGTTTCAGGGCACAACGGCCGTTTGCTACGCTGGAGCTTGGCCTTACAGCCCTATGACTTTATGATTCATTACCGCCCAGGCAAGCAAACCGGGAATGCCGATGGATTGTCACGCCAAACGGAGTTAACCTCGGACTAGAAGCTCTGAACCCGTTAACTCTACTGGACCAGGAAAGGTCCAACCGAGTTGCCGGAGCAGGGAGAAAAGGGGGGGCCATTGTGAAGGACTTTTATGCAATTGCCTATATACTTCAGTGTAATTCTCTCCCTGCTAATCTTAATGCCTGTGTGCCTCTAGACCTGGATAATTGGACAATGACCCTTCAATGGCATACCGGAGTCGGGCTTGTGAGATACATTTTATTGTCCAGTGTGTAGAGGTGTTAATTGTTATTCTAAACCCCAGCCAGGTCAACAGACTCATAAGTGATACTTATTGTCCATTGTGTGATAACCCTATTTAAAGCCTTTCTATTATAAGGTGTAAATTACTTCTGCCCTGTCTCAATTCTCCAGACGGCTCCATTGTGCTGTGGCTGGCTATTGTGCACATTGATTGACCCCCTGGGGCTTTTGTCTGAACACAGATATTCAGGCTTCTGGCCACACCTATTCAAGCTTTGGGACCAATCGCTGCGGAGACATTTTCAAGTCCTCATTTGCATGGTTTTTAGAGGACCAGAGTGAAGACTGAATACTTTACAATGGACCAATAGGAAAGCGGTTGTTGGGGGCGGGATGTTCCAAATCCTGTATAAAGTGTGCTGTGTACTTTCATTAAAGTGTGTCCTGTTGCATCCAGTATTAAGCCATGGCTCATGTGTGGATGATTCGGCGATTCCAGGGATATTCCTAAGTCGGGGAATATTGGGTGATTTCTTTTATGGGAGAAGAAGGGAGAGGATGGCGGAGATATGCTCTAATACCGTCACACTGGATGGCAGCAGCGGGATTTTCCCTTCTACCTAGGCATGTGCATTTCGTTTCGTTCCGAATCGAAATTCGGACGAATTTTCCATTATTCGGACATTCGGATGCATACGAATTCCCGAATTGCTATATTAGCGAAAAATTTCGACCGGTTTCGGAATTCGTTCGTTTTCGACCGAATTTCGAAAAAAAAATTTTTTTTCGAATTCCGAATCGAATACCCGCGGACTAAATTCGATCGGAATTCGAAAAAAAAAAAAATATTTTCGAATTTAATTCGAAAAAAATTCTATTCGAAAAGAGACTATTTGTTTTCTAATCTGGTTGAAATATTTTCGATTTCGACCGTTTTTTTTCGAAATTCGGTCGAAAACGAACGAATTCGAAAAACGGTCGAAATATTTTAGATTTCGATCGGATTTTTCGAAATTCGGTCGAAAACGAACGAATTCCGAAAACGAATTCAACACATGTAACGAAACTAACTTAACGAAATGTATTAAATGACGAATTGAAACGAAACGAAACGAAACGAATTTTTCACTTTTGCACATGCCTACTTCTACCTTCCTTTACACCAGGATTCCAAGCAGACACTGGGAACAGTGAATGGAAGACTGGTACACCCTGCTTAAAAGAAATACACGGAAAGGACTACTGGAAGTTTGTGGAAGGATTGCTAGCAACAGAACCGAGCGTGTCATCATAGCAGAATAAATGGAGCTAGACCAGGAGAACTCGGTTGCAGCAAGGCCTGCAGTACAGAAGATGGGGACACCAGTGATTCAGGATGAGGAATCACCAGCTAACAAGCTAATAAGAGAGAAATTAGCATGGTTCGGTCCGAACCCAACGGCGGATGTGGTGCTGAAAGTGATGACCCTGGTAGCGGAGGAGGCTAAACAAATAAGAAACGCAGAACTACAGTTAAAACTGGCAGCAGTTCAACAAGCAGCCGCACATTCTCCAAACAGTGAGTACAGCACAGCAGACACAAGGAAGATTCCGTTTAGTGCTTTTGAAGCTTTTGATGAGAAAGAACGAGAGCGGCAACCTGAGCTGAGAATTGCAGAAATACGACGATCGGTGACAACGCCTAAAGAAGCAGCACCAAATGAAAGACGAGGAGAGGTACAGATACCAGTAACCATGGAAGAGGAATTCAGAAGAAGGTTACAAGAGATGCGGATACAGCACACAGGTCCAGTATCAGAGGAGGTCCTGCTGGGATGGGCGGATGTGATTCGGTGCCAACTCTGGAAGGAAGCGCTAGCTCTGGAGCAGCAACACCAAGGAGAAGTCCTGCCCTACATCTATGTAAGGTACTGGCCGCAGTATGACGTACGACTGCCGTTGTTGGGGGAACAACCGAAGCAGGAGTGGATAGCGGAATTAAACAGGCTGCTCTGGGCAGAGATGCAGCTGGATGAGAGCTACAGAGCCCTCCGGTGGTATGTAGCCCAAGAGTGCCCATGGTCAGCGGGTGACAGCCCCACAGAAGGCTATGACTATGATGGCCTGGGATTGTTGTATTGGAGGATGTCCAGTGATCCCGACTTTGGGGATGATCGGGAGTGGCGCTTGGAGGACATAATGGAGCACAGAGAGAAAAAATTGAATATCTCGGAAGCGCACTGGTCACAGGAAGATTTGGAATTTCTGGCCGCTCGGGAATGGGACCTTGAGATCGCCTACAAACAGCTGCTAGACTCTGCTCAGCGCCAGGACCGGGCTCCCTTTGCCTGGGACTATCAGGAAATACCAGTGGACAATACTGAAATCCTGGCTGAAGAATCGTCCATGTGGCAGGGTAACAGTGTGCTTTGCCAACCTGCCCCTGCAGCTATGGACCCGGAGGTCTTATGGCCGATGCAGAAAGTGCCGACTGACCTTGATCCGGTTTCTGCATGGGACGATCTTGAATGGAGGAATGTGCCTGTCCAGCTTCTCGGCCTTTTGGCTAAGATCAAGTGTAGTATCTGTTCTTATCAGTTTTCGGCGGACTACTGAAGCACCTCCTTAGTGGAGGGTGGATGTAGTCCAATGATGTGATTGGACCCGGAAGGATGGTTTCGGTAGGGGCCATGCCGTGCTGCCCGACAGAAAACTGGGGGCCGGCTGTGTCGAGTCTGAGCCATCTGGAAGGGTACTCCTGATAAGTGGAGAGGCACGAGATCGAAGCGGAGGGCCGGGGCCCTGGTCTTCTGGCCTGGACTTGTCGTGGCTCCTAACCTGATTCTGCCAGTTGTTCGAGAGGGAACGCCTGTGTCCCCTAGTACCTCTCGAGTGTTATTAGGAAAGGAGCGAACGAGGCTATGCACTGGGCCTCTAGTAGCTCCCGATCCTTCCTGGTGGAGTTGGGGGACGGGGCCGTGGCAGACCGGGCCGTGGACCAGGGTCCATTGAAAAGCCTTTGGAGATAGTGCCCCTGGAGTGGCAGTCCAGGGGTGCCATACATTGCACTGAGTGTGTGAGGGACACTCAACGTGTGGCACCTTTTTGGTCACTAACCTCCACTACACACTTTTCACACCTGCCTCTTGGGCCGGGCCTTTTGACCAGAGGAATTTTTGTTTCCTGGCCGGAGGGCCGGCCAATGTATTGCACATTGGTCACTTTCACTCACCTCTCCCACTTCCTTCTTCCCCACTTTCTATTTATTTTTCCCCGTGTGTCACGTTTCTTCTTTTTATGTTGGTGCACTGCACTTTATGTGTGATCAGTAGGGTGCTGGTCCTCGGGCCTGCCCTGAACGTCTTGGGAGTGGGTGGACATGGCCTTCTGGCTTAGTTCACCTGCTCTTATGGGGTCTCCCTTCGGGGGAGCCTCACCGAGGAGGGTTCTGTCTCGGCAGTCCCTCCAAGGATGTTGGGTCCGTGTCGGCTTCGGCTGCATGGGCCTTTTTGGGTCCATGTGGCTTCGGCTGCATGGACCACAGTTACCTCAGTCCCTGTCTGAAGCCTAACGCCCCGGGGGATCAGGGTTGGGCCCTCTTAGGAGGGCCAATTGACGATGCACCCGTCACAGTTTTTTGTTGCACCTCTTTATGTGTGTGCACATTTTTCCTGCACCGGGTGGAGTTTTTGGGTTGTGTTTTGCACGCCACAGGCTTTTCAAAAAAAAAAATGTGTGGATGATTCGGCGATTCCAGGGATATTCCTAAGTCGGGGAATATTGGGTGATTTCTTTTATGGGAGAAGAAGGGAGAGGATGGCGGAGATATGCTCTAATACCGTCACACTGCTATATACCACCTGAGCACAGATAGTGCCAATGTACGTGTGCTCCTATATACCACTTGAGCGCAGTTAGTGCCACTGTATGTGTGCTGCTATATACCACCTGAGCACAGATAGTGCCACTGTACGTGTGCTCCTATATACCACCTGAGCACAGATAGTGCCACTGTACGTGTGCTGCTATATACCACCTGAGCACAGATAGTGCCACTGTATGTGTGCTCCTATATACCACTTGAGCGCAGTTAGTGCCACTGTACGTGTGCTGCTATATACTACCTGAGCACAGATAGTGCCACTGTACGTGTGCTCCTATATACCACCTGAGCGCAGTTAGTGCCACTGTACGTGTGCTGGTATATACCACCTGAGCACAGATAGTGCCACTGTACGTGTGCTGCTATATACCACCTGAGCACAGATAGTGCCACTGTACGTGTGCTGCTATATACCACCTGAGCACAGATAGTGCCACTGTACGTGTGCTCCTATATACCACCTGAGCGCAGTTAGTGCCACTGTACGTGTGCTGGTATATACCACCTGAGCACAGATAGTGCCACTGTACGTGTGCTGCTATATACCACCTGAGCACAGATAGTGCCACTGTACGTGTGCTGCTATATACCACCTGAGCACAGATAGTGCCACTGTACGTGTGCTCCTATATACCACCTGAGCGCAGTTAGTGCCACTGTACGTGTGCTGCTATATACCACCTGAGCACAGATAGTGCCACTGTATGTGTGATCCTATATACCACTTGAGCGCAGTTAGTGCCACTGTACGTGTGCTGCTATATATTACCTGAGCACAGATAGTGCCACTGTACGTGTGCTCCTATATACCACCTGAGCGCAGTTAGTGCCACTGTACGTGTGCTGGTATATACCACCTGAGCACAGATAGTGCCACTGTACGTGTGCTGCTATATACCACCTGAGCACAGATAGTGCCACTGTACGTGTGCTGCTATATACCACCTGAGCACAGATAGTGCCACTGTAGGTGTGCTCCTATATACCACCTGAGCACAGTTAGTTCCACTGTACGTGTGCTGCTATATACCACCTGAGCACAGATAGTGCCACTGTACGTGTGCTCCTATATACCACCTGAGCGCAGTTAGTGCCACTGTACGTGTGCTGCTATATACCACCTGAGCACAATATAAAATAATTGCGAATATTCGAGAAATGCGGAAGGAGCACTCTGATTGGCTCAGAATATTCGTGATATATTACAATATAAAATAATTGCGAAATTTCGAGAAATGCGGAATGGAGCACTCTGATTGGCTCAGAATATTCGTGATATATTACAATATAAAATAATTGCGAAATTTCGAGAAATGCGGAATGGAGCACTCTGATTGGCTCAGAATATTCGTGATATATTACAATACAAAATAATCGCGCGATATCGCTATTGCCGAATAATCGCATTGCGATTTTTCGGGAATATAAAATGAGCGCTGCAGCTACTCGGCCCAAGGTCTCTAATCATACCAGCAATGCTTTTAGACGTCGATGGGGATCCCTAGGATGTGATCTGTTCTAAAAAAAAATTGAAAAAATACGAATATTCGAAATAGCGAATATTCGCCGCGATATTCGCGTTATTCGCGAATACTCGAATATGCAATATTCGTAGCGAATATTCGCAATGCGAATATTCGTGAGCAACACTACTGCTATATACCACCTGAGCACAGATAGTGCCACTGTACGTGTGCTCCTATATACCACCTGAGCACAGATAGTGCCACTGTACGTGTGCTGTACGTGTGCTGGCCATGACTAAGCACTGATTGTAAGTGCGAAACGCGTCGGCCATACTGTATTTTGTTGGTTGCAGTGACTGTATGTACAGTTGCAAAATAAAAGACAACTTATTTTAAGTGATTTCGGAGTGCGGCTGTCCAGTTTTCGTCCTTCAATTTGCTATCATTAGCATTGCCAGCACCTTGGTGGTTCAACAACCCTTGATTGCACACGGGGCTCACCTGGAGCGGTGAGAAATTTTGTCTGTTTGTAAAAGCACCGGAGGGTGGCAGAAGGGGGGGACGTATTGCAGAGTATTGGGGTATTGCGGAGTATTTGGGTATTGCAGAGTATTGGGGTATTGCAGGGTATTGGGGTATTGCAGAGTATCGCGCAGGGTATTGCAGGGTATTGGGGTATTGCAGATTATCGTTCAGGGTATTGGGGTATTGCATAGTATGGCGCAGGGTATTGGGCAACTGTATCGCTTTCAGCGCCGTGTGCGTTCCAGCCTGGAACGCGGAAGTGCGCCAAGTGATCACTGGCGTTTTCCCAATGCACTTGGCTGCTGCCTATAAAGGCATTCAGGGTACAGTTATACATTGTTATATTATCGTCAGCCGTACCGACCATGCTGCAATATAGGTACCAACGCTCCCCATACTGGATTTCAAGCCAGACAACAACATTATGGCCAGCTAGCAAAGACCTTCACTACGTCCAGGCTGCCATCGCTGCTGACAACCTAATAGTTCTTCCTTGCTGACACCCTACACTACGGAATCCCTTACTGCTAAACTCAAGACCTGCAAACGGATAAGTAGCAATTGTTTCACTTGTAGTGCCTTAAGCCCCATACACACGGTCAGAGTTTTGCCCAACCAACATCAAAATTCAGAACTTTTCGCATTTGTCCGACCGTGTGTACGAGCCTTTAGAAAGACCTGCTACGTATATTGCTTTTAAACATTGCTGTATTTAACTCTGGCTTCGTAGATACTAAGATATGTAAAATACTTATCAGCCTAAACTGAGGAAAAAAATCGTTTTTTTATATATATTTTTGGGGGATATTTATTATGATAAAAAGTAAAAATTATAATTTTTTTTCAAAATTGTCGCACTATTTTTGTTTATAGCGTAAAAAATAAAAACCGCAGAGGTGATCAAATACCACCAAAAGAAAGTTCTATTTGTGGGAAAAAAAGGACGTAAGGATGTCAATTTTGTTTGCGCAATTGTCAATTAAAGCGACGCAGTGCCGAATTGCAAAAAGCGCTCTGGTCTTTGACCAGCAATATGGTCCAGGGCTTAAGTGGTTAATGCATGCATTTCAGTTGCATATTACCTTGTCCATAGCAGTACATCCAATATAAAGGGTTGATGTTATTGGATTCAAAGCAAGCGTGGTCTGAACCGTATGAATCAAATATGCATGTGATTTTTCTACGCAAGGTGAAAACCTGGCAACTTCTGTTCTCAGGTTCTAAGAGAAAAAAAAATACAAAGTCCGTGTTTAGTTTATATACAACTTGAATTACCTATTAATAGCTACCATGTTCGAATGGGAAGGGTCAGTACTTTTAGGCAATCAGTACCCTATTTCTGTCTGTCAAATACCATGAACATGCCTACATGAGATCAGAGGAGAGGCAATACTTCATCATCAGTGTGTTTTTGCTTCTTCTATATCCATTACAAGGCCGAGAATGGGTTCGACACCAGACTGTATTGTAACTACAGTGTATTCTGCAGGGTGGGCAATGAACCTTCATTATTAGAACCAATCTGATCCAATATGATTCTCCAACTTGTCTTTGAGAAGCACCTGAACGACCACAACATACAGAGATATACAAGGTTATACTGACATATAATCACACACATAGGTTGGACTTGATGGACGTGTGTCTTTTTTCAATCTCACCTACTATGTAACTATGTAAAAGGTGAACAGAAGTACCATAAATACTCAATAAGCTGATTTTTTTAGCATTTTTTTTTGTGCTGAAAAAGACCCCCTCAGGCCCCCTCAGGTTTCCTCTCCCCGTGTCAGTCTTGTTGAGGAGGGAAGGAAACCCATATTACGCAATACATTGCAGCCTCTGATTCACAGCGGCGCTGTGTGTATAGAAAGTCTGCGCCGTCCCGCCTTCTCCTTGTCCGTTCATGACCAGGAGGAGGCGGAGCTTTGTTACAGTGGATGGCATGGACGGCGTGGATGGCACGGACTTCCTATACACACAGCCCTGCTGTGAATCAGAGGGGACAATGTACAGCATAATATGGCTTTTCTTTAACTCCTCATCAATACTGACATGGTGGATAAGGTATAGTGAGCCTGCTTATGGGCACATAGAGACTAAACATGGGCACATAGAGGCTGAAAATGGGCACAGAGAGGCTGAACATGGGCACAGAGAGGCAGAACATAGGCACAGTAAGGCTGCATATGGGCACAATGAGGCTGAAAAAAGGGATTTTTAATACAGCTTACCTGTAAAATCCTTTTCTTGGAGTACATCACGGTACACAGAGCGGCATATTCATTACTATATGGGTTATATGGAGTACCTTCAGGTGATGGACACTAGTGTTGAGCGGAATACGCCATATTCGATTTCGCAATATTTCACGAATATATAGAAGAATATTCGTGAAATATTCGCTAATATCGAATATTCGTGATATTTTATCCAAAAAAAAAATGTTGCGAAATTTCGCTAATGCGATTGCGAATTGATTGCGAAATTTTTGTACATGCGCGCGAACAACACACGAAAACGGAGATCATTTCCTGGATCTTTGCCAGTCGATTTTGGGATCGCTTTTTTGTGCTGCCCTACGAAGCGAAGATGGTGGGGAGTAACTTTACATCCAGTTAGGAAAAACTGCTGATTAGTGTAAGTAATTTCACCACTGTTATTTCATTATCTTTAACTGCATTTTAGACTAGTTTAAAAGTTAGGATATAAGATCAGATATTAGTATTTCCCAAAAAGTGTGTCTCCAGCTGTTGCAAAACTACAACTCCCAGCATGCCTGGACAGCTGCAGACACCCTGGTTGGTAAATGTGTATTCAGGCACTTTTCTTGCTTTTTAGCATAATTAACATGTTGTTGACATAGGACTGCGGACGACACCTGACTCTGGTTGGTAAATGGTGGTATTCCAGGATAGTTGTGTTTTTTAGCATAATTAAATCATACTATAGCATGACATATGTAGCTCTGACACTCACTTACCTCCTTCGTGTCCGACACGGGCGTCCGCCAGCCCTCCCCGAGTCAGCCGTGTAGCTGCTGGCTTTTAATAAACACTCACTTACCTGCTCCTGCGTTCCAGCGACGCGCCGACCGGGGCTCCGCTCCTTTGCCCCCCTCCCGGCCGGCGTCTCCATCCTGACTGTGGGCACCCAGCCGTGACAGCCTTCGGCTTCACGGCCGGGCACCCACTGCGCATGCGCGAGCCGTACTGCGCATGCGTGCGCGGCGCGGCTCGCCGCTGATTGGAGAGGCGATCGCATGGGACCTGTCAGTGTCCCATGTGATCGCCTACAGGGAGGGGGCTGGTGTAGGCGATTAAGCTTAATCGCCTAACCAGCCCCTCGGCGGAAGCAGGAAGTGGGACAGGAAGTCCCACTCCTACTGAAGCCCCCACTCCCCCCCCAAAAAAATTACATGCCAAATGTGGCATGTATGGGGGTGAGGAGTGGATTGAGAAAAGGTCATTTTTTTGGGTGGAACACCCCTTTAAGGCCCAAGGACGTTCGAATAAATATTGCCCTTTAGATGTTGCAGAACTACAACTTCCAGCATGCCTGGGCATGCTGGGACTTCTAGTTTTGCAAGTTCTGCAGGCCCACATTTTTCAGACCACTATACACGGGTCTCTAAACTGTGGCACTCTAGATGCAGCAAAAGTAAAATTCTTAGCATGCACTGACAGACCATGCCTGATGGGAGTAGTAGTTTTGCAACAGCTGGAGGTGCACTGGTCTTGAAACCCTGAGTTAGGTAACAAACTCGCAGTGTTTTGCAACCATTGTGCCTCCAGCTGTTGCAAAACTACAACTCCCTGCATGCAACTGGCTGCAATAACCCCCCCCCCCCTCTCTCCCCCAATGTGAATGTACAGGGTACATTCACATGGGCTGGGGCTTACAGTGTGCTTCTAGCTGAAGCAAATTTGGCGCTGCAGCTCAAACACTCAGTGGGAAACTACTGTGAACCCCACGCCCCTCTGACTGTACCATAAAAACACTACACCACACAAAATAAAAATTAAAAAACACAACATATACACATACCCCTACATAGCCACCCTCCCCTCCACAATAAAAAAGAAAAACGTCTGGTACGGCACTGTTTCCTAAACGGAGCCTACAGCTGTTGCAAAACAACTCCCCAGTATTACCGGACAGCCATTGACTGTCCAGGCATGCTGGGAGTTAAAGTATAATTGTGGTACAGCTGGTGACGGTGAGCTACATGGTGTATCAGAGCATGCTGGTAGTTGTAGTTTTTAAATAACATCAACTCCATTATTTATTCAAAATTAATTCATCAAAAAGTCAAAAGAAACAAACATATTATTGTTCATATATAAAGATAGGGATGGAAAAAAAATCTATTGTACAGGCCCAGTATAAGGGTCAAAAAATAATTATAGCGGTCAAATGAATAGCAACTCATTTCTCCCCTATACGTGTATCCTGTGATGTTACTCATATATACATAATTATGCAAATGATAATGGCTGCTATATTTATGCAAAAAAGGTGGCGACCAAAATGGCAAGATATAAAATCTGTCATGTTACCCCTGTTAGTGATTAATAAGGCGAGAATGCTTCCAATTGTTGAATACCATACATTTACGTCATATATCCATAAGGGTTTAAACAAAAATATTATAATATACTTTGTTCTTCATCTTGCAGAGGTTCCTGCAACAGGGATATGACCAAATTCGGAGCCAGCAGGAAAAAAAAAAATTGTCCGCTCCCTATTGCGGGAGTTACGCAAGGTGCATGGCCGCACACATGACCACATGGCCATCTTAAAAAAGTGGTCTGACCTAAAGAGGCGTCACATGGCCCAGGTCACACAGTTACGTGATGAATTTCATCCAGGTAAGTTATTGGTGACAGTTATGTAAGGTCATATGTAATTAACCTTAGGGCAGATGTTGTTAACCCAGACACCATGTTGTGGTAACATATATCACCACCCAAGGTATTCATAGTACTGTTGAAAAAAGACATGGGACAGCAGACAGGAACACTTATTAACTAATAATTAAACTAAATAAACAAATGACACACCATTAATGGACTAATACTGGCCGAGGCTGCTTTATTATTTGATTTCAGACATATATTTTAAATAAATACTTTAATAACTTAAAAAACAGCCTAGTCACTGCGGCTCGGGCTGTACATAAATATATTCCAACTTTAAAATGTATCCAACAGCAACTAAACTAAACAGATTTGTCCCCCTTAGTATAATTAAAAAAACAAAAAAACAAAGGTGACCATCCAACATAATTAGCAGCCGCGACAAAAAGAAAAGAAAAAAGGGAGGGGTTGGGGAACACCACAGTCTTGTCTACTGAGGCGACTACAGAGGCCTAAAAAGTGCGGGAAAAGCACGTGTAGGCCGCGTGATCACCTTGTGCTCACCAAAAAAACGGGAAAAACACGTTTTCCAGCTAACTAGGCCACGTGAGGACCAGCTTACACCTAAAGAGCCCTATTAGGTTCCCAAAAGGGGAACTTTAAACCGTCACTACTAATTTTATTAAGTCCTGCCGCTTTCCCATGAGAAAAGATGGAATTGAAACCTTCTCCCCCTTTTCTATCATTATTCCATCAAGTTAAACCATGGAATTAAAGTGGTGGTGTGGTGGGTTAAAGGGGAAGGGGTGGTATTTTATAACTGAATTACCACTAAATTCCTGTGCTAGGCATGGGGTTATCATAGTAATCCCGTGTACTCCATCAGGCCCTTTTTTTAACATGAGATCGTCTGAACAAAACAAAGGAAACAAAAACAGTTCATTTTACCATGGTGGCAGCCCAGCTCACACTCAGTCCCCTGTAGTGCCAGAAAGACCCTTTAATATAACATTATCCCATTGGTTAACTGTCTATATAAATAAATTTGTATTCATATACAATACAGCAGAGTACACAGAATTTGCATACGTTATTAGAAATCATTTTTACATATATGAACATTGTGTTATTATAGGAGCTCCTCTACCATCTGTGCGCCCCAAGCGCACAAGGCGACAGGCCGCAGAGGAGGAGGATGAAGAGGAGGAGCAGGAGGAGAATGCACAGGAGGAGAGGGATGAGGAGCAGCCAGGGCCCTCCCAGTCTTTACCACCCCCAGCTCTTGTTGAGGAGCAAGAGGATGAGCTGCAACCCCCCCCCCCAAACTCCTGGTCAATCGGGTGATGGAGAAGGGGAGCAGGAGGATGAGACGGTTCCTGTGAGCCTCAGTCAGGAGGGTAAATATGTGCACAAAGATTAATAATATTTCAACAATAGGATGTAGATATAAAAATGAACAGCATTTAAAGCGCACCCATCAGATTTCAGAACAATATTATGGTATTTATGATAGAAGTATATGTGCTAGACACATAACAATTGTATAGACATGATAATGATTGTCTAATAAGCAACACAAATATTTTATTTATTTGGTAACGGTCTTTGAAATCCGAATTTTTTTGTTCTTATACCCTAACAGTTTTAAAAAAGATGGTAGAAAACCACATTCTCACCCAAAGGACCAATGATAAAATCGTCTCAAATCGTCGGAAAATGCGGATATTAGACCTCCAAAACCAACAGCTGGAGCAACAGCAGAGGAGGAATTTGGAGGAGATGACTGAGCTTCAGAAGCTCATGCAAAATTACATTAAATTATTTTTTTCTTTTAATAAAAATTGTTATTCTTTTAAAATGTTTCCTTTCTTATTGAGATTGTTAGGTTTTTCAACACATCTAACTTCACATCTAACACATCAACATCAACATTAACATCAACACATCTAACTTCATAATAACCAAAAACATTTTATACTATTATTTTATTTAACACAAACCTAAGACAAACTAAAATACACGGACACAGACACTACTAACACAAACTAAACTGTTGAAAAATTAATATAACAAAAGCTACAATATATATATAGATATAGAGAGAGAGAGCGAGAAAGAGAGAGAGAGTGCAGATTTGCTCTTGCAGACAGGCTAATGGTTGCAGTATAAAGGCCGCAAACCAGGGTTAAACATAAAGTTCAGTGTTTTAGTCACACTTGCTGTTACGATCCGGTCTGGTGGCTTGTAGCGGAGGCTGTCGGTGGATCCGCTGTGCCAGAGAGGTCATGAAGCATTACTCAGCATGAAGGCAGCAGCAGTAGTATTAAAATATAATGTAATTATCACACAGGCAACATTTACAAGCAGTAGTGGTAATAGTACTAGATAGCATCTAAACACTTGGGCAAGACTTGACAGCAGCAGTAGTGGTAATAGTAGTATATAGTGGCAAATAACTTGTGACATAGGTGTCTGAGCAGCAGCAGTAGTAGTAATAGTAGACAATATAGTGTTTTATCACTCGGGAAGAGGTGCCATGAACAGCAGCAGCAGCAGTGGTAATAGTAGTATATAGTGGCAAATAACTTGTGACATAGGTGTCTGAGCAGCAGCAGTAGTAGTAATAGTAATAGTAGACAATATAGTGTTTTATCACTCGGGAAAGAGGTGCCATGAACAGCAGCAGCAGCAGTGGTAATAGTAGTATATAGTGGGAAATAACTTGTGACATAGGTGTCTGAGCAGCAGCAGTAGTAGTAATAGTAGACAATATAGTGTTTTATCACTCAGGAAAGAGTGCAATATAGTGTTTTAACTCAGCAGCAGCAGTAGAGGTAGTAGTATCATACAGCAGCAGCAGCAGTGGTAATAGTAGTATATAGTGGCAAACAACTCGTGACATAGTAGTAATAGTATACAATATATAAGAGTAGTAAAAATGGCAAATAGCTCGGGCAAGAGGTGCCATCAGCAGCAGCAGTAGTAATAGAAAGTGGCAAATCTCTCGGACAAAAGGTGACAGCAGCAGTATGAGTAATATATCGGTACATAATCACTCAGCCTTTTGGCATTAGCAGTAGGAGCCCATATCGTGGCAAAATTACAAAAGCTTGAAGTTGCAGTAGCATGGTGAATAAATTTGAAAAGCAGAATGACACAGGCCTTAAGTAGCTGTAGCCTGACTATACCATAGTGCCTCATAATTTAAAAGTTTGATTAACGTTATTTCTATGCTATACGTGACTTTTTAAATTCATGATGAGCATTGAGCAATTACATTTCAAAATAATGTGGCAGCAGCATCAGGACTCCTTATAGTGGCTTAATGACACAGCATGGAAATATTTATGCCCTTAACACTACCTGCCCACTATGAGTTTCAAAGGTATAAATACATCAAAGAGGTAATGAATGACAAGGGACCATTCAGCGCCCTGAACCGACGGTGGGTGCCAGAAAGTCACCGCCGATCCAGGACTCATTCATCTTAATGAATGTGAGTCTGTCCACGCTGAATGTCTGCTCAGATAGTACGCTGGAGGGGGGCAAGACAATAACTCCAGCGCATACTGAGCGAGCTCGCGGCAGGTGTCCAATCTGGCAACCCAGTACTCCATGGGGTCGTCGGTGCTCATACTGTCAGAAGCACTGACGGACCCCATGTAGTCTGCCACCATGTGGGCCAGCCACTGGTGGTGACTGCTGCTGCTGCTGCTGGTACTGGGTCGCTCAGATTGGAAGAACATCCTCATCTCACCCATTAGGTCCCCTGCTCGGCTGCTGCTGCTGCTGCTCGGTGCAGCCACCTGCTGGGTGAGATGAGGGGGGACAACTGGAGGCCGGGGAGTTGCCTGCTCCAACCGGCTGACTATGCGTGCCTGCAGTTCCTCCATCCGGTGCTGCCTCCGGCTGGCTGGGAGGAACTGCTCCAGTTTCCCCTTGCATCTTGGATCTAAAAGGGTGGCCATCCAAAATTCATCCCTCTCCTTGATAGTCTGAACCCGGGGGTCCCTCCTGAGGCATCTCAGCATGTGGGCAGCCATGGGGAAGAGCACAGCCCGCTGTGACTTCTCATGGCTGCCCGGGTCCATGACGTCCGACTCTTCATGCTGGAGGCGCTGCTGCTCGCACTCAGAGATGCCCAACCCCCGGACTATCGGTGCCCCCAACACCGGCTCTCCCTCCTGACCAGGTCCTGACTCCAGGACGTCACCAGTAACTTCCTCATCATCATCATCCTCCTCCTCCTCGTCCTGGGCCTGGTCTTGGTGGAGCAGTGTTGCCTCCTCCTGCTCCACCAAGGCACTCTCCCCAGCTTCGAGCAGGCGATCTAGTGCCCTGTCCAGCAGGAACACTATAGGGAGCACGTCGTTGAGGCCGACATGCTCCCTGCTCACCATGTTGGTCGCCTGCTCGAAAGGGGCCAACACATGGCAGACCTGGTGTATCTGCCCCCACTCCGCACTGGTGATGTACGGGAGTGTTTGTGATGGCCCGCCTTCACCACCCTTCGCTGCTCCCACAAGCTCTCCAGCATGTGGAGGGTAGAGTTCCACCACGTCATACTGTCCACAATCAGCCTGTGAAGGGGCAGGCTGTTGTCCCGCTGCAACTTGCACAGGGACGCGGTAGCGGTTGGGGAGCGCCTGAAGTGGCTGGCAATCCTACGTACCCTTAGCACAATGTCACTCAACCCGGGATAGGTGCGCGGGAACTTCTGCACCACGAGGTTGAGGACATGTGCCAGACAGGGCACGTGGGTCAGACTGCCAGCCTGGAGGGCGGAGAGTAGGTTGCTGCCGTTGTCACAGACAACCATACCTGCCTGGAGCCTTTGGGGTGTCAGCCACTTCTAGACCTGAGCCTGAAGTGCGGTCAGCACTTCTTTTCCAGTGTGTCTCCGGTCCCCTAAACTAACAAGCTGGAACACGGCCTGACAGCGCACGTGCCCCACACTTGAGTAGCTACGGGGGCGCTTGCTGGGAGGCTCAGCAGCTGCGGAGACAGTGGCTTAAGGGAGACCAGCAGTTCTCCCCTGGACACCCCGGGGCGGCACCACAAAATGTGATGCCGCCAATCCCTCCCCGGCACCTCGGAGGGAAACCCAATGGGCCGTGAAGCTGATGTACCGGCCCTGCCCATGCCTGCTGGTCCAGCCATCCATTGTGAGATGCACCCTGTCGCTGACAGCGTGATCCAGCGACAGGGTTACATTCTGCACAATGTGCTGGTGTAGGGCAGGGACACCAGTCCTGGCAAAGAAATGGCGGCTGGTGACACGCCATTGGAGTTGGGCCTGCTCCAACATCTGCATGAAGGGGTTGCAGTCAACAATGTTGAAGGGAAGCAGATATTGGGCAATAACCCTTGCCAGGAGCCCATTAAGGGAACGCACACGTCGGTCTCCAGGGGGGAAGGGAGTGGTGTGTTCGAAGGCGTCGGAAAGCGACGCCTGGCGCCGGACGGCAGTACAGGACACCGAAGAGGAGGGTGCTGTGGAAGTAGAGGTCTGGCTGCCGGTACCAGTACGTCTACTAGAGGGAGCGGGGGGGCATGACCTGCTGGGAACAGATGAAGCTGTGGCAGGGGCTGCTGTACCCTGCACACTTGTGGTGGTGGCGCTGCTACCACCACCATGCTTCATCTGGTCATACTCCTGCCAGTGGTTGATTCTCAGGTGCTGGTTCAGAGCTGTGGTACCCACCCGAGCCAAGCACTTCCCTCTCTTCACCCTGGCACGACAGATATGGCATATGGCTACGGTCTGGTTATCTGCTACTAGGGTGAAGTAGGCCCAGACAGGTGACTTTAGCGCTGCCCTCCTGTCAGATGGGGTGACGCTGACTTGCACCTGCTGGGACTCGGTGCGCACAGGTCGAGCTGCCTGCTGATGCTGCTGCTGCTGCTGACACCTCCTGCTGCCATCACCAGTGGAGACCCTGACGCTGGTCTCCCTGGTTACCTGGCGCACCGTTTCCCCAGGGTGCCTACCTTCCTCGTCGTCACTGCTGCTGTGAACCGACAAGTCAGATGGCACTCATGTTGGGTCACCCTCCTCTTCGCCCCCAGATATGTCAGACCCAGGGCTGAAATGTGGTGGTCTGAGGGAAACAGCTGACATTGAGCCGCTAGCCTGGCTCCGCTGTCCCCTCACCGACGCCTGGATCTGACTAGGTGTGGGTGTTTCCTGCACAAAAACACCAGCACCACTTGGAAGGGATGTCTCTGGGATACTGACAGCAGGTACCCCATCCTCCTCCTCCATCAACCCTTCAAAAAGGTCCTGACCATCAGGACAGAACTGGATGTCTGCCTGATGCATGGCCTCCCCCAAGATATCCCTCTCACTGTCGCTGTCATCAAACAGTAAGAGGCTGGACTCTTGGGGGCTGGGGGTGGGTACTAAAGGCACCGGTGTACTGATGGTGCTACTGGGAGTCGGGAATGACGACTCAGTGGCACTGCTGTGCCCCATATACTCCACCACTACTGGAGCCTGAGAAGGCAATATCAGGCAGCTGCCCGAGGAAAAAAACTTGCGGATGAGGCGGACTCCCCTTCCACCTGATCCTCTACCACTAGTAGGGGCGCGAGAGGTACCCCGTGCTGGCAGCGACCCAGCACTGGGAGTAACTCCCCTACCCCTGCTGCCATGGCCACGGCCACGTATGCTGCTCATACTTGCTGATGTGGGGGGGGGTAAACTTTATTGGAGGGGAAATGTGAGAAAGGAGTGTTTGTTTTTTTAGCAAGACAGACACGCAGACAAAGACGCAGACAAAGACGTAGACAGCTACTAAACTAGAATAAAACTACTACACCTACAAGTTTTTTTGTTTTTGTTTTTTTTTTAGACTGAAGGACGCAGACAAGGACGAGGACTACAAATACTAAACTAATATGCACTAAACACTAACTCTACTTACACAAACTTATATGACTAAACTAAAGCTAATTTTTTTTTTTTTTTTTACACTGACTGACAAGGACAAAGACGAGGACTACAAATACTAAACTAATATGAAACACTAACTCTGCTTACACAAACTTATATGACTAAACTAAAGCTAATTTTATTTTATTTTTTTTATACACAAAAAACAGACACTTAACACACACTAAACTAAGCTACCTTAAAGAAATGTACACTTACACTAATAACTACACAGAAATCTATCTAACACTAAGCTACACTAACCTGCACAAAACAACACAAATCTGAGCTTTTAGAAAAGCTGTTGGGTCTTTTGCCTTGAAAAAAACAGTTTAGAAGCAGGAACCACAGAACTGAAAGCACTATAGCAAGCACAATGCTGATGCTCTAAGCTCTAAGATCGCACAGAAACACTCCACTCTCTCTAGCCAGCCACCTTGTGAATCTGCACTGAAATACAGCTGGGAGTGATCTTATATAATGGTCGTGCAGGCGGGTTCCTATTGGTTGCTATGGAGGTTGCTAACCTCTGACAACTGTGGTAGGAGAACTCTGATTGGCTCTGATGCAAAAGAAGGGTGGAGAAAATAATCGCGCAATATTCCTTTTGCCGAATATTCGCATTGCGAATATTCGGCAGCATAAAAGGATCGCATCAGCTACTCGGCCCTGTGTCTCTAATCATACCAGCAATGCTTTTTGACGTCGATGGAGATCACTAGGATGTGATCTGTTTTAAAAATAAATTTGAAAAAATACGAATATTCGCAATAGCGAATATTCACAGCGATATTCGAGTTATTCGCGAATACTCGAATATGCAATATTCGTAACGAATATTCGCAACGCGAATATTCTTGAGCAACACTAATGGACACTGGCAATCTCAAACAGGAAGTCCCCTCCCTATATAACCCCCTCCCATAGAGGGAGTACCTCAGTTTTGTAGCAAGCAGTATGCCTCCCAAAAAAGGTTCCCCATAAGAGGGGTGGGAGCTCTGTGTCCCGTGATGTACTCCAAGAAAAGGATTTTACAGGTAAGCTGTATTAAAAATCCCTTTTTCTTTCTCGTACATCACGGGACACAGAGCGGCATATTTATTACTATACGGGATGTCCGAAAGCAATGCTTTAATGAGGGGAGGGAGACATCTTTCCAAAAAAGGATTTAATTTAGAGGTACACTCAAATAATAATAATAAATCCAACTTAGTCAAGAAAATACATTTGAATTTAAATCAAGGGTGCCCCCGATCCCAAAGGTCTTAAATCGCAGCCTGTAGTACTGCCTGCCCAAAGGCTGCATCCGCATTCCTTCTTACGTCCAACTGATAAAATCTTGTAAACGTGTTGACTGATGACCAAGTTGCCACCTTGCATATTTGAGCCATAGAGATCTGATGGTGTGCTGCCCAGGAGGCGCCCATGGCCCTGGTAGAATGGGCCTTTACTGACAAAGGAGGAGGCAACCTCTTCAAACCGTAGGCCTGAATGATTAATTGTCTAATCCATCTCGAGATGGTGGACCTTGCAGCTGCCTGTCCTTTCTTGGGCCCATCCGGTAAAATGAACAACACATCTGTTTTCCGAATCTCCTCTGTAGCTTTAAGATAGGCCCTCATGGCCCTGACAATATCCAAGGTATGCAGCAACCCTTCCTTTCTAGAAGTGGGTTTCGGAAAGAATGATGGTAGTACCAAATCCTGGTTCAGGTGAAAACTGAATATAACCTTTGGTAGAAAGGAAGGATAAGGACGGAGAACCGCCCTGTCCTTATGTAGAATGAGATATGGTTCCTTACAAGATAAGGCTGCCAATTCTGACACTCTCCTGGCCGAAACTATGGCGACCAGAAATACCAACTTTCTTGTCAGTAAAACCAAAGGAATTTCAGCCAACGGATCAAAGGGTTGTTTCTGTAGAGCTGACAGAACAAGATTTAAGTCCCACGGACAAAGTGGTGACTTGACCGGAGGATTAATACGTAAGACCCCCTGTATGAAGGTCTTAACCAGCGAGTGGGTGGCCAGCGGCCTTTGAAACCACACTGACAAAGCTGAAATCTGTCCCTTGATTGTGCTTAATGCCAGGCCTTTATCCACTCCTAGCTGGAGAAAACGTAATACTCTATCAATGGTATACTTGCGGGAATGCCATTTCTTGGACTCACACCAGCCTACGTAGGCCCTCCAAACCCTGTAATAAATTACCCTGGAGGCCGGCTTTCTATCCTTAATCAGGGTAGGGATTACCTGCCTAGACAGACCTCTACCCCTGAGAATCAGGGATTCAGCCGCCAGGCCGTCAAATTTAGACGCCGTAATGCAGGGTGGAGGATCGGGCCTTGTGAGAGTAGGTCTGGTCATAGAGGAAGAGTCCAAGGGTCTCCCACTGCCATCTTCAGGACTAGTAATAAGTACCATGCCCTCCGGGGCCAAGCTGGGGCTACCAGGATGACTGTGCTCCACTCTGATCCTGCGCAACAGGCGGGGAAGTAACTGTAGCGGGGGGAAATGCATATAGAAGTTTTAATTGATGCCAAGGGCAAACCAACGCATCGGTTCCACAGGCCATATGGTGCCTTGTTCGAGACATGAACCTGTCTAGCTTCTTGTTGAATCTTGATGCCATGACATCCACGTCTGGCACTCCCCACTTCTGGCAGATTGTCTGACAGACCTGGGGATGCAGAGACCACTCCCCCGGCGACAGAGTTTGGCGACTTAGGAAGTCCGCCTGCAGGTTGTCCACTCCGGAAATGAATATCGCCGATATGCAGGGTACATAAACCTCTGCCCACCAAAAAATCAAGCTCACCTCTCTCTGAGCGGCTTGACTCCTGGTTCCCCCTTGGTGGTTTATATATGCCACCGCTGTGGCATTGTCTGACTGAATTCTCACCGGGGACCCCTGTAATCTGGATGTCCATGCCAGGAGGGCTAGCCGAGCAGCTCTGATCTCCAAGACATTGATGGGCAGCTGCCTCTCCACCTCTGCCCAAGTTCCTTGGCGAGTGAACCCATCCAAGACCGCTCCCCAGCCTACCAGGCTGGCGTCTGTGGTAACTAACTTCCAGACCACGGGGCTGAAAGACTTTCCCTTCAGAAGATTCTGAGGGTTTAACCACCAGCACAGACTTTGCCGGACCCTTGATGACAGCGTCAAAGGAAACTCCAAGGCCTGTGCTCCCTTGCTCCAAGCTGCTAGAATGGCTGCCTGTAGGACGCGAGTGTGGATCTGAGCGTATGGTACTGCCTCGACCGTGGCCACTAGCTTGCCTAGTAATCGCATACATAGGCGAATAGTCGGTTCCCTTTTGCTTAGAACCAACTGAACCAATACCTTGATAGCCTCGACCTTTACCAGGGGCAGGAACACCTTTTGCTGTTCTGTGTCTAATCTCATGCCGAGATATTCCAAGTGTTTTGTAGGTTAAAATGCTGATTTTTCCTGGTTTAGGACCCAGCCGAACCTCTCGAGGTACTGAACCGTGAGGGCTACTGCTCGTTCCAGGCAAGGAAGCGAGTGATCTATGATTAAGAGGTCGTCCAAGTATGCTAGGACCGTGACCCCTTGGATCCTTAGATTGGCTAGAATTGGAGCTAGGACCTTCGTGAATAGCCAGCCCGAAGGGGAGCGCCACGAATTGGAAGTGACGCTGAACCACTGCGAAGCGTAAAAATCTTTGATGTGGCTGAAAGATTGGTACATGAAGGTAAGCATCCTTTATGTCTATAGAAGCCAGAAAGTCGTCCTTCTGGAGCGTGGCGGCTGCTGACCGAACGGATTCCATCCGGAAGGAGCGAACTCTTAGGTAAACATTTAAACCCTTTAGGTCCAAAATTGGTTTGACATTGCCGTTGGGCTTTGGTATGACAAACAGATTGGAATAGAAACCTAGCCCTTGTTCTTGGGCTGGTACCTCTACTATCACGCCCTGGTAAAGCAGATGATCCAATGCCGCCAGCATCGAGGCCTTTTTTGTCGGATCGTTTGGTAACCTTGACTCCTGAAAATGAGGTGGAGGAAACTTTAGAAAATCTAAATCTGTAGCCTGTGGCCCCAGATGACCGGACCCATTTGTCGGGGATGTTGGCTTCCCAAACCTCTGAGAAGAGACAAAGCCTTCCCCCCACTCGCGTGAGTGGGGGCGCCCCTTCATAAGGCAGACTTAGGGGCTGGCTTTGTTGGCTTGCGATACCATGGCCTCTTGCCCCCAGGGGCCCGTCCCTGCGACTTATTGTTAAAGTTTGATCGTGCAGGAGGCCGTCGATACTGCCTGGAATTTGAGGGCCCCGGAACAGGGGAGAGCTGCCTTTTAAATGCAGGACCCTGGAACTTCTTTTTGACTGCTAAAAGGGTACTTTTGCCACTTGAAATAGTCTGAATGTATTTATCCAGATCTTCTCCGAAGAGTCGTCCTCCATGGAAGGGAAAACCTGCCAGTAGTTTTTTGCATGGGGGCTCGGCCGCCCAGTTCTTCAACCATAAGAGCCTTCTCATATGCACTAAAAATAGTGACAAACGAGAGGCCTGCTGGATGGAGTCTTTTATAGCATCCACCGCAAAGCACAGAGCTCTGGGAATATCAGATAACTCTGTACCACTGCTCCTGCCGTGGCAAAGGATGCCTTTAAAAGTGTCTCTAAACGTTTATCAACCGGGTCCTTAAACATTTGTATGTTTTCCATCAGGCAAGTTAATGATTTATTCACACATGAGATGGCTGCGTCCACAACTGGGAGCGCCCACTTCTTCAAAAATTTCTCTTCCATAGGGTAAATAACAGAAAACCTCTTAGGCGGCAGAAAAATTCTGTCCGGTCGTACCCAATCCTGGAAAATCAATTCCTCTAACCGCGTTGCTCAAAGGCGCTTTTATAGAGCCCAAAGAGGATACCGCAGGAACCTGAGGCTCTGGTAATGGCAATTTAAATGCCGAGCGGACCATGTCTGTCAAAGACTGGACCCACAGACTCTCCGTTTGGGAGGCTGAAAACGGTTCCTCAGTGGTAGATTCTTCAATCCCTGAACCTTCTAGGTTCCGGTCCAACTGATCCTCCTGAAATTCTAATTCCTCCGGAGAGAGAATTTCAGCATCCGAGGATACACATTTTGGCGATGGGGATCTAGTCCGCTTCTTGCCAGGAATAGAGCTAGCGATCATAGCTGCTAATCTTTTCTCTAGCCCCCCTAGGGTGACGGCTAGCATCTCCTCTGTGACAAACACAGGGTTGGGCCGATCTGGGCCAGCCTCAGCACCAGACCCCCCTAATGGCTCATCCAAGGCGACCCCTATAGGACTAACCTGCGGGGAAAGTACTGGCATATCATCACAATCAGAGGGGGAACTTTGTTTTTGGCCTTTTTTGTACCTTTTGATCCTGAACCTTTGGAAGCCATAATACAAAACCGAGGGACTCCGCCTACAACAACAGACTGTTGTAGCCAGGAGTACAAAATTAGGGTTTAGGGGACAAAAGGACCACTAATGCCTAAAAAACGGTGGGGCTCAGTATCTTTTCCTTTATATATATTTTTTCTTTTTATATTATTATATATATATATATATTTTTTTTTTTTCAAAACATACAGCCCCACCCCAATTTGTTTGCCAGCATTCAACCTGCTGCAAAGGGGATTTTAGGCTTAACACAATTACATTGGAGCTAACTCCAGCATGTACTACCCCTCTTTCACCATCGGGAGTCACTGTTCTTCTGCTCTGCGTCCTCTCCCTTCCAGCTCAGCCTCAGACTGAGCCAGGATCGCGGCCTGCTGTGTATAACAGCGATTGAAGGCACCCCCTCTTCTGACGCTGCAGGCACGCATCCCGCCCCCCCTCCCCGAACGGCACGAAAAACTCTATTTTAATGCCCGCGCCCGCGGTGGAGGGGAGCACATGGAGGAGACGCGCTGCTGGAGAGACCCAGGAATGCAGGTTAGAGGGATCGCCCATACGGGCTTCAGGGCGGCAGATTCAAACCCCGGCCAGGTAGGACTTTTAAAAAGGCCCCTAAGGAGTCCTTTTCAGCCCTGAGACAGATCTCTTAAAGAAGACCTTCCCAACCAGCGAGCAGCAGGTAGCTAGCGAAAAACGTATTTAGACAGGGGGACCAAGTGATGGGGGGAAAAATTCAGATCATCCTGTCTATCAGACATAGTGACCATGGCTGCCCATGCGGAGCATACTCAGGCTACCCCCCTTAAGATCTCCCCTGAAGAGCCTGCTGTCGAACCAAGTCCCGCAGGCTCCCCTCTTACCTGCTCCATGCCGCAGGACGTTTGCCTAGCAAAAACGGTCCAATCTTCCCCCATCTCCATGGGTAGCGTAGTAGACCTTCAGGCACTGGGGTCCTAGAAGGAACCGACTGTCCTGGACCTATATAGCACCCTGGCAAACAGGATCTTTTGGCTTTTGAAAAAACTCCAAGTCCTGGGCCCAGGGTCCAGCCCTCTAGAGAGGAGCATTATAGGCAAAACCCCACGGTTTGGGGCCCGGGTACTGTCCACTTTGGCACTGAGGCACCTTGGACAGATCCAGTTAGCCCGTCTTAATCCCAAGGATGTGGAGGCAAAGCTATTCCGTGACCAACACCTAAGACACTGGCGAAAAAACTGAGGTACTCCCTCTATGGGAGGGGGTTATATAGGGAGGGGACATCCTGTTTGAGATTGCCAGTGTCCATCACCTGAAGGTACTCCATATAACCCGTATAGTAATGAATATGCCGCTCTGTGTCCCGTGATGTACGAGAAAGAAACGGGTACAGTGAGGCTGCTTATAGGCACAGAGAGGCTGCATATGGATACAGTGAGGCTGCTTATGGGCACAGTGAGGCTGAAAATGGGCACAGTGAGGCTGAAAATGGGCACAGCGAGGCTGAAAATGGCCATTGTTGACCCTCTTTTCCACTTACAGTAGCTACTGCATTCTCACTAATGGTGCAACTGATCACAGTTGATCCGTGATCCGAACAGGGCACCCCCTTCGGATTGGCACACACTGTGATCCGCAGATTGCCGCGGCTCCGGAGCTAGGCCGAAGCCGCGGCCTTTCCTAATGTTATTAGGAAAGGCCGCGGCTTCGGCCTAGATCCAGAGCCACGGCCATAACATTAGGAAAGACCTAGCCCTGGAGCCGCGGCCATCTTGGTACACCCGGCGGCGGCCCTCCTCTCTGCTTATACCCACAGAGGAGGAGGGGCCCGCACTCGTGGGACACACCTCTGGGAGTCATACTACTGGGGGTGTCTGTCTGTACTACCTGGGGGGGTGTCTTACCTGAGGGGGGGTGTCTGTCTGTACTACCTGGGTGGGTCTGTCTGTACTACCTGGGGGGGTCTGTCTGTACTACCTGGGGGGTGTCTGTCTGTACTCCCTGGGGAGGGGTGTCTGTCTGTACTACCTGGGGGGTGTGTCTGTCGGTACTACAGGGGGGTGTCTGTACTACCTGGTGGGTGTCTGTACTACCTGGGGGGGGTGTCTCTACTACCTGGGTGGGTGTCTGTACTGAGAGGGGGGGTATATGTACTGAGAAGGGGGTGTCTGTACTGAGAAGGGGGGTGTCTGTACTGAGAGGGGGGGTGTCTGTACTGAGAGGGGGGTGTCTGCACCGATGCGAGTGCCTGCACCTAGGGTTTTTTTTACTGGGGACGGACTATAGTTGGTGGGGGGGTGACACCATTTTTTTCTGCACCCGGTGATACTAACCCTAGTGACACCACTGCAATGGGGGAGATGTGGATAGTACAGTGGGGGGGGGGAGATGTGGATATTACAGTGGAGGGGGGGTGTGGATATTACAGTGGGGGAGAGATGTGGATATTACAGTGGGGGATACATTTTTTTTATTTTTTTTGCCGATCCGAAAAATGATACGATCCGTGACTCCTGATCCGAGAAACTATACAAACCGTGAGTTTTTTGATCCGTTGCACCCCTTATTCTCACCCTAGGCTTATACTCTAGTCAATAATTTTTTCAATTTTTTTGTGATACAGTCAGGTGCCTCGGTTCGGCTTATACTCAAGTATATACGGGTAATCATTTAAATGGTTTGCTATGTGATTACTGTACAGGAAGTGAGGGGGCAACTTTTGACAATGATACAGGTAGCAGTAAAAACTTGAAATCCATCCAAAAGTTTTGGTGAAGCTAAAGTTCACTTACCAGTAACAGTTTGCCTTTCTCTGTCCTGTGGGGAAAAAAAAGATGTAAGAAAAATCTTAAAGCTACTAAATTCTGACTATTTTCAAGACTAGTAGGCAAGTTATTGTTGGAAATGGACACAGGTAGATGGACACTGCCATGGGGGACATTTAACAAAGCTGTAGAAGTTGCTCCCTGCCTCTACCTTCTCCTCCATTTGTTCCTCCTTCTGTTACTTCTTCACCTCTTCATTCTCTTCCCATCCTCCACTCTCTACTTATCTTTCCTTGCCTCCTTCACCTCTTTTGCCCCCTTCACCAATTTTGAGTACCCGACGTATACATGATAAAAAAACTTTGGTGATCCCACAGTAAAATTTTCAATCCTCCTTCCGTCTTTGTTGGCCTTTTGCTGCGTACACACGATCGGAAATTCTGACAACAAAACCGTGTTTTTTTTTTCCGATGGAATGTTGGCTCCAACTTGTTTTGCATACACACGGTCACACAAATCTTGTCTGAAATTCCGAACGTCAAGAACGCGGTGACGTACAAGACGTACGATGAGCCAAGATCAATGAAGTTCAATAGGCAGTTTGGCTCTTCTGCTTGATTCTGAGCATGCATGTTTTTTTCGTGCGTCGTATTTGCATACAAAAGATCGGAATTTCCGACAAGAATTTTTTTCCATCGGAAAAATAGAGAACCTGCTCTCAATCTTTTCTTGGAGAAAATTCCAACAGAAAAGGTTCGATCAGCATACACACGGTTGGAATTTCCGACCAAAAGCTTACATCGGACTTTTCCTGATGGATTTTCCGATTGTGTGTACACAACATTTCCCATAAATCGTTCTTCTCTTCGAACAGCAAAAAATAACCATAGAATCCTACAAGCATTGTCTTCCAGTCCTTCCCCAGGGTGAAGCCTTCAAATTTAAAGCAGAACTTGCCAACACCCACCCCACATTCTCCAGGAATAACATTCCCATGCCACCATTTTGCTGTAATGGAAGAAAAAAATGTCCCCAAACCCCCACATGTCCAGTATCTGTATGCCAGCTTGGCACTTTAAAGGTTTCCATACCAATTGGAGAAAACAGCACCCCTCCTCTAGTTCATGACCTATCAATATGTTGTTGTGGACAGACATTGGTCTTTAAAGGATTTTTGGGTGTACAGATATGTGTATACAGGGAAGGCACATGGGAAAATGTACCCAAGTACAGCATAATGTACCCCAGCACCATTGGTGTGCGCCAGGTGTTTCTGGGCACACCCTAATCCTGGGGTTGACAACCTGTCAATGGTGGGCAGGTGACAGGTAAACCACAATCCTTCCCTCAGGACCTGGACAGGAGAGGTGGGGGGGGTGGAATTTAGTAGAACTGATCTGTATTTTCCTCCTGCAGCAGCTGAAGTAGGCTTCTCCTCCTCTCCCTCTCGCCAACACTCAGCTGCCACAGGAGGAAAATATAGGGGAACGGTTCTACTATATGCCACCCCTCCTTTCTCTGTTCCTCTTCCTTCTGCCGTCCAGGTCCCCCATGTACTCCCTTGCTCCCTCTTTCTCCCATTGTTTCAGGATGGAGACCGGGGAGGAGGCCGGTAAATATTTCCAATGCATATGTGTTGGAGCTTTGGGTTGCAAACCCTAATGCCATAGGCTGCGCACACCTATGCCCAGCACAAGAACTCAAGCATAGTTTGTTAACCCTCCTAGCGGTATTCCCGAGTGTGACTCTGGGTGGTTTTTCCATGCTAGAATCGGTAACCCAGAGTCACACTCGGGGTAGATGTGCAGAGTGTGCAGCAGCGTGGCTTACCTTGCAGCATCCAGACAAAGTTACTTACCTTGTCCCTGGATCCTGCAATGCATCCCCACTGTGTGAGCGAGCGGGTCCTCGCTCGATTCACACAGTGCCCGTGTGCCGCCGATCTCCGTTCCCTGCGACGATATGACGCACGGGGGCGGAGAACAGCGCCAAATTCAAAATAGTAAACAAGCACATTGTACTGTATGTAAAAAATACACACCCCCTTTGTCCCTAGTGGTCTGCCCTGTGCCCTACATGTCCTTTTATATAATAAAAACTGTTCTTTCTGCCTGCAAACTGTAGATTGTCCATAGCAACCAAAAGTGTCCCTTTATGTCAAAAATGGTTTTAGAGCAGCTAGAAAACAGCGATAATAAATTATAATTACTTGCAGAATTGAGCGATAGCGCTTTGTGGGGAAATTCGTCATAAAAAATAATAATGACAGGGACAATTCTGCAACTGAGCAAATTTCAGTGATTTTGATTTGATTACATTATTGAATAATTTTTATGATAATTACATTATCATTTGTTATAGTTATTTATTATATTAAAATTTATGATTTTGTTTTTCAAACTTTATCATACCTGAGATGTCTTGTTTGGACAGATTTAAGCAAGTTATTCCTAAGAATTGCAGGCCTACAGTATAAAACGCCAAAATTCCATGCAAAAAATTGTACCGCTTTTGGTATGTAATTCCAGACAGAATCATACCGCCAGGGAGGTTAAAGCAGATGTAAACCCAACCACTTAAAGTAGATGTAAACCCAAAAAATTATTATTTTTTTGATGCCACAATGTAGAGTATAAGATTTCCTATCATCTGTGCCCAGTGTAGCGCCCCCTTGCGTTTAGCTCGAGTATTGTGCTTTAAAACGAATAGTTGATTGGGAGAGTTACTTCACTCCCAATTGTGATTGTTAGATTTGTGACCTGCATCGTTCTGGAAAGACTCTCTGGCTCGGACTGCATTCTGAGGACGCGAGCTGTCCTTGGCTGGCAGTGGGAGCTAGAGGGATTTCCGGCAGATTGACTCTTCCTCAGCAGCCAATTGGAACGTTTTCCCTCCTGCTGGGCATGCTGGGGAGGGGTATATCTGAGAGAGGGTCAGGTGTTCGGGGTTCTCTTTTGCGTTGACTGCGAGGGGTCCTGGAGCTGGGGTGGGACATCCACCTTTAGGGTGTGCGCACCCAGGGACCCCGTCTGTGAGGCCCACCTGGCCAGGTTCCGGGCCTTCCTGAGTCTCGGTCAGAGACAAATCTAGGGGGACTCCAGTGGATGACTGGGTCCCCAAGCACCATCGAGAAGATCCGGCACCCAAGCCACAGACAGGTACGCTTTGCTGTCACATGGTGCCGAATGCGCAGATAGCTGCTGGGAGGATTTGCTCTGTTAGAACTTCAGCAAATTATCTAAATTACACTGGCCTGTGGCAGAGGCCTAGAGTCGGGTTGGTGAGTAAGACCCGTTCCTCCCAGCCTACATCTGAGCGGCGACGTGAGCAAATTTGCGTTGTTCACAGCGGAGTTTCGCTGTGCATTTATCCAGGCCTGACACCAAGAATCTCTCCTTCTTCATCAACCTGTCCTTCTTTTATCGAGTTGATGTAAGGCTGTGTTGGCCTGGAAAATTAAAGCATTGAGAAAATCTTTATTGCATGTCTGGACATTCAATTTACTGCTAAGTGTTTTCTGGTGCATCACTAGACCAAGTGAGGGTAACTTCAACATGCCGATCCCATCATCAAACCAGCGGCCCTTTTCCGGGGTGACGCTACACCAGTCTTGCCACACAGACTTAATCCAGAGCTGAGTAAACCTCTTTTATTGTTCAGTGAAAATTAACAGAATTCCAGATAAAAACCTGCCAAATTATAAAGTCTGTTTCTCTCTTCTTGCTTTGAGTGACAGTTATTTACATATCTAGCTTGCACATGTTTATCATATGTTATGTTATGTTTATCATAATATGAGGTGATCCTAAGTTCATTGTATATTACCAGGATGTGTTATGTGGGGGAGGGTGGATTTCTCACTTTTTATACTGTGAATCACCTCATGTTATGATAAACATAACATAACATATGATAAACATGTCCAAGCTAGATATGTAAATAACCTGTCACTCAAAGCAAGAAACATACTTTTTATTTAGGCAGGTTTTTTTCTGGAATTCTGTTAGTTTTCACTAAACATTAAAAGAGGATTACTCAGATCTGGATTAACTCTGTGTGGCAAGACTGGGCACAGATGATAGGAAATCTTATACTCTACATTGTGACATAAAAATAAAAAAAAACATTTTTTGGGTTTACATCCACTTTAAATCTCATATAAACTTTAACCACTTAAGGTCCACAGCAGTTTTACTGCTACAGGGTGGCACCTCTGGGTTGGATCACACATATATACACGTGAGTGAGAAACTTATATAGCGCAGCACATGCGAACTAAATCGACTCTGGGCGCTTGGTGTCCATTTCTCAGAAGAGTTGGGTTTTAATCTTTCTCCTAAATGCCAAGTGGTTCTCCTCCCACCGAATGCTGGGTGGTAAAGCATTCCATAGTCTAGGTCCTTGGACCGCAAATCTTTGTTCTCCTTTGGACTTGTATCTGGCTTTGGGTATCTGGAGTCGATTTTGATTGGTGGATCGCAGAACACGATTGGGGTTGTGACCTTTTAGTTTTTTGCATAGATATTGGGGGCATTTCTTTGAATACACTTATGCGTTAGACAGAGTGCTTTAAAAGTAATTCTGTCTTTTACTGGCAACCAATGAAGGGTTTTCAGTGCCGCCAAGATTGATTCCCAGGGTTTTTTCCCAGTCACCAGTCTAGGGGTCGTATTTTGAACGTCTTGCAGACGCAAGTCTTCCGGGTAGGGGGCGTACATGCGCACCACTGGTGTCTCAATTACGCTGTGATTACACAGCGAAAGTGATCAGCGAGTGCATGGTACCCGATGTCCGCGGGCACCCGCCAATCATTAGGAAGAGACAGAACGTAAACAAGGCAGATCACCATTCTGACGGGGGGCACCTCCCACAGTATAGTAAAACACTGGTTAGGCACACAGTTAAGCCTTTGATCACCCCTGCTGTTAACCCCTTTCCAGCCAGAGTGACAGTGCAAATTTTTTGCCACTGATCACTGCATTCGTGTCATTGGTCCCCAAAAAGCATCTAAGGTGTCAGTTAGTTCAGAATGTCCTGCTATAAGTCGCTGATCACTGCCAGTAATAGTAAAAAATTAAAATGTCCCATAATTTTTAGATGGTATAACTTTTGCGTAAACCAATTAATATACACTTTTTTCTTTCTAAATATATGTAGCAGAATACAAAGATTGTTTAATAATTATTTTTTTATTGGGTATGTTTTATAGTAGTTTATAGTCGTTTTATAGATGCTGTGCCTGCACTGCATAGGTAAACTGTGTTTTTTTTTCTATAGGTAAGCACAACGTTTATCCTGATCCTTTG
This sequence comes from Rana kukunoris, assembly GCA_029574335.1. NCBI lineage: Eukaryota > Metazoa > Chordata > Amphibia > Anura > Ranidae > Rana > Rana kukunoris. Next base: position 38,774,961 of record CM056052.1, read on the forward strand.
GTTCTCCAGAAAACCAAAAAATTGTAGTAGAAGTTGTAAGGGACTGTATAAATAGGTTCAATATGCAATAAAGGGGATACACGATATGAATGAATGAAGTAACAATTAATGCAGTTACCATGGGGTTATAAATAAACTTAAACATGACAAAAATTATGAAAGAAATGTGCAATACATTTAAAAAAAAAATATGTAAAAAAGAGGAAATAAAAATAATATTAAAAATAAAATAAAAATAATGAAGATAAAAATAAACAAAAATATGAAATGGAACTACTGTGTTAGAGTATATACTCTTGAGCCTCTCTACGCACTAATAAGTGTAATTCATGCTTTTTATAAGAAAAAAAAAATACACACATATATATATATAAAATATTGTGTATCCCCTTTATTGCATATTGAATCTGTTTATACAGTCACAACTTCTATTAAAATGTAGGTAAGTTCCACCCTCATAGCAATTATAATTTACAGTGAAACCTCGGTTTATGAGTAACGCGGTTAACAAGCGTTTTGAAAGACGAGCAAAAAATCCTGACTCGGTTTGCGAATGTTGTCTTGCAAAATAAGCAGGATTCAAGCCTCTACGATGTGCAGTACCGCATTTAGCCAGTGGTGCAGGGGCGCCGTTGACACTCGGAAAACAAGCGTTTTGAAAGAGGAGCAACTTTTTAACTGCTTGCGGACCGCTGCATGTACATTTACGTCAGCAGAATGGCACAGGCAGGCACATCAACGTATATATACGTGCCTGCCTTGCCGTGGGTCGGGGTCCGATTGGGACCCCCCCGGTACATGCGACGGTCCGGTTTGCGGCTATTCGTTTTTTGTCCGCCCCCTCCGGATCGCTCCCAGCCAATCCGCGCGCTCCCCCGCCCTGTCACTTCCTCCTCCTGTGTAAATACAGGAAGGGGGAAGTGATGTGATCTCTCCCCTCTGCGTTTTTTTCAACCGCCGCTGAGGAGAGAACACATCGCACAGTAAGTCTGCACAACACTACACTGACACACATACACATAGGCACATTTAACCCCTGCGATGCAACCCCCCCACCCCCTCCCCCCTGTCACAGTGTCACTGAATACAGTGATTATATGTATGATCACTGCAGTTAGTGTCAGTGTGACAGGCAGTTAGTGTTAGGTCCAGGGTAGCCCCCTACCCCCCCAATAAAGTTTTAACCCCTTGATCACTACCCTAGTTAACCCTTTCACTCCCTATTGCCAGCATCACTAAGCGATCATTTTTCTGATCGCTGTATTAGTGTCGCTGTTCCCGCTAGGTAGCTTTTTTTTTTTATTGCGATTTTTTTTTACTGAAGACATGTGGCTAAATAAATGTTGGCCTAAATGTTTGACTAAAATTTAGTTTATTTGATTTTTCTTATAACAAAAAGTAAAAAATATTGATTTTTTTTCAAAAATGTCGCTCTATTTTTGTAGATAGCGCAAAAAATAAAAATCGCAGAGGCGATCAAATACCACCAAAAGAAAGCTCTATTTGTGGGAAGGAAGGGACGCGAATTTTGATTGGGAGCCACGTCGCACGACTGCGCAATTGTCTGTTAAAGCAACGCAGTGCCGAATCGCAAAAAGGTCCGGGTCCTGCATTTTGGTCCGGGTCTTAAGTGGTAAACAAATCCTGACTTGGTTTGTGAATGTTGTCTTGCAAAATAAGCAGAATTCAAGCCTCTACGATGTGCAGTACCGCATTTAGCCAGCGGTGCGGGGGCGCCGTTGACACTCGGAACAGTTTGGAGGCTTATGGGAATACTCTGAATTGCTCGGAAATACTCAAAAATACTCCCTCCCGAGTTATTCCGAGCCTTTCCGAGGGGTTCTGAGTTCAGCGGAGCTGTCTCTAAATATTTCCAAGCCTCTCTGGGGCCACATGCAGTATTGCATGCAATAGAAGTAAATGCGGATTTTTCTTTTCTTTTTATGACATTTTTTTTGTTTTTGCATTTTAGTCCAAATATGAGATCTGAGGTCTTTTTGACCCAGATCTCATATTTAAGAGGACCTGTCATTTTTTGTTTCTATTACAAGTAATGTTTACATTTCTTGTAAAAAGAACAAAAGTGACTCATATTTTTCAAAAGAACAGTGTAGAAATAAAAAAATAAAAGGTAAAATAAATAAGAAAAAAATGTATAACTTTTAAACACGCCCCGTCCCACCGAGCTCGCGTGCAGAAGCGAATGCATATGTAAGCAGCGTCCACATATATATAAATGGTGTTCAAATCACACGTGTGAGGTATCACCACGACCATTAGAGTGAGAGCAATAATTCTAGCCCTAGACATCCTCTGTAACTCAAAACATGCAACCTGAAGAATTTTTTAAACATCACCTATGGGGATTTTTAAGGGTAAAAGTTTGTCGCCATGCAATTTTGGAGCAGGACATATTGGGTATCAATTTACTCGGCGTAACATTATCTTTCACAATCAAAAACAAAAATTGGGCTAACTTTACTGTTGTCCTATCTTTTTATTTAAAGAAGTGATTTTTTTCTAAAAAAGTGCGCTTGTAAGACCGCTACGCAAATACGGTGTGACAAAAAGTATTGCAATGACCGCCATTTTATTTTCTAGTTTGAGTGTTAGAAAAAGTTTATATATATATATATATATATACAGCGCAGAAAATAAGTATTTGAACACCCTGCTATTTTGCAAGTTCTCCCACTTGGAAATCATGGAGGGGTCTGAAATGGTTATCGTAGGTGCATTTCCACTGTGAGAGACATAATCAAAAAAAAAATTCCAGAAATCACAATGTATGATTTTTTTAACTATTTATTTGTATGATACAGCTGCAAAGAAGTATTTGAACACCTGAGAAAATCAATGTTAATATTTGGTACAGTAGCCTTTGTTTGCAATTACAGAGGTCAAACGTTTCTTGTAGTTTTTCACCAGGTTTGCACACACTGGAGGAGGGATTTTGGCCCACTCCTCCACACAGATCTTCTCTAGATCAGTCAGGTTTCTGGGCTGTCTCTGAGAAACACGGAGTTTGAGCTCCCTCCAAAGATTCTCTATTGGGTTTAGGTCTGGAGACTGGCTAGGCCACGACAGAACCTTGATATGCTTCTTACAGAGCCACTCCTTGGTTATCCTGGCTGTGTGCTTCGGGTCATTGTCATGTTGGAAGACCCAGCCTCGACCCATCTTCAAAGCTCTAACTGACGGAAGGATGTTGTTGCCCAAAATCTCGCAATACATGGCCCCGGTCATCCTCTTCTTAATACAGTACAGTCGCCCTGTCCCATGTGCAGAAATACACCCCCAAAGCATGATGCTACCACCCCCATGCTTCACAGTAGGGATGGTGTTCTTGGGATGGTACTCATCATTCTTCTTCCTCCAAACACGGTTAGTAGAATTATGACCAAAAAGTTTTATTTTGGTCTCATCTGACCACATGACTTTCTCCCATGACTCCTCTGGATCATCCAAATGGTCATTGGCAAACTTAAGACGGGCCTTGACATGTGCTGGTTTAAGCAGGGGAACCTTCCGTGCCATGCATGATTTCAAACCATGACGTCTTAGTGTATTACCAACAGTAACCTTGGAAACGGTGGTCCCAGCTCTTTTCAGGTCATTGACCAGCTCCTCCCGTGTAGTCCTGGGCTGATTTCTCACCTTTCTTAGGATCATTGAGACCCCACGAGGTGAGATTTTGCATGGAGCCCCAGTCCGAGGGAGATTGACAGTCATGTTTAGCTTCTTCCATTTTCTAATGATTGCTCCAACAGTGGACCTTTTTTCACCAAGCTGCTTGGCAATTTCCCCGTAGCCCTTTCCAGCCTTGTGGAGGTGTACAATTTTGTCTCTAGTGTCTTTGGACAGCTCTTTGGTCTTGGCCATGTTAGTAGTTGGATTCTTACTGATTGTATGGGGTGGACAGGTGTCTTTATGCAGCTAATGACCTCAAACAGGTGCATCTAATTTAGGATAATAAATGGAGTGGAGGTGGACATTTTAAAGGCAGACTAACAGGTCTTTGAGGGTCAGAATTCTAGCTGATAGACAGGTGTTCAAATACTTCTTTGCAGCTGTATCATACAAATAAATAGTTAAAAAATCATACATTGTGATTTCTGGAATTTTTTTTTTGATTATGTCTCTCACAGTGGACATGCACCTACGATGACAATTTCAGACCCCTCCATGATTTCCAAGTGGGAGAACTTGCAAAATAGCAGGGTGTTCAAATACTTATTTTCTGCACTGTATATTAGGGTGAATATTACCGCGCTTACCATAAACAGGGGGAGGGAGAAGGGAGTGGGTGGGTACAGCTGCTGCACTGATTGGTGTATCAACCAAGGCAGATAAAAATGGGGGGGGGGTGTAGTGCTGTGCTGTAAGGGAGAAAGTGGGGATGGGATAAAATGAAGAGGAAGTGTGGCAAAAAACTAGATATGTGGAAAAAGGAATAACCTAACTATTATACATAGTAATGTCAGAAAATGACAGTGGTGTATATAAGAAATATATATTAAAAGTGCTAAATGTAGCCTAAGCCTGCTGCCAAACCAATGACAGTGCAAAATAACATATAAAGTGTAACTTCCTTACAACAATCTGGTGCACACAGTGCCAGAAATAGCACACAACAGTGTTATTCAGGGTGAATGTCCATACAACAGGTAACAATGGGTCAATACAATGTATAAATGCAATATGGAAATAAAGTTCAAAAAAGATTGCTGATGTAAAAGCCAAAATGCCGTGATGACCAGTTGCAGATGCTATTTCCAAAATAAGTAAAGATGTCCCCTTACCTTACTGCTGTAAGGTAACAGCAGAAAACAAAGCCCAGGAGCACTTTTCAGGTTGAGTCCACTTGTGGTATTATCCAAATAGGTAAATGTGGTGAGAATGGATCCTTCCTGGTAATCACCTCCAAACGATAATAGTCGCTCACATCCAGGAAAACAAAAAAATGCCCATAGTGTAGTACCATTAAAACAGGGGGCTTTTCACAAGCATGCGCGAAGCCTAGCGGGACGGACATGCCGGGCTAGAGCTCCGCTCCGTGAAGGAGAATTCCTGCCGATATAGTACCGAAAATCAAGGCGAAAACGAACAGGGATTCGGTACAACTTCCACAGAGGTGAGGGACACTTTTTATTCGAAAAATGGTGCTGGGAAGAGCAAGAAACAGGGACAAAACGAATCCTGTCAGCGGCGCTCAGCTGGCTAAGAACGCTGCAAAGAAAGCACCTGTCCCCTCAGAGAGCCACACCTCAGTGAAGGCACACCAAAGCACAGCCAAAGCTGCTAAAACTGCTGCACTTATGGCATCCCTCAGAGACTTGGACTCAGACAGTGAGGAGGAAGACAGAAATGTGGGAAAACTATCTACATCACAGGACGCCACAATCCCCTCAGGTATTTTAAAACAATTTGAAAGAATGCTCCATAAAGCCCTGCAAATCACCTCAGACCAGATTACAGCCAACCTTACCAAGGAAATCAGGGAGCTGGGTAGCCGCACGGAAGCCCTGGAAACTAGAGTAGAAGAAATAGAAATATACACCCAGGAATGCCTGTCAGAAATAGACACTCTCAAAGAAGAAAATTTAATACTGCAAAGCAGATTGGAGGACTTCGAGGGGACAAAAATTGTATGCAGAACACCAGACCAGCTTCACCAAGCTCTTTTAGACTTCAAGTTAATCGACAGGCCAACCTCAACAAGTACAACACGCAGGAGAACAGCATCCTCCTCTCCACGCAATGATTCACCATACCACGAACAAAATAAAAGCATGCAACAATCAAGTAAACGTGGCAGATTCATGGACCAGCCCCAGGAACAAGAAACAGATACTATGGACTGAACTTTCCATACAAGAGCATTCTAACAATGCACTTCTCCCTTTACCCAATAATCCGATTAATCTGGCACCCCAATCTGACTCTACCTCTGCACAGGAGGCCGCAACACCCCACCAAATTTGACCTCACTTTTCTATCCAACCTATAGCAGCTCCCCCCCCTCTTTTTTTTTTCACGATCTTGAACTCCCAACTCCAATTACTAAGCATCTACCCACTTTATATGGAATGAGGCAGAAACCCGCTGTCTTGACACATCCCCTTGCAGCACTTTCACATAGATGCTCTCCCTAGTACCACTTATTCCTGCCCTTAGATTGGAAGCAAAGCAACCCCGCCTGCACACCTCAGGCCCCCATCTAAGCTATGCTCCATTTATTTAGAAATGCTCTCCCTAGGGCACTGCTAATCAAACACCCTACCCTCATCAAGCTGACACTCTTCAGCAACGCAACCTCAGGCACCCTGAGGGGAGCCTGAAAGTTTTATCTTTTGCCTTTTTGTTTCTCTTTTTTCAGTATGCGGGTCTCCGATGCACGGAAACAACATGCGCCACCTTAGACCCTCCTCTGGACCCGGCAATATTATGCCGGACCTAGACGTGGGCATTTTTTCCCCTGAAGGGAACTTGTTCTCCCCTTCACGGGCCAGACTTGTACACTCAGTTAATATAAAGTTGTTTAAGAATTTTATGTCTTGTAATGTTTTCTATCTTTTTTTCAAGGATAATATTTTTGACACTTCCTTCTCCCGTCCTGTCTGCATGGGCTGGACCGGGACATCGCACCGCAAACGGCCAAGGTAAGATTTTCATGATGGTTTGGCTGCCATGGCTCCGTTAAACTTGTTATCGCTCAAAGTACAGGGCCTCAATGTTCCTCAGAAACGTTCCAAGGCATTTAGACACTTTCAGGCTAAGAAAGCACATATAGTTTTTTTGCAAGAAACCCACTTTACCCCTCAATCCACTCCTAAATACTATAATGCATCCTACCCACAAGTATACACAGCATCCGCCTCTACCAAAAAGAGAGGCACCCTTATTGCATTCCACAGATCAACACCCTTTACCTTGAAGTCAGAAATAAAAGACCCAGAGGGACGCTACCTAAGGCCGCGTACACACGAGGGGATATGTCCGCTGAAAACGGTCCGATGGACCGTTTCAGCAGACATCTCCGCTCGTGTGTATGGGCTAGCGGACAGAGTTCTCCACCCGACAGATTTCAAAGCAAGCTTTGAAATCTATCCGGTGGGAATCTGTCCGCCCGACATGTCTGCTGGTTAGTACACTTACCAGCAGACATGTCGGCTCCCACCGCCGCCGCGCCGCTGCCGAATGGATTCGGCGCATGCGCGGAAGTGTTGTACTTCCTGGTGCGGTGACGTGGCGGTGTCGCGGCGGCGTCAACGTCACCGCCGCGTCATCGCCACGTCACCGCGCCGTCCGGCGGCGGGGAATTTGATCCGATGGTGTGTACACGCCATCGGATCAAACTCCCGATCGGACATATCCGATGGAAATGGTCCGCGGACCGTTTTCATCGGATATATCCGATCGTGTGTATGGGGCCTAATCCTAACAGGGCACATAATGGACACGGTAGCGACGGTAGTGTCATACTATGCGCCTAATCAGAACCCATTACCGTTCATGTCACATCTCCTCCAAATCGTCAACATGCACAAGATGGGAGCTCTCTTCATGTGCGTTGATTCTAACCAGGTTATCCTCCCTTTCTTGGATAGAACCCCTTACGCCCCCCCAAAACAGAATACTAAGGGGTCCCTCCCCAACCTATTATCTAAACATAAATTGGTGGACACTTGGAGAGAATCCAACCCAACGAAACGTATATATACATACTACTCGAACCCTCATAGATCTTCTAGCCGTATTGACCATATTTTTACTACCATTGGAATGTTGCCAGAAGTACTTGATTCTAGCATCATTCCCATTCCCTGGTCCGATCACAATGCAGTCTTCACAACTTTCTCATCCACAATTCCTAAGAATCATGACCCTACCTGGTATCTCCCAGAAGTTCTTCTTAAACATCCCCTCCACTGTTCCGCAATTGAGCAAAATTTAAAAGAATATTTAGAATTCAACACTGACCCAGAAACATCTCCCCTCACACTCTGGGAAGCCCACAAGCCTGTGCTTAGAGGTTTTCTTCAAAGACAACTGGGAATTCATAAAAGAGAACGCTTGCAGTTAGGGAGAAAATTGGAAACAGATTACAACTTAGCATTCCTAGCCTTTCAGCAGAATCACTCCCCCAGCACCAAAGCACGCTTAGACGAGACCCGCCTGGAATATGACCTTTTCCTTACGAACTCTGCTATAAAAACTCTAACCAGGTCCAAACACTCCTACTATAAGAACTCCAACAAACCAGGATCACTCTTGGCAAGAGCTTTAAACTCGATAAACAAGTCCCATAACCCAGTAAAACTGAAAATTGCGAAACAAAACCTCACCAGCAACCCCATCAAATTAGTGCAGAAATTTAGCGCCCACCTCAAAAAATTACTTTCGGAATCAAATACCTTTAATAAATCAGAAACTGACTCCTTTTTTTCACAATTACAACTCCCGCAAGTGACAGGAGCCCAGAACAGAATTAGAGAAACCAATAACACACGATGACGTCATGGGAGCTATAAAAGAACTTAAGTTAAATAAAAGACCAGGTCCCGACGGGTTTTCAGCCAGATACTACAAAACCTTCACTAGCATAATCTCCCCCACTTTAGCAGATGCATACAACGACCTCTTAAAATCAAACTCCTTCAGGCAGGAATCACTAACAGCCACGATCTGCATGATCCCAAAACCACACTCTGACTCCACCCTTAGCGAAAATTTCCGCCCTATATCCATGTTGAACACGGATATTAAACTCTTAGGTAAAATTCTAGCCAGCCACCTAAACAAGATTATAGGATCATTGATTCACCGGGACCAGGTGGGTTTCATGCCCACTAGACAGGCAGGGGATAATATTCGGAGGGCATGCTTGCTTGCTCATTCAGCCAAGGCGAGGAAAATCCCAGCCTGCTTCATATCGCTGGACATCAAACAGGCCTTTGATTCCGTCTCGTGGTCCTACATGGAATATACCTTACAGAATTGGGGCTTCGGTCCAAATTTTAGAAATTGGGTTATGGCACTGTCCAACAATCCAAAAGCTTACGTCAAATACGCAGGTTACAAATCTGATACGTTTGCAGTCCAGAGAGGAACAAGACAAGGCTGTCCCCTATCTCCTTTGCTGTTCGCCCTCCTGATAGAACCCCTAGCCCAAAGAATTAGATTGGACCCTAAGATATTAGGCATAGAATTGGGTGGGTTTAAACATAAATTATGCCTCTACGCGGATGACATTTTACTTTTCTTATCCTCCCCCCAAGTGTCCGGCCCTAACCTCATCCCAATTCTGAATCATTTCGCAACTATATCAGGTTTAGCAATTAATCCTAAAAAATGTCTTGCCCTAAACATTTCATTATCGGACACAGAATTAACAGCTACCAAATCTGGACTCCCCTTTAACTGGCCCGGGAAAAGCATCCCCTATTTAGGAATCCACCTAACAGCAGAAATAGCAGACCTATTCTCGTATAATTACCCCATACTGTTAAAACATATATCAAGTCTACTGAAATCTTGGACGCAACTTCCCCTGTCGTGGTTTGGGAAATTAAACGCAGTAAAAATGACAATATTGCCGAAGCTCCTATACCTTTTTAGAGTACTCCCTATACCAATCCCGGCATACTACATGAGAATAATCCAAAAACGGATCTCTTCCTTTATTTGGAGTCCCTCCCGACCCAGAATCAAACCACAAGTCTTGGAACTCCCCAAAACCAACGGCGGGATTGGGTACCCCAACTTCACAAAATATTACCAATCGGCCCAATTGGCGACTCTGACAAAATATCACGCTAAATGTGAAATTCCCCTTTGGGTTTCAATTGAAGCTTTAGATTGTGATCCCATCTCAATATCCAACTTACTGTGGATCCCCCCCAAATCTCGTAAAAATATTAGCAACCCTATCACCAAACACTCACTTACCCTCTGGGACAAGATCAAGGTAAAGAAAAACCTACAATCTCCACATTGCCCTCTGTTGTCTTTTATTAGAAACCCAGATTTCTACCCCGCCTGGGTCTTCCCTAATACATTCAAAGAATGGGTAAAGAGAGACTGTACTCAAAAGTTCCAGTTTTTTAACTCCAACTCAATTGTCCCCTTCCCGTCAATCTGTGATTCACATGGTATACCACATAGTGAACTTTTTAGATACCTGCAAATAAAAAATGTCTTTCTCCCACCAGTAAATACACCAATTTCACCCATCATATACTCCGGTTTTGAAAATATATGTAAGGACAATCCACATGCCAGAAGTGTGATTTCCACCCTATACGCCCAGCTGCAAACACAATCTGACTCTTGGAAACTACCATATGTTAGTAAATGGGAGGAGGACCTTGGTGCAGAATTGAGCCCCGCAGAATTGAATCAAATTTGGCTCAATACCAAAACTGCTTCAATTAATGTATCAGCCTCTGAGACAAACTATAAAGTGCTTTCAAGATGGTACTTGGTGCCGGCAAAAATAGCTAAATTTTCACAAAGTCATTCAGACCTGTGTTTCAGAGGCTGTACAGAGAGCGGAACATACTTTCACACTTGGTGGTCATGTCCAAAAGCCCAATCATTTTGGTCCGAAATTTTTCAAATAGCACATACTTTAACTAATAAAAAAATACCATTAGACCCCAAACTGGCATTGCTCAACCTAAAACCCAGTATCTTGCCGCATATACAATTTAACCTGATTAAGCAGCTTCTTACGGCAGCAAAGCAGACCATAGCGAAGGCATGGAAAACCTCGAGCATTCCAGTGAGTGAAACAATCAACAGAATGAGTAACGCGATGTTATATGCCAAAATGACGGCAATAGAAAATGACATGATCACCAAGTTTGAACAAATTTGGACGCCCTGGATTACATACACAACACTGAAAGCTTTTAATAAAGATGTATTGTTGCCATGGTAGCCCACCCATCGAAACGGCAATTGAACCATCTTGGCGGTTGTTGGGATTTCCCGGTCCGGACCTGCAGACACCCCTCCCCCAATCCCCTCCCTTCATGCTCTATTTCTCTTTTCTTTTCTTTTTTTATTCTTGATGTTACAATTTTTACTCTATTAAGGAGTTTTTCTTTTTCTTGTAAGTTGATATGAACTGTTAGTAACTCATGGGCAGATATTTTATATAGATGCCTCAGTTAACTTTATCGTATAATCTACTAGACATTAAGGTACGAATTGAACATAAAAAGAAACATCTCCTTTGATCCGTTCATTATTACACTGTACCAATCTTATATGGCAAAACCGTAAAGTGCGCCCTAACGATTTTCACAAGAGGAATGTTATTTCATGTTAGAACTCCTCTCAACACTGCTAAGTTTCTTTATTTCTACAATTGCATATTTGTACTCTCTTTTGTTTTCTCTTGTTTAATATTCCTTATATTTTTTGTATACCGCCTATTTCATATTCCAATAAAGATATATTTGACAAGGAAAGAATAAAGTTACGTTAAAACCAAAAAAAAAAAAAACAGGGGGCTTTTATTAAAACAAAAACTGGGTACTCACAAGGTTGAAATAAAAAACAGGCATAAAAACACAGGGCGTCCGCCAACGTCACCTCTGATACCTCATACGCGTATTCGTCACTCCACGTGACTTCCTCCTGAGGAAGTCACGTGGAGTGACGAATACGCGTATGAGGTACCAGAGGCCTGTTTTTTATTTCAACCTTGCGAGTACCCAGTTTTTGTTTTAATAAAACCCCCCTGTTTTACTTACAGCAGTAAGGTAAGGGGACATCTTTACTTATTTTGGAAATAGCATCTGCAACTGGTCATCACGGCATTTTGGCTTTTACATCAGCAATCTTTTTTGAACTTTATTTCCATATTGCATTTATACATTGCATTGACCAGGAAGTATCATTTTCATACAGTGTATGCATGACAGGTAGGAGGAGGGGGAAGGAAATGTTCTTATGGATTAATTAAAGTTAGCCTTATCCTCTACTTTAATGCTACTGATGTCCTGCAGCCTCTTTACAGCCCATCCCTGCTGACACTCGCTATGCTACAGAACAAACCAGTGACATGGAGGTCAGTAGAATAAACCAGTGAGGGCTGCAAGGTAATACAGGAGATCGACACCCCCAAAGTGTCAGAGCCTGTCGAAAATTTGAAGAGCAAGTAGCAGAAGCAGGTATTTATTTGCTTTCTTACCAGGTACAGCATTTATGAGCATTTTTGGTTTTGTGACAGGGTCATTTTAAAAAATACATAAACCCAATAACTTGGATTTTAACTTTAACACTTTACTATGCTCCCACGTTGTCATAATGCCACACTTCTGATGGAGACTGAATGTCCTTCAAATGGGTTTTCATCTCCTTATTGAAGAGCTGGGTCATATTAAGTATATCCTAGAGTGACCAGGCATCCCTGGTTCCCGGGGACAGTCCCCGGATTGAGGACACTGTCCCCGGACCACGTCTGTCCCCGGATTCCAAGGGGGGAGGGGTTGCCAATACTTATTGCTAACAGCCTAGCAGGACATGCAGCAATGTCAATACTATCCAGCAAAGCCAGGAATTGGTGTGCAAGCCGGGAGCGTACTGCCACAGTGACACTGAGAGTGAATGAAGCTGTCAAAATCAAGCTCTGATGTCGTGGATTGCGGGACAGCCCGTGCATAGACAAATAGCCGGCATTTATGCAGCATGTGCTTCCGCCTTATCCCGCCTTCCCAAAGTTTTTCCCAAAGTTTTTCCTCTATCATATCTTCTTAAAATTTTGTAGTCATATCCCCAAAATTCTTTTTTTTAATCAAAATGTGAGAAATAACGTATATCCCATACCATTCCATAAACACATACCACATATATTGCATATACTTTGAGGAAAATATGCTTATAAAATAGTTTACCATTTGCCAATTATTTTTTTTTTAAATATGTCCCCAGATTTAATTAAAACAATCTGGTCACCTAGTATATCCTCTGAGATGTTTTCTGTTTATTTTTGATTTCCAATAATGGGAAGTCAAATGTCTGAGAACAGATAGATGATCTATATGTATATACCTATAGATTCTAAAGATATTACTTACAAATGAAATGTCTCTCGCCTCCACAGAAAGAGAATTGCTGGTCATCATGATCAGGAGAAGACAATAAAGCACAACCCTTGAGAACATCATGCCCAACCCGAGGCCAGAATGAGAATGTTGCTGACTTGACTGTGACTTCTTCTCTGCTCCTCAGAGCATCTTCAATGTTTTACTTCACCTGGACATTAAATGTTGCAGCAAAAGAGGAAGTGTTGCTTAAAAAATGGAAGTATTTTACAGAAGTATTGTTAAATGGGTTGGATTTTTTTTTTTTTACCTGCAGACATTCCTCTTTTCACTTCCTAATTTTTTGTTTTTGCTCAGAAGTTGCTCTATTTCTTCTCTGTTCTGTTCACTTCCTGCTTGTCTGATTGTTACTCACCCCCGTGAAGGGAGGCTTTACTGCGGTGGTCAGTGACGTGCTCACCCCCTCCTGGGAACTACATCTGTGCGGCAGGACGCTCTCTACGTGTTAGAGACTTCAAGGAGGTGTGAATTACTGGGCGTGCCGCAGTGCATACTGGGAAATGTAGTTCTTACATGAACGAGCGCCGCAAACCAGGAAGTGAATGAGAGAACAGAAACTAGAACGCATTACACTATTTATTCTGTCTGTCTACCTGGCATTAATTTTAGGCAATTTTTTTTTTCTATTACAACTCCTTTAAGATCCTAGCTGGCTGTGCTCCACCTCTTGTAAAACCTCAGCAAAGGTACATAAATATTGCATGGTTTGGGTATTCTCATCAGTCGAGTACTATAAAAAAGGGAATTTATATCCCATCTATGGACATGACAGATTAGAAAACAATGCCCAGTCTATGGAAGGCTAACTTTATGAGCTCTTGCAGTTATATATAGTGATGTCGCTAACATAAAATTTTGCGTTCGCGAATGGCGAACGCGAACTTCCGCAAATGTTTGTGAATAGGAGAATTGAGCGAACCGCCATAGACTTCAGTGGGCAGGCGAATTTTAAAACCCACAGGGACTCTTTCTGGCCATAATAGTGATGGAAAAATTGTTTCAAGGGGACTAACACCTGGACTGTGGCATGCTGGAGGCGGATCCATGGCAAAACTCCCATGGAAAATTACGTAGTTGTCGCAGAGTCCGTTTTTAATCCATAAAGGGCATAAATCGCCTAACATTCCTAAATTGTTTGGAATAACGTGCTTTAAAACATCAGGTATGATGTTGTATCGATCAGGTAGTGTAAGGGTTAGGGTTAAGGTTAGGGTTACAGACAGGGTTAGGGTTACAGTCTGTAAATGTAGTCAAATGTATCACCCACTGTCAGTCCCTTCGGGATCCATGCCTCATTCATCTTAATAAAGATGAGGTAATCTAGACTTTTTTGACCTAGGCGACTTCTCTTCTCAGTAACAATACCTCCTGCTGCACTGAAGGTCCTTTCTGAAAGGACACTTGAAGCGGGGCAGGCCAGAAGTTCTATCGCAAATTGGGATAGCTCAGGCCACAGGTCAAGCCTGCACACCCAGTAGTCAAGGGGTTCATCGCTCCTCAGAGTGTCGATATCTGCAGTTAAGGCGAGGTAGTCTGCTACCTGTCGGTCGAGTCGTTCTCTGAGGGTGGACCCTGAAGGGCTGTGGCGATGCGTAGGGCATAAAAAGCTGTGCATGTCCTCCATCAACAACATGTCTGTAAAGCGTCCTGTCCTTGCCGGCGTGGTCATGGTAGGAGGAGGATTACTTTCACCTCTTCCCCTGTTGTGATTCCCGTTGTGCTGTGACATCACCCTTATACGCTGTGTAAAGCATACTTTTTCATTTATTTTGGAACTGCTGCATCCTTTCTGACTTCCGGCAATTCGGTAACATTTCAGGCACTTTCTGTTTATACCGGGGGTCTAGTAGCGTGGCCACCCAGTACAGGTCGTTCTCCTTCAGCCTTTTTATACGAAGGTCCCTCAACAGGCACGACAGCATGAAAGACCCCATTTGCAAAAGGTTGGATGCCGAGCTACTCATGTCCCGTTCTTCACCCTCACTGATCTCACCGAAGGTCTGTTCTTCCCCCCAGCCACGTACAACACCACGGGTACCAGATAGGTGACAACGAGCGCCCTGGGATGCCTGCTGTGGTTGGGCTTCTCCCTCCTTCTTAAAGCCATATTCCTCCTCTGACTCCTCTTCCTCAGACTCCTCTTCCAGCATTACCGCAGGTCCAACAAGCGATGCTGATAAGGCTTTTTCTGATGGTGATGGTGACCAGTACTCTTCCTCTTCACGCTTATCTACGGCCTGATCAAGCACACTTCGCAGGGCACGCTCCAGGAAGAAAACAAATGGGATGATGTCGCAGATGGTGCCTTCAGTGCGACTGACTAGGTTTGTCACCTCCTCAAAAGGACGCATTAGCCTACAGGCATTGCGCATGTGCGTCCAGTAACGTGGCAACAAAAATTCCCAGCTGTGCAGAGGCTGTCCTAGCACCCCTGTCATGCAAATACTCGTTGACGGCTTTTTCTTGTTGGAGCAGGCGGTCGAACATTAGGAGTGTTGAATTCCAACGTGTCAAGCTTTTCGCAAATCAAGCGCCTCACTGGCATGTTGTTTTTCGCCACTGGATATCTGAAAAGTGCGCCATGGCCGTGTATGAACGCCTGAAATGGCCACACACCTTCCTGGCCTGCTTGAGGACGTCATGTAAGTCTGGGTAATTATGCACAAAGCGTTGTACAATCAGATTCAACATGTGTGCCATGCACGGCACACATGTCAAATTCAGTGCCGCCAACAAATTGCTTCCGTTGTCACATACCACTTTGCCGATCTCCAGTTAGTGCGGAGTCAGCCACTGATCCACCTGTACATTGAGGGCAGACAGGAGTGCTGGTCCGGTGTGACTCTCTGCTTTCAGGCAAGTCAACCCCAAAATGGCGTGACACTGTCGTATCCGGGATGTAGAATAGCCCCTGGGGAGCTTGGGGGGGGGCAGTTGATGTGGAGCAAGACGCAGCAGCAGAAGAGGACTCAGCCAAGGAAGTTATCGAAGTGACTCTCTGACATTGGCTTATTACGCTCAAACATGTCCTTGACAGACACCTGACTGGGCAGATGAGCAGGAACTGCTCAAGGCGAGAGACGAAGTGGCGGATGGTTGAGAGGGAGCAAGGAGGACAGCAGTGGTTGACATGGCTGAAGATGCTGGACCAGGAGGAGTATGGTGGCTTTGAGCTTGTGTGCTGCTTGTACTCGTCATCATGTATTGATCCCATAGGCGTTTGTGATGTGCGATCATGTGCCTTCACAAAGCAGTTGTACCTAGGTGGGTGTTGGATTTCCCACAACTCAGTTTCTTTTGGCACAGGTTGCAAATGGCATCGCTGTTATCAGAGGCTGACAACTGACTACTATTCTCTATTGCAGTCAAAAATGTTTTTTTTATGTTATCTACTGTGCCACCAGAACGTGTTCTCTTTATTGCCGACAAGAAAAAATGTATATCGGAAATTCCGTATCGTCTGTAAGGAATTCCGATGGAGAAAAAACACACATGCTCAGAAACAATTTGATGCTTGCTCGGAAGCATTGAACTTCAATTTTCTAGGAGTAGTGTTGTACGTCACCGCGTTTTTGATGGTCAGAATTTGGTGTGACCGTGTGTATGCAAGACAGCCTGAGTGGAATTCCATCGAAAAAACCTGTCGGGAAAAAACGATTGTGTGTACGGGCCATTAGTGTTCACTGGGAGCGCCTTTTATACTTACCTTTCTTACAAAGGTCCTGCATACCTCCCAACATTTTGAGATGGGAATGAGGGACACCTACTAGCAAACTTACGTAGGCATATGACACACCCCCTGTCACACCCCCTTAACCACTTAAGACCCGGACCCGAACCTTTGGGCTCTGTGGGCTTGCTATTTTGTATTACCTACCCGTTTTTGTAACTTTTGTCTATTAACATTCTGTGCTGACAGCACTTCCTCTATGGTCACATGATGTGACCGGCGCCATGACGCGTCCTGTGATACCACACCCCCTTACTCTGTAGCCGACCCTTTGGTTTACACCACGGTCTTATGCTTGGACCTGCGCCGTGATGCGTTCTGCGTCATGACGCGTCCACGCCCCCATTTTTTAGTCACATGGCGGCGGTGATTCCGCCCATCCCTAAGCTCCTGCCCGAGCTTCCTGGTTAGCCTTATATGATGTGATCGCGTCATGTGGACCTCGCCCGCCCATTGAGAATAACCCATTGTACTCGACAGCGTCGCTAAGTGACGCCCACCTTACCATCCCGCCCCTGTTTGTTATTAAAGCACCGCCGCCTTCCTACAATGCCTGACTTGGCGTTTGGATGGTGGTGTGCGCTCTCTGTGAACATTAGAGGTATGTGGATGGCTCATCCTATGTTGTGCCATCCAACAATTTCTCTTTTTTCCTCCTTGTATGTTTAAGCTCATGTACTTTTTCTCATGTCCATTCACAGATCCCTAGCCACTGTGCTCTCTCCTGACCCCTCTGGCTACTACTTGAAACTCACTCCCTATTTATAGGTATGTGTTGTTTCTACTTTCTAACCATCATTTTTTCATCACTCTTTTGCTACTGATAGGGCGCTACATATATTTATAGGGGCTAGACACATATATTTTTGGCCTTAGTTAAGTATACCTACATTCAGTTTTATGGTTAGGTTAGGCACTTTATGGCCGCCCACTAATAACAACCTGACATATTAGGTATATATGGGCCAGGTACTTTTTGGCCGCCCATTAATAACAACCTGACATATTAGGTACTCTTACATATATATTTTACACATGTATGTAGATGCTGTCCTTTTTTCTGTAGGGACAGCACACTGTATTTTATGTTTCGGCAGTGTTGGCCCTGGGTCGGCTTCTAGGGTATGAGATCCCAGCCCCTTTGTCCTGTATTTACCATGCTCAGGAATTTCTACGCCATGGTCGAGATGCTTTTCGGTGTTTTGCAAATTTGAACATACTGTTACCGGTATGATATTGTCATTTGTATTTGACATCTTCATTGTTCTCTGTATTGTAAGTCATTATCCACAATATCTTTGTTTTTTGTATTTTGTAAATCTATTAGATACACCTTGATTCCACACAGACTTCGGCCCCTGAAGAAGGGTTTATCCGAAACGCGTAGGGCCTCTTATTCCTTTTGTGGATCAGTCAAACAGTTTTTATCTATGTTATTGTGTTCTTTTTAACAATTGGATCTTTTTTCAATATATCTGTTAAATAAAATCATTTTGTACGATATTACTTTTACGTTACTGTTGTTGCCGCTAAAGCCCCACATTGGGGGACTCCTCGCTTTCTTTAGGCAGCTAAAGGACCCGGACAGTTTTTGCGATTTGGCACTGTGTCGCTTTAACTGACAATTGTGCGGTCCTGCGACGTGGCTCCCAAACAAAATTTGCGTCCTTTTCTTCCCACAAATAGAGATTTCTATTGGTGGTATTTGATCACCTCTGCGATTTTTTTATTTTGTTGCGCTATAAACAAAAATAGAGCGACATTTTTGAAAAAAAATAATATTTTTTCATTTTTGTTATAAGAAAAATTAAATAAACTAAATTTTAGTCAAACATTTAGGCCAAAATGTATTCAGCCACATGTCTTTAGTAAAAAAAAAAACGCAATAAAAAAAATTAGTTACGTAGCGGCAACAGCGACACTAATACAGCGATCAGAAAAATGATCGCTTAGTGACACTGGCAATAGGGAGTGAAAGGGTTAACTAGGGCGGTGATCAAGGGGTTAAAACTTTATTAGGGGGGCTACGCTGGACCTAACACTAACTGCCTGTCACAATGACACTAAATGCAGTGATCAGTAATATATGATCACTGCTATGTGTGACAGGGGGGTGGGGGGGGGCAATCTGAAGGGGTTAAATGTGCCTATGTGTACTGGTGTCAGTGTAGTGTTGGTGCAGACTCACTGTCACTGTTTGCTCCTCTCAGCGGTTTGAAAATACCGCTGAGAGGAGCGCTGCATCACTTCCTCTGCCATTGTTTACATTTTTCTGGCAGAGGAAGTGACACGGCGGGGGCTCCCGCGATTGGCCGGGAGCGATCACGAGGGGGCGGACAGAAGCGAACCGCCCCCCGTGATCCCGGACCTCGCATGGAGGTAAGCCGCCCGCCGCACGCAGCGGAGGGGGTCCCAATCGGACCCCCGATCCGCTAGAAGGCAGGGACGTATATATACGCCCATCTGCCTGTCCGTGCCATTCTGCGGATGTAAATGTGTGTGCGGCGGGCGTTAAGCGGTTAAAAATGCACTAATTACTGTGAAAATTACAATGCAGTTTGGGAGTTAACCACAAGGGGGCGCTGAAGGGGTTATGTGTGACCTCATCTGTGTTTCTAACTGTAGGGGGGTGTGGCTGTAGGTGTGACATCATTGATTGTGGTTCCCTATATAAGGGAACACACGATCAATGACAGCGCCACAGTGAAGAACGGGGATGCTGTGGGGACTGATCGTGGGACTCCAGCGGCGATCGGGTCTGCGGCTCCCGCGGCCACGGAGCTTCCCACGGCTGGGCACTTAAAGAGGATGTACCTGTACGTGCTTGTGCCCAGCCGTGCCATTCTTCCGACGTGTATGTGCAGGAAGCGGTCCTTAAGTGGTTAAAAGAGGATCAACCAAAAAAGGTTAATTAAATCCACAAGAGCTTTTTTCCCACTATTATTCCTTTATATTGGCTTTAAAAAATTACAAATGCAGCAATTAAGAATTTGGATGAAAGGTTTAGCACTGGGAAACACTTTTTGAAAGATAAAACGTGCATTTTATATACAACTATGAGGATCAGACCAAAATGAGGGACAAATAAAGGTATAAGAGGGACAGAGGGACATTATTCCAAATCAGGGACAGTTGGGGGCTATGGTCCTGTCCCTCGCCGGTTTTCAGCCAGCTTTATAGGCTGGTGCATGGTGACATCACTCCTGTGCATGCACAGGATGACCATCATTCCAGCACACAAGGACCAGGCTGGCCTCTGTAATCTGAGTTGCGCATGTGCAGCTCAGTTTACATGCCAGAGACACTGCAAAGTGATAGGTGAAAGTAGTTTATTGCAGAAGAGACATGTCACTTCTGCAATATAAAACTTAAACCTGCCTGCTTACAGCAAACAGCGGCAGAACTTTAGTCCTGCTTTAATCACTTGTGGACTGCCAACGTAGATATACTGCGGCAGGGCGGCAGCTCTGTAACAGATTACGTTCCTAGTAGGAATCTGCGCACCAGGGTAGGCTCTCCTCACTCCAGCTGCCCTGTGATCGGCTGCAGCACCAAACAATCAGGTGTTGGCCACCGACACCTGACTATTGGCTCTGGACACTGACTGCCGATTGGCCGTCCTGATCACAGTATTGCGCCCCCGATCCCAGTATTGTTCCCTCCTGACTCCCTCTTCCCCTTTCCCTGTACTCTACCCTCCTGATCCAAGTATTGTGCCCTCCTGTGCCCTATGGTGTTCTTGGGGTCATAGGCAGCATAAGTCCTCCCCCAAACACGGCAAGTTGAGTTGATGCCGAACAGCTCAATTTTGGTCTCATCTGACCACAACACTTTCACCCAGTTCTCCTCTGAGATTGGCCAAGCATGTTTCAAGACCTAAGCCCTATAGAGCATCTGTGGGACATCCTCAAATGGAAGGTGGAGGAGCGCAAGGTCTCCAACATCCACCAGCTCTATGATGTCTTCATGGAAACGATCGGCTCCAGATATTACCGGGAGAGCCCTGTATAGGTAAACCTACACAGGGCTGTCATCTGACAGCAGCAATGTGCTGTTTATTCTTTCTGCGAAACACATTTTTTCCAAAATTGTTGGTCTTTTTTTTTTTTTTGGCCAAAAAATAAAAGCCGCAAAGGTGGTTAATAATAAATTGCAACATAGGTGTAAATGGGCCTCCGATTTTACTTATCCTCAATCCTGGTGTAACTGGAGATCCCCTTTATTAACATTAATAAATGATGAAGAAACAGCACTGTGTCTAATTTTCATAATGTTCTCAAAACAAAATGTTCTCTATACAAAGATATAACTAAAAAAAGATTTTAAGAGCTGTGCTTGCATCACAAGGTCCTCTATTTGCATCATATATTTTCATAGCGTTTTGTGAATATAGCAGGTATTGTTCTATGCCGATTATAATTTTTCGTTTTTTACAGCTCACACTTCCCTTGAAAACGGTGCCTCATATTTGCTTTATAAAAGGGGGGGGGGGGATATATTTGTTTTATAGAGACAGATGAGGTGTATGCTGGACTGATTTACAATGTGTTTGTTGTGTCAGTGCACAATGATTTTCCAGCAAGTCGGTAAATGTTTGTGAGCAGCATTGAGTTGTCCCAGCAGTGAAAGAGCTCATCATTGTCATCTAAGGAAACACTACTAAGCAGGGTCGTCTTAATAGCATCATGGGCCCCTGGGCAAAGTATTGCACTGGGACCCCTACCAGCCTGCCCCAATTTATGCACCCACACTCAGGAAATAATGTATAAATAGTCAAGATTGTTTAAACTTGATTTAAACTTCTAAACAAGCATACCATAAATCACAGACTAATCAACACCAAGGTGGGTGTACAGGTGGGCAGGCAGAAAGGCACAGTACAGGGAAATGAGGGGTCAGGAGGGCACAATACTTGGATCAGGAGGGTAGAGTACAGGGAAAGGGGAAGAGGGGGTCAGGAGGGAACAATACTGGGATCGGGGGCGCAATACTGTGATCAGGAGGACTTAGTACAGGGAAAGAAAGGTCAGGAGGGCACAATACTAGGATCAGGAGGACAGAGTACAGGGAAAGTGGGGGGGATCAGGAGGGCACCATACTGGGATCAGGAGGGCACAGTACAGGGAAAGGGGGAGGGTCAGAAGGGCACAATACTGGGATCAGGAGGGCACAGTACTGGGGAAGGGGGGGTCAGGAGGGCACAATACTGGGATCAGGAGAGCACAATACTGGGATCAGGAGGGCTTAGTACAGGGAAAGGAAGGTCAGGAGGGCACAATACTGGGATTAGGAGGGTAGAGTACATGGAAAGTGGGGGGGGGGTCAGGGGGGCACAATACTGGGATTAGGAGGGCACAGTACAGGGAAAGGAAAGATCAGGAGGGCACACTTCAGGGAAAGTGTGGGGGGGGGGGCTTCAGGAGGGCTCAATACTAGGATCAGGAGGGCACGGTACTGGGGTCAGGAGGGCAAAGTATAGGGAAAGGGGAGATCAGGAGGACACAATACTGTGATTAGGAGAGCACAGTACAGGGAAAGGGGGTGGAGTCAGGAGGGCCCCAATACTGGGATCAGAAGGGCACAATACTGTGATCAGGAGGGCACAGTACAGGAAAAGTGGGGGTCAGGAGGGCACAATGCTGGGATCAGGAGGGCACAGTACAGGAAAAGGGGGGATTGGGGTCAGGAGGGCTCAATAGTGGGATCAGGAGGGCACAGTACTGGGATAAGGAGGGCACAGTACAGGGAAAGGGGAGATCAGGAGGACACAATACAGTGATCAGGAGAGCACAGTACAGGGAAAGGGGAGGAGTCAGGAGGGCCCCAATACTGGGATCAGGAGGGCACAATACTGGAATCAGGAGGGCACAGTACATGGAAAGGGGGAGGTTAGGAGGACACAATACTGGGTTTAGGAGGGCACAGTACAGGGAAGGGGGGGTCAGGAGGGCACAATACTGGGATCAGGAGGGCACAGTACAGGGAAGGGGGGGGGGGTCAGGAGGGCACAATACTGGGATCAGGAGGGCACAGTACTGGGATCAAGAGGGCACAGTTCATGGAAAAGGGGGGGGGGGTCAGGAGGGCACAATACTGGGATCAGGAGGGCACAGTACAAGGAAAGGGGGGCAGGAGGGCAAAATACTGGGATCAGGGGGGGCACAATACTGGGATCAGGAGGGCACAGTGCAGGGAGGGGGGTCAGAATGGCACAAAACTGGGATCAGGAGGGCACAGTACAGGTTCATGGATGCTGATAGGGCAGCTTAATAAAAATTGTGACTGTCCCAGGAAATCTGGGATAATTGGCAAGTATAAGTTATCAAAGATTATCACAGGCCCTCGTGCACCTGGGGCCCCTGGGCAGTGCCCATGCATTAAGAAGGCCCTGCTACTATGGGCTAAGCGTTGCACCAGGCAGTCCACCTGGCTTAGAATTGGATTGAATATTACCTAGAGGTGTAAAGATTGGACATTTGATGGAAGGTGATGCCTGACTCCCATCATTATTGATTACATCATACAATAATATAAGCGTGAAAGCAACATACATTTTTATCATACAAAAATATATTAAAAATACACTAAAACAGCTTTAAAAAACACATATATCAGTAACTACAGTATATGTTCCCATCATGAAAAACTCATCAAGACTTGGACAGTAGCATATAACCATAAATGGTTGAGCTACAGTAAATCACTGTCATTCTCATATCAGAAGCTATTTCAACAAGTTTCGTGAATCTCTGTTCACTTCATCAGGAGAGTTTGTGTTTTATTTGAAAACAACCCAATCAAAATGAAGAGGGATGGTAATATACCAAAGTTGCTTGATATATAAGGGCCACCATAGGGGGTTATCAAACAGTGTCTGTCCTGGGAGCTGTGGAGGGGCAGGATGCCACCAATGGGGGGGGGGGTCACACAAATGGCTGAAAGAGGCAAGGAACCCCCCAAGAACCCCCCGCATAAAAAGCGGTCTACTTTCAAAGACCCTTCGCAGCCATCCAAAAAGCCATCCAAAAAGCTTGTGGCCTTTCTCCGCTCCACAATCTGATCCATGTTTTCCATCTGACCTCCTTCCTCTCCTGTCTGGACCCTTGGGAGAGTTTGCTCCTGTCGGCGGGGTCACTGTCCGACCGCTAGCCCCGACTCTCGACATCCACCTTGGTATGTATCCTACAACTGTCACTAATGATGACTGTATCTATATGTGAAAATCATACACACATGTATGCGTACATATGCATACATATAGGAGTATTTGTTCCCTGTTTTGTTGGTTGTTTTTTGTAACAATTTTCATTGACATGCAAATCTTTTTTGCCCCCTGAAGAAGACCGCCATTACTACAAAGGTCGAAACGCATTGGATTTGCATCTATAGTAAATATTTACAATGTTGTACAAGTTTCCATTGGCTGTTTTTATACACATGTATTAGCTTTTATTGATGTTCTTTGGAGCTCATGTGCTGATTCCTTCCAGACGGTTCTTTGTACTTTATATGATTTTTAATTTCAATAAAATGTATACTTTTTTTTTATAAATTCCAACTTCTTTACTCATTGCTGCAATTTAAAGCCCCCAGGGGTGTTTTTTCCTTTTTCAAAGCTATCCAAAAAGCTGGCCTTCCACAATTACCAGGACAAACACCCTGTGGTGACACCCCATTGCGGCCCTTTTGCCTCGTACACACAATTGCGATTCACGAAGAGAAAAGTGCTAATTCTGACCGTGTGTATGCTCCATCGCACTTTTTCTGTAAGAATTCCGGCCAAGTAAAGATTGAGAGCAGGATCTCAATTTTTGTGACAGGAAAAATTCCTATCGGGAATCGTGATCGTCTGGTGCGGAAAAAAACACGCATGAGCCAATGTGCATTCTTGCAATTTAACCACTTAAAGGAACACTAAAGGTTTGTTTTTTATTAGATCAATTGATTGCTGTAAGCTAGAGCATTTAAATATCACTTACCTCGTTTTTCCTTTTGACTTCCAAAATACAGTAATCCAGGTTCGAAAATGCCATTTCCTGTCTCTCCTCTTCTTGCTTTCCACCAGCACCTGCATGGTGGAAAGCAGAATGTGCTCACCCCCTCCCTATGACTACAGTCCTGCGTGAAGATGCTCTCTTATCCCTCATGGAGGCCAAGCCTAATAGGAACTGTAGTTCCCATTAGGCCGTGATGTAGCAAGAATGAACGTGCAGAAAAAATATACCAGGATATATCCTAGAATAGAGGCTGGTCCTAGCGCTCAGTGGACAGGTCTTCTAATTTAATAGATTATGTAAATATATATGCAGAAAAAGCAGCTATTATAATAAGAAAAATGTATGTGAAAGAAATATGTCTCTATGAGGCATTAACAGCGCTATATGATTTTATATCAATTAAACTCAGAAGTTCAAAATCTGCTTTTTGTGAGGTGCAAACATCCACCAGGACCTCCTATCATTAAAATGGTAGCTAACCTCAAATACTAAGAACAATGTTAAAACTGCTATTACACACAAAATAAAATAATACAATATAAATTATATATATGTGTATATGACACACGTATGTCAAGTGGGTGCTTCTTTATAAATGGAAAACACACAGTCTGTATATCTATAATGTTCTTTGTAGGAAATAATTTTGAAATGTATTGAAAAAACAAATCCAGGCTTCCTTCACTTGTAGTCCCCCTCACGGTTTTGTACTCACCAGATAGACATGGGGCCAGATTCAGGAAAGGTTACGCTGGCGGATCGAGTGATCCGCCAGCCTAACTGTGGCTTTGAGCCGGCGTTTCTGTTTTCTGTAACCAGAAAACAAGAAACGCCGGGTTGAAGTTCCGATGCGAGCAGCGTAACTGAGTTTCGCCATCGCATCGTTACTTCAACTTAAAAATGGCGCCGGGGGCGTTCCCGCCGATTTACGCTCAAAAAATATGTTAATGAGCGGAAATCGGCAATTCACGATCGAAATCCGGCGCGACGCAATGACGATACGACGTTTCCGGACGGGATACGCGGCGCATAGATATACCTACATGGGGTTGGAGTATCCTATGTTAGGTATAGGCGTCGTCATCGCGTCGGGAAAAAAAAAAAAAAACGTCGCTTGCGTAAAACGGTCATGAATGGGAATGTGACGTCATTGACGTTCATTCACAGATTTTGGAGCATGCGCACGGGGATGTTTTGACACTCGACGCATGCGCAGTACGTTGGCGGCGGGATCGCGCGTAGTTAGCATACTACACGCCCCGTACCCGCGACATTTGAATTCCGCCGGCTCATTTGTGATGCGCTGCCGCAACTTTAGGAGCAAGTGCTTCGTGAATGACAGCACTTGCTCCTAAAATTTCGGCAGCGCAACGCAAATCAGAAGCGTTACTCCAGAGCAAAGATGCTCTGGAATACGTGAATCTGGCCCATGGTGTTAATTGCATTCAGAAATTGGGATCTCCCTCCTGTGGAGTTCAGCTCAGCCCAGCAGCAGTGTTTCTCCTCCAAATAGGTGTAGATGGGGTTAAGTGCGTGTGTGCAGCATGAGCGATCATGTGGACATAAACATAGAGAGAGAGGACATAGTGTAATACTGTCTTTATTATATGAAAAAGCCCCGTTTAAAAGTTATGCTTACAAATGTAATGACAAAGGTGTGCACATCGGTTGCAATGTTACTGCTCACTCAGTTAGCCTAGTGTCTCCGCTCCGTCTCCAGCTGATGTGTCCCGGGTGTAACTTGCTCCGTTTGTACGATACGTTGTGTAGCCACGCCCTGACGCGTTTCGTGATAGGCACGACTGATCGTATTTATAGGTGGATGCTGACCATTCGGCTCCTCCCCTCTCCCATTGTCAGCAGCTTGCAGGGGGGATATTACACTCCCCTCTGCCTGAAATCCCGCCCTGCTGCCAATAGGACCTAGGGTGTCCGGGTCGCTCCTCCTCTGTGATACTAATCTGCTGCTTAACACAGCCCAGAGCGTCCTCCATGTTGTCGTAGCGCGTGTTTTTGTCATGTTTTTGTAAAAAATGTAAAGAGACGCTATGATCTTCATACCATGTGGTGATGTTGTATATATGCTCTCCTACTCTTTTAGACAGTTTTCTCTTTGTCCGTCCTATATACATTAACCCACAGGGGCATTCAAGGGCATAAACCACATGGGTCGACATGCACGTTATACATTCTTTAATGGAAAAGTTCTTGCCATTGGCTGTCGAGGTAAAATGCTTTTGGAATATTGCACAGCCAGCGTGGATGATGACCACTTTGGATAGGAATGTAGCTGTTCCTATCAGACGCCTTAAAGTATGCTTTTGTATGATAATAATTGGGTCCCCTCATTACTGTGACATCCAGATAGTTAATTTCCTGTTGGTCCCATTTAAATTCCAATTTAATGTTATTTTTATTGGAATTTAATACGTCAGCATACAATTGCAGTGATTTCTCAGAACCTTCCCAAATAATAAACAGATCGTCAATGTATCGCTGGAAAACACCAGTTCCTTGCGTCTGTCTTTAAAAATCCACTTGTCTTCCCACTCACTCATAAATAAGTTGGCGAGGCTGGGTGCAAACTTGGCACCCATCGCCACGCCAACTTTTTGACTGAAGAAATTACCTCCATACCAAAAATAGTTGTGGGTAAGACAAAATTCCAATGCCATTTTTAAGAATTTCTTCTGTATATAGGGCAGTTCATCCCTCTTACTTAGAGCCCAATTTAATGCTAAAATCGCATCTTCGTGGTGTATATTGGTATACAGCGATGCAACATCAGCTGTTAACCAAATACATGTTGGTGTCAGGTGGTATAGTATCTTCCCTTAATTTTTTTTAAAAACTTGTAGTGTCCTTTAAATACGCCTGTGTGGTGATCACACTGCTTTGTAAGAAGTGGTCCAAATATTGGCCTACTCTTGATGTCACAGATTCAATACCGTTAACTATTGGTCTGGGAGGTGGTAAAGTTGGATGCTTATGCATTTTGGGTACTGTATAAATGGTTGGAATTCTACTGAAACTGGGGCATAGAAACTGCTTTTCTTTCTTAGTAAGTACTCTCATATAATATCCATAATCTATGAGGTTCTTTAGATCTGTTCTATATCGTTTGGTGGGGTCACCTTTCAACTGCAGATATGTGTTCTCATCATTAAGCATCTCCTGAATCTGGGTGTGGTAAAAGACTTTGTCCATCACCACCACCCCTCCTCCCTTATCCGCAGGTCTCACTACTATATCCTTGCGGTTTTCTAATGCTCGAATGCCCTCTTTAATATGTTTAGGGTTGAGGCTCTTCTTCATCTGCAGGGTGTCCAGGTCTCTCAAGACCAGTTGCTTAAAGACTTCTACATGATGGTTAGACGGTTGGGGTGGGTTGAACAAGGATCGATTTTTCAAACCACTGTTGACTCCCACTACCTCTGAATATTTATTACTGGTTGTCCCAAAATTATTAGTAAGGAAATATCTTTTAATGTTGATTTTCCTTATATATTTGTGTAGATCGATATACACTTCAAATTTGTTTAATACTTTAGTTGAGGAACATTTAAGTCCTGCATTAAGGATGTTATTTTCCTTTTGGGTGAGAGTGACTGATGATAAGTTATATATACCACCTAATCTGCATGTCTTGGCCTCTTTTTGCTTGACACGTTGCCCTGCTCGGCATCCTCTGCGTGTGGTAGTCTGTAGTGTCTGATTGGGCTGTATGTGGTTTCCCCTGTTGTGGGGTTCCACCAATCTTGGCTGTGATTGGTATTGGAGTACTGTTGTGGTCGTCCCCTCCAGGGTCGATTGCCTCGGGGTCGTCCTCTGGGGTGACCTCTCATCCCCCTCCCTAAAAAAGGAGTTGGGTGTGGTAACTCTGTACGATACGTGTTATCTATAGGACCTTGCCCTGACAATGCTTCATATCTATTGTCCGTGACTATTGGGTAATGGGTGGGATAATTCGCATTATAGCCTGGCCTAATTGGTCCATTGTTTCCTCCCCTACCCAAACTTCTATTATTTCCTCTACTACGCTGTGGTTGGGGGTTCGGCAGAGCTCTCACATCTTGCCTTTGTTCAGTAGTCTGTGTAGTAGGGGGTCTTCTATTGTTGGTACTTTCCTGATTGGGTGCTGGATTTACTTGTTGTTGCTGAGGTGTTACATTGCTTTTTCCTAGCTGCCATAAGTAAACCGTATTTTTCCTGAAATCAGTTACATCCCTTCTGAATTTCTTAATTTTTTTCTTTTGAGTTTCTTTATATGTCTTTTCCAACTTCTTTTTAATTTCATTGTCAAAGTTGATGACAGTCTGAGTTCCTTTAATAGGGTCTAATTTAATTTTCAGATCGGCTATTGTTTTCTCCAAGAGTGCCATTTTCATCCTCTTTCGCTTGAATACCAATTGTTGTAATTTCATACCAACACCGTTGAAGAAATCTAGCCACTCAGTTTGGGATTCTTTATCCTCAAGCCCATCCTGCGGAGTTACCTCCCATCTCAGGCTGCGCATTATGATATTTTCTTGTAAATACCGTTCAAATGTGGAAATATCCCACCAAGTGCGCACTTGTTTCTCAAGTGCGCTCCCTAATGCATTTAGTAACACATTATGATCTTCATTGGTCTCCCAATCTCCTTCATTCGACAAGACTTGATCCAAATTTAATTGTCTATTGGTCAAGAAATTAATAGAGTCCATGTTCGCTATAGGTAACGATAGAAAAGTATAGAAAAAATATACCAGGATATATCCTAGGATAGAGGCTGGTCCTAGCGCTCAGTGGACAGGTCTTCTAATTTAATAAAAGTTGGTAGTAAACAATAAGGCCGTCTGATGTTACCATCCCCTGCGCTCAGCTGGAGTGAATATATGACTAAACTAAATAAGTGAATAGCTGCTGCTATTAAAGTGAGAACTATGAAAAAAGTATACCAGTGTTGATGATAATGTGAATAACTTATCAAAAATTGTGTATAAAGCAGCGCTCAAACAAAACAAATAACACACTATGCACAAATATCTTCCAAGTGAATGAAAGTGAACATGTGAATGGCCACTTGAAAATTTAATAGATTATGTAAATATATATGCAGAAAAAGCAGCTATTATAATAAGAAAAATGTATGTGAAAGAAATATGTCTCTATGAGGCATTAACAGCGCTATATGATTTTATATCAATTGAACTCAGAAGTTCAAAATCTGCTTTTTGTGAGGTGCAAACATCCACCAGGACCTCCTATCCTTAAAATGGTAGCTAACCTCAAATACTAAGAACAATGTTAAAACTGCTATTACACACAAAATAAAATAATACAATATAAATTATATATATATGTGTATATGACACACGTATGTCAAGTGGGTGCTTCTTTATAAATGGAAAACACATGTATGAAGATCATAGCGTCTCTTTACATTTTTTACAAAAACATGACAAAAACCCCATAGGGCTCAAGTTCTGGGGGATAGACAAAATAGACCCTAATTGGAGAGGAAGTAATAGGGTAAGAGAAATATCCAAAAGAGAAACTGAATGGATATTTCTTACTAATACCCTAATACCCTAAGTCCGAATGGCCTTAATATTGATTTATATATAAACTGCTTTATAAGCAATCATTAATAATATGTACATTATTGATTATATAGGGAGGCTGTACCTATTTTTTAAACCATTGAACATATTCAATTCAGCATCAGGTCATACTAATGCTATATCACATATATCAACTTATGAGGGGACCATCTAAGGACATTCTTACATTCTTATTTCTAGTTCCACCGCTATTCATTTTATTCTATTTTATTCTATTTAATTTATTTTATACTTTTTATATTTTTTTTTATTTTTTTTTATTTATCTTTCTATTATTTATTTATCTTTCTCCTTATTAGCACACCAATGACCATTGGACTATTGGACACATAGAATTAAGGTAGATCAAAGGTCATATTTATAGCAAATTGAAGTACAATAAGAGTATTGGTTTATGTGGCATTTATAATAGTATAATATATAGGATGGACATTATATGAAAAATTATAGTGTATTTTATATGTTGAATTTTAAGGATATATTCATGTGTATGTCAACAGTTATAATCATGGTAGAAGTGACTTTTACTTTATTAGTGGTAACAATTATATACTGCTGATGAAACGTATTAAGATGTAATCCATAACTGGGTATGAGTAGTATCAGTATTACTACTTTTAATAAGGGATAGCCAGGTATGAATATTATCAGTATTATACATTTTTCATGTAAAAAGATACAGCTGCTGTCAGTCTGAGTCTTCAATCTATAGTCCTCCGTATATGTCAGCAGTGAGGTTCTCTAAGTTGTGCGTGTAGTGAGCCTCGCGAGCAGACAATAAACTTCCTGGAGCAGTACCTAATAGATCTACAATGTAGAGTAGCGCATTGGGTAATGACACTGTCTTGCGCTACGACAACATGGAGGACGCTCTGGGCTGTGTTAAGCAGCAGATTAGTATCACAGAGGAGGAGCGACCCGGACACCCTAGGTCCTATTGGCAGCAGGGCGGGATTTCAGGCAGAGGGGAGTGTAATATCCCCCCCTGCAAGCTGCTGACAATGGGAGAGGGGAGGAGCCGAATGGTCAGCATCCACCTATAAATACGATCAGTCGTGCCGTGTAGCCACGCCCTCTGAAGACGTGAGCCTATCACGAAACGCGTCAGGGCGTGGCTACACGACGTATCGTACAGACGGAGCAAGTTACACCCGGGACACATCAGCTGGAGACGGAGCGGAGACGCTAGGCTAACTGAGTGAGCAGTAACATTGCAACCGATGTGCACACCTTTGTCATTACATTTGTAAGCATAACTTTTAAACGGGGCTTTTTCATATAATAAAGACAGTATTACACTATGTCCTCTCTCTCTATGTTTATGTCCACATGATCGCTCATGCTGCACACACGCACTTAACCCCATCTACACCTATTTGGAGGAGAAACACTGCTGCTGGGCTGAGCTGAACTCCACAGGAGGGAGATCCCAATTTCTGAAGGCAATTAACACCATGTCTATCTGGTGAGTACAAAACCGTGAGGGGGACTACAAGTGAAGGAAAGCCTGGATTGGTTTTTTCAATCAATTTCAAGATTATTTCCTACAAAGAACATTATAGATATACAGACTGTGTGTTTTCCATTTATAAAGAAGCACCCACTTGACATACGTGTGTCATATACACATATATATAATTTATATTGTATTATTTTATTTTGTGTGTAATAGCAGTTTTAACATTGTTCTTAGTATTTGAGGTTAGCTACCATTTTAAGGATAGGTCCTGGTGGATGTTTGCACCTCACAAAAAGCAGATTTTGAACTTCTGAGTTCAATTGATATAAAATCATATAGCGCTGTTAATGCCTCATAGAGACATATTTCTTTCACAAGAATGAACGTGCACCGCAAACCAGGAAGTCAGTGAGAATAACGATTCAGGAGTGAAGGAGGTGAATAAAACAGCTCGATTTCAACAGGTATCAAACTAGTTATACTGCAAAACATTAATTTTTACTTTATCAGCTACTGTCAGACTTTAATTTAAGAGGAAAATATTTTTGTCTTTACAACCCCTTTAACCACTTCAATACAGTGCACTTAAACCCCCTTCTTACCCAGACCAATTTTCAGCTTTCGGTGCTCTCACACTTTGAATTACAATTACTCAGTCATGCAACACTTTACCCAAATAAAATTTGCGTCCTTTTTTTCACACAAATAGAGCTTTCTTTTGGTGGTATTTAATCACTTGTGGGATTTTTATTTTTTGCGCTATAAATAAAAAAAGGCGGAAAAGTTCGTGAAAAATTGCTGTTTTCTTTGTTTCTGTCATAAAATTTTGCAAATTAGTCATTTTTCTTCATAAATTTTGGCCAAAATTTATACTGCTACGTGTCTTTGGTAAAAATAATCCAAATTGGTGTGTATTATTTGGTCTTTGTGAAAGTTATAGAGTCTACAAACTATGGTGCCAATCCCTGAAAATTGATCAATCTGATCACACTTAAAGTACTGACGGTCTATCTAATTTCTTGAGATACTAACAAGTCAGAAAATTAAAAATACCCCCCAAATGACCCCATTTTGGAAAGCAGACACCCCAACGTATAATCTATGAGGCATAATGAGTCTTTTGAGCGGTTATTTTTTTTCCAGAAGTTTTGGGAAAATGTGGAAAAAAAATTAAAACGCATTTTATTTGCACAAAGTTGTCCATTTATAAGATATTTCGAACACATAGCGAATGCATAGCAAAAATGACACCCCAAAAAACATTCTGCTACTCCTCCTGAGTATGGGGATACCAAATATGTGGGACTTTTACACAGCCTGGCCACATAAATAGGCCCAACATTGAAGTAGCACCATCAGGCGATCTACGAGCATAAATTGCACATCTCATTTCTCAACCACCTATTACACTTTTGAAGGCCCTGGAGCACCAAGACAATGGAATTGCCCACAAAATGACCCCATTTTGGAAAGCAGACACCCCAACGTATAATCTATGAGGCATAATGAGTCTTTTGAGCGGTTATTTTTTTTCCAGAAGTTTTGGGAAAATGTGGAAAAAAAATTAAAACGCATTTTATTTGCACAAAGTTGTCCATTTATAAGATATTTCGAACACATAGCGAATGCATAGCAAAAATGACACCCCAAAAAACATTCTGCTACTCCTCCTGAGTATGGGGATACCAAATATGTGGGACTTTTACACAGCCTGGCCACATAAATAGGCCCAACATTGAAGTAGCACCATCAGGCGATCTACGAGCATAAATTGCACATCTCATTTCTCAACCACCTATTACACTTTTGAAGGCCCTGGAGCACCAAGACAATGGAATTGCCCACAAAATGACCCCATTTTGGAAAGCAGACACCCCAACGTATAATCTATGAGGCATAATGAGTCTTTTGAGCGGTTATTTTTTTTCCAGAAGTTTTGGGAAAATGTGGAAAAAAAATTAAAACGCATTTTATTTGCACAAAGTTGTCCATTTATAAGATATTTCGAACACATAGCGAATGCATAGCAAAAATGACACCCCAAAAAACATTCTGCTACTCCTCCTGAGTATGGGGATACCAAATGTGTGGGACTTTTACACAGCCTGGCCACATAAATAGGCCCAACATTAAAGTAGCACCATCAGGCGATCTACGAGCATAAATTGCACATCTCATTTCTCAACCACCTATTACACTTTTGAAGGCCCTGGAGCACCAAGACAATGGAATTGCCCACAAAATGACCCCATTTTGGAAAGCAGACACCCCAACGTATAATCTATGAGGCATAATGAGTCTTTTGAGCGGTTATTTTTTTTCCAGAAGTTTTTGAAAAATGTGGAAAAAAAATGAAAACGCATTTTATTTACACAAAGTTGTCCATTTATAAGATATTTCCAACACATAGCGTGTACATAGCAAAAATTACAACCCAAAATACATTCTGCTACTTGTTCTGAGTATGGGGATACCAAATGTGTGGGACTTTTACACAGCTTGGCCACATACAGATGCCCAACATCCAAGTAGCACCATCAGGCGTTCTAGGAGCATACATTACATATATAATTTCCTGGCAACCTATCGTTTTTGAAGGCTCTTCATATTTCTAACACATAGCATGTACATACCAAGAATTACAATCCAAAATAAATTCTATTGCGGAAAGGGTAAAAAAAAAGTATTACCTGTGCTTTTAGTAGTGTCCACAGAAGAGAGCACTGGTCCAGGCAGCAGTCAGGGATGTGCTTAGCGACAGCTATAGTAATTCTCCAGGCAGCATATTTGCATAGTCCAGGTAGCAGTAGTGTGGCTCGTTCATGCCGCAGGCAAAGATGATGGCAGGCATGATGGCAGTAAGTCAGCAGCAAGCTGAGGGCTGCAATCGGGTAAGACCTGTGCACAGGGGCACAGGGGTAGAGGCTTCGGCCCACCCAAATCTCTATGAAGCCTCCGGACTCCAGACCCTAATCCGGAAATTACAAAACCCGGAGAAAACAAAAAAAATGTTTTCTCCATCCGGGAAAACTATTCTGGAGCCCCTCACATATGTGAGACCCCTGTGTACTACAATAGTAGGGCAACAGATCAGTCCAAGTGGTAGGCAAAAGCATAGTCCATAAAACAGGCCAGGGTCAATTTACGTGGAAGCAGTCCAAACGGTAGGCAGAGGCATAGTCAAAAAACAGGCCAGGGTCAGTTTACGTGGAAGCAGTCCAAGCAGTAGGCAAAAGCATAGTCCATAAAACAGGCCAGGGTCGATTTACAAGGAAGCAGTCCAAACAGTAGGCAGAGGCATAGTGAAAAAGCAGGCCAGGGTCAGTTCACGTGGAAGGCAGTAGCATAAAAATGGTCAGATGGGCGAAATGGTTAAAAATATGGGCTAATATTTTGGGGATTCGTGATAAGTTTCAAAGCATTCTCCAATGCAAAGGCCAGGTTGGGAGGGACACCGGGGACAATGGTAGCTGGAATCTTTTCGAAATCCTCTTTTGCTGCACACACGACATCTTTTTTGCCGTCTTCGGCCTCCTTCGGATGGTGGGATGTTGTGCGGGTAGTGGCGTCCATGAAGTCGGCTAACGACATCAGAGCAAAGGGTCTCTGTGGGGGGTCCTTGTGGATAGATGAGGGACATGACTATATCTTCTGTGAATTGTAGCAAGCGGGCAGGGTTTTCAGTGGATTTGGAGTAGACTACATAAGAATTGTAAATGGCCAAATGGATGAGATAAATTGCTACCTTCTTGTACCAGAATCGGGACCTCCTTATTGATAAATAGGGCTGAATCATTTGATCATTGAAATCCACCCCCCCCATGTACAGATTATAATCTTGGACACATGTCGGCTTTTCAATGGGACCTCGTCTTCGTTGAACAACAACTGCAGTGTCATTATGAATGGTGGACATCATGTGCACGTCTCTGTTATCCTTCCACCTCAAGGCCAGCAGTTCGTTGCACCTCACTGCTGCTCTTTGCCCCCTTTGCAGCTTTTTGTTGACAATAGATTGTGGGAAGCCCTTCCTATTTTTTCTGGAGGTTCCGCAGGCCAGGGTTTTTTCAACATATAAGTGTCGGAAAAGGGGCAGGCTGGTGTAAAAATTATCAAGGTAAAGATGATATCCTTTTCTCAGGAGTGGGTAAGCCAGGTCCCATACAATTTTTCCAGCTGTGCCTATGTAGGCCGGGCACTCAGGGGGCTGGAGCTGGGAATCTCTTCCTTCATAAATGCGAAACGCATACAGATATCCCGTGGCTCTCTCACAAAGTTTGTAAAATTTTACACCATATTTAGCCTTTTTACTAGGAATGTATTGCTTTATTCCTAGACGGCCACAAAAGGGTACCAGGGACTCATCCACACATATATGTTTCTCGGGGACATAGATTTCTGCAAATTGATGGGAAAGGAAATTGATCAGAGGGCGAATCTTGTACAATTTATCGTAATCTGGATGATTACGGGGAGGGCACTGGGTATTGTCATTGAAATGAAAGAATCTCATAATCATCTCGTATCGGGACCTGGACATTTTGGCAGAATATATGGGCTGATGGTAGATGGGTTTGGTGGACCAATAAGAATGTCCTTGATTTTTTTTGTTAAGCCCCATGTTTATGGTGAGGCCAATAAACAATTTGAACTCCTCCAAATGTACATCTCCCCACTCAAATGGACGGGCATAAGATGATTGGGGGTTGTTGGCAATATACTGCTGGGCATACAAATTTGTCTGGTCAATAATTAACTGCAAAAAAGTGTCGGGCAAAAAGAGATGAAGGTAATCAACTTCTGAAAAATTTTGGGTGTTGGCCTGCACACCTGGCTGTGCTGTGAAAGGGGGAATAATGGGTGATCCAGAGTCGGAAGGCAGCCAGTTTGGGTTGGCAAGACCATCTGGCATGAATGTAGTGGTCCTGGCTCCTGGGGGACGTGACACTCCAGTAGTTGGGGGGGTTGAATTTCTTGTGCTGGCACTTAGGAGTGATCTGGCAGCACTGGGCCTGGGCATTTGTTCATGAGGGGTTTCGCTGACGGCATCGCTGGTACTGGGGCTTTGTTCCCGGGGCCTTTTGCTGGCATCAGCGCTGGTACCAGGCCTATTGCTGGTGGCGCTGGTACTGGGTCTTTGTTCCCGGGGCCTTTTGCTGGCGTCAGCGCTGGTACTGGGCCTATTGCTGGTGGCGCTGGTACTGGGTCTTTGTTCCCGGGGCCTTTTGCTGGCGTCAGCGCTGGTACTGGGCCTATTGCTGGTGGCGCTGGTACTGGGCCTAGGAATATCTTCCTGGTTGCTGGCGGCTGCCTGGTTTTCAGAGTGCCGTGCCCTTTTAGGAGGGACCCATTCTTCATCCGAATCGTTACTGTATTCAATCGGTTCAAATTCCGATTCGGAATCAGAAATGGAATCTGATGAGAGCTCCCCGGTGCTCTCATCGGTCATTGAGAGGATCTGCAACGCCTCTTGGGTACTATACAATCTTTTGGACATTTTGGCTGTGGCGGGTAGCTGTATACGATGGGTGACAGGTGGGTGGCAGGTGATGTGCACTGATGGGTGGCAGGTGACGTTCACTGATGGGTGATGGTCCCTGATGGGTGACAGGCCACGGACGGTGACGGGTGATGGTCACGGATGGGTGACAGGCGATGGTCACTGATGGGTGACAGGCCACAGACGGTGATGGTGATGGTCACAGATGGGTGACAGGCCACGGACGGTGACGGGTGATGGTCACGGATGGGTGACAGGCGATGGTCACTGATGGGTGACAGGCCACAGACGGTGATGGTGATGGTCACAGATGGGTGACAGGCCACGGACGGTGACGGGTGATGGTCACGGATGGGTGACAGGCGATGGTCACTGATGGGTGACAGGCCACAGACGGTGATGGTGATGGTCACAGATGGGTGACAGGCCACGGACGGTGACGGGTGATGGTCACTGATGTTTGACGGGTGCACCGCTGATGGGTGACGGGTGATGGGAGATAGAGCACGGTCACTGATGGGTGACGGGTGATGGGTGACAGATGCACTGCTGATGGTCACAGATGGGTGACAGGGCAGGTCACTGATGGGTGACGGGTGACAGGACAGGTCACTGATGGGTGACGGGTGAAAGTGCAGGTCACTGATGGGTGACGGGTGAAAGTGCAGGTCACTGATGGGTGACGGGTCACGGGGCAGGTCACTGATGGGTGACGGGTCACGGGGCAGGTCACTGATGGGTGACGGGTCACAGGGCAGGTCACTGATGGGTGACGGGTCACAGGGCAGGTCACTGATGGGTGACGGTGACAGGGCACGTTCACTGATGGGTGACGGTGACAGGGCACGGTCACTGATGGATGGCGGTTGCACCGCTGATGGCAGTCTCTTTGTGTGACAGGTGCACTTTAGGGGTGACTGTTGGGTGACTGTTAACAATTGGGGGGGGGGCAAAGGGTGGTGTGGTGTTTGTGCAGACACTACAGAAACACAGAACTGTAACTCACTGATAGTAGCTCTTCTCTCCTCACACTGGAAACATTGTGTGAGGAGAGAAGAGCTGGTAACAGTTAGTTACAGCTCTGTGTTTACACTTAGTGATCAGGCTGTGAATGGATCACAGCTGATCACGTGGTACACAGCCATGACCAATGGCTGTGTACCATTGTCGGCGACGAGCAGTGTTCCCGGGAACACGCTGCCGCCGACAGGCACGCGCGGCGCGCTCACGATCGCGCGCAAACGCCGTGGATTTAAATCCTGATCAGCCGTGTATTCAACACGGCCGATCACGTGGTGAGCAGCGCATCCGCGCCGCTGTTCACCCCTGACGGTGACGAGCGGTGTCTCGGTGACACGCCACCACCGTCAGTACAGGGATGCGCGCACGCGATCGCGCGCATTCCCTATTTAAAGACATCACGTCATATGACGTGATGTCAGAACAATGGAGTCGTCTGCCCGCCGTCATTTGACGGTGGGCAGATGACAAGTGGTTAAGGACCTGCGCACGACTATATACGTCCTCTGTTTGAAGAGGGATATCTCGGTAACGGCAGCAGCTGCTGTCACAACCGAGGTATCCATCTCTTCAGGCACCAGTCCTTTAAATGATAATGGTGGTCTCCATGGCGTATTCGCTGCAAGATCACCGTTATCAGCTGTGGGAGAGGACCCCCTCTCCCGCTGCTCCCCCGCACCCTCCGCCGCTTACTGGAGCCGTCGGCAGCGGCGGAGGCGATCAGATCCTGTCTGTGGCTTGTCGTGGATACGAGTGAGGGCAAGATGGCCACCCCACCCACCTCCATATCATAGGATGGCGGAGCCGGCGTCAAAACTTCAAAACGTCACTTCCGCCCATATGTCTTAAAGAGACCATTTTTTTTTGTCATTTTTTCAAATAACAATTTATTTATTTTTTATATTGTATTTTATTCCAAATATAGGATCTGAGGTTTTTGACCCCATATCTCATAATTAAGAGGACCTGTTATGCTTTTTTCTATTATAAGGGATATTTACATTCCTTGTAATAGGAATAAAAGTGATCCAAATTTAAAATTTATAAAAATAAATAAAATCAAGTAAAATAAATATGATTTTTTTTTTTTAAAGCGCCCCGTCCCGACGAACTTGCACGCAGAAGCGAACGCATACATAAGTCCTGCCCATATATGAAAACGGTGTTAAAACCACATATGTTAGGCCGCGTACACACGATCAAATCTATCTGCTGGAAACGGTCGGCCCGACCGTCCCAGCAGACAGATTCGACCGTGTGTACGGGCGAGCCGACGGATTTCGCCACCCGACAGATTTCAAAGCATGCTTTGAAATCTGTCGGCTGGGAACCCATCCGCCCGACATGTCTGCTGGTTTGTACGCTAACCAGCAGACATGTCTTCTTGCACACGTGCCGAATGGTTTCGACGCATGCACGGAAGTGTTTTACTTCCTGGTGCGGTGACGTGGCGGCGTCAACGTCACCGCCACGTCACCGCGCCGTCTGGCGGCGGGGATTTTGGTTTGATCGTGTGTACACGATCAAACCAATATGTCCCCAGCAGACAGATTTGTTCAAATTGGTCGGCCCGACCGATTTGAACAAATCTGTCTGCTCGCGTGTACGCGGCCTTAGAGTGAGAGCAATAATTTTAGCCCTAGGCCTTATTGTAACTCAAAAGATGCAACCTGTAGAATTTTTTAAATATCGCCTATGCAGATTTTTAAGGGTAAAAGTTTGACGCCATTCCACGAGCGGGCGCAATTTTGAAGCGTGACATGTTGGGTATCAATTTACTCGGCGTAACATTATCTTTCATAATCTTAAAAAAAAAATTGGGCCAACTTCACTGTTGCCTTATTTTTTTTTTTTTTCCAAAAACTTGTAAGACCACTGCGCAAATACGGTGTGACAAAAAGTATTGCTAGGACCGCCATTTTATTCTCTAGGGTGTTAGATTTTTTTATAATGTTTGGGGTTCTAAGTAATTTTCTAGCAAAAAAACATGTTTTTAACCACTTAAGACCCGGATCTTTATGCAGGTAAAGGACCTGGCCAGTTTTTGCGATTCGGCACTGCGTAGTTTTAACTGACAATTGTATGGTCGTGCGATGTGGCTTCCAAACAAATTTGGCATCTTTTCTTTCCCACAAATAGAGCTTTCTTTTGGTGGTATTTGATCACCTCTGCGGTTTTTATTTTTTGCGCTATAAACAAAAATAGAGCAACAATTATGAAAAAAAGCAATTTTTTTTTTTACTTTTTGATATAATAAATATCCCCCAAAAATATATATATATATATATATATATATAAAAATAAAAAAATTCCTCAGTTTATACCGATACGTATTCTTCTACCTATTTTTGGTAAAAAAAAATCGCAATAAGCGTTTATCGATTGGTTTGCACAAACTTGATAGCGTTTACAAAATAGGAGATAGTGGGGCGTGGCGACCGAGCTCCAACATGGCCGCGTAACACAGGAGCTCCGTCCAGCCACGAGAGAGACAAACAATCCCACCGCACTTACCGACGAAAGACCGGCACCGATCGGACCCTCAGGTCCCGCTGCACACGCCGGGATGACCCGCCAGCGGAAAAACACCCAGTCCCCGAAGAAAGTCACGGACTTCTTCG
The DNA here is from genome assembly GCA_029574335.1 of Rana kukunoris. Lineage (NCBI taxonomy): Eukaryota > Metazoa > Chordata > Amphibia > Anura > Ranidae > Rana > Rana kukunoris. Next base: position 38,816,012 of record CM056052.1, read on the forward strand.
CGACACGCGGGAACACACAAGATGGCGCCGCCGCGCCGGGGACAGAGCAGGAGACACGAGCTGCAGCAGCGTCCGGACGTCACTCGGGACAGCACAGCTCCCAACAAAGCAACTCGTCCTCGGGCAGCTCCAGTCCCTCCACCAGGAGCCCGGTGAAACAAAAGATGAGAACTGCCTCCCCTGAAAGACCATCCAGAGACCCAGGTATGGAGATAAGCAGGCCTCAGGCTCCTGAGGGGACGCAGCTGCCCGCGATAATTGACCCAATGGCTGCATTCCCCACATCAGACAGGCCTGTGTCCGAGACATTTTTAAAAGAAATGTTGATGTCCCTCAAAGCGTCCCTGCATACTGACATGATGGCTGGCATAAGTAACTGCCGCAAGGAGGTACAGGCCATAGGAGACAGGGTAGATCAGGTGGAGCAGTGTGTGGGGAACCTCACATCATCCTTCAACAACATGGTGGATGCCCATAGCCACCATAGTGATGAACTTGCTTGGCTGAAAAACAAAGTAGCAGATTTAGAAGACCGCTCCAGAAGGAACAACCTTAAATTAAGGGGGGTCCCCGAATCAGTCCCCACTACGCAACTTCTATCCTACACCCAAGCATTCTTTTCTACTCTGCTACCCTCCTTGTCTCCTCAAGATCTCATTGTGGATCGCATACATCGCATACCCAAGCCCTCCTTCCTGCCAGATTCCACTCCCAGGGACGTGTTGCTTAGGGTACACTTCTACCATGTCAAGGAGCAGATCATGGTGGCATCTCGTAGAACAGAAAACAGGCACCCTCCCTACACTGACCTTCAAATACTCCCTGATCTGTCCAGACATACCCTACAACAACGCCGCAACCTGGCGACAATAACCAAAGCGCTGAGGAACCACAACATTGCTCACAAGTGGAAATACCCGGCAAAATTGGTGGTCACCCATGACGGTACGTCAGTCCCCATATCCACGTTAGATGAGGGCTTAGCGATGCTACGCCAGTGGGGTATACTACCGGACCAGACACCTTCAATGGCTCCGACTCCTTCTGCGCCACTCGCCCCATTACAAGAGGATTGGCAGCTGGTCACACGTAAACGTTCTTCTAAAACAAAACACGGTGGTAACGTGTGAATCACTACGAGTATACATAGATACTCTCTCTGGCTACAGGGGTTATACACACTAATCCCTGTTTTTTCTCCCCCTAAATCTTTAGCAGCAGTCATACCTGCACATGGATCAGTTTATGGATCTCTTTCTTATCGTTCTTTCTATTCAAGTGTTTTTGTTTATGTTTTTTTCTCATACCATTTTTTTTGTTGAAGTTGAAAAACCAGAACTACACCATCGTCTCCTCTTGGAAGCAACCGGAGAACACATCCTCCTTCAAGCCACCATCCCGGGTCACAGTGAGTACGATCACCTCATGACATGTCAGACCGCTCACAAACAGCACTATGCCTATTACCTGTTTAACTATTAACGCACGGGGTCTTAACCACCCTGCTAAAAGGATGTCCATGTGGACCGAGGCGAAAACACGCAACGCGGATATCCTGTGCGTCCAGGAAACTCATTTTCAGGAATTTAATGCCCCTAAATGTTCCCACAAGGACTTTCCACATGTTTTCTTGGCTTGCACACCTGGCCGTAAGAAGGGAGGGGTACTACTAGCCATCAGGAATACCTTGTCTTTCCACTTACAGGAAGCCACTCCTGACCCCAACGGCAGGTACATCATTTTGAAGGGGGACATTAACTCACAGCCTTTCACAATAGTGGCCTTATACGCCCCAAACTCACACCAGACCCGCTTTCTTGGCAGGCTGCTACGGAAAGTTAAGGCTCAACAATACGGAAACCTTCTAATGTGTGGGGACTTTAATCTCATTATTGACCCAAGCCTGGATACGTCCTCAAAGAACTATAAAGGTTCCACGCAACTGGGTAGTTTGATGCACAGAGAGGAACTATATGATGCGTGGAGATGCCTACATGAGAGCTTGAGAGACTATACTTTTTTTTCACATAGACATTGCTCCTATTCACGTATTGACCTGTTCTTGGTAGATAAGTGGTTGCTACAAAGGGTATCTGCGGCCCGGATTCACGACATAACGTGGTCCGACCACGCAGCGGTGACAATATCCATTGCTGACCAGGCTGCCTCCCCCTCCCCCCCCATCTGGCGCAATAATGTCCGACTAATGCAAGAGCCTCAAATCTCTGACCAAATATCCAAACATCTTGCAGAATTCTTCCTTAACAATGCTCACTCAGTAGACGATCCCTTTACCATCTGGAGCGCCCATAAGGCGTTCACCAGGGGCATAATGATTCAACTAGGCGCTAGGGAAAAACGAAGACGCACAAACAAACTTGACTCTATCCTTGCTGACATACATGAGCTAGAAACAAAGAATAAGCAGTCACCCAACCAGACTCTCTCGGCGAAACTCTCCAAGTTGAGAACCTCGCTTAAAGATCTATTGACCCAACAATATGATTATCACCTTAGAAAACTCAAACTTAACTCATACGCTAACGCGAACAGAGCGGGCAAATATCTGGCCAATAGACTAAAAGCAACTCGCACGAAATCGAGAATTGACCACTTAATCCATCCCACCCTTAAACATAAAATTACCGACCCTCAGAAGATAGCAGATCAATTCGCTGATTACTATGGTAGCTTATACAACATTAAAAATGATCCCTCCACCCACCAACCCACGCCATCGCAAATTTCAGATTTCCTACAGCGGATTAGCCTACCCTCTCTCTCAGACCCACAACTTCTCTCCTTAAACTCACAATTCACCACCTCTGAGGTAGAAAATGCGATAGCCACCCTACCCAATGGTAAATCCCCGGGACCGGATGGGTTTTCGAATGAATATTTTAAAATTTTTGGTCACCTTCTGGCTCCCCATATGCAATCCATTTTCAATAAAGCCGCAAACACAGCATCGTTTCCCCCTGAAATGTTACAAGCCTACATAGTTACCCTTCCTAAGCCAGGTAAAGAACCAAACACTCCCTCCAACTTCCGGCCAATTTCACTCCTGAATACGGACGTAAAAATTTATGCCAAAATTCTGGCCAAACGCCTAGCAGATCTCATACCATCCCTCATTAAGCGCGACCAGATGGGTTTTGTGAGGGGACGGCAGACCTCAGATGCAACCAGGAGGATAATCAATGTTATTCACCACGCTGAAAATACTCGAACGCCTTCTCTGCTGCTTTCCATAGACGCGGAGAAGGCGTTCGATAGGGTCCACTGGGGTTATATGCAAGCGACTCTATCCAAATTTGGGTTTGATGGACATATTAGAGACGCAATACTGGCTTTGTATTCATGCCCCTCTGCAAGGGTGTACACATCCAGTATGCTGTCAGTGCCATTTCATATCTCCAATGGGACACGCCAGGGATGTCCGTTATCTCCAACGATATTTAATCTCATGATTGAACCCCTGGCGGAGACTATCCGGTCGCTGGCAGACATACGAGGGTTCAAAATAGGCTCGACTCACCATGTCATAAACCTGTTTGCAGATGACGTAATATTGATGCTGACAGACCCGCTCACTTCATTACCTAAAGCACATGACGCACTGGTGTCCTTTGGGGAAATATCTTACTACAAGGTGAACTTCACCAAATCATACATACTGAACCTAGGCCTATCAACAGCGGACCGCCTCCACCTGCACCAAACACTCCCTTATGTATGGAATGACGACACTATAACATACCTGGGCATCAAAGTGACCAACTCCACTAGATCCCTAGCAGATACTAATCTAAAAACGCTGTTACAGAAACTTAATACACAGGTTATTGGACTGTCCCATAAAGACTTGTCCTGGATGGGTAGGTTGGCCGCCTTCAAAATGCTCATATTGCCACAGATTTTGTACATTTTTAGATCCCTACCGATTGCCATTGCCCCAAAATACACTAAAGCACTCTCCGATATTCAATGGCGTTTTCTGTGGGGCACAAAACGAGCACGGTGCTCACGCACCACCCTACTACCTCATAAAAGTGTGGGGGGAGCAGGATTGGTGGACATTCAAGACTACCTCAAGGCGACTAGGCTTGATCAACTCAAGTACTGGTTCCTCCCCTCTGACGCACCACTATGGGTGGACATTGAGAAAGACCTGGCCCCCACGCATGACCTCCCATCACTCCTTCTAGGGGATTCATGGATACCGTGGAATTTGACTTCCACACCCCCGACCATAGCTACTTCAATACAGACATGGAGATCCCTTCTGAACTCCCATCTCCCCAACCGGCGACCTGTACAGCATAAGTTCTCCCTACAATGGTTGGAGGCTCATATACCAATGATATCGCTAAAATTTTTCGACACATATGGTATACACACAGTACACGACTTCATGAAGGATGGGAGACCTAAACCAGTACAACAAATACTGCAGGAACACAGCCTACCGGCAAGTACGTTCTTTACGTGCACAAGGGTAACACACTTCCTAAAGGCACATCCACCCCCTGACGTTTGCCTTCCAATATCAGTATGGCAACACTTGACGGGAGGTAACATTCACAATAAGGGCATAGCCATATACTATAATTTACTACAAGCCAAGAAGACCTTTCATAAACAGAAGACACATATAAAATGGGAGCAAGACCTAGGGTTCACGTTTACTGAAGCCCAGTGGAAATTTGCTTTCCACGCGATACAAACGGCTTCCCACTGCTCGGGCCATTGGGAATTGATGACCAAAATTGTCAACCGTTGGCAATATACTCCCTGCAGACTTGCACTTATGTTCCCCAACACTTCACACCTCTGCTGGAGGAATTGCGGATGCAAGGGCCACCTATTCCACATGCTCTGGGAATGCCCTAGTCTGACTAGTTTTTGGAATCAAACTTTCACACTCATATCTAACATTACTGGGATATTGACCCCCCCGACCCAGCATTGGCTATCTTACACATTGGTATGGAATCCTTCGCTCATAAAACGAGACAAGTAGTGTCCCACATTCTGCTAGCAGCTAGGTCTCTGATACTACAAAATTGGAAACACGCCACTACACTTAACGTCACCGACCTGACTAGGAAAGTACACCAACACCACACATTTGAACGACTGCTAGCAATCAATGCATTGAAATGCTCTTCCTTTGATAAACAATGGGCAGCCTGGACCGCTAAATATGGTTGACTATGTGCATTGCATACTTTCTCTGCATAATTTACTCCAATGTATGCTTCCATGAGAACTTCTGCCTACCATGTTACTGTTAAGATCTGACCTATTAAGAATGAAACATGAATGGTATGTTTGTTTTTGTTTTTTTTTTCTTTTTTGTCTTTGATTTTGATCTCTGTTTTTGATCTTGACTTACGTTTTACCTTTATATAATCTCTGTATTTTGTAAACTACAATAAAAACTCTATTGTAAAAAAAAAAAAAAATATTTAACAAAATAGGAGATAGTTTTATTGCATTTTTATTATTATTTTTTACTACTAATGGCGGCGATCAGCGATTGTTTTTGTGACTGCAAAATTATGGCGGACACATCGAACAATTTTGACACATTTTTAGGACCATTGTCATTTTCATAGCAAAAAATGCTATAAAAATGCATTGTTTACTGTGAAAATGACAATTGCAGTTTGGGAGTTAACCACTAGGGGGCACTGTAGGGGTTATGTGTGACCTCATATGTTTTTCTAACTGTAGTAGGGCGGGGCTGGACGTGTGACATCATTGATCGTGTTTCCCTATATCAGGGAACACTCAATCAATGACAGTGCCACAGTGAAGAACAGGGAAGCTGTGTTTACACACAGCTCTCCCCGTTCTTCAGCTCCAGAGACTGATCGTGGGACTCCGGCGACGATCGGGTCCGCAGGTCCCGCAGCTGCGGTCACGGAGCTTCAGACCCGGTCGTGGGCGCGCGCCTGCAACCCACGGCTGGGCACTTAAAGAGGACGTACAGGTACGGATATCTGCAGGAGGCGGTCCTTAAGTGGTTAATGTGTAAACACAGATTCTTAAAAACAGGCAAGGTCCTTAAGTGATTAACAGATCTAATGATCATTTGACTTCAGCACCCGTTAAAGTATCTAACCCTTCCCTGCTCCATCCATCTTTTTCCTCATACCATTCATAATAAGAAAAGTTATTGAAGAAATGGACTCTGGATAAAGCCTTTATTGTAATGAATAGTCAACGTTCATGTGACAACAAAAGCAGGACAGTTGACTTGTTTCACACCATCATTGTTGCTTAGTTATAGCTGGAAATAAAGATAATAAGAAATAAAGTTAACATGTGCCATTTGGAAGAGAAATGGAACAGAAAGGGTTAACAATTGCACCATTATTACTAGTATTATTAATAATCAATACAGCTTAAAATTTCCCCAAATATCAGCAGACACATAAAAGAATGAGTTTAGGAATGAATGACGATGCGTCCACACACAATGTCTTCTTATCGATCTTCCAAAATTTCCTGTAGAAGAAGAAGAAAACAGGATTTTAAGTCAACGCCAGTCAGACATATTAGTGTCCACCTACACATATTTATTTGTATTTTTTAGATTAATTTAGTTATTAATTATTTTTTATAAATTAATAAATTAAATCATTTCTTTATTTATCCTTCTAAATCAGGGATGGGCAACCCTAACGAGACAGAGATCAACCTGAACAACATGGGAGAAATCAAAGATCACCAAGCACAGTGTCGCCTCCTTACACCTGATTTAAACCTCTAATTTCCGTACTACGTGTACTACTACGTGTCACAATTGCGTGAAGAATGCGTGGCAATCATGGGTTTAATTAGGTGGTGAGGAAGCAACATCTTGCCTGGTAAATTCACCTGCATCACTTTTCAGAGGAGCAGCACTGCCTGTTGCACTTGTGAATGAGCCCTTAGTTGCATCTGGCAGTGGCACCCTTAGGGCTCGTTCACACTTAAAGTTGGGGGGTGGTAAAACCCTGCAGTTGAGTCGCGGTTCAGTGTGAAAACAGCCCTATACTATTATGCCAAGTGTATTGCTTCACACTGACCTATAAGATCTCTTCTTTCCTGCTGCTGGAACCACTCTGGAGACCAGTAGCTAGGATAAGAATTGGGGTGCAGTTGGTATCACTCCGTACAGGAGTCGGCACTAGACATGTGCACAACAAAAAAATTGTAAGTTTTTTTTTTGTTTCTTTTCATCTTGTTACGTAGATTCGTAATTGCGTAAGACTTAAGTTTTCCTATTCAGGCCCGTTCGTATTTTCGTAACAGTTTTATTTTCGTTGATACTGAATGATTCGTAATTTATTTTCGTCGATTCGAAAAATTTAATTTTGTTAGATAATAATTTTCGTTTAATGGATTCGTAATTTTATACTTTCGTAAAATATATAGCAAAGCGGACATTCGCAATCTCGTATTTTATTTTAATTTTCAGCACGCGGCTAATCCATATTAAGATAGACTTTCTCTTAAGCCCCGTACACACGGTCTGACTTTTTGCCAACACACTTCAAAATTAGCGTTTTCCAAACAATCTGACCGTGTGTATGCTCCATTGGACAAACTTTTTCGGTTTTCATCGGACAAAAGTTCGCTCTGCAAACGGGCAAACTTTTCGACAACAAATGTCTGGCCAACTCCCTTTTGTTTGTTTGAAGTCCGATCGTGTGTACGAGGCTTTGCACTGTCCAATGTGACTCAGCACAAAAGAGATAAGCTGATTGGCTAAGATATTAAGTAAGATACATCACTCACTAACTACACTGCCCAGTGCCCATTCGAAAGAACGATTCAAGTACACAAATTTACAAACAGACATAGTAAATGAGTGAGTGAAGAACTTATATAGCGCAGCACATGCAAACTAAATTGCCTCTGGGCGCTCGTTGTTCCTGTCTCCTTTGATATCAAAAGAGATGAGTTTTGATCTTTCTTCTAAAGGCCAGGTGGTTTTCCTCCAACCGAATGCTGGTTGGCAAAGCGTACCATAGTCTGGGACCTTGGAGCACAAATCTTCTTTCTCCTTTGGACTTGTATTTGACTTTGGGTATCTGGAGCAGATTTTGGTTGGTGGATCGCAGAAGGCGATTGGAGTTGTGAGCTTTTATCTTTTCGCATAGATATTGGGGAGCCTTCCCATGGATACACTTATGTGTCAGACAGAGTGCTTTAAAAGCAATTCTGTATTTTACTGGCAACCAGTGAAGGGATCTCAACGCAGGTGAGATTGATTCCCATGTTTTTTTTCCCAGTCACAAGTCTGGCGGCCGTATTTTGAATGACTTGCAGATGAGCGATTTGGTACCTTGGGAGTCTAAGATAGAGAGTGTAACGGATTGACCCGTGACAACCAGAGACTTTGGAAGGATGAGAGATACTCCTGTGCCAGGGACACTAATAACTCCTGGGTCTAAGTCCACCCTGTGCCCTTGTAGGCGTAGGGTGGCTAATAAAAATCATAATTCATGTATTACATGAGATGGGACATTAATAATAATTCATGTTTGCAGGATGTCTTGAGATATCACAAAGTGTTGGCTATTCAATGTGGGCACACATGCTTTTGAAAGGTGTTAACTGCGTCTACTCCTAGACATTACATTGTCCAGTGTATAAAGGTGTTAATTCAGGTCTGCTGCTAGACCTTTCAATTGTCTGATAACACGGTTTAAAGCCTATTGATGCCCAGGTGTCAAGACCCCTTAGAGACAGTACGTCTGTCTAGATATGTGGATTGAGGTCAAGGCATTGTGTAATTGCATTTTGGAATGTGATAGATCTCGTCAGTATCGGTGCCGAAATGTCTAGCTACTGATTAGATATATAGCTCACCTGAATGTCATTAGCAAAGGATCGTGTGGGTGGAGAGTTCATTGTTTCTGTGATTAACTTTAACATGCTGTACTGTATATAAGCAAGCTAAGAAACCAATAAAGAATTCATTCGTTTTGAAAATCAGAAAGAACGCAGCTTGTGTCTCGTCCTTATTCTGGGAAATGGAATGGGTCGTGTCTGCCGGATTGTGGAGTGTCGGAAGCTGTCGTGGGTTGATGGAAGGTCGTAAATGGTGGTGACCGTTACAGAGAGCATTAGCATAGTCCAGTCTGGAGTTGACAATTGTTCCCACCACGACTGCTATGTCTTCTTTAGAAATAAAAGGAATAAGTCTGCGTAGTAGGCGCAACAGATGGTGAGATCCGCTGACTATTGACCCTATTTGTGCATCCATTGTCATGTTGGTGTTGAAGATGACCCTGAAACTTTTGACTTTGGAGCTAGGGGGTGATGATTTTGCCCAGAATGGGCGGGGGTGTCCAAGTTGTTGCAGGTTGACTCTTACGACTGGCGTGAAACAGGAGAAGTTCTGTTTTGGAGCTGTTGAGTTTAAGATAACTCTTTGTCATCCAGTTTTCTATCAAAGAGAGGCATGTCTCTAGACTGAGATGATGATCCTTTTTGTTGCAGATACGAAAATATAATTGTGTGTCATCTGCATAAGAGTGATAAAGTAGTTTTTGGCTACTGATGATTTCAAAGAGAGGGCGAAGATAGATGTTAAATAGCACCGGCAACAGAGGGGATACTTGAGAGACTCCGCATGACACTGCATTTTTCAGAAGTGAAAGGTCCCAGTTTCACTATTTGTGATCGGTTTTCCAGGAAGGAGGAGAACCAAGATAGATTACCTTCTGCGACTCTAGCTACTTCAGCTAGCTAAGTCAGTAATAGTTTGTGGTCTACCGTGTCCAAAGCTGTGCTTAGGTCCAACAGTACCAGAAGACAAGATTCTCCTTTGTCTGCGGCCACGAGAGCGTCATCCCATATTTTGAGTAATGCTGTTTCAGTCCCGTGTCCGGGACGTAAACCAGATTGAAAGGGATCGAGCAAATTATGGGCATCTAAGTGATGTTGTAGCTGTTGTACCACTACTTTCTCCATCACTTTAGAGAGAACATTTAGGTCTGTTACAGGACGGCAGTGTTTTGGGTCTTTGGGGTCGAGGGTGGGTTTCTTTAAATTAGGTTTAATTATACCTTGTTTCAAGCGGGTAGGCACTATACCTTTATTGAAAGACTGGTTTATAAGCTGCGTGATGGGCGTTGACAGAATATCGGCACATTCCTTCAGCAGTTTGGTGGGGATAATATCATTCGGTGCTGTGCTATTTCGCAGGGCATTGATGATATTTTTGGTGGCATTGATGGAGATGGGCTTTAGAGTGAACGTTGTTGACTGAGGCAAGTTTATGCGGGTGTTGGTTGAATGATTGGGGGGGGGGGTTGAAACGGGTACAGCTTCGCTGAATGCTTTCACAGATTTTTTCAATTTTGTTAACAAAATAATCCGATAGTTCATTGCAAAACTCTTGGGTATCAGAATTGGGGGCTTCAAGACAGACAGGATTCATGGTCTCGGTAACTATCTTGAAGAGTTGGTGGGGACGGTTTAGGGCATTAGTGACGATAGAAATGGATTTACAAAACACACAAATTAAAATACGAAATTACGAACAAACAAAGGATTTAAAATACGGAATGCAAATCCTTCGTTATAGATGTTATTTTCGTTCTTTTGCTGTTTCGTTGTTTCGTATTTTAGTACGTTTGTCAAATCGTACATTTGTATTTTCGCTTGTTCGTTATTTTGCTTATTCGTAATTCTGTAATTTTCATATTTTAGTACTTTCAGCTAGTCGGATGTTCGAATTGATCCGAATGTACGAATACTAACAAGTTTGTACGAAAATCCATTAGTTACTAACCAAATCGAAAATGTCTAGTTGTCACTACAGAGAAGGCATCGGCTTATGCGGCTCTTGCTCCCTACTACAGCTCAAACTTTACAAGTAGTCCCTTTGCATTGCACTCTGATGATCTGGGATGGAGGGTCAGCAGCAAGCCCAGACTGCGATTTACCAGTCACTTGTCTGAGATCTACTGGTAGATAAAGGATTTGTGATTCTGTGAAGACAGTTTTGTGATTTACACATTTCTATCACAATGCATGGCCAGGCGGGTGACACACATTTCCTGGTTTGTCAATTTAGCTTCCTATGTCGCCTCTCTACCATTAGCTTTTGATATTGGCTATGAATCCATATTATCGTCTACAACCAGTGCGCGGGGAGGTGATCTAGCAAGCAGTAACATTGGGTCAATAAGTAGTACAGTGAATTGTCTGCTTGTGTCTTACCTACTTTGTAATAGATTCATCCATAGGTGTTTAATGTTGTTCCCTTGAAGAAAACAAAAAAAGAATAATTGAATAATTATGAGACAATAGGGTGATAGTGCAGAATAGGTGGTAATGGTGCAGCTCTGTATTAAATAAAGTCTTAGTTGAAAAATTTCTTGAAAATTCAAATGAATGTTCATAAAGTGTAAGTTCACCATTACTCCCGCTCTGAGCCCCGGTAAAGCCGCCTCAGGGGTCTGGGGCTTAGACTCAAATTTTCATAATACAATTCTGGCATGAAGAAACAACCAGCATTTCCAACCAACAAAATGTCCGCTGCGTCCCAGCACGTAATCGCGTCACACGTTCCAACTCTGCCCTACACGTTTCGTCATTGGATAATGTCTTTGCTTTTAAATAAACTATTTTTGGGATGTCTACTCAATGAGGTTTGTTCCATTTATGTTTGAGAATATCATTGCCCTGGTGAAAAGCTTCTATTGATGCTTCGTATGGGCGGCTGATGGACTATATCTCTGAACCGGCATCCATTATCTGGCATTGGTGCTAATCGCGCACAGAGGGAGGGAATATCCTTGGTGTGACCGGGTGTTGATGACGGCTTCCATCTATCACTGTTACACAGCCTAAATGGTCACTAAAGAAAAACGTGACTGTTTACAGGGTATAGAGACATAAAAGTTAACTGATTCCTTTAAAAAATTATTAAAAATAGATAAAAATCAATCATATAATCAACCTACAGTTCTAGTTTTGTTTTTCCTGTTATTTCCTGTCTCTCTGATGTACAGAGCCAGAGAGCCAATAGAGGGCAGTGATGGTTTGTCTAAAACCCTTCAGCACCAACCCAGTTTCAGTTTACACACTGTAATCACACCTCCTTGATTAGTGACCACAGTGAGAAAGCTCCCAGCACTGTGGTTATAAGGAAACAGACAACCAGGAAGTGTCCTGAACAGAGCAGAATTACAGCAACATCAAAGCAAAAATTAACAATGAGGACATGAAAACAGCACTGCAGTAAGGTAAAGGAAGCTATTTAGCTAAAAAAATAATTCCTTTAGTGACCCTTTAAGAACATTCATTTGAATGTTTATTAACTTTTAAATTTCACCTCAGTACTTTAAGATTGCTAGCTCTTAGGGTAATCCACCCCTTTTTTGTTACTGGGGGTGTGCTGTCTTTTATTTTATTTTGTCGTTGGTTTGAGACCAGCGATCACTGCTCATATCAAAGATTTTTTGTTGTTTTTTTGTTTTTGCTGCAAGACTTTTGTCCAAAAAAAATTGACTTTTGTTTCATGTGGGTGATATTGTGGGGTTTTCAATCATTTTGGAGGTATGTTGTCTTTATATTAGGTTAAACTACTTTTTTTCCTTAATAAAAAGTAAGCTTTTCAGTGGCAGTATTGTTTTTACATTTTTTTTTTTGTTTAATTTTAATTTAGGCTGATAGACCATTTTTTAAGATTGGGGTGCCCAAGGAGCAGCATTCACTTGTTACTGACCATTTGTCCCCGTAGCTGCCTTTCGTTTGCAGGATGCTCCAATGCAAGAATAGTGTGCACCTAAAGCGCCTCACATTATATCACTCACATTCACCTCACCCCCCCCCCCCCCCCCCCATACCCGAAAACATACAATTTAGTCCCACACCAGTTAGGCCCACTATCCCTAATTAAAATGGTCCTGCTGCTTGACAATTGTACATTGTCGTATTCCTTGTCTTATCTTAAACCTCCGCTTTTCGGAAACCATCCCCCTCTCCGGTGTCACATTTGGCACCTTTCAGGGGGGAGGGGGTGAATATACCTGTATAATACAGGTATTTCCACCCACTTCTGGGCATATACTCCCGTCTGAGTCACGCCCCTTCCCCCCATCCCCCCTGCTGTCCTTTGGGAAACACACAGACTTCCCTTAAGGAATTCCCTTAATTTTCAGGGGTTTCCGCTCACTTCCTGTTTGGCTATGGGACAGGATATGAAGGTAAATCTGCCCAACGGGACACAGATGATTAAAAAATATCTGACAATTGTTTTTTGCACTAAAAATGTTGTGTTATACCTAAAACTAGGTTCACACTAGACATGTGCACAACAAAAATTTTCGTTTATTTCTTTTTTGTTTCTGTTAGTTTATCGGGATTCGTAATGAGTCGTAATTTCGTAAGACGTTAGTTATCGTATTCATACTCTTTAGTATTTTCGTAACACTTTTTTTTTCCGTTTCCATTTTTTTATGTTAGTTTATTTTTCGTTGATTCGAGATTAGTATTTTCGTTAAGTGTTGTATTCTGCCTCGTTCGTATTTTTACAATGAATTTATTCGTTCATTCGTTTTTACGTTGGTTTATTTTTCGTTGTTTTGATATTCGTATTTACATTATATTTTCCATCATTGCCGCGTTTGTATTTTCGTAAGAAATAAATCTTCGTTGCTTTATGATCATTCGTATTTTCGTGTCTAATTTCATTTGATTGTAACAACGTTCTTTTGTAGATTTTTTGCATTCGGAATTCTGTTAAAATACATTTTACGTTTATTCGACACACTACTCGTCGTAATTTTGTAAAACATCGTAATTTACTGCGATTGACTTGACAGATCCACAAAACCAGTGCAACCTACCCAAACACACCCTGGACTCTGGATGGAATGCACTGCAGTCTAAGGCCGTGTACACACGGCAGAGATCCTCGACGGGCAGAACACATCGTTCCGCCCGTCGAGGTTCTCTGCCGGCCGTCGAAATCGGGGACCCGCCCGTCGGGAATTGCAACCAGCCATTCATCCAGGCGGGCCGTCGAGCAAATAGAGAGCATGCTCTCTATTTCTGCTCGACGGGATTCCCGACAGGATGCTCGCCGAGAGCGTACACACGGCCGAGGTCCTCGCTGGAATGCAGCTTCCAGCGAGGTTCTCGCTGGTTTCCAGCGAGAACCTCGGTCGTGTGTACGCCGCCTAACACAGATAAAGACACAAGGTCAAGGAGCCACTAGGTAATAAGAAAAAAGCTCATTGGGGCAGTACTAATGAAAGTGAATTTACGTTATTTCATTTCCAGTTTTCCGAAGATTCGTAATTAATTTTTCGTTAGATTTGCTTTTCGTTTATTATTCTTTGTTCGGCATTTCGGTTGTTTTCTTTTCGTTCTTCGAATATTAGTAAGTTTGCATTTTCGTTTATTTTTCGTAATTATGATTTATTTTTTTGTGTTCGGTATTTTCGTTTGTTTTTTCTTTCGTTGTGTTGTTCTTTTACATTTAGTAGTTTTGTATCTTCGTAGTTTTCCATATTCGTTATTTTTGGAAATATCGTTATTCGTTATTATTTGCGCTAAACCATTCGTTTATTCGTAGGTTAACGAATCAACTAAAATAACGAATAATGACGGAAAACGTATTCGTAACGAAAAAAATTGCACATGTCTAGTTCACACTACTGCAATGCGCTTTTGGGTTTGCAGAGTGATTATGTAGTGTGACTTTGAAGCCACATTGGATGTGGTTAGCATATTCTAAGCAGCCAAATCACACTGAAATTGCTCCAGAGTAGTACAGGAACCTTTTCCAAAATTGGACGGCACAGAGTTGCATTGATGTGAACGGGCACCATTGAAAACATTGTGATTTTCTTTGTCATGCCATTCTGTGTTACTCAAGTCACATGAGAAATCGCATCAGTGTGAAGTAGCACTAATGCACAAACTAACACACACATAATACAAAATCACTCACTATGCTGCCCGTAGCTTTATTTTTCAGGAAACGTTTCCGCAGAAGATTCATCACCTACAACATAATCACAAACACAATTACGTTAAAGTGGTTGTGACCTTCCATTTTTTTTAAACAACAAACATGTCATACTTACCTGCTCTGTGCAATTGTTTTGCATAGAGCAGCTCCGATCCTATTCTTCCAGGGTCCCCCGCTTGTGCTCCAGGCACCCTCCTCTTCATCTCGTGCACCCACGGAATGCCGCTTGCGGGCTATCTTCTGAGTACCGCTGCTGCATCTATTGACACAGACAGCAGGACTTGGCCCTGCCCCCCTCGACTCCCATGTCACAGGATTTGATTGACAGCAGTGAAAGCCAATGGCTCCCGCTGCTATCAATTTGTCCAATGAGGAGAGAGACAGCAGCTGGAGCGCTGCGCTCATACACGTTGCTGGATTGGATGGGCTCAGGTAAGAAAAAAGGGGGGTCAGGGGGAGCTGCAGCACAGAATGTTTTTCACCTTCATGCATAGAATACATTAGGGTGAAAACCCTTGAGGCTTTACAAACACTTTAATGCATTGTATTTCTTTTTCTATAAAAGAATAGTTATAAGCTGAATGTACCTCTGTTCGGTTCAAGCAGGGTTTGGCACACATTAGTAAAGTTTGGGTGCCGATTCCAAACCTCATTGAAGTGAGTGAAGTCTGGATGTTAACCCCTTGCCGACCAGCACACAATGACACGGCTGGGCAAATGGGCATAACTGTACATCCCCTTTAAATTGCAGCATAGTGAGCATGCCCGCAGGTACAGTGCATGTGATGTTTGCCAGGGGCCTGCGATGGTGTGGCGGAGAGGCAGAACAGGGAGATGCCTAAATAAACAAGTAATTTTCCTGTTCTGCCTAGCAACATGACAGGGATCTACTGCTCCCTGTCATCGGGAGCAGTGATCTCTGTCATGTTCTAGGGAAGATTCATCATTGACCATATATGGACATGACCATATGTACTCAATGATGTCGCAAGGTTTGCCAGACTAGATGACTGACAGCTAAGAAGACATTTCCTGTTCTAAGGCTGGCCATACATGGGTCGAATTTCGAATTAATTTTCTTTTGCAAATCAGAAAATGTGTGCGTTTTGTGATCCGATGGTGCCACCCAGGGGCTTCGGGAGGGGGTGGCTAGCTGTGGCTGAAGCCCCGAATGTGACCCAGTAAAGCCCCGAGTCTCAAGCTGGCAGGACTGCATTATTAGCCCCGAGCGCTTTCGATCTGATCCCGAGCGCTGCCGGATGTAGCCAAGTGTGGCCGAGTGCGGCCGAGTCCCATAGCAGGTCCCGCCTTCTGGTGCCTGCGCAACACCTTATGATGGATGTCCCACTGGTCCAATGCCGCAACCACGGCACGTGTGACGTCCATCAGAGGCGCTGCACTGGCTCCAGAAGGTGGGAATTACAATACGGCCGCTGCGCCGGCTCCACATCCCTGCTCGGCGCTCGGGCAGGCTGCACGCAGCTCTCCTCTCCTCAAGGCTCCTCAGCTCTCTTCCCCTCCACCCAGGCTCCTCGGCTCTCTGACAGAATGACTGCCTGCAGCCGTGACACCGCTGAGCTGAGGTAGGTCAGAACCATCAGAAAGTGTAATAATGTGTATGTAAATGTCAGTGAATGTCAGGTAGGTCAGTGTAGGTAGGTCAGTGTATGTAAAGTAGGCCAGTGTATGTAGGTAACTACCGTCAGTGCAGGTAGGTCAGTGTATGTCAGGTAGGTCAGTTAAATTAGGTCAGTGTATGTCAGGTAGGTCAGTTTAATTAGGTCAGGGTATGTCAGGTAGGTCAGTGTATTTATGTAACTACCGTCAGTGTAGGCAGGTCAGTGTATGTCAGGTAGGTCAGTGTAGGTAGGTCAGTGCATGCAGGTAACTACCGTCAGTGCAGGGAGGTCAGTGTATGTAGGTTAGTGTATGTCAGGTAGGTCAGTGTATGCAGGTCACTAGCGTCAGTGTATGTTAGTCAGGTAGGTCACGTGCTAGCCCAAAATAAAAAAAAACGGTGTCACATACAAACTCCCCCCCCCCCCCCCGATTCTCGGCCTTGGACTTCGGGCTGAAGCCCCTGGTCTTTTTGCCACCAAGCAACGCCCCCGGTTCCCCCATTGATTGATGAAATTCAACCGAGCAAGCATTCAATTTCACCTCATGATGCTACAGAAAAAAAAATTGCCCTTAAGACTGGGATGCCATTAAAATTCTTGTATGTGTAAAGACTGGTGTCCCAATAGTTTTGATAATATAGTGTACATAACTATACAGTGTATATATAGTAGGGAACGCTATGCTTGTTTTTACAAAATCAGCGTACTAACCTTTTTATCCAGGAAACACCCAAATAGCAATAAGAAGATTCCCTGCAAGAGGAAAGAATTAAGGTGGTGAAGTCAATCTGACATGTTCTATCACTACAGAATTCGTTGTTTTTTTTTTTTATTTATTTAATTTTAGTGTGAGGTTCCCCTTAAATTCCACACCAGACCTGAAAGCGGAGGTCCGCCCTAAAAAAAAAAAAAAAAAAGCAGTGAAGGCAACAAAAAATAAAAAATGTTTTATTTATTTTTTATACTTACCAGAAATAGCTGTTACTAGGCAGATCGTCCTAATCTGCCACTTCCTTGTCCGCGGTGGTCTTCTTTCTTCTCCTCTTCTGGGACCTTGTGTGTCTCCCAGGAGACATCCGCCCATTCACAAAGCACCGTGCGACTCGCGCATGCACAGTAGGGAACCGAAAAGTGAAGTCGGAACGCTTCAGTTCCTCATTCCCTCACCAAGGATGGCGGCGGGGCAGCCGAGACCCGAGCGATTGCTTGGCTTCGGCTGCCGACATCGCGGGTACCCTGGACAGGTAACTGTCCTTATTAAAAGTCAGCAGCTACAGTGTTTGTAGCTGCTGACCTCTTATTTTATATTTTTTTATTGCTGGACTTCCGCTTGAAGGGCCTGGTATGGATTGTGGGGGTGAAACCCCACACTGTTTTGTCTGAATTTTTATTTGCTGGCAATTCTGTTTACATTCAGCTGTCAGCAGGACAGCTGCTGACAGCTGATGAACCATCTGTTGTTAAGAATGTGGCGTCCGGCTTGCTGACTTTTAATATATGGACACTTACCTGTCCAGGGCACCCGCGATGTCCTCACCCGAAGCCCATCTGTCCCTCGGCTCTCTGGTGGAGGCGCCGCCATCTTTAGTAAGGGAATCAGGAAGTGAAGCCTTGCAGCTTCACTTCCTGGCTCCTTACTGCGAAAGCGTGAGTCACGCTGTGCAATTTCACTGGTCCCTGCTATCTTCTGGGACCTGTGTGTCTCCCAGAAGACAGTGGCGGGGGACAAAGGAGGGGCCGGACATGGCGTAGATCGCTGAGTTAGACAGGTATCTGCTCCCCCCTCCCCTCTCAAAGGTGACAAATGTGACACCAGAGGGGGGGAGGATTCCAAAAAGTGGAAGTTCCATTTTTGGGCAAAACTCCAGTTTAACAATCAGCTATTCTTCACACAGAATTTTAATCGGACCGATACGATTTTGAAACGTCTGGAATCCAAATGTCTGGAATACGTTAGAAAACGAATATACGAAACAAAGCGATTTTCAACGTTACTATTGCATTCAGTGTTTCGGATACATCTGGATCTCTGAATAACCCAAAATGTGTCTGAATTTATATTCAGTCCAAAATGAATCGTGTTTACATGCCCAGGGATGCTCTTAACCTGTCTATGAAGTTGCACATCTGTACCATTTATACAACCTACAACCTACAGACGACTTCAGAGGTGACTTGCAAAATGACTTCTCTATAGAAGTCAATGCAAGTCGTCCCGAGTCGCCCCCGAAGTCGTACAAGAACCTTTTTCTAAGTCGGAGCGACTTGCTTCGCTCCTATTAGAACGGTTCTATTGAATAGAATGGGACGCGACTTGTCAGGCGGCTGAGTCACCTGACGTGTCGCCCCAGTATGAACCGGATCTTAATACTTCTGTTTGTAAACAAACCAGGGATTCAGGGATTCCCTTCCATGTACATAACAGACCATTATCCTAGACATAGGTGTGTGCAGCCTATTGCAATAGGATGTGCACCCTAAAACTCAAAGGCCGCGTACACACGACTAAACACATCCGATGAAAACGGTCGGACAGACCGTCAGACCGGTTTCAGCAGATAAATTTGATCGTGTGTACGCAGCCAAACACACATGTGTGTGTGTGTGTCTACATATACATGACCCCAGCAGATTGATCTCCCTGCCGGCACAGTGAGAGAAGAGCCTAGATACTTCTCTTATGGCAAAGCAGGTAAGAGGTAGATATTTACATGTTCCTGTTGCTACACAGAGCGATATTACTAATGTGCATGGGGTGATTAGGGTGTGCTTAGGCACCCCTGACACACCCTGTGCGCGCGTCTATGATACTAGATAGATGTTAACTGGACAGAAAAAAAAGCATGGGGCTTTCTCCATCATTCATACCAGACCCAAAGGGCCCTTCAGGTCTGGTATGAATTTTAATACCACCCTCTCCCCTATGTGAATAAGGTATACATAGTCCTTTAATAAAAAAAGAAATTGTTTCAATGCAATACCGCATGTGGCCAACGGTGGGGGGGGCATCAGAGAGCCTCGGAAACACCAGGTAAGGGTATTTCCAAGGTTTACCAAGCATTTCCGATCAGCCCCCCCCCCCCCACATCAAGCACTCTGTCTAACGCATAGATGTATCCATGGGAATGCTCCCCATTATCTACGCGAAAAAATAAAAGCTCATCACCCCAATCGCGTTCTGCGATCCACCAATCAAAATCTGCTACAGATACCGAAAACCAATTACAAGTCCAAGGGAGAAAGAAGATTCGCGGTCCAAGGTCCCAGACTATGGAACGCTTTACCAACCAGTATTCGGTTGGAGGAGAATCACTTAGCGTTCAGGAGAAAGATCAAGACTCATCTCTTTTGATACCAAAGGAGACAGGAACAACAAGCGCCCAGAGGCGATTACGTTTGCATGTGCTGCGCTATATAAGTTTTCATTCATTCATTCATTCATCAAACCAAATGTGGTATTGCACACTGCTTTGGCTTGAATCCTGCTCGTTTTGCTAGACAACACTCGCAAACCGAGTCAGGATTTTTTTAAATACAGTGCTCGTATTGCGAAACGCTCGGTAACCGCGTTACTCGCAATCCGAGGTTCCACTGTATTATTAAAGAACTAGTCAAAACTGTGTACTATGTACCCCTTTCTTTTTTACATGGGGAAAATTCGTATCTGGATGCCTCCTTATTGTTAAAGGGTCTTACCAGATTTCAACCCCCATAACCACCGAGGCAGGGTTGAGAGGAAGAGGCCATGGTTCTGGGGTGCGCTAAAGATAATAGTTGTATAGCCAGTAGGGATGAGCTTTGCGTTCAATACGAACGTATGTTCGACTCGAACATTGTCTGTTCGTACGTTCGACGAAATTCGAACAAAAGCAGTCGTTCGCACCGAATTCGAGTGACGCAAAACGGCCCATAATTCACTGCGGCATTGCGCGCTGATGATTGGCCAAGCATGCTGTATGTCCCGCATGCTTGGCCATTCACAGTGCGCAAAAAACGAAGAGCCATAATTGGCCAAAGCCGGGGTGGCTTTGGCCAATTATGCCTCAGGGCTTTAGCACACGCCCCACACTATATAAGGCCGCCTGCTGGGCAGCCTCATGTAGTGTGTTCCAGCTTGTTAGTGAAAGCAGTCAGAGAGACAGAGAGATTGTCTTTTTAGATAGCTAGATAGAGCAGGCAGGCAGGCTAGTCAGTTTAGCTTAATTTACAATGTGTAGAGAATATATATACATCGTTAGGAGTTGTACATATATGTATACACTGTATAGCTTAGATAGATCAGTTCTTCCTAATTTACTGGCAGGCAGGTGATTGTGCTATTTAAAGACTTTATCACAGGTATAGACACCCAGCAGGTACAATATTTAAAGGAATTTTTATTTTTATTTTTATTTAAGCATCAATAAAATCACTGCTCCTGGAGCAGTGATTTTAATGATGCTTAATTTTAAAAAAAATGAAAATTCCTTTAAATATTGTACCTGCTGGGTGTCTACAGTTTGCCTGTGAAAACGTCTTTGAGAACCCGGGTCTTGCCCGACGGAACATGTATCAATGGAAAAAAAGTTTTAAAAACGGTAATTTTTTCAGGAGTCCTGCTCCTGAAAAAACTACAGTTTTTTTAACTTTTTTCCATTGATACATGTTCCCTGGGGCAAGACCCGGGTTCTCAAAGACGTTTTCCAACAATAACTTGAATATTGGTCTTTAAAATGAGCGTTTTTAAATTTGAATGTTCGAGTCCCATAGACTTCAATGGGGTTCTAAATGTTCGCGCGAAAGGTCGGTCTGTTCGACGGTTCTGGTGCGAACCGAATGCGGGGGTGTTCGGCTCATCCCTAAAACCCAGCCTTTCTAGCTGGACCGAATGGAAAGTTTGTAACATGTGTTAGTTCTATCTGTACATACAAAAGTATTTCTTCCATGTTTATAAAAAAAAATTTCAAAAAATATGGAGAAGGGTGGAGCTAACAAAATTCATTTTGAAAGTCACATACCTGTAAAGGATTGAGGATGTCAAACACGTAGTGTAACCATATAGTATTTTTATTTGCCAGCAGAAGGACCCCAACAGCCCAAGTCAACCCATACTGAGGTATATAAAACACAACAGCTTTTGCCAGCTTCTTTATCACCTCTTCATCCTCATCTTTTGCCTCGGAGATTGAAGGTCTCGTAAGTTTATGGATCACAACGATGAGTACCAGAAAATTTGCAACCATAATAACTATAGTTGGGATAGTGAAGGCCAAGGAAGCGCCAGAGGGACCCTTTAACCAGCAAGCATCTTCACTTCTGTAATTATGTGGAAAGTACCGCAAGAAAGTAGACACAGCTATGACCAGAGGACAGATGTAACCCAACAAAACTGAGAGAACTATAAATTCTCTTATAGTGACATGGTGGAAGACAAAAACTAAACGACAGACCAAAAAGACACCCTGGACCAAGGTCCAGCAGAAGAAAGCCATTAGGGCAAGATGGGTGCAAAAGGTGAAGGCATCACACAACTTCTCTTGAATTGCTGGGTGAATAAAACTGGAAGCTAAGAATGAGATGTTACTTATTAACAAGAACACAGACATGTGAAGGATGGTCCAGTATCTGTGTGATGCCATGCGGTTATGGGTTCTTCTCAGGAGGATAATCTGTATTGTTATACAGAAAATGAGAGCGAGTATGGAGAAGGAAAGTCCGACCTTTGTGATGTAATCCAAAATTACAGAATCTAAGTTTCCTATTGACGCTGAGCTTGACATTAAAATGGAGAAAGACGTCAGATGGGTACAGAAGCAAGTGGTGGATCCATTGGTGGTTTGCGTAACACAACCGTTTGATGACCAATTAGCCAGATGGAAATCCCAGAACACACATACGGCAGTCTCGTCACAAGAGAAATTACCGCACATGAAGGTCATAGTGATGTTGGCCATATGATAACTTCTATCATTTAAGATCATGACGTGTGTCTGTATAGCACTGGCCAAATAAAAGGAGTTGAGTGTCTTTCCATCTTTATCATGCTGGCTGTTAAAGATGTTGTTGGGTGGTTTGTAAGTCATGGACAAAACATTTACATAACACTCCAGAGGAAAGTCAATGTCATTATCATGAAGGGACAACAGGCTGCTAGTACCTAACTGCATATCCCCATTCTCTTTTAAATCTTCACACGATGACACCGAGCAGTAACAGTCAAAATGTTTGAAGACTAAAGTGAAAGATTTATAGGTGACCGACATTAGTGAAAAAAAGCTCTCGAGACATCTCAGCATCTGTGGACCAACAGAATTCTCCAAGCTGGCTGCAGGCTTGGAGGAAAGTGCGCTATTAAGATAGTCAACAATCACAAGTACTTTCTGTAAGTAGAAAAATATTTTTACCATTAGTGATCGTATTATATCCATGTCTGAAAGTTGAGAAAAGGCTTGACAGGAGACTACTGTATATACTCGAGTATACGCCGACCCGAGTATAAGCCGAGGCACCTACTTTTACCACAAAAAACTGAGAAAACGTATTGACTCGAGTATAAGGCCTCATACACACGACCGTTTTCCTCCTCAAAATCCATCAAGAAAAATGCTGGCAGAGCATTTTTGCCAAGAAAAACGGTTGTGTGTATGTTCGTCGAGAAAACTGTCGTGGAAAAAAGAAAACATGTTCTCCTTTTTTTTTGTCGGGAGTCTCAATTTCCTCATCGTGTTTCTTGTCGGGCTGGTTTACGATGAGAAACATGTTCGTGTGTATACTTAGAAACCCGCACATGCTCAGAATAAAGTACGAGACGGAAGCGCACCTTTGGTAAAAGTAGCGTTCGTAATGGAGATAGCTCATTTGTCACGCTGTAACAGACTGAAATACATAAATCGTCGCTTACCAAACTTCTACCTAACACGCAGTAACATGAGATTAGCAAAAGCAGCCCCAAGGGTTGTGCCAGTGGAATCGAACTTCTCCTTTATAGTGCCGCCGTACGTGTTGTACATCACCGCGTGTATGCAAAGAAAGCTTGACAAGATTCTTGACAAGCCTGACAAGAACCTCGTCGAGGAAAATGACATTTCTTTTACGAGGAGATTCTCAGTCGTGTGTACGAGGCCTAAGCCTAGGGCAGTGATGGCGAACCTTGGCACTCCAGATGTTCTCTCTCACCACTCTGCTACCTGGCCAAGTTCTTCCAGTGTTAGCACCTTCACATTGCAAACCCGGATAGCAATGCACCTGTTCACTCCAGGTCAAAAACTGTAGAAATCCCCACTATACCAATCTCAGGCTCTCTCCCTCCAGTCACAGTGCTTTTCAAAGGACATTTGACAGGCAGTGAGGAGTATGTCAATATAGCTGTGAGGGCAATAGGTGTCGGGTAAATTCGAATCACCACTAAAAAGTGCTGAGGTTTGTACATGGCAACACTCATAATCTACATTATAGTCCTCAAGTTGATTGAGGGGCTTTGAAGGATGATGAGTACCACTTAAGTAATGGTCAACCCATTAAATATTGTATTTAGTAATACTCACTTCTACTGTGTCCACGCTAAACCGGAGACCAGCTAACTCTGCATTGTTTGTGATGTTCCTTAAGATGTATAACACCAATGTAACATCACTTGGCAGAAACCCGACAGAGGAGCTGGTGGTGTACATCCAGAGGCCATACAAGGCCAGAGGAAATGGATGGTGTCAAGGCCTTCAGAATCCAGTAAATTCTATATGTAACAGAAAATAGTGGTGTAAATAACCTCAACAGGAACTCCATATAGAATGCATACAGTCATGAACCAATTATTGTAACTGGCTGCTATTATTCAATAAGATGTATACAACTCAATATATGCATTATACAACTGTCACTTTATCTACAGTATTTACAAGTTAAAAATAATAGACCACAGTATCTACAGTCTATAAATAAAAACTGCTTACATATATAGCACATAAATCTGCATGATAATGCTTAGGCTGGCCATACATTATACAATGTTCTTGTATAATTTTCCTTTAGGTTTGTCCAAAACTATATGAGGTCAAACCTAGACACTTTCAATTTGTGTGCCATAAGGACCGCCCTTGCATTACATAGTTGACGGTAAAGCTAAAGGAAATTGAATAAGAAAATTGTATAATGTATGGCCAGTTGTATGGTGTAAAACAAACTAAATAAGACCCGCTGATTGTCTAAATAGATTAGATCTGGTATAAAAAGAGACAGCTGAAGCACAAGTGAAAACAAGCATAAATTTAAAAATGTAGCACATTTTACGAGGGGTCCCCCTTGATGTCAATACCAGACCGTAATCAATGATAAGGGTCTGGAGTGTATTTTTTAGGGGAAACCCCAGGTATGTTATGTTCATCCATAGTGATAGGCAGACAGCTGGCAACTAAGGGGGCATCAATCACTTAGAATATTGAGGCCCCATACCAGAATAAGCAATGCCCCATGTGTGCTCTCCCTTTCCTCTCCTTAAAGCTGTAAATGTAGCAGTCTTTAGATCTGCCCTAGAGGCAGTCAGATAAGGCATTTTTATCCAAGCACAGCTCCACTCATGCTCTTCTCCTCTGCTCTCTCTCTTCTCTCCTCTCCTCTGCCCCCCTCTTCTCTCTCTCTCCCCTCCTCTGCCCTCCCTCTTCTCTCCCTCTCCCCTCCTCTGCTCTCCCTCTTATCTCTCTCTCCTCACCCTTTTCTCTCCTCTCCCTCTTCTCTCCCTCTCCTCTGCTCTCCTTCTTCTCTCCTCTGCTCTTCTCTCCTCTGCGCTCCCTCTTCTCTCCCTCTCCTCTGCTTTCCCTCTTCTCTCCCTCTACTCTGCCCTCCCTCTTCTCTCCTTCTAATCTGCCCTCCCTCTTCTCTCCTCTCCTTTGCTCTCCCTCTTCTCTCCCTCTTCTCTCCCTCTCCTCTCCCTCTCCTCTGCTCTCCTTCTTCTTTCCTCTCCTCTGCCCTCCCTCTTCTCTCCTCTCCTCTGCTCTCCCTCTTCTATCCTCTCCTCTGCCCTCCCACTTCTCTGCTCTCCCTCTTCTCTCCCTCTCCTCTGCTCTCCCTCGACTCTGCCTTCCCTCTTTTCTCCCTCTCCTCTGCTTTCCCACTTCTCTCCCTCTCCTCTGCTCCCTCTTCTCTTCTCTCCCCTCCTCTTCTCTCCTCTCCTCTGTTCTCCTCTCTGTATAGCTTTAAATGCAGAATTCCGTTTGCCCTGGAACCAGTCAGATCAGGCAATTGCATCCTCCACTCTCCCTCTTCTCTCCTCTCCTCTACTCTTTCTCTCTTCCCTCCCTCTTCTCTGCCCTCCCTCTTCTCTCTCTCTCCTCTGCTCTCCAACTTTTCTCCTCTCCTCTGCTCTCCCTCTTCTCTCCCTCTCCTCTTCTCACCTCTTCTCTCTGTCTCCTCTTCTTTCCCTCTCCTCTGCCCTTCCTCTTCTCTCCCTCTCCTCTGCCCTGCCTTTTATCTCTCTCTCCTCCGCTCTCCATCTTCTCTCCCTCTCCTCTGCCCTCCCTCTTCTCTCCCTCTTCCCCTCTGCTCTCCCTCTTTTCTCCTCTCCTCTGCTCTCCCTCATCTCTCCTCTCCTCTGCTCTCCTTCTTCTCTCCTCTCCTCTGCTCTCCCCCTTCTCTCCCTCTCCTCTTCTCTCCTCTTCTCTCCCTCTCCTCTTCTCTCCCTCTCCCCTGCCCTTCCTCTTCTCTCCCTCTCCTCTGCCCTGCCTCTACTCTCTCCCTCTCTCTCCTCCGCTTTCCCTCTTCTCTCCCTCTCCTCTGCCCTCCCTCTTCTCTCCCTCTTCTCTCCTCTCCTCTGCTCTCCCTCTTCTCTCCCTCTTCTCTCCTCTCCTCTGCTCTCCCTCGTCTCTCCTCTACTCTGCTCTCCCTCGTCTCTCCTCTCCTCTGCTCTCCCTCTTCTCTCCTCTGCTCTCCCTCTTCTCTCCTCTCCTCTGCTCTCCCTCTTCTCTCCTTCTTCTCTCCTCTCCTCTGCTCTCCCCCTTCTCTCCCTCTCCTCTTCTCTCCTCTTCTCTCCCTCTCCTCTTCTCTCCCTCTCCCCTGCCCTTCCTCTTCTCTCCCTCTCCTCTGCCCTGCCTCTACTCTCTCTCTCCCTCTCCTCCGCTTTCCCTCTTCTCTCCCTCTCCTCTGCCCTCCCTCTTCTCTCCCTCTTCTCTCCTCTGCTCTCCCTTGTCTCTCCTCTCCTCTGCTCTCCCTCGTCTCTCCTCTCCTCTGCTCTCCCTCTTCTCTCCTCTGCTCTCCCTCTTCTCTCCTCTCCTCTGCTCTCCCTCTTCTCTCCCTCCTCTCTCCTCTCCTCTGCTCTCCCCCTTCTCTCCCTCTCCTCTTCTCTCCCTCTCCTCTTCTCTCCCTCTCCTCTTCTCTCCCTCTCCCCTGCCCTTCCTCTTCTCTCCCTCTCCTCTGCCCTGCCTCTACTCTCTCCCTCTCTCTCCTCCGCTTTCCCTCTTCTCTCCCTCTCCTCTGCCCTCCCTCTTCTCTCCCTCTTCCCCTCTGCTCTCCCTCTTTTCTCCTCTCCTCTGCTCTCCCTCATCTCTCCTCTCCTCTGCTCTCCTTCTTCTCTCCTCTCCTCTGCTCTCCCCCTTCTCTCCCTCTCCTCTTCTCTCCTCTTCTCTCCCTCTCCTCTTCTCTCCCTCTCCCCTGCCCTTCCTCTTCTCTCCCTCTCCTCTGCCCTGCCTCTACTCTCTCCCTCTCTCTCCTCCGCTTTCCCTCTTCTCTCCCTCTCCTCTGCCCTCCCTCTTCTCTCCCTCTTCTCTCCTCTCCTCTGCTCTCCCTCTTCTCTCCCTCTTCTCTCCTCTCCTCTGCTCTCCCTCGTCTCTCCTCTACTCTGCTCTCCCTCGTCTCTCCTCTCCTCTGCTCTCCCTCTTCTCTCCTCTGCTCTCCCTCTTCTCTCCTCTCCTCTGCTCTCCCTCTTCTCTCCTTCTTCTCTCCTCTCCTCTGCTCTCCCCCATCTCTCCCTCTCCTCTTCTCTCCTCTTCTCTCCCTCTCCTCTTCTCTCCCTCTCCCCTGCCCTTCCTCTTCTCTCCCTCTCCTCTGCCCTGCCTCTACTCTCTCTCTCCCTCTCCTCCGCTTTCCCTCTTCTCTCCCTCTCCTCTGCCCTCCCTCTTCTCTCCCTCTTCTCTCCTCTGCTCTCCCTTGTCTCTCCTCTCCTCTGCTCTCCCTCGTCTCTCCTCTCCTCTGCTCTCCCTCTTCTCTCCTCTGCTCTCCCTCTTCTCTCCTCTCCTCTGCTCTCCCTCTTCTCTCCCTCCTCTCTCCTCTCCTCTGCTCTCCCCCTTCTCTCCCTCTCCTCTTCTCTCCCTCTCCTCTTCTCTCCCTCTCCTCTTCTCTCCCTCTCCCCTGCCCTTCCTCTTCTCTCCCTCTCCTCTGCCCTGCCTCTACTCTCTCCCTCTCTCTCCTCCGCTTTCCCTCTTCTCTCCCTCTCCTCTGCCCTCCCTCTTCTCTCCCTCTTCTCTCCTCTCCTCTGCTCTCCCTCTTCTCTCCCTCTTCTCTCCTCTCCTCTGCTCTCCCTCGTCTCTCCTCTCCTCTGCTCTCCCTCGTCTCTCCTCTCCTCTGCTCTCCCTCTTCTCTCCTCTGCTCTCCCTCTTCTCTCCTCTCCTCTGCTCTCCCTCTTCTCTCCTTCTTCTCTCCTCTCCTCTGCTCTCCCCCTTCTCTCCCTCTCCTCTTCTCTCCTCTTCTCTCCCTCTCCTCTTCTCTCCCTCTCCCCTGCCCTTCCTCTTCTCTCCCTCTGCCTCTACTCTCTCTCTCCTTCTCCTCCGCTTTCCCTCTTCTCTCCCTCTCCTCTGCCCTCCCTCTTCTCTCCCTCTTCTCTCCTCTCCTCTGCTCTCCCTCGTCTCTCCTCTCCTCTGCTCTCCCTCGTCTCTCCTCTCCTCTGCTCTCCCTCTTCTCTCCTCTGCTCTCCCTCTTCTCTCCTCTCCTCTGCTCTCCCTCTTCTCTCCCTCTTCTCTCCTCTCCTCTGCTCTCCCTCTTCTGTCCTCTCCTCTGCACTCTCTTCTCTCCTCTCCCTCTTCTCTCCTCTCCTCTGCTCTCCTCTCCGTATAGCTTTAAATGCAGAACTTTGCATTCCTTTTGCCCTGGAGTCAATCAGATCAGGCAATTGCATCCAAGCACCCCCTCCAGTGCCTATCATTAGTATTACAGCAAACACTGATGCCCATCAATAATTTCAGATCTAAGGATGCTCTAATTTAACTGCTATAATCCATAGGTAAAGATCAATGAACCTTTAAAAAACTGTTCTCTTTTTGCAGGCATGCATACAGATTACACAATAGGTTCCCTTGTGATCCAGTTCATCTTTACTGTTAAGTGTTTGCAATCCTTCTTTTAACTCAGGTTCAGGATACAACAAAAACACAACTTACTTGCGAAACGTGTTCTATCCACAATTGAAAATTGGTTATAACCATCATAGTTGGATTAGTTCCTAGGGTTGAAACACAACAGATATAAGAAACAGTCAGTGCCCATCCTTACTCTAGTCAACATCCACCTTTATGCTATTTATTCTATTATTCTATTTCCTGATAGTTAATAGCACATACAGGGCTCTCTGCATATGGAGTTGGAGAATGTCTCCAACATGGTGTCCAGAACAAGAAACATGTACTGTACATTTATAGAGGTGAACTTCTTGATATGTGAGTGTGCCTACTTCCATTTACTATAGCTGCATATCTGCAGTGTGAGATCTAAGGCACTGCTTCCTCTTCTTGCTAGTCTCAGGAGATCTAGAGTGAGATTTGGTGATGTCAATACTGTGTTGCTCACTGTTTTCTTTGCTGGAAGCTCTGACATGCAGTGGCGACTCTAGCTTTCATATTTAGGGGGGGCACATGGGGGGACAAGGGAAAAAGTAGGGGGGCCAACCATAAAACGTGTGTGTATATATATATATATATATATAATATACACACACACACACACACACACACATTTGTATTAAAAAAAAAATCAAGAATAGAATGCACTCTAGAGGTCTAGGCCTCATATTTACTGTATGCACAAACTTAATTTCTTTAATTTTGCAGATATATATATATCTGTTCTTTCAGGACACAAAGGAAAAAATGAGGTGATGTCAGCGCGTTGCCCTTCCCCACGCGTTTCATCAGAGATGACGTCACCAGACCTCTGTAACAGAAGATCATGTGGAGCTAGTAAGAAGCCAACCATACTATCTGGTGGTGGATTTTTCACATATGATGACAGCGGATGGACCATTGCATCACAAACTTGGAAAAGCCTGTAGTTTCAAGCACTGGTGGACTTTTTATATGAACTCCTTTCTCCATAGATCTGAAAAATGTATTGATGGAATAAAGATTTAGCGCAATTCTAATCTTCTTCTCATTTATGCTATACTGTGTTTACTGTTTTAGTTGTGTATTCCTTTTTAGCGCAGTTTTTTTCTACACTCTTTTTTTATATATTTTATTACATATGTGTATCCTGAAATAGGGTTAATGCTAAATCTTCATGCATGACTCTCACGTACAGGACTTTTATCTGAAAGGCAAGTTTGCTTACCAACGCTGGTGGCAGGAGTCCCAAAAGTAGAAAAGCATGTGCTGAAGGCTGGAGTTTTTGAAGACATCTGAGGTGTCACATATGCTTGGGATGAAGATGCACCACTTGACACACTCCCAGTTGTATTTGTGCTGGTTGTGTCTACTGCTGATGTCATAGATGATCCAGTGGAGGGTTGGGGTGAACTTATTGCTGTTATTGATGATGGCAAACTCATAGTCAATGGAGGTGATGTAATGGCTGAAGTCCTTAAAACACTATTTATGGTTGATGAAGATGAAGAAAACCTTGATAATGTTGTAGCTGAGATGCTTGCTGTGGAAGGTACAGATGTACTAAATGTTGTAGCTGAGATATTAGTGGATTGTGGCGCTGTACTAAATGTTGTTGGTGACTGTGTAGTAATTGAGGAACTTGTAGATGTTAAAATGGAATTTAAGTTTATTGAGAAACCCATCTGTGGAGGTGAATTTGTGAAAGGTGCTAAAACTGTAGCTGTTGTAGGGGATGAAGAAGTTGGTATTGCTGTAAAAAATAAAAAAAGATAATTTACACAAGATCAATATGCTTTTGTTAAGATCTAACTACATGCAAAAAGTTGGTGATAATAGTATAGTTAATACACTGCTCAACAAAATTAAAGGAACACCTTTGAATCAGAACTCCTGGGATATTGATCTGGTCAGTTAAGTAGCAGAGGGGGAGGGGTGTATACAGAGGGGGTTGTTAATCAGTTTCAGCTGCTTTGCTGTTAATTGAAATTAACAGGTGCACTAGATGGGCAACAATGAGACGACCATAAAAACAGGAATGTTTTTTACAGGTGGAGGTGACATTTTGTATTCCCTACTCATCTTTTCTGACTGTTTTTAACTAGTTTTGTATTTGGCTAGGGCAGGCATGTCCAAAGTCCGGCCCGCGGGCCATTTGCGGCCCGCATTCCGGTTTGATGTGGCCCCCGCTTGGGATTTAGATATACATACGTCTAAATGTCTAAGCGGCGCTTAGACGCTCACCCCCCAGTGGGTATTTGGCGCCTAACCAAGCTTAAAATCAAATCAAATCAATTCTAGTGTGGCCCCCCAAGTATACCTGTGTGTTATTTATTTTTTGGGATGCATCTTCAGCTTTACAAGCCCTGAGCGCCGCTCTCACTGCGTAGCGAGAGGGGCATGTAGCTGGGCGTGTTCAGAAGTGAAGCTGACAGCGCCCAGAGCCAATCACAGGCACTGTGACATTAACCTGATCTCTGCATATGCAGTCCCTGCAGAGATCAGGGAAATGTCACAGTGCATGTGATTGTCTCTGCGCGCTGTCGGCTTCACAGTGGCTCTGGCAAATAGACTTGTGAACACGCCCAGCTACACAGTGAGAGCGGCACTCGGGATTTGTAATGTTGAAGAGGTTCTGGCAAATAGACTTGTGAACACGCCCAGCTACATGCCCCGCTACGCATTGAGAGCGGTGCTCGTGCACGCAGAGCCAGAGATTGGGGGGGAAATGTCACAGTGCCTGTGATTGGCTGCATGCTGTCATCTTCCTTGTGGGCTCGGGCACATCTACTTGTGAAGACGCCTGACCTTCTTTTCAGGCAGTGAGAGGGCTAAATGGCTGGAGGAGACTTTGCTGCAAAAATACAAAAACATATATAAAACACCCAAGCTAATCCTTTGTGAGATGCACTGGTTGACTGGCTGGCTGAAGGAGACTTGACTGCAGAATGAAAGAATATTGTTTAAAAAAAAGTACATTAAACACCTGAGCTCATCCTTGGTGAAAGGAACTGGTATATTTCCTGTTTTTTTTTTTATCCGGCCTTCAGATATCAAAGTCAGAGTAATTTAACACCTGTTTAGATTTGTCATCCATGTTACAAAATGAAAAGTATGCAGTTTGCTATAAACTTTGCATAAAATATTAAATTTTAATGGTTCAAAGAATGTCAGGCAAAATGGTTGGCCCTCATGTATGTTCACTTCATGAAATCTCGCCCTCTTTGAAAAAAGTTTGGACACCCCTGGGCTAGGATAAGTGTCACTACTGGTATTACAAGGCAATACTTGGACCCTATAAAGGTTGCACAGGCAGTCCAACTCCTCCAGGATGGCACATCAATATGTATTATTGCCGTGTCTCCCAGCACAGTCTCAAGAGCATGGAGGAGATTCCAGGAGACAGGCAGTTACTCTAGGAGAGATGGACAGAGCCGTAGAAGGTCCTTAACCAATCAGCAGGACCGGTATCTGCTTCTTTGTGCAAGGAGGAACAGGATTAGCACTGCCAAAGCCCTACAAAATGACCTCCAGCAGGCCACTGGTGTGAATGCCTCTGACCAAACAATAAGAAACAGACTTCATGGGGGTGCCCTGAGGGCCCGATGTCCTCTAGTGTGCTCTGTGCTCACTGCTGGACACTGTGGAGCTTGATTGGCATTTTCCATTGAACACCAGAATTGGCAGGTCTGCCAATGGTGCCCCAGGCTTTTCACAGATGAGAGCAGGTTCACCCAGAGCATGTGACAGATGTGAAAGGGTCTGGAGAAGCTGCTGAGAACTTTATGCTGAATGTAACATTGTTCAGCATGACCGGTTTGGTGGTGGGTCAGTGATGGTCTGGGGAGGCATATCCATGGAGGGACGCACAGACCTCTACAGGCTACACAATGGCACCCTGACTGCCATTAGGTATAGGGATGAAATTCTTGGACCAATTGTCAGACCCTACATGACAATGCCCAGCATCATGTGGAGAGAGCATGCAGCCAGTTCCTGGAGGATAATGAAATTGATACCATTGAATGGCCCCCATGCTCACCTGACCTAAATCCAAAAGAACACCTCTGGGACATTATGTTTTGGTCCATCCGGTGCCGCCAGGTTGCACCTCAGTCTGTTTAGGAGTTCAGTGATGCTCTGGTCCAGATCTGGGAGGAAATACCCCAAGACACCATCCGTAGTCTCATTAGGAGCATGCCCTGATGTTGTCAGGCATGCATACAAGCACTCAGGGGCCATACAAACTACTGAGGACCATTTTGAGATGTTGCAATGAAATTTCAGCAAAATGGACTAGCTTGCTGCATTATTTTTTCACTTTGATTTTCGGGGGAATCTTTGAATTCAGCCCTCTGTAGGTGGATAATTTTCATTTCCATCAAATGATGTGCCAACTTTTCATTCCTAACACATTACCCTGTCCATATTAGTATAGATATCCAGCATGAGATTTTTGCCCGTTGAGATTTGATATGTTTTTAAAGGGTTCCTTTATTTTTTTGAGCAGTGTAATTAACCCCTTCGCTACCATTCCATACAAGTGAACTCTATTTATTAATTAGGTCACTTCTGAAGGCAATTGGTTCCACTAGATTTTAGTTTAGGGGTATCAGAGTAAAAGGTACTGAATACAAATGCATGCCACACTTTACAGATATTTATTTGTAAAACAAATTGAAAACCATTTAACATTTTCCTTCCACTTCACAATTATGTGCCACTTTGTGTTAAGCTGCATTCCAGCGAGGACCTCGGCCGTGTGTACGCTCTCGGCGAGCTTCCCGTCGGGAAGCCCGTCGCGCAGAAATAGAGAGCACGCTCTCTATTTGCTCGACGGCCCGCCTGGAAGAATGGCTGGCCGGCAGGGAACCTCGACTTTGGAACGATGTGTTCTGCCCGTCGAGGTTCTCTGCCGTGTGTACACGGCCTCAGTCTATCACAAAAAATCCCAATAAAATTTTTTTTTTTTGGTTGTAACGTGACAAAATGTGGAAAATGTCAGGGGGTATGAATTATTTTTCAATGCATTGTAGAAGAGGAAACATATTCTTTGTGATTATGTTAATCACACACAAAAGGTTGTTATGTTACCATGGTGTTTCCACAGAACTAAAGTTAACTTTATATTAAATAAATTGAAATTATAACTTACTGGGCCCAGAGCAGTACATTTCCATATGTATGCCATTGAAAGTTCCGGGTACGGTGCAGAGAGTATTCACAAGGGCCACGTTATTAGGCATTATCAGACAATATGAAGTGTTATCTGAACGTGTTGTGGGAGAACAGTTTGATATTCCAATGAACCCTATGATTAATTGACAAATACAAAAAGATGAAAAAAGTTATAGGAATACATTTTTATGTCAGCACCACATCCCGAAATAAAAATGCACATTAAGTAACAACAAAATATTGGGATTTTGTAAGTGCTGAAACCTCCTCTTAGATTGATCAATCTTACAACGTGATAATAACATTTAATTTTATTATAAATTATTAAAATTGTGTCTATACCAAAAGGTAGACATAGTATAAAAAAAAACAAGAGTTATACAGCGCAACTCTAATAGATTAGACAAACTCCCCCCCTCCCCAAAGTATAGTATAGTCCTCTATAAACAAATATAATATGCAGTCATGGATAATCATGGCAGACAGTATTTTACATATGTGAGGAGATGCACAATCCAACGTGTTTCGCCTTGTTGGCTTCTTCAGGTTTTTCTTTGGAGTGGAATGAATGCAGTAGAGTTACTGTAAAAGAAACACATGGATACAAATAACATACATTCACAGATAGTCCTAAATGATGTATAATGCAATTAAAGTTATCCCCTTCCTATGGGGTATTGAGCAATATAAGGCCTCATCATCAATTGTAACAAGCCAAGCTCCAGCTGGCACAACAATGTCTTCCAATATTTCTAACAAATCCCTAGTGTCCTGTACATATGAAAGTAAAAATGTAATCCCTGAAGCAGCTGACAAGGTGAAACACGATGGCTGGTGCATCTCCTCACATATGTGAAATACTGTCTGCCATGGTTAGCCATGACTGCATATTACATTTGTTTATATTGAATTTACTATACTTTGGAGAGGGGGGGAGTTTGTCTAATCTATTAGAGTTACGCTGTAAGTTTTTTTGATAATACAGTAAAGCCTTGGATTGTAAGTAATGTGGTTAACGAGCGTTTCGCAACACGAGCACTTTTTTTCTTTAAATCCTGACTCGGTTTGCGAGTGTTGTCTCGCAAAATTAGCAGGATTCAAGCCACAGCAGTGTGCAGTACCGCATTTGGCCTGAGGTGGGGGGGCACCAGAGCCGATCGGAAATACTCGGTAAAACTTGAAAATGCTCAGTTCCCTAGCCTTTCTGAGGTTTTCCAAGTTCAGCTGAGCTATCCCCAAGCCTTTCCGAGGCTCTCCGGTGCCCCGCTCAATTCTGGCACATGCAATAGAAGTCAATGCGGAACAAATTATTTTTGTTTCCTTTGACTTCTATGGGGAAACTTGCTTTGATATACGAGTGCTTTGGATTAAAAGCATTCTCCTGGAACTGATTATGCTCGTAATCCAAGGTTCCACTGTATGTCTATATTTTGGTATAGACACAATTTTAATCATTTATAATAAAATTAAGTTTTAATATCACGTTGTAAAATTTACCATTTTAGGAAGAGCACTTACAAAGTCCAAATATTTTGTTGTTTCTTGTTGTGTAAATTTATAGCAATGAGCAAATATATTTACAAATCGAATGTGTTTGCGAATTAATAATTATTTATGTAGATTGGTCCATTCTGCAGAAAAATAATACATTTTATGAATTACAATTGCCTGGGTCAGAAATCATAATTAGTAAACTGGGGGTTCTTCTGATTCGGGATCACTTCGCTACATACCAACATTATATGAATAAATATTAGACAACAGATATTTAACCACTTGACATTGAGAAGGTTTTACTCCCTTCACGACCAGGCTGTTTTTTGCTATGTAGCACTGGGCTACTTCAACTGGTAATTGTGTGGTCATGCAACCCGGTACCCATGCAAAATGTATAAGCTTTCTTTTGGTGGCATTTGATTACCACTTTTCATTTTTTTGGCGATAAAATTGGAAAAAAAAAAGACTGACAATTTTGACTTTCTGCTACAAAACATAAAAAAAAATTCTTCATACATCTTGGCCAAAAATAAAAATCACAACAAATGTATATTCATTGGTTTAAGTGAATGTTTTAGCATCTACAAACTATTGTCAGGGGTCTCCAGCCCTATTCGCGTACGACTTACGCAAACTACGTAAAATTTGACGGCTGTCCCGATGTCCATACTTAACATTGGCTGCGCCTTATATAGCAGGGGTAACTTTACGCCGGTCGTATGACGTATATTAATGCGCCGGGCGGACGTACGTTTGAGAATCGGCGTATCTAGCTCATTTGCATATTCGACACGGCAATCTGCAGAAGCGCCCCTAGCGACCCTAGACTAAGACTTACGTTGGTCGGATCAAGCCCACATTTAGGCATATCTTGCTTTGAAAATACGGAACACAGATACGACGGCGCATCCTAAAACTTACGCGGTGTATTAATAGTTACGCCGGTGTAAGTTGTTTGTGGATCCGGCCCTGCATGTTTGGTATTTGGGCGAGAAACAGTGCCCTATCATTGGTGTCAGTGGGAGGAATAGTGCCCTGTTGTTGGTGTCATGGGGAGGAATAGTGCCCAATTATTGGTATCGTTGTGAGGAATTGTACCCTATCATTGGTGTCAGTGGAAAGAATTGTAACCCCATCATTGGTATGATAGGGAGGAATCGTACCCCATCATTGATATGAGTGGGAGGAATCGTACCACATCATTGGTATGAGTTGGAGGAATAATACCCCATCATTGGTATGAGTGGGAAGAATAGTGCCCCATCATTGGTATCAGTGGGAGAAATGGTGCCCCATCATTCATGTCAGTGGTAGGAATAGTGCCACATTGTTGGTGTCAGTAGGAGAAATAGTGCCCCATTGTTGGTGTCAGTTGGAGCAATAGTGCTTGTTGATGTCAGTAGCAGGGCCTGTTGATATCAGTAGCAGGGATTGTGCCCCATTGTTGGTGTTGTGTTGAATAGTCAGTTACTAAAGGGCTCAATCACAGCAGCTGCAGCTCACTAGTCCCCCCTGCTGTGTGAGCCAATGAGGAGAGAGAGACCTGGGAGAGCAGCTGCTCTTATGCACATCACTGAATCCAGATCGTGCTCAGGTAAGTATAAGGGGGACTCCACCAAGAAGGTTTTTTAACTTAATGCATAAAATTCATTAAGATAAAAAATCTTAAACCTTTTGAACTACTTGAAGAGGTAAGGTTTTACAGAACAAGTTATAGGTTATGTTACATGAGTAGTGTATTAGGGTTTAAGTGTAAAAAGGACTACTTTGATATTTAGAGAGGTCTGTTATGGCATGTTTAGCCAAATCTTTATGTATTTTATTTATTGCGTATAGTAGCATAGGATTGGGAATAGTGGGGAAGGATTGGAATAAGAATTAGCAGGGGGAAATCTAAACTTTTACAGTGGTCTCCAGTACAAAACATAAGAGTTGGACTTCCAATGTGGACACCTTATCTGCAGTGGCGTCACTGGGGGGGGGGGGCAGTGTTCTGTTGACAACTGTATAAAAGGATTGTACTCACCCTCATTTAATCGCACTTCCTCCTGTGCCTCTGGGACAGGAAGAGAATTTTAATCTCCACAAAGGAAGACAGACAGCAGCAAAATATTGATAGGAGTTTTAACACTTCTATATGTTTTGGCTATAGATACACTTTGAGGTGGATGAGTGTTTACATTTTTATTTTATTTTTTTAAAGAATACTTTTTAATGTTATATTGTTATGTTACTTCTAGGAATAGGAAGTTTTTATTCTATTCACTCCCTGACAGAACAGATATGTCAGCCCAAGCAATAAAGCTTGTACAGTAAAACCTTGGTTTGCAAGCATAATTTGTTTCAGAAACATGCTTGTAATCCAAAGCACTTGTATATCAAAGCATTTTTTTTTTACAGGGTATAAAAGAGAAGAAAGGCACCTCTAAGGCCGCGTATACACGATCAAATCTATCTGCTGGAAACGGTCGGCCCGACCGTCCCAGCAGACAGATTCAATCGTGTGTACGGGCGAGCCGACGGATTTGGCCAGCCGACAGATTTGAAAGCATGCTTTCAAATCTGTCGACTGGGAACCCGTCCGCCCGACATGTCTGCTGGTTAGAACGCTAACCAGCAGACATGTCTTCTCGCACACGTGTCGAATGGTTTTGACGCATGTGCGGAAGTGTTTTACTTCCTGGTGCGGTGACGTGGTGGCGTCAACGTCACCGCCACGTCAGCGCGCCGTCTGCCGGCGGGGATTTTGGTTTAATCGTGTGTACATAATTTTTAAACAATAACAATAATAATAATTTTTAAAGCAAGTTTTAAAACATTGGTCCGACGAATAACGGTCCGATGGGCCGTACACACGATCGATTTGGTCCGATGAAACTGGTCTTCAGACAAGTTTCATCGGACCGGTCTGATTGTGTGTACGTGGCCTAAGTGTAGCAATAAGTTGCTAAATGTTGTACCTGCATTAAATGTAACCATATTGCTACACTTAGAGGCTCCGCTCTTCTTTTTTTATACTCAGTTGTGACATGACACTACTCTTGTATCAAGACATCGCTTGTATATCAAAGTAAAATGTATTAAAAAATGTTGCTTGTCTTGCAAAACGCTCTCAAACCAGGTTACTCTCAAACCAAGATTTTACTGTATACTGATTGCATTAAAAATGAGTTTATTATAAATTGCATACCTGGTATAGTACACAAGCTCCATAAAAAATCTTTATCAACATCGTAGCTTTGACCGCACCAGTAAAAATGTGTTCCTCCATCCTTGGTGCATTGATTATACACCTTTCCATTGAAAGAGAAGGGGAGAGTACAGACACCAATCAAAGCTGTTGTAATAGTTGAGAAATAAAAAAAAATAACTTAGTAAATGAACACAGAAGTTTATTTACTTTTTTCAAAAACTATTTTTGAAAACTATTTGGTCACATATAACTGGACTGCTTATCCAAGTGGCTCTTTGGTTCTAATGAACTTCAGGGACATACCCCAAAATTTAAACCCACATAAGTAACTAAAGCCCTGTACAAACGATCGGTTTGTCTGATGAAAAAAGATCGATGGACCGTTTTCATCTGACAAACCGATCGTATGTGGGCCCCATCGGTTTGAACTTCATTTTTCTCAGCATGTCGTAGTGTTTTACGCTTCTGCGTTTAGACACGCTCGGATTTTTGACCGATGGTGAGTAGACTAGACTGATAAAAGTCAGCTTCATCGGATATCCGCCAAACAAATCCATCGGATTAGATTCCATCAGATATCCGATTGTGTGTACAGGGCTTAAGTCTCCTAAATCTAACAACCACAGAACATGCAAATGTTTATTGTCCAAGAACATTACTAGAGGTGTGAACGTTTGTAAAATGAATTAGACATTCCAAAAGCTTAGTGTCATGGAAGTCTGGGCTTACCGGCACAATTGCATTGGATTATGTGCTTAGAACAGGGTGAATTCGCTTCTACCATCTTGAAAAATCAGCATTTGTCTTGATACCTTCTGTAGTGATTAAAGAGTTACTAAACCCTCGTGTGCTTTTTTTTTAAACAACAAACATGTCATACTTACCTCCACTGTGCAGTTAATTTTGCACATAGTGGCCCCAATCCTCGTTTTCTGGGGTCCCCCTGGCAGCACTAGCAGCTCCTAGGAGAAGCGCTCTCCTTGGGGGTACCCATGCTGACGTGCTCCCGAATCCAGCTTTTGCGCCATAGACACAGAAAGCTGGGCTCGGCCCCGCCCCCGGCCCCCACGTCCTTGGATTTGAGTGACAGCAGGGGGAGCCAATGGCTGCGCTGCTATCAAACTATCCAATCAAGAGCCGAGACCCCGGCCAGAGAGGGTCTGCACATCTCCGGCGTGGGAACGAACTTGCTCAGGTGAGTAAAACAGGGGGTTTGGGGGGTACTCAGTGACAGAAGTTGTTATCACTTTACTGCATAGGATGCATTAAGGTGAAAAACCACAAGGGTTTACAACCCCTTTAAGGTGGTTTATTTACAGGTGTGGTTATAAATACTGGGATAAAGCCGGCCATAGATGTTGCTATTTTCTTTCCTGCACCTAAGGAAGTGTTGATGGGGGAAACACTCATGCTGAGCCATTGTGTTCTCCTGGAAGGGGGTGATGGAATCCATCGCTAGCAATAATCTCATGTCAAATCAATCAACTTGGGTATATTCAGCCTGCTCATAAATGGTTTAAATCTCAGACAGTTCTTGCTGAATCGGTCAAGATTCGAACCGCCTATGGCCGGCTTAAGTTTGTGACAATTATTAGAACTAAGGATGAGCTCAGGTATGTTCAGATCCTAATCCAAACCTACTTGAGCTATGCCACCAGGAAATTGTCACTGCAGAAAGCCAATGCTAAGCATTCAAGGCATTCCTTGGCCTTTTATGTCTGGCGGTGCCTATCCTGTTCCCAGCTAATGAAGGGCTGTTTTCTTCCACAAGAATAAGTCAAGGATAGTTCTAAGAATGTTTTTTAAGGAAGCCATTTAGAGGGGCAACATATCACAAACATCTCCCCCCCCCCCCACCCAGCCAAAAATATTGCCTTCTATGCACATTGCATATCCAAGGAAGCCTCATGTGTCTGGAAGTGGATGGACCAGATAGTGTGTCTTTAGGGGGCTGGGCTCCCTGAACCCGAGACGCACCTGACACCCGATGACTGTGGGACCAGGGCTATGGTGGCAGTGAAACAGATACAATGCTGCATGACAAGTAATGAGGGGAGAAAAAACAAGGGTAGGGCAGATTGAAGCTCCTCTTAAAAGCCAGTCGTTCCTTTCAAGTGACCGAGTCAGCTTACAAAAGAAATCAAAATGAAAGTGTCCCGATAAATAAGAGTATTTATATTCATGTGGCACATTACAATTCCATCCTCTGACCCCTAAATCACTACATGACTCGGGCCCAGTGGCGGCCCGTCCATAGGGGGCGCCCGGGCGCCGCCCCCCCTCCTGTAGTCACAATTTTATTTTATTTTTTCAAATGGCCCCTTTAAGAAAAAAATATTTAATTTAAAAGAAACCTTTACCACATGCTCTATGTGGCGCCGGCCACGTGCATTACGGGAAGTGCCACGTCCATGCAATCACAAGATTGCAGACGCGGCGCTTCATTTGCGGCATTTAGTACCGCCTTGTGGCGCTTACCGAGCCGCCACAGCAGCTGCCTGGCGCTCGTAGTATCTATTACTACAGAGGTCATGATGTCACTTCCTGTTTTCCCTCTCTCATTGCGCCCGAGACAGAGAAAACCCAGAAGTACTGTATGAGCAGACTCCTCCATAGACTCCTCCACAACGGTAAGTGCTGCTGCCACTCTGTGTATTATATCCCTACGATTGTCGGCAGCACCCCCTGTCCCCCCCCCCCGCTTATCATTATCTTTAAAAATGTTATTTTTCTGGGGGAAATTCGGCAGCAACCTTCCTTCCACCTATACCAGCACCCACCACCCCGACCCCCCCCCCCCCCCCGCTTGTCAGCTTTATAATTAATGTAATTTTCAGGGGGAATTTCGGCAGGAACCCCCCCCCCGCCACCACAATTGATGGGACAGGTGATGCAATTGATGGGACAGGTGATGCAATTGATGGGACAGGTGATGCAATTGATGGGACAGGTGATGCTATTAATGGGACAGTTGCTTTAATTGATGGGACAGTCACTGTAATTGATGGGACAGCCGCTGTAATTGATGGGACAGGTGCTGTTATTCATGGGACAGTCGCTGTAATTGATGGGACAGTTGATGCAATTGATGGGACAGTCGCTGCTATTGATGGGACAGTCGCTGTAATTGATGGGACAGTCTCTGTAACTGATGCGACAGCCGCTGTAATTGATGGGACAGGTGCTGTTATTGATGGGACAGCCACTGTAATTGATGGGACAGTGGCTGTAATTAATGGGACAGTTGATGCAATTGATGGGACAGTTGATGCAATTGATGGGACAGTCACTGCTCTTGATGGGACAGTTGATGTAATTGATGGGACAGTCGCTGTAATTGATGGGACAGTCGCTGTAATTGATGGGACAGGTGCTGTAATTGATGGGACAGGTGCTGTTATTGATGGGACAGCTGCTGTAATTGATGGGACAGCCGCTGTAATTGATGGGACAGCCGCTGTAATTGATGGGACAGTCACTGTAATTGATGGGACAGGTGCTGTTATTGATGGGACAGCCGCTGTAATTGATGGGACAGTCACTGTAATTGATGGGACAGGTGCTGTTATTGATGAGACAGCCGCTGTAATTGATGGGACAGTTGATGCAATTGATGGGACAGTTGATGCAATTGATGGGACAGTCGCTGCTATTGATGGGACAGTTGCTGTAATTGATGGGACAGTCGCTGTAATTGATGGGACAGTCGCTGTAATTGATGGGACAGGTGCTGCAATTGATGGGACAGTGGCTGTAATTGATGGGACAGTGGCTGTAATTGATGGGACAGTGGCTGTAATTGATGGGACAGTCACTGTAATTGATGGGACAGGTGCTGCAATTGATGGGACAGTCACTGTAATTGATAGGACAGTCGCTGTAATTGATGGGACAGTTGATGCAATTGATGGGACAGTTGATGCTATTGATGGCACAGTTGATGCTATTGATGGGGCGGTGGCTGCAATTGATAGGGGCGGTGGCTGCTGTTGATAGGGGCGGTGGCTGCTATTGATAGGGGCAGAGGCTGCTATTGATAGGGCGGTGGCTGCTATTGATAAGGCGGTGGCTGCTATTGAAAGGGGCAGAGGCTGCTATTGATAGGGGCGGCGGCTGCAATTGATGGGGCGGTGGCTGCAATTGATAGAGGCAGAGGCTGCTATTGATAGGGGCAGAGGCTGCTATTGGTAGGGACAGAGGCTGCTATTGATGGGGACAGGCGCTGGCTGCAAGTGATAGGGAGAGAGGCTGCCTTTGATGTGACTCAGGGCTGCATGTAAGGAGGGACTCCGCTGTGGGCACCTGATGTAAGGAGGGACTCCGCTGGGGACACGTGATGTAAGGAGGGACTCCGCTGGGGACACCTGATGGCATCTGGTGGCAGGCGACACGCTCTGGGCTCCCACTGATTCTGCATTATGGTGAGTTGAATGGTTTAATTTTATATTACAATGTAATAATAGAAATAATGCTCTTCAATCATCCTGACACCATAACAACCATGGTGCCGGGATGATTGAAGTATCTTTATCTGCTGATTGTTAAACTTTCTAGAATGCACATATTTCTATTGTTGTGTAGGATCTGGGCCTGCTGTCCCTCTCTTTCCCTCCAACCCTTGTTCATCTCAGATGCTAACCACACCACCTTAGAGCTACGCCCACTATTTTGATGAAACCACGCCCAATTCCAGAAAGTGGGAGGGGTCAAAAAGGAAGGGCGTTCTAAAACTTCACCAGCCGCCACTGGACTCGGCAATGATGTAGTGGAACCAGTGGAACTAAAGACATGCAGGTAAGTTAATTGGCTCTCGTCTAAATTGGCCCTAGTATATGTATATATATATATATATATATATATATATATATATATATATATATATATATACCAGCACGTCGAGATCCTATGGGGGTAAATGAACATGCTATATCAAGATGCAACTCAACTCAACTCAAGTGGTGGGAGGCACAGACTTCCAACACTTGAAGAGGTGTCCAAGACTGAAGAGACTGACGAAGGCTTCAGCAATGAAACATAAGTTGGAGATATGCGCAATGGGAGAAAGGAATATAAGTGCTCTTCCTTGCATGATACTTTCATTTTGATTTATTTTTTAAGATAATAGCATCACTTTTTTAACCACCAAGAACATCCTTCATGTAGCTTTCCACTATGACTAGAAGGCTCCCACATTTTCCCATCCCTGTTACAGAGCTGTGTTTTTGCACCCCATACATAATGCTCTCTTGTTCCTTGTGTCATTCTTTTGAGCAGCATCAGTCCAAGCCGCAGAGTCCTTCTGCTCGTAGTCCTTCTGCAAATCAAGCAAAAACGTAAGTATGACAATTAATGACTTCAATACAAATAATGTCAATTATGGGTCACAATGAGGTTGATTTACTAAAGGCTGTGCACTCTTGAAATACAGTTTCTCCAGAGCTTGGTAAATTATAGGAAGCTTTGCTGACTTCCATTATCCAATCATGTGCAAGCAAAAATGACGTTGTTTTGTGATGGGGTATTCTTAACTTCCCCTCAATTACTATGGTCTGGGGCAATTTCACTTCCAGAGTGCACAGACAGTTTGCCTTTAAAAAATCAACCCAGATGTGTCATGGAAAGCAGGCACTTTTATTAAAAATAAATACAAATTCCAACCCAATAATAGCTGGGGATAGGTCATATGGCTATATGGGAAGGGTTTGTTTTTCTTTCATGTTTCTGTAGGTCTCTGTGAATAACGCCTTCCAACTACAACTGTGCCAGTACTGTAGGTTACCTTTTGGCTCTAGTGTGCTGATATGCACACCTTGTGGGCAAGGAAAATACCTTTTTTTAATAAAGGGTTGGATATTTTTTCCCCTTTAACTACTTGAGATCCGCGCTACAGCCGAATGACGGCTCTAGCGCGAATCTAAATTGTCAACAAGCCGTCAATTGACGGCTTGTCACTAGCTGTTTCCCGGCGCGCGCTCCAGAGCGCGCTGCGGGGGAAACACTGGGGCAGATTCACAAAGACGTAATATTCCGCTGCGTAATCGAAATACGGTACGCTGCCGTATTTCACCAGACTCTACACCGAATTCAGGTAG
This sequence comes from Rana kukunoris, assembly GCA_029574335.1. Classification (NCBI taxonomy): domain Eukaryota; kingdom Metazoa; phylum Chordata; class Amphibia; order Anura; family Ranidae; genus Rana; species Rana kukunoris. Next base: position 38,860,858 of record CM056052.1, read on the forward strand.
TTTTTTTGCGCGTACGCTATTGTGTCGTATTTTTCCGCCGCGCAATCGAAATACGTGATTAGGGGGCGTGAAGCATTTAAATTAAGCGCGTCCCGCGACGATCGAACTGCGCATGCTGTTCAGGAATTTCCCGCCGTGCATTGCGCGAAATCACGTCGTGACGTCATTCGTTGTTTGAGTAGCGTTTACGAACATTCCTATCCCGGACGACTTACGTTAAAAATAATAAAAGACATCGGAAAAGTTGAAATTCGACGTCGGGAACGACGGCCATACTTAACATGGGCTGTCTAATATTAGACCAGCAAAAAGCGTATAGTGAAACGGAAAAAAAAGATGACTAAAGGTGCCGTAAGAGATTGCTGAAAGTGCGAAATTTTGTGGATTGCAGGCAAAAGCTCATTAGGTACCCTGACGGTGAAAAACAACAGGAAGTCCGCCCAGTGGCCGCCATTTTCTGGCAGCGTAGATCTGAAGGCGTACTAACACGTAATACAGTCGAAATGAAAGCCGCAGTGTGTCTTTTCATGGTTTGAGGATTTCGACTAGCGTAAAAACGCCCGTAAGTCGAAATTACTCCAGTCTAACAACATTTACACAGGCGTAATCGCTTTGTGAATCTAGGCCACTGTGTTGCCCGTGTCCCTTGGACACAGCCAATCACAGATCGCCGCGAACGGCCAATCAGAGTGGCCGTTTGCGATGTGATCTGTGCGGCCAATGAGAGATGATCTCATAGATCATCTCTCATTGCCGTTTTACATAGAGACAGCGTTCTGTCTCTGGAGAGCAGGAGACGGATCTGTGTCTCTTGTACATAGAGACACAGATCGGTCACCTCCCCAGTCACCCCCCCTCCACCTACAGTTAGAACACTATGCAGGGAATACATTTAACCCCTTCCTCACCCCCTAGTGTTAACCCCTTCAATGCCAGTCACATTTATACTGTAATTAGTGCATATTTATAGCACCAATCGCAGTATAAATGTGAATGACGCCAAAAATGTGTCAAAAGTGTCCGATGTGTGGGCCATAACGTCACAGTCACAATAAAAATCGCAGATCGCCGCCATTTCTAGTAAAAAAAATAATAATAAAAAATAATAATTCTGTCCCCTATTTTGTAGGCACTATAAATTTTGCGCAAACCAGACGCTTATTGCGATTTTTTTTTTTTTTTTTTTACCAAAAATATGTAGAAGAATACGCATCGCCCTAAACTGAGAAAAAAATAGTTTTGTTTTTTTTAATTGGGATATTTATTATATCAACAAGTAAAAAATATTGTATTTTTTTCAAAATTGTCGCACTTTTTTGTTTATAGCGCAAAAAATAAAAACCGCAGAGGTGATCAAATACCACCAAAAGAAAGCTCTACTTGTGGGGAAAAAAGGACGTCAATTTTGTTTGGGAGCCGCGTCGCACGACCGCGCAATTGTCAGTTAAAGCGACGCAGTGCCGGAAGCTGAAATATCACCTGGGCAGGAGGGGGGTATAAGTGCCCAGTAAGCAAGTGGTTAAATAGGGTTATATTGTGTTTATGTGACTTTCTTCCCAATAACTGAAGCTTTCAACCCTAAATCATAATGGTGGGTTTTAACCACTTCCTTACTGGGCACTTATAACCCTTCCTGACCAGGTGAAATTTCAGCTTCTGGCACTGCGTCAGTTTAACTGACAATTGCGCGGTCGTGCGACGTGGCTCCCAAACAAAATTGGCGTCCTTTTTTCCCCACAAATAGAGCTTTCTTTTGGTGGTATTTGATCACCTCTGCGGTTTTTATTTTTTGCGCTATAAACAAAAAAATAGCGACAATTTTGAAAAAAAGTCAATATTTTTTACTTGTTACTATAATAAATAGCCCATTTTTTAAAAAATAAAATAAAAACATTTCTCAGTTTAGGCCGATACATATTATTCTACATATTTTTGGTAAAGAAAAAAAAATCGCAATAAGCGACTGGTTTGCGCAAAAGTTATAGCACATACAAAATAGGGGACAGAATTATTAATTTTTATAATTTTTTTTTTACTAGTAATGGCGGCGATCTGCGATTTTTATTGGGACTGCGACGTTATGGTGGACACATCGGACACTTTTGACACATTTTTGGCGCCATTCACATTTATACTGCGATCAGTGCTATAAAAATGCACCGATTACTGTATAAATGTGACTGGCAGTGAAGGGGTTAACACTAGGGGGGCATGGAAGGGGTTAAATGTATTCTGGGTGTGTTCTAACTGTGTGGGGGGAGGGGGGGTGACTGGGGGAGGTGACCGATGCTGTGTCCCTATGTATAAGAGACACAGATCGGTCACCTCACTCCCTGACAGGACGTGGATCTCTGTGTTTACACACAGAGATCCATGTCTTGTCCCTGTAACCGCCGATTGCGAGTGCCTGGCGGACATCGCGGCCGCTGGGCACGCGCATCGGCATCTCAGGAATGCAGCGGGCACGCGTGCGCCGCCGGCGGCCACGCGCGCGCCGCCGGCGGCGCTCGCGCGCCCTCTAGTGGCCATTAAAAGCACAGGGCGCATATATTCGCCCTGTCAGAGATTCAGGACAGCCCGACGGCCGCATATATTCGTACGGCCGTCGGGAAGTGGTTAAAGCATTTGACTAAGTGGGCCCTAGAGTATGCATAAATATATTGGAGGAATTACACTGCTTTGGGCACCTAAAGTATGTGTCCAATCTAAACTTCTATCTTTTTTTTATTGAGGAATGATTCGAACACCTGTTGGGTTTTTCTACTGTTTGTGTGCTCCCTTACAAACATTTCCCCTTATCTATTTTTAGTTCTTTTTAGTAGCACTTCCCCCGTAAGGATTGTTGTGTGTATACTTCCCTGGGTCTTCCCCTTAGTATCTTGCAGACAGTTATTATGGGTTTTCACATGACCACTCGTACTCTCATCCGCTCGTTATCCAATAATAATTCCGTTTTTTTTTGGTATTTATTTTTGGAACTCGGATGGGTAAAGGAAATAGTGGGATACTCCAACTGGAACTATTTACAGATGAGGACAACTCTCACTCAGCCTTACCAGGTTGAATGTGGTAGCATATTGCACTTGCATGCGAGAAATACGTTTTTTGCTTGCTCTGGCAATAGACTTAATTAAACCATTTTATCTTCAGGCACTCACTAGCATCTCCTTTGACTGAAACCAGTCCACTGACTCTACTACCGTGTTTCCCTGAAAATAAGACGTAGTCCGAAAATAAGCCGTAGCGGGATTTCGAGGCAAGATTAAAATATAAGCCATACCCCCGAAAATAAGACGTAGTGATGGCTTGTCGAATCCCCGAAAATAAGACGTAGTGATGGCGTGTCGTATGCGTAGCGGCGCGGAGCGGTAAACAAAACGTGATAGGCTTACTGTACTGGTGCGGAGCTCAGGAGCTGTAAAGAAGTCGTGCAGCCCTTCTTATCTGCTCCACTGTATCTCTAAGTGACCGGAGAGGTGTCGGCAGCCCCATAAATACGGTAAGGTCGGCTCCCCCTGTCAGGTGAAAGTGAAAGTAAAAAGTCTCCTCAGTGAAGTGAGGAGAAGGACGCTCTGTACTCAGGGGAAGAAGTAAAGCTTCTCCCTAGCACTGACCAGCAACAGTCTCTCACCCCACACAAACACCAGGGGATAGTTGAATAAATGTATTGTTGTACCATACTGTTGTACCATACTTGCCGGTAATAAAAATAAGACATCCCCCGAAAATAAGCCATAGTGTGATTTCTTGAGGAAAAATAAATATAAGACGGTGTCTTATTTTCGGGGAAACAGGGTAGCTGAAAGGATGTACCTCACAGTACAGATCCATACTCACAGTAGGCAGAAACATATCCTTCCTCGTGGGTCTCTCTTCCAGTCAGCTCTGCAGGACATCTGGTTTGCAGATTTACTCAGACTCAGGCCCTCAGGTCAACCACCTAAGGATGCAGGACAGCTTGTGCAGAGCAGGGGCAGCCGTCCCCTCCCTTCGGGACCACCTTCTCCAGCTGAAGACCCCAAGTACATGTGCCCTTGGCATATATACATATAATTTTTAGACAAGAAAAGTTCTTGATGGAAATTCCAATTGTATGCAATTCTGAAGGCACCAAAAACCACGCATGCTCTGAATTAATTTGACGCATGCTCGGAATCATTGAACTTAATTTTTTTTCGGCTCGTTTTAGTGTTGTACGTCACTGCGTTCTTGATGATCAGAATTTTGTTTGACGTGTTTATGCAACACAAGTTTGAGACACACATTCTGTCAGAAAAAAATCCATGGTTTTCTTGTTGGATTTTCTGATCGTGTGTACGCGGCATAAGAGTCTCCATTTGCTCCAAGAGAAATGGAATATTCTATAATAGTGATATATAGGAAATGCCCCATCACCTCTCTATGTAATGAATCCTGGGTATCAGGTGAGCACTTAGCCTTCTGTGCTTTACATACATCTATAGAAACAACGAGCAACCTCTAATTAAGTACTAAGGAGAAATCAACACCATTCAAATCCTTCCAATATGGAATGCTGATTTGCAAAGTAAAGTGGCTAAAGATTAATAGTCATTAGGCAATGGTATAGACTACCAAACAAAGGCTAAGATACTAAGATAACAAATGACAATTATATTGTATGCTAAGAAACAAGATCTGAGCTACTAGTGTTTCCAAATGGGTCTTAAAATTCTAAAGGTTTTTGAGGCAACAACATAGATAAAAATATATATTATATATACATACACAGGGTGTCCCAAAAATGTATACACAATTTCAATTTGAATGATTATAAATTCAGTAATAAAAAAGTTGAGTTTCCAATAATACATCAAAATTAGGTGATAACATCAAGATTAGTTCGATCAATTAGTAATAACTATAGTCACATTGCATACTAGTACTAGATCAATATAATAGTTAGATCATTAGGGTAAATTTACTTTTTTATACTTAGCACCCTGTTCAATTAACCGCACAATTGTATTTACTGGGCACCTCAGAATCCTCACATTATTATGTTAATTTACCAGGAGTGATGGTGTTGTGCAGCTTGTCATCGCATGGATTAATTGGGCCATTATTTTTGATGGCACTGTAACTGGTGTCGTAAAGATTTTGGAAATAAGGACTTTTATTTCCAACAAAATGGGACATTCCCTGCCCTATCATTTTGACATAAGGACTTATCTTGATGAGAATTTGCCAAACAAATGGATTGGGCGAAGGAGTTTCCGTAGAATACCCTCCGGAATTTAAAAGACTTCACACCATTGGACTTTTTCTTATGGGGTTTTCTAAAAGATAAATTCTATGCTACAAATCTGGCAACTGTTGACAAATTAAAAGTAGCCACTGAAAGCGAATGCACCCATATAGCAAACAAAATTATTTTTGGTGTTTGTGATTTTATGTTTTGTGTTAACAGCAATGCTTGGACCAGAATGCTCATCAGTTTGCGAAAAGGCACTAAATATAAAAAGTAAATGTATGTACTTTATTTAAAAATTTGAAAGTGAACTACATGGTAATAAATATTGACTTTTTAATCATTCAAGTTGATTATTTTTGGTCTGGTCTGGTCAAATAATTTCCCCAGATATGTCAATAGAGCGTGCCTAGGAACTTTTACAAATTTGCCATTGCTATCAAAGATATTCGAAAGAGAAAGTAGAGCTTGACGCTGCTATCTGGAGCTATCTTACCACCTTGCCCTCATGAAGGTAAGTATCTCCTGGTTTTAAAATTACCTCCAACACAGTCTGCCCTTTTTAAAGACTTCTACTATTCTTAAGTGGGAATGGGACTTGGGAAGGCAATTCGCCTCTACCGATTGTCAGAAAGTGATTTCTCACAACTATATTTCCATGGATCGCGTTAACCACTGGGACAACTTCATGAAAATTATACATATGGGATGTTTGACTCCTTACAAGTTATTCAAAATGTTTCCTAACAACCCTTCACTTTGTTGGCACCAATGTGGCAAGGTGGGAAAAATCTTTTTTATACTATGGGGATGTACAAAAGTTAAACGTTTTTGGTATAGCATATTCTTCCTTAACTCCAGATTGATGTGGAGTCCAACGCAACCACCCCTATCACTTATCTTGCATTAGCACTATTGAGCACACCAATAGAAATCTTCCCAACTCAATATAAGAATGTAGTTTCACATATCTTATTTACTGCAAGACTAAAGCCCTGTGCACACAATCGGTTTGTCTGATGAAAACAGACCGATGGACTGTTTTCATCAGACAAACCGATCGTGTGTGGGCCCCATTGGTTTGTTTTCCATTGGTGGAAAAAAATAGAACATGTTTTAAAATTTTCCTATGGATAAAAAAACGATAAAAAAAAAAAACAACCGTCTGCGTGGAAGTCCATCGGTCAAAAAATCCATGCATGCTCAGAATCAAGTCGACTCATGCTCGGAAGCATTGCATTTCATTTTTCTCATCACGTCGTAGTGTTTTACATCACCGCATTGGACACAGTAGGATTTTTGACTGATGGTGTGTATGCAAGACTGATGAAAGTCAGCTTCATCGGATATCCGATGAAAAAATCCATCGGATTAGATTCCATCAGATATCCGATCGTGTGTACAGGGCTTCACTATTACTATTACTAATAGATGCAAAGACATTTCTGCCCAAAACATCAAAGTTGTCCATAGAGTACATGTATAATGTAATTTTTTGCAGTTTTTAGTTTATGCTACCCAGGGCAACCAAATGTTTTACGTTAAATGTTCAGTATGGTTACAGGTTTGTGCTTTGTGGAAGGTGTATTTCTGTCACATAGATTTCTCACATATACATGGTGACTGGCTCTAGGATTTAGCACTGATGTGGAGAACACAACGTTTTTGTATCCTCATAATCCTAATAAGGCCTGTTCTGGGTCATTAAGCCCAGTGGCTTTGTAGAGCTCTATGTAGATTGATTCCAAGAGATTTTTCTCGCTCTGTTGTGGAAGACTGCCGCTGGGTGAAAAGGCAGAATGCTGACAGAACACTAAAAGGAACAAGTGCTGTCTGTTTGTATAAGGGAGCCCATTAGGGAGTATCCTGTTAGTCAGGAGTGATGTGAGATTATTTAATGGCTCAGATGAGTGAATGTCTTGTTTGTGAGCAAGAATTGCCTCTTCTGGGAGGATGTGAGCATGTGAGCATGTGACGTATGTGGGCGGGCGCCGCTGCAATGCTGCTTGTATGAGATCCTAATCTCTCTCTACCGATGGCTCCTTCTCTTCGCTGCTGATTCAGAGGGTGTAAAGGACGGCAAGGGGTAGCGGTGACTCCCCGTGGTAGCAGCCATAAGTTGGAGGAGTTGGGGGGGTTCGACAGTTGGATTGGACTTGATTTGAACTCCGGCTGGTGTGCTCTCTACGTGAGAAACAGCCTCCCCTTACATTTGCAGTCCCTCCAAGACACAGCAGGGAGGATTAGCAGGGTTGAATTACAGCTGGTATCTTTTCCCTGTTGTATATGCTGCACACCCTGCATCCCTCTGGACGAGATCCCTTCCCCAGCACGGTTTGATACACAGTGAGGCACTGAACTTTTTCTACTAAACTCCAGCACTCCAGGCACCCCAGCATTGCGGCTTATTTGAACTTACCTCTGTGCACTCTCCTGTTGTTGTCCGCTGGCCGTGGCTGCTGTACGCTAGTCTGCCGTTTCTCCCACAGTGTGATCGGGACACCATTATCACTATATATCATCTATGTAAAGGCATCTGGACCCAATAAGGCATCAGACATGAGCTGGAGGACTCCCCGCCCGCCTTGGAACAGACTGTAGAGATAAGTACATAACTGTACATAACTGTTGCAATATTCCTATGTTTCTGCTGATTGTCAGTTATAAGTACTGCATGGCTACATGCCTGCTGCATAACGCCGTTGTTAAAGGGACAGCACCCCTTTTTTTCTTCTTTTTTTTCCACTTGGTGGCTATCACTGGGGCTCAGTGTTTTTGTCTGTGATTATCCACTGCTGCTAGGTGTCGCTGCTAGGGGTTGCTGCGATTGCCTCTAATTCTAACTTCTGACTTTATCACCAACCTGCCGCTGAAGTGTGGAACTGGTGTGGAAAGTGCTGTATAAAGGACACTTTAGGGAGGGGAAAAAAAACTACTGGGAACGGTAAATCTACCATAAGTGAACTGATATGAGGTTAAATGGCACCAAGTAAATCGCGAGCAAAAACGCATGTACCAGCAGTGACACCTTGTTCTTCCCCCCAAGCTATGGCAGCAAAAACAGTTAAAGTGACAGGGGCTACAGGAAAATCTATACAGCCCGTACAATCCCCCCAGAACTCCCCAGCAAAAAGGATATCAGAAGGCACTCAAACCGGGAGAGAGTGGAGAGAGGGGGAGATGGACTGTAGTGCCTCCGGGAAGGAGATACTGGAGGCTATCAAGGCAAGCAGTGATGTGCTGTTAAATAAAATTGATGCCCTGGCAGTGGATATATGCTCAATAAAACGAGAGTTCGATAAAATACAAAAAAAACGGCAAAAATAGAAACCCGCATCTCCAAAGTGGAAGAGGAAATAAAAAAGGATAGCAAAGGCTGGCATACACTGAAAAAACAAATAAAAGAACTACAGGACAGAGCTATAGATACAGAGGGCTGCATGAGGAGGAACAATGTACGTATCTTGAGCCTACCAGAGAGAGCGGAGGGAGACAATCCAGTTAAATTTGCAGAAAAACTATTAACTGAAATACTGAAATTAACAGACGCAACTGTAATGATTTTGGTAGAGCGAGCACATAGAATCTCGTTTCGTCTTCCCAAACCGGGAGCACCCCCCCGCCCTTTTTTGGTGCGTCTATTGAACTACAGAGACCGAGATCCAATCCTTTCAACGGCAAGAGTAAGGGCAGACATCCAATATGAGAACACAAAGCTACTTTTTTTCTTGACTACCCGATGGAAATTCAGCAGCAAAGAAGAGAGTATACAGAGATCCGTAGAAGATTGAGAGAGAAAGGGTTAAAATACATCTACTATACCCCAGTAAACTACGAGTAACGGACGGGACACGTGTCCTTTTCTTTGAGACCCCAATTCAAGCGGGGGAGTGGCTCGATACCAAATAGAAAGACTGGGGACATTTTTTTCTTTTTTTTTAATTAATATGGGACATTATTTCTACTTTTCTTCCGAATTATGGGACATTATTTCGACTTTTCTTCCGAATTTTTTTTTTATTTTTTTTTGGGGGGGTGGAGGGGAGGGGGAGGGTGAAGGTATACATTGAGCTATGTGGAGAAATTGTACAGTGTTTAACATATTCATCCAGGGAAAGAGGAAATATGTATTTTTTTTTTTTGTTGAATGAGTGATTAAGCACAAGTATGAATTGGAATATAAGTTATGACAGATCGATAGCAGTTAATAACAGTTAATTAATAATGAGAACTTAAACACTTGGGTATTAAAGAATATGTGAGAGCACCACATTTAAATAGGGAAATAGGAAATATATATTTATCTGTTGAATGAGGGATCAATTACGAGTATGAACTGGAATATGAACTAAGTGGCCGATCAACAATAGATTATACATCTAAACACTCGATTAACCATGAGTAAGAATTGGAATATAAGTTATGGAGGATCGGTAATAATTAATAATAGTTAATCAATATTCAATAATGAACACTTAAGCACTTGGATATTTAAAGATAATATGAGAGAGGTTTGCTTTCTGTTTTTTTTTTTTTTTTTAAGGAGCGATTAACTATGAATACGAATTGGAGTATTGGTTATAATTAGGTAATAATAATTAATGGAAAGCACGTAAGCACATGGGGTTTTTTTTTTTTGTTTTTTGTTTTTTCTGGGGGAGGGGAGGCTTTAAGATATGAAGAAATATAGGTGTGTAGGGAGGATACGCAGTGAGTAGAGGCGCCCACCACAAAGTGAATGAGAGTTGTTAGAGCTAGGTGCTTCCCTTCCTAAAGCAGTAAGAAGGGAGGGTGGGGTATGTTAGATACTAGACCTAAAAAAGAGATTTGGGTCAGTAAAATAGGGGATAGAAGAAATTCCTCTCCACTCCCATCCGGGAATGGATGGAGGAAGCTACAAGAGAAGGGAGTGGGGAGGGGTAGGGTGGGTAGGGCGGGGGGAGGGGGAATGAATGGGGAAGTGAAGAGGAAATGGGAAAGACAATGGTGTGATTTAGGTACCCAAGAGGTATCTCTTAAAAGAGCGACGTGGCATAGTGAACAATGGAAGTATAAATCCTATATATATACTAGATACCATGCCTGGGAAGGATAACTGCTTTTCGATACTATCCTGGAATGTTCGAGGACTGAATTCAAAGTATAAACGTGCATTAATGTTTCAGTATATAAAAAATAATTCTCCCCAGTTGGTCGTACTACAGGAGACGCACCTATTGGGGAAAAAATTAATAACGTTAAAAAAAACCTGGATACAGAAAACATACCATTCCACGTATTCTTCGTATGCTAGAGGGGTGTCGATCCTAGTTAATAAATCTTTTATAGGAGAAATAGAGAAGGCCCATATAGATGTAAACGGAAAGTATGTTATTCAGTATATGCCAGCGAGACTGATATTAATAGGAGATTTCAATGCTATCCTATCACCAGAGTTGGACAGACCAAAACCCCCTAAACAACCCCCTAAACAACATTCAACAGAACTATATAACTGGGCACAGGAAATGGGGGTAACAGAAGTTTGGCGATGGAAGAACCCAGGGGAAAGGGGATACTCGTGCTTCTCCACTTCTTACAAGACGGCCTCTAGAATAGACTTGTCATTTACGGATTCCTTGATGTTAGCAGATATTGAGGAGGCCAAATATCTACCAAGTGGTCTGTCAGATCATTCTCCCCTATTTTTGTCAATACGTATTCCAACTTCTAAAAATGCATCATTGTGGAGACTAACCCCACACTGGGTAGAACACCCAGAAATAGGAGAGAAAATGGAATCAATAATGGGGGAATACTGGGAAAACAACGCAGGATCAGCCTCGGTAGGGATGGTATGAGATGCGTTTAAAGCCTATATAAGAGGGCAATATATATCAAATATTTCAACAGTTAATAAAAAACAGAGGAAGAAGGAACAGGAATTAAAAACACAGATTGACATACAAAGGGAGAGATATGGGCAGGACCCCAGTAGCATCAACTTTGACAAAATGATGGCAGCATGTAGAAACCTTCATCTTCACATAGAAGAAATAACAAGACTGGAAATGCATAAAAATAGACAGAATATTTTTGAACAGGGAGATAGGGGGGGTAGATTCCTGGCTAGGCTGGCACAACAAGAACATCAAGCCACAATTATTGCAGAGATTGAAGATTTAAATGGACAGATAGTAAAAGAACCCAAAAAGATACTGGAGACCTTTAGAGAGTATTATAGTGGGCTTTATACCTCCTCTCTCCCGTCTGGCTCCTGCCCGGAGGACATGGCGGACCTTTTGGACCAGATTGCCCTGGGGTGGTTGTCAGATGGGGAGAGGAGAGAACTGGTCAGGCCTATAGGGGTGGAGGAGATTATAGAGGTTATACGAACATCCTCGGGAGGAAAGTCACCAGGTCCAGATGGAATTCCTGTGGAATTCTATAAGAGATATGGAGTATTAATAGCCCCCAAACTAGCAAAAGTATTCACAAGCGGGCTAATGCAGGGACTCTATGAGAGAGGCACACATAACATTAATATATAAGGAAACAAAAGACCCAAAGATATGCTCATCATATAGGCCAATTGCATTATTAAATACAGATTTAAAAATACTGACAAAAATACTAACATCTAGAATACAGCCACTGCTTAGGAACATAATAGACTCGGACCAAACAGGATTTATGCCACAAAGGACAACAGATATCAACCTACGGAGGCTTTACACAAATATACATACACACCATATATATGAGGGATCAAGGACAGTGGCCTCTTTAGATATTGAGAAGGCCTTTGATACGGTGGAATGGCCGTTTCTTTGGGAAATACTTAGAAGGATGGGATTCCCCTTAATATTTATCAAATGGATACAAACAATATATGAAAGGCCAATGTCTGCAGTGAAACTAGGGGGAAAACTGTCATCGTTTTTTCAATTATATAGAGGCATGAGGCAGGGCTGCCCTCTCTCTCCGACGCTCTTTGCAATCGCAATAGAGCCAGTGGCAGAGGCTCTCAGGACCACACCCAATATTCAGGGACTTCGGGTAGGGGGGCTGGAGGAGAGGGTAGCCCTGTATGCCGATGACATGTTGCTTTTATTGAGAGATGCAGGTCCATCACTGGAAGGGGCTCTAGAATTATTAAATACATATTCGATATATACAGGGCTCAAAGTAAATTGGAATAAATCAATATTATTCCCGATAGATCAAGGAGCACTAAAAACCGCTGCTCCAAATACGTTATTAAAATGGGTATCGGAATTTAAATACTTAGGCATTAAAATATCTAGACAGATTGAAGATTTTCGAAAATTAAATTTAGACCTGGAGGTACAGGAGCTCGGGAAGAGAATAAAGATCTGGGCAACACTGCCTTTGTCACTACTGGGACGCATAAACCTGGTGAAAATGAAGGTTCTGCCAAAGTTTTTATATGCCTTCAGAAATTCTCCACAGTGGCTCCCAAAAAGCTTTTTTACACAGCTACATGGAATGCTCTCTGGAAGGGGAGGGGGGATTAGCTTTCCCAGACTTCCATAAATACTATACAGTGGCACAGTTAGTGACAGCAGGGAGGTGGTTAAACTTGGATGGGTATGACACAGCTACGATGTTGGAAGCAACAGTGGTCCAATCGGTGGAAGCATTGCAAGGGTTACTGTATAGGGGTATTAAAACCAGGAGAGATTTAACGCCAGCAATGAGAACAACAGTAAAAATATGGAAAGCGGTCATAGGAAGAGAGAGGGGAAATAATAATCTATCTCCAAATACCCCCCTGTGGAGGAACCCGGAATTACCACATTTAGATCTGGCTCAGGATCCGGGAGCCTGGGCTAAATATGGGGTAAAGAAACTCTCACAGTTGTTACGGGAGGGAAAGTTTTTATCATATGTGGAGATGAGACAATTATGGAATATTCCTGAGAGCTACGAGTTTAGATATAGGCAGCTTAGACATGCCTTGGTGGCCCAGTTCCCTGAGGGGACTCCACAATTGATGGAATCAGATATAGAACAAATGATAAAAGGCGGGAAGAGGACAATGTCAAATTTCTATGGATACTTGATAAATACTACACCTTATGATCTGAGCAAATTAAGGGAGAATTGGAAAAGAGATGCCCCGGGTTTAGGGAACTGGGAGGAAGTATGGAAATTTCCACTGAAGATTCTGGTATCCCTCCGGGACAAATTAATACAATATAAAATTGTACATAGAAGTCATTATACACCATACAAGTTGCATAAGATTTCACCAACTAACTCTCAGAATTGCTGGAGGTGTGTAGTTGCTCCAGGAGACTTCATGCATATATTTTGGCTCTGTCCCAAAATAGCAGTATTTTGGTGTGAGATTCTGAGAATGATAGAAAGAGTAACATCTGTAAGGCTGGAACAAGAAGTGGAGACAGGGGGTAATGCTATCTCAAAAGAAAGAAAAACACAGATAGGCCTGCTGCTGTTCTATGCCAGGAAAGCAACAGTGCTAAACTGGAAAAAAACAGAAGCTCCCTCAATAGCACAGTGGAAGAACTTAGTAAACAGCAATCTGATATTATACAGAGAGACATATTGCAATAGAGGATATGGGGAGAAATATAGGAGAGTATGGGCAAATTGGATAGAGAACTCTACAACAGCGTCAGGATAAAGGGGGAACCGGGGGAAATAATCACAGCATTGGGAGAGTGGGGAAGGGTGAAAGTAGAATGTGTTGTGTTGTATGGGATGGAAGGATGGTATGGATGTCTTGGAGATATAAAAAGTTAATGTTTGAAGTAAAGGTAATTAAAATATAATGTATATGTATGATTTTATTTTTTGTATGGAAAATGAGAAAATTTGAATAAAGAGATTTGAAAAAAAAAAAAATGTCTTGTTTGTTTTATACTGTGGACTTGCCATACACAGCCTTCTGCATTGAACTTGTGTTTGTTTGCTTCCTTACTAAATAAAAGCGCAGAGCAAACCTGTTTGGACCTTCCCTTGGGTATCTCATGCATGGTGTATTGCTGCCTATACAAGTTGAGTTTGAAGGCTTAGAACATTAGCAAATTTGTGTCTTGCCACCAGTTTCACCTTGGATTAGTTTGAAGCCCCATACACACTATTAGTTTTCCTGCAGGTTTTTCTCTTCAGGTTTACAGTAACAAAACCATCTAATATGAGGTATAATCTTAAGAGTTTCAATTGTATGCAACCAGGCTGCCCTTGCACTACATGGCTTTGGTAAACCTGAAGAGAAAAACCTGCAGGAAAACTAATAGTGTGTATAGGGCTTGAGTTTTGAATTGGGCAGGCTTAGAACATTAGCAAATGTGTGTCTTGACACCAGTTTCACTTTAGATTTAAAATTAAAATTCAACTGAAAATCGAATTAGCTTGAAAATTACGATTGAAAATTAATATTAAATAAAAAATTTAATTAGATTGAAAAATAAGTTGAATTGAGAGGAAATCTATAAAATTGTTTTCTTAAACTGTTGTCACCAAAACATATAGCTCCCATTAGAAAGTTTACCCTTGCATTTTGTTCTGGTGTAAAATTTGGGATTTCCCAACACTTTCTAACTCTATGACATTGGTCACCAGGAAAAATAAAGAAGGTGCTTTTTTTTTGTAGGAACACAGAGGACATTAAAGATCTTACAAAGAGTCCTACCATTCCGAGCTATACATCCACTTTAAAGTGTCCCTGTGCATATCAATCATGTTAGACTTTGCTTATTGCCTGTTAGCAGACTTTGGTTGTAACCTTCTAACAACTTCAGCAGTCACACAGTTGTATTATCCTATCCAAATTTACTTTTGCAGAAAATAATAGCTTGGCATAGCATCATATCTGACATTGCAACAAAGACCCCATCTCCAAATTTCCCCAGAATACCAGCAATATATTGAGTCATTTGGCTGAGTGCACTAGATTACAATTATTGTCTGCTAGTAGGGATCTTGCGTTCAGGTCACGATTATGACCTTCAAACTACCTCTGTAGTCATCCAGTAGTCTTGAGCAAGCCCATACAAATTTTAAATGATTGAACCAATCTGGATGATGGTAAGTTTTTTGCTTAAGTATTGTTAAGTGCTACATAAGGCTATACTCAAGTTTTGCTGCCTATCCAAATTTTGGCTTTGCAAAAAAACCTTGTCACAGCATATTATGCCACATCACAACACAGATGACATTTTCAATGACCAATAAGATACATGCACTGCGGTGCACTTAGTAATTGAGATTAGTATGTCTTTGAAAATGTTTGTCAAGTGTCCACTTTTGCTGTCCGTGTGCACTTTGCCTTAATCTACCTACCTTCACATGTCCATCTTCTGGATATTCTTCTGTCTGAGCACAAGTCACGACTGGCAACAGAAAGAGACAGTATAACCCTGCTCTCATCCAACCCATAGTACATAACATATAACAGCACATCTAGGTAATGTACTCAGCTGCACTGTTTTTGTTCATGCAGCGTTAATGCAAATCATCACCAATCTCCTCACCTGATTCTAAAGAGCAACAGATGACATTGACTCAGTTTATTAGGAATCTATAATGTTATTTTACATGATTCTATTGGTTGAATATTTTTAGTGTTACAAAATGTATATCCCCTTGGCCCCCAAAAACCCCAGGTAGAGCACATGAGTGTAGAATTCAGAATTTACTTTATCTTTGCTCTGCAAAACAGAGCCCACTTTAATGCTAAACTTCATTCTTTCCCTTTATTTCCCAGTCCAAACCAGAAGGCTGTCAGGTTCAGTCAAAAGAAACCTAAAGTTTTATCCAGAGGATATTAAACAGTATTAAACAGAAACTGTTCCATCGCAAGTTTCATCCAACAAAGCAAATATTTCCTTTCATTCAGTGTGGCTCAGGTACTCATGGAGCACAAAATTGAATGTTTGGAGGGAGTCCCCTGATTGTTAAGTGTCTAACCCTACTATTTTGGTGGGTGTCACCACAAATAGTCATAGCGTAAAGCAGAAGGAAAGAAAACATAAAAAAGAGAAAAGAAAAACAGTCTACTGTATATATCTATTGAAACATTTGTAGATACAAAACCCCCCCATCCCCAGATGGGATGAGGGCCAGTGTTTTTTGTTGCTCAGAATGGTATCGACCAGTTGAGCACAATACAATTTTTGATTCTACTAATTTATCTAAAATTATATTTAAGCAGGTGGTGTAGCTTTTTCTGTTTTATTTCCTACTGGTTTGCGTAATGAATTAGGTGCTCACTTATATAGGCAAATTCCAGCCTGACTTCCCCAAATAAATCTTTCCCCCATATGGAGGTCAGCTTCTCCCAAAAGAGTACTCACTGAGCATGCCCCTAGTTCCTCTCGGCTCACTCTGTGGGCCAAAATCTACTACCTTAGTTCCACTCATCTATTGTATTTGCTGTCTTCAAGGGCCCAAAAAGACAAGCCTGTTACCTGTCAACCAAGTTGAAGAACCTCCCCTTAAGAGGTAAAAGCCTCCCTTTTGCTGTTTGCTGCTTTCATTGTCTCTGCATACACAGTGATGTAATTAATGGACTTCAAAGCTGCTGCTGTCAAGAGATGATGACAAGTATGTGAAGTCACCCTGCCCTAAGCAAAAGCAACTACATATTTTAGTCTGGTGGGTGGTAAACAGCCCAACTGATTTGTAGTCTGTACTCATTTGGTCTTCTCCTAAGCACAGTGTTGCTGTTGTTTCTGCCTGCTGCCTGTAGGTGTCATTGGTACCTTTGGCATAAGAAAGAGAGACTCACAGTAATAATAAAGTAATAATGAGTTATGAATATTTATGTTCCCGCTGAGCAGCCAGTAGGAAGTTTATTGCCACTGGGTAATGCTGGGGAAGGTTATAGATATTTGGGGTGGAGCCTGTGAGGTGCTAGGGGGTTAGGCTGTCTATAGTCTGTCCAGTTGGACCTGTAGCCTATGTGGTGCCTAACATGCTTTGTGCTGAGGCCTGGAGGTAGGCCAGATGTTTTCATTGGAAGCTGCATAGTTACATAGTAGGTGAGGTTGAAAAAAGTCCATCAAGTCCAACCTATATGTGTGATTATATGTCAGCATTACCTTGTATATACCCGTATGTTGTGGTCGTTCAGGTGCTTATCTAATCGTTTTTTGAAACTATCAATGCTCCCTGCTGAGACCACTGCAGCTGTCCTGCCTGGTAGATGAAATAGCTGAACCAGGATTGGGAACCTGGTAAGATCTACAGACATCTCCCCACTGTAATATAGTCCACATCTCCCCCATTGTATAGGAAGATTAGTGCTTGCTTAGTTTTACCAGACAAGCTGGCCGAACACGAGCAGTTGATGCCAGGTGATGACGTCATTGCGACGCTCTAGGCGCCGCCGGGTGGACCAAGATGGCCGCCGCTCCGGGAGCAAGGCCAAGGCTGCAGCCTTTCCTATGGCCGAGGCAGCAGCAGAGCTCTAAAGATCATGTGGTGTGCCGATCCTCATATGGTGACCCATTCGGGTCACAGATTATTTATGATCCGTTGCACCTCTAGTACCGATCAAAATAATATTGATTGATCCAAAAAATTAACGATTAATCAAGGAATTAATCTTTAATTTCCACAGCCCTACTAAAAAGACATTTAAGTTTCTTAATCCCCCACTTTTAGCCATTGATAGTGTAAGGGTTAGCTCGGTAGCGGGGGTGTGTGACCCCCTGGATGGAATCACTACACACTGAACTATACAGAGAGGCAGCCGAAGATGGTTGAAAACAAAGAGTTTGGTTTATTCTTCCATATTGCTGGAAACAAGTGCAAGCATCCAAACAGCATAAACAAAACAAAACATAAAATAAACAATGGCTCCTTGGGGCATCTACCTTCACCACACAATAACCTATCTATGGAGTCTGGCACAGCCTACTGCTGGGCAGACACTGCTGGTCATACAGCAGAGAAACAATAGTCTTATTGATTTTTTTATCACACAGAAAAATCAACAACCACCTC
Organism: Rana kukunoris; assembly: GCA_029574335.1. Lineage (NCBI taxonomy): Eukaryota > Metazoa > Chordata > Amphibia > Anura > Ranidae > Rana > Rana kukunoris. The sequence continues at coordinate 38,879,045 of CM056052.1, forward strand.
ACCTCTTCAGAAGTATTTCTGACTGCTCTCCTTAACTCAAAAAGCCTCAGGATGCAGCAATCACTAGTCATCCTTTGGATAACTTATAGAGGCCTTAATTGCCTCATTCTGAACAGCTGAAGTTTTCCAACGCCCTAAACCTTTCTGGCTATTTCTGCAGCTGACACCTAATAGTAATTGGTGAATTGTCTAAACAAGGCAGAAATGTATCTCCCGTCTGTGACAACACCCACAGATTTACCTGACTTCCTGTCACAATAGTAAATGTCAGCCCACCTTGCCTCCATGGGGTGCTACATTTGTGTCATTGTCAGATTAGAGCTTAGATTCTAAATACACTAATGCAATTTCTCTTTCTTTCTATGAGTATTGTGCACATTGGAAAACTAATGTTGTAGGAATAATCTATTTGGTCGAAATGTGTATGCCAAATCAAGATAAATGAAGCTGTGGAGGAGGGATCATAATCAAATCAAGACTTACCTCTAATCATATGGGCATACAAGGGTGGTCAGTTCCAGACTAAGTTTTCTTGGTTTTTCACATTTGGAGATGAAGTGATATATACATTGTGGTAGATTTTGTTTATTTAGGAAGATACTGTACATGTTCAATGGTAGGGAACTTTTACAATATTGAGACTATGTGGGTTTCTGGGGCAGGAAAGAGCCTTTGTTTTTGTTTTTTTACCATGTGGGCTATCTTTGATATACCGTATATCACCTTATCACGTCCACCCTTCCTTCCAAAACAAAGATAAGATCTTAAAATTTCTACATTAGATGCTTGACTTTCTAACTAGAAAAGCCTAGCACCCCCTGCAAACTAATATTAATGAATGTCCAGTATGTTAAATATTTATTTAATAAGTAATGATTTTATAAAATATACAGCTTGTGTCAGAGTTTTATACAGAGTTTGCTCTTATGTCTAGTATTTCAACGTTCTCCCTCTGAGTTATATGGCTATGAATAAGGTTTTTTACCGAAAAGCATAAGGTGCTGTAATTTGCACGCTGTACCTTTTATTAATAAAGAAAATTTATCGGGAGTATGGGTTGCCGGTTCTTCACCTCATACTGATTAGCTTTTAAAAAATAAATTGAAATTCATCAAAAACCCATGCTTTGTTTGTCTGCTGTGGTCAGATACAGATGAATTTCTGAGTGTTTCTGGGCAGGTCTTGACAAATGATCTTTGGAATATAATTCAAGCAGCACCTTCCTGTTTTTAGTACTACAGGAAGAGTTTTTATTACGTCATCTAATAAATGTTAAATTCAGATATTTAATAGATGCTGGAAAATTAAACCGCAGTTTCCTGTATCTTGGCTCCATTCTAGGGCGGAACAACCAAAACTCCAATGTAAGCAGGAATAATACTACTAACTATGAAGGGATATTTAATTGTTGGAGTCTTATCTAACAATTGGATAACGATTGGAGACATATCATAAGCCTAGGACACCACATTCACCACAATTGGCTGGGATATTTGCATGGTTTCCATACAGGGACATTTAAATTGGGCTGTCATAGATGTAGCACCCTGCTGTTTAGGCAGGGTTGCTATTAATTTTATTTGCCAAGTGATAGTTGCCTTGGCCAATTGATAGGAGGTCAATTGATTTCACCCTAATTCTGGAATGGCTGCACTTCTCTCTTCTGTCACTAGATGGCTGGGTATCTGGTAACAGTAGATAAGACAAGGGCATTGCAAGGACAGATTAGGAATGAATGGGGTGTCTCAGACAATGGGCAGGGATTTTATTGGGTCCCTTGGCCTGCTGGAAGAACCTATTTATTAGGGTGGAGTCAGGTGATAGGGGTTCTGTGCCACCTGGACAGCTGTCTGGGTAGATGTGTGTTGTATTCCCCCGGGGCTGCTAGGCCAGAAACCTAAAGCCTATCCCAGGGACATCTGGCTGCTTGGCTATATGAGAGCCTATCCAGAATGAGTGCAGGGTTGGGACTGCCGACTGATAGTCCAACCAGAAGTAACGGTTCTGCAGGCCAGTACCAGAGCAAACTTCTAGCCAACCGGGGCTGGTGAAGAAGTGGGAAAGCATCAGCAAGTTCCAAGTCAGGGACCAAGTGGGACAGCAGATGTGATGCTTGTGGAGTGCTAAAGCCAGGGACCTAATGTGTTATCAGGTGTAAAGCTTGAGGACTATCAATGAGTGGCAAGCCAGGGACCCAGCAGTAAATCGGGGGTGACGCTTGACGAAGATTCTGAGTGCTACAGTGAAAGGGCTCAAGGGGATTCAGTGGCTAGTGGATCTGAAGTCTTGTGAGAGAGACTGGGAGCTCGTTGAGTGAAGACCCACCGTGAGGGAGTGTGGGGTAAAGAGAACTGTTCTTGTTGCAGATAGTTAAATACCTTAACAGCTACAAGATTGTTGCCGTAGGAGACATTGGTTCTACTTTACAAAAGTGGTGTCCAGCTGGGGTCCTTCACCTGCATAGCTGTCCACCCTATAGGAGTCTCGGTGTCTGTCAATTAACATTACATCTACCTAAGGGTGTCCTGGCCCTAATCCTCGCTCCCACAGTTCTGTTTAAGAGACAATAAATCTCTTTGCATTCAAAAAGTGTCTGGAGCCCACCTCTTCATCTTGCATTACACCCACCATGCCTTGTAACCCACTCTACACTGAAGGATGGCAGCTGTCCTTAAAGGGGAGTAACAGCATTTTGGTGTTTATTAAAAGTCAGCAGCTACAAAAAGTGTAGCTGCTGACTTTTAATAAACAGACAGTTATCTGCTCCACAGTCCAGCGACCGAGGTCACCAGGGGCTCTGCTCCTCTCCCCCTCTCTGGCCGGTGCTTTTATTCATAGTGTGGGCACCCGCCCGTGACAGCTTTCGGCTTCATGGCCGGGCACTCACTGTGCATGTGCGAGACGGGCTGCGCTCTATGAATGGACAGGCAATCTCCTAGGACCTGTCATGTGTCCCTGGAGATCACCTAGAGGGAGGGGCAAGAAGAGAAGTCACAGTAGGCAGTAGGAGGAAGGGGGACAGGAAGTCCGATGCCCCCCCCCCAAAAAAAATTACATGCCAAATGTGGCATGTAAGAGGGTGAGGAGTGCTAAAAGCGGAATTTCCACTTTTGGGTGGAACTCCGCTTTAACTCTGGAGGTCCCCATTGGGCTTAAGGGGCCCCCTGGACTTTGCTACATAGGTTTTTACCTGGATTAAAGCCAGGGGCACAAAATGAATGGAAGAATGATTGAGTAGATCCACTCTACAGGAAAGTTGTGTCCTCTCAATGAATATAAAGTACATATATCATTACTGACTTCCCTCTAAACATTCTAGTTGCCTGGCTGTGTCTGGCTTCAAAGAATTGAGGACCAGGAAGAAGCACATCCTAATTGGATGTAAAAATGTCAAGAGTCATTATCTGGTTTTCCATAACTTGAGAAGAACTCTAACTATAAGGAAATCTTTTTACTTTTAAGAAATCTACGGAGATCCAAATGACTACACCAAGACGCCTTATCTTCTGAACTGTGGAGCAAGTGTCCCCGATGGCCTTTTGAAAAAGAAAAAGAACTCTGGCCTCAAAAACAATCATTTAAATATTTTTGTCAGGAACTAGCAGCAGGGATGGCCAAATCTACGTAGCTAAACTCAGGAAACTGAGGCCAGACTGCGTATGCTTTAAGTGAGATTTATTACAGTAAAACATATCCATCCAAGCACCAGAAAACAGTATACACAGCAAACATAGAGATACAAGTGAACTAAAAACCCAGTGACAAATACCTAACGACAAAGATTAATAATCGAATAAACTAACTATATACAATATACATCAATATATACAAAATAGGGAACAGAGATCAACAAGGTAAACTGGAGATGCAGGTAACACATGGGAAGGAGTAATCAGGACTGGAATCAGGAACAAAGGTAGCAGATAAAGAGCAGCAGCATACAGGATGCGGGGCAAAAGCAAGGGTCAGAATAAATGGGAGCACAGTACTTGGCAGCAGAGAAAAACACTGAAGCAAGAGCAACTAGTAGGGGGACCTAAATACACTCCCAGCAGCCAGGATCAGGTGGGAAATGATTACTGCTGGATCTGCAGGGAGAAACCCGCTGGTGGACACTGAAAATACAACCTTCTGCTCTTGGAAGCACAGTGCCACCAGCAGGCGAACCAGGTACTGACAATTATATTCAATAGACTCAAAGAATATAAATCCAATTTGTGTGCACTAGATGCCTTTTCAAACCCAGGTAATATCTTGTAAAAGGGGGAGAGCAGCAGTGACCAGTCTGTTACAGGAAACTCCTGCACAGATGCAAAGTATGTTGGTTAAAGTGGAGCAAAACATAATTCTACTACACTGATCAGAAGCCCACAAGATCCCTCACTGCTAGGATCTTCTCCATGGCCGTCAGGGGCCAAATCTGAACCTGCAAACTCTGCCTGTCTGGCGACATCTCTTCTTATTAAACCACCAGGAATGTTGGACAGATCTCTTGACAATTCCTTGAATGATCTTGCCTTGAACCTTGAACCATTTGCTTCTCCCAGGAACTTTCTGTTTGCCAGTTTATTATGCTGTCTCCAGCTAATATCTCGCTCTTGTCACTCTTGCTGTTGTCCAGTGTGTTCTTCTACAATGCTTCTGCTTGATCCTAACCTGCAACCACTAAAATATGACTTTTGCCTTGTTTAGTGACTACACTTCTGCTTATCCCTACCTGCTATATCTGCTACGGGATCCTGGCTTGCTCACCTCCTGGAGGGGTGATCCTGAGGATTGTTAATTTTGAACTTTAGTTCCACCTTAATTCATCCTAGGTTACTGTCTGGATCAGGAAGGAATACACAAAGTGCACTAAGATTCAAGTGGAAGTACACATATTTCTTATATGTAGACAGTATTTGTCTGGCCCATAGTACAGCCATAAAAATCTTAGGGGTCTATTTATAAAAATAAATTGCTGTAAAAATTATGGGCCAGATCCACAAAGAACTGCCTATCTTTAGGCAGGCGTAGCGTACCTAAGATACACTACGCCACCGTAACAGAGCGGCAGGTTATTTATCTACAAAGAATTTGCGCCGTAACTTACGGTGGCATAGTGCAATTGTGTCGGCGTAAGCCCGCACAATTCAAATGTCTCAGATGTGGGCGTGATTTATGTTAAATCATCGTGACCCCACGTAAATGAAGTTTTTTTTTGAACAGCGTATGCGCCGTCCGTGGAGGTATCCCAGTGCGCATGCGCAAAATCACTTCGCAAATAGTCAATGCTTTCGACGTGAACATAACTTAGGCAAATCCCTATTCGCGAACGTTTTGCGCAAACGACGTAAACGATGGAAAATTCTACGCTGTTCCGACGTCCATACTTAACATTGAGTACGCCTCTATAGAGCAGGGGTAACTTTATGCCAGAAAACGCCTTACGCAAACGACATAAAAAAATGCGCCGGGCGTACATATGTTCGTGGATCGGCGTATCTAGGTCATTTGCATACTCAACGCAGAAAATAGACGGAAGCGCCCCTAGCGGCCAGCGTAACAATGCAACATAGATACGACGACGTACTAATACTTACGTTGGTCGGCTCTATGCCACATTCAGGCGTATCTTGTTTTGTAGATACAAAACAATGATATGCCGGTGCATCTTAGAACTTACAATAGATACGCCACCGTAAGTTCTTTGTGGATCAGGCCCTAAAAAGGGTTTGCTTATAATGACTGTAACCAAAAACTAATGACTGTAACCAAAAATTAACTTCACTTTATTTCATGTGAATTCTATTATTTCTTGGCATAAAATCACATTTTTGTCGGCAAAAAGAAAATTTGTTTCTTAGAGACTTTTAGATGTTACCGTATATACTCGAGTATAAGCCGAGTTTTTCAGCACATTTTTTTGTGCTGAATATGCCCCCTCAGCTTATACTTAAGTCACCTTTTTGCGCCTGATCTCCTGGACTTTGGGGACCAGGTACCGGTATACATGTAGCCCCACTCTTCCTCCACAAGTGTGCAAAGTTTGTTGTCCAGAGGACCTACGGCCGGGGGGCACCGATTTTTCAAAGCCGGGGACCCCTTCCATGGACTCCCATGTTAAATGGTAATTTCTCTGGTGAATTTGGGGACCCGGTACCGGCCGGTCGTAGGTCCCCTGGACCTGAAACTTGGCACACATTTCTCCTCTACAAGTATGCAAAGTTTGTTGTCTGGGGGACCTACGGCTGGGGAGCACCAATTTTTCAAAGCCAGGCACCCTTTCCATAGACTCCCATGTTAAACGTCAGTCTAGTCATGGACACAGTGAGGCATGGGCATAATGAGGCATGAGCACAGTAAGGCATGAACACAGTGAGGCATGGACACAGTGAGGCATGGACACAGTGAGGCATTGACACAGTGAGGCATGGACACAGAGAGGCATGGACACAGAGAGGCATGGACACAGAGAGGCATGGACACAGAGAGGCATTGGCACAGTGAGGCATGGACACAGTGAGGCATGGACACAGTGAGGCATGGACACAGTGAAGCATTGGCACAGTGAGGCATGGACACAGAGAGGCATGGACACAGAGAGGCATGGGCACAGTGAGGCATGGGCACAGTGAGGCATGCATATGGACACAGTGAGGCATGGACACAGAGAGGCATGGACACAGTGACGCAAAGTGAGGCACAGTGAGGCATGCAGACGGACACCCTAGGCTTATACTCGAGTCAATACGTTATCCCATTTTTTGTGGTAAAATTAGGTGCCTCGGCTTATATTCCAGTCGTCTTATACTCGAATATATATGATAATTTTCAATGCTGGAGTTGATGTTTGTAAGCTTCGAGAATCTTTAGAGGTGAAGATGTATGACCACATTCTACAGCTGTATCTTCGGAGCCATAGGCCAGTGTGTCCCAGGGGTCACTATGGGAAAAAAGAAAACCTAATTTGACTCCTTGATATGGACATAATTAAAAGGTATGCATTCAATGAAACCTAATATTAAAGTATAACTATATAATACAGTCTGCTATTAGCTTTAATACAGATTTTATTTTTCTTTGTGTTTTTTAGCTACCCCCCCCCCAGTTATTTTTCCACTTCCGGCAACAGGCCAAGACCATGTGAGGTAGGGTCACAGCCCCCCCCCCCGGCAGTCAGTTGGTTGGTTACCAGCTGTGCACTTACCCCATATAGGTGGCTGAGGTTTCACCCTCCTCATGGACTTCACAATGGCTTCCCTTGCATCTCCTCCCTCCTCCTCCTCGGCAGCCAATAGGATCGCTTCTCCTCGCGGCCAATTGGGTGTCTCATGACCCACTTTCTGATTGGCTGGGAGGAGAATGAGGAAGACAACAGCGAATATTAATTTGCTTTTGTCACACAACTGGGTGGGTTCGGGGCGCAGTGCTCTGGGCCTGAGCCCACCCTCTTTTTAAGCCAATTAAAGCCTCAGGCTCTAATCATGTGCTTCTAAAAAAAATAAACCCTCATTCGAATCCATAGGGCTTATTTACAAAAGGCAAATCCACTTTACACTGCAAGTGCACTTGAAAGTGCAGTCGCTGTAGATCCGAGGGGGACCTGCAAGGAAAACAAAAAACAACAACATTTTAGCTTGCACATGATTGAATGATACAATCAGCAGAGCTTCCCCTCATTTCAGATCTACCCCTCAGATTTACAGCGACTGCACTTCCAAGTGCACTTGTAGTGCAAAGCGGATTTTCCATTATTAATTAACCCCCCATGAGTCCGGCGACCTGCATGTAGATTTGTGTCTGTTTGTGTCTTTTGTATCTGCCCAGCTTTAATGGTTTGAGGACACTAAGGGGTCAATTCACAAAGCTTTATTTTCAGATTGCGGGTGTTATTTTAACGATTTTGCACGTTATTGAAGCTAGTTCAATTCACTAAACGATTTAACGCTTTGAAAAATCAACAAATAACGTTTCACAACACAGAACCAATATTTTAAGGTGTGGATCCTTATTTAACGATTCGATCGTTATTTTAAAGAGTCAAATTGTTAAATATGTACAGAAGTGCAATTCACAAAGATTTTTTTGACAGTTATCGATTGTTAAATAACACCTCCCTCAGGGTGTCGTTATGACATTTCCCAGGCGATATTTTGTTGTTAGAGGAAGCTTTTGGCGATTTTTGTAGTGTAGTGAAGTTTTACGTAGTTTTGGGCAAGATAGAACCGTGCTCTATTTGAACTTAAAATTATCTAGAGGCGAAGAAGAACACGTTAGAATGTTGTTCAGATTTATAAACGTGTATTCCGTTCACGTACTATTTTGGATGACTTTTCTGAAACCCAGGTGATAGCTAAATTCCGATTATCATCTCCCATGATTTATTCTCTGTATGAGGAAATACACATGGCATTAGAAAAACACACACTAGAAGTTTTGCACATCACATGCTCAATCTCCACGTGTGTATTGCTTGTGTCTCTCTCTCTCTCTCTCTCTGCATCTGCTCTTTTCCACATTGTGGTGGAAATTTGAAGATGTATTTATTATGTATTGTCATAATTGGCACCCAGTCTTGACACTTCCCCAACCAGCTCTAAATAGAGCTGACTGTGGCAGTCCTGAGGCTGGTTGACTCTCGTCTTGAGGTTGGAGTGTGATGGTTGCGGCATGGGCGTATGCCCACCAGCGAGGGGCCCCTCTGTGCATTTAGCACAGACGATCGTTGAGGGGGATGCGTTCATTCCGCAAGCACACTAGTGGCTATGGACAGATGTACGCTCTTATCTGGGTCATGTCTGATCAGCAGGATTTGGGATTCATAGGGTACATCTGTAAATAGCCTCAATAAGGATATAATCTTTATATGCATTATTCTATGGAATGGCGCAGATTAAGGGTTCTATCAGCGTATAGTTTGAGGGCTTGTGAGCGTTTCTGGGGTCAAGGGGGGGCACATGCACACCCTGACCGGACACACCCATAAGACATTGTTTGTATTTCTATTCATTGTATTCATTGTATTATATTCTATTCATCTATTCAATTTGACTTCCTGTCAGAAGGAATGTTTTGTTCTGTGTGTAGGAGACATCTGGTAATGTCGCCTCCCATGGGGGGAGGCGACTTACTGGTGATGACTTCCTGTTTTGTGTAAATAAAAGCGCCATGCTCAGCCCTGTGAGGGGGGATGATTTGCAAGGATGGTAACATGAGTGCAGCGGTTGTAATGTCTCTTGATTGGTATGGATGGGCATGGAATATATGGTGAGTAAATCTGTTAGCTTAAACATGGCATCATTTCATTTAAGATGGCGAATGTGCTTTACAGCACATGGCAAGATGGCAGTGTGCTTTGCACACCCCATTTTGCCATTACAGATGGCGACCATTGAAAGGGACTATTCAGGTTTTTTCCTATGGCATCAGATGGGGGAGATGGGATACATTCTGATGCATCGGGAAAAACATGCTTTAAAAGAAAAAATTTGACATCTTTTTGAAATAATGCTTGTTTGATAGATGTATGATTGTGTGTGTGATCCTGATTGTATGACTGTTGTGTGATAGAGTTGTGTATGACTGTGTGTTTGTGTGTGACCGTGTGTGTGATTGCGTGCATTTGTGAAAAGCGATTGGATGCATGTGTGTGATTGCGTGAGTTTGTGAAATCGAGTGGATTTTGATCGTGTGTATGACTGAAACTGCTGGAGTAGACATTTTTCTTTTGTGTAACATAGCTCCTCTAGCCATGCGGCTTGGGGGGGAAGGGCGAACAGTGTTTTGATTTCTGTGTCAACTGACTTTGCAACTTTCAGAACATAGTTAGATATAACATTTTTATGATGTATATGGAAACTGTATATTGTAGATGATTCCTCAGTATAGAGGTGAGCTTATTCAGCCTGCGAGGTGTATGGCTGAGTCTTTTTGTATTTTCTGAATGTCTTGTTCCTGTGAGGCTGCGTGCAGTAACAGTAAGAAACTGAATGTGAAATGGAGACTGTGTATTTAGATCATTTTGTGTTGGAAGGGTTGCCTGTGTGTAGTTTAGACAGGGAAGGCATGTTTAATTGTATAAGATGACCTTCTTGCCATGAGGCTCGGGGGATGGGCAACCAGCATTGGCTGTCCCATCACTGAGCCAGGGATGGTAACCCTCTGTAAACAATGGCATACATGCTTTTTATTTTGGAAGGTTTTAAAATGTGACCTGATGTGTGTATTTTTTTAAATGGTTTGTTACAGGAGCTTTGAGAAAAGTGTTTTTGTTTTATGTTGCTTCATATAACCAACATTGTTTGAATGTGCTGTTTTTGGCAAAAGGTCAGCTTTGAAGCTGCCTAAAATGCGCTCATTATGAGGGGTTCCCACCATCCCTGTGCTGCGCTCATTATGAGGGGTTCCCACCATCCCTGTGCTGCGCTCATTATGAGGGGTTCACATCATAAAAAGGTCAGATTTGAAGGAACCTAAAGTGTGTGCCTTTTAGGTTGGTTGTTTTTAGAAAATGTTTTTTTATTGTTTGTTTTTGATGATCAATGTTTTGTCTTTGTGGAAGAAAGGTTCTAGGCAAGTTTTAAAAAAAACTGCATATGGCGGCCATTTTGGTCATCAGTGGCCATTTTGGGGGCGTAGTCTGTTTGCACTGTGGGTCACCCCAGGGGGGAGGTGCAGCCACCTCTCCTTTGGGTGTGGTATTTCTCTGGCTATTTTGCTGGTGGATTTTAGCAGCCTTTGGGGCAGATTTTGATGTTTAGTGCGAATTGATTAGCGCGCTCTTTTCTGTGTTGGGATCGGGTGGAGAACATTTTTGTTTTTCTTCATGTGTGTGTGTAGTATGGTATGTCCTGTGATAAACAGGTGATTTGGAAGCGGAGTTAAATGGTTTTACTACAAGCGTAAATGGCGCCATTGTTGCTTGGTTTGTTGTCGGCCATTTTGTGACTCAGTGTAAAGTGCTATCTTTTGAGTAGCGTTTGCGGACGCTAGGGCCAGTATATACAGGATCTGACTAACCTGTTGGCTGACTTTGCAGTGTAAAAGTGGAGACTTTTTGTGTAACATTTCATTTTTGAATGTTACTGGCGGTGACTGCATTTTTGGCACAGCGATGTGCGTTTGTTTATGTTTAAATGTTTGGGAGTTGTTCATTGTTTTTGAATAATGATTGGGTCAGGGGGGATCAACTCCCATTCTGCAGATGGGAGGAGATGGTTTTACGTTCCCTGAACCAAAGGTGTTTTGTTTTTAAGAGAAAAAAACGCAGGAGATTTGAGTTTTGGCTTTGTTTACTACTTTATAATACTTCCAGGGGATATATGTGGTCCATGGAGTTTTTTGATGTGTTGAGACGAGGCAGTGAAGACAGACTTCCCTCTCTCTCCATCTTTCTGTCATTATGTAAATAAATCAGATTTGGGTTTTAAGAGCTGAGCATACAACAGGAAGTCCTTTCTCAGCATTTATATATAAGCAGGAAGTCAGTGGGAGGAGTTTTGAAGTCTTCTGAAAGATGAGCAATGAGATTTGTGTCCTGAAGGGACAACAGAAATATTTTGAAAGAATGTTTTAAAGTTCAATTTCAGTTTTTGTGAAGTTTTATACCGTAAATACAGTTTTGGGTATGTGAGAGGAAACAGAGGGGCGTCACCATTATTGTTGTATCATGTAGACGCAGGTAGAAAGAAGCCATAATATAGTTTTGAAAAGTGGAGGATTTCATGGTGCTTTGAAGGTTGTCTGACGAACACATTTTAGGAGGCTTTATATCGTGATACAGATTTGGCCGTGTATAATAGCCGGAGATCTTATTAGCGATTATATTAGCATAAATGTGTAGGAGTAGTACGCTACTGTCCTGCTCAGGCCGTGTAGAATAGTCGGAATGCAGGCATCGGTTTTGATGATAAAGGCGCAAGTCAGAACCGCTCCGAAAACAAAGCGTGGTGTGTTCTGGACGCAGAGCTCACTAAAAAAAAGCGATTTGAATCGTCATGGGATGTGCCGCCCATGCAGTGCACCAGTCAGACAGCTGCACCGCACATGAGGTCCGGATTAGGGGCTCCGGACATGAGACCCCTAAAGAATGTCATAGGTGGTCAGAGGGTACAGTAAGGTGTACTCCTTTGGAAGGTACTCTGGATGGAGGTATGAGACCTCAGAATAAAAGATACCTTGGATGTAGATATGATGTGGTTTCAGAAATCTGTAATGATGTGTGGATGGAGGTGTGGTACGCGCCTCAGGAGAACTTTGTATAGCTGGTCTATGCAAGTTTCTCGCGCTGTTCTCGTATTTTTCCATTGTATTTTCTTGTATTGCGGAAAGAGTGAAGGCAGATTTCCGGCTGGTTTTTGTTTTTTCATTTTTGTTTTGAAAGCTATGAATATCTCCCCCACATTTGTATTTGAATGTTTGTATGTAGTAACGTGAATGTTTTTTTATTCAAACTTACCGCTGCGATCTTCTGACGCGTCGCGGCTTTTGTATTTTTGTAGGAACGGGAAAAGTAAGGGTTACAAAGGGTTTTTGTTTGAATCGGTTTTGTGAAGAATGTCATTGACAATGTACAGGAATGTCATTTTTGTTTGCCATTCTCTGCAGGATAAATATGAAGGATGGAGTAATGATTTCTGCTAAGTATTTTTCAGGTCCAAAGAGTTTCCGGAAGTGTTTGTACATAGACAGCAGGTGTATGTAGACAGCTGTACACATGGATAATTACGGGTCTAAGGAGGTGAAAGTATCATAGGCTATTTCATTGTTTCTTTTTATCATTTCTTCCTCCAGTCTGTATTGAGGAAGAAAAGGGGGGATGGTAGATAAAATGTAAAGATGACAGTTCTCCGAACTAATAACACTAATCTTTCTAATTTTAATCAAGTTTTGTGCCAAGATTGTCTTTCTTTGATAGAATTTGAATCGGCAAGCAGCAGTCTGGTGAAGTAGGTTCCCATTTTAGTTGCTAAGAAACTGTCAGTGGTTCCGGGTATTACAGGCGCTGGTAAGCGATTACAGTAGATGGTAAGCGATTACAGGCGACGATGAGCCACGCACAGGTTAAGCAGCGACCACAGTTACGAGGTCTGGGTTGTTGTCATTGAAGGCCAACCAAAACCAGGGTCGTACTCCCTCAACTGTCACTCTCATTCTTGGGTGATGGGGTGGGTACGATCCCTGTAATGTGAACTTCACAGGGTTCAGGGGTCTCTCCTGGACCCCGACACGGTAATTGGTTTTCATTTTTCCCCAACCAGGTGACTGGTTCGTTTGTAAAGAAGCTTGATGGACGAGACCACGCCAGCCACTGCAAGAAGCGGCTCAAGCACATCAAAGAAATGAGGAGTATCTTTGTTTATTTTGTATTTGTTTATTTTGTATTTGTTTGTTTAGTAAATTTTAGCACGGGTAACGATGGAAAGCATCCCAAGTTATTATTTAAAGTGTATTCCATGACTAATTAAGAAGACGAACGGGACCGATTGCTGGGTCTGTTCTGAGTCTCCGTTGAGCTTTAGTCCCCAGCGATGACAGTGGTACATGCTAATTATGAGGATTATTGACAAACGAGTGAAGACTCCAAACAGACACCTGTCAATGGAATTTATTAATATGTTTTTAGAGGGTAAAATTGATTATTGTTTTTATGGCTCCGCCTCTTGTCGGTTGGGTATTAGGACTGGGTAGTCCACAAGTGTGTAACTTTAGTTTGGTGTTTATGCAGATCTACAGCTTATAAGGTAATTCCCCCAATGCAAGAGGTTCATGTGTGGTAGTGAAACTGTCCCTGTCCTATGTCGCGGCCAATTGCGAGGATCTGATGGCGCGAGAGAAATTGGGAATGGCGGGGACAGCTAGAAGGGAATTGTTCACCAACCTGGACTAGGTCTGGGCACGGTCTCCTGCATGTACAAGGTGGGGGGACTTGAGCTTATGATACGTTTGAACAATTCACACCTATTGAGGATGGAATGTTTCATGTAACTGTTGAAGCTACAAGGAAGTTCTGACAGTCCAAGGGGGGGTTTCTGGGAATTTACAAGTAAATATTGTTATATCTGGTTCGGGGGATACTGGGAATTGGAGTTCAGGCCCATATGGATAAGGTTTGGGTCCCTACAAGGCAAAGCCAGAGCTGTAACTGAGTGAAGGTTGGGAGTCCTTTGAAGGGTCTGGGAATCTGAGGGGATTTAATTCTTATTTTTCAGCGGATCGTGGTTGATTGAAATGGGAATATATATACTCATGTCATTTTTATTTCTATTCTTTCTATGTCGTGATGAGCGCTCCTGTTGCCTGATTGGACGCGTGACCAGAGCCGGAGCAGATGACCACGTACCAGATGAGACGCCCCGGAGCAGATGACCACGTACCAGATGAGACGCCCCGGAGCAGATGACCCTCGTACCAGATGAGATGCCCCAAAGCCGGACCCACGGACAAGACACAGAGAATCCCTACCCAATCTGCGATTACTACAGCTCACCAAGTTGTGTCCTCCTTATGTCATGTCTCCTGAAGAACAGAGTCTACATGTCAAGCCATGTTTTCCTTTTTATGGACTGTAAGGACTGATTAGTTTCTAGGTGTAAGAAGACTATCAAGATCTGAAGGACAAGTGGGAGCAATATGACAAAAAGGGAGGACTGTGGTGGAAATTTGAAGATGTATTTATTATGTATTGTCATAATTGGCACCCAGTCTTGACACTTCCCCAACCAGCTCTAAATAGAGCTGACTGTGGCAGTCCTGAGGCTGGTTGACTCTCGTCTTGAGGTTGGAGTGTGATGGTTGCGGCATGGGCGTATGCCCACCAGCGAGGGGCCCCTCTGTGCATTTAGCACAGACGATCGTTGAGGGGGATGCGTTCATTCCGCAAGCACACTAGTGGCTATGGACAGATGTACGCTCTTATCTGGGTCATGTCTGATCAGCAGGATTTGGGATTCATAGGGTACATCTGTAAATAGCCTCAATAAGGATATAATCTTTATATGCATTATTCTATGGAATGGCGCAGATTAAGGGTTCTATCAGCGTATAGTTTGAGGGCTTGTGAGCGTTTCTGGGGTCAAGGGGGGGCACATGCACACCCTGACCGGACACACCCATAAGACATTGTTTGTATTTCTATTCATTGTATTCATTGTATTATATTCTATTCATCTATTCAATTTGACTTCCTGTCAGAAGGAATGTTTTGTTCTGTGTGTAGGAGACATCTGGTAATGTCGCCTCCCATGGGGGGAGGCGACTTACTGGTGATGACTTCCTGTTTTGTGTAAATAAAAGCGCCATGCTCAGCCCTGTGAGGGGGGATGATTTGCAAGGATGGTAACATGAGTGCAGCGGTTGTAATGTCTCTTGATTGGTATGGATGGGCATGGAATATATGGTGAGTAAATCTGTTAGCTTAAACATGGCATCATTTCATTTAAGATGGCGAATGTGCTTTACAGCACATGGCAAGATGGCAGTGTGCTTTGCACACCCCATTTTGCCATTACAACATGCAGCTGTTCTCCTCCCCTTCTGCTCCCAGAATGCATCTCTCCAGCATTATTTAACGATCTTAGACGTTATTATTACGATTTGGGACGTTAAAATAACTCTTGAGTAGTTAGCATAACGATTGGATAAAGAGTCAGTTGAAAACCATAACGACTATGTTAAATAACGATTATAGCTTTCGTGAATACCATGTTTGCTAGCGTTAAATAAGGAGTGCTAATTTAACAACTGAAGAAAACCAATAACGTTTATCTTTGTGAATTGACCCCTAAATGTGTTACGCACACCCCAAAAAATTTCATCTTAGTACACAGGACATGTGTAGCATGTCCAATCCTTCTGTCCCAACTGCCAGCAATACTCGGCTCTGAAAATAAAGCTGGAAGTTGCTGTTTACATACAGCAACTCCAGCAGCTGCTGCTGTCAAAAAAAGAACGATCTGACTCAGAGTTTGTTAACACTGTTCAGAAGACATACAAAATTACATTGTTACTATTATTTACTCTGTTCCATGCATCTACTTATCAAAGGGGTGAACTTCAATTCGCAGAAGCTGTTAGTTAAAGCAACCTGACGAGTAAAATAAAAAATAAAAATGTTTTGATATTTGTCAATTTAATTCCTTATTAACCTTTAGTTTACCCTAATCATCCCTAATTAACACCTTCTGCCCCTTCTTACATCAACTAAAATGTTCCTGCTGTTTTAAAAAAAAATAATGCGTTAATCATCAAAGCAGAGGTCCAGTAATTTTCTAAAATTTTAAAGTCAGCAACTATAAAAAAAAATCTGCTGGCTTTTAAGAAACAGATACTTATCTGTCCCAGGATCAAGCATTGTACTCACCTGAGAGTGCGCTGACATCTTAACTGTGGGCACCTGGCTGTGACTGCTTGCGGCTTTAGAGCCGGCTGCCCACTGCACTTACGCAAGCCTCGCAGTCAGGATTTTTTCATATATATTTATTTTTTCTATTTTTTTTTCCTGTGACATTTAAAATAAAAATCGCAAAAAAGAAATGTATTTCATTTGTAAATAACTTTGCAATGCTTTACATCAGAATCCGAATTTTAGTATAATTTTGAATTATGAAATTATGAAAATAAAATGTAAACTTTTGTTCTATAGTAATGCTATTTTCTTTTATTCATTGCTTATTGTGATTTTTTTTACCAAAAATATGTAGAAGAATACGTATCGGCCTAAACTGAGCAAGTACAAAATATTGCTATTTTTTCAAAATTGTCGCTCTATTTTTGTTTATAGCGCAAAAAATAAAAACTTCAGAGGTGATCAAAAACCACTAAAAGAAAGCTCTATTTGTGGGAAAAAAAGGATGTCAATTTTGTTTAGGAGCCACGTTGCATGTCCGCGCAATTGTCAGTTAAATTGCCAAATCGCAAAAAATGGCCCGGTCATTTGGCAGCCAAATCCTCAGGGGCTGAAGTGGTTAATCTAATTGTTAAACTTAATTGTACAGTAAGTGTCTGGAAACCAATCAAGCTGTAAACTCTACACATATGAGCCATTACTTACACCTTGATATAATCAGAAATGTTGTTTATGTTCAGACTAACCTTTTAGCATGCAGTCAGATTTATTCTGTCTGAAAGTTTCTGGTATTCTCTATCTATGTCTATTGTCTTTATCATTTGGTAATAATAACATTAATTATACTGTAAGAACAATTGTAAAATAGAAAAGACCAGTTTTTCTCAGTCGGGGTTCCTCCAGAAGTTGCTAAGGGTTCCTTGAGCTGGTGCCGAGGGACTTCCTATGTATTAGTTCCTGCATAGTTCCAGAGCCAAGGCCATTTGTCAGAGCCAGCTGTGCGACACCAATGATATTTTGGATGTCAGAAAGTAGGGTTGTCCAGATACCGATACTAGTATCGGTATCGGGACCGATACTGAGTATTTGCGGGAGTACTTGTACTGGCGCAAATGCTCCCGATACCTAAATAGAATACTTTTTTTGTATTCATCAACATGTTCTGTGAAAATTCTTTGAGTTTTTTTACTACTGCGTGACAAGAAAATACATTTTTTTATTCATTTTTACTCATTTTTATTCTTTTATAATGTCTTGAGTTAGAGTTCTTCATAATTCTAAAGAAAATATCCTTAGTCTGTATTGTGGTTTGAAAACTGTCACATGACATTTAAAAAAAGTATCGGTATTCGGTATCGGCAAGTACATGTAAAAAAGTATCGGTACTTGTACTCGGTCCTAAAAAAGTGGTATCGGGACAACCCTATCAGAAAGGGTGGCATTCTTACCTTCACTGTAAGTGCCGATTCACACTACAGCGACTTGGGATCCTACTTGTGTCGCCCCAAGTCACGAGACATGAGAAATTCCATTGAAGTGAATGAAAGCCATCTTAATGTACACTACTGAAGTAGTGTACTCCGACTTCAGAAAAGGTTCTTGTACTATTTCAAGCCAAGGCGACTTCTAGGCAACTTGTACCCTAAGGCGGCGTACACACGAGGGGATATGTCCGCTGAAAACGGTCCGATGGACCGTTTCAGCAGACATCTCCGCTCGTGTGTATGGGCTAGCGGACAGATTTCTCCACCCGACAGATTTCAAAGCAAGCTTTGAAATCTATCCGGTGGAATCTGTCCGCCCGACATGTCTGCTGGTTAGTACACTTACCAGCAGACATGTCGGCCCCCACCGCCGCCGCGCCGCTGCCGAATGGATTCGGCGCATGCGCGGAAGTGTTTTACTTCCTGGTGCGGTGACGTGGCGGTGACGCGGCGGCGTCAACGTCACCGCCGCGTCACCGGGCCGTCCGGCGGTGGGGAATTTGATCCGATGGTGTGTACACGCCATCGGATCAAACTCCCGATCGGACATATCCGATGGAAATGGTCCGCGGACCGTTTTCATCGGATATGTCCGATCGTCTGTACGCCGCCTAAGGGGAGCATTCTTACCAAGGAAACTCAGTCAACTAGTTGTAGCAAAGGTTTCCCAAGACCTGAAAATAATTTCAAGGGGTCCTTTTGTAATAAAAAGTTGAGAAAGGCTGGAATAGACTGCAAACCTTCATGCCGTACTTACCAAGTATCGATGTTCAAGAGTTGTTCATGTAGTGGATAGCACTGATGTGGCCTATAAAACAAAGTAAATAGCTTGGTTTGTTTTTTAACCATCCATTGAGTAAGACAATGCTGATATTCTGTTAAGTGAGATTTTTTTTTTTCATTTAAATTCATTAAAATGATATAAAAGCATGTATTAAAAAATGACTTAAATACAGTATATATTTGACATAATTAGTCCAATAGATTTTGTAAGCATCTCCCCCAGAACACCATCAATAGTATCTTTTGTATCTTGTTACAATGTTTTATAAAACACAAAAAAAATTATTTCAGTGAAATGATGAAGAACATGAAAAAGAGCATGAAGAGTTATTGATGGGTAACCGCAATTCTGTAATATAAGAACCAGTGGCGGCCCGTCCATTGGGGTGCCCGGGCGCCGCCCCCCCCCCCCCCACCCCCAGTCAGTTAAAAAAAAAATATGAAAAGAAAAATCTAAAAAAAATAAAAATAAATTAAATTTAAATATGTCCCTTTAAGAATTTTTTTCCCCCCAAAAATGGTCCTTATGTGCACTGTGTCCTGGCGCCGGGCACAGTGCAGTACGGGTAGCGCCACGTCTGTGCAATCACAAGATTGCAGACGAGGCGCTACATTGGCAGCCAAAAAATGGCTTTGTGGCTATTTCCATCGCGCCACAAACTTTCGGCGCGATGGACTGGACTGTATTATTATGGCCGGGTCGGGTGCACGCGCTATAGTGATCCGACGTCACTCGATGTACAGGAAGTGACGTCGGCACTCACTCTGCAGCTCAGCGCCCGACCCGACTCCCGAAACAGTAAGGTACGCATCCCCTCCGCTCCTGTGTGCTCATTGTCTCATTGCCTTCTAATCTTTAATCCAAAATAGTGTCCGTCACCCCCCACCCCCCCTGCTTATTAGCCAAATATCTATTACATTTAAATTACTGCCAAAATACTACCTGCCACGATCCCCCAGGCTCTCTCCTCGCTTACTAATCCTCCTTTGTCATGTACATTCCCCTCTGTTCCTCTGCTTTTTAATCTTATGTGCCGCCGAAGTAGTGGCCATCACCCCCCCCCCTTTAACTAAATGTATTTTACTGTAAAATACATTTAGTTAATAGGTGGGGGGGGGGGGGGTGACGGCCGCTACTTCGGCGGCACATAAGATTAACGAGCAGAGGAACAGAGGGGAATGTACATGTTAAAGTTTAACATGTACATTCCCCTCTGCTCCTCTGTTGATTAATCTTATGTGCAGCCGTCACTCCCCCCCCCCCCCCCCCCCCCCCACTTATTAACCAAATGTCTTTTATTTTAGGCCTCTTACACACAGATCAGTTTTTCTTCAGGTTTTTCTTTTCAGTTTACCAAAACTATGTAGTACAAGGGCCTGCCTGATTGCATACAAATTGAGACTCTTGAGGTTTGACCTCATATTAGATGGATTTGGTAAACTGAAAAGAAAAACCTGAAGAAAAACTGATCTGTGTGTAAGAGGCCTTACAGGTAAATGCACATTTCTGCCAAAATGATAGCAGTCACTACCATCCTCCCCACTTATGTGCATTTAAAATAAGACTTTTGGTTAATAAGTGGGGGTGGGGGGTTTGGTAGTGACTGCTATCATTTTGGCAGAAATGTGCATTTAAAATAAAATACATTTGGTTATTAAGCGGGGATGGGGGGTGGGGGAGGGAGTTTGGTAGTGACTGCTATCATTTTGGCAGAAATGTGCATTTAAAATAAGACATATGGTTAATTTCTGACAAAATGATAGCAGTCACTACCAATCCCCCCCACCCCCACTTATTAACCAAATGTCTTTTACATGTGTACATTTCTGCGAAAATAGCTGCCGTCCCCCCCCCCCCCCCCCACACACACTTAATAACCACCAAATTTCTTTCACAAGTACATTTACATTTCTGCCAAAATAGGGGCCATCTCCACCCAACCCCCCACGCTTATTTACCAAATTTCATTTACATGTACATTTTTGCAAAAATACCGACCTTCACCCCTACGCAAAGTTTTTCATTAGGGCCATAATTCATGGAATTACGGGTTATCTAATGCAGTATGTCCGCAGGATCTGGTAATCTAATGCAGTATGTCTGCAGGATCTGGTAATCTAATGCAGTATGTCTGCAGGATCTGGTAATCTAATGCAGTATGTCCACAGTATCTGGTAATCTAATGCAGTATGTCCACAGTATCTGGTAATCTAATGCAGTATGTCCGCAGTATCTGGTAATCTAATGCAGTATGTCCACAGTATCTGGTAATCTAATGCAGTATGTCCGCAGTATCTGGTAATCTAATGCAGTATGTCCGCAGTATCTGGTAATCTAATGCAGTATGTCCGCAGTCTCTGGTCATCTCGTGCAGTATGTCCGCAGTCTCTGGTCATCTTGTGCAGTATGTCCGCAGTCTCTGGTAATCTAATGCAGTATGTCCGCAGTATCTGGTAATCTTGTGCCCATTTAGAGTCCTTCATTACTAACAGTGTAATTTTTTAGTTTTTTTGCGCCGATCTGTAAGGCTGCGCTATATACCATGATTTGTGATGCTGGGGCTATATACTCTGTTCTGTGATCCTGACACTATGAGTAGAAGCAAGTGGAAATCCGGGTGACGGAGTGGGTGGATTCTATAAGGGGTGTGGCTTATAAGAAGTGGGAGGGACCAAACATGGAGGGGCGGGGTCTTGCGCCCCCCCCATCCAAAAACTTCACCAGCCGCCACTGATAAGAACCAACCACTTAAAGACGGCACCATCTTTGTCTCTACAAGCCCATACATCAGTGGCTGTGTGTCCATAGAGGGCGCAAAAGCGCCGCCCCCTCTTGCTCCTGCACCGACCACTGAGAAACAATAAATAGATTCATGCATTGCAAAGACAAATATTTATACCCTTCCCCAGCAAGCACCACTGAAAACAAACCTCTTGGTGGTTGGTCATAGAAGGACATTGATATTCATAATTTACATCTATTGCCTCTTTGAAGTAGACAATCAGATTATATAAATTAAGCTGTAGTTGGTACTGCAGTCAAGCAGTACTAAGTTTGCAGAGACAATCAATGTTAAAGTAGGGTGGTTACATATGCGTACATTACACTTCAGCTTTAAGGCTAAATAATGTCTTGTCATCTATGTCTCAACCTTCTGCTTGGTGTGCAGGATAATTCCAGAAACCAATGATAATATTAATGCTGAGCTATAATAGTTAGTTTGCATTATCACTTGATCATTGATGTTTCATGAGCTTTTTTCTAATGGTATTCTCTCACTATAATAAACAGTTAAGGGGGAAATAAGCTCTGTGTCTGCTTTTACACTCTGCAACTTACATTAGGAAAACTTTCTCTTAGGCCGCGTACACACGTACGAGAACCTCGTCGGGCTAAACCCATTGTTCCGCCCGACGAGGTTCCCGATGAGCGGTCAAAAAAGCTTGTCGAGCCAAAGTCCTCATTGAACAACGAGGAAAAAGAGAGCGTGCTCTCTTTTTTGGCTCGACGAGCGTCCTGACGGGACGCTCGTCGGAAGTGTACACACGATCGAGCTTCTCGCCAGAATATGTCTCCCAGCGAGCTTCTCGCTGGATTCTGCCGAGAAGCTTGGTCGTGTGTACGGGGCCTCACAGAAACATATATTATGTGCAAAGGTTTCACAAAAAGGTTCCACTTTTATAACATTTCTTACCAAGCTGCTGGGGGATGAATTCTTCCAAAGATGTTTCCTGACAAGATCCATAACCTGAGGCAAAAACAAGCCAGAATCATTTGCAGAATAGACTTGCTGGAGAATTCCAAATCACTCCATTAAGAGCTATACACAATTTATAGATAACAAGTACAACCAGACAGGATTTGGTTAGGTGGGCTCAGAAAAATGAGAAAGCCCACCACTAAGCCAGTGCTAAGCACAGATCCTAAATTTGAGGAAAAAAATTATTAAAATGTGCAGATTCTGTTATAACATTATCGAACAGTCTTACGGTATACAACCCTTTCCATTGACAGTTAAACCTAATTATTTAAGTCTCATGGAATGTGTTTTCAGACACAAACCTGATACCGTAGATCCTAATATGTACAATTGTGCTCATAAGTTTACATACCCTGGCAGAATTTATGATTTCTTGGCCATTTTTCAGAAAATATGAATTATAAAACAAGAACCTTTCTTTCACTAATGTTTAGTATTTGGCTGAAACTGTGTTTCTTTTTAAATCATAATGGCAACAAAAACTACCCAAATGACCCTGATCAAAAGTTTACATACCCCAGTTCTTAGTATCGTGTATTGCCCCCATTTAACATCATTGACAACTTGAAGTGTTTGTGGTATTTGTGGTTGAGGCTCTTTATGTTCTCAGATGGTAAAGTTGCCCATTCCTCTTGGCAAAAGCCACGTTATTCTGCTGTAGCCAATGACAGGTCAACCTGTGCCCTCGTCCTATGCACAGCTTCCTGGCTGATGAATGCAAATGTTCCCCTAGTATTTTTTGATAACATACTGCATTCATCTTGCCAACAATTTTGACCAAATTTCCTGTGCTTTTGTAGCTCACACATCCCCAAAGCATCAGCAATCCACCTCCGTACCTTTCATCACAGGCCCTGTTGAGCTCAATTTTGGTCTCATCCCTCCAAATGTTGTATTGTAAGTGGGATACTTTGTGGCATTTGCGTAGTAATGGTTTTCTTCTGGTGACTCGACCACTCGGCCCATCTTTCTTTAAGTGCCTTCTTATTGTGCATCTTGAAACAACCACTTCACGTGTTTTCAGAGTCCTGTATTTCATCTGAAGTTATTTGTGGGTTTTTCCTTTGCATCCCAAACACTTTTCCTGGCAGGTGTGGCTGAAATTTTAATTGGTCTACCTGACCGTGGTTTGGTTTCAACAGAACCCCTCATTTTACACTACTTGATTAGAGTTTGAACTCCACTGATTGGCATTCTCAATTCCTTGGATATCTTTTTATATCCCTTTCCTGTTTTATACAGTTCAACTAGATTTTCCTACAGATCCTTTGACAATTGTTTTGCATTCTCCATGACCCAGAATCCAGAAACGTCAGTGCAGCACTGAATAAAAGATGCAAGGGTCTGTCAGGAGTTCAGAAACTCATTGACCTTTTATACACACACACTAATTACAAGCAAACAGATCACATCATAGAGAAGGAGACATTGCCCTTTGTCCTTTTGACTCTATACTGTGATGCTGGATGTTATGTTGTGCTATCCTCTCCAGCCAGCAAGGGGGAAAACTATAGCCAAGAAAGCCTAGAGACTTCTGTGCAAAAGGCTGAGAGCCATGGAAGTTGTAGCGTGAGACATTAGCCAAAGAACGGGGCCAATGGATCCTTTGCACTGCAATTCCTGATAAGGTGGAGGAGGGAGAGTGGTGAGATGGCTTTTACCAATCTGCTCAGAAAACTTCTTTCTCTTGGCGCTGAGGGAACAGATGAGAGCACATCTGTTGCATGACTAGACTGCTGAGAGGCCAGACTAAATAAGACACCTGAGGCATTGCAGCACAGACCACAGCAACCACAGGGAGACTAGAGCCTCCCTCACCCTCTACTTTCCACCACTGTATTTATTGAGACATCCTGTGGAGAGACTGAAGAGGGTCCCCTTCCTACAGCGAGGGTTCACAGCTGCACCACAGGAACTGGTAAGAGCGCACTGCCCATTGTTCACACTGCTAGCAGGGACTGAGTTACAGAAGGCAGGGCATTATGTTATTTTTACTATTATTATTATTACTGCACCTATACTGCACCTGTACCACACCTATACCGCGCCTTTACTGAATCTTCATCGCACATATACTGCATGTTTGTTTACTAAAACTGTCGTTAAGTGCAACCAACGCTTCCTAAAGGACCCCAATGAACAACATAAGGGACTGCTCCTCCTGTAAAACCATCCTGCAAGTCCCCATCATTCCCTTTCTTCCATTACTAAGTATTACTTTTAATGATTGTCTGTAATGTAATATAGTGTGTCAGAGGGGCTGATATTCTTCAAGATATCGATGCAAAGCACAGAGGACCTATCCTAACCAGTGACTCCTACAGGGGTAGCACTGCATAAACCCAATAACAAAAATGTTATATATTGCAGTTAACACACCATAGATGTGGTGGCTACATTTATTTTCTTTGCTCAGGTTTTTTCTCTTTAGCTACTCTGTGCAATCCTAACACACCTTCAGACCTAGAGTGGCTATGCTGACACACTCACTCCACTGTATCTATGGGGAAGCTATGGTTGTCACCGTGGCTGTTGTTATAGGTTGTTCTCTTAGTTTAGACTACAAATATGTCTTTCTCTCTTCATCTCCATTACCTACGGGGCAGTTTACAGAAAAAAACAGTGCTTGTGATTTCAGTTGAATTAACATGGATTTACAAGGACACGCATTATATGGAAAAATGAACAGGATTTTTATGTACTTGCTAAAAATATTCCTAGTCTGAATAAAATAAATCTAATACCGCCATCACATCTGATAACTGGCAAGATGCAATATATACAATTTTTGTTCTTGGGTTTAGATATCCTTAATGCTAACCCTAATGCCCCGTACACACAACCGGTTTTCCAGTTGGAAAAACTACGATGAGAGCTTTTCGTCGGGAATCCCGACCATGTGTATGCTCCAAAACTGCCAAAATAAAAAGAGAGAACAGGATCTCTTTTTTCCCAAATTCTAGCGGGAAAACCGTTCACCGGTATGCTTTTCCGATGGGAAAAAAATCGTGCATGCTCACAAACAATTCGACGCATGCTCGGAAGCATTGAACTTCATTTTCATGGCTCGTTGAAGTCTTTTACGTCAAAATTTCACCAAACTTTTGTGTGACCGTGTGTATGCAAGGCAGGCTTGAGAGGAATTCCATCGGGAAAACCATTGTTTTTTTTATCCGACATGAAAACCGGTCGTGAGTACGAGGCATAACCCTAATACTATTTTTTTAGCTGCAAACACAGTTTTAGTAAAATCACTTTGTTCATCTCTAAAATCCAATGTGATTTCACCCACGCTCTGGAGTTGAGGGGTCCCAGAAGCTGTATGCAAGGTGAGTCACTATATCTCAGCTAAGATTGTGGGACAATTGCTTGGTAGAGTGAAGTGAATGGTCTGTCAGTTTTTCTGTTTCAATAATTTTAATGAAAATCTTTCATTGACAAATAGAGTTGTATATAGATTTGCAATTTAATACCTAAATTGTATGTATGGATGTATGTCGTTCAAATGTAGAAGAGGACCGGTGTTATACTCTGGAGTAATGCAACCCCAGAGAAGAGGTGACTATTGCAGCAAAAGGGGGGAGGGATTGAATATTTAACATGTTAAAACTATGACCTTTAAGCAAAGTAACCAACAGACTATTGCTATACCAGGGAAATACTAACCTTTTTATCCAGAAGACAGCCAAACAGCAACAAAAAGAAACCCTGGGGGTTAAAAAGAACACAAATGTATGTAAAATTATTTTTCATCACTGTAAAAATATTTAACATTTTAACCTATAATAGATTTTTACAGTTTGGGGGAACTAGGGTTTAATTTCCCAATGATAGGGAAGAGTGTGGGTAAATCTGCTTGAGTTAAGTTTGTGCAAGGTTTGGTAAACCCAGAAAGTCCACAAAGCTTGAACTTAGCACCAAACCCCGTAAAGTCTGTGTACTTGTGTTTCTTTTTCTGTCCATTTTAAAGGCTTATGCTGCGTACACGCGATCGGAATTTCCAATGGAAAAAGTCAGATAGGAGCTTTCAATCGGATATTCCGACCGTGTGCATGCCCCATCGGACTTCTTCTGTCTGAATTCCCGACGGACTTAGAGAGCAGAATGAAGACAAAGAAAAATGGATAGCCGCACTCCAAAACCTGATGGGTGGTCTTTTATTCAATAGACAGCATGTACAAAAATAGGGTCACAGCAGTAGAAACAAGGAACAGCCGACGCGTTTCGCACTGGATCAGTGCTTATTCATGGCTAATGAAGCATTAAAAACTGTTAGGTATATATAGAACATAGGGTGAACATGTGACCAATCTCAATTAATTGCCCGGGAGGAGCCTATGATATTAGGACAACCCCTGATGCCAATGAGATAGTCACATTACACCTGTGCACACCAAAGCAAGAAAAAACAAACAAATACACACAAATGTGAAACCAATAATCAAAATGTATAAATAATAGCACATTATAAACATAATGCACATATAAAATACTGTACATGTGGTACATACATAGTACTACAGTGACACAAAATGGTAAAACATGAGGCAATGATGAATGAAATAAAATAAAAGCTTAAAGACGATGCAATTCAAACCACAATAGGCTGTAAAAAGAGCATAAGATAAACTATGCAAATGAAATGTATAATGGTGATGGAACAAATAAATATGAATAAAAGTGAAAAATGAATGTGAATATGTGTGTCGATATGAATGAAAACATATGTAATGAAATGAAGCACTAGATCTATCTAACAACTTGGTAAATGGCAGAAAGAATAGATCTATGTGTGTATTGGAGATGGATTCATCCATTATGGTGACGTGCATATAAACATAATTGAGAATGTGGATGTAAAGGGTTACCCGAGATTAAATGACAACAATCGGGAAAAATGCACCCATAAATACATCCAATCATAAAAAATATATTCATACATAAAAGAAAAGAGTGGCAAATTGTGTCAAAGCATGTAGACACATCGTAGCCAAATATGAAAAGTGTGAAAAAGGTGAATGAAAGTGAAATGGAAATAATTAATAATGGGCGTCACCGAAGTGAGAGACCAAAACATAATGTGATCAAAGGTGTCAGCAAATGTGAAAAACTTCCGTGTAGGGAGGCTGGTATATGTATTCTAAAACATTTGGGTCAAGGCAAAAGAGAAAGGTAAAAAGGTTCTCAATATGAGAATGTAATGTAAACGAAGTCCAAAGCTGGCCCAATGAAATAGTGAATTTTTAATTTTATATATAGAATGATAATAATGTCTGCTGAAAGTAAAAGGACCCATTGGCTATAACAGCAGAATGATGTATATAAAAAAAGTATATATAATATATATATAAAATACACCTATATAGAAAATGAAGGAAGTTAATTAAAAAGTTGTCTTCTATGGGTGGAATGAAAATTAACCTATGACAAACACATGTATAGGGATCTAGAGCGTGCATCCGAAAGAACTTAATTAGGCTGAAAATAGAGCTGGTTAACTGAAAGCCAGTATATTGTGTTCCATTAGTGCGGAAGGATGCTCCCAAAAATTATATAAATATATACATATGTAGGCGTGTATACATATATATGTTATGTTGGAGGTAGAAAAATGTACATGGCTACATATGATCCCTAACATTGTTTGAAGAGGTGTATAATGCACAGGAATTAATTGTAAACCAACGCACACAAAACTAGGTGTTTGTGGAGATAGTACATATAGAACATCGATGTGCATGCATATGGATACAACTAATACTAAGTAAAAAAGAAACAGTAAAAAATGCAAAATAAGGTCCGAGAAATCCGTGTGATCGGGTTGCATTGTGTGCATAACCATAGATATACCCGAGTATAGGACATGAAAAGTTCTAAAAAAGAGAAGATAAACAGTAGAGTGAATCGTATGTCTATAACTGCAATATTCATAATTACGAGGTGCACACAATGCAACCCGATCACACGGATTTCTCGGACCTTATTTTGCATTTTTTACTGTTTCTTTTTTACTTAGTATTAGTTGTATCCATATGCATGCACATCGATGTTCTATATGTACTATCTCCACAAACACCTAGTTTTGTGTGCGTTGGTTTACAATTAATTCCTGTGCATTATACACCTCTTCAAACAATGTTAGGGATCATATGTAGCCATGTACATTTTTCTACCTCCAACATAACATATATATGTATACACGCCTACATATGTATATATTTATATAATTTTTGGGAGCATCCTTCCGCACTAATGGAACACAATATACTGGCTTTCAGTTAACCAGCTCTATTTTCAGCCTAATTAAGTTCTTTCGGATGCACGCTCTAGATCATTATACATGTGTTTGTCATAGGTTAATTTTCATTCCACCCATAGAAGACAACTTTTTAATTAACTTCCTTCATTTTCTATATAGGTGTATTTTATATATATATTATATATACTTTTTATATATACATCATTCTGCTGTTATAGCCAATGGGTCCTTTTACTTTCAGCAGACATTATTATCATTCTATATATAAAATTAAAAATTCACTATTTCATTGGGCCAGCTTTGGACTTCGTTTACATTACATTCTCATATTGAGAACCTTTTTACCTTTCTCTTTTGCCTTGACCCAAATGTTTTAGAATACATATACCAGCCTCCCTACACGGAAGTTTTTCACATTTGCTGACACCTTTGATCACATTATGTTTTGGTCTCTCACTTCGGTGACGCCCATTATTAATTATTTCCATTTCACTTTCATTCACCTTTTTCACACTTTTCATATTTGGCTACGATGTGTCTACATGCTTTGACACAATTTGCCACTCTTTTCTTTTATGTATGAATATATTTTTTATGATTGGATGTATTTATGGGTGCATTTTTCCCGATTGTTGTCATTTAATCTCGGGTAACCCTTTACATCCACATTCTCAATTATGTTTATATGCACGTCACCATAATGGATGAATCCATCTCCAATACACACATAGATCTATTCTTTCTGCCATTTACCAAGTTGTTAGATAGATCTAGTGCTTCATTTCATTACATATGTTTTCATTCATATCGACACACATATTCACATTCATTTTTCACTTTTATTCATATTTATTTGTTCAATCACCATTATACATTTCATTTGCATAGTTTATCTTATGCTCTTTTTACAGCCTATTGTGGTTTGAATTGCATCGTCTTTAAGCTTTTATTTTATTTCATTCATCATTGCCTCATGTTTTACCATTTTGTGTCACTGTAGTACTATGTATGTACCACATGTACAGTATTTTATATGTGCATTATGTTTATAATGTGCTATTATTTATACATTTTGATTATTGGTTTCACATTTGTGTGTATTTGTTTGTTTTTTCTTGCTTTGGTGTGCACAGGTGTAATGTGACTATCTCATTGGCATCAGGGGTTGTCCTAATATCATAGGCTCCTCCCGGGCAATTAATTGAGATTGGTCACATGTTCACCCTATGTTCTATATATACCTAACAGTTTTTAATGCTTCATTAGCCATGAATAAGCACTGATCCAGTGCGAAACGCGTCGGCTGTTCCTTGTTTCTACTGCTGTGACCCTATTTTTGTACATGCTGTCTATTGAATAAAAGACCACCCATCAGGTTTTGGAGTGCGGCTATCCATTTTTCTTTGTCTTCATTTTGCTTAGTGCACCGCCAGCACCCTCGGTATCCTGCACCACCTGTAACCATTTAGTGATCCCACCTGGAGCGGTGACTCCTTTCTCTCTATCGGACTTAGAGAGCAGGCTTTCTATTTTTCTGTTGGCAATTCCGACTGAGTTTTGCCCTGTCAAAAGTCTGACCGTGTGTACGTGGCATTATAGGCAATCTATTGCTAAAAAGGGACATGGGGAGATGGTCACAGCACTTGCGGGGGACACAGATACCAATGCAAAAATAAAAAACTGGTATTTTCATGAGAATTAATGGGTAGCATTAAAAATACTAATCCTTGAAATAAAATGCTTGATGGAAACCCTATAGCTAATGAGAATGCTACATCTACACATTAGCAGGTGTCGGGTCGTGTTGACTGAGAAAGACCTTACATTAAAGGAGACCAAGGACACGAAAATGGATTTACATTGCTGTCACTTTGTTTCCCTGAGGAAGGGGACCTTGCGATTTCCCTAAAATGATAGCATGAAAGTTTGATCTACCTGCACATTTTTTTGTTAGATTGACCCCCTTGGTAGATTAAAGGAGTCTAGCTGACAATTGATCTTCGCCAGAGCTCCTGAAGGTGGATATACTGGCAGAGAATCTAGTGGCCCTGGTTCGCTTCACTGCAACTATCACCAGCTTGTGACCCCCAGATCACCCCACCCTAGGGCAGCAGAAACAGAGATGGCTGTGGTGTGCAGTACCAAGATGGTAGAAACAAAAGAACTGAGGTGCAGGCAGCTAGCAGAGGAGTAGTCAGGTCAAGGCAAGGGTCTTGGCAGGTGGCAGGCAGATGAGTGGTAAGGTCCAGGCTGGGGTCTTGGCAGTAGGCAGTCAGAAGAATAGGATGTAAATATTTGCCAGCACACCAAAGATCTTCAATTTAGTCCAATTTGTTTTTTTACTGAAGAAATATCATGTCACAAACAGTGTAGTGCAATGTTTCGGAGCCACAAAGGACTCCTTTGTCACATGCCTGTTGTGTAGACATGTGCACACTGAAATATTTTGTTTCAGAATTTCGTTTTCATCCAAAAAATACATTTATTTAGTTACTCCCGAAATTTGTTTTTATTTTGTTTTTCGTTAACCACTTAAGACCCGGGCCAATATGCAGGTTAAGGACCTTGCCCCTTTTTGCGATTCCGTACTTCGTCGATTTAACTGACAATTGCGCGGTCGTGCGACGTGGCTCCCAAACAAAATTGGCTTCCTTTTTTTCCCACAATTAGAGCTTTCTTTTGGTGGTATTTGATCACCTCTCCGGTTTTTATTTTTTGCGCTATAAACAAAAATAGAGCGACAATTTTGAAAAAATTGCAATATTTTTTACTTTTTGCTATAATAAATATCCCCAAAAAAGAAATAAAATTTTATTTTTTCCTCAGTTTAGCCAATAAGTATTCTTCTACATATTTTTGGTAAAAAATAATCGCAATAAGCGTTTAACGATTGGTTTACGCAAAACTTATAGCGTTTACAAAATAGGGGATAGTTTTATGGCATTTTTATTAATATTTTTTTTTTTTTACTACTAATGGCGGAGATCAGCATTTTTTTTCATGACTGCGACATTATGGCGGACACATCGGACATTTTTGACACATTTTTGGGACCATTGTCATTTTCACAGCAAAAATTGATATAAAAATGCATTGATTGGGGGGGCGTGGCCTGGCTGAGCAAGGAGATGGCCGCTTGAACGGAGAGCTCCGGCAGACAGAGGGTAGAAATCTGCTTTCTTTGGGGAACCACTAAGCTTATTAACCATGGGCAAGTCTAATAGGAGTGCCTCAGCCTCCAGGGCACCGAAGGACTCCGGAACACAGCCCGGCCGGAACATACCTGAGCTCTTTCGCTCGCTCCGCTCTGAATCCCACGAGACCTCGCAGGCCGCGGGGCCTACCTCCCCGAGTGCCGCCTCGGACTCGCAATCAGAGGATAGGGAGACGCTCATCGGCACCGCGGGTCCCTCGGTGAGCCTATCGGACCTCAATAGGGTGGCATCCGGCATCACTAACACCCTGTCGGCAGCCATCATGGACCTGAAGACGGAGTTTCGGGCGGTTGCAACCCGCCTCACGGACGTGGAGCAGACATCGCAGCTGCACTCAGCGGCCATCAGGCAAGTGCAACAGGCTCATGATGCCCAACTTTCCTACTTGTTTGAACTGCACCGCCATGTCGAGGACCTCGACAATAGGGGTCGCAGACACAACGTGAGGGTCAGGGGGGTCCCGGAGGGGGTCGATGCGGGGGCCCTACCGCAGACGATCTGTGCCATCTTCAACGATCTTCTAAGCCGCCCGGCGGACTCTCCAGTGGAGATGGAAAGGTTACACCGAGCACTCAGACCCCCCCCTCGTGATGGTGAACCTCCGAGGGATGTCATATGCTGCATTGTGAATTTTCCACTCAAAGAGGAGATATTAAGGAAGGCTAGGGAAAGAGGTCGCATTGTGCATAATGGCGCTGAAATTAAACTCTTTCAGGATCTTTCTCAAATCACTCTGCAAAATAGACGAGCTTTGCGACCCCTGCTGGATGTCTTGCGGAATCGCAATATAATTTACCGATGGAAGTTTCCTTTTTGCCTGACTGCCTCTGCTAGGGGTCGATCCGCCTTCCTACGCTCCCCGGATGACCTCCAACAATTCTGCGAACAACTCGACATACCTACGGTAGAGCTGCCGGACTGGTGCACCTTTCACTTCCCGACGGAGCCGTGGCGTCCAGTGTCGCATCACCCCTCTCCGAAAGCGCAGAGGCACCGTTCTAGGCGGCGGAAATCGGACTCTTCCCTGCCTGGTCCCCCGACCACCCCACGCAGAGAGCGCTTGGATGCCTGAGACGCACGTGCCGGCTGAATTTCCCTGCCTGTGAGTGTCTTTACCTTTTATTTTTTTATTTTATTTTTATATCTGCTCCTCTCGGTTTGACTAGACTAGCTTACGCCAGTTGCTGATTTGGTTCTACAAGTTATATCAAGTTGAAGGTCCTGTCTTCGCATCCTGTTCCTGGGTGGCGTCCCCTATCCTTGCTCCGTTACCACTGATCTGTGCCCCCATAGTCTTTTACGCAGGCACCACGCCACATCACTCCGGATGGTTTCTATGGGACCTCTTAGGGAGAACTGCACACTGCCTTATACTGACTCGATGCTGCTACAGAACTCTCTCCGATCTTGCCGCAATCCTCTTGCTGACTATTGATCCCAATGTGTCTCTCCCCTGCACGACTATCTTGCCCTGCCCACTGTTATCCCGACCCCGCCAGTTTGACTGCCTCAGATTTGCCACCGGGACTGCTGCTTTGAAGTGGCGTCAACCCCACCTTAACCAGGGTTCTTCAGCAGGGAACTACATACTGCCATGGGCACATTGGCCAACACCCTGTCTGCTACTCTTGGACTGCTGTGAATCTATGATGTGAGACTGGTCGAGATTACTATGGATTCGAGATGTTTTTTTATTTATTTTTATTTTTTTTTCCTTTTACTTCCTGCCCATTATTATTGTTCATCCTTATTTTATTTTTATCTGTTCTTATTTTGTATGACTAACCCTTTTTTGTCTTAACAGCAAGGGTAAGATGTCGACCGGGAACCTCCCCCTTGGTGTAGGGGAAAAACTGACTCCCCCCTCACCACCTGGGACCTTACACGTGGACTTTCCAGGTACTGCATAGCTTCCTGAAACGTCTACATACTTTGGGTTTTTTTTTTCTTTCTTTCTTTTTTGCTCTTAGAGTCCTTTTTTTATTTTTATTTTTGTTATTTTCTTTAACATATATGTCAAGGCACATAGCCTCCTGTTGTCTATGTGGTGACATCTTTTGGGTCTTCGACAGACTGCCACCTTAGAGACCAGATGACCGGGCCATTGAGGCGCTGTCTGCTATCTGTCTCGTTCTGGTACCACTGACATGTATAACAGTTGAATGTAGTTCGCAGGGTTCTCTGCGGGTCGCTAGGGTCCATATCCCCCAGCCCCTGGCTCTGTGTTTCCACCCTTTATAGGTGCAGGGTGTACTGCGGGGTGGATGCTGGCGACTCATGGACAACCTCTCTGTTCCTGATTTTGTTTGCTTTGATTTATTTAATTTTAGTTACCCGTTCTCACATGGCTGTATTGTATTTCTTAACACCCCCCTCTTTTATTTTATTTTTTCTCTATTCAGTCATGTGGCCTCCCAGCTGGCGCGAGGTGGACTGTAGTCCCTCTCTAGCCATCTGGGACCTTATGTATTGACATACCTCCCTCCCATTTCTGTCGGATGCACTCTAGATATGCGCCATGGGCCTACTCTAGTGGGGTGCTGTTCGCTATACCTAAATGATTATAGACGGGGAAACTGTTGAAATGTTTACCAGCAGGTTATGAGCATCAGGAGCTCCCCGCGGATGGCCAGTACTCACCCCCTTGAGCCTATGGCTCTCCACCCTTACACTCCATTTCTTCTCTGTAATCAGGACCTCCCCTTATGGGACGGCTGTGGGTTGGTTGCTGGCGATTCGCGGGGAATCCTCCATATACACGGGGGGAGGGACAGCTTGCGCATCCACCCTGTCAGCTGTGGCTCCACTGTGGTTAGCTGCCCACATACACACACCTTGAGCCTGCTGTGACACTTCTCGTGCTCAGATCACCGGCTGTGCCACTCAGGGACAGGGCGCACCCATACCTGATATGTCTTAACTGTTCTTGGTTTATGCTACCCACTGCTCATATGCTCCTTTTGACGGATCTTGTTTTGTTAACTTTTTATTTTTCTGTTTTTTTTTTTCATCCCGATGGAGCGGTTTACGTTTATCCCAATTGTGTTTGACACTTATAGGCAGGTTCTGATACTGTTTACCTCTGCCTGCTTCTGCTGTTCCTCTGATTCCACTGGCCGCAAGCGCTCCTAATACTCTTGGCTGTAGGGAAGCTTCCGCTTTGGCTCTCCTTATTTACACCTACTCCACCTATGCTGCCCTGTCAATGCACTCCCTACCTCTCTTTTGGGTTCCCCATCACACCACGACATTTGCTAGCCCCTCCGTACTGTGGTGACACGCGCTCAGTCATACTTACTGTCCCCCCAGCAGCAGTGCTTTGAATAGCCTGCTGACATTCCAGCCTTGTAATTACTAGGTGGTTTAGACTGACTACTCCCACCTCTGGTACTTTCCCCTCTCGGTGCCCTGTGCCGATCCTTGGTTTTCTATCCCTCTCTTACTTTATTTAGCTATCTAACACTCCCCCCCCCCTTTCTTTTTTTTTTTTCTCTTTCTTCTTCTTTTCCTCTTCTTCTTCCTTCTCTCTCTTCCCCTCTTTCTCTTCTGCCTCTTCCCCTCCCTCCCCTTGGTGTTTCTCCCCGATCCCATCCCCTCGTTTGTCCACCTACATATATCCCATTGTTGCTCTCGACGTATCCTCCGCCCGGGCCGGTCTCTACCAAGTGGCATTCATTTCCGCCCTAGTCCTCGCACCGTTTACCCTCTTGCTGATTTCTTAATCGATACCTAAATATGCAGAGGGCTTCGAAACCCTGTGGCTCCCTGTCGCTGAAGTGTGTGTCGCTCAATGTTAAAGGCCTGAATGTTCCCGAAAAACGATCCCAGGTCCTATCCACATTATCTAAGCAGAAAGCCCAGTTCATCTTTTTGCAGGAAACTCACTTCCGATCTGACTCGGTTCCAAAGCTTTGTAGCACCCTCTATCCTACTGTCTTGCACGCTACGAATCCCTCGGCAAAGACCAAAGGCGTCTCTGTGTTAATCTCTAAGCATGCTCCTTTTCAGATCTCAGACTCCTTGGTGGACCCAGAAGGCAGATTTGTGTTCATCAAGGGCCTATATGCATCCAGACCCCTGACCTTAGCGAATGTTTATGCCCCAAATGAGCACCAGGTCTCCTTCTTTAAAAAGATTAACGACCTTCTATTCTCCTTTAAGGAAGGCATAGTTCTCTTGGGAGGGGACTTTAATGTCCCTTTGAACCCTGAAGTCGACACCTCCACGGGTGCCTCTGTCTTGCCCTATCGGGCCCTGCGTCAAATTAAGTTGCAATTGCAGGGTCTCACGCTACACGATACATGGCGCACCTTGTTCCCATCGACCAAAGACTATACTTTTTTCTCTGCTCCCTTTCAGAAGTATTCCCGCATAGATTACTTCTTTCTCTCCCAATCTGATCTTACTTACCTTACCCAAGCTACCATAGACCCAATGTTCTTATCCGATCACCACCCCATCTCGGTCACCCTGGCCTTTCCTGAGTCACTCCCCAGGACCAAGACATGGCGACTGAACTCATCCTTACTTAAGGATACGGCCTTCTCTGCACAACTGGAAGCCACGATACGCAACTACTTTGTGGAGAATGCTTCTCCAGACTTGTCCCCACTTACTTTATGGGAAGCCCACAAATGTGTAGTCCGAGGAGAACTGCTGGCCCAGATGGCGAAACTAAAGAAGATACGCCAAGAGACTATAGCGGAACTAACATCTAAGATCAGGAGACTGGAGGCCTTACACAAAGCCTCTCTGTCTCAAGGCTCTCTGCAGGAACTTACCCGCACCCGCTCGTTACTCCTAGATGAACTAACTAAGCGGGCCAGGCGATGTTATGTTCTTCGTCAGAGAGTGTTTTATGAACAGGGTAATAAATGCGGGAGACTTTTAGCGAAGGCGGTACGAACCTCCAGACCCTCCAACTTGGTCCACCAAATCCGTGATCAACACGGCTCTGCCTTGTCTAAAAACGAAGACATAGCAAAATGTTTTGAACGATACTACACAAAACTTTACAATCTGAAACCCTCTAACCAGAATCCTGTCCAGGAAGAACGGAGGATGGAGGCAATTAGGAACTTCCTGACCCAGTACTGCCCTAGGCGAGTTCCGGAGGCACGTTCAGTAGAATTGGACGTGCCCCTCTCTGCGGAGGAACTCCAAGCTGCGGTGAAGCAAATGAAACCAGGAAAGAGCCCAGGACCCGACGGGTTCACGCTCCAATACTACAAGTCCTTCCTGACTACCTTATCACCCAAAATGATTGCGGCCTTCAACGCTCTAGCATCCCCGTCTGCCCCAATGGGTCGTCTATTGGAGGCACATGTAACCGTTATACCGAAAGACGGTAAAGACGCTACGCAAGTCCAGAATTACAGACCGATATCACTTCTCAATGTGGATATCAAGCTATACGCCAAGATCCTGGCTAACAGGCTGTCCCCACTCTTACCCGGTCTGATATCCCAGGATCAGGTGGGTTTTGTCCCTGGAAGAGAGGCCAGGGACAATACTATCAGGGCACTGAACTTGCACCATTGGCTCACTGTCTCCGAGACGCGGGGCTTCTTCCTGTCCCTTGACGCGGAGAAGGCGTTCGACAGGGTGGCCTGGGATTACATGCGCGAAGTCTTAAAAACAATTGGTCTTCACCCGCGCATGTTAGCACATATCTCTGCTTTGTATTCTACCCCCAGTGCGAGTGTGCGGGTTAACGGTCACCTGTCGGACGCCTTCCCCATAAGCAATGGTACCCGCCAGGGCTGTCCCCTGTCTCCCCTAATTTTTGTTTTAACCTTAGAACCCTTCCTTAACAAACTCCGTTCTAATCCCGATATCAAAGGCATGATGGTGGGAGGTAGGGAGTATAAGGTAGCCGCTTTCGCGGACGACATACTCCTCTCCTTGACCCTGCCGAGAATTTCCCTACCGAATTTGTTGTTAGATATAGAACTCTTTGGGAAATTATCCCATTTTAAGATCAATTATTCGAAATCCCACGCATTGAATGTATCACTCCCGAGGCGTGACGTGGAGGACTGCCGAACCTCCTTCCCCTTCCAGTGGAATGAAAGGGCTATTACGTACCTGGGTATTCGAATTACGGCTGATTTAGCCCACCTCTATAATGATAACTTTCTAGTGGCCCTCAGAAAGGCCCAACAGGATTTAAAGGAATGGGGGGCCCTTAATGTCTCTTGGTTCGGCCGCTCAGCCCTCTTGAAAATGATAACTCTACCGCGCCTACTGTACCTCTTACAATGCATCCCAATTGGCTTGCCTCCCTTCTTCTTTGCAACATATAAGAAAGCTGCGTCAGCGTTTATCTGGAAAAATTCACCTCCTCGCATTAGGTACACAAGGCTGACCCGCCCGAAGACCAGAGGAGGCATCGGCCTCCCGGATCTCTTCCAATATTATCTAGCGGGCCACCTTATGCGTATAGTGGACTGGAACGTCCATGAGACCAGGAAGGGGTGGGTGATACTGGAGAAGTCGCTCACGCAGCTCCCTCTTGAATCGCTCCCCTGGATACCTGCTCGACTCTGGCCCCCGGAAGTTAAACTCCATCCGCTCATCCACCCCTCTCTCAGGGCTTCCGGGCGTGCATTCAAAATTCCATCATTTTCCTCAGCTCCGGGGCCTTTAACCCCACTCAGGGGTAACCCGGACTTTTTGCCAGGTCTATCCTCCTCATTCCTGCTACGCGATTGGCCTCATGACCGAGTTCACGCACGTCATTTCTACTCCCGCGGATCCCCTCGCTCCTACGAGGATTTGTTATCTGAATCCCCGTCCAACTCTTTCCCCTTCTGGTCTTACAGACAGCTGAGACATTTCCTCTCCGTGCAGCCATCATCCGAAATATGGTCGAGACAGCTAACACCCTTTGAAAACCTTTGCGTACAGTCCTCTCCACAGAGACACCTGATCTCCAATATATATCAGATCCTTTCGGATAGCACTCCCAGTTCTCCAGACCCAGCCCGTGTTGCCTGGGAATCTGACCTTCGGGTTCCCTTGACTGAGGAAGATTGGACCCGTATCGATGACTGTATACATAAGGGGTCTCTTAATGTTGCTACTCAGGAAACCTGCTATAAAATTGCAACACGCTGGTATAGAACCCCGGCTCTCCTGCACAAATTCTCCCCAACAGTCCCAGATACGTGTTGGAGATGTGGAAGGGAGAGGGGGACCATGCTCCACATATGGTGGGACTGTGGCTCTCTTCAACCATTCTGGAAGGAAGTACACAAGCTTATTGCACATGTCACTACATATGCTCTAGATTACTCCCCGGCGCAATACCTCCTGCATCACACGCATTTGACCAGACATGAGTATTTTAAGTCCCTGGCCATGCATATGGTAAACGCGGCGAGACTCTGCATCCCAGTACATTGGCGCTCTACACACACTCCGACGATTGGGGAATGGTTTAACAGGATTTCTAAGATTGAAGAAATGGAAGAGTTAATTCATATCTCCCAAGAGCGCGTTACGGCATTTACAAACACTTGGGCATGCTGGACCCACTTCAAAACTACTCAAAGCTTCCTGGCCCACGGTCCTTAGACAGTAAAGTAGATGGGCTCATCCCTACTGAATTAACGTCCCTTTGCCCGTGTGGTTTAGTAGGCCTGGCGGAGGATCGCCGATG
The DNA here is from genome assembly GCA_029574335.1 of Rana kukunoris. Lineage (NCBI taxonomy): Eukaryota > Metazoa > Chordata > Amphibia > Anura > Ranidae > Rana > Rana kukunoris. Next base: position 38,918,537 of record CM056052.1, read on the forward strand.
CTGACGATTCCCCGTAGAGAATATCCTTCCCTGCACCCCCTCCGTCCCACCCCCCCCCCCCTTTTTTTTTTTTTTTTCCCCTCTTCCCCTCTTCTTCCTATTCTTCTCCCTCCTCCTCTTCCCCCTCTTCCCTCCTTTTTCCTTTCTTTCTTTCTCTCTTCTCTTCTTCGTCTCCCCACTCTCTTCCTAGATCATATTCTTGGTTAGGATTTGACTTTCTGCTATACTACTAAAACTCAACAGTCCCAGCTGTTGGGACTAGGATCCTATCAGATATAATGACTCTACATCACTCTATGCTGAATTTATAGTCCATGTACACTCGTATGACTATATGCTTATGTAAGATCCATGTCTGTATTTTATGATGTTTCATTCTCATTTAATAAAATTGTTTACGGAAAAAAAAAAAAAAAAAATGCATTGATTACTGTGAAAATGACAATTCCAGTTTGGGAGTGAACCACTAGGGGGCGCTGAAGGGGTTAAGTGTGACCTCATATGTGTTTATAATGGTAGGGGGGCGGGGCTGGACGTGTGACATCATTGATCGCCTTTCCCTATATCAGGGAACAGACGATCAATGACACTGCCACTGTGAAGAACGGGGAAGGTTGGAAAAAAATCTGACCTGCTCATAAGCAGATTCTCCAACAAGGGGCATTCTCCTTGTGACATCAGTGTTCTAAGAATAAAGGCCAACATAATCTCTAGCAGTTCCCTGCTACTTGGGAGTAGTGTGCCAACTCTGACCCCCAATGAAATCAATAAGAGCAAAATGGTGAAAACCAGTAATGGCCATTTTTGTGTTAATGATAGGGATGGGATTATCAAACAAATATGGGGTGGGGGGGTCTGTGAATTGTCACATGGAACATGTACTAAAGCAATAAAAATGTTTTACAAAATTCCATTTGGTGTGGAGCAGCAATTTTAATGCCTAATTTGAAAATTTTTAAATACAAAACTCAATTAAATACCATACCAACATTTCAAAGAAAAATAAAGAAAAACAGCTACCCCACTTTGTTCGGTTTCTAATCAAAGCAGCCTTGGATTCCATTCATATATACCAGATCCTTATTCTAGGCAGAGGGTCTGAAATAGATGTTAACGGGGGACCCCCAAACAAAAACCACATGGGGTTCCTCCTAATTCATACCAGACCCATTAGGTTGGTATTTTTTAAGGGAACCCTACGCATTAAAAACAAAACAAATACAAATAAATGCTTGAGTGCAACCTCAAGTTCTATAGCAGACCTTTTGGGACCCCCCTGGCAAAGCACCTTGCCCCCATGTTGACGAGGACAAGGGCCTCTTCCCCACAACCCTGGCTCGTGGTTGTGGGGTCTGCCAGTAGGGGGCTTGTCAGAATCTGGAAGATTTAACAGAAAGTGGGCACCCAGATACCGACCCACCTATGTAAATGAGTTAAGCCTTGTACACATGCATGGTTTTCTCGGCAAGAAAGCTCTGCCAGCAGTTTTCCTGCTGGTTCTTGCCAAGTAAACCGTGCGTGTGTACGAGGCTTTGAGAGAGAGAACCTGCTCCCAATTTTCTCATTGTGATTTCCTGCCGAGAAACCCGAGCGCCTGTATACTTACCTGTCGCCGTGGAAACCATGCATACTCAAAATTACTTTGAAGCATGTGCGGTAGCTTCCAAGGCATAGGTAGGGTGTAGCAAGATGGCGCCGACGGCATCGAATGTGACGAGCGCATTGTCGTCGTAGTCAATGACATCACTGCATTCGTGCCATTTAAAAGAACGGCGGTTCTTTTGAATGGAGTGTGCGTACATTCGGCCGGCAAGAGATTCTTGCCAAGAATTTCGTCAAGAATTTCCTGATAAGATTCTGGCCCGTGTGTACAGGGCTTAAAAAAACAGACATGGTTTTTGACAAGCCATTTTAGAATTGTTGCACACAGGTTTTAAAAAAAAAAAGGTCTCAAGAATATTTAAATTACCCAAAATATTATATATTTCCTAGTAATAAGACACCCTGGAAAATAATATAGTAGTAGTTCCAATTTTTTATATCACACAATATTAGTGGAACGGTTAATCACGCGTAAATCTCAGTAAATACGGAAACCGCCATCTAGAATATTACAGATTGTTGATGAAACATCCTATTTGCCAGTTATCAGATTCTTGATCCTAGTATTGTGTATTTTCTATTGCTTCTATCCATATAAGTTGTTTGTACACTTTTATATGTACTTTTTTATTGTATGGAAACTGGAAATACATTTTAATAAACATATTGTAAAGTAAATCTCAGTAAAAATATACACTAGAGTTAATTTTAGGGCACAAAAATGCATATGGCATATGATTTATGCTTGTTAGAAATTTTGATAAGTAACATATATAAGTTAAAGACATGATACGGCGTGAAACTAATTGTGTTTATCTCTAAAGAAAAAAAAAAGGAATGCCTTTCAAAGGAACTTACCTGAAGAGGGTTGAGAATTACAAACATGTATTGTAAAACTAAAGATTTTTGGGCTGCTGGGATAGAGAAGAGAGGGATCCCAATTGCCCATGTCAAACCAAACTGTGGCACACAAAAGATAACAGCCTTTGCCATTTTTTTCAGCACTTCTTCATCTTCACTTTTTCCCTCTGAGATTGATGGCCTCATGAGTTTCCGGATCACGACAATGAGTACTAGAAAATTTATGAACAAGGTTACCATCACTGGTATAACAAATGCCAAATTGGCACCAGACTTAATGTCCAGCCAGCAATTTGAACTCTGCATGTAATTGTTTGGAAAATACGCCAAGAACGTGCCCACAGCTATACCCACTGGACACATATATCCCAGCACTAGAGAGACGGACACAAGCTCGGTCTTGGTAACATGGTGGAAAACAAAGAGCAGCCGAGATGCCAGATAAAGGCCCTGAATTAGGGTCCAAGAGAAGAAGCCCATGAAGGAAAAGTGACTGCAGAAGGTGAAGGCCATGCATAGGTGATCTTGAACGGGTTGGGTAATGAAATCAGGTACTAGGAAAGAGATCATGCCAATTAAAAGGAAGACAGCCATATGGATGATGACCACATGTCTGTACAGAGCTGCCATTTTCACAGAGTGCTTCAAGAGTATCACTTGTATCAATATGCATATTACTAGGGACACTATGGAAATAAAAAGTCCAATTTTAGTAATGTAGCCCTGTATAGTTAAATCAGCAGTATTTTCCGGTATGGAGTTAGACATCAAGACAGCAAAGGAGGTCAGATGACTACACATGCAGTAAATGGATCCATTGGAAAGTTGTGTAACACAACCCTGGGGTGACCACTTATTAGAAAGGAAATCCCAAAAGACGCACACAGCGGTCTGGTCACACGTCCTGTTCCCACATGTAAAGGTTGTATTGATGTTGGCCATGTGGTAGCTATTATTATTTATCATCATCACAAATATCTGTATGTTACTGGCCAAAACGTAGCCTGCGTCTATTGTGTTATTTTCACACAGGCCGGTAATGCTACAGTTCTTTGGACTGTAAGTCATAAAGAGTAAATTCATATAACATCCGGAGGGAAAATTGTTGCCCTTATTTTTCAATGATACAGATGCTAAAGAGTCAACGTGCAGGATTTTGTTTTCTTCAAGATCTCCGCAAGGGGACACAGTGCAGGAAAAATCAAAGTTCTTGTAGGATTTACTTAAGGGCTGATAGGTCACTGACATCACAGAGTAAACATTCTCAAGACATCTCAGTAACTGAGGACCGAGGTTCTCCTCCGGGCTGAGTGAGGGTTCCAAAGAGATATCCGTCATCAGCTGGTCAGCAACTAAAAGCACTTTCTGTGTGATAGAAAAAAATAATATAATAATAATAATAATAATAATAATAAATAATAATAATACAAATAATAATAATGTGGACACTGTAGTGTTGAACCTGGTGACAACCGGCATTTCCTTTCACTTCCTGTTTTGGCTATGGGATAACAAGTGAAGGGAAATTACCCCACTGGGACACAGATGCCCCCCCCGACCCCACTGGGACACAGATGGCAAATTCCCTCCCTGACCCCACTGGGACTAGGGTGACCATGTGTCCCGGACTGCCCAGGACAGTCCCGCATTTTGCAGGTCTGTCCCGGGTACCTTTATGCCAGGACAATACAGTGTCCCAGAATAAAACTGACACAGCCACCCCCTGTGCCAATCTGATGGCCCCAAAAAGGCTGCCACATCACCACTTTACTCACTGACATTACTTGTCCTGGCCTGGGGATGCCTGGAGGAGCACATTTTCCACCTCCTGCTTGTGATTGGAGAAATCATAAATCCCACCTCTTGTGTCCAATGACTGTGCTGTGATTCGTTACAGCACAAGCTGATTTTTGGGAAGGGGCGGTGTCCCTGTATGATAGTTTGGAAATGTGGTCACCCTAACTGGGACACAGATGGCAAACGTCCCCCCTGACCCCACTGGGACACAGATAGCATATCCCCCTGAGACCCTCTGGGACACAGATGGTAAATACCCCCCTGACCCCACTGGGCACAGAGGGCAAATTCCCCCCTGATCCCTTTAGGACACAGATGGCAACCCCCCCTTCCCCTGACCCCACTGGGACAATAGATGGCAAAAAAAAACTTTCAGGGATTATAGTCCTCCCTTAAGCCCTGTACACAAGATCAGTTTGTCTAATGACAACAGACCGATGAACTGTTTTTATCGGACAAACCGATCTTGTGGGGGCCCCATCGGTCTTTTTTCCATCAGTGAAAAAAATAGAACATGTTTTTAAATTTTTCCTATGGATAAAAAAACGACAGAAAAATCCGATCGTCTGTGTGGAAGTCCATCGGAGAAAAATCCATGCATGCTCAGAATCAAGTTGACGCATGCCTGGAAGCATTGAACATTTTTCTCAGCACGTCATAGTGTTTTACGTCACTGGTCGGATTTTTGAGTGATGATGTGTAGGCAAGACTGATGAGAGTCAGCTTCATCGGATATCCGATGAAAAAATCCATCAGATTAGATTCCATCACATATCCGATCGTGTGTACAGGGCTTCAGTGTAACAACATACTACACATAGATGCCCATTGATACTGCTACACTGGGCAAAGCTCCTTGATATATTGTGGCTTCCATTTTACAGCCCATTCATAAAATGCAGGCTTAGATGTGGAGTATGCGGCATTCTATAGCGTTCTCTCTGCTTAAAGCCGAACTATGACACACTATGAGCAGGCAGGCATTTTATTGCAGAAGAGACATGAAATGTCTCTTCTACAATAAAACATACCTACCTGCCTGTTCACAGTAGTTCACTGGACTGTAAATTGAGCTGCATATGCACAGCTCAGCTTAGAGCAATCAGACCGATCATGTGATCCACAATGGCTAGCTCCTGCGTATTCGCAGGAGTGACATGATCCTGACCTGGCCAATGAAGATGACCAAAACCCGGCACACAGGAGATGTAAGCACCGGCAAAGTGAGTATGCTCCCTTTAGTTCTGCTTTAAAGAGTAACTCCACTTTTGTTGAGGAAAAAAACATTCCCCTCTGGGTGATCTATGTACATTGCAAGGATTTTAACAAACTTTGTTGCAGATTCCTATATTTTTGTTATTCTGAAGAAATCACTGTTTGTTTGTCTGTGACCATGTGGAAAGTGAATCTAATTGGAGATGGTTTAATAATTATCAACCAGGCACTGCACCTGCAGGGCTCTAATGAGGAAAATTGCTGGGTCTGCATTCCTTTAGACGTGATTTCCTATTGCGAATATCTTGGCAAAAATAACCTTTTGTTGCAGGGGATGCCTGATATCTGACTATCTTAGTGCAGACTTCTGAGAAAATCAGTGAGCCAATCACACAAGCAGGAAATCATGTTTCTGGGTGTTCTGTATACATTCTGTGTACAAAGCACCTCCAGGTAGCCATATTGCATTTTACAGAAAATGACAGAGCTGCATTTCGAAAAGGAAAGATCATTTTTAACTACTTCCATACTGCCCAGACCAATTTTCGGTTTTCAGCGCTGTTGCACTTTGAATGACAATTACGCGGCCATGCTACACTGTACACAAATTACATTTTTATAATTTTGTTCCCACAAATAGAGCTTTCTTTTTGGTGGCATTTGATCATCTCTGGGGTTTTTATTTTCTGCCAAAAAAATGAAAAAAGCCCGAAATTTTGAAAAACAAATGCTTTTTTTTTTTTTGTTACAAAATCTCCTTCACTGATGGGGCTGCACTGACAGGCACTGATAAGGCGGCACTGATGGGCACCGATGAGGTGGCACCAATGAGGTGGCACTAATGAGGTGGAATTGATGGGCACTAATGATTGGCACTAATATGCAGCACTGATAAGTGGCACTGATAAGCGGCACGGATGGGCACATATAGGCGGCATGGATGGGCACAGATAGGCGACACGCATGGGCAGATAGGTGTCACAGATAGGCGGCATGGATGGGCACTGATAGGTGGCATGGATGGGCACTGATAGGTGGCACAGATGGGCATGGATGGGCACTGATAGGTAGCACGGATGTACTGTAATATATTGCACTGATAATTGCTAATCAGTGCCAAACAATGCCTGCCAATCAGTGATGCCCATTGTGGGCACTGATTGGCATAGATTGTGGGCACTGATTGGCATACCTGGTGGTGGGCATCCCTGGTGGTCTGGTGGCATCCCTGGTGGTCTAGTATGGGCATCCCTGGTGGTCTAGTGTGGGCATCCTCAGAGGTGCTGCGCTGATAATCGATCAGCACAAACCCCCCCTGTCAGAGGAGCAGCCTATCGTCTCTCCTCTACTCGCGTCTGACAGACGCGGGTGAGGAAAAGCCGATCACGGCTCTTCTTGTTTACATCATGATAAGCCATGATTGGACGCGGCTGATCACGTGGTAAAGAGTCTCTGTCAGACTGACACCCCGCAACAATGTTCGCCGCGATGCGCGCGGGGGTGCTCAGTATCCCGTCCAGTCAGGATATTAAAACCACTTTGCCGCCGTCATTTTGTAATAGGGCGGGCGGCAAGTGGTTAATAACATTCAATTACAATATGATTTGTGTCACAATCTGGATGACAAACAGTTATCTTAAACTCAACTGTACGAAAACAGAATTTCTCCTGTTTCACGCTAACCAAAAAAGTCACCCCGTGTCAACATGGACTCCCCCCTAGCACCAAAGTCAAAAGTCTCGGAGTCATTTTTGACAACTACATGACAATGGACGCACAAATAGGGTCAGTAGTCAGCGGATCGCACCATCTGCTGCGCCTACTATGCAGACTTATTCCGTTTATCCCGAAAGAGGACATTGCAGTCGTGGTGGGAACAATGATCAATTCCAGACTTGACTACGCAAATGCCCTCTATCTCGGACTCCCCAAATACCAAATCACTTGTCTGCAAGTCGTTCAAAATACGGCCGCTCGATTAGTGACTGTAAAAAACCATGGGAATCAATCTCACCTTCGTTGAGATCCCTTCATTGGTTGCCAGCAGTGTTGTAAGTAAGGGCGTTAAAATAAATGCTGTTACCTAACGCAGCCCCTTTTGAGGGTAACGAGTAATCTACCTGATTACTCTTCCCCTCACTGTAACGCCGCTCCCATTACTTGAGCGGCGTTACCGCAATTACATCTACCGCTACTAGATGGCAGCAGAGTAATTGCTTCTGCCGGCCACTTTCACCTTGCTGTCCCATTGCTCTGCACTCTCCTGTCTCCTCACACACAAAACACAACCTATTTCATTCAGCACAGAGCGGGCGGGGAATGGGGCGGTTCCAGACCGACGAGTTACGGGGGTGGAGCCTAGAGGGACCGCCTGCTGCATGCTTGTGGGGTGACAGGTCGTAAGTGTGTGGGAACGCACAGGGCTCGGCGCCGCCCTAGGGACACAGTGACCAGAGACTGGCAGCAGAGGACTCACACCGGGACCGGCACACACACAGCAGATACAACAGTAAGTTGTACGGCGAATGTCGGCTTCCGGCCTGTGCTGATGTGGAGGGGGAGGAGAGACTGTCAGAGGAAAATATACTGGGGTTGGTCATTGTTCCTCCACTGAAAATCCTAGTTACCCGTCTATGTTGAACCACTGGCTTTTAAACTCTGGGTCACTGACCAACAAAAAAAAGTCTACTGTTCTGAACACCAGACAAGTTGGAAGTCCTTATTTGCGGACTCATTCCGGGTCAGCGATTTAAAAAAAAAATTTTTTTAAGAAGAGCCATGTATGCCAGGCAACTAGCAACGATGGCAGTGTTTGCCTTTTTCTCACGACGGGTTTGCTTTAACACTAGCATAATTGTGAATTGGAAGGAATAGGCTGTTTTAAGGCAAGGCACAGCATTGATTTGCACATGTGTGAATTAACATTTATTTGCACCCTTTGGTCTAATAATTATGCCATTAAAAGCATTTTTATATCCGTTTGATATGTGAAAAAAATATATGTTGATCCTAGAAAAAACTTAGACCTATGTTCTCTCATAGAGCCTAAATTATCCTCTCAGTAGTACTGAACGTAATTGCATTGTAGAATATAAAAAAAAAAGTCACAGTTACTTTGCTGAGTAACTAATTACTTTTTCAATATAGTAACTGAGTCACTAACGCAATTACTTTTTCGGAGAAGTAATTTGTAACTGTAACTAATTACTTTTTTAAAGTAAGATAAGCAAAACTGGTTGCCAGTAAAAGACAGAATCACTTTCAAGGCACTCTGCCTAATGCATAAGTGTATTTAAGGAAACGCCCCCAATATCTATGTAAGAAAATAAAAGCTCACAACCCCAATCGCATTCTGCGATCCACCAATCAAAACCTACTCCAAATACCCAAAGCCAGATACAAGTCCAAAGGAGATCGAAGATTTGCAGTCCAGGGACCTCGGCTGTGGAACGCTCTACCAACTACCATCCGACTGGAGTCAGACCACTTGGCCTTCAGGAGAAAGATTAAAACCCAGAGGCGATTTAGTTCGCATGTGCCGCGCTATATACATTTTCATTCATTCATTCTGAGGTCAAGGGGTCCCTGACCCATGGAATGGAAACAGCGCCCAGAGGCGATTCAGTTCGCATGTGTTGCGCTTTAAGAAGTTTTTCACTCACTCACAATTGTATGTGCTATATTATTATTATTATTTTTCTATTTTTTTCCCCACGAAAGTGGAGTTACCAACATGATTGGAAGAACTAATAATTCTCCTCTGGTGCTAAAATTGGCTTTAAAGCAGCAATATATAGTATATATTTAGTATTTTGGGATCCTTGATACTTACTTCTACTGTGGTCTCGTTAAACTTGAGGTTTGCCAGTTGAGCGTTTTTAGTGATATTCCCTAAAATGTATAATGCTAATGGAATTTCGGTTTTCTGAAACCCAACAGAGGAGCTGGTGGTATAACTCCAGAGTGACTCTATGACATCGACTCCTCCTGAATTCAGCTGGTTCTAGAAATATAGCAGAACAGTTTAAGAGATTGAGGGATAATATGGCATAAACCATGATTCACCAAAATAATATATCTAAATACTACATAATCCCCCCACCTCCCCCAAAATTATAAAGAATCTTTATTTTATCATTGACCAAAAAGCAATGTAGCGCTACCCCTGCAAGAGCCGCTGGTGAATAGAGATCCCCCACCCTGCACAGCTTTTTTGTTTTTTGCGGTGTTGAACTTAGCTGGGGCTAATGGTATTATGGGATGCCCACTTGACTTTAGCAGGATTTTTGAGGGACAACTTCTTCTGTACAGTCTATTTACACACTCCTCAGCTTCCTCCAACACAAAACATGTTTGAAGCACATCAATTCCCAGGACCAGCTGGCACACTTTTAGGTGATCTGACAATAGGGCTCAGATTTCAGCAAATGCCCTTTACAGGCAGGGACCGTGGGCCTGTTAGTTGTGTAGCAAATGCCTGCTGGAGGTAGAGAAGCGGCTGCTGCAGGAACATGGAGGAGATTGGTTCAGCTATATGCCGCTGCTCCCCGCTGCATTTACTATCCAGGAGTAGAAGGATGGGGCCAGGTAGCATTTGAAACCCCTGTGCTTAGAATCCTAGGCATCATTAAAAACTAGAAAATTTCTAGTGCCCATCTTTTTTTCCAATTAACTTTTCTTTATTATTTTCCAATATGCAAGATTTACATAATTCATTACAGTTAAACAAAGAGTGCATGTTACATGTGTATAAATAAGCAAATACCATTGTTAAACATTGTATGCATACAATAGATTATCCTGCTCCTTCCCACCCCCCCATCTTCCCTCCCACCCCCCCTCTAATACCTCCCCTCGCCCCTTCCCCCGGCCCCCCCTCATGTGGCTATTGCATCTTACTTTTTCTTTACCACCTATAGTGCCCATCTTACATCCCTGTGGCTAGTGATCTCAGCATCACCTCTTCAGGCACTGCCAGCCCACCTGGCTTCAGCTGCCACCTTCTCTAGCCCTCCTGGCTAATCTTTCACTGTATGTTATTACTTATTTGGAGAACCTGTTCAAAGACCCACCTTTTAAGCAATTCTTTTATCATAATCAAAATGATCAAAATTAGTAAATGACCATTCCTTCCCTGATTAGCAGGTAGGATTACACACATTTTTAATTATGCCTAGGAGCCTAAGCACAGGGGTTGCAAATGTGACCTGGCCCCATCCTTCTACTCCTGGATAGTAGATGCGGCGGGGGGGCAGCGGCATATAGCTGAACCATTCTCCTCCATGTTCCTGCTGCAGCCACTTCTCTCCCTCCAGCAGTCATTCAGTGGCTGCAGCAGGAACATGGTGGAGATTGGTTCCTAAAGTATATACTGCTGCACCTGCTGCACCTCATATCCAGCTTGCTTCTACTACCCTCAGGCCCCTATGCTCTCTCCCAGCCCCATGTGCTCTCTTCAGCCCCCCCCCCCAATCCACAGTAGCTCTGCTGGGTTCCCCCCTCCCCTCTCCCACCGGCTGCTGCAGAGGATGCTGTCAGCATGGAGAGCAGGGAAGGGGTTGGTAAACATGTCATTTACCAGCCCCTTCCTTGTCTGAATACACAAAAGGTTCAGCCCTTCCTTCTTTGAGCTGGCCACTCAGCTGTCTGCTAATTGCCAGCTCCTATCTCTCTACAGTGATCCCCCAGATGATATCCTGCTTGTCAGTCTTGCTTACTTAAGCTGTCCGGCTCAGATGATCTCTGCCTTCGACTTAGTCAAGATCACAGAGACTATCTCATGCGTTCCTGTTAAAGACTTGCTTGGCTGACATCCCTTCTGGCTCCTGATCCTTCTTGCTGTTCTACTACATCCATCTCTGGCTCACTGACGTTTGGCTAGTCTGATGATCCAATTTGGTTCCTTAACTCTGGCTAGGTTTTGACTATGTTTACTCTGTTTATCTTTTTAGTATTATTATTAAACAAGTGTGATTTAACTGTACTTCTGTCTCAGTCTGATTTGTGGTTTCTGACACATAGTCAGTGATCAGATCCCTCTCTCTGTTCATGTATAACTGAGGCATTGTAAACTGTGTTTACTATGATTCAGTTTGTAAATGAATGGGAAGCTCTCTACAGAGCTATTCCTGTCCATTTATTCTGTGCACTTGAGGCTGCAGAGATATAGATTGCGGGCTATGTCTCAATCTCCTTTCTCTGTCACCAATGTACCTGTAAAAAATTTGGGGAAAATAATAAAAAGTAATATTGTAAAAAATAAAATAAAATAAAATAAAATGGTACAAAATAATTAAAAAATATATATAATAAATAAATAAATAAAAAATAACAAAAACTACCATGGTGGCAAAGGTCGCAAAGGTGACTGGGCCCTGGCATATCCGCCACGAGCTTGGAGGGAAGGACCACGGCTAGGGGTCAGGGGGGCCCTTCATGGTTTCTTGCACTGGGGCCTTGAAGGTTCTAGTTACGCCTCTGATGACGCCTCTTGCACAAAAACTAATAATTTACTGATGTTTATACTCAGGATCTTGTTGACAGAAATATCTTAAAGTGGATTTCCACCCAAAAGTGGAACTTCCGCTTTAAGGAATCCTGACCCCCTGACATGCCACATTTGGCATGTCTTTTTTGGGGAGGGGGGGGCAGGTACCTAGTTTTCACAGGTACCCAGCTCCAACTTCTACTCCGGGACCCCTAAGTGACTCCCTTCTCCCAACAATCTTCTGGGACTGGTCACAGGTTCCAGAAGATTTCCCAGCCACTCAGGACGTGCAGCGCGACTCACGCATGCTCAGTGAGCACCTAGCTGTGAAGCCACAAGCTGTCACAGCTGGGTGCCCACAGTAGTGATGCCGGTGCTGCGGAGAGGCGAGGGAGAGGATCGAGGGTTCAGGCGGCTCCATAGTTTCACCGCGGGACAGGTAAGTGTCGGTTTATTGAAAGTCAGCAGCTACACTTTCTCTAACTGCTGACTTTTAACCACTTAAGGACCGCCTCCTGCACATATACGTCGGCAGAATGGCACAGCTGGGCACATGCACGTACAGGTACGTTCTGTGCTAGAAACCAGCCGTGGGTCGCGGGCGCGCGGACCCGATCGCCGCTGGAGTCCCGCGATCGGTCCCCGGAGCTGAAAAACGGGGAGAGCCGTGTGTAAACACGGCTTCCCCGTTCTTCACTGTGGCGGCGTCATCAATTGTGTGATCCCTTTTATAGGGATACACAATCAATGATGTCACATCTACAGCCACACCCCTCTACAGTTGTAAACACACATTAGGTCACACATAACCCCTCCAGTGCCCCCTTGTGGTTAACTTCAAACTGCACTGTCATTTTCACAATAAACAATGCATTTTAAATGCATTTTTTGCTGTGAAAATGACAATGGTCCCAAAAATTTGTCAAAAGTGTCCGCCATAATGTCGCAGTCATGAAAAAAATAAAACGCTGATCGCCGCCATTAGTAGTAAAAAAAAAATTATTAATAAAAATGCAATAAAACGATCCCCTATTTTGTAAACGCTATAAATTTTGTGCAAACCAACCGATAAATGCTTTTTGCGATTTTTTTTTACCAAAAATAGGTAGAAGAATACGTATCGGCCTAAACTGAGAAAAAAATATATTTTTTTAGATATTGCATTTTTTCAGAATTGTCGCTGTATTTTTGTTTAAAGCGCAAAAAATAAAAACCGCAGAGGTGATCAAATACCACCAAAAGAAAGTTCTATTTGTGGGAAAAAAAGGACGCCAATTTTGTTTGGGAGCCATGTCGCACGACAGCGCAATTGTTAAAGTGACGCAGTGCCGAATCACAAAACCTGGCCGGGTCCTTTAGCTGCCTAAAGGTCCAGGTCTTAAGTGGTTAATAAACACAAAAAGAGGTGGAGCTCTGCTTTAAGTAAAATGTTCCATAAAGGCCTTGCGTTCAGATCAATAAAAAATGTGGCGTTTATTCCCGTGTGCAAGAAGCCTAAATGTACAATATATAGCTTTCTATTAGGTCCCTCACTCATCCCGATGACGCTTTCCAGAGCCTTATCAACCTTCTTCAGCATTGTTCTTTCAATGGCAAAAATCGGAACTTACCAAAGATGCTTGATTCATCCAGAGCCGTAGAGTGGCGATATTTATTGCATATGTACTGGTGGCTGATTTGGAACACATAAAGGATAATTAACAGCAGAAATATCATTATTCATTTATACAAGAGCAGGTTGTATACCTTTTACACTGGTCTATTCACATTATTCCATTACTTGTGGAATCAAAAAGGCAATAAAATGGTTTTGCATATATTTTCTTTATTGATTTATTATGGTAAGAACTAAGTAACAAAGAAAAAAATTATTTTTCTTTCTTTAAATTAGGTGATGAAATGGTGAGTGTTGTATTTTAGATCCTCATATTAGGCTAGCAGGCGGTGCTTTAGGCTCATTTGCACATTTAGCCAGAGCATTGCGTTCTTCCCCTCCATTTCTCTTGTTATGTTGTGTTCAAACAATTTAGTTAACAACACTCACTTTTCAAAATGAACACCCTTTCCCTCCTTAGTAAGTCAGCCCTGTAGAATGTAATTTCAGTAAAAATACATTTACTTACAGCTACTGGAGCCAGGTGCACTTGATGTAGAAGGGATTGTACTTGACCCTGGCAAAGGGAATCCTGAGGATAGCTGAGAGATTGTGCTTTGTTGTCCTGTGGAAATAATTGCTGTTGTAGGCATAGAAGTGGTTGTTACTGATGTTGTCACAGCTGTCACACCCATTGTGGATGACGAAAGTGTGGTTGTTGGTATCATAGTTTGTACACCAGTTGAGTATGGTGGAGGTGCGGTTGATGTCACAGGCTGAAGACTTGCTGTGGCTGGTAGAGATGCAGCCAATGTTGTCACACGCTGTACAGTTGTTGTGGGTGAAGGAGATGTAGTAAATGGTGTTGTGACTTGGACAGTTGTAGATGGTGGAAGTGTGGTTGATGTCACAGATTGGATAATTGTTGTGGGTGAAGGAGATGTAGTAAATGGTGTTGTAATTTGGACAGTTGTAGATGGTGGAAGTGTGGTTGATGTCACAGATTGGATACTTGTTGTGGGTGGTGGAGATGTAGTTGTTGGTGTTGTAATTTGGACAGTTGTAGATGGTGGAAGTGTGGATGATGTCACAGATTGAACATTAGTTGTGAGTGGTGGAGATGTAGTTGTTGGTGTTGTAATTTGGACAGATGCTGTAGATGGTGGAAGTGTGGTTGATGTCACAGATTGAACATTAGTTGTGAGTGGTGGAGATGTAGTTGTTGGTGTTGTAGTTTGGACGGATGTTGTAGATGATGGAAGTGTGGATGATGTCACAGATTGAACATTAGTTGTGGGTGGTGGAGATGTAATTGTTGGTGTTGTAATTTGGACAGTTGTTGTAGAAGGTGGAAGTGTGGTTGATGTCACAGATTGAACATTAGCTGTGAGTGGTGGAGATGTAGTTAATGGTGTTGTGATTTGGACAGATGTTGTAGATGATGGAAGTGTGGATGATGTCACAGATTGAACATTAGTTGTGAGTGGTGGAGATGTATTTTTTGGTGTTGTAATTTGGACAGATGCTGTAGATGGTGGAAGTGTGGTTGATGTCACAGATTGGACACTTGTTGTGGGTGGTGGAGATGTAGTTGTAATTTGGACAGATGTTGTAGATGGTGGAAGTGTGGTTGATATCACAGATTTGACAGTTGTTGTAGGTGGTAAAGATGTAGTTGTTGGTGTTGTAATTTGGACAGCTGTTGTAGAAGGTGAAAGTGAGGTTGATGTCACAGATTGAACATTCGCTGTGAGTGGTGGAGATGTAGTTGTTGGTGTTGTAATTTGGACAGATGCTGTAGATGGTGGAAGTGTGGTTGATGTCACAGATTGAACATTAGTTGTGAGTGGTGGAGATGTAGTTGTTGGTGTTGTAATTTGGACAGTTGCTGTAGAAGGTAGAAGCGTGGTTGATGTCACAGATTGGACACTTGTTGTGGGCAGTGGAGATGTAGTTGTTGGTGTTGTAATTTGGACACTTGTTGTAGAAGGTAGAAGCGTGGTTGATGTCACAGATTGAACATTAGTTGTGAGTGGTGGAGATGTAGTTGTTGGTGTTGTAATTTGGACAGTTGTTGTGGGTGAAGGAGATTTAGTTAATGGTGTTGTGATTTGGACAGATGTTGTAGATGATGGAAGTGTGGATGATGTCACAGATTGAACATTAGTTGTGAGTGGTGGAGATGTAGTTGTTGGTGTTGTAATTTGGACAGTTGTTGTAGAAGGTGGAAGTGTGGTTGATGTCACAGATTGAATATTAGTTGTGAGTGGTGGAGATGTAGTTGTTGGTGTTGTAATTTGGACAGTTGTTGTAGATGGTGGAAGTGTGGTTGATGTCACAGATTGGACACTTGTTGTGAGTGGTGGAGATGTAATTGTTGGTGTTGTAATTTGGACAGTTGTTGTAGAAGGTGGAAGTGTGGTTGATGTCACAGATTGAACATTAGCTGTGAGTGGTGGAGATGTAGTTAATGGTGTTGTGATTTGGACAGATGTTGTAGATGATGGAAGTGTGGATGATGTCACAGATTGAACATTAGTTGTGAGTGGTGGAGATGTATTTGTTGGTGTTGTAATTTGGACAGATGCTGTAGATGGTGGAAGTGTGGTTGATGTCACAGATTGGACACTTGTTGTGGGTGGTGGAGATGTAGTTGTAATTTGGACAGATGTTGTAGGTGGTGG
This sequence comes from Rana kukunoris, assembly GCA_029574335.1. Classification (NCBI taxonomy): domain Eukaryota; kingdom Metazoa; phylum Chordata; class Amphibia; order Anura; family Ranidae; genus Rana; species Rana kukunoris. The sequence goes on from CM056052.1 coordinate 38,934,777, forward strand.
AAGGGTGGTTGATATCACAGATTTGACAGTTGTTGTAGGTGGTAAAGATGTAGTTGTTGGTGTTGTAATTTGGACAGCTGTTGTAGAAGGTGAAAGTGAGGTTGATGTCACAGATTGAACATTAGTTGTGAGTGGTGGAGATGTAGTTGTTGGTGTTGTAATTTGGACAGATGTTCTAGATGATGGAAGTGTGGATGATGTCAAAGATTGATCACTCGCTGTGAATAGTGGAGATGTAGTCATTGGTGTTATAATTTGGACAGTTGTTGTAGGAGGTGGAATTGTGGTTGATGTCACAGATTGGACACTTGTTGTGGGTGGTGGAGATGTAGTTGTTGGTGTTGTAATTTGGACATTTGTTGTTGAAGGTGGACGTGTGGTTGATGTCACAGATTGAACATTAGTTGTGAGTGGTGGAGATGTAGTTGTTGGTGTTGTAATTTGGACAGATGCTGTAGATGGTGGAAGTGTGGTTGATGTCACAGATTGAACATTAGTTGTGAGTAGTGGAGATGTAGTTGTTGGTGTTGTAATTTGGACAGATGCTGTAGATGGTGGAAGTGTGGTTGATGTCACAGATTGGACACTTGTTGTGGGTGGTGGAGATGCAGTTGTTGGTGTTGTAATTTGGACAGTTGTTGTAGAAGGTGGAAGTGTGGTTGATGTCACAGATTGGACACTTGTTGTGGGTGGTGGAGATGTAGTTGTTGGTGTTGTAATTTGGACAGATGTTATAGATGGTGGAAGTGTGGTTGATATCACAGATTGGACAGTTGTTGTAGGTGGTGAAGATGTAGCTGTTGGTGTTGTAATTTGGACAGTTGTTGTAGAAGGTGAAAGTGAGGTTGATGTCACAGATTCAACACTCGCTGTGAGTGGTGGAGATGTAGTTGTTGGTGTTGTAATTTGGACAGTTGTTGTAGAAGGTGGAATTGTGGTTGATGTCACAGATTGAGCACTCTCGAGTTGTGGAGATGAAGTGAATGGTGTTGTAATTTGGGCAGATGTTGTAGAAGGTGGAATTGTGGTTGATGTCACAGATTGAACACTTGTGAGTTGTGGAGATGAAGTGAATGGAGTTGTAATTTGGACAGACGTTGTAGAACGTGGAATTGTGGTTGATGTCACAGATTGAACACTCGTTGTGAGTGGTGGAGATGAAGTGAATGGAGTTGTAATTTGGACAGATGTTGTAGAAGGTGGAATTGTGGTTGATGTCACAGATTGAACACTTGTGAGTTGTGGAGATGAAGTGAATGGTGTTGTACTTTGGACAGATGTTGTAGAAGGTGGAATTGTGGTTGATGTCACAGATTGAACACTCGTCGTGAGTTGTGGAGATGAAGTAAATGGTGTTGTAATTTGGACAGCTGTTGTAGAAGGTGGAATTGTGGTTGATGTCACAGATTGAACACTCGTTGTGAGTGGTGGAGATGAAGTGAATGGAGTTGTAATTTGGACAGATGTTGTAGAAGGTGGAATTGTGGTTGATGTCACAGATTGAACACTAGTGAGTTGTGGAGATGAAGTGAATGGTGTTGTAATTTGGACAGACGTTGTAGAAGGTGGAATTGTGGTTGATGTCACAGATTGAACACTCGTGAGTTGTGAAGATGAAGTCAATGGAGTTGTCATTTGGACAGATGTTGTAGAAGGTGGAATTGTGGTTGATGTCACAGATTGAACACTTGTGAGTTGTGGAGATGAAGTGAATGGTGTTGTACTTTGGACAGATGTTGTAGAAGGTAGAAATGTGGTTGATGTCACAGATTGAACACTCGTGGGTTGTGGAGATGAAGTGAATGGTGTTGTAATTTGGACAGACGTTGTAGAAGGTGGAATTGTGGTTGATGTCACAGATTGAACACTCGTGAGTTGTGAAGATGAAGTCAATGGAGTTGTCATTTGGACAGATGTTGTAGAAGGTGGAATTGTGGTTGATGTCACAGATTGAACACTTGTGAGTTGTGGAGATGAAGTGAATGGTGTTGTACTTTGGACAGATGTTGTAGAAGGTGGAAATGTGGTTGATGTCACAGATTGAACACTCGTGAGTTGTGGAGATGTAGTCATTGGTGTTATAATTTGGACAGTTGTTGTAGGAGGTGGAATTGTGGTTGATGTCACAGATTGGACACTTGTTGTGGGTGGTGGAGATGTAGTTGTTGGTGTTGTAATTTGGACATTTGTTGTTGAAGGTGGACGTGTGGTTGATGTCACAGATTGAACATTACTTGTGAGTGGTGGGGATGTAGTTGTTGGTGTTGTAATTTGGACAGATGCTGTAGATGGTGGAAGTGTGGTTGATGTCACAGATTGAACATTAGTTGTGAGTGGTGGAGATGTAGTTGTTGGTGTTGTAATTTGGACAGATGCTGTAGATGGTGGAAGTGTGGTTGATGTCACAGATTGGACACTTGTTGTGGGTGGTGGAGATGTAGTTGTTGGTGTTGTAATTTGGACAGATGTTATAGATGGTGGAAGTGTGGTTGATATCACAGATTGGACAGTTGTTGTAGGTGGTGAAGATGTAGTTGTTGGTGCTGTAATTTGGACAGTTGTTGTAGAAGGTAAAAGTGAGGTTGATGTCACAGATTGAACACTCGCTGTGAGTGGTGGAGATGTAGTTGTTGGTGTTGTAATTTGGACAGTTGTTGTAGAAGGTGGAATTGTGGTTGATGTCACAGATTGAGCACTCTCGAGTTGTGGAGATGAAGTGAATGGTGTTGTAATTTGGGCAGATGTTGTAGAAGGTGGAATTGTGGTTGATGTCACAGATTGAACACTTGTCGTGAGTTGTGGAGATGAAGTGAATGGTGTTGTAATTTGGACAGCTGTTGTAGAAGGTGGAATTGTTGATGTCACAGATTGAACACTCGTTGTGAGTGGTGGAGATGTAGTTAATGATGCTGGAATTTGGACAGATGTTGTAGATGGTGGAAGTGTGGTTGATGTCATAAGTTGGCTACTTGTTGTGGGTGGTGGAGTTGAATCAGTGGTAGATGCTGTCTCGGTTGTAGTAGAACACAAGGTGCTATTAAATGATAACACTGTAAAGAAATAAAAAAAAAATATGCATAAAAAGAAAATACAAAACTTTGTAGTCAGACATCTGTGCACATACAATTCACAATGTACCTGGTCCACTGCACTGTATTTGTTCATAGCTATTCACATATGAATTTAGCATTGTGCAGGATATGCTAGCGGTAGCTCGACTTGTAGTGTCATTATATAGAAGAGTGCAGACATCTAGCTGAACACTGCAGAGTGTTGATGAAGTACAGTTGGAAATTCCCATGGTTCCTTTAAAAGGATCAGAAACAAGATCAAAACATTGAATTTGAAAACTGAGGTATGGTATGGTTTAATGCTAAACCCCAGGCAAATAACTAAACATACAGATGAAATACATTAATAAAAGTGTTTTCACGGAGAGAGCAAGCTGGGTGGAGAACCGCAGCACTCGCTACATGTGCTCCGCCTCTGGACACAAGGAGGAGGGAGAGGAGCACTTTGGAGCTTCGGCGCCACCCACCTCTGCAAAGGGGACAGATAGTGACTCTGGGCTACTGTATGTCAATGTTAATATGCAAATTAGGGCAATTTATGACTGCAGCTGTTTCCGGCTAGGGGTCTTTGTCTGTCACTCTGCAAGACAAAGGGCAGATCAAATGCCTAATGGAGAAGGTCAATCAAATTGCTCAGCCATTCAGTGTATAGGGAATATAACCTGAAGTTCAGTCTATTCATGCTCCTTAATTATGAAGTCACAGATCTAGGAAAAATGGGACTCTAAGTTATATTTACTCTGTTGGATTTTTGTCATCTGTTGCAAGCATTGGACTTTGTTCTGTGTTGGAAGTCAATAAAGTGCATCTCTCTGGAAAAACCGGGTTGCTACGGAAGATTACTAACATTATATTTATGTAGCGCCTGATCACTTTCAGGACCAGTGCTATGTTAAATTTAGGGGAAGGATTCAGAGAAATAGTTGGCTCTGATTTCATCTGATTGTTAAATTTGGGTCTCTGCTCTAGCTTGGCTGCACTGTGGGCTGGCCTTTCATCCGGGGACTCCCGTCACCTCCAGGCGCCAGGTGGCAGCAGTGTGTTCAAGTGCTCCCTCCACTGTGCATGCTGGGGAGGGGTATAAAGGGGGCAGAAACCATTACCTCAAGGTTCTTCCTCATGTGGCGCCCACCATTGGAGTAGCCATTCCACAACACCCCCGCATATGGCCCTCCTGGCTGGGGAGTGCGTGGGCAGCATTGTTCCTGGTTCTAGGACCACGTTGGCCCAGAGCGATTGATCCACTGTGTGGGCTCAGTAGTTGACTGGGTCCCCAATTTGGAAGGGGTACCGAGCTGTCCGTCCAATTGGAGGAAGCTGACCGGTGAGGAGTCCGTCCGGAAGATACCTAGCACGAGGCTGGTGTCCCAGGAGAGGCCGGTCCATTCATCGAGGACCACCTGAGTTCTGACAGGCTGGATGTTGATCACCTGTTAGCTACTGACTGACAAAAACTACCTGAGGAAGATCCGGGTGCTGAATCTAAGAAAGGATTCCGGACCATAACTATCTCTAATCTTAATAGGAGGGTCTGTGGCAGAGACTTAACCCTATGTTCGTGTGACATTCTGGCTGCCAGGCCTGTGAGAGGGGCCTGTCCAGGTGCGCTATACCCACTCCGGCTGGAGTGGCGAATTAAAGTGTCATTGGAAGCAGGGCTGTTTCCCGTGTTCAGTTATACCTGGATCTACTGTCTCCTATTTGTTATCCCTTCACCTCTCTACTGTTTAATCGTTTTTACCCGGCTGGGTAATAAAAGCACAGAAAAGTCACCTATTGTGTGGACATTCCATTTACTACAACTCTCATTAAGTACCCAAGACGGCGGAGATACAAAGGTAACGTGCCACCCAAAACAAACCAGCAGCTCCTTCTGGGGTAGTACTACAATTCTAATAACTACTATTTAATTATTTAACCACTATACTACTTCACTTCACCCCTGTCTTGAGAAAGTCTGTGTGTAAATGAAAATTGAGGTAGTTGTGCGCTAATATGGTATGAAATGTGAAACTTGGAAAAACATATAATACCACCAAAAGAAAGCTCTCTTTGTGGGAAAAAAAGGACATCAATTTTGTTTGGGAGCCACGCCGCAATTGTCAGTTAAAGCGATGCAGTGCCAAATCGCAAAAAGTGGCCCGGTCATTTAGCAACAAAATGGTCCGGGGCTTAAGTGGTTAAAAGAAATAAACAATTATGGTGATAAACACTGATATTGCAATAATATGAAAAAAGTCCAAAAACATAAAATGAATGAATCCACGTTGTGCAAAAAAACAAAACAAAAACAAGCTTGTGTGATGTCTTCAGACAACCTACTTGAACAAAGTGCTCTCACCACCTCATGCAATGCTCGCTCACCTCCTTTAAACGACCCTGCAAGGGGTCAAACACACCTTGCACCCTGTGCAAACATTCCCTTCCAGGGATCGTCAGAGAATCGTTGGTGGCTCAAGGGATGAAAATAATCAAAAGCAGATAGGTACTCCTTCCACTGTGCTTCTTTAAACTTTAAATCCACAATGACTACCGGTAAGTTCAGCAACACATGAAAAAACAAAACGAGAGAAAGTGCCTCCTAATGGTGCAGTATCCGAGGGGGTTATAAATTTAACCACTCCACCCGAGCTAGCATTGAACACACATTTAATGAAATTTTAAAAGCATTAAAAATTACATGACAGTCTCACTCAGTAGTAGTAGTCTACCACCAGGCTCCACCTCTACTAGTTTCACCACTTCCCACGTTGCTCCATCTGGAGTCCTGCCTGAGGAAGAAGCATGCATGCTTTGAAAGCGTGCACTTCCCCACTGACCATGTACGCGGAAGTGATGACATCTCTGCCGTGTTCCCGTGAATCACTGTCACCAGTCCCCGTTGGCCGGAAGCATTCAATTCTACCACTGTAGCCGGATACAGGGAGGACCAGCCATCAGGCAGCTCCCAGGACAGAACGGATAACATTGCTAATAATGCTGACCTTTACCGCTCGTTTGTGAGTGTTTTAATTATGTATCTTCTCTATTAGATTTTCAAACTGCTACACATGATCGAAAATTGCGACAAGAAAACCTGGATTTTTTCTGACGGAATGTTGGCTGAAACTTGTGTTGCATACACACGGTCACACAAATCTTGTCGGAAATTGTCGACTGTCAAGAACGCGGTGTCGTACAACGGGCCAAGATCAATGAAGTTCAATAGGCAGTTTGGCTCTTCTGCTCGATTCCGAGCATGCATGTTTTTTGCGCGTCGTAATTGCATACAGACGAGTGGTAGGAACGATAGGAACTTTTACCGTTGGAAAAATAGAGAACCTGCTCTCAATCTTTTGTTGGCGGAAATTCCGACATCAAAAGTCCGATGGAGGTATACGCGGTCGAAGGTTCCGAGCAAAAGCTCACATCGGACTTTTCTTGTTGGAATTTTTGATCGTGTGTACACGGTATTAGAAGTCACTGCTTTTGTCCCTGTTTTTAATGTTAGAATTCCAGTGGGTGTTCGGGGGTCAGTACACACGTCACGTAACCGCCTGTTTTTACCCCTTCACCAGTGTGAAAAGAGCCCTGAGCTTTGACTGATGAGTTGGAATAATTTAACTGTATATGTAGCATGTGTAGCACTACCCCCGTAGGAGCTGCTGGTTTAGATTTGGGTTTTGGACGTTACCTCTAAGTTTGTTGTCCAGGGAAGAAAGTCTGTAGAAATTGCAATGTCCACACAAGATGTAAAACCTTCAACTGTAATGCCTCGTACACACGATCATTTTTCGTCATGAAAAAAAATGTAGTTTTAAAAAAATGTCATTTAAAATGATTTGTGTGTGGGCTTCACATCATTTTTTGGGTTCTGAAAAACGACTATTTTTTTTCGAACATGCTGCATTTTTTAAAGAATTTAAACTATGTTGTTTTTAAGGGTTGTAAAAAATGATCGCGTGTGGGCTAAAATTACGTTAAAAACCTGCGCATGCTCAAAAGAAAGTTATGAGACGGGAGCGCTCGTTCTGGTAAAACTACCGTTCATAATGGAGATAGCACATTCATCACACTGTAACAGACAGAAAAGCGCAAATCGTCTTTTACTAACACGGAATCAGCTAAAGCAGCCCCAAGGGTGGCATCATCCGCATGGAACTTCCTCTTTATAGTGCCGTCATACATGTTGTACGTCACCACGCTTTGCTAGAGCATTTTAAAAAAACGATGGTTTGTGGGCAACGTCGTTTTGATGATGAAGTTAGAAAAACGTAATTTTTTCTACATGCCGAAAAACTTATTTTTTTTTCATGCCGAAAAATGATCGTGTGTGCGCGGCATTAGGTTTCATTTTTGCTGCATAACATTTGTGAAGGAAGTAGAGAGTATAGAGAAAAGGGGAAGGATCAGGGACGTGGTACAGAATGCACAAAAAGTATTCAAAGTTCCAGTATTCACCGCTCTCTCCTGACTGGGTATTGCTCACCCGGATAGACCCCTCTCACATGGTCTAGCAGCTGGAATGATGCACGGACAGCATAGAAACTCTCTGCCACAGACCGTTTGAGAACAAAAGATGGATAGTCAGGGAACCCACTGCCACAGGATTTCAGTCCCAAACTTCCTGCCTTACAGCAAAAGAGACCAGTTTCAGCGGACATGTTCGATCGTGTGTACGGCCTATCGGACCATTTCCAGCGGAAAAAAGTTTCAAAACATGCTTAGAAACCTGTCCACTGGAAACCTGTCCGTCGGACATGTTCGATGGTTAGTACACAAAATCATCGGACCAAAATCCCGCACATGCTCAGAATCAAGTCGACGCATGCTTGGAAGCATTGAACTTCGTTTTTTTATCACGTCGTTGTGTTCAACGTCACCGCGTTCTGGTCCGATGGAATTTTGGTCCGATGGTGTGTACGCACATCAGACCAACAGGCCACTTCAGCCTGGTCCGATGAAAACGGTCCGTCGGACATGTTTCATCGGACATGTCTGATCGTGTGTATGTGGCCTAAGACAAATTGCATAATAGATCCCTTTCCTTAACAAGGTCACCAGGCCTATACCGAGACATCAGCTTGCCTTGCTTGGTCTCCTCCAGGGCAGGTCCTCCCCCGGTTTCCTTTGCTAATGAGCTTCCCCCGCTTGGATGGACAGCTTTGGATCCCTTTTAGAACCATAGGCCCCAGCCAGCATAGCTGGGCCTACCTGATAGGAATACAGCTTTGGACCAACATGGTCCTGGGGTTGGAATCACACACACGTACCTCGCACCAGGAGGGCCACGAGGTGAAGGACCCAGAAAAACAGCGTCTGCCCCTTAGGTATTCCCTCCCAGCATTCACAGCAGGGCACCTCTCCCGAGAAGTAGACATGTGCAATTGTTTTCGTTATGAATACGTTTTCCATCATTATTCGTTATTTTCTTTGATTCGTTAACCTACGAATAAACGAATGGTTTAGCGCAAATAATAACGAATAACGATATTTCCAAAAATAACGAATATGGAAAACTACGAAGATACGAAACTACTAAATGTAAAAGAACACCACAACGAAAGAAAAAATAAACGAAAACATAGAAATAACGAATACACCGAACACTAAAAAAAAAACATAATTACGAAAAATAAACGAAAATGCAAACTTACTAATATTTGAAGAACGAAAAGAAAACAACCGAAATGCCGAACAAAGAATAAAAAACGAAAAGCAAAACTAATGAAAAATAAATTATGAATCTTCGGAAAACGGAAATGAAATAATGTAAATTCACTTTCATTAGTACTGTGACCAATAGCCACTCAGCGCTGTCCCTTCCCCTGAAGAGCTTCTTTCTTATGTGGCTCCTTGACCTTGTGTCTTTATCTGTGTTAGTCAATCGCAGTAAATTACGATGTTTTACAAAATTACGACGAGTAGTGTGTCGAATAAACGTAAAATGTATTTTAACAGAATTACGAATGCAATAAAATCTACAAAAGAACGTTGTTACAATCAAATGAAATTAGACACGAAAATACGAATGATCATAAAGCAACGAAGATTTATTTCTTACGAAAATACATGCTGGAAAATATAATGTAAATACGAATATCAAAACAACGAAAAATAAACCAACGTAAAAACGAATAAACAAATAAATTCATTGTAAAAATACGAACGAGGCAGAATACAACATTTAACGAAAATACTAATCTCGAATCAACGAAAAATAAACTAACATAAAAAAACGGAAACGGAAAAAAAAGTGTTACGAAAATACTAAAGAGCACGAATACGATAACTAACGTCTTACGAAATTACGACTCATTACGAATCACGATAAACGAACAGAAACGAAACAGAAATAAACAAAATTTTTTGTTGTGCACATGTCTACCGAGAAGGGTCACTCAACACACCATGGTTCGCCTGTGTTCCAACATGGGCTTGAGGTGGTAACGCCACCTACAGGCAACAGGGGAAAACTTCTACCTAGCACAGCCAGAACAGAGGCTAATTTACATAGAATTCGTAAAGTCTGAGCCTAACTATGGCTTAGACGCCCTCTCAATTTATAGTAGTGCCCCTGTCATTGGGAGCCCGGCATTACACATGTGAAAACAATTCTTACCTTGGCTGCTACATAGGCTCCATTTTAGGTCTGTCTCGAAGTTATAGGTCTGACTGCACCAGTGAAATGCTGTCCCGCCATCTGTGGTACATGTGCTGTAGACGTGATGGTTGAACACAAATGGAAAGTAACACAAACCGCTTGTTGCTGTTGGAAAAAAAGAAGTGATGGTGCACTCAACCAGAAATCCATTGATTTGCAGCATATGATCAACGTTTTATCATGCTGGGATGAGTAAAATATGTGAAAAATGGATTTAATTCCCAGTAAAACTTTAACAAAATTATTCTCTCATTTTGAAATTATTTTTTGCTTAAACAAATGGTTTGAAAAACAGCCAATCTTTCTACATTGCTTTTCAAATTGTTCATTGCCTTACTTCCTTTGTGTGTTTGTTTACTGTAGTTTGTCATTATTTGACTTTTTCACAGAAAGTAAAATAAAGTAAAGAAAAAATCATACTTGTTAATAGTTTTAAATAGAGAGGCTGTCGCTCTGCCACTCTATCTGAAATGAAAATATACACTGTGTATCGCCCAATATTCTTTTGTTTTGGATGAAGTACAGAAGGGATAAACGTCCTCCTATTTTTTTGCTATCTATTTGGTTTGGAAGATCTTCCTTCCTTTCCTTTCCTTTCCCAGAAATGCAAGAGAACGTGAGAGAAAATCCCTGGAAAGCGAAGGGAATTCTCCTCTTAGACAGGTGCCCCTGCGGGAGATTGTCACCTCTTGTTCTGGGCTAATTCTCAAATTTTGTATTTCCCCTCACTTACTGTCCTGTTTAGAATGGTCATGACAGGACAAATAGAGAGAGTGAATCTACACCCTATCTTTTTTCACTGCTGCCACACTCCCCTCACACTTGCCAACAATTTCCAACTGTCAATTTGACAGCAGGAGTGGGGAGAAAAAGGAAGGGGAGTGAGGAGAGAGAGGGAGGGAGAGACAGAGGGGAGAGGGAGAGGGATGGAGAGAGAGTGTGTAGGATGAAGAGACAGAGGGGAGAGGGAAAGCGAAGGAGAGAGAGAGTGTGTGGGAGAAAGAGAAAGAGGGGAGAGTGAAGGGGAGGGACAGAAAGAGTGTAGGAGGAAGAGAAAGGGGGAGAGAGAGAGTGTAGGAAGGAAAGAAAGAGGGAAGAGGGGAGAGGAAAAGGGAGGGAGAGAGTGTAGGAGGAAGAGAAAGAAGGACGAGAGGGAGAGAGAGAAAGAGGGGAGAGGGGAGAGGGAAATGAGAGGGAGAGAGTGTAAGAAGAAGAGAAAGAGGGGAGAGGAGGAGAGGGAAATGAGAGGGAGAGAGTGTAGGAAGAAAAGAAAGAGGGAAGAGGAGAGGCAAAGAAAGGGAGAGAGTGCAGGAGGAATAGAAGGAGGGGAGAGGGAGTCGAGAGAGAGTGTAGGAGGAAGAGAAGGAGGGGAGAGGGAGTCGAGAGAGAGTGTAGGAGGAAGAGAAGGAGGGGAGAGGGAGTGCGAGAGAGAGTGTAGGAGGAAGAAAAAGGTGGAGAGGGAAAGGGAGAGAGAGAGCGTAGGAAGAAGAGAAAGAGGGAAAAGGGGAGAGGGAAAAGGAAAGTGTGAGTGTAGAAAGAAGAGAAAGAGGGGAGAGGGAAAGGGAGAGAGAGAAAGCATGTAGGAGGAATAGAAAGAGGAGAGAGGGAAAGGGGGAGAGAGAGCATGTAGGAGGAAGAGAAATGGGATAGAGGGGAAGGGAGAGAGAGCATGTAGGAAGAAGAGAACAAGAGGAGAAGAGAAGCAGAAGAGAAAGAAGGAAGAGTGGGAGACTAAGAGAAAGAGGGAAGAGGGGATAGGGAAAGGGAGAGAGGGTGTAGGAAGAAGAGAAAGAGGGAAGATGGGAGAGGGAAAGGGAGGGGGAGAAAAGGATGTAGAAGGAAGAGAAGGAGGGGGTGAGTGAAAGGGAGGGAGAGTGTCTAGGAGGGAGAGACAGAGAGGCGAGGGAATAGGAGGGAAAGATAGAGTGTAAGAGAAAGAGGGGAAAGGGAGGGAGAGAGGTAGTGTAAGAGGAAGAGAGTGTGTGTGTAGGAGGAAGAGGGGAGAGAGAAAGGAAGGGATAGAGAGAATGTAGGAGGAAGAGAAAGAGGGGAGAGGGAAAGGGAAGGAGGGAGAGAGAGAGAGAGAGAGAGAGAGAGAGAGAGCGTGTAGGAGTAAGAGAAAGAGGGGATAGGGAAAATGGGGAGAGTGTAGGAGAAAGAGGGAAAGGGAGGGAGAGAGAGAGTGTAGAGGGAAGAGAAAGGGGAGAAAGGGAGGGAGAGAGAGTGTAGGAGGAAGAGAATGGGGGAGGGAAAGGGAGGGAGAGAGTGTAGGAGGAAGAGAAAGGGGAGGGATAAAAAGAGAGGGAGAGAGAGTGTGCAGGAGGAAGAGAAAGGGGAGAAAGAGAGGGAAAGAGAGAGAGTGAAGGAGGAAGAGAAAGAGGGAAGAGGGAAAGGGAGGGAGAGAGAGGGAGTGTAGGAAGAAGAGGAAGAGGGAAGAGGGGGGAGGGAGGGAGAGAGAGAGTGTAGGAGAAGTATATAGAGAGGAGAGGGAAAGGGAGGGAGAGAGAATGTGTTGGAGGAAGAGAAAGAGGGGAGAGGGAAAGGGAGGGAGAGATAGAGTACATGAGGAAGAGAAAGGGGGGAGGGAGAGGGAGAGTAGTAGGAGGAAGAGAGAGGGGGAGAGGATGAGAGGTTTAAAGGGAAAGGGTGGGAGAGAGAGAGTGTTGGAGGGAGAGAAAGTGGGGAGAGGGAAAGGGAAGGATAGAGAGAGCATAGGAGGAAGAGAAAGAGGGAAGAGGAGGAGAGGGAAAGGAAAAGGGAAAGAGAAAAAGAAAGGGGAGGAGTAGGAGGGAGAGAAAAAGAGGAGGGGAGAGAAAGGGATGGGGGAAAGAGAGAAAGGGAGAAGACAGATAGAGAAATGGAGGGATGGAGAAAGTGGGGGAAAAGAGGGTGGGAGGGGGAGAGAGGGGAGAGGGGGAAAGGGAGGGTGGGAGAGAGAGAGAAAAAGAGGGGAGAGAGAATTGGAGGAATGGAGCAAGAGAGAGAGAGAGAAAGAGGGGAGAGAGAGGGTGGGAGGGAGACAAAGAGGGAGTGGGAGAAGGAAATGGAGGGAGAGAGAAAGAGGGGAGAGGGGGAGAGAGAAAGAGCGATAGAGAGAGAAAGGGGGAGCAGAGCAAGAGAGATAGATAAAGAGAGAGGTAGAGAAAGAAGAGAAGGAAAGGGGGAGAGGCAGAAAGGGAGAAAGACAGGGAGAAATGTAATGAAGGTACTGAGAGTGAGAGAGAATGAGGGGAGAGAGAGAGAGAGAGAGAGAGAGAGAGAGAGAGAGAGAGAGAGAGCGAGAGAGAGAGAGAGAAATAAAGGCGAGAGAAAGAAAAATAAGAGAAAGAAAGAAAAAAAAGAAGAGAAGAGAAGGGGAAGATGCAGAAAGGGAGAAAGGAGGGAGAGGGGAAGGGATGAGAGAGATATGGGGGGGAGAGGGAGAGGGAAAGAGGAGAGAGAGAGAGAGAGAGAGAAGAGGAAAGAGGGGTGAGAGAAAGATGGAGAAAGAGGGAGAGAAAGCAAATCATTTCAATCAGAAAATGGGCAAAGAGAGAGAAAGCAAATCATTTCAATCATTTTTCTTTCCCATTGTTATATTATCCTTGGAGCGCTCTTCTCTTGTCACATTTTGAGTTAAACTTTTATTTATTATTACTAATATTACAAATAAAAAAAAATCTTCATACCTGCTGCTCTCTTGCTCCGAGATCCATTGTTCACTAAGGCATCATCCAATGACCAATAGTCTTTCTGCATCAAAAAAAATCACAAAATCAAAATTTAGTTCCTGTGGATGAAGACATGCTTTGTTATCACATCTGAAAGTGAGTTGCCGTTTGTCTTTCAATGAAATTGTGTTCACACTACTGCACTTAGTCTGTAGAGGCAGTCAATGTTGGTTTGGGCATAGAGGCCACAAATCTGGATTCAGGTCCTAGGTTTCCAGAGTCTGTGTGTTTCAGAGAGATAAGGACCTGAATGAAAAGCCATTCCAAAGGTCCACAGGCACATGCCTCTTCAAAAGCCAGGGCCCATACTTAGTAGGCAAGTGGCTACCCTACAATCCCTATCCAAAAGCCCCTGTCCCAGTTGGGTCTGTCACACTTGCTAACAGTGGGCCCCCAAGAAATGGCACCATCCACTTTTTATGTGTTTTGTCCAGCAGAGGGCCGTAATTTACAAGTAGCCTGGGAAAACCTGGCCAGCAGTGTTAACCCTCGATTATCAGGACTCTATCTCAGCCAGCCCAACACAATTAAATAGCGCAATTAACACAGCAGTTCAAACAGAAAATACAACCCAACCAAAAAGGCAATTAACACAGGCAATACCTTTTTAATAACCTGTTTACACATAGACGACAATAAAGGTGCGCTGAGATAAGTAGGAGGAGAACCAGGAAAAAGGAGAGTTTTGGAGGCCAAGGAAATTGAGTTTTTGGAGGAGAAACAAGAAGTCAAATGTGTCAAAAGTTTAAAGCCCTGTACACACGGCCGGGAAAAAAAACGTTGTTTTTCCAGACGAGATTCCTGGCAAGCTTTCTTGCTCGCCAAGTGTAAACACGGGCCATTCGAAAGAACCACCATTCTTTTGAATGGCAAGAACGCTGTGACGTCATCGACTACGACGAGAATGCGCTTGTCACATTCAATGCCGTCGCCACCATCTTGCTACACCCTACACTATGCATTGGAAGCTACCGCGCATGCACCGAAGTCTCATCGAGGGGTGGGGAGTGGCCGTCTCAGCCTCTCAGGATGCGTACACATGACCGAGAAACTCGTCGGGCGAAACTCATCGATCCGCCCGTCCAGTTCCTCGGCAGAATACGTCTCCCATCCGAGGTTCTTGCACAGTCGTGTGTACGCCGCCTCAGTGGCTCGCTAAGACTGCCATCAGTCCAGGCACCTGACGGATCCAGACATCCGAATTCGGCATGATGCGGTGCCTGGACTGATCTTGGAAACGTCAGCAGAGATCGGACTTTAGCTGCCTGCTGAAAATGGGTCACAGGAGTGCCAAACAAATGGCACTCCTGTGACCCTTAGGAGAAGCCCAACCAAACGAGCCCAGGCTGCTTTAAATTGGTCAGATAGGCCCCTTTCAGACTGGGGCGGGAGCCGCGGTGGCTAGGGTGACCACGTGTCCCGGATTGCCCGGGACAGTCCCGCATTTTGCAGGTCTGTCTCGGGCAACTTCATTCCAGGACAATACAGTGTCCTGGAATGAAACTGACACAGCCACACCCCCGGGCCAATCTGATGCCCCCAAAAAGGCTGCCACATTACCGCTTTACTCACTGACAGCACTTGTCCTGGCCGAGAATGCCTAGAGGAGCACAATCCCGCCCCATGCTTGTGATTGGAGAAATCATAAATACCGCCTCTTGTGTCCAATCACTGTGCTGTCATTTGTTACAGCACAAGCTGATTTTTGGGAAGGAGGGTGTCCCTGAATGGTAGTTTGGAAATGTGGTCACCCTAGCGGTGGCAGTATAGCGCTGCTAAAAATAGCGGCACTATACTGTTGGATTCGGCCACTAGCGGTGCGGTATTAACCCCCGCTAGCGGCCGAAAAAGGGTTAATACCGCCCACAATGCGCCTCTGCATTCTTTTAAATGGGAAGGGGCGGTGAAGGAGCAGTATACACCCCGCTCCTTTCACCGCTCCAAAGATGCTGCAGCGCATCACCTCAGTGTGAAAGCCTTGAGTATGCAGTGAAGGAATTTTTCAGGCGGTATAGCAGCGCTATTTTTAGTGCTGTACCGCCTGAAAAACTCCTCAGTGTGAAAGGCGTCATAGGAAGGGTTCAATGAGTTTTTTTTTTTTTAAAAGATGGGGGTAGCCAGTGACATGTTTTAGGGGGATGAAGAAGATGCCAGTAAAAAAAAAAGCGAACGATTAGAAATTTGAATTTGAAATCATAGAATAGAGCGAGGTGGTGAGTGGAGTACTTGGGAAGGAATAGTGTCAAGGGTGTAGGTGGTTAGGTGGGCGTCAGAAGAATGGCAACCTACTCTGTGGCAACAGGATCTAAGGAGGAAAGCGTTGAAGGTGTTGATAGACAAGGTATGTTAGGTGTGGATGTCAGGACAGTGGGGATATTGTCACTAATTGCACCAATCTTATTATCTGAAATGATAGTCAAGGTGCATAAATGTTGCTCATATGGGCAAATATTAACAATTCCAGATGGAGAATGACTTTGATAAATAAGGTGAATGTTGCATGGCAAAGAGGCAGTATATGATCAGTAAATGCATTCTTCTATACTGAAACCTGTGTACACAGAATCTGGTGCAGCTGTGCATAGTAACCAATCAGCTTCTAACCTTCAGCCTTTTTAACCACTTCCATACAGGGCATTTTGACCCCCCTTCCTACCCAGACCAATTTTTAGTTTTCAGCGCTGTCGCACGTTGAATGACAATTGCGCGGTCATGCAACACTGTACCGAAATTAAATGTTTATGGGTTTTTTCCCCCCACAAATAGAGCTTTCATTTAGTGGTATTTGATCACCTCTGCGGCTTTTATTTTTTGCGCTATAAACAAAAGAAAAGCGTCAATTTTGAAAAAAAACACAATATTTTTTACTTTTTGATTTAACCACTTAAAGGGTCACTAAAGGATTTTTTTTAGCTAAATAGCTTTCTTTACCTTACTGAAATCCTGGTTTCATGTCCTCATTGTTCGTTTTTGCTTTGAAGTTGCTGTAATCCTTCTCTGATCTCCACACTTCCTGCTTGTCTGTTTCCTTATGAAAAAACTCATGGGAGCTTCTCTCTGTGGTCCCTGATCAAGGAGGTGTGATTACTGTGTGTCTAAAACCCCTCAGAACCAATCAGTTTAATTTAAAAACAAACATTGCCCTGTGTTTGTTTGTTTTTGTTCTGTGTGTCTCTGTACTTCACAGAAACATGAAACTAGATTAAAAACTAAACTGAAACTAGAGGTACATTATATGATTGATTTTTAGCTATTTTTAATCATTTTTAAAAGAAGGAATCAGTTAACTATTATGTCTTTATACCCTGTAAATAGTCATTTCAGCAAAAAAAAAATCCTTTACAACTCTTTTAAGGACCGCCTCCTGCACATATACGTCGGCAGAATGGCATGGCTGGGCACAAGCACGTACAGGTACGTCCTCTTAAGTGCCCAGCCGGTCCGAAGCTCCGTGCCCACGGGACCCCGATCGCCGCTGGAGTGCCGTGATCGGTCCCCGGAGCTAAAGAATGGGGAGAGCTGTGTGTAAACACAGCTTCCTCGTTCTTCACTGTGGCGCCGTGATTGATCGTGTGTTCCCTTTTATAGGGAAACACAATAAATGACGTCACACCTACAGCCACACCCCCTACAGTTAGAAACACAAATGAGGTCACACTTAACCCCTTCAGCGCCCCCTTGTGGTTAACTCCCAAACTGCAATTGTCATTTTCACAGTAAACAATGCATTTTTAATGCATTTTTTGCTGTGAAAATGACAATGGTCCCAAAAATGTGTCAAAAGTGTCCGAAGTGTCCGCCATAATGTCGCAGTCACGAAAAAAATTGTAATAAAACTATCCCCTATTTTGTAAATGCTATAAATTTTGCGCAAACCAATCGATAAACGCTTATCGCGTTTTTTTTTACCAAAAATAGGTTGAAGGATACGTATCGGCCTAAACTGAGGAAAAAAAATATTATATATTTTTTGGGGATATTTATTATAGCAAAAGGTAAAAAATATTGAATTTTTTTCAAAATTGTCGCTCAATTTTTGTTTATAGTGCAAAAAATAAAAACTGCAGAGGTAATCGAATACCACCAAAAGAAAGCTCTATTTGTGGGGAAAAAGGACGCCAATTTTGTTTGGGAGCCACGACGCATGACCACGCAATTGTTAGTTAAAGCGACGCAGTGCTGAATCGCAAAAACTGGCCAGGTCCTTTAGCTGCCTTAAGGTCCAGGTCTTAAGTGGTTAAGAAATATCACAATTTAAAAACAAAATAATAATTTTTCCGCAGTTTAGGCCGATATGTATTCTTCTACATATTTTTGGTAAAAAAAAAATCACAATAAGCGTATATTGAATGGTTTGCGCAAAAGGTACAGCGTCTACAAAATAGGGGATAGATTGGCATTTTTATTTATTTGTATTTTTTTACTAGTAATGGCGGCGATCTGCAATTTTTATTGTGACATTGCGACGGACATATCGGACACTTTTGACACGTTTTTGGGACCATTCACATTTATACAGCGATTGGTGCTATAAAACGACACTGATTACGGTGTAAATGTGACTGGCAGGGAAAGGGGTTAACACTAGGGGGTGATCAAGGGGTTAAATATGTTCCCTAGGGAGTGATTCTAACTGTAGGGAGAGGGGACTCACAAGGGGAGGAGACCGATCTGTGTTCCTCTGTATTGGGAACACACATCGGTCTCTTCTCCTCTGACAGGATGTGGATCTGTGTGTTTACATGTGCACGCCCCCTAGACGGCCGGGAAGCCCAGGACGTCATATGACGTCCACCCGAAGAGAGAGGAGGTTCCTGCCTTCATCATTTTACTATGGCTCTGTAAGGAACTGGTTAAATAAAGTAATATTAAAGGTTATTTTTGTTTGTTTTTTAAATAAAAAACATGTTAATCTTACAAAGGTTTTGCACAGAGCAGCCCTGATCCTCCACTTCCGGGGACCCCTGCTGGTGCTTCTGGCTCCTCCTCTTCTCCGGGTTCCCCAATAGCAAGCCGCCTGCTATGGGGGCACTTGTGCATGCTCACTTTCGAGTCCTGCTGTGTGTGTCCAAAAAACACATATAACAGGTCTCGAACCATGCACATTGCTGGATCGGAATCATGGTCCGGTAAGTATTAGGGGAGACTGCGGGGGGGGGGGGGGCTGAGTACTGAAGGTTTTTTACCTTCATGCATAAAATGCATGAAGGCAAAAAAACTTAAACATTTAGAACCACTTTAAGCTTTGGCAATAAAACCTAGAAGCTGATTGGTTGCTATGCACAGCTGCACCACATTCTGTGCGCACAAGTTTTACAGTAGTAAATCTCGCCCTATGTCTTTCTTTAAAAATATGCCCCCCCCCAAGTGCACACAGCACATTGTTCGCAAAGGACACAGAGGCTAATAATCCATATCTTCAAATAGCATTGTAATGGATGTGGTGAGATCATCAGGTAATGGACCAGGTGAGATCATTTGCATTCACTGTTTGCATGTCAACAGGGCTGACAGATTTATAATAGCAAGTAATTCATTTGACAAATACATTATTCAAATTGGTAAGAGATCCCCCATAATGTGCTGCATTGATTTGCAAAGTAAACTGGCAAATTAACAGCTCTCGTACCTGTATGACCAGAGCACTTTTTACATTTCCAATATGACCCCATTTACTTGTTGATAACTTTGTTAAAGTTAAACTTAAAGTTAAAGTGATATTAAAGCATGTTTTTTTTTTTTTTTTTATAAAAACCTGTTATACTTACTTGCTCTGTGGATTTGCACAGAGCAGCTCCGATCCTCTTCTTTTCTGGCCCCCCACTGGTGCTCTTGGCTCCTACCCCTTAAGCAGTGCCCCCAAATAAATTCAATTGCCCTGGGGTAACCGATGCATTGTCATTCCTGAGCCATGGCTCTATGCGTCCATAAGACACATAGAGCCACAGCTTATCCCCGCCCCCACTCGCTCTTCATTGGCTCACTGGCTTTGATTGACTCAAAACTGACTGCTGTCTTGGCCAATGAAGAGGGAGAGTCCCCATACATCCAAGGCTATCATTAACATCGCTGGAAAGGAGGGAGCTTAGGTAAGGATTGAGGGGGCTGGGGGGGGGGGGGGGCATTGCACACAGAAGTTTTTTTTTTTTACCTTCATACATATGCATGAAGGTAAAAAACCTTCAGCCTTTAGAACCACCTTAAGATAACAAATTAATACATACAGTGGAACTTTGGATTACAAGCATAATCCGTTCCAGGAGAATGCTCGTAATCCAAAGCACTTGCATATCAAAGCAAGTTTCCCCATTAACGTCAATGGAAACGAAAATAATTTGTTATGCATTGACTTCAATGGCATGCAATACCGCATGTGGCCAGAGGTGGGGGGCACCGGAGAGCCTCGGAAAAACTCGGTAAGGCTCGAGGACAGCTCGGTAAATGCTCAGGAACTGAACAGCTCCAACCGGCTTTTATCGGTTTTCGGCGCCCCCACACCTCTGGTCAAATGCTGTACTACACACTGCTGTGGCCTGAATCTTTTTTTACGTAAACCTGAGGCAAAAAGATGTAAAAAAAAAAAAAAAATTCATCTTTTTGACTATTGTTTAAAAAAAGTTGTTTTACTGTAAGAAATGCTCTTTATTTTGAGATTTGTGACATTTAAAAAAGACCATAACGTTATGTTTCTGGTATAAATTATGGCAATTATATGGTTATTTACAAATCAAAAAAAGGGTATATTTTGAGCTTTTTATGAGACAAAGAAGATAACAAAAAAAATTAAAATTAAAAAAAAAAAAAAATCTGCAATGAAGAAAAATCAAGAGAAGGAATGGTATATTAAGGTTAGCTAAGGTTTTTAAAGGGAATATATAGGAATATGTTCTGTTAAAAATGTTTTTCTTTTTAATTGTAGATTTTATTTAACAGATGTCATATGCAAATCAAAGGTCACACCTTTGATCTTCTTATGAATACAATTTTAAATACAATAAAACAATACATTGTTACATTGTATTTACTAGGTGACACTTGCAGACCATCTGCAAGTGTCATTTTACATCCTTGTGCTGAGTTCCCAGGTCTGTACACCTACTGTGCCCATTATGAGGGGTTCCCATCATTGCTGTGCTAATCTCTCAGGTCTGTAACCTACTGTGTCTAGTAGTTTTTAATCAGATTTTATTTTGAAATTTTTATAACAAATATACACAGAGTCAATTTAACAAATAGAACAGTAGTGTCAACAATACTTTTAGTTCATCATCCCATAGCCTTACAAAAGTATTCAAAAGAAGAAGAAAAAGTTATCCTAGACCTCCTACTACTCCATATTGTTAAAGTGATATTAACCACTTCCCTACGGCCGTACGACTATATGCGGCCGCAGGGTGGTTCTAAATCTCCGGGCTGCCGTGTTTTCACGGCAGCCCCTTTCCTCGTTCCCAGCGCGCGCTCCAGAGCGCGCAGCGGGGAACTTGTGTTCTGGCCGTGTCCCTTGGACACAGCCAATCACAGATCGCCGCGAACGGCCAATCAGAGTGGCCGTTTGCGATGCGATCTGTGCAGCCAATGAGAGATGATCTCATATGTAAACATATGAGATCATCTCTCATTGCCGGCTCTCACAATGACAGCGTCCTGTCATAGAGAGAGCATACCGATCTGTGTTCCTAGTACATAGGGACACAGATCGGTCACCCCCCCCCTCCCCCCACAGTTAGAACACAATGCAGGAAACACATTAACCCCTTCCTCACCCCCTAGTGTTAACCCCTTCCCTGCCAGTCACATTTATACAGTAATTAGTGCATATGTATAGCACTGATTGCAGTATAAATGTGAATGGTGCCAAAAATGTGTCAAAATTGTCCGATGTGTCCGCCATGATGTCGCAGTCGCAATAAAAAATCGCAGATCGCCGCCATTACTAGTAAAAAAATAAATAATAAAAAATAACAATTCTGTCCCTTATATTGTAGGCGCTATAACTTTTGCGCAAACCAGTCGCTTATTGCGATTTTTTTTTTTTTTTTTTAACCAAAAATATGTAGAAGAATACGTATCGGCCTAGACTGAATTTTTTTTTTAAATTGGGCTATTTTTTATAGCAACAAGTAAAAAATATTGTATTTTTTTTCAAAAATGTCGTCCTTTTTTGTTTATAGCGCAAAAAATAAAAATCGCAGAGGTGACCAAATACCACCAAAAGAAAGCTCTATTTGTGGGGAAAAAAGGACACCAATTTTGTTTGGGAGCCATATCGCACGACCGCGCAATTGTCAGTTAAAGCGACGCAGTGCCGCAAGCTGAAATTTCACCTGGTCAGGAAGGGGGTTTACATGCCCAGTAAGGAAGTGGTTAAAGCCTTGTTTAACAAAAAAAAAAAAAAACATGTCATGCTTACCTGTTGCGTGCAATGGTTTTGCAAAGAGCAGCTTGGATCCTCCTCTTCTCAGGTCCCATGCTGGCGCTCCTGGCCACTCCCCTTTCCAGATGCACCCACAGCAAGCAGCTTGCTGTGGGTGGCAGCCAAGCAGGCACGCTTCCAACCCGCGGTTACGCATGTCCATTCACACACGCAGCCATGGCTTGGCCCCACCCCTCCATTTCCTGATTGGATCACTAGCTGTGATTAGCAGGAGCCAATGGCTCCCACTGCTGCCAAAAGCCAATCAGAAATGCGAGTCTCCGGAGGGGAACGTTTCTCATGGACATCGCTGGTTGAAGAGGGAGCTTAGGTAAGTATTAAGGGGAATGAGGGGGAGCTTCTACACACAGCAGGTAAAAAAACATGTGCCTTTACAACTACATTAACTGTATGTTTAATATAGAGAATTCTTCCTATAAAAGACAAGCCTGTCTAGGGAAGGAAGAAAAAGCAATAAAAAAAAGCAGGCTTAGATGGAACATGGGAAATCTATCCATTTTGTCCACATTTTTTTCAAACTTCCGAGAAGCATTACCTTGACCATAATTATATCTCTCAAACAATACGTGTTTGTCCATTTCCCAAACCCAGTCCCCAAGGGTAGGAGGATTGGGTGAAACCCATCGAGAGGCTATTAACTTGTGGGCCAAAAACAGCATTCTTATAATGGCCACTGCCTCACCATATTCCAAATTATTAGACTTGATATACCCAAGGAGACATAAGACAAAATCTGGAATCAGTATAGAATAATATACAGAATTTATCACATCTATCACATCCTGTCAATTTCCGATGTTGTTTTGGGCATAAAAAAGAGCCAGGAGATTTAGCACATCTTACACGTTCAGTTTTCTTTCCTACCTACCCTGAACAGCAGCTCTGGGGTACCATAAGCCCTGTATAGAATAAAGAGTTGGCTCACTCTATGGGTCAGAGATATCGAAACCTGCTGTATGTTTTTCTTCATTTGGTACCCATATATATCCCTTAGGGCAGGGGTCTCCAAACTGTGACACTATTCCTCCAACTGACACCAACAAGGGGGCACTATTTATTCTACTGATATCAATGATGAGATACAATTCTCCCTACTGATAGGGTCCCTACTCCTCCTTCTACTGACCACCAACCCTGAGGCCATATTTATTCTCACTGGTGCTGGGCCCGGACATTTTCTGTCCCCGCTGGCCACAATCCGGCCTTCCTAAAGTCTGAAGCACAATAAACTGGCCCTTTGTTTGAAAAGTTTGGAGACCCCTAGGGCCACATCAACGTCCATCTCCCAACATTTTCTGCATGGAACCGGAAATTATAAACTAAAAATAAAGTACTGTATAAACTTTAGAGATCAGCCCTTGGTATTGCTTGCTTGGACTACACTATACCCAAAATAGGGACTGAATGTAAAGAAACAGTCAGGGCCAGATGTTGGGTCTTCAAAGCATGTCTTATTTGTAGATATTGAAAAAAAAACATCTTTGATCTAAACCGTAGTCTATGCAGAGCTGCTAATAGGTTTTTCAGCACTCCATCGGAATACAGTTGCACCAGAGTAGTAATAACCATTCGTTACCATGTGAAAAATCCATCCAGATGGCAAATTTCAGGAAACACTCAGTTTGACCATAACGGTGTAAATCCGGTATGCCCTGAAATACTCAATATTGTTTTAGTGGGCTGCAAAACCTTATAAATCAGGTGAAATGTAGGGTGAAATGTAAGGTAGGTATATTGAGGTTGAAATAGAGGAGTCTAAAGCTAGTAGAGGATTACTATTATAAAATAAAGAACAAAGTATATTTAAAGAAAATATATGTAAGCCTCACTTTCCCATGGTATTGCTTTAGTTATCAACATGATCTTATATTATTATAATTTTTGCATACATGTATGGAACTTTTGGTAATACAGGCTACAAATATTTGTTCTTTAAAAGCAGTTGATGCTTCTGCATTCCATTTCTGTTGCTAACCGATTATATGTGAAATACAAAACCACATGTATGTATATTTATTAATGTGCCTTAAAACTTCAATAAAATCTATTAATCAAAAATAAAGAACTCCTGATCTGTATACTTGATTTTTGACAGATTGGCTGAAGGCCCACAAACGTTCCAGGCAGTGCCTCCTAGCCTCTTCCCATTATTTTCTAGAACATTCTCCAACATTCTAGAAAGGGGTGTGTTGGAATATTTTGCCTCACAGCCTGATTTGATAAAACTGTTTTTCCCACCACTTTCTGCCACGGTGTTACTGGTCACGCGGAGAAGTAGATGAAGTGAATATCCCCCAGTAGGAACACAGACTGCAATAATAAACAGCTAGAACTAGAGGAAGGAGAGAACCAAAAAGTGGTGGAGTCCATAAATAACGTATACTCCACAGTGTCTATTAAAAAGCCAACACACTTTGGGTTTCTAATAGGCTTCCTTCACCAGGGCTTAAAATGTTACAACCAGCTTAAGGATGAAATACTCACCCTATGTCTGGCACTGTTGCCTGAAATCTCCATTTTCTAGGTGTAATGATGCTCAGTGTCACGTAATCCACTCCCTGTGATCTCAGGGGATCAATGAACTGCCCCCTGAGAACATGTCTTTCAGTCACCCTCAACTCAGAATGCTTTAGAGAACAGGGCCACATTATATTACAAAAATATTGTTGGTTGCTCCAATGGGGTTTTGGGGAATTAAGGTATGGGGGGTAATTGGTGGAGTTAGAATTTAAGCAAAGTTAGATAATAGTATGTAAGTACCTTGGAAATGCTAAAGAGTATGAAGCTTGTTCTATTTACTGGTTTGGCAGCCCAAATGGCTACACAAAGCTCCCCAGTGGGGATACAAATAGCAATAAAAACCCAATGATTTCCAAGACTGGAAAAAAACCTTTTGGCTGTGGATACACAACAACTTATTGTAAACACTGTAAGTAATTATAAAGTTGGTTTCCTACTTACAAAGTTATCTTCTTCATAGGAATTCTCATAGTCATCAGCAAGTATGTAGAATAGGACTTCAAGCAGAATAATGCAATATAGCGTTGTCTTTATCCAAACCATTATCCCTGTCATCTACAGACTGACAGGCCAAGCTGCACACAGCGCCCTATACTGCTTTAGTAAATAGTGGATGTATGCAAATATTACTCAATTACTCTGAACACAAAGCAATTAGCATAATGCAGTGTCAGTCTTTGTATAGGTAATGGTTCTTAAAATGACAATATGAAAAGGTACATTGTGTGTGGCAACAATGAAAACAATTGATGTAACATAGACAGTTTCTATACTAGCCATATTGTAATTAAAGTTCAACCAGCTCATCACCCCAGTGCTCCCCTTCCCATATATATATATATATTCTCATATAAACACACAAAAAATGTGTGCCACAGAGTTCAGGGGGCCACTGCATACAGAATGCTGAATTTAGGGGTTGCGCAACATACAAAATACAGAGTTCTGCCTACCTCTGCATCCCCCATCAACATCTCACTTTCACCCCTCTTCTTCTCTAGTACCCCCTCCCACACTGTAGGTGGCTCCACTTTTCTAACTTGCAGGGAGATCATCCATTGGGGGTGTCAGCATCCACACTGCACCCCAGGCAACTGCATCTCTCTTTGTCCCCATCTTGCACTCAGTAGGAGCTGTTCAGGAGATCAGACCTGTGGGAGCCGTTGGTAGAAAAGCCATCACTTGTAAACACAGAAGGTGGACTTCTGTGTTTACAAGTGTTAGTGGTGAGCAGGGAGTAGATGTTCTGACCCAGAGATGGTGGAACTGAGTTCCACCAAGTTCCAGATGAAAAAAAGCCCTAATAACATAAATAAATATTATTTTCTTGCCGCAAAACCACTCTCATGTGTTCCCACATCCAAAAAGTAGTTATATCAAAAGTGTAGTGTAACAATTCTGATATTTGTGCAATCAAATACATAAATCAACCCTGTGAATAAGTAATAAAACCAACAATGAAAAAAAAGTATCTGTGCACTTAATCATTAAGCTTCACTATGTGCATTTCAGACATGTATTTAAGCCTACACTTCTATTACCCAATATTGTGGATTGAACTTCTTCTGTTTTTGCACTGAAAATCTGATCAAACAAGCCATTTTTTTAGGATGCAATTTCAACAAAAACTCGCTAGGGAGGCTGTTGTAATTCTGGGTGCAGGTGAAAAAAACCACTGAAGGTTTATTAGAATAAAACAGAGGTCATGTAATGATGACAAAACTAATCACGAAAATAAAGAAATATTCTTTATTTTCGTGATCACTTTTAATTGTCGTCATTATACGACCTCTGTTTTATTCTAATAAACCTTCAGTGGTTTTTTTCACCTGCACCATTTGGAGTACTCTTTTGTTCATTTTATTTTTTTGGGTTTACATTAACTGGTCCACATCCAGCCTGTAGCAGTACGTATATGAAGTAACTGTGATTCCCCTTGGCCATCGGTTATTCAACATCCAGTGTTCCTAATTGGAAGAAGTCGTTCCACAATACGTGAGCAATACACATATATGGACTTTCCTATCACTGTATTCTAATTTGATTACTTTACTTAGTCATCTGTTTTCATATGTCACTTTATTCATTGTGTTATTTTGATTGATTTAGCGCTGCACTATTTGTTTCTTATTCTCGATATACTTTGTTTGTTAAATTGCTGGTAGCTCTTTCAGTTTATTTTTAATTTTTTTCACGTGGGTTTAGCACAGTCTTTTCCTTTATTTCACAGTATTATTGGTTCCAACCAGTGGCGGCTGGTGAAGTTTTAGGATGGGGGGGCGCAAGACCCCGCCCCTCCACGATTGACCCCTCCCACTTCTTGTAAACCACACCCCTTATATAATCCGCCTACTTTGTCCGCTGTATCTGTATTCTGCAACCTGTAAATAGCACATATCTGCACCCTGTACATAGCACATATCTGCACCCTGTACATAGCACATATCTGCACCCTGTTCATAGCACATATCTGCACCCTGTACATAGCACATATCTGCACCCTGTACATAGCACATATCTGCACCCTGTTCATAGCACATATCTGCACCCTGTACATAGCACATATCTGCACCCTGTACATAGCACATATCTGCACCCTGTACATAGCACATATCTGCACCCTGTACATAGCACATATCTGCAACCTGTACATAGCACATATCTGCACCCTGTTCATAGCACATATCTGCACCCTGTACATAGCACATATCTGCAACCTGTACATAGCACATATCTGCACCCTGTACATAGCACATATCTGCACCCTGTACATAGCACATATCTGCACCCTGTACATAGCACATATCTGCACCCTGTACATAGCACATATCTGCACCCTGTACATAGCACATATCTGCACCCTGTACATAGCACATATCTGCACCCTGTACATAGCACATATCTACAACCTGTAAATAGCACATATCTGCACCCTGTACATAGCACATATCTGCACCCTGTAAATAGCACATATCTACACCCTGTACATAGCACATATCTGCACCCTGTACATAGCACATATCTGCACCCTGTACATAGCACATACTGTATCTGCACCCTGTAAATAGCACATATCTACACCCTGTACATAGCACATATCTACACCCTGTACATAGCACATATCTGCACCCTGTACATAGCACATATCTGCACCCTGTACATAGCACATATCTGCACCCTGTACATAGCACATATCTGCACCCTGTACATAGCACATATCTGCACCCTGTACATAGCACATATCTGCACCCTGTACATAGCACATATCTACAACCTGTAAATAGCACATATCTGCACCCTGTACATAGCACATATCTGCACCCTGTAAATATCACATATCTGCACCCTGTACATAGCACATATCTACACCCTGTACATAGCACATATCTACAATCTGTAAATAGCACATATCTGCACCCTGTACATAGCACATATCTGCACCCTGTACATAGCACATATCTGCACCCTGTACATAGCACATATCTACAACCTGTAAATAGCACATATCTGCACCCTGTACATAGCACATATCTGCACCCTGTAAATATCACATATCTGCACCCTGTACATAGCACATATCTACACCCTGTACATAGCACATATCTACAATCTGTAAATAGCACATATCTGCACCCTGTACATAGCACATATCTGCACCCTGTACATAGCACATATCTGCACCCTGTAAATAGCACATATCTACACCCTGTAAATAGCACATATCTGCACCCTGTACATAGCACATATCTGCACCCTGTACATAGCACATATCTACACCCTGTACATAGCACATATCTACACCCTGTACATAGCACATATCTGCACCCTGTACATAGCACATATCTGCACCCTGTACATAGCACATATCTGCACCCTGTAAATAGCACATATCTGCACCCTGTACATAGCACATATCTGCACCCTGTAAATAGCACATATTTACACCCTGTACATAGCACATATCTACAACCTGTAAATAGCACATATCTGCACCCTGTAAATAGCACATATCTGCACCCTGTAAATAGCACATATCTACACCCTGTACATAGCACATATCTACAACCTGTAAATAGCACATATCTGCACCCTGTAAATAGCACATATCTGCATTCTGCAACCTGTAAATAGCACATATCTGCATTATGCAACCTGTAAATAGCACATATCTGCATTCTGCAACCCGTAAATAGCACATATCTGCACCCTGTAAATAGCACATATCAGCATTCTGCAACCTGTAAATAGCACATATCAGCATTCTGCAACCTGTACATAGCACATATCAGCAACCTGTACATAGCACATATCAGCATTCTGCAACCCCCCCCCCCCCCAAATCAGGTCAGCTACAGTGCTACACTATACACATGTCAGGGGGGTGATGGACACAGCAATCAACCCCCCCCCCCCCCAGACTAACACAGGGTGGCAGGGCAGACAGACACACTCCTCCAGGCTCCAGGCTCTTCTTTTTACAAGTACAACACTACTAAAAGTCCCAGCATTAAAAAAACAAGGCATGACCACTCATCCTCCTTTTAGTTCTCCATCTTCTCCTGGGGCTCAGGTGCATGCTATTCACCATCTTTGTCCAGTTTTTCTCACTGCTGGTAATTGTAGTCCCATAGATGGTGGATTGCATGCACCTGAGCCCCAGGAGAAGATGGAGAACTACAAGTCCCAACATGTTATAATATAAGGCTCCTAGGTGGATGGGTGTCCAATGCAACCAAGCACACATGTATGCAGCTCAATGCAACTAAGCACACATGTATGCAGTTCAAGGAAAATAAGCATATATCTATTACATGATCAGATTAGGTGACTCACCCTAATGAAGGGGAATCTCCAGGTGACATTATATTGCATCTGTCATTTTACAAGGCCATGTGTGGATCAACATACCAGAAAGACAATTTCCCAAACAAGTGGGCAGATTCCCAAAAGATTGGTATACAGTAAGGTGACCAGACATCCCCAGTTTCAGGGGACAGTCCCCTGATTGAGGACACTGTCCCCGGACCAAGTCTGTCCCTGGTTTTGTCCCCAGATTGGATTTAATAGGGGGCAGGGGCAATTTCACAGACAGTCAGTGCAGAATTAAAATAAAAAAATTAGAATTACACCCCCCCCCCCCCCCGCTCCGCCGTGACTACTATCATAGGGGGGGTTGTATTTTTCCCATTATCTGTGCCCCTTTCTGATGATCATGTGCTGGTCGGAGTGGAGGGAATATTTCTTCAGTTTCGGGCGCATGCCCATTTAGCTTCACTCACATGTTCTTCTGCCTTGGCACAAATCTTGGCCAGCCACCTGCTTATCTCCTTGCCTTCCATGGGGGAGTGATCTTCCTCCGCTCCCCACCCAGTAGTAGCCAGGGCACGAAGAGTAAGACTTGAGAGGCTGTGAGGCGGGCGGCAATGGGCAGAGAGTCGCTGATTGTTGCCATTACTAGTAAACAAAAAATATGTCCCCGGATTTCATTTTAAAAATCTGGTCACCTTAGTATACAGTGACCCCAGACAGTATGCTATCAAAATATATAGGATTAATTGTACGTAAAACAGATTGCAAAAAGGCAAAACCAGTCCATTTAAAACCTCCAAACACCACAAAAATCAATGTTGTTATTATGTCACTTAAAATTTAACACATACAGAGCCCAAGCACAAACTCCTATGAGCAGGTGGGGGAAGGATCAGATAACACCACATAAATACCCTTTTCCCTTCAGATTGATACTTCTTTAACCACTTCAGCCCCGGACCATATTGCTGTCCAAAGACCAGAGCACTTTTTGAGATTCGGCACTGCGTCGCTTTAACTGACAATTGCGCGGTCGTGCGACGTGGCTCCCAAACAAAATTGGTGTCTTTTTTTCCCACAAATAGAGCTTTCTTTTGGTGGTATTTGATCATCTCTGCGGTTTTTATTTTTTGCGCTATAAACAAAAACAGAGCGACTATTTTGAAAAAAATGCAATATTTTTTACTTTTTTCTATAATAAATATCCCCAAAAATATATAAAAAAAAAATATTTTTTCCTCAGTTTAGGCCGATACGTATTCTTCTACATATTTTTCGTAAAAAAAATCGCAATTAGCGTTTATTGATTGGTTTGCGCAAAAGTTATAGCGTTTACAAAATAGGGGGTAGTTTTATGGCATTTTTATTATTATTTTTTTTTTACTAGTAATGGCGGCGATCAGCGTTTTTTTTTTTCGGTACTGCGATATTATGGCGGACACTTCGGACACTTTTGACACATTTTTGGGACCATTGGCATTTTTTTAGCGATCAATGCTATAAAAATGCATTGGATTACTATAAAAATGCCATTGGCAGTGAAGGGGTTAACACTAGGGGGCGGGGAAGGGGTTAAGTGTGTTCCTATTTGTGTTCTAACTGTATGGGGGGGTGGACTTACTAGGGGGAATCACTGATCTTCTGTTCATACATTGTATGAACAGAAAATCAGCGTTTCCCCCGCTGACAGGAACGAGCGCTGTGTGTTTTCACACACAGCTCCCGTTCCCCGCTCTGTAACGAGCGATCGCGTGTGCCCGGCGGCGATCGCGCCCGCCGGGCACACGCACGGGACTCGGGGGCGAGCGGGGGCGTGCGCGGGCCGCCGGCGGCGCGCACGCGCCCCCTAGTGGCCGCGAAAGGCGCGACGTAGAGCTACGGGCTCTCGCGCACCCGTGCCGACCTGCCGCCGTATAACTGCGGCGGCTGGTCGGCAAGTGGTTAAGTGGGCGATCCACTGCCCATGTGTGGTGTTATCTGATCCTGCCCCCCCACCCCTGGGGATTGATAGGTGCATGCAATCCACACCCATCCACCTCAGAGCCTTATTGTATGTATAACCTGCTGGGACTTGTAGTTCTCCATCTTCTCCTGGGGCTCATGGAGAAGATGGAGATTGGAGAACTACAAGTCCCAGCAGGTTATACATACAATAATAGGCTTTGAGGTGGATGGGTGTAGATTGCATGCACCTATCAATCCGGAGGGGGGGGGGGGGGCAGATCAGATAACACTATCTGATCCTGCCCCCCCCCCCCCCCCGGATTGATAGGTGCATGCAATCCACACCCATCCACCTCAGAGCCTTATTGTATGTACAACCTGCTGGGACTTGTATTTCTCCATCTTCTCCTGGGGCTCATGGAGAAGATGGAGATTGGAGAACTACAAGTCCCAGCAGTCTAACTACAATAACAGGCTCTGAGGTGGATGGGTGTGGATTGCATGCACCTATCAATCCCGGGGGGGGGCAGGATCAGATAGTGTTATCTGATCCTGCCCCCCCCCCCCCCTCCGGATTGATAGGTGCATGCAATCTACACCCATCCACCTCAGAGCCTGTTATTGTATGTATAACCTGCTGGGACTTGTAGTTCTCCAATCTCCATCTTCTCCATGAGCCCCAGGAGAAGATGGAGAACTACAAGTCCCAGCAGTCTAAATACAATAACATGCTCCAAGGTGGATGGGTGTGGATCAGGCTGATGACCTAATGGGGCGATCAATCAAAGCAAATACAAAAAATAATCATGTGGCTTCACTTGGCTGGCTTACCTTACCAGCGCCAGCTCCGCTCGGGCAGTGTGAACTTCAGAGAACCTGCCGCCTGACGTCACTTCCGGTTTTCGAAATGCCGCCGGAAGTCAAAGTAGTAATGCTCCCGGCGCCCATAGAGAGGAACGGGAAGCATATCAGCGCTTTCCAATGCGCCCATAGGAAAGCTAGAAGCCCGCAAATGAAGCGCCATGTCTAGATTGCAGTGACACGGCGCTTCATAGGGCTGTGGTGGCCGGCGCTCAATCAGAGTGCAT
Source organism: Rana kukunoris (assembly GCA_029574335.1). Classification (NCBI taxonomy): domain Eukaryota; kingdom Metazoa; phylum Chordata; class Amphibia; order Anura; family Ranidae; genus Rana; species Rana kukunoris. Next base: position 38,966,996 of record CM056052.1, read on the forward strand.
TAAATACATTTTTTTTTTTTTTTTTTTTAGTGTATTTCTTAAAGGGGCCAAAAAAAAAGATTTTTTTTTTTTTGCCTACAGGAGGGGGGGGGGGGGGCGGCACCCGGGCGGGCCGCCACTGGTTCCAACAATAAAAAGTTGTATATGTAGAGTAGGTAGATGAATGAAAGATTCTCCTTTCCCATTCATAGAACGCTTTACATTGTGGGAACTGATAGTACAGCTTCTATGAATGAAGGAGGGGAACAGAAAGGTTGGGCCTAGTCTGACAAGTGCTTGTCACAGGTGAAGCCTCTTATATTAACCCCCAAAGCATCAGAACATCACGGTTGCGGAGGCAGAGGACTGAAGGGTTCAAGCAGTCGTCAGTACAAAGAACATTGTTCATTCACTGTAAAAGTACCGTCCGTGCTGATTTAAAATAAAAATAAATGTGCTTGAAGTAAGCTTTGTTGTTGACTTTTAATCCACGTCAGAAGACCTGCTCCCTGCTGAATGTTTTTTTATATTTTGCACTGGTCTATGCTCCTCCCCCCCCCCCACAGAGAGTGCCCATCTACACATGCCCTATTTTTACCATAAGCTTAAAAAGACCAGAAAAAAAGCATCTCCTATAGACTTCAATGGAGTTCTGCGCTTTGTTCGAGATTTGTGGATTTCCCCAACATCCAGGTCCCCAATGGCTAGTGTATAGGTAGGTGATTACAGGTTGGGGTTAATTTCATTTGGCTGCCAATGTGGGAAGGGGTTAAGCTAGGCTTAGCAAATTCTGAGCTCTGCCCTCCACCTGTGCTATTAAAAAAAGAGGAAGGCTCTAGTCGGAGGCACACTCTTTGCCATGGCCTGCATGGGAAGAATTGATAGACCAAGCTCAAAGATGTAGCCCCCAGTATCATCTGGAGCATACTCTAAAGGAGTCGTCTGAGCCAGGACTCTTCCACACATGGACTATCACCTTTGGGTACTGAGCAGTAGACATGTGCACAGAATTTTTTTTCTTTTTTTTTGTTCCGTTTCGTATGGTCCCGTCTGTTCGTTTCCGTTCGTTTTTTGTAAGACGCCCGTTTTCCCGTTCGTTCCCGTTCGTTTGTCGTACGACGCGATTTTTTCGTATTCCGATCGTTTCGTATTTCCGTTACCGTTTTATTTTCGTACATGCGGGTTCATTATTCTGTTTAATTCATGTTCGTTTCTTGTTAGACAATAATTATCGTGAATTTTCGTCAATTTGCATTCTGTGTATCTTGAATGCTTTTCTTTTGTTAGTGTCAGTTGTATGTTCATTGTTCAATGACATCTATAACAAAAGAATTTCTTTATGTATATTGAATGAATTCTTTTTTCTGTTTGTATTGTGTATTCAAAATACTGAAGGCAAATCTTTTGTTATAGGTGTCATATCAACATACGAAAATAACAAAAGAAACGGGTTCAAATGCAAATCTTTTGTTTATCGTTTTTTGCATGGCCAGAGAGTTAGGCTGGCCATACATGATACAATTTTCTGTGCAATTTTCTTTAGATTTACCTTCAACTATGTAGTGCAAGGGCCTGCCTGATTGCATACAATTGAAAGTGTTGTTTAGTTTGACCTCATATTATATGGTTTTTGGTAAATCTAAAAGAAAATTGTACAAGAATTGACTGAAAGCAGCTTCTCTGTTGTGATGAGTAGTGAGTACACTTGTACAGTGAAGCCAAATAAACTTTTCTGTGGATTTTCATCTGAAGGGAGTTCAGTTGGCCAGACTTTTGAACCCAAAAATGTTTTTCTGATGCAGTTTAAAAACAAAATTTTCTGAGAACGATCGTTTTTATGTTTGTTGTTAAAACAGTCTGACCAAGTGTATGGGGCTTAACAATAGTACAGCTCCACATCACCGCCAAAGATACCAGCTAACTAAGGCTCTCCACAGCACCAGAAAGTTCAGAAGCACCTTCCGTCGCTCGCGGAACATCCACAGCACACCCGGGAATGGACATGAAACCTGTAGTTCAATACAGCTTCTCCTCTCCTCCCTCTCCTTTCATGGCTGCTCATCAGGCTCCATCCTCACTGCTCAATGTGCAGTGACAAGCGGCTCAGAAGGTGTGGCCGTCCTGGAAGGGATCCCCACGCTGATTCATCCTGTACCCTCTAGCATCCCTTCTCCCGCCCCTCTCTCTCTGCATGTGTGCCGCTACTTCTCTCTCTCCCCCTCCTTATCTCTCTCCCCCTCCTTCTCTCTCTCTCCCCCTCCTTCTCTCTCTCTCTTCCCTCATTCTCTCTCTCTCCCCTTCTTCTCTCTCTCCCCCCTCCTTCTCTCTCTCCCCCTCTTCCTTCTCTCTCTCCCCCCTCTTCCTTCTCTCTCTCCCCCCTCTTCCTTCTCTCTCTCCCCCCTCTTCCTTCTCTCTCTCCCCCTCTTCCTTCTCTCTCTCCCCCCTCTTCCTTCTCTCTTTCCCCTCTTCCTTCTCTCTTTCCCCTCTTCCTTCTCTCTCTCCCCCCTCTTCCTTCTCTCTCTCCCTTCTCTCTCTCTCTCTCCCTCCCTCCTTCCTTCTCTCTTCCCTCTCTCCCCCCTCCTTCCTCTATCTTTCTTCTCCTCCCCCCCTCCTTCTCTCTCTTCCTTCTCTCCCCCGCCTCCTCTCCCTCCTTCCTTCTCCTCCGTCATCCCCCCCCCCTTCCAGACACACTGAATCTGGTGACAGTGGCAAGTGACACGCTGGATTTTGTGGCAGGTGACAGTGGCAAGTCACATGCTAAATCTGGTGGCAGGGGACGGGTGGCAAGCGACACGCTGAATCTGGTGGCAGGGGATGGGTGGCAATTGACATGTTGAATCTGGTGACAGGTGACAGTGGCAAGTAACACACTGTAATGTAGAAATATTGTACTTCGATTCTTGAGAGAAGGTGCGTAAATTGGGGCAACCCTGTAGGGGCCCCATAGCATTACTTTGCCCAGGAGCCCATGATGCTATTAAGATGGCCCTGCTCCCAGCCATCCACATGCCCAGCGGTTTAATGCTAGCTTAGCGAAATTGCTAACACTTCAACTGCTACCTTTTCAGTTGGTAGATTCTGCCCCCTTCCGTGAGTTTGTGGAATGCGCGGTACCTCAGTGGCAAGTTCCCAAACGCCACTTTTTCTCACGGAAGGCGATTCCGGCTCTCTGCCGGCATGTGGAAGGTAATGTCCATGCCTCGCTGGACAGGGCAGTCAGTGGTAAGGTGCATATTAGCAAATGGAAGGACGAAGACTGGACAGCCGCACTCCAAAATTACTTAAAATAAGTTGTCTTTTATTTTCAACTGTACACACAGTCACTGCAACCAACAAAATACAGTATGGCCGACGCGTTTCGCACTTACAGTCAGTGCTTAGTCATGGCCTGGTAAGGTGCATATTACTGCTGACTCATAGTCCAGCAGGCATGGACAGGGAAGTTACCTCTCTTTCACGGCGCATTGGGTGACTCTGCTGGCAGCTGGGAAGGATGCAGGGCAAGGTACAGTAGTGTTGGAGGTTGTTCCGCCACCACGCCTCCAAAACACTACTACTGGTTGTGACACACCTCTCTCCTCCACCCCCTCCTCTTCTTCTTCCTCTGTGGCCTCTTCCTGTGCTGATGTCTCCTCGGAAACCAGCCGCGCTCCGTAGGCGTACGAGGGGCTACGCAGGAATGCAGGCCAAGAGATGCCATGCGGTGCTAGAGCTGGTGTGCTTGGGAGACAGGAGCCACACTGGGGCCGAGGTTCTGTCAGCTCTGCAGGGGCAGGCTCAGAGGTGGTTGACGCCACGCCAGCTTAAGCCTGGAATGGTGGTTAGCGACAATGGCACCAACCCCCTCTCTGCCCTGCGACAGGGAAAACTGACCCATGTGCCCTTTTATGCACATGTCCTGAATTTGGTGGTGCAGCGGTTCTTGGGCAGGTACCCGGGCTTACAGGATGTCCTGAAGCAGGCCAGGAAAGTCTGTGTGCATTTCCGGAGGTCATATAATGCCACTGCTCGGCTGACAGACCTCCAAAGGGAATACAACCTGCCCAAGAACCTGCCTAATCTGTGACATGCCCACCAGATGGAACTCTACATTGGCCATGCTGCAGCGGCTGCACACGCAGCAGAGGACCATCAATGAGTACCTGTGCCAATATGGCAGCAGAACTGGGTCAGGGGAGCTTGGTTTTTTTCCCCACGCCAGTGGGCCTTTATCAGGGATGCATGCACTGTCCTGTCACCATTTGAGGAGGCCACGAGGATGGTGAGCAGTGACAGTGCATGCATCAGTGAGACTGTCCCTCTTATTCACATGTTGGAGCACACGCTACGTGGAATAATGGACAGAGCCTTTGAGGCAGAACAGAGGAAGGAAGAGGAGGACTTCCTTACCTCTCAAGGCCCCCTTTATTCAGACAGTGGTCCTGCTTGCCCACCCAGCACACAGGAAGAGGACGAGGAGGAGGAGGAGGATGATTGTATCAGCAGCATGGTGGTGGAGTCTAGCACTCAGCATCAGCAGTCTTCAAGGGATCACTTACAGTCCCAAGGAACCCATGGACTTTTACATGGCTGGGATGAGGTGGCTGTGGATCCTGTTGTCCTCGGTGACCCAGAGGACTGTGCCCCGAATGCCTCAGCAAACCTATGCTGCATGTCCTCCCTGATCCTGCAAAGCCTGCATAAGGATCCTCGTGTTCGTGGTATCAAGGAGAGGGATCATTACTGGCTGGAAACTCTCCTTGATCCACGTTACAAGAGTAAGGTTGCAGAGCTTATCTTGCCGTCGCAGAGGGAGCAGAAGATGAAACTTCTGCAGGAGGCCTTGCAGAAGGGTCTGTGCAACACGATCCCAGAACCTGGGGGATTACCAAATGCTGGTCCTGGAGAACATGTTGCTGAGGCTTCAGTGAGTCACAGAAGGAGCGGTGGAGAAGGTGGCCATCTGACCGATGCATTCAGACAATTTTTTTGGCCAAAGCCCCAAGGGCTGACCGGTTCCAGCAACCATCGCCAATGTCTGGTTTACATGGTGCGGGAATACCTAGGTGCAATATCCGACTTGGACACCTTACCCACCGAAAATCCTCTGGCTTACTGGGTCTTGAGGATGGATCACTGGCCAGAGCTTGCACAGTACGCAATTGAGCTACTGGCTTGCCCTGCATCCAGCGTTCTTTCAGAACGCACATTCAGTGCTGCTGGAGGCTTTGTGACCAATCACAGGGTGCGCCTCTCCACCGACTCCGTCGATCGACTGACCTTCATCAAAATGAATCAGGCTTGGATCAATACCAGCTACCAAGCACCTGATGCAGATGTAACTGAATAATTTTTTTGAAATGTCAGATCCCTTTGAGACTGGCTATGCTGATGCTGAGTGACTGTCCTGTTATGCTGCTGATGGAATATCCTTTTCCTCCTCACTGATCTTGCTGATAGCTAGTAAGAAAATTGTTGTTTCTGGGCTCCGCCACCAGTGCCTAAGACCCAATTTTTCTGCCCCTGTTTAACAGGGGCGTCTAATAACAATTTTTGATGCAATACTTTGCATGTGGCTCTTTGTTGCGCTCCAATTACAGTATCTGTGAGGGGTTGCAGTGTTGTCTTGTGCATAAGGCCACATTTTTCTGCCCCTGTTTAACAGGGCGTCTAATAACAATTTTTGATGCAATACTTTGCATGTGGCTCTTTGTTGTGCTCCAATTACAGTATCTGTCAGGGGTTGCAGTGTTGTCTTGTGCCTAAGGCCCTTTTTTTCTGCCCCTGTTTAACAGGGGCGTCTAATAAAAAATTTTGATGCAATACTTTGCATGTGGCTCTTTGTTGCACTCCAATTACAGTATGACATGGTTCAGATTCTACTTAACAAACCTACAGTCCTTGTCTTGTTTGCACCGCCTGTATACTGCTGTTTAAAGTATATAGGGTCAAAGGGTCTTGTCAGGGCCGATCCTCGCTATAGGCTCACTTTACAAGCCGCTTAGGGCCCCGCAAAGCTGCAAAGGGCCCCCCAAATTACTAGAGGCCCCGCCTGGTGAGAAGTAATTTTCGCCCCCTCACCCCGCTTCTAAACTCGCTGGCTGAGTCATTTCTGACAGCAGAACACCCCCTCCCCCCGCTTCTCAACTTTCTTTTTTTTTTTCAAATAGCAGTTTTTTATTTATTTTTTCCTTAAAAGGTCAATGCAAAATATAACAACATATCAGGTGTAAGAGAAAAGAGGAGGTACAAAATTCCAGCTTAATGAGCTTACACAGTGGTTCCATAGTTAGTCATTTGTACGATCAGTAACTTGTAAAACAGCCATAAATCAAAGAAGAGGGAAAGAAGAAAGAGAGGATGGGGCGAGGGGAAGGGATTGAGAAGGAAAGAGAGGCGAGAGAAAAGGAAAAAAGAAGAAAAAGGAAAGAGGGGGGGAGGCAGACAAGAAGGGCGGGGGTAGTGTTGTACCTTGGTGACCTGTCGTCGGCTCATGGCAGGTCCTCCTCTACATGCCACCTCTCCCAGACCAGATCATGATCCTCCAACCTGTCCCGAATCCTAGCCGTCATCCTTTCCATGAGTTCTACATCCTTGATCCTAGCATAGAGGGCCTCTTGGGGTGGGGGCACTGTTTTTTTCCAATGGAGTGCTATCAAGCACCTCGCAGCTGTGGTTATGTGTCTTAGGAGTTTCTTGTAGGGTTTAGCTATGTGAGGCTGGGATAGGCCCAGTAGAAATAGCTTCGGGGAGAGGGGTATGGGCGCCTCCAGGAGGCGAAACAGGAGCTCTTGGGTCTGGGTCCAGAATGGGACAATCATGGGGCAAGTCCAATATATATGGAACAGTGTGCCCTTGGCTTGGTTGCAACGCCAGCATCGGTCAGAGGTGGAAGGGTAAATCTTATGGAGGACGTCCGGGGTCAGGTACCAAAAGAACAGCACTTTGTACGTATTTTCCTTATAAAGGGTGCAAATTGAGCTTTTGGCTGCCTGCCTCCAGACCGCTCCCCACTCCTCCTCCGAGAGCTCCTCCCCCAGCTCCCTCTCCCATCGGAGCATATAGGCGTGTTTACCTTTGTTTTGAAAGGGGTATTCGTTTAGGATTCGGTATATATCTGATATAAGGCCCCTTCGGGCTGTGCCCTCGAGTATGATATGCTCAAATGGGGTTGGTTTCGAGAATAGGAGCCGGGGAGCTATTGTGTGGGCGTAGTGGCGGATCTGTAGGTAGCTGAAAAAAGCTTGTCTTGGGATGTCATGTTTGGCTTGGAGTTCGGTGAAGGAGTGTAGGGTGCGAGACCTGGGGTCTACTAAATGACCGAAGTGGAAGAGATTCCGTGAGGCCCAGGGCAATGACATCTGGTGGGAGAGACTCGTCGGTAATTTAGGGTTATAGAGAAAGGAGGTCAGCAGGGAACTATCGGAGTTAAGTCGACAGTCTTGGGCTAGCCTCTTCCATGTGCATTGAAGCTGCTGCATGGAGCCCAGTAAACGTCCGAGCTCCACTGCCGTGTTCGCTTTCCAAAGGAGATTATTAGGGTGTATTGGTGCCAGCCAGATCTTTTCCACCTCCGTCCACCTATTGTAGGACTTCTGGGGAAAGCACGATGCCACCGCTCCGAGTTGTGAGGCCTGGTAGTATTTAACCAGGTCTGGGAAGGCCAGGCCTCCCTCGGTTCGCGCGGCCTTCATGACGGAGCGTGGGATCCTGTGGCGCCTGTAGTTCCACACAAACCGGAGGAGGTCCGCTTGCAGGGCACGTAGGTGAGTGCACGGGACCGGGACGGGGAGGGTTTGGAAAAGGTATAGCAGTTTTGGGAGGATCACCATCTTAATGGCCGCTATCCGGCCCATGAGGGATGTCTGATGGGACTTCCATTTATGTATCAGCGCCCTGATCGAGCTATAGAGGGGGGGGAAATTGGCGTGGTACAGGGATGTAAAGTTCGGGGTCAGATGGACCCCCAGGTATTTCAGGGAGGCTCGCTCCCAGTGATACGGGAAGACGGACTGTAAGTGTAAGGTCTCTGGTTTGGGCATGTTAATCGGCATAGCCATGGACTTGTAGGTGTTGGTTTTATATCCCGAGAGGGCCCCGTAGCGTTCCAGTACCATATGTAGATTGGGCAGGGAGATGCGGGGGCGCGTCAGTGTCAGAATGATATCGTCAGCAAAGATTCCTTACTGGGATACCCCGAATATCCGGGTTGCCTCGGATCGTCGCTGCTAGAGGTTCGACGCAGAGAGCGAAGAGAAGGGGGGAGAGGGGGCACCCCTGATGGGTTCCATTGGTGACGGGGAAGGTGGATGAAGTGGCAAAGGGAGTTTTCACCTGTGATATCGGATTGGTATAAAGGTGTCGGACCGCCTGAAGAAAAGGCCCCCCAAACCCCATATGTCTTAACGTGGCGAGCATGAAGGGCCAGCCAAGGCGGTCAAATGCCTTTTCTGCATCCAAACTCAGGAGCAAAGTCTCCGAGCCCTCCCTGCCCGCCACGTCGATCAGGTCAATCACCTTTTTTGTGTTGTCCCCCGCTTGACGGAGGGGGACGAAGCCCACCTGGTCTTTATGGACCAGGGAGGGCAAAACTACATTTAAGCGGAGGGAGAGGACCTTCGTAAATATTTTGAGGTCTGAGTTTAATAGGGCTATCGGCCTATAGCTAGCGCATAATGAGGGGTCCTTGTCTGGTTTAGGAATGAGGGTGATAAAAGATCGCTGCATGTCTTGCGGGATGGGGGTCCTCTGTAGAAAGGCGTTGAAAAGCTTTGCCATGTGAGGGAGAAGTGTGGGGAGGAAGGTCTTGTAATATTCGTATGGGAACCCATCTGGGCCTGCGGATTTGTGGGCGGGTAGGGCCTTAATGGCCAGGGTCAGCTCCTCACCTGTGATGGGGGCGTTGAGAGAAGCCAGGTCGTCCGGTTGCAGTCGAGGAATGCCCGCCCGTGTCAGGTATTGTGTCATCCTATCTAAAAGGTCGGGGGAGGGTGGGTTATGTGGGATTTCCGGCCTGTTGTACAAGTCTGTAAAAAGCAGCGAATGCATCTGCAATACTTTGAGGGTGGGATAAAACATTGCCCGATCTGTCCTGGACCTGGTGCGGGGTGGAGGCGACCGAGCGGTCAGCTAGTTTCCTCGCCAATAGGGCTTGCGCCTTGTTGCCCTTGTCATAGTATACCTGTCGTAGGCGAACCAGGGCTTTCTCGACTCGACCCAGCGCGAGGTCCCGGAGTGTCGACCGTACTATGGCAATGCGCTTAAGAAGCGTCAGGGAAGGTGAGGCCTGCAGACGGGTTTCTAGGGCTTGAAGCTGCGCTTCCGCTGCTTCCTAGCCGACTCGGCGTTCCTCTTAAGGGCCGAGGAGATGGCTATACAACATCCCCTGATTACCGCTTTATGAGGGGCCCACAATGTGGTGGTGGAGATGTCCTGCGTGTTGTTTTCGCTGAAGTAAAGTTGCAGGGCAGATTTTATTTTCATTTTGGAGGGGGTGTGCTTCAAGAGGAAATCATTCAGACGCCAGTTATAGGGCCTGCGGGTAGGGGCGTTCAGGTCAAGGGACAAGGTGATGGGGGCGTGGTCGGACCAGGAGATAGGCAGGATCCGTGCAGAGGCGGTAACGCGTAACGCAGTATTATTGACCAGAAAATAATCTATGCGAGAGTGTGTGTGGTGGGGGATGAGTAAAAGGTAAACTGCCGATCTCCCGGGTGAAGCGCCCGCCATGCGTCAAATAGAGCATGCTTCCTTGTTAGCTGGCGGAAAAGCTTAGAGTCCCGCAGAGCCCTAGCCTGGGGGTTCACTACCAGGCGATCCCAGGCCGCCGAGTGGGGTAAGTTAAAGTCTCCCCCCACCACTAATAGATTGTGAGGGGAACGGGCTAGGTGGGTGAGAACCCGACCTAAAAATCTGTGCTGATGTGCGTTGGGGGCGTATAAGGTACACAGGGTTATGTCCCGCGAGTGCCATGTACCTCTCAGGATGATAAAGTGGCCCAGGGGATCAATGTAGGAATCTGTGCAGGTAAAGGGGGTGCCCCGTTTAACCAGGATTGCAACCCCTGCCCGTTTTCGCGAACTAAAGGCCTGGTATGTTAAGGGGAAATATCTGGATGCGAACGTAAAGGAGTCGCCCTTGGAGAAGAGCGACTCCTGTACCATTATAATCTCTGCCCCTGACTGCCTGAATTCCCTGAGTGCTAGATGCCGTTTCCTATTGGAGTTAAGCCCGTGGACGTTCAGGGATAGTAACTTAGCCATATTGTGGGTGGAGTGATCGTGGGTTATACTTAGCTGGAGTCAGGCGCGCTGCGTCTGGTTCTGGGACTGGAGGGCGAGCGGAGGGGCCGCCAAGCCGACAGCCACCGAGGCATGCTTTCGGGTCCTGCCTGCGTGGAAGGGGAGAGAGAGGTATCTGAAAAGAAAGAGAAAGATGAGAGCAAAAAAACAATGGGGGCCCGAGTGGCCCGAGGGCCCTCGGGTCCCAACAGTTCCTTAAGGACCTCCCGACCTGACAGTCCAAAAACGTGGGTCGGGGGGGCGGGGGGGGGGGTGGTGTAGAGAAACTCCACCGTGGGGGTTGGGAAAGAAGGAACTCTCAGGCCATCAGCCATGGGGGGGGTCCGTAAACAGAAGGGCAGCCTCTTCGGGGACTCATCCAAGACAGGCCCGATATGTAAGGCTGGGGCAACCGGGGGAGAAGTAAAAAAGCAGAAACAGAAAGCCAAAACAAAACAGGAGGGCTTCATGCAGCGCTCAGGGCGGCTCTTGTGGCCAGGACGACCGTCTCACATGGGCCTGTGCCTGGGGGAGTTGCGGACAGGGTCCCTGCCCCTAGGGCGCTTGGGTGGGGGGACTCTCTGCCAAACCACAGGTGGAGGGGGTGGCGTTGCCACGAGGTCCCAGTCCGGCAGTTGGGGGACGGGGATGTCCAGTGTTTTGCAGAAGACATCCAGGTCTTCGGGGTAGCGTAAGGTGGCGGAGGTCCCCTGGTGACTGGGGGAGAGGCTGAAGGGGAAGCCCCAACGGTACACTATGTCTCTGTCCTGTAAGGTGCGGAGCAAGGGTTGTAGAAGACGTCGTTTCTGCAGGGTGATCCGAAATAGGTCCGGGTAGAGCTGTAATGGGTTGTTGTTGAAGACTAGGTTACGAATGGGGCGAGCTTTGCGCATTATGGCTTCCTTCAGCGGGTATGAGTTTACCCGGCATATGACGTCCCGTGGTTTGGAGGCAGGGCCCTTTGGCTTGAGGGCTCGGTGAGCTCTATCCATCTCAATGGGCTTGTCTGTTGGTTCGCCCAGTATGTTAAATAATTTCTGGAGGGTAAGCTGTAGGTCTTCGGGGAGACCGCGTATGCGGATGTTGTTTCGGCGCCCCCTGTTGTCCAGGTCTTCAATGTGCCGCTGCATATCTCTAAGCATAAGATGATGGTCTGATGCCTGAATTTGGGTGTGACGCACCGCCAATTTAGTCTCTTGGATCTCCTCCTCTGCCATCTCCACTCTGTCAGCTAGGTGTTTGAGGCCTGTATGGAGCGCCTGAATTTCAGCGTGGCATGTTGCCTTAACATCTTCAATTAGCTGTTTAAAGTCGTCTTTCGTGGGGAAGGCTTGCAGATATGACTGCCATGGCGGAGGAGGGTAATGAGAGGGTCCCCTGGTACTGTGCGGAGGGTGGAGTGGGTCAGAGGGGAACAGCTGGTGGCTGGGAGCCATTTCTCCATGCCTTCTGGTCTCAAGGGGAGGCTGTTGGGAGGAATCCCATGGTGCGGACCAGGCCTCAGCCTGTTCTCCCTGCTGGGCAGGGGCTTCCCCGTGCCACGGAGCGTTAGTGTTAGCCATGGAGGCATATGAGGGGGGGGAGATCCCTCCCTGGTCCCCGACCCCGAGATGGATGGTCGGATGGATTTGTCCCCAGGCTGCAGAGGAGGTGGGCTGCGGCCTAGCACCGGTAGAGGAGCTGCCATGTTCTGGGGATACCATAGAGGCCTGGGAGTTGGCGGGGTTTGCAGGGCCGAGAAGTCCTCCCGTGTAAACGTGGGAGAGGGGGAGAGCTGAGCTCCGCTCTGTGGTCCCGGGTCTGAGGCAGTGCGGGGCGGGCAGGGGAAGGCCCCCGTGTGTTGAGTGTCCCGGTCTGGGGGGCTATGGAGAGCCGTGGCCTGTGCCTCGTGGTCCGCGGTGGGAGGGCAGGGATGCGGGGATTCACTCATCCGTTGCTGGGAGCCATCCGGGCTCGGGGATGTAGCCGTGGTCTGCGATCGGGTCGGGGATGGCTCTCGATGCTGAGGTGAGCGTGGGGGAGAAGTCCCTGTGCTGAAGGTGGCCGCGATCCGGCGCCATCTTGTCCCCTCCACCCGGCGGCATGTCGGATGATTTAAAATACCTTTCGAAGGTCGTGGAGGAGCCTGGCGGGGGTTGGGATGATCCCCGTGCCTTGCTGGATCTGGTGGGCCACGATCCGCCCATGGACGGCTGCAGTTTCCCCCGGTTTTTTGCCGATTTGCTGCGGGCTGGAGAGGAGCTCTCAAGGGATGCTTCCTTCCAGGCTGGCTTCCGGTCACGCCCCCTCCTCTCAACTTTCTTTAATGTGACATGTCACTGTCATCAGCGCCCCCCGCTTCTCATTTTTAATGTGCCATGTCATTTTGCTTAGGGCCCCAGGGAGGTCAGGATTGGCAGTGGGTCTTGTAATGACCTGGGGGGAGTGATGGCGGGGAAACTCATGCTATTTTTTTCAATGATGTGTATCCATATTGCAGGAACCAAACATTACATTAAAGCCGCAAGCAGTATTACATTTCTTTTTTCTTATAGTAATTTCATGTTGTGCAGGGACATTTCTAAACACGTGCCACTACTATAGACACCCAGCAGGTTCAATATTTAAAGGAATTTTTCATTTTTTTTTTTTTTTACTTTAAACATCATTAAAATCGCTGCTCCGGAAAAAACAACAGTTTTTAAAACTTTTTTTTCGATTGATACATGTTCTCTGGGGCAAGACCCGGGTTCTCAAAGACGTTTTCCAACAATAAATTGAATATTGGGCTTTAAAATGATCATTTTTGAATTTGAACGTGCGAGTCCCATAGACTTCAATGGGATTCTAAATGTTTGCGTGAACATTCGATATGTTCGAATGTTCTGATGCGAACCGAACGCGGGGGTGTTCGGCACATCCCTACCTGTGGCTTTCCTGCAGCTTAGATGTACTTTGAGACAGAATTCTATTATATCCTGCAGGTGTGATGTACTTTCTGAAAGTGCACCAAACCAGCAGGTTGAACCAGAAGTCTATGGCTCAGTGCAGGTAAGCCGCAGGTGCACTGCACTATACCTGCGGATCGGTTTGAAAGCAGCCGAGTAACCACTGCAGAACAGATATGTCCATATATACACTGGGATTTTAGTAATAAACTTGCTGTCCCATACAGAGTGCATTTGGTATAACTCCACCTATGACAGGAGATTGTGCTAGACAGGAAGCATTGGCTCTGCAGCCTTCTCTACTGCTGGCTTCATTTACAACACTGATGCTCTGGCATGGCGGGGAGGCAACCTGCAATCTGGGCTTGCCATCCCAGAGCAGGAAGTGACGGGCCACAACAGAGGGCTCCACGGGACACATGTGGCCCCCGGGCCACTGGTTGGGCACCCCTGGGTTAGAACACGGGTGCTCAACAACTACAAGTCCCATCATGCCTCTGCCTTTGGGAGCCATGCTTGTACCTGTCAGACTTGTAATACCTCATGGGATTTTTTTTCCTCAATAGCTGAAGGGCCACAGGTTGAGCACCCATGGGTTAGGAGCAAGACATAGGAAGAAAGAAGGCATGGGAAGGCGAAAGACATGGTATGATGGTATCATATTGAGAGCTACGAAGAGGCACTAAAGATCAGTCAATGTCATTTTTTACATATTTTTTGTTAGAAAAGTTTTATTCGTCCTAAAGTAACATCTTGTAACATCTTGTAATATCTTGCAGGATCTTGATCATTCCAGTAGTCCAAGGAAGACCCTACAAATGACAAAAGGCATTTATTGGCAAACTCTTTATATGGTATCTATAGATTGTGTGCATTGGGTAAACATTTAGGCTATTGTAATGGACAATATATTTCTTTCTTTTACACACAGTTGTTACCCGCTACACTATTTGCTCATGATTGTATCTAAAAATGCATATCGGCAGGTGCCGTATTCCAGTCAGTACAGTCAGGATCCTTATAGACAGCTACAAGGAAAACAAAGCACAGCACAGAGACCAGGCAATCAAAGACAGCCATTGGTCCAGGCTAAAGATTGGTGGCTGGCTGAACCAATTCCCAATCATCTGACCACTATGACAGCCAATCACAGTGGTCACAAGATCGGCAATCCTTCCGAACCCTTAGGCATTCAAAACTTTTTAATGAGCGGGAATGGGATAAATACTATTAACATTTGTTTCTTTTTCATATGTATGTAGCACCCTGGAGTTTCCAAGAGTAGTTATCTTGGTCGATTGATAGGAATCTATTGATTTCTCCCTGAAGTTTGGCCTTGTTGCACTTTTCTCTTCTACCATTAGGTGGCCAGGTACTTGGTGGTACTGGATACTGGAAGGGCAGAAGGTTCTGGCTGTCAGAGTCTTGCTATGCCTCATGGGATTTGTAGTTCTGCAACATCTGGAGGTCCGCTAATTGCATATCCCTGGTATATGGGGTATCTCAGCCAATGGGCAGGGTTTTTCATGAATATATTTGGGTGGAGTCGGGTGATCTGTGTTCTGTGCCACATGGATGGCTGTCTGGATGGACATGTGTCGTATGCCCCGGGCTGCTAGGCCGGAGATTGGGCCTGTCCCGGGGGCATCTGGCAGCTAGGGCCTATCCAGAAGTGAGAGAGTAGCGCCGAGTTGGGCTTGTGACGGCACTATAAAGGGGATGATGCCACCCTTGGACTGCTTTTGCTGATTTCATGTTAGTAAAAGTTTGGTGAGAGACGATTTAAGTTTTTCAGTCTTCGTGCTTTTCAGTCTGTTATGCCCTGTACACACGATCGGTTCATCTGATGGAAACGGACAGATGGATTTTTTCATCAGATATCCGATGAAGCTGACTTTCATCAGTCTTCCCTACACACCATCGGTTAAAAATCCGATCGTGTCCAACGCGGTGAAGTAAAAAACACAACGACGTGCAGAGAAAAATGAAGTTCAATGCTTCCGAGCATGCATCGACTTTATTCTGAGCATACCCTTTGAAAAAGTGTTTTAACCACGAAACTAGTCATGGCGTACCGAGTGGCACACTGTCATCACCCTTGGACTACTCGATACTACATGGGTTTACCTGCATGCTGACCGGCCGGATGCTGCAGGTTTAAGGCCTTTTTTTTACTGCAAAATGTGAGTGTATTTCTTCATTATTTTGTACAATAAATTTTAAGTGATTTTACACTATCGAGGCATTCTTGTCTCCCTTTACATTCATGTGACCATTGTTATTGGAGCCACTGTCGGATGACCCAAGCTGAATTGTTTCACTCTCTCACCGAGCCCAGCTGTTTGATCCTGTCTGCTGTTTTGGTCTCCTCTCAGCCAGGGACCATTTACATTTGGTAAGCAGACTTGCATATGTGTGTGGTGGAGGTCTTCAGCTGCATGTCACATCAGTGTTAACCAATATCCTGCTGACTCATATTGGGATTCGGCTTCACCAGGGTGGATGTTACGTTTTATTTCCTCTGGACTTTTTTTGTTTATAATTTATTATTCACAATTGGTTGTGTATGGAACCTTGCTAGCCCTCTCACTTTGGACTACAAAGGCCTTTTTTTGTTTTATGGACACTCAATGTTTGTTTTTGTTTTTTGGATTGTTTTTTCAACCTTGCATATATCACATTAATTCATCGGTGTGGTCCACATATTATTTAATGCATTTTATGTTTATTGGTCATTAGCGCGGTTTATTTTTATTTTTCTCACAATGCGTGGATTTTTGACTGATGGATTTCCCCACAGATGATCGTTTTTTTCTATCGTTTTTTTAACTATACGAAAATTTTAAAACAGGTTCTATTTTTTTTTTCACTGATGGGAAAAAACTGATGTGGCTCACACACGATCGGTTCGTCCGATGAAAACGGTCTGTTTTCATCAGACGAACCGATCGTGTGTACAGGCAATTACAGCGTGACGAATGTGCTATCTCCATTACGAATGCTAGTTTTACCAGAACAAGCACTCCCGTCTCATAACTTGCTTCTGAGCATGCACAATGAAAAACGACAACGTGAAAAACGACGCGAAAAATTAGAGCATGTTCTAAATTTTTAATGGCCGTTTTTCACGTCATGAAAAATGCTCTGGAGCCCACACACGATCGTTTTTAATGACAATTTAAAACAATTAAATTTTTCACGTCATGAAAAACTGTCGTGTGTATGCGGCATATGCTCCAGAGCATTTTTCTTGACATGAAAAATGGATATTAAAAACATGCTCTAATTTTTCTCTTAGTTTTTCTCTTAGTTTTTCACGTCGTTGTGTTTCACGTCGTAGTTTTTCACATTGTGAAAAACGGTTGTGTGTAGGCTTTAACGACGGGGGAAAAAATGCTCATGATCAGAAGCAAGTTATGAGATGGGAGTGCTCATTCTGGTACAACTAGGGTTTGTAACGGAGATAGAACATTCGTCACGATGTAACAAACTGAATAGCACAAAGACTGAAAAGCGCGAATCGTCTCTCTCCAAACTTTTACTAACACAAAATCAGCAAAAGCAGCCCAAAGGGTGGCGCCATCCGAATGGAACTTCCCCTTTATAGTGTCGTTGTACATGTTGTACGTTACCGCGCTTTGCTAGAACCTTTTTGTTTTTTACGATCGTGTGTAGGCAAGGCAGGCTTGTCAAGAATCATGTCGAGTAAAACTTTGGTTTCTCTATGACATTAAAAACGGTCGTGTGTACGTAGCATCAGAGTCTGCCAATTGAGTTTGCAACTATCTACGGGTGTCCTGGCCCTAATCCTCTTTCTCCCAAAATATAAAAAAAAGGACTTTCAAAGGAAATAAAACCTCTTTTACATCCAAGAAGTGTCTGGCACCTAATGACTTTCACCATCTTTGCACCCACTATGCCTCACAACCCACTACATATTAAAGGATGTCAACTATCTTTGGCCTTGGAGGTCATCGTTAGACCAAAAGAGGTAAAAGACCTTGCTACATCTAATTCAACAGGTTCACTCTTCAAGATGGTCACCCAGACCATGAAACCAGGATGCATTGAAGCCCCCAGTTCAGACACACAAGAATTTTGCAATGAACTATCGGATTACTTCATTAATAAAATCGAGGTAATCCGCGAAAGCATTCAGCAAAACAATTCTCCCCCCAGCCCCCCCCCCCCGCAGCCTCTCACACAGCACCCATAGAAATTCTCCGATATCAGGTAAGTTCACCCTGGAACCCATCTCCATCGAGACCACCAAGAATGTCATTTGTACTCTGCGCAATGGCACAGCGCCAAATGACATTATCCCCACAAAACTGCTGAAGGAATGCGCCTACATCCTGGCTCCTCCCATCACGTAGCTTATCAACCAGTCTTTCTTGGAGGGCATAGTGCCCTCACAGTTGAAAGAAGGTATAATCCAACCCATCCTGAAGAAACCCTCCCTGGACCCCAAGGACCCACTCCACCGCCGTCCCATAACAAGCCTCAACGTACTCTCTAAGATAATGGAGAAAGTAGTGGTACAACAGCTGCAACTGCATCTAGATACCTACAAGCTACTTGACCCATTGCAATCAGGCTTCCGTCCCGGACATGGGACGGAAACAGCATTGCTGAAAGTATGGGACGATGTTCTCAAGGCCGCAGACGAAGGAGAATCTTGTCTCCTGGTTCTGTTGGACCTAAGTGCAGCTTTCGACACTGTAGACCACAAACTGTTACTGACTCGGCTTGCTGAAGTAGCCAGAGTCGCAGAAAGCGATTTATCTTGGTTCTCCTCTTTTTTGGAAAACCGATCGCAAACAGTGAAGTTAGGACCTTTTACGTCTGAAAAACGCACAGTAACATGCGGAGTCCCTCAAGGATCGCCTATGTCACCAGTGCTGTTTAACATATATCTTCGTCCTCTTTTTGAGATTATCAGCAGCCAAAAACTGCTCTACCACTCATATGCAGATGATACGCAACTGTATTTCCGTATCTGCAACAGACAGGATCACCACCTCAATCTAGAGACATGTCTCTCTTTGATAGAGGACTGGATGACAAAGAGTTACCTTAAACTCAATGGAGCAAAAACAGAACTTCTTCTGTTTCACGCCAAGCGCAGGAATCAACTTTCAACAGCGTGGACCCCCCGCCTATTTTGGGCAGAATCATCACCCCTAGCGCCAAAGTCAAAAGCCTAGGGGTCATTTTTGACTCCTTTATGACAATGGACGCTCAAATAGGGTCAGTAGTCAGCGGATCTCACCATCTACTGCGCCTACTACGCAGACTCACTCCGTTCATCCCTAAAGAAGATTTAGCGGTCGTGGTGGGAGCTATTGTAAACTCCAGGCTGGATTATGCAAATGCCCTTTACCTCGGCCTCCCCAAGTACCAAATCGCTCGTCTGCAAGTCGTTCAGAATACGGCCACCAGACTTGTGACTGGGAAAAAAACGTGGGAATCCATCTCACCTTCTCTGAGAGCCCTTCATTGGCTGCCAGTTAAAGACAGAATTGCTTTTAAAGCTCTCTGTCTTACGCATAGATGTGTCCATGGGAATGCCCCCCTTTATTTATGCGAAATAATAAAAGCGCATAATCCCAATCGCGTTTTGCGATCCACGAATCAGAACCTGCTCCAGGTTCCGAAAGCCAACTTCAAGTCCAAAGGAGAAAGAAGATTCGCGATCCAAGGTCCCAGACTATGGAACGCTTTACCAACCAGCATTCGGTTGGAGGAGAACCACCTAGCATTTAGGAAAAAGGTCAAGACTTTTCTCTTTTGATATCAAAGGAGACAGGAACAACAAGCGCCCAGAGGCGATTCAGTTCGCATGTGCCGCGCTATACAAGTTTTCATTCATTCATTCATTCATTCACTTTAACCACTTCCCGAAAGCTGAAATTTCACCTGGTCAGGAAGGGGTATACGTGTGTAAACACAGAGATCCATGTCCTGTCAGGGGAGAGAGGAGACAGATGCTGTGTCCCTTGTACATAGGGACACAGCATCGGTCACCTCCCCCAGTCACCCACCTCCCCCCACACAGTTAGAACACACCCAGGGAATACATTTAACCCCTTCCATGCCCCCTAGTGTTAACCCCTTCAATGCCAGTCACATTTATACAGTAATCTGTGCTTTTTTATATCACTGATCGCAGTATAAATGTGAATGGCCCCAAAAATGTGTCAAAAGTGTCCGATGTGTCCGCCATAACGTCGCAGTCCCAATAAAAATCGCAGATCGCCACTATTACTTTTTTACCAAAAATATGTAGAATAATACGTATCGGCCTAAACTGAGAAAAAAAATGTTTTTTTAAAAAAAATGGGCTATTTATTATAGTAACAAGTAAAAAATATTGACTTTTTTTCAAAATTGTCGCTCTTTTTTTGTTTATAGCGCAAAAAATAAAAACCGCAGAGATGATCAAATACCACCAAAAGAAAGCTCTATTTGTGGGGGAAAAAGGACGCCAATTTTGTTTGGGTGCCACGTCGCACGACCGCGCAATTGTCAGTTAAAGCGACGCAGTGCCAGAAGCTGAAATTTCACCTGGTCAGGAAGGGGTATACGTGCCCAGTAAGGAAGTGGTTAAAGTGGAGTTCCACCCACAGGTATTTGCACCCACCTCCGGGCATAGACTCCAGTGGGAATCACGCCATTTGAAGTCACTGACCAAGAACAAATAGGTGGATCGGGGAAGCCAAAGAGAATCATTATACGTATACTTTTTAAAAAAACTCAAACTACTGGCCCAAGAGAATCAGCATGGCAGACAGTCAACTAGCTTTACACAATAAGAGCCCAACAATGGCAGCTTCTCCCGCAACAGGTTCCTTTTAAAGCTGTAAAATTGGTCTGAGCAATACTCACCATATATAAATGATTTTAGGCAGTGCTGTCTGATGTTCTTTCCTTTAGAAAAAAAAGAAAAAACAAACACAAAAAAACAGTTATCTGTCAATAAAACATACACTATAATGCCAAAAGTATTGGGACGACTGCCTTTACACGCACATGAACTTTAATGGCATCCCAGTCTTATGCCGGGTACACACGGTCGTTTTTTTGTGATGAAATAAAACAACGTTTTAAAAAACTTCATTTAAAATGATCGTGTGAGGGCAAAACGTTGTTTTATATCTTCAAATTTTTTTCAAACATGCTTTTTTGTTGTTTTTTGTGTCATAAAAAATGATCGTGTGTGGGCAAAACAACGTTTTTAAACCTGCGCATGCTCAGAAGCAAGTTATGAGACGGGAGCTTCAATGGAACAGAGTGCCGTCAAGCGTGGTGAACGTAACTGCGCTTTGCAATAGCATTTTCAGAAAACGATGGTGTGTAGGCAACGTCGTTTTTTAAAATGAAGTTTGAAAAACGTTGTTTTGTTTCGTGAGATAAAACAACGTTTTTTTAGTAACTTGCCTACGCCAGCGTAGAGTGGGCGCATATTTACGCTGGATGCAGGTTTGCGTAAGGTTTACGTCCGGCGTAAAGTTATTTACCATAGATGAGGCGCAACCCATGCAAAGGTATGGACCTGGGAACACAAGCCTACGTATTTTACGTTGGCGCCCGGCCCATCATTTGCATGGGGTCACGCTTCATTAACATGGATAACGCCCACTTCCAGCCCACTTCCACCTACTTCCAGTTACGCTGGCTTACGTCTACAAAATTTACGCTACGCCGGTGCAGAGTTGGGAGCATTTGCTTTGTGAATTCCATGCTTGCCTCTCCGCGCTGCGCCGGAGTAGCGTAAAAGAGATACGCTACGGTGGCATAAATATGCACTGATGTCTGTGAATCCGGGCCTTAGTCTGTAGGGTTCAATATTGAGGTGGCCCCCTCCCTTTACAGCTATAACAGCTTCAAGTCTTCTGGGAAGGCTGTCCACAAGGTTTAGGAGTCTCTATGGGAATGTTTGACCAGGCACTGATGTGGATGAGAAGGCCTGGCTCGCAGTCTCCACTCATTCACTAATTCATTCCAAGGGTGTTCTATCAGGTTGAGGTCAAGACTCTGTTCAGGCCAGTGAAGTTCCTTCACCCCAAACTCGCTCATCCACACAATATTTAGCCAAAAGTATAGGGCCACCCTCCAAATCATTTGGTAGAGGTGGGATTATTGTGTGGGGTTATTTTTCAGGGGTTGGGCTTGGCCCCTTAGTTCCAGTGAAGGGAACTCTTAAGGTGTCAGTATACCAAGAGATTTTGGACAATTTCATGCTACCAACTTTGTGGAAACAGTTTGGGCATGACCCCTTCCTGTTCCAACATGACCACTGCATAAAGCAAGGTCCATAAAGACATGAATGAGTGAGTTTGGGGTGGAGGAACTTGACTGGCCTGCACAGAGTCTTGACCTCAACAGAAAACCGTTGGGATAAATTAGAGGGGAGACTGCGAACCAGGCCTTCTCGTTCACATCAGTGCCTGACCTCACAAATGTGCTTCTGGAAGAATGGTCAGACATTCCAATAGACACCCTCCAAAACCTTGTGGACAGCCTTCCCAGAAGGGTGGAAGTTGTTATAGCTGCAAAGGGAGGGCCAACTCAATATTGAACCCTACAGACTAAGACTGAGATGCCATTAAAGTTCATCTGCGTTCCCTGAATGTTTCCTGTACTGCATTCCAACCGCACTGCCCTTGTGATCTGCAGCGGGTGTCAATGCAAAGTTCAGGACAACCCAAATGCAGGTCGCAACTACAGTGTTGTTGTCCCAACTGGATTGCATGGTACAGAAGTACCATGCAATCCAGTTGTAGTGCATTTCCAAACGTACCGCATGTCCTACTTTGGTGTGGTGTAATTTTAGCCCATTTGGGGCTGAAATCGCACTGCACTCAGATCCAATGTTCATCAGTGCCAATCACTCCTGTGTCCATTCGTCACTGAAGCATAGTAAACCGTATTTGCTATTCTTCAGTTTGTGAATAAGCAGGAAGCCTCAGAGCATTTCCTATTCATTCATCTGTGCAGCTGAAGTTGCCGAGAAAGGGACAGAAAACCTATGTCCTCATTCACTTTCGGCTTGGGGGGGGGGGCTGTCAGGTAGGCTGTATGGGGCCCCATGATTTCTAACAGCAGCCCTGGTTACAGTTACTAGTGTATGTATGTTACCCCTCAACCAAACAGTTAATCCATCAAATGGCTGGTGTCATAATCACATGTTTAGTACCTTGGCAACTACAGACCAAACACAGGCCAAGATGGCAGCTTCCTTGGCTGTAAAGGATAGGAGGGTTTAATTCCACTTTAATGCTATACATATATGAATAATCTCCATAGACTATGATAAGAAAAGTGGGATCTGCCATTTAGAAGTTTTGGGTTTGGAATCTCCCTTACCATGCTGTTTGGGGAGGAGTTTGTTGTGAAGGCTTCCTTTAGAGCTTCAATCACCTGAGATATAGAATGGAAAATTACAGTGATATGAAGTATCTATGCTAATTGATGTATTCACCAAACATCTGCAAAAAGTTTCTATTTTATTTTAATAATGGTTATATAATTTTTTTTTAATCAATAAATTCCCTTCTTCTATTTCTCTCCCCCACCCCCTTGCTTATTTCCTCCTGTCTTCTTCTTCTTTTCCTCTTTATCTCCTCCATTCTATTCTTCTCTCCTCCTTTCCTCCTCTTTTCTGACTTCTTCTCCCCTTCTTCTATCCCCCTTTCCTGCCCTTCCCTCCTCTATTCCATCTTCTTGTCTTCCTCTATCCTTCTACCTTCTCTCCTCCCCTCCATTCGTCACTCCTCCTTTCCTCTCATACCCTAACATATTCCCTACTTCTCCTCTCTCTTGGACCCCAATTTTCTGAAGTATCTCACTTGGCTTCACATGGCAGAAGGTTACCGTATTTTTCGGCGTATAAGATGACATTTTAACACATGAAATTCTTCTTAAAAGTCGGGGGTCATCTTATACGCCAGCACCTAACATGCAGAATCTCAGTCCATTTTTCCTTGTGCTGTTCTGTGATAGGCGGAACACTCAGCTTCCCAGCAGAGCCTCGGACGAGAGGGCATCCGTGATAGGCGGAACACAGTGTCTGCTGGGAAGCTAAGTGTTCCGCCTATCACAGAACAGCATTTTTTTTAAATAGATGCCCGCGGTCTGACTGAGATTCTGCATGTCAGGGAGAAGGTAAGGGATCGTCGAGGCATGAAATGGCACAGTGAGGTATGCAGTGGCACAGTGAGGCATGTAATGGTGGCACAGTGAGGCATGTAATGGTGGCACAGTGAGGCATGTAATGGTGGCACAGTCTGGCATGTAATGGTGGCACAGTCTGGCATGTAATGGTGGCACAGTGAGGCATGTAATGGTGGCACAGTCTATCATGTAGTGGTGGCACAGTGAGGCATGTAATGGTGGCACAGTCTGGCATGTAATGGTGGCACAGTGAAGCATGTAATGGTGGCACAGTCTATCATGTAGTGGTGACACAGTGAGGCATGTAATGGTGGTACAGTGAGGCACGTAATGGTGGCACAGTCTAGCATGTAATGGTGGCACAGTGAGGCATGTAATGGCACAGTGAGGCATGTAATGGCACAGTGAGGTGAGGTGAGGCATGACTAGTAGGAAGGGGGTCGTCTTATACGGTGAGTATATCCCAAAACCAACAATTTAGCTTGAAAATTAGAGGGTTCGTCTTATAGTGTTCCGCCTATCACAGAACAGCATTTTTTTAAATAGATGCCCGCGGTCTGACTGAGATCCTGCATGTCAGGGAGAAGGTAAGGGATCGTCGAGGCATGCAATGGCACAGTGAGGTATGCAGTGGCACAGTGAGGCATGTAATGGGGCACAGTGAGGCATGTAATGGTGGCACAGTGAGGCATGTAATGGTGGCACAGTCTGGCATGTAATGATGGCACAGTCTGGCATGTAATGGTGGCACAGTGAGGCATGTAATGGTGGCACAGTGAGCCATGTAATGGTGGCACAGTCTATCATGTAGTGGTGGCACAGTGAGGCATGTAATGGTGGTACAGTGAGGCATGTAATGGTGGCACAGTAAGGCATGTAATGGCACAGTGAGGCATGTAATGGCACAGTGAGGTGAGGTGAGGCATGACTAGTAGGAAGGGGGTCGTCTTATACGGCGAGTATATCCCAAAACCAACAATTTAGCTTGAAAATTAGAGGGTTCGTCTTATACGCCCAGTCGCCTTATACGCCGGAAAATACGGTAGTCCAAGGAAGAAATCAAAAGCAGAGGAAACACTATAAAATAAACCTGCATTTGCTCCTTGAATTATCGGAAAACATGTTCACTGTCTGGAGACCGGGGGTGTCCACCCTTCTGACTTTCCTGGGAGGAATTGTCTTGAGCAGCACATAGAATGCACTTACTATAAGAATAGCTGATGAGCAGAAAAAGTTGGGCAGATCAATAGTTATCGATCACTGATATAGATAATGCACCTAAAAAGTAATAAAACGTAATTTTTTTTACAAATATTTTATTGTAAAAGTTAGAGGGCAAGTTAGCTAGTGCGATATTTGAGTTGAAGACAGTGTTTTTGATGGTGAACTAATGAATCAATATCTGGCTTGATGGATGGAGTAGCAATTCTCAATGGATTCTCAAGGTGCTTATTAGATATTTTGGTTCTGATCTTACCCTTCGTGTGCTTCATCCTTGTATCACAAATATACAGTAGGTGCTGCCAGGGCTTTTTTTCTGGGGGAACTTGGGGGAACTCAGTTCCACCACCTTTGGCTCAGACCCTTTGGTGCCCGCTCACCACAATCACTTGTGAACACAGAAGTCTGGTTTCTGTGTTTACAAGTGACTGCTTTGTAACCCCCTGAACTCTGCACACTGTATGTAATGCAATTCTGGTATTTAATGCCCCTTTAAGACCCTTCTACTGTTTGTGAAATCTGAACGGGTCGTGGTTAAGTTCCTGCACCTATTTTCTGAGAAAAAAAGCTCTGGGTGCTGCCAAAAACTGATGACATGAATAAGGCGCGCTTGTGAAGAGTGGGAGATTTTTCTTTGAGAAGATAAAACATATAAAAGTCCAGTGAAGAGACACTGTCAAATCTTTTTTTGACCGCATGTGTTTGCGACAAAAAATTCCCCCCAAAAATCAACATTTTTAAGTACCGTATATACTCAAGTATAAGCCGACTCGAAAATAAGCTGAGGCACCTACTTTTACCACAAAAACTGGGAAAAACGTATTGACTTGTGTATAAGCCTAGGGTGGGAAATGCAGCAGCTACTGTAAGTGGAAAAAAGAATCAACAATGCCCATCTGCAGCCTCACTGGGCCCTTTGCAGCCTCACTGTGCCCATTTCCAGTCTCACTGTGCCAATTTGCAACTTTAATGTGCCCATTTGCAGTCTAACATTGCCTAAAGCCTCATACACACACTCGATATTCTCGGAAAGAACCAGCAAGAAAACTGCTGCCGAGTAAACCGAGCGTGTGTACGAGGCTTTCAGGTTTCTTATCTGGAAATCTTCCCAGAATCTCAACAAGAAAAATAGAGATCCTGCTCTCTATTTTCTCGTGGAGATTCTTGTCGGCCTGCTTCCCGAGGAGAAACCAGAGCGTCTGTATACTTACCTGTCGCCATAGCTTCCACGGCATAGGTAGGGTGAAGCAAGATGGTGGCAACGGCATCGAGCGCATGCTCGTCGTACGCGATGACGTCACTGCGTTCTTGCCTTTCTAAAGAACCGCGTTTTTTTTTAAAGGAGTGTGTGTACAACGTTTTTTTTCCGGACAAGATTCTGGCCAGTGTGTACGAGGCTTCACTGTGTCCATCTGCAGCCTCACTGTGCCTGTTTGCTGCCTCACTGTGCCTGTTTGCAGCCTCACTGTGCCCGTTTGCAGCCTCACTGTGTCCATCTGCAGCCTCACTGTGTCCATCTGAAGCCTCACTGTACCTTTGATCTCCATGCTGCTGCAGTCTGCGGCTGTCCACTGTAACAAAGCCCCGCCGCCTCCTTGTCCATGATAGATGGAACACTAAACACTAATCCCAGCATTGTATCAGTGTTCAGTGTTCGGTCTATCATGGATGAGGAGAAGGCGGGGCTTTGTTACAATGGATGGCTGCTGACTGCAGCAGCATGGAGTTAAGACTGCATGAACAGTGGGAGACTCGAGTATAAGCCAAGGGGGGCTTTTTCAGCATCAAAAAATGTGCTAAAAAACTCGGCTTATACAAGAGTATATACCTTGAGTTTACAATTTTGTGTTGGCCCGAATTCATACCCATCTTGGGCCGCATGCGGTCGGACAAGCCTGCTGTAGAGCTTTTATAAATACCTTTTATGTATATCAGCCATCCCATGGGAAAAATGGCAATAATCTACTATGCCTTCAACAACTAAATATTCAATTTTTTGATGGTCTACTGGGCATGTTAATGGATATACAAATAAAGTACAGTATATCATCACAACAATACAAGCTTGTTGAACATCCCATTCCAAAACCAAGGAAATTTTAATTGATTCCCTCCACGTAACCTTCCCCTCCCTTTTGCCTCTACATCTATATTTCCCTCCCTTTCCTGAAGAGGTAGATCAACAGGAAGCATGACAGTTGTCACCAGAACAGGTTAACCCACTGGGAGACTCCTGCTCAGCTCCTGTTTGAAGGGCAACTGTAACATTTTGAATTTCCCATCACTATCTGTCTTGAGGCGATTAAGTTTGCATTTGCTGCGCTATACAAGTTACTCACTCACTCACATTAAGACAAATAGAGAGAGTTAATCTTCCCAGCAGGAACACTGATAGTAATTTAAACTTAATAGAGATTCCACTCTTTCTCTATTCAAATGCTATACATACACTTTAAGTCAAAAACTTATATTATTTAACCTTTTTGCTGCCAGGCCCTGTGCTCCACTTTTAAACTCAGCTGGCCGGACCATTTTTGCAATTGCCTTTTTATTTTTCCCTTACAGCTTTCAGGGTTTGTAAAAGACCCCCCCCCCCAAACCATATATTTTCTGAAAACACATGACCTTAAGAATAAAAAGAAGGTGTTAGTGATAAGGCCCCATGATATTTGCACAAATGTTTATCAAACAATATTTTCACAAAAAAGACACTAAAATGATTATTAGCAGATAAAAACACAGCACATTTTACAAAAATTCCTGCTAAATATAAAAGCTTAACCTGTGTTGAGATAATAAATAACAAATATTTGTACATTTTAAATTGTGCCTATTTGCGAAATGGTGAAAAACAAATGTACGCAAAAATTTAAAGCGGTTCTCCACCCTAAAGTGAAGATCCGCTGATCGGAACCCTCCCCCCCTCCGGTGTCACATTTGACACCTTTCAGGGGGGAGGGGGGTGCAGATACCTGTCTAAAGACAGGTATCCGCACCCACTTCCGGCCCGCAGTCTCGGGCAAAAGACGGGCTTTTCCCGTTGTGTGCTGGGA
This sequence comes from Rana kukunoris, assembly GCA_029574335.1. Taxonomy (NCBI): domain Eukaryota; kingdom Metazoa; phylum Chordata; class Amphibia; order Anura; family Ranidae; genus Rana; species Rana kukunoris. Next base: position 38,994,611 of record CM056052.1, read on the forward strand.
ACTCTCGGCTCCCAGCACACAGCGGGAGCCAATCGCGGGCGCAGCGCAGGGAACCGGGCAGTGAAGCCGGAGCGCTTCACTTCCTGGTTCCCTCGCCGTGGATGGAGGGGGGAGCAGCAGGGTGACGAGCGATCGCTCATCCTCTGCTGCGGACGCCGCTGGACTCCAGGACAGGTAAGTGTCCTAATATTAAAAGTCAGCAGCTGCAGTATTTGTTCCTGCTGGCTTTTAATATTTTTTTTGGGTGAACCATCCGCTTTAAATAATCAAATCTCTCAAAAAAACTGGAGGTTTTTACATGTTTACAGCTTTCAGAGTTTGTAAAAGACACATTAAACCATACATTTTCTGAAAGCACATGACCTGTAGAATAAAAAACAGGTTCTACAGATTTTTAAGGCCACGCAATATTTTCGCAAAGGTTTATAAAATCAAAATTTTCACAAAAAAAAAAACACTAAAATTTCTATTTGCACACATAAACACATGCTGTGTTTATGTGTGCAAATAGAAATTTTAGTGGGTTTTTTTTTTGGAAACATTTGATTTCATAAACCTTTGGTTATGCTAACCTACATAAATGTTGCTAAATTCCTGGTAAGGACTTATTTGCATTGAGTATACTAGAGTGTACACCCATGGAGGGTCGTGTTTACCTGAACGGGGATACACAGGTGTTCTCTGCATCCCTGTGCAGGCAGTCCTATTCATGTCAGTTGCAACATAGTGGCTGCAAGAACTAATATGAAACCTGTGCAAGTATAGGTGCATGGCCCAAATGCTGACAGTGTGAGTTCAGTGGCATGCACCTAGGATGCCTAAAAAAATAGAACCCAACGCAAAACCCTTATATTTTATGTACAATACCACATTTTACCACCAGGTGGCAACTGAAATTACACAACTTTTAGGTTTCCGGTTTAGTTCCTCCTGCTGGTGAAATCTGGTAGTGCATCTCAACTTTTTGGAAAATGTATATCCATTGTGTTTTACTAACCTTTTTATCCAAGAGACACCCAAATAGTAGAAGAAAAAAGCCCTACAAAAGACATATAATAACACTGCATCAGAATGTTTTATTATAACACATCACATTATTAGATTTGAAGCTCTTATGAACAGGGCCCTTTTAACCTTCTTGTATGTTATTGTATTGTAGCTGTAGTGTGCCTCTTTAGATTGTAAAGCGCTATGCAAACTGTTGGCGCTGCATAAATACTGTATAAATACTGTATATTAATATAATAGTCAATTTGTTTGTAAGCTCGCAGGAGAAGGGCCCTCCTAACCATTTTGTATTAAATTGTATTGTTGCTGTATAGTCTACCTTTATGTTGCAAATCACTGCACAAAGTGTTGGAACTATATAAATCTTGAATAATAATAATTATATAACCTTGCATTATATCAATTAACATTTTCCTTTATTTTGCCACACTCTTTGCAAAAGCATTAACATGCCCCTGTAAATAAAAATATGGGAACTGCCAGTGCCAAACTTCACTACTTTGTAAGTCACAGATCTGGAACAAATATGTAACTAGTGAAATCAGGTCTCCTAACCAGTATGTCAGCAGTAATTGAGCCAAGATAACAGCCATAGGTGTGCACAGCCTATTGCATTAGGGTGTGCACCCCAAAGCTCAGACATATATGCATGTGTGTATGTGTATATATACTGATGGTGTCAGTCGAGCAGTGGACAGTGTCGGTAGGGCAGTAAATAGTGTCAGAAGTTTTTATTTAATATTTATTTTACATATGTTAGTAGTCCCGTTAGGGGGCTTTGGTGAAATATAAGGAGTCTAAACAGGTGGAATCTGCACCACACGGGTGATTAGGGTGTGCCAGGGCACACCTGGCACACCCTGTGTGCACACCTATGATAACGTCCCTGAGCTCGCACCTTTAACCACTTAATTCCCGGCGTATAGTCAAATGACGTCCACAGATGGGATCTCCCATTCTGGGCGGGCGTCATTTGACGTCCTCCGCTTCCCGCCGCTTCATCGAGAAGCCGATGCGCGTCCCCAGTGGACGTGATATCCCCCGGGCACCCGCGATCGCTCATGATAGAGCAGGAACGTGGATCTGTGTGTGTAAACACACAAATCCAGGTTCTGTCAAGGGAAAGGAGACAGATTGTGTGTTCCTAGTATATAGGAACACCAATCGGTCCCCCCAGTCATTCCCATCCCCCCACTGTTAGAACACACAGAGGGAAACACATTTAACCCCTTAATTGCCCCCTAGTGTTAACCCCTTCCCTGTCAGTGACATTTATACAGTGACAGTGGCTATTTATAGCACTGATCGCTGTATAAATGGCAATATTTTCAAAAAAGTGTCAAAAGTGTCTGATCTATGTCTCAGTCCTGATAAAAATTTACTAGTAAAAAATAAATAATAATAAAAATGCCATAAATCAATAACCTATTTTGTAGGCGCTATAACTTTTGCGCAAACCAATCAATATACGCTTATTGCGATTCTGTTTTTTAACAAGATATATAGAAGAATACATATCGGCCTAAACTGAGGAAAAACATATTATTTTTTTTTATTTATTTTTTGGATATTTGCATAGGATGCATTAAGGTGAAAAAACATGAGTGTTTACAACACCTTGAAGACCCAAAAATCTGAATCTTTACTATTACTTGAAGCTTTAATGTAACATGCATCTAAATTTCCTAGCTCATGCAACACCAACCTCTCCACTGACTGACAATGCTGTCCAAAGGTGGCTACTTTGTTCCTCCATAGATGCAGTGGGGGAGTTATTGTAGTCACCATAAGACCGGAGGTGTGTTATTTGCCGATCACCAGGGAAATATAATGGGAAAAGCCTTGAAAAACAAACAATGCACTCATTCCAGAGGTGTATTTAGGTTTTGTGCTGCCCTAGGCCTGACTAAACTTGCGCACCCCCTAATTTAAATATGACCCACCCCTTCCTGTCAAAGCCACACCCCTTCTTCTTTAAGACCCACCCTGTCATATTCATGGGAAGAGGACAGAGGGACGCCGTGGGTGACGGACAGAGGGACGCCGTGGGTGACGGACAGAGGGATACGGACAGAGGGATGAATGAATGAATGAATGAAAAACTTATATAGCGCGGCACATGCAAACTAAATCGCCTCCGGAGCGCTTGTTGTTTCTGTCTCTCTTGTGACATCAGAAGAGTAGAGTTTTAATCTGTCTTCTGAAGGTCAGGTGGTTTTCCTCCAACCGAATGGTGGTTGGTAAAGCGTTCCATAGTCTGGGACCTTGGAAAGCAAACTTTCTTTCTCCTTTGGACTTGTATCTGGCTTTGGGTACCTTGACCAGATTTTGGTCTGTGGATCGCAGAACGCGATTGGAATTGTGGGCTTTTATCTTTTCGCATAGATATTGCGGGGCCTTCCCATGGATGCACTTATGTGTCAGACAGAGTGCTTTGAAAGCAATTCTGTCCTTTACTGGCAACCAATGAAGGGATCTCAGTGAAGGTGAGATGGATTCCCAGGGTTTTTACCCAGTCACAAGTCTGGCGGCCGTATTTTGAACGAATTGCAGACGAGCGATTTGGTACTTTGGGAGTCCGAGGTAAAGGGCATTTGCATAGTCCAATCTGGAGTTTACAAATGTTCCTACCACGACTGCTACGTCTTCTTTGGGAATAAATGGAGTAAGTCTGCGTAGTAGGTGCAGCAGATGGTGAGATCCGCTGACTACTGACACTATTTGTGCGTCCATATTCATGTAGGTGTCGAAGATGACACCTAGACTTTTGACTTTGGCGCTAGGGGTGATGATCTGGCCCAAAATGGGCGGGAGTTTCCAAGTAGTTGCCAGTTGACTCTTGCGACTGGTGTGAAACAGAAGAAGTTCTGTTTTGGAACTGTTGAGTTTAAGATAACTCATAGTCATCCAGTTTTCTATCAAAGAGAGACATTTCTCTAAACTGAGATGATGATCCTTTTTGTTGCAGATGCAAAAATACAGTTGCGTGTCGTCTGCATATGAGTGATAAAGTAGATCTTGGCTACTGATAATTTCAAAGAGAGGGCGAAGATAGATGTTGAAGAGCACCGGTGACAAAGGGGATCCTTGAGGGACTCCACATGACACCGTGCGTTTTTTAGAGGTGAAAGGTCCCAATTTCACTGTTTGTGATCGGTTTTCCAAAAAGGAGGAAAACCATGGTAGATCACCTTCTGCGACTCTGGCTACCTCAGCCAGCCGAGTCAATAAAAGTTTGTGGTCTACAGTGTCAAAGGCTGCACTTAGGTCCAGCAGAACCAGGAGAGAGGATTCTCCTTCGTCTGCGGCCTCAAGGGTATCATCCCATATTTCAAGTAATGCTGTTTCCGTTCCGTGTCCGGGACGGAAGCCTGATTGAAATGGATCAAGTAGGTTGTGGGTATCCAGATGCTGTTGCAGCTGTTTTACCAATACTTTTTCCATTACCTTGGAGAGAATGTTAAGGCCTGTTATGGGACGGCGGTGAGCTGGGTCCTTGGGATCCAAGGTAGGCTTTTTCAAGATGGGCTTGATTCAGCAGGGAGGGCACTATGCCTTCCTTAAATGACTGGTTTATAAGCTGCGTGATAGGTGGTGCCAAGATGTCGGCACATTCCTTCAGCAGTTTAGTGGGGATAATATCATTAGGCGCTGTGCTGTTTCGCAAAGTACCGATGATATTTTTAGTGGCCTCGATGGACATGGGTTCCAGAGTGAACATCGTTGATTGTCGATGGTTTCTGTGGATGTTATGTGGTTGGTTGGGACGGGGGTTGAGAGGGGTATTGATTTGCCGAATGCTTTCCCGAATTCCCTCAATTTTATTAATGAAGAAATCCGATAGTTCAACGCAAAATTCTTGGGTATCTAAATTGGGGGCTTCCAGGCAACCTGGATTCATGGTCTGAGTGACCAACTTGAAGAGTTTGCGGGGGCGATTTAAAGCGCTGTTGATAGCCACAGAAAAATGATGTTTCTTGGCTTTAAAGATTTCTTTATGGTATTTTCTTGTTAATTCCTTTTAGATGATGAGGTTCTCCTCTGAAGCGCTTCTTTTCCAGGCGGCTTCCGCCCTTCTGCGCTCTTGCTTCAGTAGTGACAGTTGGTTGTTGAACCAGCCGGACTTGTTTTTCTGGATGCAGGTTTTGCGTTTCGGTGCTACTAAGTCGGCTGACTGTAGTAGGGCTGCATTTATGGCATCCAGTGTTTCTGAGGCTGTTAGAAGTGGTTGGATCATTTTTATTTTATTTCCCAAGGCAGATTTGAAGAGTTCTGAATGGAGCTTCTTATGAGAGGAGGAAAACCATGGTAGATCACCTTCTGCGACTCTGGCTACCTCAGCCAGCCGAGTCAATAAAAGTTTGTGGTCTACAGTGTCAAAGGCTGCACTTAGGTCCAGCAGAACCAGGAGAGAGGATTCTCCTTCGTCTGCGGCCTCAAGGGCGTCATCCCATATTTCAAGTAATGCTGTTTCCGTTCTGTGTCTGGGACGGAAGCCTGATTGAAATGGATCAAGTAGGTTGTGGGTATCCAGATGCTGTTGCAGCTGTTTTACCACTACTTTTTCCATTACCTTGGAGAGAACGTTAAGGCCTGTTATGGGACGGTGGTGAGCTGGGTCCTTGGGATCCAGGGTAGGCTTTTTCAAGATGGGCTTGATTGTGCCCTCTTTCAGCAGGGAGGACACTATGCCTTCCTTAAATGACTGGTTTATAAGCTGCGTGATAGGTGGTTCAGCAGTTTAGTAGGGATAATGTCATTAAGCGCTGTGCTGTTTTGCAAAGTACCGATGATATTTTTAGTGGCCTCGATATAGATGGGTTCCAGAGTGAACATCGTTGATTGTCGATGGTTTCCGTGGATGTTATGTGGTTGGTTGGGACCGGGGTTGAGAGGGGTATTGATTTGCCGAATGCTTTCCCGAATTCCCTCAATTTTATTAATGAAGAAATCCGATAGTTCATCGCAAAATTCTTGGGTATCTAAATTGGGGGCTTCCAGGCAACCTGGATTCATGGTCTGAGTGACCAACTTGAAGAGTTCGCGGGGGCGATTTAAAACGCTGTTGATAGCCACAGAAAAATTATGTTTCTTGGCTTTAAAGATTTCTTTATGGTATTTTCTTGTTAATTCCTTGTAGATGATGAGGTTCTCCTCTAAAGCGCTTCTTTTCCAGGCGGCTTCCGCCCTTCTGCGCTCTTGCTTCAGTAGTGACAGTTGGTTGTTGAACCAGTCGGACTTGTTTTTCTGGATGCAGGTTTTGCGTTTCGGTGCTACTAAGTCGGCTGACTGTAGTAGGGCTGCATTTATGGCATCCAGTGTTTCTGAGGGTGTTAGAAGTGGTTGGATCATTTTTATTTTATTTCCCAAGGCAGATTTGAAGAGTTCCGAATGGAGCTTCTTATGAGAGGAGGAAAACCATGGTAGATAACCTTCTACGACTCTGGCTACCTCAGCCAGCCGAGTCAATAAAAGTTTGTGGTCTACAGTGTCAAAGGCTGCACTTAGGTCCAGCAGAACCAGGAGAGAGGATTCTCCTTCGTCTGCGGCCTCAAGGGCATCATCCCATATTTCAAGTAATGCTGTTTCCGTTCCGTGTCCGGGACGGAAGCCTGATTGAAATGGATCAAGTAGGTTGTGGGTATCCAGATGCTGTTGCAGCTGTTTTACCAATACTTTTTCCATTACCTTGGAGAGAATGTTAAGGCCTGTTATGGGACGGCGGTGAGCTGGGTCCTTGGGATCCAAGGTAGGCTTTTTCAAGATGGGCTTGATTGTGCCCTCTTTCAGCAGGGAGGGCACTATGCCTTCCTTAAATGACTGGTTTATAAGCTGCGTGATAGGTGGTGCCAAGATGTCGGCACATTCCTTCAGCAGTTTAGTGGGGATAATCTCATTAGGCGCTGTGCTGTTTCGCAAAGTACCGATGATATTTTTAGTGGCCTCGATGGAGATGGGTTCCAGAGTGAATATCGTTGATTGTCGATGGTTTCTGTGGATGTTATGTGGTTGGTTGGGACGGGGGTTGAGAGGGGTATTGATTTGCCGAATGCTTTCCTGAATTCCCTCAATTTTATTAATGAAGAAATCCGATAGTTCATCGCAAAATTCTTGGGTATCTAAATTGGGGGCTTCCAGGCAACCTGGATTCATGGTCTGAGTGACCAACTTGAAGAGTTTGCGGGGGCGATTTAAAGCGCTGTTGATAGCCACAGAAAAATGATGTTTCTTGGCTTTAAAGATTTCTTTATGGTATTTTCTTGTTAATTCCTTGTAGATGATGAGGTTCTCCTCTGAAGCGCTTCTTTTCCAGGCGGCTTCCGCCCTTCTGCGCTCTTGCTTCAGTAGTGACAGTTGGTTGTTGAACCAGCCGGACTTGTTTTTCTGGATGCAGGTTTTGCGTTTCGGTGCTACTAAGTCAGCGGACTGTAGTAGGGCTGCATTTATGGCATCCAGTGTTTCTGAGGCTGTTAGAAGTGGTTGGATCATTTTTATTTTATTTCCCAAGGCAGATTTGAAGAGTTCCAAATGGAGCTTCTTATGAGATCTAGTCCAGTGTATTGTCACCGGCTTGGGTGTTTTTCTCAATGGGGGGATTTTGGGAATTATGAATTTAATTGCATGGTGATCTGTCCATGGCAATGGTTCATTTTCCATAATGCTTATTTTCAGATTTTGTCTGAAAATTAAGTCAAGCGTGTGACCTGAAACATGTGTGGGGCCACATACTAGTTGCTGTAGCCCTAATCCTTCCAGGTGGTCAATACAGGCGTCAGCAACAAGATCCTGAGAGGAGTTTGCCCAGAGATTGAAGTCCCCGAGCAGCAAAAGGTGTTTGCTGTTAAGGGTATAAGTGGAGATAAACTCCGTCAATGATGTGAGTAGCTGCGATTTTGGCCCGGGTGGCCTATAGCAGAGAAGAATGTGGACTGGTTTAGGACTGGTTTAGTGATCGCAAGGTGAGTCTTGTGGATCACCGCCAGGCCTCCACCTCTTTGCCCTATTCTGTTTTCCATTTTTAATGCGGTAGTTTTCTGGCACCAGTTCTCCTAGAATGGTGTTACAGTCGGCTGTGAGCCAGCTTTCTGTAATAAAAAGGCAGTCTAATCATATTGTAGAATGAAATCATGGACTTCTGATCGGTATTTTACTGACGATCTTGCGTTGATCAGAGCACATGATATGTGCTTAAGCTGGGGTAAATGGCTGAAACTCTTGATAGTCGATTGTCGATCGGTTCTCAATAGTTGCTCTAATTTTAAGGCCTTTTTGGTGACGGCTGGTAAGACTGTGGCGAATCGCCTCAGACCCCAAATGGTATTGCAAAAGAGCCATAGTTGCAGTCATCGGGGGGGGGCTATGATGTTTAAATGGCGATGGAGAGGGGATTCATTGAATCCTCTCTCCCGGCTTGGTCCAGAGGAAGGCAAAAAAAACCCTGGCCGTGCTGAGCCAATGTTCCTTCCTGATCCCTGGGAGGCGATCGGAGAAGAACCCTGGATCAAGCAGTATTGGTTGTGAAGGAGGAAGGGGGGGGTGAGAGGTGTCTCTGTTTCTGGGGTGTGCCAAGATGGCCACCGACCAAGACACAGGGCATATGCTGGGGGGCTGTCCGCTGGGTGGATGGATGGCTATGGTGAAACTGGATGGTTCACTGGGGGGTGGATGGGATCCTCCAGGGGTAGGGGGGGTATTTTGGGCTGTGTACAGGTTTTTACAGGCGTAGGAGCGGCGCGCCGCTAGGCCGCGGCTGAAGCCGCGGTCTTTCCTAATCCGCGGCGGCCGCGAATGTGAGCAGGCCGGCGCGGATGCCGGCGGGATCGGGGAGAAGCCGCAGAACTGAGCCAGAGAGGCGGCGGGGGGGTGCCCCGACTGTGGATGGCAGTGTGGGTGGCGATGAGGGGTAGAGGAGAGGGGGAGAGCCGCAAGATGTAGCGGCTTGTCCTGAAAAGGACGGCCGCCAATGGTTTGCTGGGGAGGTAGAGGTAAAGTACCCTAAAAAAGACAGGGTCCTGGAGAAGAAGGAGTCCAAGGGGAGGAAGGAGCTGGTCCTAGGGGCTGCAGATTGTATCATGCAGCAAGGGGTTTGCAGGAGCCTACCTGACTAGCAGCCTAATCTGTGCTATCCAGGGATGCTGTGGGAGACGGACAGAGGACAGATGCCGCTCACAGCCTTTTCCCAGGATCATCGCGAGCTGCGGGCAGGATGTTTTAGGCGAGGCCGCAGCTTCGGCCTAGTCCTCAGAGCGCTGGTCCTATGGAACAAATTTTTTATTTTTTTTGCCCATGTCTACCTTCCCAGCCAAGACCCCACTCGCCAGGATGCTATTTCTAGTCGCCATGGCGACCGGGATTTGCCGAGCCCTGGGTTACAGCGTGGCTCCCTCTGTGGTGGCGCGGGTACAGCGTGGCTCCCTCTGTGGTGGCGCAGGTACAGCGTGGCTCCCTCTCTGGTGGCGCGGGTACAGCGTGGCTCCCTCTCTGGTGGCGCGGGTACAGGGTGGCTCCCTCTCTGGTGGCGCGGGTACAGGGTGGCTCCCTCTCTGGTGGCGCGGGTACAGGGTGGCTCCCTCTCTGGTTGCGCGGGTACAGGGTGGCTCCCTCTCTGGTGGCGCGGGTACAGCGTGGCTCCCTCTCTGGTGGCGCGGGTACAGCGTGGCTCCCTCTCTGGTGGCGCAGGTACAGCGTGGCTCCCTCTCTGGTGGCGCGGGGTACAGCACGGCTCTCTGGTGGTGCAGGGTACAGCACGGCTCTCTGGTGGCGCAGGGTACAGCACGGCGTGGGGTACAGCGCGGCCCTCTGGTGGTGCGGGGTACAGTGTGGCTCCCTCTCTGGTTTCTCAAGCACAGTATTCTCTTTTGCGCCTCTTCTAACACCCCCTCCCTCCAGCAGAGTGCTTGCATGCTGGGGGCTGTAGCTTAGTGTCTATGGACACACTGGGGCCAGAGACTTTATTTCCCATTATGCCCCCCCAGAGTCTTGTGATTGTCCCTCTGCCACCCCCCGCAAAGTGCCGCCCTAGGCCTGGGCCTTGTCGGCCTAGGCCAGAATACATCCCTGACTCATTCAGTGATTGTAAAGCTACAATATATACATTTTTTGGGGTTTAGTTTTGCTTTATGGTCAAAACTATATTACATATTATAGTCAAAAGCTCATATTTATGGTTGATTACCTGGAGAGGGTTGAGCAAGACAAATACATAGTGTAAGAAGAGGGTCTGTGGGTATATGTACATAGGGATCCCAAAAGCCCAAGTCAATCCAAACTGTGGTGTACAAAACAATACAGTTTTCATCAGCTTCCTAACCACCTCGTCATCCTCACTCTTTCCATAAGAGTTTGCTGGTTTCAAGACTTTTGCGATCACAATTATCAGGCTGACAATATTTCCACCCATAAGTATGATGGCAGGGATGATAAATAACAGAGTGGCTCCATATCTGCTGTTTAACCAACAGGCATTGTTCAATAGGTACTTATTTGGAAAATACGCTAATAAAGTGCCCCCAGCTATAGCGGTTGGGCAAATGTATCCAAATACAACAGAGATCCACAGGAATTCCTTTTTGGTAATGTGGTGGGAGGCAAAGAGTAACCGGCACACCAAAAACAGGCTTTGCACCAGCGTCCAGGAAAAGAAGGCCAACAAGGAGAAATGAGTTAAGAAGGTGAGTATGAGGCACAAGAGATGGTAAGCAGTGACCTCAAAGTGACTGGATGCCAAAAATGACATATAGCTGATTAGCAGAAACACAGCTATGTGAATGATACACACATGTCTATACACAGCAACAGAGCTCATGGCTTGGGTAAGAAGATAGGCTTCTATGGTGATGCAATTCACAAGAGACACTATGGAAACCGGAAGCAGAACCTTTGTGATTGTATCCAAGATTTGAGTGCTCTGGTTTTCTTGTGGTATGTAGTTTGCCATCAAGACTGAGAAGGTGGTCAGGTGACTACAGGCACAGTAGGTAATACCATTGATAACCATAGTATTACAACCCTCCGATGACCACTCATTCAAGCTGATATTCCAAAACACGCATAGAGCAGTCTCATCACACGTGATGTTGTTACATGTGAAGTTCATGTAAATACTCAAAGAGTGCTCACTCTTGTTATTCACTATGCCAACATTGGTCCATAGGGGACCAGTCAAAAAATAAGATGGGCCATCAGAACTGTCAAACGAGATGTTGAAGCTACCATTATTTGGTACGTAGATCATAGATAGTACATTAATGTCACACCCAGAAGACTTATTAATGTTGTCTGTGGTCAGGGACACAGTGGCCCCTGACAAAAGGCTTAAATGTGTAAGCTTATTCAGACCATCAGGACAGTGCAGGACGGTGCAGGAGACGTCAAGGTTATCATAGACAATGTGAAAGGATCGATTTGTAGACATCATCGCTGAAAACACATTCTCAGTGCTTTGCAGAAGTTGCAGATTTTGATTTGTTGTGGTGATTTTTCCGATCACCTGACTGGCGATGTATGTGGTTTTCTGCAGGAAAGTAGATTTCATATATTACTTTAATATTTACTTAATATTGTAATTACATTACTTTTGAAATGTGTGTGTCTACAGTATATGAACAAAAGCATATGGATACAACATCTACAGCATGCAAAGATATTTTTGACAAATGTACTCCTCCAACCTTGTGACAAATGTCTGGGAAAGGGTAATTTCTGTTCCAGCATGATGGTGCATAAAGTCAGGTCCATCAGGTTTGGAAACAAAAAGCTAAATAATTCAACGCTGTCTATGAAAGTAAGCAGCTACAAAACCAAAGACAAGTGGATAAAAAACAAATAGGAAACATAAATTGTAGCGCTAAAAGTACAAACAATAAATGAATATACTACATGAATAGTATATATTATAAATCTGTCAATACATATGTTGATAAACGTGCAAAACTCAGTCTCTATAGAATGGGTGGTAGTCCAAAATGAATATTAAGTGATGGTGCTCCGATAATTCAAAACGTGAAAAACCAAGAAAGAAGAGAAGCCATCACCAACTGAAGAGAGTCTTACCGGAGAGATTGAACTCTGAGGAACGTATGTTCGAGAGGGTCAATCTAGCATGATATAGATGTATGGAACAATCAATGCTGCAGCTCACAAACGACCTACAAATCTCCGAATGGTGTGCCCAAAAGTAGATGGTGGGATGTATGTGTTGAAGTAACCCAATGGTGGTCAAAGGACAAGGACAAAAGAGGACAAAAGAGGATACTCCTCTTTTGGCCTTGTCTTTTGACCACTATTGGGTTACTTCAACACATACATTATCTTTTGGCCTTGTCTTTTGACCACCATTGGGTTACTTTAACACATACATCCCACCATCTACTTTTGGGCACACCATTTGGAGATTTGGAGGTTGTTTGTGAGCTGCAGCATTGATTGGTTCAATCTCTCCGGTAAGACTCTCTTCAGTTGGTGACAGCTTCTTCTTTTCTTGGTTTTTCAAGTTTTGAATTATCGGAGCGCCATCACCTAATATTCATTTTGGTTTTGGACTACCACCCATTCTATAGAGACTGAGTTTTGCACGGTTATCAACATATGTATTCACAGATTTATAATATATATTATTCATGTAGTATATTCATTCATTGTTTGTAATTTAGCGCTACAATTTATGTTTCCTATAGGTCCATAAGGTTTGGTAAATGGTTATAAAAAATACTGCACTAACATAAATGAATCAGCACAAACATCTAACAATAAGCAGCAGCTAAAGAGTGAGATACACACAATTAGAAAATAAAGGTAATAAAGCTGTGCTATAACAAATAAGTGAGAATCATAAAAAAGTTTATATTTGAAGGAAAACAAGAAAGAAGTTCATAGGTGAAGAGTAGGTGTATGTGTAGCACCATAAATCTTGAGACAGTCTGTAAACCACCAGGGGGTGAATCTGGGCCATCCAATTTAACACCAGAGAAGACTTGTGCATCGCCACCACATGAATTTCAAGCTTACCGGAAAGCAAGCTTTTGAAGCCTGCGGCTATAACCCAGCCAGGGTCTTATCCAGAAAATCAGCAACAGCCCCTCAAGGTATAAATGATAGGCAGACCACAGCCAACTCCAAGGATGATCGATCTCACAGGTCACAGTTATAAGCCAATCGGCTAAACCTACACAGCATGAAAGAGAACACAGCCGTACTACTCACTCCCCTTCCAGGCCTGCACAGCAACCAAAGCCACCTCCTGCCTTGGCATGGGCTCTACCGCTACAAAGATGGCTCAACTTACCAATTTTCTCCCTTATTGAGGATTGCCCTTTTTTAGACGAGCCAGAAGACCTATCCCTTGTTACATCTATGACCTATTATAGGAATATTATGCTTCCTTATCAGATGCTATCTTTATAGGGAGGTATAGTTCTTTCTATTAAGGCAGTGATGTCACCGTACTAGTTTAAAAAGTGATAGTTTGCTTTGCTATAGGGAACATCTAGTAATGTTATTGTGCCTAAGCAGTATGTTGACAAATCAATTTTTTTTAATTCCTCTTGAAAAACAGCAGTCCACTTCCAGCAGGTTGAACAAAAAAAAACTAAAAGATTCCTGCATCCACACAAGCGATGCAGGGATACTCACCTGTGAACTATTGGCTGCAGACCACTGATCGATAACAGATTTCAGAAGATGATCAGCTTCTGCCAAACAAGGAGGACCACACCCAGTTAGGGTTGCCACCTCATCCCTTTAAAACCAAACACATATTAATGACACAGATTTTAAGGCTGATTAAGATGGTAATTAAACTCACTTGGTGCCTTATCTGCATTAAATTAGCCTCAGAAACTGTGTAATTCATGTGTTCGGGTTTAAAGGGATGAGGTGGCAACTCTACACCAGTGGCGGCTGGTGCTCAAAATTTTTGGGGGGGCGCAAACGAAAAAAAAAAAAAAAAAAACAATTGCAGCCTCACTGTACCTATCAAATGCAGGCACTGTGTCATCAAACACAGCCACTGTGCCATGCCATCAAACGCAGCCACTGTGCCATCAATTGTCACCACTGTGCCATGCCATCAAACACAGTCACTGTGCCATGCCATCAAACACAACCACTGTGCCATCAATTGTCACCACTGTGCCATGCCATCAAAACACAGCCACTGTGCCATCAAAATGCAGCCACCGTGCCATCAAAACGCAGCCACTGTGCCATGCCATGAAAACACAGCCACTGTGCCATGCCATCAAAACACAGCCACTGTGCCATGCCATCAAATGCAGTCACTGTGCCATGCTATCAAACACAGCCACTGTGCCATCAATTGTCACCACTGTGCCCCCAATTGTCGCCACTGTGCCATGCCATCAATTGTCACCACTATGCCATCAAACACAGCCACTGTGGCCCAATTTTTGCCAACTGTGCCCCCAATTGTAGCCACTGTGCCCCCAATGTTAGCCACTGTGTCCCCAATTGTTGCCACTGTGCCCCCAATTGTCACCACTGTGCCCCCACTTGTAGCCACTGTGCCCCCACTTGTAGCCACCGTGCCCAGTACCCCCCTGGCACTTACCTTTCTGGCTTCTACCCTCCCTCGATGTCCCTCATCCCGCCCTCGATGACGCTTCAGCCAATCAGGTTACTGATTACCAGAATCAAATTACCTGATTGGCTACTTTACACCAGTGGCGGCTGGTGCTCAAAATTTTTGGGGGGGCGCAAACGGAAAAAAAAAAACAATTGCAGCCTCACTGTACCTATCAAATGCAGGCACTGTGCCATCAAACACAGTCACTGTGCCATGCCATCAAACACAACCACTGTGCCATCAATTGTCACCACTGTGCCATGCCATCAAATGCAGTCACTGTGCCATCAAACGCAACGACTGTGCCATGCCATCAACGCAGCCACCGTGCCATCAAAACGCAGCCACTGTGCCATGCCATCAAAACGCAGCCACCGTGCCATCAAAATGCAGCCACCATGTCATCAAAATGCAGCCACTGTGCCATGCCATCAAAACACAGCCACTGAGCCATGCCATCGAAACACAGCCACTGTGCCATGCCATCAAATGCAGTCACTGTGCCATGTCATCAATTGTCACCACTATGCCATCAAACACAGCCACTGTGCCCCAATTGTCGCCACTGTGCCCCCAATTGTCGCCAACTGTGCCCCCAATTGTAGCCACTGTGCCCCCAATTGTTGCCACTGTGCCCCCAATTGTCGCCACTGTGCCCCCAATTGTCGCCACTGTGCCCCCAATTGTCGCCACTGTGCCCCCAATTGTCGCCACTGTGCCCCCAATTGTAGCAACTGTGCCCCCAATTGTAGCAACTGTGCCCCCAATTGTCGCCACTGTGCCCCCAATTGTCGCCACTGTGCCCCCACTAGTAGCCACTGTGCCCAGTACCCCCCCTGGCACTAACCTTTGCGGCTTCTACCGTCCCTTGATGTCCCTCGTCCCGCCCTCGATGACGCTTCAGCCAATCAGGTTACTGATTACCAGAATCAGATTACCTGATTGGCTGAGACGCCTGTCAGTCTTATCCTCGGAACGCACGGCCAGTTTGTCCCGAGGATAAGCTTCAGGAAGCCGACTACAGCCTCAGGACTGTACTCAGAAGTGCCTATCAGAGCCAGCGGCTTTGATAGGCACTTCCACACAGCCAGTCAGCTGCCGCTATTCAGCTGACCGGCGCGCAATGTCCAGTCAGCTGAATAGTGGGCGGCAGCGGCAAAAATATACAGATTCATACAGTGTATGAGTCTGTATATTTTACTGTCTGTGAGTGATCCAGAGGGGGCGGCGCTCCGGCATCCCTATAGACACTGCTTTACTCCCAGTTAATAATTCAGCCAGTCCATGCTGAACCAACTGATCCTTGTGTACTCAACTTTATGTACCTCTTCCTCTGGCTGATAACCTCAGGGGAATTGGAGTGAGATTTGTGGATTTCACCATGAAACTGACCATGGTTCTCCTTGCTGGAGAGGAGACTATGGCTGAGGACCTGCAGTTCAAGGATCTCCCTGCTTCTGTTCTCCTTCATTATATGGACCTGATCTTCCTCCACCCCTCATTTTCCTTTTGATATATTCCCACAGCGATCATCAGATCAGCAATTGACTGAGGAAGAAAACACTGACTCCACCAAGATAGCCATCTTCACAAAAAGATAGTGCGGAACAAGGCATGGGAAGTCAGTAATGGGGAAAATATCAACAGCAGGGAGACCATAGGCAATACTGGTGACTAGTCCTCTGTCCTCTGCTTCAATGGGCTGGGTCCTCTTGAAGTGATAATAAAGCGTTGTTGTTGTTTTTTAAATAACAAGCATATTATACTTACTTGCTCTGTGCAAAGGTTTTGCACAGAGCAACCCTGATCCTCTTATTTTCTGGTCCACCTCCAGCTCTCCTGGCTTCTTCCCCTCATGCAGTGCCCCTAGAGAAAGTCACGTGCCCTGGGGGCACTGCTACATGTTTGTTTACCAAGCTCCCCCACTCTCTCCTTATGTGCTTACTGGCTCTTATTGACAGCAATGGGAGCCAATGTGCTCCCGCTGCTGTCCCAGCCAATGAGGAGGGAGAGTCCCCATACAGCCAAGGCTATCGTGAACATCGCTGGATTGGAAGGAGCTCAGGTAAGGTAGAGGGGCGCTACACACAGAAGGTTTTTTACCTACATACAACTACTTTAAATGACAAGTGTTTTTTGTAGAAATTACTGTACATATGTTTATATAAATGGAGTTTTCGATTAAGTTTATAATAATCTACTCACTTCTATTATGTCCACATCAAGCTTGAGATTTGATTGCAATGCATTGTTCGTAAAATTGCCGAGAATATTTAGAACCAAAGGCACGTCCCTATCATTGTACCCGACCGGGGAGACAAAGACGGTGGTGTTCCAGAGAGACTCTATGATGTCAGGTC
Organism: Rana kukunoris; assembly: GCA_029574335.1. Taxonomy (NCBI): domain Eukaryota; kingdom Metazoa; phylum Chordata; class Amphibia; order Anura; family Ranidae; genus Rana; species Rana kukunoris. Next base: position 39,011,561 of record CM056052.1, read on the forward strand.
CTGAATAATTCTGAATGATACAGAGAGACATTCGCATTACACACATGGCTCTTGAAGGATGAGAAATGGCTACAAATTAAAATATTAACATCTCCTTCGTAGGCTAATAAAATGGAAAAATGACTACATGATCCTTGAAAAATTAACCACTTACAGACTGGAAGATTTTCCACCCTTAATGACCAGGTAACTTTTTGAGATATGGCACTGCGTCACTTTAACTGATAATTGCGCAGTCGTGCGACGCTGTACCCAAACAAAATTGGTGTCCCTTTTTTTTCCACAAATAGAGATTTCTTTTGGTGATATTTGATCACCTCTGCGGTTTTAAAAAAAAAAAAAATGTAAAAAAAAATAAATTCTTCATTCAGTTTATTACAGTCCATTTCAGTACATATTTTTGGTAAAAAAAGTAAAATAAAAATTGCAATAAGCGGATATTAATTGGGCAAAAGTTATAGTGTTTACAAAATAGGGGATAGATTTATGGCATTTTTTTTACTAGTAATAAAGCAATCTGCGATTTTTAGCAGGACTTCGATAATGCGGCGGACAGATTGGACACTTTTGACACTTTTTTGAGACCATTGACATTTATACAGCTATCAGTGCTATAAAAATGCACTAATACTCGAGTATAAGCCGAGTTTTCCAGCAAATGGACACAGTGAGGCATGGGCACAGTGAGGTATGGACACAGTGGGGCACAGTGAGGTATGGACACAGTGAGGCATGAGCACAGTGAGGCATGGACACAGTGGGGCACAGTGAGGTATGGACACAGTGAGGCATGAGCACAGTGAGGCATGGACACAGTGAGGCATGGCCACCGTGAGGCATGGGCACAGTGAGGTATGCACATGGACACAGTAAGGCAAAGTGAGAACCAGTGAGGCATGCAGATGGACACCCTAGGCTTATACTCAAGTCAATATGTTTTCCCATTTTTTTCTGGTAAAATTAGGTGCCTCTGCTTATATTTGGGTCGGCTTATACTCGAGTATATACGGTAATTACAATGAAAATGTCAGTGGCAAGGAAGGTGTTAAATGTAACATGTTACATATTCCTTCATGTGTGTTTCTAACTGGGGGGGGGGGGTGAACTGACTGGAGGAGGAGACATGTTCCTAATCACTAGTAACAGCAGATCTGTCTCTCCTCCCCTGTCAGAACTGGGATCTGTCTGTTTACATAAACAGATCCCCGTTCTGGCTCTCATGCCCGCTATCGCGGGTGGCTGTCGGACATCGCGGCTGTCTGCCTTGCACAGCGGGTCACCCCGCTATGTAGCGGGCGCCTACTATCGCCATTAAAGGTGCCGACTTACACCTACGGCCATTTGCAGGAACGAGCCAACCTGCCGCAGTATAATGATGACGGCTGATCGGAAGGTGCTTAAAGTCCCATTCTTTGTACAAAAAAAGTTTTGTACTTAGTATCCCAAAACATGTGGGAGGGGACCGGTGTTAGGAGTTTTGAAAAGTGCCCAGAGACCTATGTGAGAATGAACAAAATTGATAGTTGTAATTTCCCTGAAATTTATATAAAAATAGGGAGATTTCTGTATAAGTTTGGAAGCTCCTTTCAACTATTCTGGACTTGTTCTTGTACCAAAAATGGTCCCTCATTATCTTACATTTTCCACAGAAAGAAAAAACAGTGGGAAAAATTGTAAGATAAAAAAATTAAAAAAAATCAAGTGACAGTATATACCCACGATCACGTACACAACAAAAATGCAAAAAAACACTGGAGTACACTGAATACACCCTGCAAAAAAGTAGTAGTAGATTCTCAGGGCCAGATTCACAGAGCCATTACTCCGGTGTATCTCCTGTTAGACTGGAGTACTTTCAAATTACGCGCATCGTATCCATGGGCGTCCGCTGAAATTTTTTCAGGGGGGGGGGGGCACTTCAGCAGCAGCAATTCACAGTCACATTTAACCCTGTCTTCTAACACTAGCTGGGGTTTAACCCCCCCCCCACCTCTAGCAGCCGAATAGGATGGATGGTGTCAGTAGGGCAGTGGGCGGTGTTAGAAGGGCAGTGGATGGTGTCAGTAGTTCTTTTATTTATTTTTTTACAAATTTATTTATTTTTAAATTTTTTACCAGTCTTGTTGGGGGGCTTTGGTGAAATATCAGGGGACTAAACAGACCCCTGATAGCTCACTTTTGAAAAATAGAAAGAGACTGAGTGTGAATTCCCCAGTTCCTTTCTCTGAGGCATAATAAACATAGTAAATTGGAACAAATATACTCTGTGTGTACCAAACTTTTCCTGATTCCCTCAATCTCTGTGACTGGTCCCCTGCAGCTTCTGTGAAAGTTGTGACAGGCTGTGGTAGCACTCCATCATCCTCATTGTACCATACAGGGTTAATGTTCCTCTATGGTATGCAATGATGCTGAGGCTTTGGGTTGAGGAGGAGAGCAGTGTGGCTGGCTGGAACATGGAAACATAGAAGTAAAAGTGGTAATTTCCCCCCCAGCAGTGCAAGGGTGGACTTTTCCCTTTTCAGGTTCTACATAGAAAGTATTCCACATGATTAAAAAATATTAATTATTAATAAGATATGGTGTGTGTGTGTAGAATGCGTCCATGTGGGGCCTGAAAAGTGCAGTCCACTCTGACTTCCAGGGGGGGGGCAATTGACCCCCCTTGCACTATGGAGCGGACGCCCATGGTCGTATCATTAGTCTGAATCCTCAAACCATGATACAACGGCTTCAGGCTTCAATCCGACTGGCTTACGTGTTCGTACACCTTCGGATCTACGCTGCAATAATTTTGCGGCCGCTGGGTGGACTTCCCGTCGTTTTCCACGTCGGGGTATGCAAATGAGCTTTTTCCGACGATCCACGAAGTTACGATAGTCCTTCGCAATCTCTTACGGCATCTGTAGTCATCTTTTTGCCGCGTAAAGTTATTTCAGCTTTTAGCTGGTCTAACGTTAGACGGCCCATGTTAAGTATGGCCGTCGTTCCCGCGTCGAATTTCAATTTATTTTTTATTTTTTGCGTAAGTCGTCCGGGAATAGGAATGTACGTAAACGACGCTACTCAAAAAAAAATGACGTAACGACGTTATTTCACGCAATGCACGGCGGGAAATTTCAAAACGGAGCATGCGCAGTTCGATCGCCGCGGGGACGCGCCTAATTTAAATGCTTCACGCCCTCTAATTGCGTATTTCGATTCCGCCGTGAGAAATACACTATGCCGCCGTACCTTACGGGCCAAAATCTACCTGAATTCGTCGTAGAGCCAGGTAAAATACGGCGGCGTAGTGTATCTCTGATACTCTGCGCCGATGCAATTGTACCTGAATCTGGCCCTTAGCATCTTCCCTTAGGCTTCTGTTACCTTGTGTACTTATTACAGCAAATATATAAGAAAATTAGACCAATGATTGGCAGGTATTAATTGCAACATAGTTGCAAATTTAGAAATACTCCTAAAAAAGCACAAAATTAAAATCACAATACTAAAGCTTAGCATTTGGGCAAATCAGATACTTACCGAACAGACTTTTTTCAACAAATTTTCCAAATTCACATTCACATTATTGCCTAATAAAAAAGATTTGAAAGACAGTTCTCAATTATAATTATATGAATCTTCTGGAAAAAAAAAAGGGGGAAAGTGACAATCCTCCTCCAGACTTAAATATTAAATAATGACCAGTAATATGAGTTTGGGGGTAATATGCTTAAGTATTGTTCGAATTGCGGTGAAACCCTACTACCTTTAAAGTGATAGTAAACCACAGTTGGTTAACAACTTAAGACCCGGACCAAAATGCTGCTAAAGGACCTTGCCCCTTTTTGCGATTTGGCACTGCGTCGCTTTAACTGACAATTGCGCGGTCGTGCGACGTGGCTTCCAAACAAAATTGGCGTCCTTTTTTTCCCACAAATAGAGCTTTCTTTTGGTGGTATTTGATCACCTCTGCGGTTTTTATTTTTTGCGCTATAAACAAAAATAAATGGACAATTCTGAAAAAAAATGCAATATTTTTTACTTTTTGCTATAATAAATATCCCCAAAAATACATATAAAAAATTTGTTTCCCTCAGTTTAGGCCGATACGTATTCTTCTACCTATTTTTGGTAAAAAAAAAATCGAAATTTTTATAATTTTTTTTTTTTTACTACTAATGGCGGCGATCAGCAATTTTTTTCGTGACTGCGACATTATGGCGGACACTTTGGACAATTTTGACACATTTTTGGGACAATTGTCATTTTCACAGCAAAAAATGCATTTAAATTGCATTGTTTATTGTGAAAATGACATGTGCAGTTTGGGAGTTAACCACAGGGGTGCTGAAGAGGTTATGTGTTCCCTAATGTGTGTTTACAACTGTAGGGGGGTGTGGCTGTAGGTGTGACGTCATTGATCGTGATTCCCTGTATAAGGGATCACGCGATCAATGACGCCGCCACAGTGAAGAACGGGGAAGCCGTGTTTACACACAGCTCTCCTCGTTCTTCAGCTTCGGGGACCGATCGCCTCACTCCAGCGGCTATCGGGTCCGCGAGTCCCGTGATCCCGGTACCGGAGCTTCGGACCGGGTCACGGGAGCGTGCCGCGGGCGCGCGCCTGTGACCCACGGCTGGGTACTAGCACAGGACGTACCTGTACGTGGATGTGCCCAGCCATGCCATTCTGCCGACGTATATGTGCAGGAGGCGGTCCTTAAGTGGTTAAAAAAAATAATAATGAATTCCCTGCAAGGCAATGTCATAATGTGCTAGTATGCATCACATACTAGCACATTAAGAGCAACCTAATTTGAACGAAGCCCTGCAGTGCCGCGCTGTCACCGCTGAGAGGGCTGACATCTTCCTTCCGGGTTCGCAGCCTCTGGCTACATGAGAGCCACCATAACGGCATGGGCCCTGAAGGTCTGGCACTGTCTCTGAATATCTCCTAAATGGTGCAAGTTTAGGAGATATTCACAGTACCTACAGATAAGCCCTACTGAATTATAGGCTTACCTGTAGGTATAAGTGGTATAACAGAGTTTACTACCACTTTAAAGTGGTTGCAAGCGCTTAGATATACCCAGTGACTGGCCTCAGGTGATACCCCGAGATTAAACAAATCCTCTTACATAAGTTGTACCTGTGTATCGGTGGCTTCTCTCCTCTACAGCCATTCAATGTACAGAATATACAAAGCATTTCTCTGCTCCAGAAGGCAGGGGGTGGGGATTTGATGTCACACACAGCATGGAGCAGGAAGCTGAGACCTGAGTGGTGGAAAGGGCATGCACTCCCTATACACAGGTTCTATAGGGAAACATGTACAGCTGAGGCTGTCAATCTCCCAATGTGCTTGGTGGGCGGGGCCATCTTCTGGAATTGCTTGGTGTCACATAGACTGTCAGAAGTGACTCATGCAGATAGCTAGGAATGAGGAATGAGAGAGCAGACAGAAAGCACACTAGGAGTTTTGGATTTAGGCAAGTACACAATATAGAAGGATATGCTTTGTTCATTTTTCATTTCACACACTTTACAGATGTTTTGAAGAATTACAACCAATATCTATTTTTTATTGAATGTGCCTATGTACAAATTATTTTTCTGTTGTCTTCATTTACCTTCTTATATATACTTGAGCAACTCTACGGTACGGATTTTGCTTACTCTGATTTCACTTCACAATGTGAGCGTCTCAAAATATGCATTGGAAGCTGCAGCAATGGAGGTAGAGCCCACCTCATTTCCTGCCTGGAGGACAACCTGCATCGTTTAGTTCTTCCTGTCCCTGACCTAACTCTTTTTATAGGATTTCAGTTTTTTTAAACATGGAGACACAGGGCCAGATTCTCAGAGGCATTACGACGGAGTATCTCAGATACCCCGTCGTATCGCCTTTTTTTTAGCCTCGTATCTATGCGCGTGATGCTTAGCATCACTTTTGCATAGATACGCTTCAACATCCGACAAGTGTAAAACCATTACACTTGCGGATCGTAGGTGTAATGACAACTCCGGCCACTAGGTGGCCTTTACGTTGTTTTCTCATTTGCATATGCAAATGAGGCTAGTAGGCTGACAGCTGGGATGTAACCCGATTCTCCAGCAGCCACCCGGCTGAGAGGCTCTGCTCCTCTCTGCCTTCAGCCACCTGTTATCCCGACTGTCATCCTGCCTGGGGAACTTGTCAACATGCCTGAAGCTGATGAAGACTGTAGTCCTCCCTTCAGAACACCAGCTCTGGAGATCTGCCACTGTGGATTCTGCTTTATATGGACTCTTGTCTGTGCAGGTACATTGGGGCAGCCACAAGCCTGAGTTAGGGATTACTTTAGGGAAAAGACTGTGCACTTTGTTTTGGAACTGTTATGCTGTGAGTTTCCAGTAAAGCTTTTGAAAATGTTTCCTAGCCTAGAGTGAAGTTACTTAAAGGGGTGCATGGTGGTAATGGTGTATAGAAGAACAGGGCCGTAATGCACACACAAGGGGTGAAGTGGTGACATGCTGTTGCTAGAGGCAACAAGTACAAGAGACTGATGATGTGACAGATAGACAGCAGGAGAGTGGTACTGGCGGGGGGGGGGGGGCAGGTCTCAAGTATATTGAGGGGGAGCAGTTTATAGCCTACCTCCCTAGCAGTTGGTGCCCCAGCAATCTAGACTGGACCTATGTGGAAGACAGCAGGAGAATGATACCAGCAAGTATAGTGAGGGGTGCAGTTCATAGCCTACCTCTCTAGAGGTTGGTACCCCAGCAATTTGGACTGGACCCACATGGCAGAGACCCTAAGGACCTAGCCGTAAGGTACAGGAGTGGAATGAGTTGATATTGCACATGCATGAGGTCTGCATGAGGTCTGTGCTGGTTCCTGGCGGGATTCGCTCTGCCACTGGGAGATAGGCGGAAGAGTCTAGCTGGACTGGTGTCTCCTTCGAAATGTTACATCCTGAGTAGGTGTATGTGTCATGGGACCAGAAGGCACCTGTATACAGCTTCAAGTTATGAAACAGACACTGGGGTATACGGCTTGCTTTTAGGTCCAGGTAACACCATAATGTGGATTCCACATGAACGTGGCCCTGCCTGCTCCCTGACCTTAGTGAACAGATGCACTGGAGAGTTAGGAGGAAAGAGAAGAGCGGGAGAAAGAAAAAGACCCCGTGGGCACTGGGCGAGTTGGCCCACCCACACACATGCAAATGCACACTCTTCAAAAGTGATAATCACCCATCAAGGCATATTGACATTTGCATAACTCTAGACATGCCTGTCTACTGCTTGCTTCAGGGCTGAGGGTTCCTAAGGGGAGTACTGAGGCAGGGGAATGTAATGCTTTCAGGAAGATATGTTTACAGCATTCTGCCTGCCCATCTCACCAACCACGATCTGTCTTCCATACATAGAGAAAAATGGAGGAGCCCAGAGATCCAGTTATTACGTCTTTGGCTCTACGCAAAGGTATAAAATAAAACAGGTTCATGGAGTTTAGATATAGAACATGTTCTATTTTTCTCCGATGTGATTTGGATCGTGTGTACGCGGCATTAGACAAAAAGCTCAAAATAAAACATAAAAAAATAATAAAATGGAGCAGGCTTGATGGGCCACTTGGTCTTTTTTGGCGTCATTCTATGTTTCTTTGTTTTTATGCTTCTAATGCTTCTCTTGTGAAGTTTAAGAGATGACTTGCACCAGAGTTCCTTCAGCTACAGAGGTGAGTAAAGACTTGTTTTAGGCTTATGTATTGCTTAGTAAGAATGTGTAAATATGTCAATGTCTATAGCCTGGCCGAAGGTTCATATAAAGCCCCTGCCTCATAGTTACATTTACAGTAACCCATATACTGACCAGTCCCCACTATATCAAAAATAAATGTTTACAGTAATGCACAGAACTGTCCCCCCGCCACCCCCCCAAGCCTCTTCAGTAAAAAAATGCTGCCAAACGTTCAAAGTAATGCATCTTCTTTGCGAAAGTGAAAAAAAAATTCAGTAGACATTTTTATTAGACTTGGGGATTCTGGGATGCCAAGGTTCCATGCCCCTAACTGGTTAATTACTTGAACTCAAACCAAACAGCTTAAGGGAAAAAAATGCAAATATATATTGATTGGTGAGATTAAGCCTTTTCCACTAAATCAAAAAGGCATAAATCTGTTTTTGGGTGAAAAGAGGAACATTTTCCACTATCTCTGTGAGTGCCGAAGTAGATTGACTGTCCACTGTATAATTTTTTGGGGGGAAATTGTACAGTGAATGTTCCTGCAAGTTTTTTTTAGTTTACTTACCGTTACCGGGAGAACTGAGAATGGGCGATGAGACTGAAGTTGTAGACAGAGAGTTTGGTGCAACTGGGGTTGATCCATTCGGTGGAATTGTAGCTCCTAATGAGTTTGATGTTGTTGGGCCTATTGTGCTCGATGATGTTGGGCCTATTGTGCTTGATGATGTTGTGCCTAATGGGCTTGATAATGTTGTGCCTAATGGGCTTGATAATGTTGTGCCTATAGTGTTCGATGATGTTGTGCCTAATGTTCTTGATGATGCTGTGCCTAATGTTCTCGATGATGTTGTGCCTAATGTTCTCGATGATGCTGTGCCTAATGTTCTCGATGATGCTGTGCCTAATGTTCTTGATGATGTTGTGCCCAATGTTCTCGATGATGCTGTGCCAAAAAAAGCTGGTGGTGGTATATCTTAAGGAAAGAGCAACAACATTAGGTTACCCAAAGACACATGATACATAACTGTTATCTACATGTGATTCACTGATCTGACTCATTCATATGTCTTTCATTTATAAGACAAATTCATCGCACAATCAATATACATATTCACACTGCAGGGTACATTTATAAAGCTAAATTCACCAGTGAACCTTTTTGGGCATATTCACTCATATACATTACATAATTGCCCATATTTAGGCGAATATATATATATATATATATATATATATATATGGACTTACAGGCAGCAATGTCTTGGGGAGACACCTGACAAGCTCCCTAGATACATTAAACCATCTCCAGAAATTAGGATCTGAGACACTTTGGAGCTGTGTGATCCACTGGGGGACATTTTTTAGTATTAGGTAAATGAACCACATAAAATTATATTTAAAGGCTCGCCTCTGGGAAAAAAAATAATGCATATATTTTTGCAGAAACAAAATGTGTATTTATTATTTTTTCACCAAGAAGTATTTATCACTCCGTCCACCTAAACTGACAGGCCGGGCAAGGAGAGCATTATTTAGAAAAGCAGCCAAGAGGCCCATGGTAACTTTGGAGGAGCTTTAGGCCGCGTGCACACAGAGGGACATGTCCGATGGAAACGGTCCGCGGACCGTTTTCATCGGACATGTCTCCTCGGGATTTTCGTCCGGCGGTGTGTACACACCATCGGATCAAAATCCCTGCCAGCAGACAGTGTGGTGACGTTGCGGTGACGTTGACGCAGCCACGTCACCGAACCAGGAAGTGAAAAATTCCACGCATGCGTCAAATCCATTCGACGCATGTGTGGGCAGATATGCCCGCTGGTTAGTGTACTAACCAGCGGACATATCCGACGGACATGTCTCCGGCGGACAAATTTTAAAGCATGCTTTAAAATTTGTCCGCCGGACAAACATGTCTGCTAGCCCATACACACGATCGGATTTGTCTGCTGAAACGGTCCATCGGACCAGTTTCAGCAGACAAATTCGATCGTGTGTACGCGGCCTAAGTGATCCACGGCTCAAGTAGGAGAACTGGCCACAGGACAACTATTAGTCGTGCACTCCACAAATCTAGCCTTTATGGAAGAGTGACAAAAAGAAAGCCATAAGAAGTCCCGCTTTCACTTTGCTAAAAGCCATGTGGGAAACAAAGCAAATATGCTCTGGTCAGATAAGACCAAAATTTAACTTTTTGGCCTAAAAGCAAAACGCTATGTGTTAAGGAAAACTAACACTGCACATCACCCTGAACACACCATGCCCACTGGGAAACATGGTGGTGGCCGCATCATGTTGTGGAGATGCTTTTCTTCAGCAGGGACAGGGAAGCTGGTCAGAGTTGATGGGGAAATGGATGGAGCCAAATACAGGGCAATCTTAGAAGAAAACCTGTTTGGAGTCTGCAAAAGACTTGAGACTGGGGCAGAGGTTCACCTTCCAGCAGGACAACAACCCTAAACATACAGCCAGAGCTACAATGGGATGGTTTGGATCAAAGCATTCTCACGTGTTAAGCCTCGTACACACGCTCGGTTTACTTGGCAAGAACCAGCAAGAAAACTGCTGGCAGAGCTTTCTTGCCGAGTATACCGTGCGTGTGTACGAGGCTTTCAGGTTTCTCGTCAAGAAAACTGCCTAAAATCTTGACGAGAAAAATAGAGAGCCTACTCTCTATTTTCTCGTTGTGATTTTCGGCAGTGTTTTCCTGCCGAGAAACCCGAGATTGTGTATACTTACCTGTCGCCGTGGTAATCCGCGCATGCTCAAAATGACTTTGACACATGCGCGATAGCTTCCTAGGAGTAGCTAAGGGTGCAGCAAGATGGTGGCGACGGCATCTAATGTGAAGAGCGCATGCTCGTCCTACGCAATGATGTCACCCTGTTCTTGCCATTCAAAAAAAACTTGGTTCTTTTGAATGGAGTGTCTGTACACTCGGGCGGCAAGAGATTCTTGCTAAGAATCTCGACAGGAAAAACAAGGGTTTTTTCCTGACGAGATTCTGGCTCGTGTGTACAGGGCTTCAGAATAGCCCAGTTAAAGTCCAGTCCAATTGAGAATTGCATTGCAAAGCCTGCAGTCCCCTAATTTGTGAGCTCTATTTGATCATCATTGTTCATTTGTTTGATGCTTGTTTCTGTGACTCAGGAACTGATGGGCCTAAAAAATGCCTAAGGAAACAACAGCACTGAGGTGTAGTCCCCTGTTGACCCGTGTGCTCTTATGGAACCTTATGAACACAAGCACCAGGCTGTAGAGAGGAACTCAACTTTTTCCAACTCTATTGCTCCATTTTTTCTGGTCCCTAGCCCTATGTCAGGGGGCAGAACAGACTCTGGCCTTTGACAGTTAAATGAAAGGAGGACCTTAGCTCTAAGAGAATGTAATCCCAGTTAGGATAGAAGAGGAAGCCCTGTGTATCTATGTTAGTCTTCAGACTGAACCTTGTGTCCTTTGTGGAGACCCATGGATCCTAGGCCCAAAATGTACAAGCCATCCTGATTTCTCCCCAATCAGGATTAAGCCCTGCAAAATCTGGTGGTTCAAAGATGGTAGGGTCTAAGTGCTGGGAAGAGTCAGGGCTTAATTTAGACTTGGGAAGAAGTTTTGGATCTCTGTAAAGCTTGGGTCTAGTACCCAAGTAGCTCCACGGGGACCTGTTTCCATATTTTTATATGGCATGTTCTTGTACTTACTTGTAGGCAGAGTGACTCCTGACAGACCTAGTAGGAAACAAACAAAACATTAAAGTCAGTTGTTCCAGACATTCAATGCAAATCACCTTGATCATTTTTATTTAAAGAAGTAGTATTGATAAGTGTCCACAGAAACAGATTATCTGCCACAAATTAACAATTGATTGACCTAATGATGATTGTTATAATCTAACAGGACCATGAACATAAGTGGGGGCATGAAGACAACAACTTCTACAGACATCAGAGCAAGTCTGCCAAAACTGGCCTATGGCAAAATTGACAAATAAAGGGACAAATTACAGCATTTCAAGAGGAGAGAAGAGGCAGGTTTTAATGTGAAATAAATATTGCAATGTAGTATGTCAAAGACAAAATCCAGAAAAAAAAGCACAGACGCTGTACATCATGTAGGCCTTTCTAAGGCCTTTCTAATATGGGTTTTACACCTATTTATTAAAAAACAAAAACCTGCAAGACAAAAGGTATAATGAGCTAGTATTGGCCACATTTTGGGGCAACATTTAACATTGAGATTAGAGTGCATTATTTCACCAAGAACATGTCAGATATCGTTTTTTACAGACTCCATGCCCAGTATGTAAGCAATTTTACCAGGCCACAGTTTATTTTGGAGAGACAAGGTGAGTTTTGATGGAAAAAAATAAATGTTAGACTATACTATTACAGAAAGACAATAGCCAAAAGTATTATTTAATGACAAAGAACCTGTTTTGTTGCAGCAATCCCTGGACAGAGCTGTAACGAGCAGTGCCTGAGCAGAGCAGGAGATAGCTGTAAACAGAGCTTGGCAGAGCAGTAACACCTAGGCCTTCAGTGTAAAAAAATAGTCACTAGCTGCCTGCCAAAGTTGTGGAAGGGGCAAACTCTACTTGCTGAAACAGGAGCAGCTGTCAAGTCAGCACTTTTGCCAAGCTGGCATTGAGAAGAAGGAGTGAATGGTTGAATATTTTTTTATGCTCCAGCAGCTGAGGAAGAGACAAGTCAAAGGTGTATATGGAGATGGTAGGGTGGGTTTGGAAGACTCACTGCAAGGTTGAATCTTGTGCCACGTACACAAGATCGGAATTTCCGACAACAAATGTGAGCTTTTGGTCGGATATTGCGACCGTGTGTGGGCTCCATCGGACATTTGCTGTCAGAATTTCCAACAACAAATGTTTGAGAGCTGGTTCTCAACTTTTCCGACAACAAAAGTTCTAGTCGGAAATTCCGATCGCGTGTATCCAATTCCGACGCACAAAAATCCTACGCATGTTTGGAATCAATTCGACGCATGCTCGGAATCATTGAACTTCCTTTTTCTTAGCTCGTTGTAGTGTTGTATGTCACCGCGTTCTTGGCGATCCGAATTTCCAACAACATTTGTGTGGCCGTTTGTATGTAAGACAAGTTTGAGCAAACATCCATCGGAAAAAAATCCACGGTTTTGTTGTCGGAATGTCCAATCGTGTGTAAGCGGCATAACACTATACTCTGCATGGCCCCATACTGACCCTCTTGATGTCCTGTGAAGTAGGTTTGAGGAAGATTAAACACATGGTTGTGCCTGAAGATCTGCTAGTGCACATACTATATTCATGGTCCGGTGCATAGAAAGCAAGGCTGTGCACACATCCTTGCATGTATGTAGGAACACATTCCTGTGACTCACCAGACCTGTATCCTACTATCCTGTGTTTTACCTGGCTTGCCTCCTGTCTCCGTTGTATCCAGATCTCTGTTTGCTCACCTTGGCTTGTATGCTGATTTTGTCCTTTGCCATCTGTATTTGAACTTCTTCTGCTTATCTGATATCGATTCCCGTCTGGCTGTTCACCCTGTTTCTGTTTTGACTCTGGCTGGCCTTGACTTGAACTGACCTTCCTGTTGGGCTTCTGGTGTGTCTGTACCTTCAAGCTTGAAGGGGCTACTTTAAACGCATATCACATAGATGTATTGACTAGAACCACACATTATAACCTAAATATCAATAGGATAGATATCTATGTGAGTATTACACCAGCACACTGTTTAGCAGGCATGACAAATGATGTGTGGCAAGGTCCACTTTACACATGGCAATGAAATAAAGGAGGGAAAATAAGTCTGGGGTTCAGCTGGAGATTCTTATGGCGCTGGTAGGTTTGTGTTACAGCAGATGGACCCTGTATGGCCTGATAAGCACTTCCATGCATTCATCAGCACAGCATATATTCAGAAGAGTGCAGTCATGTACGTACCCCATAGTGGATCTATTCCTGCATCATCTGTAAAGAAATATACGAAATATGGACATCAGCCAGTTTTAACAAATATGACCGTGTTTTAGTGAAATAAATACAAAAGATAAGAGTATCCAAAGACAAAGTTAAGTATCCAAAGACAAGTTAAATATCTATTGTCCACAAACAGAAAAATAATCCTTATTGAATTACACAACAGAACCATGAAGATACAAAACAAAATCAAGACAACAATGCTATAAAAAGCCAACACAATTCGATAACATAAGACATTAAAAGTGAAACAAAAAAAAAGCAATGTACATACATACCCAACAGATAGTACACTATAAAAAAAAGATTTAGTACAAAGTCAGACAATTTTGCCAATAGATAAAATATTCTACTTACTGAGCAGTTAAAATAATAATAAAACAGTTTTTGGATGTAATAGGGAAAGGTTAGACGAGCTTTCAAGTTTTATTGCTTTGCATTTATTTATAAAAGAAGCTTTCAGATTCCTCTAAATCCCACCGCAAACCTCCACACACATTTTGGGGAACGGGGGGTTGGAAGAGACCCTTGTCCCTTATAATTAGTACAAGGTGCTTTAAAAGGGTATGCCCAAGGTGTCCCCCTCAATGTTAAAAATCATGCGGCTGATCTGGTATGGTAAGGGGGCGTGAACACTCACTGCCCTTCTTTTCCAGGCCACCCAGGCTGCATGCCTGGATAAGGGCATGCTTGTAAACTTAAGGGGTACCCCATGCCGTTTCACTCTTAATTTTTTTTCTACCTAGTACTGTTCCATAATAGCACAAGCATCTAGTGTGGGGGTCCTCAAACTATGGCCCTCCAGTTGTTCAGGAACTACAATTCCCATCATGCCTAGTCATGTCTGTGAATGAGGAAGAAGATAAATGGATAGCCGCACTCCAAAACCGGATGAGGTGGTCTTTTATTAAATAATCAGCATGTACAAAAATGGGTCACAGCAGTGGAAAACAAGGAGCAGCCGACAGGTTTCGCACTAAATCAGTGCTTATTCATGGCAATCCAACCCTACAAGAGGGGCTCAGTAGTCAATAATACCTTGTTGCCTAGCATAAAAAGAAACACCGGGTGGGGAGAGCAAAAGGCATCAGAATGGCCGAATGGTCATGTTGTTGGACTATCCTGATGGGTTAAAACCTTACTCCTGGTATGTCAATATGCTTTACTGTCTTTTATTGAAAGCCTGCTGTGGTGCGCCCTAATAGGAATGCCTTTGAACTTCCTAAACAGCAGGTCACCACAGTTGCTAAAGGGATTCCAGAAAAGGCCTGGAAAACACAGAGGTTGTGCCTCACTCAAGCGACAAATATTGCCACGCAGGCTATGATTTATAGAAAAATAGAAGCCACATTGCCGATAGAGTATCTGTGTACACCTACCTATGGCGCCCTGGGGTGACCCACTTCCTCCCTCAAGGATCTGATGTTCTTTCTTGAGCATTCACTCCAGAATCCTGATCGGTGTTCAATTTGGGTCCCAGGCTAACCCATGGGACCCCTTCCCCTCCCTTCTTTTCTCTCCCTACTTTCCTTCTTTACATAAGCAAACATTTAGTTAGGTTTTGTACTGCACTTTTTTTTACTGTGTACTATTGCATTTATTGTTCTACTTATGACCTTTGTGTTCAGCAAATCCATTTACCCATATATACTCAAGTATAAGCCGACCCGAGTATAAGCCGATGTACCTAATTTTACTACAAAAAAATGGGAAAACGTATTGACTCGAGTATAAGCCTAGGGTAAAGCCCCATACACACTATGGGCCGGATTTACATACATCGGCACATATTTATGCTGCCGTAGCATATCTAATATACGCTATGCCGATGCAGCGCAGAGAGGCAAGCACAGTATTCACAAAGCACTCGCTCCCAAATCTACGCTGGGTTTTGAAAGCGTAAGTCGCCGTAAGTGGAAGTGGGCGTGAGCAATGCAAATGAGGCGTGACCCCATGCAAATGATGGGCCGAGTGCCAGACAAGTACTTAAAACAAATGGCGCATGCGCCATCCTGTGGACGTATCCCAGTGCGCATGCTCACAATCACGTCGAAACAACTGGCTAAGATACGCCGAATCACTGCCTACGGTGTGAACGTAACCTACACCCAGCCCTATTCACATACTACGTAAACGACGTAAAATACGATGGCATTCGTTCCCTGGTCCATACCTTTGCATGAATTGCGCCTCCAATATGAGGAATAACTTTACGCCGGACGTACGACTTACGCAAACCACGAATATTATGCGCCAGGTGCAAGTACGTTCGTGTATGGCGTATCTCCCTCATTTGCATATTTGCATCAAAAATCAATGGGAGCGACACATGCGTCCAGCGTAAATATGCGCCCACTATACGCCAGCGTAGGAAAGTCACGCTGGGGGCACATTTGTACTTACTTTGGCGTATCTGGAGATACGTCGGCGTAAGTGCTTTGTGAAGCCGGGCTTATAAGTTTTCCTGCAGGGTTTTCTCTTCAGGTTTACCAAAACCATCTAATATGAGGTCAAACATTAAGAGTTTTAATTCGTATGCAACCAGGCAGGCCCTTGTACTACATGGTTTTGGTAAACCTGAAAAGAAAAACTTGCAAGAAAACTGATAGTGTGTATGGGGCTTGAGAATGCAGTAGCTACTGTAAGCGGAAAAGAGGGTCATCAATGCCCATTTGCAGCGTCACTGTGTCCATTTGCATGCCTCACTGTGCCCATTGCAACGTCACTGTGTCCATTGCAACCTCCCTTTGCCCATTGCAACCTCACTGTGCCCATTGCAACCTCACTATTACTATTAGCAGTACCATAATCATAACTGTAGTTATATTTATGGGAAAGATCATAGTTACATAGTTAGTCAGGTTGAAAAAAGACACAAGTCCATCCAGTTCAACCATAAAAAATAAATAAATAAACAAACAAAATAAAACACAGTACAATCTCATACACCCAACTCCATACCCACAGTTGATCCAGAGGAAGGCAAAAAACCTCAGCAGAGCATGATCCAATTTGCTACAGGAGGGGAAAAAAACTCCTTCCTGATCCCCCGAGAGGCAATCGGATTTACCCCGGATCAACTTTACCTATAAATCTTAGTACTCAGTTATATTACGTGCATTTAGTAAAGAATCCAGGCCTCTCTTAAAGCAATCTACTGAGCCGGCCAGAACCACCTCTGGAGGGAGTCTGTTCCACATTTTCACAGCTCTTACTGTGAAGAAACCTTTCTGTATTTGGAGATGAAATCTCCTTTCCTCCAGACGTAAAGAGTGCCCCCTTGTCCTCAGTGTTGACCTTAAAGTGAATAACTCAACACCAAGTTCACTATATGGACCTCTTATATATTTGTACATGTTGATCACATCCCCCCTTATTCTCCTCTTCTCAAGAGTGAATAAATTCAGTTTTTCTAATCTTTCCTCATAGCTGAGCTCCTCCATGCCTCTTATCAGTTTGGTTGCCCTTCTCTGCACTTTCTCCAGTTCTCCGATATCCTTTTTGAGAACTGGTGCCCAAAACTGGACTGCATATTCCAGATGAGTAAAAGAAGGGGGTGTTGTCTGCGCTGAAAGTGAACAGGGGGGGAGGAGGGGGGGTGTGGGTGATATGGGTGAATGGATGGGACGGGTGGCTGGATGGGTGGATGCAGGTGGGTTTAGGACAACATGATAACCAACATAATCGAAACAATGATGTGAATGAATATACACATAAGGGTGATAACCAATAAATACAAAAATTATTATTACAATAAGGAAAAACCCAACACACTAGCCAGTGTAATGTGAAACCAGTGAAAAACAATCCTAAATCCAAACTATAAGACCAGAGAAAATTCCATGAGGAAATGCCTCTGGATGGAAAAAATGTGAAATAAATAAAGTCTCTAGTGAAAAAACCCAAGAGTCTAGATAAGTCCAAATTGAAATGGTGGTGCCAGGAAAGGGTGACAGCAGAAAGCACCTCAGGTGGTCCCCAGCTCCTCACCTCAAGGCTATAGCTCGGATAGCCTGCAACAGCACCTCCCGGTGGAGGACAGTGATCCCTCGGCAGGGCAAGCAGCAGAGGCACTCCTCAGCGGTAAAGGTAAAGCAAAAAAGAAGAAAGCAAGTGAGTGACAATAAAAGACGTCTAGTAGGCAACGAGTGTCACTTGTACATCCACTCACCACGGGGTGATGGATGATGGGCCTATCTCCCACGAACAGCGAGTTCGTACTTCTAATGGCAGATATCCTCTTCTAAGCTGGCCAGATGGTCACTCACAACAAGGGATCTCTCAGATGGCATACATGATAAAAGAAACAGACCATAGCGCAATCCCGCAAGGTAAAAAACACATTTAATAAAAAAATAAAACTCACATTTAAAACGATCCAAAAGGCACAAAACAAACAGACGTCAGGAACACACTGCGTCAGGCGTGTGGACTCTGTGGCTCCTAGGATCCCTACGCGTCTCGTCACACCTCGTGACTTCCTTAGAAGTCACGAGGTGTGACGAGACGAACTCGCTGTTCGTGGGAGATAGGCCCATCATCCATCACCCCGTGGTGAGTGGATGTACAAGTGACACTCGTTGCCTACTAGACGTCTTTTATTGTCACTCACTTGCTTTCTTCTTTTTTGCTTTACCTTTACCGCTGAGGAGTGCCTCTGCTGCTTGCCCTGCCGAGGGATCACTGTCCTCCACCGGGAGCTGCTGTTGCAGGCTATCCGAGCTATAGCCTTGAGGTGAGGAGCTGGGGACCACCTGAGGTGCTTTCTGCTGTCACCCTTTCCTGGCACCACCATTTCAATTTGGACTTATCTGGACTCTTGGGTTTTTTCACTAGAGACTTTATTTATTTCACATTTTTTCCATCCAGAGGCATTTCCTCATGGAATTTTCTCTGGTCTTATAGTTTGGATTTAGGATTGTTTTTCACTGGTTTCACATTACACTGGCTAGTGTGTTGGGTTTTTCCTTATTGTAATAATAATTTTTGTATTTATTGGTTATCACCCTTATGTGTATATTCATTCACATCATTGTTTCGATTATGTTGGTTATCATGTTGTCCTAAACCCACCTGCATCCACCCATCCAGCCACCCGTCCCATCCATTCACCCCTATCACCCACACCCCCCCTCCTCCCCCCCTGTTCACTTTCAGCGCAGACAACACCCCCTTCTTTTACATATACATTTTTCTCTCTGCCCAGGACAGAGTGTCAGGAGTCTGCTGCAGAATCCCCAGTCCACCTTCCAGCCCAATTCCACTCCCACCCATCCCCCTTGGTAGCGCAGGAGTCTTTCCATATATCCATATTCCAGATGAGGTCTTACTAATGATTTGTACAGGGGCAAAATTATATCTCTCTCTCTCTCTGGACTCCATACCTCTCTTAATACAAGAAAGGACTTTGCTCGCTTTGGAAACCGCAGCTTATAGCAATAGTGATGGTAGAATTGAATTAATGATAGTAATAATGGCAATAATATAATTAGTGACATTACTAGTAGTAATGGTGATAATGCTAATATACAGTATTAACTATTTAACAGTGAACAGGTCAATACCAGGGGGAGGGGGTGCAAACATGAGCTAGCAAGTGACCATAGAGGTAGAGGATTAGTGTCAAATGCATGCTCAAGGGGCACTAGAGAATGATGATAATAGATGTGGACCTCTCACTGACTATAGAGCTATATCACATGCATATACAAGGAGATCGCTAAGCTTACTTGTAGATGCCCACTAGATGAGGTGCCCCATAGACTTCTTCCATTACGAAAGTCGCGCCTGCTTCTGCACGTGGGCCAACTTGTCTGCGTTCCACACAGCAGGAAGTCCAGACCCTGCATCACTTCCTGTGCATCGTCGGTCGCTTACTAGTGACCTATACAGATTGAAGTGAATGGCCAGGAGGAGCAAGATGGCCGCTGGATCCTAACACTAGGCCGAAGCCGCAGCCTATAGTAGTGGCTGAAGGCGTGCGGAGGAGCGTCGCACCGTTCAGGTACACTGACTCGAGTATAAGCCGAGTGGGGCATTTTCACCATAAAAAAAGGGCTGAAATACTCAGCTTATACTCGAGTATAAGGTATTTTTTATTGTAATGATTAACGCCATGTTCTATGCCCTGAAATGAATACAATTTTTGAACCAGAAAGCACTACACTTGAGTCCCCACACAACATATTATAATAGAATACATACATATGATCATACACACATGGTAATTCTCTTGTGTTATTTTTATATGAGCGTGGTTTTGGGAATGCAGTAAAGATTATACACAATTTTCTCACCTACTACAATTTTTTGTTGAACACTCAAATAAGACATTGTTTTCTCAATAACTAGGCGCACCTGGAAAACACAAGGATTACTTCAATAATTCCTGTTTCGTTAATACATAAAAAAATCTCCTCTAGGGAAACAAAATATATAGCAAAGATTTTCCTGCATGTTCTTTGCAGATATGTACCTGTCTTTGTTCTGAAACAACTGCTGTGTGTTTTACAATGTTCTATCTAAATTAGATTTTTGAATTGGAGGGTCAGTATTTATTATAACTACCTGATCAATCTAAGTGTTGTAATGAGAAAAGCTGCAGTGTCTGCATCCCTTTATAGGTGAACAGCTTTAACCACATGAAGACCAAGGCAATTCGGACACTGTAAATCTGTATTTTTTTTTTTTGCTAGAAAGTAACTTAGAACCCCCAAAGATTATATATACAGTATCTCACAAAGCGAGTACACCCCTCACATTTTGTACGTATTTTATTATATCTTTTCATGTGACAACACTGAATAAATGACACTTTGCTACAATGTAAAGTAGTGAGTGTACAGCTTGTATAACAGTGTAAATTTGCTGTCCTCTCAAATTAACTAAACACACAGCTGTTAATGTCTAAACCGCTGGCAACAAAAGTGAGTACACCCCTATGTGAAAATGTCCAAATTAGGCCCAAAGTGTCAATATGTTTTGTGGCCACCATTATTTTCCAGCACTGCCTTAACCCTCTTGGACATGAAGTTCACAAGAGCTTCACAGGTTGCCACTGAAGTCATTTTCCACTCCTACATGATGACATCACAGAGCTGGTGGATGTAAGAGACCTTGCACTCCTCCACCTTCTGTTTGAGAATGCCCCACAGATGCTTCATAGGGTTTAGGTTTGGAGACTTGCATGGCCAGTCCATCACCTTTACCCTCAGCTTCTTTAGCAAGGCAGTGGTTGTCTTGGAGGTGTGTTTGGGGTCGTTATGTTGGAATACTGCTCTGAGGCCCAGTCTCTTAAGGGAGGGGATCATGCTTTGCTTCAGTATGTCAAAGTACATGTTGGCATTCATGGTTCCCTCAATGGCTCCCCAGTGTTGGCAGCACTCATGCAGCCCCAGACCATGACACTCTCACCACCATGCTTGACTGTAGACAAGACACACTTGTCTTTGTACTCCTAACCTGGTTGCCCTCACACACGCTTGACACCATCTGAACCAAAATCAATTTATCTTGGTCTCATCAGTTCCAGTAATCCAGTCCTTAGTCTGCTTGTCTTCAGCAAACTGTTTGAGGGCTTTCTTGTGCATCAACTTTAGAAGATGCTTCCTTCTGGGACGACAGCCATGCAGACCAATTTGATGCAGTGTGTGGCGTATGGTCTGAGCACTGACAGGCTGACCCCCCACCCCTTCAACCTCTGCAGCAATGCTAGCAGCACTCATACATCTATTTCCCAAAGACAAACCCTGAATATGACGCTGAGCACGTGCACTCTTTTGTTGACATGGCGAGGCCTGTTCTGAGTGGAACCAGTCCTGTTAAACTGCTGTATCGTCTTACAAGCTGTATACTCACTACCTTACATTGTAGCAAAGTGTCATTTCTTTTGTGTTGTCACATGAAAATACAGAATAAAATATTTACAAAAATGTGATACTGTATGTACCTAGAAAAGTTTCTTGAATAAAATGTTATTTGAAAAAAAAAAAAAAAGGCAGCATTCATAGACACCTTAGTCATCTTGAACGTTTGGCTTCATGGTCAGCCACTGAAGCCACACTTTCTAATTTGCATGCTTGTTCATATTTAGTGATTTACAAAATACAGACCTTTGATTATCATGAGATTCAGGCAGGTCGCATTTTCAAAAGGAAAGGACAACAATAACAGTTTACATTTTTCTTAGCACCAATTTCTTTCAAGAGTAACACACAAAAAAAAGTTACTTACGATGTTAGATTTGCGATACAGCTGTTTCAAAATATCCTGCAAATCAGGCGCTAAAAAATAAAAAATAAATAATACATTAAAGGGTGTTTAACTGTGCAGAATGTGGATGTAAAAATCTACCTGGAGTTCAAATCCAACCCTTAAAAACATAACGTTTCCAAAAACATTGGTATAGATAAAAGGGCTTTTACTAAGACTGGGACAGCCAGCATCTGGAGTACCTGTACATGACAACCAATCAGCTTCTAGCTTCCATTTTTAAAGTTTAACTGGTTCCCGACTGGCTCATGCAGATATACTGTGGCAGAATGGCTCCCCTGGGTGACACCCCCATAAAAACACAAATCCCTGTGCTGTCAGGGAAGAAGAAACATATCATTTGTTCCTACTAAGTAGGAAAAAACGATATGTCTCCTCTCCTAGTCACTCCCATCCCCACACAGTTAGAACACGCAGTTAACCCCTGGGCTCAGGATCTGGGCCTACTGCCCCTCCATCCCGCTTTCTTTCTTTCTTTTTGTTTCGTTCTTTCTTTCTTTCATTCATTCTTTCTTTCTTTCTTTCTCTCTTTCTTTTAGGGCTGTTACTGATCAAAAATGTTGTGTTCGATTAATCGTTTTGTTTTTTAATCGATTAATTGACTAATTTCGATTAATTATAACGCACATACAGATCCAACTACTTTGAGCTGCTCTCCTTGCAGGCTGATTCCCAGTGTAGCTACTGAAAAAATGGATAGCAGGATACAAAAAACACACAAAGGCAGCGCTCGATGGGAATAGCATTAAAACTTTTATAGTCTTCAAGTAGGTAACCAAATAAATATTGCACTGGAGATAAAATCAATGTAGCTACATAAACTGTAAAAATGGTGCGAGTAATACCAAACGGTACCAAAAGCAGTCATAAAAACATGTAGCTAAGTATGATACTGGTATAAAAATGTGTACAACGATACCACTGCTGAATCCAGATGAGGAGAGGTTAACATCAGTCCGTTGGCATGTAGATGTCCCATGAAGGGACAGCAAAGGAGCCCTTCAGATGGACACGGGAAGCCCCGCCGATGTCTGTGATGTTACTGGATCTCCAACAGAACTCCCTGAAGGCCCAGAAGCTGGCGGAGAGGCGAGTCCCAATCAAAAGAATTTTAATCGATCAAAAAGATTTTGATCGATCAAAAAAATTAAAGATTAGTCGATTAATTAAAAGTTAATTTGCACAGCCCTACTTTCTTTATTTATCTCTTTCTTCCTCTCCCTATTTCTTTCTTTCTCTCCCTCTTTCTTTCTCTCCCTCTTTTTTCCTTTCTTTCTCCCTCCATCCCTCATTCATCTCAGACTCTAACCACACCCCCTCCAAGCCACGCCAATGTAAGCCATGCCCACTATTTGGCATTAAAACCACTCCCATTTTTCGCTGCCGTAGAGGGCCCCTTAGCAGAATTTTGCGTAGGGCCCCAGGGAGGTCAGGATCGGCACTGGATGGGGGCAACTTCCAATCTATATACAAGATGCTGAACTGTCCTCCTTCCTGGTCACTAACAGTTTTGGTGATCAAAAGCAAAGGCCCTTTGTGGACTAGGAACTCTCAGTCCCTTTTAGAAAATAGCACAGTGTTTTGTAAGTTGAATTCAGGAGTATCACCAACTCCTCTGAAGAAGCTCTACTGCCTGCAGAAACTACCAGCCCTCCTGGTTGCCTGTCCACCAGCTTACCTGGCTGCTCTGAAGGTCTCTCAGGGCAAGGGATAGGAAGAGATAAGCACAGTGCTGTCCTCCTGAAAGGCTTGCTATATGTGGCAGTCTCTCCTCTTATGAATTCCCAGATGTGCTGATGTATTCACTCTGTCCACTTTTCTCCCTGATTGCATTTCAAACCATAATGCTGTCAAGATTCCCAAACCAGCTCGAGCCCAGTCTGGAGGCGGAGTCACTTGGCCTCAAAAGGGGGGGTCGTTTACATCACCGGGTGGCCCCCGCCCTGAGCTATATAACAGTTGTCACCGAGAAGAAGCGATACTCGGCAGTCTGTTGCGTCTTTTTTTCCTTTTTTTCAGCTTGTGGGGCGTTGTCCCAAAGTGTTCCCTGTCTTTTTTACAATTTTTGACACTTTTTTGTGAATTGGTAGGGGTACCCCTACCAATTCACATGGGGGCGGCATCTGGGGATCCCCTTGTTAAAAGGGTCTTCCAGATTCAGATAAGCTCCCCGCCCGCAGACCCCCACAACCACCGGGCAAGGGTTTTAGGGATGAGGCCCTTGTCCCCATCAATATGGGGGCAAGGTGTTTTGGGGGGCAACGCTAAAGCTCCCTCCGCAAGTTGAGGGCATGTGGTCTGGTACGGTTCAGGAGGGGGAGCACTCTCACCCCCCCCCCCTCTTTTCCTGCGGCCTGCCAGGTTGTGTGCTCAGATAAGGGTCTGGTATGGATTTTGGGGGACCCCTACGCCTTTTTTTTTATTTTGCTGCATGGTTCCCCTATGGATTTTGGGGGATCCCCACCCCATTTTTTTTATTTGGCGCAGGGCTCCCCTTAATATTCATACCAGATCTGAAGGGCCTAGTATGGATTTTAAGGGCAGATTCCTACTAAAAAATTGTATTTACTTTTTTATTTGGGGATCCCCTTAATACTCATACCAGACCCAAAGGGCCTGGTTATGGACAGGGGGAACCCATGCCGTTTTTTTTCATTGAGTTTTATCTGTATTGTCGGGACCCGACATATCATTACAGCCGCAATCAGTTTTAAATGACTTTTCTTCCTTTAGAAATGTCATTTTGCTGCGGGACAGTTCTAAACACGGGAAAAATGTGCCATTTTACAGGCATACTATACATCCCCCATGCATTGATACATGTCCCCTGGGGCAGGACCCGGGTCCCCAAACACTTTTATGACAATACTTTGCATATTAGCCTTTAACCACTTAAGCCCCGGACCATTATGCAGGTTAGGGACCTTGCCTCTTTTTGCGATTCGGCACTGTGTCACTTTAACTGACAATTGCGCGGTCGTGTGACGTGTCTCCCAAACAAAATTGGCGTCCTTTTTTTCCACAAAAAGAGCTTTCTTTTGGTGGTATTTGATCACCTCTGCGGTTTTTATTTTTTGTGCTATAAACAAAAATAGAGCGTAAATTTTGAAAAAAATGCAATATTTTTTTCTTTTTGTTATAATAAATATACCCAAAAAAGATATTAAAAAAAATAGTTTTCCTCAGTTTAGGCCGATACATATTCTTCTACCTATTTTTGGTAAAAAAAAAAATCGCAATTATCGATTGGTTTGCGCAAAATTTATAGCGTTTACAAAATAGGGAATAGTTTTATGCCATTTTAATTAATTTTTTTTTTTTTACAACTAATGGCGGCGATCAGCGATTTTTTTCGTGACTGCGACATTATGGCAGACACATCGGACAATTTTGACACATTTTTGGGACCATTGTCATTTTCACAGCGAAAAGTGCTATCAAAATGCGCAGATTACTGTGAAAATGACAATTGCAGTTTAGGAGTTAACCACTAGGGGTTAAGTGTGACCTCATATGTGTTTCTAACTGTAGGGGCGGGGCTGGATGTGTGACGTCAGTGATCGTCTTTCCCTATATCAGGGAACAGACAATCAATGATATTGCCACAATGAAGAATGGGGAAGGTGTGTTTACACACACTTCTCCCCAATCTTCAGCTCCGGTGACCGTTCGTGGGACAACGGCGGGGATCGGGTCCGCGTGTCCCGCGGTCACGGAGCTTCAGTCACGCGACCCTACGGCTGGGCTCTTAAAGAGGATGTACAGGTACGTGCCCAGCTGTGCCCTTCTGCCGACATATATCAGCGTAAGGCGGTCCTTAACTAGTTACAGACCGCCCACCGTCGTTATACGTCGGCATTTTAAAGATGGATATTTCGGTAACGGCAGCAGCTGCTGCCACAACCGAGATATCCATGTCTTCAGTGGGCGGTCCTGTCAACGATAACGGCAGTCTCCGCAGCGGATTCGCCGCGAGATCGCTGTTATCGGTGGCGGGAGAGGGCCCCCCTCCCACCGCTCTCCCACGCCCTCCGCCGCTTACCGTAGCCATCGGTAGCGGCGGAGGCAATCGGGTCCGCTCGGCTGCTGTGTGGGGATGCGAGTGAGGCCAACATGGCACCCACCCGTCCCCATAGCTTTGCTGGGCGGAAGGCCCTATCAAGATTTTTTTAAGGGTAAAAGTTTGACTCCATGCCACGAGCGGGCGCAATTTTTAAGCGTGACATGTTGGGTATCATTTCACTCGGCGTAACATTATCTTTCACAATATGTAAAAAAATTGGGCCAAATTTATTGTTGTCTTATTTATTCTCTAGGGTGTTAGAAAAACATATATATAATGTTTGGGGGTTTTAAGTAATTTTATAGCAAAAAAAAAATGTTTTAGTCTCGTAAACACCGAATCTGAAAAACAGGCTCGGGGCTTAAGTGGTTAATTGGTTAAAATAAGCACTTTAGCAGTGTTCGCGTGTTCGAATACATTTTTTGCCTGTTTGCAAGTTCTGGTGCAAACCGAACCGGAGGGTGTTCGGCTCATCCTTAGTCATGATTCACACATTTTTGGCTACATAGTGTAACTTTAAATGATTGATAAAGAACGGAAGTAGTGTTTTACCTTTGAGTAATAATTCAACCCCAGACAGAAACCAGGATGGTGCCAGTGTCACTGAAATAAAAGGGGTGTCAGAATCATAATCTGTAACCAGGACCAGAGAGGGTTGAGGTTCAGGAGCTAGGTAGGTCAGCCAGTCAAAGCAGAGGTCAAGTAAGGAAATCAAGTGGACTGAGTTCAGACTAACACTGACAGAGCAAAACGCAGGTAATATCATGTCACCAGTACATGGCATAAGACTTTCACAAATGTGCAAAACCTAGAAGACGTGATCCTATTTATGAAGCTGTTGAGGTGCATGGCACTGACCAAAAGACTTGCAGACCATTAACTGGTTTCCCGTCCTTCCTCCTTTATTAGAAGTTATTACTTTACCAGTGTTAGGGGTCTGCTTATAAAAAAATTGCAGTGGGAGTGCCTTAGAATACACATAGCGGTCACAAATATTTTCCGCATTGTGTCCAATGTGTTTATTTTGTATGATAATCAGCTCCATCTAGTGACCAAAAATGTGGTATTTTCCTCAAATACTACAGTCAGAAAAATACTACATATGGCCACTAGATGTAGCTGATAATTAAAGGTAATACACATGTTAGACACAATACAGGGAATATTTGTGACAGGCATTCTCACAACAATTTTTTTTGTATAAAAAGACCCCTAAAGCATATGTCCAGGTATTAACCAAAGGTTAAGGCAGCAGCATTGTTTTGATGGGAAATAAATCAATGTATGGATATGGAGAGGGATAAGGATATACATCAATGGTGTTCTGTAGTCCAGCAGGCTGACAATGCTTGGATTTGATGAAAAAGGACATCTCTAACCAGAAGTTAAGAGCACACTGGATTTCTGGCAGATAAACAGGGATTTTTCTGTACTTAAAGCGGAGGTTCACCCTGAAAATAAACTATATACCATTAGATCCAGCATACTGCTGACATCTGCAGTATGCTGTTTTTTTTTTTTTTTTTGCTGTACTTACCGTTTTATCGCAGTTCTCATTCGGCTACGAGCTGATTCCCCGCGGGTAATAGGCGTTCCTAAGATGAGGCATAGATGATTGACGTGCGGGTACAGCGCGTCACGCCTTCCGAAAATAGCCCACGTGAGGCCGCGTACACACGGAGGGACATGTCCGCTGAAACGGTCCGACGGACCGTTTCCAGTGGACATTACTCCTCCGGATTTTGGTCCGATGGCGTGTACACACCATCGGATCAAAATCCCCGCCGGCAGACAGCGCGGTGACGTTGACGCCGCCATGTCACCGCACCAGGAAGTAAAAAACTTCCACGCATGCGTCGCATCCATGCGACACTTGTGCGGGCAGATATGTCCGCTGGTTAGGCTTTAAAATGTGTCCGCCGGTCAGACATGTCCGCTAGCCCATACACACAATCAGATTTGACAAATTCGATCGTGTGTACGCGGCCTAAGACTCGGCTGTTTACGGCGCTATACGGCGCCTGCTGACTGCGCAGGTGCCGTAAAAAGCTGAGTCCCACTTTGGGTATTTTCGGAAGGCGTGACGTGCTTTACCAGCACGTCAATCATCCACGCCTGGTCTTAGGAACGCCTATTCTCCGGGCCAGAGAGAACCCGGAAGCCGCCCAGTATGCTGGATCTAATGGTATATCGTTTTTTTAGGGTGAACCCCCGCTTTAAAGGGTTTTTAAATGGATAACACATGGGGAAGGTGTACTGAATATGTATTTTTTTTAATCCATCCAATAATCTATTTTTATGGCTACTGGACAGAGCTACATCATAAGAAATACATTCTTATTTACTCGGATTGTCATCTCCATCTAGTGGCCATAATGCAGTATATTCCTGATTTACTCTATGAAGAACGCTCAACCTGGAGAGAAGATAGCATAAAAAACATTAAATGTTGCCTTCACACAGAACATGGCGTTTCACTGGATGAATAATTCTACAATTTCTTTCTATAAACACACTTTTTTTATCTACAATTTCTGCAGTTGCAGACTGTCCCATGGTTGCTGGGGAACATATCTGGCTCCAAGACCAGTCCAGGGCCTTCTCCATGTACGGTGCCCTTCTGCACCCCCCCCCCCCCTGTACTGTGCCCTTCTGCATCCCCCCCTGTACTGTGCCCTTCTGCATCCCCCCCTGTACTGTGCCCTTCTGCATCCCCCCCTGTACTGTGCCCTTCTGCATCCCCCCCTGTTCTGTGCCCTTCTGCACCCCCCCCTGTACTGTGCCCTTCTGCATTTCCCCCTGTACTGTGCCCTTTGAGTTGACTAGTCTTTGATTGATGGAATGTTTTCCTTTTGTAAAATTGATTTTATCGAAAGTACTAATGAATATATGTTTAATTCTATCAACTATTTATACTTTATTTCTTAAAGTAGATGTGTTAATTAGGGCAAGCTGATGGGGCCCCAGTGCATTACTTTGCCTAGGGGTCCATGATGCTATTAAGACAGCCCTGGACAAGTCTATGAGCCACAGAACTGGGTATGGTAAGTGAAGAGGTGAATGGAGGCTGACCATTTTAGAATACAGAGGTAGGTAGCTAGGTTAGAAGTAGCAGGGCATAATTGTCAAGGAGATAATTCTTAACCACTTAAGGACCGCCTCCTGCACATATACGTCGGCAGAATGGCACGGCTGGGCACATGTACGTACAGGTACGTCCTGTACTAGTACCCAGCCATGGGTCACGGGCACGTGCCTGCGGCGCGCTCCCATGACCTGGTCCGAAGCTCGGGGACCGCGGGACTCGTGGTCACGATCGCCGCTGGAGTGAGGCGATCGGTCCCCGTAGCTGAAGAACGGGGGGAGCCGTGTGTAAACACAGCTTCCCCATGCTTCACTGTGGTGGCAGCATCGATCGCGTCATCCCTTTTATAGGGAGGACATGATCGATGACGTCACACCTACAGCCACACCCCCCTACAGTTGTAAACACACATTAGGGAACACATAACCCCTACAGCGCCCCCTGTGGTTAACTCCCAAACTGCAAATGTCATTTTCACAATAAACAATGCAATTTAAATGCATTTTTTGCTGTGAAAATTACAATTGTCCCAAAAATGTGTCAAAATTGTCCGAAGTGTCCACCATAATGTCGCAGTCATGAAAAAAAAATCGCTGATCGCCGCCATTAGTAGTAAAAAAATAATAATAATAAAAATGCAATAAAACTATCCCCTATTTTGTAAACGCTATAAATTTAGCGCAAACCAACCGATAAACGCTTATTGTGATTTTTTTTACCAAAAATAGGTAGAAGAATACGTATTGGCCTAAACTGAGGAAAAAAATGTTTTTATATATATATTTTTGGGGGATATTTATTATAGCAAAAAGTAAAAAATACTGCATTTTTTTCAAAATTGTCGCTCTATTTTGGTTTATAGCGCAAAAAATAAAAACTGCAGAGGTGATCAAATACCACCAAAATAAAGCTCTATTTGTGGGGAAAAAAGGATGCCAATTTTGTTTGGGAGCCACGTTGCACGACCGCGCAATTGTCAGTTTAAGCGACGCAGTGTCAATTTGCAAAAAGGGGCCTGGTCCTTTAGCTGCATTTTGGTCCGGGGCTTAAGTGGTTAAAGTGTAACTCCACTTTTGTTTAAAAAAAATTCCCCTCTGGGCGATGTACATTGCAAGGATTTTAACAAACTTTGTTACAGATTCCTATGTTTTGTTATTTTGAAGATATCCCTGTGTGTTTGTCTGTTCAAAAGTAAGTCTAATGGAGATGGTTTCATAATTATCAATCACCTGCTGCACCTGCAGGGCTCTAATGAGGAAAGCTGCTGGGACTGCATCCCTTTAGTTGTGATTTCCTATTGTGTACACACGATCAGACCGGTCCGATGAAACTGGTCCGCAGACCAGTTTCATCGGACCAATTCGATGGTGTGTACGGCCTATCGGACCGTTGTCCTTTGGACCAAAGTTTTAAAACATGCTTTAAAATCTGTCCGACGGACACCTGTCTGTCGGACAGATTCGATGGTTAGTACGCAAAAGCATCGGACCAAAAACCCGTGCATGCTCAGAATCAAGTCGACGCATGCTTGGAAGCATTGAACTTAGTTTTTTCAGCACGTCGTTGTGTTCTACGTCACCGCGTTGTGGTCTGATCGGATTTTTGGTCCGATGGTGTGTACGCACATCAGACCCCTTTAGCCTGGTCCGATGAAAACGGTCTGTCGGCCCAGTTTCATCGGACCAGTCTAATCGTGTTTACGTGGCCTTGGGAGTGTCATACCAAAAATTACATTTATGTTGCAGGGGATGCCTGAAATCTGACTTGTATCTTAGTGCAGACTTCTGGGAAAATCGGTGAGCCAATCACAGAAGCAAGAAATTAAATTTCTGGGGGGCGTTCTGTATACATTCTGTGTACAGAACGCCTCCATTTTACAGAAAATTACAGAGCTGCAGATTGAAAAGGAAAGTACATTTTTTTAATAACATAAGATTGGTGTCACGATTGTATACGCTATAATATTATTATTTTTTTTTTCTGTTATATTTTGGAGTTGCCCTTTAAATTAGCAAAACCTAAAAATATCAGGAGGTCGTTTTTACTTACCGGGAGCTGCAGTGAATGGGGGAGCTGTGGAGAAACAAGGAGAAGACAATTTGTGCCCATTGTAAAAAATAATATAATTCATATTATAATAACATTGATTATTCTCAGTTGACCACTTGAACTCTAATGCCGCATACACACAACCGTTTTTCAGGTTCTAAAAAAATGATTTTTTTTTTATGTCATTAAAAACGGTCGTGTGTACACGGCATCAAAGGTTTCAAGACCAGAGCATTTTTTGCTATTCAGCACTACGCAACCTACTATACTACTTTAAATCTCGCATTGACTTTAAAAAAGCTAAGATCCAAATATTTAGTGATATTTCCCCTATCACTTTGGCGAAAAGGTGCAGCTTCCGCCTGGTTACTAATCACCTACAGAATCATCAAGTGCCCTACCACTGGGGGTTCCCCTTTCGTCTATCCGCCTCTAAAGATGAGGTCCAATTCTCGCTGAGAGACCTTTATAAAAAGTGAAGCCTTCAATCACAATCTAGGTCTCCCACCCATCCCTGAGGATGAACTTCATCTCCGAACCCCAAGACGCTCACGTCCCCGGCCAAGATCTGGACTCCAGTTCAACGGAGATCGCAAAAGACCTTTTCAACTCCTCAACGGGCTAACCCCTATTTCCAACTTGAAGAGGGTCTTTCTTCAATATTCTCTTTTTTGTTTACCATGGCCAGACGATGTTTAGTTTGGCTGTGCCCCATGGAAATGTGTCACTCTCTTTTATTTAGCGACACCTCTCATACACTGTTTTGAAGCACTTCCCACCCCTGATAATCTTGAAGTTGATTATTTCCCTTTTGTTACATTAGGGGTGCCCAACATTTTGAAGAGCGAGGGCCACTTAAGTGACTTGGTAACCAGTCGTGGGCCACAATGAAGGGAGTGGGCGGATGACGGGGCCTTATCCACTCTGCATATCCAGAGCAGACACAGACACAGCCTGCTGTACTCTATGGGCCCTCCGATCCACCCAGATGAAACGGGATGGATCCTTCCCTGGAGAACTGGCTTTAGTGACAATCGAACCTCTCACCACTTCATTATTTGGTATCACTCCACCTTTGACAGGTGCCGGTGCTATACATAAAGCATTGGGTTATGCGGCTCTGCTCCACAGCTGCTTGCTTCCTCTACCGCCGGCTTCATTCACAACACCGACGCTTTGGGATGGCGGGTCAGCAACCTTGCTGACCCGCCATCCCAGAGCAGGAGGTTGCGGGCCACATCAGAGGGCTCCGCGGGCACCCCTGTGTTACGCCGATTGCCTTCCACTGAACGTTGTTGACTGCTATCTCAGAAGAGACAAGAACCCATCATCGGATCGTGCAGGCTGCCATGCTCCTCACCATAACCCCAGGCTATTGCCTGGGTCTCCTGAAGTTTATTTTACCTTCAGGTTTTCTCCTTTTTTTTTTCTTTTTTTCTTGTTTTTTTGTACTCCTAAATTGTAGTCATCTGAATACTTAACTCACTCTGGCTAACCAATACGCTCCCAAATGTGGGACAGATTTGTTTTCTGTTAGATTTCCCTCTATGGACCTGCCACCCATTCAGGTTCCAATTAGTTGATTTGCTTCTCCAACATTACCCATATAAGGTTTTCTCCTCACCTCTCTTGACTCTTCCTCGTACATCCCGTGGCTTATTAAGATTTTCTTTGTTAGAGATGGAGCTGATCTACAAAGCAAAAATAAAGGAAGTTCATGACCAACGTTTAAATGCAGCTGCTAAATAAGTTTTCTTTGAAACCCTGTAATTTGACTTTTATATAATCTTCTCAGTCATGCTCAGCAGGTTTTTTCACAGTGCTTCCATATGTGACTTTGGACACTTGGGCCCTGGCTCTTCAACCATCACCCCAAGCTGCAATATTTAAAAAAGGGCCAGTGAACACTAGGGATGAGCTTGTATTCGAGTCAAACTCATGTTCGAGTCAAACTCATGTTCGACTCTAACATCGTATGTTCGATCGTTCGTCAAATTGCGAAATTTGAGTGGCGTGTCACGGCCCATAATTCACTGCGGCATCGCAGTGAATTGCTGGCTGATGTTTGGCCAAGCATGCACTATGACCCGCATGCTTGGCCAATCACAGCTTGCAAAAAACGGAGAGCCATAATTGACCAAAGCCAGGGTGGCTTTGGCCAATTATGGCTCAGGGGGTTTAGTACACGCCCCACACTAGGCAGAGAGAGAGAGAGAGAGATTTTTTGTAGGTAGATAGAGCAGGCAGGCAGGCTAGTCAGTTTAAGTTACAGTGTGTAGAGGATATACAGTGCGGAAAATAAGTATTTGAACACCCTGCTATTTTGCAAGTTCTCCCACTTGGAAATCATGGAGGGGTCTGAAATTGTTATCGTAGATGCATGTCCACTGTGAGAGACATAATCAAAAAAAAAAAATCCAGAAATCACAATGTATGATTTTTTTAACTATTTATTTGTATGATATAGCTGCAAATAAGTATTTGAACACCTGAGAAAATCAATGTTAATATTTGGTACAGTAGCCTTTGTTTGCAATTACAGAGGTCAAACGTTTCTTGTAGTTTTTCACCAGGTTTGCACACACTGGAGGAGGGATTTTGGCCCACTCCTCCACACAGATCTTTTCTAGATCAGTCAGGTTTCTGGGCTGTCGCTGAGTTTGAGCTCCCTCCAAAGATTCTCTATTGGGTTTAGGTCTGGAGACTGGCTAGGCCACGCCAGAACCTTGATATGCTTCTTACAGAG
Source organism: Rana kukunoris (assembly GCA_029574335.1). Lineage (NCBI taxonomy): Eukaryota > Metazoa > Chordata > Amphibia > Anura > Ranidae > Rana > Rana kukunoris. The sequence continues at coordinate 39,045,468 of CM056052.1, forward strand.
CCACTCCTTGGTTATCCTGGCTGTGTGCTTCGGGTCATTGTCATGTTGGAAGACCCAGCCTCGACCCATCTTCAAAGCTCTAACTGAGGGAAGGAGGTTGTTGCCCAAAATCTCGCAATACATGGCCCCGGTCATCCTCTCCTTAATACAGTGCAGTCGCCCTGTCCCATGTGCAGAAAAACACCCCCAAAGCATGATGCTACCACCCCCATGCTTCACAGTAGGGATGGTGTTCTTGGGATGGTACTCATCATTCTTCTTCCTCCAAACACGGTTCGTGGAATTATGACCAAAAAGTTCTATTTTGGTCTCATCTGACCACATGACTTTCTCCCATGACTCCTCTGGATCATCCAAATGGTCATTGGCAAACTTAAGACGGGCCTTGACATGTGCTGGTTTAAGCAGGGAAACCTTCCGTGCCATGCATGATTTCAAACCATGACGTCTTAGTGTATTACCAACAGTAACCTTGGAAACGGTGGTCCCAGCTCTTTTCAGGTCATTGACCAGCTCCTCCCGTGTAGTCCTGGGCTGATTTCTCACCTTTCTTAGGATCATTGAGACCCCACGAGGTGAGATTTTGCATGGAGCCCCAGTCCGAGGGAGATTGACAGTCATGTTTAGCTTCTTCCATGTTCTAATGATTGCTCCAACAGTGGACCTTTTTTCACCAAGCTGCTTGGCAATTTCCCCGTAGCCCTTTCCAGCCTTGTGGAGGTGTACAATTTTGTCTCTAGTGTCTTTGGACAGCTCTTTGGTCTTGGCCATGTTAGTAGTTGGATTCTTACTGATTGTATGGGGTGGACAGGTGTCTTTATGCAGCTAATGACCTCAAACAGGTGCATCTAATTTAGGATAATAAATGGAGTGGAGGTGGACATTTTAAAGGCATACTAACAGGTCTTTGAGGGTCAGAATTCTAGCTGATAGACACGTGTTCAAATACTTCTTTGCAGCTGTATCATACAAATAAATAGTTAAAAATTCATAAATTGTGATTTCCGGAATTTTTTTTTTTGATTATGTCTCTCACAGTGGACATGCACCTACGATGACAATTTCAGACCCCTCCATGATTTCCAAGTGGGAGAACTTGCAAAATAGCAGGGTGTTCAAATACTTATTTTCTGCACTGTATATGCATCCCAGGTGTTGTAAATACATTTATACACTGTAGAGTTTAGCTCGATCCGCTCTCACTAATTTACTGCCGGGCAGGCAGGTGATTGTGCTAGCTGCAGTATTCTCACGTGGTGTACTGCCTGTGTCCTCAGCAGTTTGCACCTAAAGCTACGTGGTGTGTGTACTGCCTGTGTCCTCTGCATTGTGCACCTAAAGCTACGTGGTGTGTGTACTGCCCATATCCTCTGCAGTGTGCACCTAAAGCTACGTGGTGTGTGTACTGCCCATATCCTCTGCAGTGTGCACCTAAAGCTACATTGTGTGTGTACTGCCCATGTCCTCTGCAGTGTGAACCTAAAGCTACGTGGTGTGTGTACTGCCATTGTCCTCTGCAGTGTGCACCTAAAGCTACGTGGTGTGTGTACTGCCCGTGTCCTCTGCAGTGTGCACCTAAAGCTATGTGCTGTGTGTAATGTCTGTGTCTGTGCTATTTTTCTCAACGATTTTCGTCCATATTGCAGGGACCAGACATTACATTTAAGCCGCAAGCAGTTTTAAATTACTTTTTTCTTATAGTAATCTCATTTTGTGCAGGGACAGTAAACATGTGCCACTTCACATGCATACTATAGACACCCAGCAGGTATGATATTTAAAATAATTTTTCTTTTTTTTTTTTCACTTTAAGCATCATTAAAATCACTGCTCCAGAAAAAAAATGACCGTTTTTAAAACTTTGTTTTCCATTGATACATGGTCCCTGGGGCAAGAACCGGGTTCTCAAAGACGTTTTACGACAATAACTTGCATATTAGGCTTTAAAATGACCACTTTTGAATTTGAATGTTCGAGTCCCATAGACGTCAATGTGGTTCTAAATGTTTGCGCGAACGGTGAGGCCATTCAAAGGTTCTGGTGCGAACCGAACAGGGGGGTGTTTGGGTCATCCCTAGTGAACACATTACACTATGTGTATTAAAGTTTACAGTGCTGGCAGCTGATAAAGCACCTAGGTGCACGACATGAATGCCAGGTTAAAATTAACTTAATTAATTAACATCAACATTACATATACCCAGTGAAGTGACTGGCCTCAGGTGATCATAAGTTGTACCTGTTTATCTACAAGAACCTTTTCTCTACATCCATTTAAAGTGCAGAATTTACACAGGATTTCTCAGTTCTTAAAAGCAGGGGATGGGGAGCAGAAGTTACTCTGCAGAGCTCAGAGAGCTGATTGGACAGAAAGGACACACCTCCCTTCATACAGAACAGAGGAACAGAGCTGAGGCTGTCAATCACAGGCTGCGCCCTCCCCTTTTAACCATCCAGGTATCGTTTTTTAGAGCGGGCGATCAGCTTTAGGAAATGATCAAAGAAATACAATACATTAAATACATAGAATGTGATGTTAAAGGAGGAAACTTACCTTTTAATATAGTCCTTTATAAAAATAAATAAAATAAATAACCGTTCCTGCGAGCTTGCGCCTGCATATGTAAATGGTATTCAAATCACACATGTGAGGTATCGGCATGATTGTCAGAGCAAGAGCAATAATTCTAGCACTAGGCCTCCTCTGTTACTTTAACCTGGTCACTGTAAAAAAAAATTAAAGCATCGCCTATGGAGATTTGTAGGTACCGTAGTTTGTCGCCATTCCACGAGTGCGTGCAATTATAATGCATGACATGTTTGGTATCTATTTACTCTGCGTAACATCATCTTTCACATTATACAAAAAAAATTGTGCCAACTTTACTGTTACGTTTTTTTAATTCATGAAAGTGTCCTTTTTCCCAAAAAGTTGCGTTTAAAACACCGCTGCACAAATACCGTGTGACATAAAATATTGCAACAATCGCCATTTTATTCTCTGCTAAAAAAATATATTGAATCAGGGTTCTAAGTAATTTTCAAGCAAAAAATCCGGAAATGTAACTTGTAAACACCAAATGTCATGCTGCGTACACAAGATCATTTTTCGGCATGAAAGCACATTAACAAACAGAAAATCATGAATTGTCTTTTACTAACACGGAATCAGCTAAAGCAGCCCCAAGGGTGGTGTCATCCGCATAGAACTTCCCCTTTATTGTGTCGTCGCACGTGTTGTACGTCACCGCGCTTTGCTCGAGCATTTTTAAAAAACGATGGTGTGTGGGCAACGTCGTTTTAATGATGAAGTTGAAAAAACTTTGTTTTTTCTACATGCTGAAAACTTCTTTTTTTTTTCATGCTGAAAAATGATCGTGTGTACGCGGCATCAAAATTAGGATTAAGCCCCATACACATGATGAGATTATCAGACAATGATCGCCTGTTTTTTACATGCTAATCGCACATCGAATCTGATGAGATTACTAAAGTCACAAAAATTCTCGTACGACAGAATAAAAATTCGGAAGTGATGTCATGTGTTGTAATGCATTTGTATTGCATTTCCGAATGACAGCTATACTTAATATACGAAAATCGTACGATCTGATATCGTACAAATTTTTTTTTTCGTGCATGTCCGTTAGAATAATATCGGATGAACTGTCATGATCGGCTCTCGAAAGCTTTGTACTAACGATCCGATTATCATACGATCGCTTCGAAAGCGGCATTTTTCATACGATTTTCGGATCGTGTGTACGGGGCATTAGGCATGAAAAGGTTAAAATTAAGCAAGTGGAAAATGAAAGAATAAATATAATAAGAATTGAGGTTTCTACTTACGTAACTATGATCCTTCAAAGGTTCTTCGGTCTTTTGCGTATAAAAATTTGATGTGAACAAGAGCAGTAGCAGACATTGTGATAGAGATTTTGGCAAGTTCATTCTATGTTCTGTCGAGTTTCTGACAAATGCGGTAGATCACTACTGATAAAGATTCTTTGGTACCACTAGAGTATGTGCAAATGTGAATTAACTTCCTCATCTCTAAGTAGTTGTATATTTAAATGTTGACATACTTTCCAACATGAGTAGACTACAATCTTGCAAATAGCTCCAAGCAAATCATATAATTTAATAATCTATAAAGAAAATGAATATATACCTTTGTCTTATATGCCATAGATACAGATACCCCCTTCCCTCCCTCTTTTTTTGGATGGAACAAAGCAATAACGTGAGTACGCTGTTCAGCATAAATGATAGGGGTGGATGGACATTGTGTCTCTACATAATTTCTCTACTTACTTTCGCAAACAGCGGTATGCAAACATTTCCATGTTTCTTTACAATTCAGTATCTGAGTAAATACAATAAGGAAATAACGCAAACGGGGCAGACAAATACTGGTGCCAGAAGGCAAAATTTGTGGTCAGCAAATCCACAATATAGAAAAAAAGAGAGAAAATAAAAGATTATAAGATTTACTTGAACTCCAAACAAACAGATAAATAGAACAATTAAATACATAGGGAGCTGTTTTTCCTGTCAAAGGTTTTGAAGTTTTGTCTATCCAGTCCTGATATTTTCCCAGCCCTACCAGTACTAGAGTTGCCAGCTTTTTTCAAGCCAAACCCAAACACTTTAGCGGCCTGGGACACCCTTTGGGTGCCCGAAGGAGAGTAGTAAATGTGGTGCGCATGTGGGTGTGGCTTAACTGCTCTTGCTGACATCATCGCCCTGCCCCCTAGTGATGTCGAACCTGCCCCCAGACAGCTGCTTATAGCTCCCGGGTGGCAGCAGATTTGTGTGTGACTATCTTGGTTACTTGGGAGCCACAACCCAGTCTGAATAATGTGTCCGGGTTTTAGTCTGCCTGAAACCCAGACACATAATTCAAAACCAGGACTGTACAGGTGAATCCAGGGACAAATGCCAACCCAACCTACCACACATCACAATGCAAGAGAATTGATTTTTCTACGATGCCCCATGACTTACCGGTCTTTCCCTCCACCAGCAAACAATAAATAAATATATATATATATGTAGCGGGGTCATCCTGTCAGAGTCTAGTGACAGGCCTCCCCCGCTGGAACTTTACTCAAGCCTGTAAATATGTTAGATACCGTTATACAAGTTATGCATTGCGGGACTACAAGTAGCAGGAGACATGGACTCCATTGACTCGTAGAAGACACAGACTACATTTCCCACAATGCTTTGCCCTCCAGGAGGATGTGACGTTCCACTGAGACCGGTGGAGGAAGTTACTTAAGGAAGGGCGTGGCGCTGGACCAGCCTTCTCTCCTGTGCGGAGCTGCTGACAGAGACTGCCGTGTCCTAGGTTAGAAGCCTGGGCCTAGATTTGCCAAGAGACCAGCCATCCAGACGGAAGCAAGACTCCAACTCCAAGCCAGTGTTCCCAGAGATTGAAGAGGCTGCCCAGCTGACAATTGTAGCAGTGGAACATCCTCATCCGGGATCCTGTGTGTGTGTTCTGGAGCAACGCCTGAGCAGCGGGTTTCTTTTCTTTCTTCCTGAGGAGGAATCAGGCGGGTCGGCCTATTGGGTGAGAGAGCACTGGCTCAATTTTTGACTACCTGGTTATCACAGACACCCAGTTTCCATTTACCAGCTACGTACACACATTTGGCCCGTAGCTGAAACTCAGAGGCCTAGTTAATTGTCTCAGTGTTTCATAGTAGGGATTGATGCTGACGAGCGATCAACTCCACCACGTTCTACTGCCATAGACATTCTGTTGTGTGATTTCTTTTTTTAACCGTTACCTGTGGATTACAGTTTAACGTGCACCGACCGGCCGCTACGCGAACATTGACTTATCTATAGGACTGTCCGCTAGGGACGCTCGCGAGCATAGACTGATCTTGAGTTTATGCGGGTGATACCACTCTTAGGTATAGAATATCTTGTTAATTCACATTAATTGCTGATTCCTGCAAGGGCCCTTGCGAATCAGTTTGAGTTACTGCTGATTGATTGTGTTTGTATTTAAACCCTATGCCAGTCTCTTCGAAGTGCCTACAGTAAACGTACTCCTTTATATTCAATCATATTCACTGTGTGGAGTATATTTTTCTCACCTGGAGGGGCCGTACCACCACAGCAGGTAATTTATTGTCATACTGCCATTGCATACTGTATGTCTGCTATTGTGACTCCAGTCCAGCAGAGGTCACAATATCCTACTACCGTGTTTCCCCGAAATTAAGCCCCTATTTCTTATATTAATTTTGTTACCCAAAAACACACTAGGGCTTATTATCGGGGTAGGTCTTATGCTATATGCTGTCTTCTCTCCCTCCTGCCTGTCAGAAATCCCCTGTGGAAATTCCTAAAATTTACAGCACTGCATATTGCATTATGTGTATGTCTGCAATTCAATTGTGCCACATACCTTCTTTTAGTGCTGGGAACATCTGTAACCCTTTGAAGCTCTCTTCAAGCACTGCAGAGGGAGGGGGGCCCGATATCCCTCGCTGACAGCTTGCAGAAGAGATGACATCAGCTGATCGCTGTTCGGCTATTCTGTTACCCGTCTGAGCCCTTATCCCAGCTCTAAGGAATGCAGAGGGAGGGGGGCCCGTGATCCCCCGCTGGGAGGAGAGGGGAAGAGGAGAGCAGTGCGAGTACAGCTGAGAGGAGAGGGAGGTCAGCGCTATACCAAAAGGTATTTGGCACAACTACGCTATACAATACAGTAATAGAGTGGACTCTAGTATTTCCCTGACACTTTAAACTAGGGCTTATTTTTGGGGTAGGGCTTATATTTAAGCCCTTCCTGAAAATCGGGGTAGGTCTTATTTTCGGGGTAGATCTTATTTTCGAAGAAACACACGACCAGGCATCTGATGTGTCAAGGGCGGGTTCGAGCTAATTAAACAGGGGTGAGCTGAGCCAAAGAGAGTAGAGCCCAAAAATCAACCAGCGGCTCTTTCGGGGGTAGCGATACATATATATATATAGTCAAACGTACTATACATATATATATATAGTCACACCTGCCTTTACACGCACATGAACTTTAATGACATCCCAGTCTTATTCAATATTAAGTTGGCCCACCCTTTGCAGCTATAACAGCTTCAACTCTTCTGGGAAGGCTGTCCACAAGGTTTAGGAGTGTGTCTATGGGAATGTTTTATCATTCTTCCAGAAATGCATTTGTGAGGTCAGGCACTGATGTTGGACGAGAAGGCCTGGCTTGCAGTCTCTGCAGAAGGGAGGGGGGTTGCAAATCATTAAGTTGTGTTCGCTCCGCCGAAGATTCATTTTTCCTGATAACTCTGGCTCTCTTTTAGCTGGCTGTGTTCCCCGCAGTATACCCTACCACCTGGTGCCTGTGCTTCCTGCAAAGACATGTCTTGGCAGGGTAAAGATCTCCAGGAAGCAGGGAACCATGCGGAACAAGATGGTAGCCTTTCCCTGCGCTCTGCCAGAGAGGCTGCTCTAAAGTTGTTTGTGAAAACCCCTGGGAAAGACAACCATCACTCTCTCACTCTCCGGAGCCTGCTGATCCAGAATCTTTGCTGGATGGCCTGGAGACTGTCTGGCCTGGTGACTCGGCTGAAGCACCTATATGGGATACAATGAGTACCCCAGCCCCTGTAGTTACAGACACTGACACTGAAGGCCAAGACATGCCTGCTCATGCACTCAGGGACATTTTTGCTACAGTAACATGCTGCAACACAGCTCTCACTGCCTTAATATCTGAGATAAAAGGGGTGAAGATAGAGCTTAATTTGGTCAGACATGATATGCAGAAATTGAAAGATCCTAAAGCGGCCTTGAAGGACCGGATAAGTAATGTGGAAGATGAGGTGGCACCATTACAGCTTTGGCTTCATCATGCGCAGTCTCTCACTTCAGGCCATGTGGCCTATTTAGAAGATATGGAAAACAGGCTTAGATGCAATAATGTTAAGGTAGTAGGTATCCTGGAGAAAACAGTCACTTTTATAATAAGCTGGTTTACTAATACCTTCAGTAAAGACTCCTTTTCTTCTATGTTTGCAGTAAAGTGGTTTCATAGAGTCCCTGCTAGGCCGCCAAAGCCTGGAAGTCTAGCAGTAGATCGGCCTCTACAGATTCGGTACCTAAAAATGGATAGCAACTGAGCATGTGCAGAGCAGGGTGAAACTGTGTATTACTGAATTCTACCCCTACACAAAAATCTTTGGCCCCACTGTACTGGACATTTTGGTTTTTGGTTTTAACACATGCCACAGTCACAAAATTGGGCTTAGGCATTTAGATTTGTTTTACCCTTAGGTGTGCAGGGTTTAAACAGCATAGGCACTATCATGTTTTGTTACACCTGTAAAGGGGGAAAGTTCATTTTCTGACTAAAGTTCCACTTTAATAACCAAAAAGAGGGGGGTGCAATCAGCGCAGAAATATGAATGAATGAATGAATGAATGAATAAATGAAAACTTATATAGCGCAGCACATGCAAAGTAAATCGCCTCTGGGCGCTTGTTGTTGCTGTCTCCTTTGAGATCAAAAGAGATGAGTCTTGATCTTTCTCCTGAAGACTAAGTGGTTTTCCTCCAACCGAATGCTGGCTGGTAAGGCGTTCCATAGTCTGGGACCTTGGACAGCGAATCTCCTGTCTCCTTTGGACTTGTATCTGGCTTTCGGTATCTGAAGCCGATTTTGATTGGTGGATGGTAGAATACGATTGGGATTGTGAGCTTTTATTTTTTCGCATAGATAATGGGGAGCATTCCCATGGATACATCTATGCGTTAGACAGAGTGCTTTAAAGGTGATTCTGTCTTTAACTGGTAACCAGTGAAGGGATCTCAGTGATGGTGAGATTGATTCCCAGGGTTTTTTACCAGTCACAAGTCTGACGGCCGTATTTTGAACGACTTGAAGACGAGCGATTTGGTACTTGGGGAGTCCGAGGTAAAGGGCATTTGCATAGTCCAGTCTGGAGTTTACAATCGCTCCCACCACGACCGCTATGTCTTTCTTGGGAATAAAAGGAATGAGTCTGCGTAGTAGGCGCAGCAGATGGTGAGATCCGCTGACTACTGACCCTATTTGTGCTTCCATTGTCATGTAGGAGTCAAAGATGACCCCAAGACTTTTGACTTTGGCGCTAGGGGTGATGATTTTGCCCAAAATGGGCGGGGGGATCCAAGTTGTTGTCGGTTGATTCCTACGCTTGGCGTGAAACAGAAGAAGTTCTGTTTTCGCTCCGTTGAGTTTGAGATAACTCTTTGTCATCCAGTCCTCTATCAAAGAGAGACAGGTCTCTAGATTGAGGTGGTGATCCCTTTTATTGCAAATGCGGAAGTACAGTTGCGTATCGTCTGCATATGAGTGATAAAGCAGTTTTTGGCTGCTGATGATTTCGAAAAAAGGACGCACATAGATGTTGAAATACATCGGCGACAGAGGAGATCCTTGAGGGACCCCACACGATAATGTGCGTTTTTCAGAAGTGAAGGGTCCTAGCTTCACTATTTGCGATCGGTTTTCCAAAAAAGAGGAGAACCAGGATAGATCGCTTTCTGCGACTTTGGCTATTTTAGCCAGCCGAGTCAATAACAGCTTGTGATCTACTGTATCAAAGGCTGCGCTTAGGTCCAGCAGAACCAGAAGCGAAGATTCTCCTTCGTCTGCGGCCTCGAGAACGTCGTCCCATATCCTAAGCAATGCTGTTTCCGTCCCGTGACCGGGACGGAATCCTGATTGAAATGGATCGAGTAAGTTGTGGGTATCTAGATGCTGTTGCAGCTGTTGTACCACTACTTTCTCCATTACCTTGGAGAGAACATTTAGGCCTGTTATGGGGCGCCAGTGAAGTGGGTCCTTAGAATCCAGGGTGGCTTTCTTCAAGATGGGCTGAATGATGCCCTCCTTCAGCTGGGAGGGCATTATGCCCTCCCTGAAGGATTGGTTGATAAGCTGCGTGACAGGAGGTGCCAGGATGTCGGCGCATTCTTTCAGCAGTTTGGTGGGGATAATATAATTTGGCGCAGTGCTGTTGCGCAGAGTGCCGATGATATTTTTGGTGGTCTGAATGGAGATGGGTTCCAGCGTGAACTCACCTAACTGTGGTGAATTACTGCAGGTGTTGTGTAAATAACTACGTGGGGGGGCGAGGAGAGAAATTGTTTTGCTGAATGCTTTGCCTGATTGCCTCAATTTTGTTAATGAAGCACTCCGATAACTCATCGCAAAATTCTTGTGTATCCAAGTTGAGGGCTTCAAGACATCTTGGATTCATGGTCTGAGTGACCAGCTTGAAGAGTTCGCGGGGGCGGTTTAGGGCACCGTTGATAGCCTCAGAAAAATAGTTTTTCTTGGCCTCGAAGATTTGCTTGTAGTATTTTCTGGTTATTGCCTTGTAGATCGAGAGGTTCTCATCTGAAGAGCTTCTTTTCCAGGCGGCTTCTGCCCTTCTGCGCTCTTGCTTCAGTAACGCCAGCTGGTTGTTGAACCAGCTGGAGTTATTTTTTTGGATCTGGGTCTTTCGTTTCGGCGCTATCAAGTCAGCTGACTGCAATAGTGCTGTGTTTAATTAATTAATATAAATAAAGCAAATATCGCAGTAAAGTGAAAAACCTTAAAGATTAAATTGACCGGTAATGCCAGCTGAACACTAAACAGGATAGTGACAAAATCCAAAAGTGACAAATATAAAAGAAAAAACAGTGCAGAGCAAAACCCATAGGAATATATTCAAATGAATATATATATATATATATATATATAATGTGAAAAACAATATATAGGAAGAATAATTATACTAAATTGATGAAATAAAGTCCACAGAAATATGTAAGAGAAATCCAGATAGCCAAATATTAAAATTCTCCACCACGTGACGATGAGAAGCCAAAAACTTAAAGTGATCCCTCCACCAGTAACGATGGGTACTCTCACCTTCGCATGTAGACCACTATTTTACTAGATGGTCAAATGAGCAGATATCTCAGCATGGGAGACCAGGAAGCAGGGTAGCAATTCCGATCCTCAAAGGTCAGCGGTGCATACAGACCCACACATGAAAAAAGGAATCACAGATCTAAGAGCTCTCCGCTAGACTGAAGCATTTATTTAAAAGGTAGTAAAAGCACAGGCTACTCACATTTTAGCCAATAAAAAACGGCAGTAAAACATACAGGATGTGTATGGACAACTAAATGTTCCAAAAGGACAGCAGCAAGCGACATGTCTTCAGACTCCTTACTACTCCTTACTTACTTACTCACTACTGACCTTTGTACTCTATCCAATATACTACTAACCTTTGTACTCTGTCCTACATACTACTGATCTTTGTACTCTATCCTATATACTACTAACCTTTGTACTCTGCCCTACATACAATTGACCTTTGTACTCTATCCTATATACTTATAACCTTTGCACTCTGCCCTACATACTACTGACCTTTGTACTCTATCCTATATACTACTAACCTTTGTACTCTGCCCTACATACTACTGACCCTTGTACTCTATCCTATATTCTACTAACCTTTGTACCCTACCGTTCATACTACTGACCTTTGTACTCTGCCCTACATACTACTAACCTTTGCACTCTGCCCTACATACTACTGACCTTTGTACTCTGCCCTACATACTACTAACCTTTGTACTCTGCCCTACATAATACTGACCTTTGTACTCTCCTATAAACTGCTAATTGTGTACTCTGCCCTACATACTACTGAAAATGGAAAGAGTATGGCATATTTGCAAACCTACCAAGACATTACCATCCACCTAAACTGACAGGCCGGGCAAGGAATGCATTAGAGAAGCAGCCAAGAGGCCAATGGTAACTCTGAAGGAGCTGCAGAGATCCACAGCTCAGGTGGGAGAATCTGTCCACAGGATAACTATTAATTGGATCATGCTCTGCTGTTTTTTTTTTTGCCTTCCTCTGGATCAACTGTGGGTATGGAGTTGGGTATATGTGATGTACTGTGTTTTTTTATTTTTTTATGGTTGAACTGGATGGACTTGTGTCTTTTTTCAACCTGACTAACTATGTAACTATGTAATTGTGCACTCCACAAATCTGCATATTATGGAAGAGTGGCAAGAAGAAAGCCATTGTTGAAAGAAATCCATAAGAATTCTTGTTTGCAGTTCACGAGAAGCCATGCAGGGGACACAGCAAACATGTGGAAGAAGGTGCTCTGGTCAGATGAGAAAAAATGTACGTTTTGGCCTAAAAGCAAAACGCTGGTGTGGCAGAAAAATAAACACTGCACATCACCCTGAACACAGCATCCCCACCGTGAAATATGGTGGTGGCAGCATCATGTTGTGGGGATTCTATTCTTCGGCAGGGACGTTGGTCAGAGTTGATGTCAGAGTTGATAAGTACGCAAAAGCTTCGGTTCAAAAACCCCCGCATGCTCAAAAGCAAGTCGACGCATGCTTGGAAGCATTGAACTTAGTTTTTTCAGCACGTCGTTGTGTTTTACGTCACCGCGTTCTGACCCAATCAGATTTTGAACTGTGTACGCACATCAGACCATCAGGCCACTTCAGTGGTGAACCGATGAAAATGATCCGTCGGACCATTCTCATCGGGTTGGACTGATCGTGTGTACGCGGCCCTATACTCTGCCTTACATACTACTGACCACTGAACCCAGCATTACAAACTACTGACCTCTGAACTCTGTTACAGAATACTAACCTCTGAACCCTGCATTACAAACTACTGACCTCTGAGTTACAGAATACTGACCTCTGAACCTCTGAACCCCGCATTACAAACTACTGACCTCTGAACTTTGCATTACAAACTACTGGGTTCTGAACCCCAAATACCAAGCTACTGAGCTCTGAACTCTGCATTATATACTACTGACTTCGGAACTCTGAATTACAAACTACTGGCATTTGATCCCTCTAGGGACGTGCAGTCAGGGGAGGCAGGTGAGGCAGAGCCTCACCTGCCATGAACATTTAAAAAATAAATGAAAAAAGTTGAGCTTCGAGGGTTGTAGCTTGGTGACCTGGAGTTATAGAGACCCCAAATATGGGGGGTATGTAGCCTAAGTCCGAAATGGAAAGGTCCCCCAGAGGGGTTTTTAAGCGGCATGATGTACAAAGTGTAGGAAATTATAATTTAGAGATAAAATCTTTTACTGGATATATACAATACAGTAAAAATACAACATGGTAGGAGCATTTAAAATAGGTAAACATAGTGCACTCTGGTTAAACATGATTGACAAGATTTTAACAGTGGCAAGAGATAAAAGAAATATATATATACACAACAATACAGTACATGATTGATCATAATTCGATTGATTTCCATATGAGTACCCCGACGCGTTTCGACCAATTACTGTCACGGTCTTCTTCAGGGGAATTGTACTCTGATGAAACATGTTAAAAAAGGTATATTGATTAGAGTTATATCCCTCTAAGAAAATGCATTAAAGGGATAGTATTGGAATTGTATTTACCACTCAAAAGGTTTTTGGAATGGCATCTGACCAGAGATGGTTGTTGGGAAATATAAAAAATGATCCATGTACCCTCGCGAACAAACCTCCCATTCCATCAAGCGAGAAACAGTCAAGAAAGGCTAGACAAGGAGTCACAGAGGTGGACCTTCGGGGGGGAGAGACCGCTGAACGACACCTGTATTGGTAAGATATTTGAATGGGTATAAATATCTGATGTAAGTACTTAATTAGTTTAACCATCGCCATTGACGTGCATGAAATAGCAACCTTACCCACGTATTAAAGATCCGGTGGGATCATCAGCGTGGGCATGTATAAGAGTAAGTATTAAGTAGATAGGAATAGATATAGCCTAGGTACACTAATAGAGGTATATAGTGCTAATGTGAGTAGGGATATACCTCACCAAGAGTAGTATTGGTGGGTCGGACCTCATAATGTCAAAGGGGTGAATGGGGAAAGAGGATATGTGTTGGATGTGTGTGGAAGGTGAGTGAAGTGAAGTGAATGAAATTAGATAAATAGAAAACAAAAAACAAAAAACAAAAGGATGTGTGGGTGAGACTAGGTGAGTGCAATGGTTTGGGGAGTGAGGGGAGAAAAAATGTGAAAAATAATTAAAAATAAAAATAAATAAAAAAGTAAGTAGGTGATTGTGTATGTGCTGCAAGGAGGAATATTTGCAGGTGAATGGGATGTGTCGGTGTGAGTGTGGGTGGATAAATGTGTGTGAGTGATAATTAACAATAATGAGTACCTGTCCTAATGTTAGCCAGTTACATAGAGTAAATGAAATGTAGCAAGATTATAAGAATATATCATGGGGAAAAGGGTTGAAGGAATGACGCTGAAATAACGATGGATATAGGTACTTACATGGGCTCCAATTCCAATGTGTGTGTGGAGGGAGCTCTCCCGGGATCTCGATCTGATCCACGGGAGATGGCACTTATAAGGGGTATGGGTGCCTAATTGCCAGGTGTCATTTTGTCCCTCCCTCCCTGTGATCCAGAATACCGGAAGGGCAAACGTTCTGTGACTCCCTCGGCGTTCCTGAGAGCAGCCGCCCTGGTAGTTACCATCACCTCCATCGCAAATGCGTGGCGTCATGGCCCTGAGGCGCACGTCGGGCTAAAGCCGCGCATGCGTGCCGCGCCATGTATCGTCTGGTGGCGATTAAGGAATGCCGCCGGCATGTAGTGCTACCCCTGGTGGCTGGAGGTGGAACGGCCCGTCATGGGGATAGCATGAAAATGGGGAGAATGTGATGTACACATCTGCCCACTTGTGCCGGGAAGTCTATGGAGACAGCATACCCGTCTGGGGAAGGGGGGGGGGAGAGGGAGGGGGTGGAACCATGTGTTTACATAATTACTGAAGTGGGTAAAGTCTGGTGAAGATTCTCAATATATATGTATAAGGTTAAGTAGTAAACATAATTAATTGGTTGGAGCTAGGGGCTATGGACAGGGATGGACTGGCCATTCGGACTACAGGGAGTTTCCCGGTGGGCCGATGGTTCAGTGGGCTGGCTTCAGTGACAGGGGACTGCCGCCCCCTCCGCTCCTCTGTCTCTCCCTCCCCGCAGCGCACACCTGGGGGGAACAGAGAAGCAGGGGGAGGACCAGAGGAGCAGGGGGGGGGGCGACAGAGGAGCATGGGGGAGAGGACAGACAGCTGACTCAACAGCCTGGGAGTTTTTCACTTCTGCCTATTCTTGTCCCATAAGGGAGGACACCAAACGTATTCTTTGCCCCGGGTGAAATAATGTCTAGCTTCCCCACTGGTACTGCCTATAAGAGTACCAGTACCAGCCATTCTACTCTAATAAAGTAGAATGGCTAGTGGCTAGTGAAGGGGGAGAGGCGGCTTGGGTGGCCAGGGGGTGCAGGAGTTGTCCGGCTGCCATGGGAGAGACCTGTCAAAGTGGGCCAGTCTGGATGAAGTCCAGGGCCAAATTTTTGTCCCAGTCCAGCCCTGGCTATGGATAGGGGTATAAGCAGTACATAAAGTTCCGACAGATAGCAACCAGACAATGCTGGTTGTAGAGTGAGTGGCTTGGGCCAACATGATGAGCAGGGAATATTCAAAGATGTACCTTATGGTACTGAAGGCTATATGTAATAATTGTATTATTGCATGATACTAGAGCAAATATGGGCCAAAAATGTATGTTTTTGGGGAAATAACTTGGACAAACCTGTTAGGAAAGGGAACATATGGAAATATGCTACCTATGGGTGCTCAACTAGGTGGTCACCCATATACCAAAGTTATATTGTTCATAAGCTCATCATGCAACAAAGTGAAATCCCAAAAAGCCTATCTTGAATTTCACCGTAGGTGTAGTTCAACAAAGTAATTGTTGCTATAAGCGGGGTACCTGCTGAACCCCTAAAGATAGATTATCCTCTAGGTCATATGTGGCTCACATGCGTTGAGGGGGGAAGGGGGGTTTTAGCCACCCCAAAGTCACCCCAAGTGCCATCTCCCGTGGATCAGATCGAGATCCCGGGAGAGCTCCCTCCACACACACATTGGAATTGGAGCCCATGTAAGTACCTATATCCATCGTTATTTC
Organism: Rana kukunoris; assembly: GCA_029574335.1. Lineage (NCBI taxonomy): Eukaryota > Metazoa > Chordata > Amphibia > Anura > Ranidae > Rana > Rana kukunoris. The sequence continues at coordinate 39,061,542 of CM056052.1, forward strand.
AGCGTCATTCCTTCAACCCTTTTCCCCATGATATATTCTTATAATCTTGCTACATTTCATTTACTCTATGTAACTGGCTAACATTAGGACAGGTACTCGTTATTGTTAATTATCGCTCACACACATTTATCCACCCACACTCACACTGACACATCCCATTCACCTGCAAATATTCCTCCTTGCAGCACATACACACTCACCTACTTACTTTTTCATTTATTTTTATTTTTAATTATTTTTCACATTTTTTCTCTCCTCACTCCCCTTTTTTTTCACCCATTTAACCTCACATTCACCAAACCATTACACTCACCTAGTCTCACCCACACATCCTTTTGTTTTTTGTTTTCTATTTATCTCATTTCATTCACTTCACTTCACTCACCTTCCACACACATCCAACACATATCCTCTTTCCTCATTCACCCCTTTGACATTATGAGGTCCGACCCACCAATACTACTCTTGGTGAGGTATATCCCTACTCACATTAGCACTATATACCTCTATTAGTGTACCTAGGCTATATCTATTCCTATCTACTTAATACTTACTCTTATACATGCCCACGCTGATGATCCCACCGGATCTTCAATACGTGGGTGAGGTTGCTATTTCATGCACGTCAATGACGATGGTTAAACTAATTAAGTACTTACATCAGATATTTATACCCATTCAAATATCTTACCAATACAGGTGTCGTTCAGCGGTCTCTCCCCCCTGAAGGTCCACCTCTGTGACTCCTTGTCTAGCCTTTCTTGACTGTTTCTCGCTTGATGGAATGGGAGGTTTGTTCGCGAGGGTACATGGATCATTTTTTATATTTCCCAACAACCATCTCTGGTCAGATGCCATTCCAAAAACCTTTTGAGTGGTAAATACAATTCCAATACTATCCCTTTAATGCATTTTCTTAGAGGGATATAACTCTAATCAATATACCTTTTTTAACATGTTTCATCAGAGTACAATTCCCCTGAAGAAGACCGTGACAGTAATTGGTCGAAATGCGTCGGGGTACTCATATGGAAATCAATCGAATTATGATCAATCATGTACTGTATTGTTGTGTATTGTAGCAGAGCATCCCAGAGAGAGCCTGGGAAAGTCCAGTTCGGGGTTTATACCTCTCCCAGGCTCCTCTCTTACACGTTCAGGGATCTCTGATCCCTGATCCAGGTCAGGTGTTGGCCCTCTCCCCCAGGCCAATTTAAGCTCACCTGAGCTAACAGCCATTGCTCTGTCCTGGGAAACAGTGTGAATCTGTGAGAGCAAGGAGGCTGCTGAAAAACTGGTGAGAAGTGTGTGTTTGAGCTAACAAGCGGTAGGCTTGTTTAGCTTAGTAGTTAGGACCTGCATAACGTGTAGTTAGAGCCGAGACACGGCTAGGTGTTTGTTTGGCTATTTTTGTTTTGTTTTCTGCACACTGTACAGCACCTGTAAATAGACTCTGTATAGCACCAATAAAAATCCCACTGTTGTTCACTGATCCTATGGACTTTGGTATCTGTGCTGGCTCATCCCAGGGAGCTTTTGTACCCGCTACCTATCCCCAGCTTACATATGGTGGAGGCTGCGATCAGGAATAGTAAGTTACTATTTAAAAAGCCAGTACCTAAAGTGACAACATGGAGGAAATCCTCAAACAAATGGTGCTATTCAATGCTGCACAACAGCAAGCAAACGCTGCACAACAGCAAACTAATGTTGCGCTGCAGCAAGCCAACGCTATCGCACAGGAGCAATCGCAGAGGCAGATTAGTGCTGTACAGGAGCAATCGCAGAGGCTGTTTGAACAGCTTGCCACTGCTGCAGAAGCGGATAGGAAAACCCTGACTAAAGTTGCAGAAACGCTAGCACAGTGGGCACCTGCGGAAATCAAGGATATTAGAGACAAGCCTTCAGCCATCCATGTGGCTCGCTTTCTGTCAAAAATGACTACGGATGATGATCCAGAGGCCTTCCTGCTAACATTTGAACGGACCGCTGAGAGGGAAGATTGGCCTAAAACCAAGTGGGCAGGACTGATCGCCCCCTTACTTTCTGGTGAATCGCAGAAGGCCTACTATGATCTGGAGTCGGCAGAAGCGGGAGACTATGAAAAGGTCAAGCAGGAAATTCTGGCGCGACTCGGTGTCACCTTGGCCGTTCGAGCCCAACGGGTCCACAGCTGGTTCTTCCAAATTGAGAGGCCCCCAAGATCGCAGATGTTCGACCTAATCCACCTGGTGAGAAAATGGCTACAGCCGGAGTCCCTGTCTGCGCCACAAATAGTGGAGCGTGTGGTCATGGACCAGTTCCTGAGGTCACTCCCAATTCCCCTGCAGAGGTGGGTGAGTCAAGGGGACCCCAAGTCGGCAGATAACTTGGTGGAACTAGTCGAAAGGTACTTTGCTGCAGAGAACCTGGTCACCACCCCAACAGCCGCACGGACTTTCCACCCAAAGCCACGGTCTCCCCAGGCAACCGGTAAGACTGTTCCAGGGGAAGTGGGTGGTAAGCATGGCAAGGAAATAGGGGGGAGGATCTTTGGTGCCAGGACTGAAGTTTGGCGTCCCAAGCAAGGGAAACCACTGCCTGTCAGCAAACCAACTTGGGGAAACATCAGGTGTTTTCGTTGCCAAGAGCTGGGACATGTTGCAGCAAATTGTCCTTTGACTGATGAACCAATGCAGTGTGATCTGTCTATTAGAAGGCAGTCTATGTTTGCTGCTGTTTCATGCGCTGCAGTGCCAAATGTGGGGAAACACATGTATCACATGACTGTTAATGATAAGCCTATTACGGCCTTACTGGACTCTGGAAGTCTAGTTACTTTGGTTACAGCTGAGATAGTTAAAACTGTGAATTTTCATGAAAAAAAAGTTGCTGTGATCTGTGTACATGGGGATACCCGGGAGTATCCTATAGCCACAGTTCAGTTTAAAACTGGCTTAGGTACGGTGTCCCATGCGGTCGGACTTGTGCCTCACTTGGTGCATGAGGCCATCATTGGTAGGGACTTCCCTAAGTTTTGGGAGCTGTGGGATCGTCCCGACCCGGTGGCAGTACCTAACTCAGTCGCAGAGCCAGAGCTCCTGGCTACTTCCGATATTGTGGGTTCAGGGGACTCATCTCAGGGCTCTCCGAGTTTTCCTTTCTCGGTTATGGCAGGGGAGCTGGAGGAGCCTGAGGAAGTCCCCACAACGAGTAGAGCCGGACAGCCGTCTGCTGACTCGGAGCCTACGTTGGAGTTTACTGACCTCAATGTGCACAAGGAAAATTTTGGTACTGAGCAGAGAAAAGACCCTACCCTTGCCAGGGCCTGGGAAAATGTAATGGTGATTAACGATGTACCTGTTGAACCAGGGGATAGGTCCTGTTTTCCTTATTTCAGCAGCAATGATGATTTACTGTATCGTGTATGTAAAAAGAATGATGAAGTTATTGAACAGTTGGTGGTCCCTAAGCCTTATAGAAGGGTGGTGTTGGAACTTGCCCATGGGCACTTGCTAGGAGGCCATTTAGGGGTTGAGAAAACCACTGAAAGAGTGTTGCGCAGGTTTTACTGGCCGGGGATACAGAAAAATATTGAAAATTATTGTCAATCCTGTCCGGTGTGTCAGATGTCAGCCCCCCAGCCCCACTTCCGAAGTCCTTTAGTGCCCTTGCCCATTATTGAAGTGCCCTTCGAGAGGATTGCCATGGACCTTGTGGGTCCGCTCCCCAAATCCGCCCGTGGTCATCAGCATATCCTTGTGATGATGGATTACGCTACCCGTTATCCTGAGGCCGTTCCCTTACGCGCCGCGTCTGCTAAAAACATTGCCAAAGAGCTGTTTATGGTGTTCAGTCGGGTTGGCATCCCTAAAGAAATCCTTACAGACCAGGGTACCCCATTTATGTCACGGATAACTAGGGAGCTGTGCAAGTTATTTAAGGTGACGCAGTTGCGAACCTCTGTGTATCATCCGCAAACAGATGGCTTGGTGGAACGTTTTAATAAGACGTTAAAGGGCATTTTAAAAAAGGTTGTTGACAAAGATGGGAAAGACTGGGACTTCCTGATACCGTACCTGATGTTTGCTATCAGGGAGGTTCCCCAGTCCTCTACAGGGTACTCTCCATTTGAGTTGCTTTACGGGAGACACCCTCGGGGACTCTTGGACATAGCCAAGGAAACTTGGGAGGGGGAACAGACACCTCACAAAAGCATAATTGAGCATATCGCTCAAATGCAGGACAGAATTGCAGCAGTAATACCAGTGGTGAAAGAACATTTACTACAGGCACAAGCAGCCCAACAGAGAATATACAACCGGGGGGCCCAACTCCGTGTTTTCTCACCGGGTGACAGGGTCCTCGTATTAGTTCCCACTGTTGAGAGCAAGTTCCTGGCTAAGTGGCAGGGCCCCTTTGAAGTAATTGAAAGAGTTGGGGAAGTCAATTACAAGGTGTATCAACCAGGTAAAAGGAAGCCGGAACAGATTTACCACGTAAACCTGTTAAAGCCCTGGAAGGATAGACTGGCGTTAACTGCAAGGTCCCTACCGGTAACGCCTAAGGGTACTGAATCCCCTCTGATCCCTGAGGTCACGATTCCAGACACCCTGTCATTTTCCCAAAAACAGGAAGCTAGAGAGTTCCTGATAAGGAATAGAGAGAAATTTTCAGAGTTGCCTGGCACGACTTCAGCGGTTCAGCATGATATTGTTACTGAACCTGGGGTCCGTGTCAAGCTCAAACCGTACCGAATTCCTGAAGCGAGGAGAAAGGACATCAGTGCTGAAGTTAAAAGAATGTTGGAGCTAGATGTCATTGAGGAATCCAATAGTGATTGGTCGAGCCCCATCGTGTTAGTCCCAAAACCGGATGGCACCTGGAGGTTCTGTAATGACTTCAGGAAGCTTAATGCAGTGACAAAGTTTGACACGTACCCAATGCCCAGGGTAGATGAACTTATAGACCGACTGGGCAAGGCCCGTTATCTGACCACTTTGGACTTGACCAAAGGATATTGGCAAATACCCCTGACTAATAGTGCCAAAGAAAAGACTGCGTTTGTGACCCCGGAGGGATCATTCCAGTATAAGAAAATGCCTTTTGGGTTGCAAAATGCCCCTGCAACCTTTCAGAGGGCCATGGACAGGACCCTAAGACCGCACCAGCAGTATGCTGCAGCTTATTTAGATGACATAGTGGTGCATAGCACTGACTGGGAGTCTCACTTGCCCCGTGTCCAAGCTGTCCTTGATTCCCTCTTCAAGGAAGGTTTTACGGCAAATCCCAAAAAATGTGCCATTGGTTTGGAGGAAGCCAAGTATTTGGGCTACACTATTGGCCGTGGAGTTATTAAACCCCAAGTGAATAAAGTAGAAGCCATCCAGGAGTGGCCACGTCCTGCAAACAAGAAGCAGGTCAGGGCCTTTCTTGGCATTGCGGGATATTATAGAAGGTTTATTCCAAATTTTGCCACTATAGCTGCCCCACTGACAGACCTGACGAAAGGGAAAGACTCCGTAATGATAAAATGGTCCCCAGTAGCAGAAGAATCTTTCCAAGTCCTGAAGAAGGCTCTTTGTGCACAGCCAGTGCTATACTCCCCCGATTTCTCCAAAGATTTTTTGGTTCAGACAGATGCCTCTGATGTAGGTATCGGGGCAGTACTATCACAGGTATACAATGGGGAAGAACACCCTGTGGTCTACCTAAGCAGAAAGCTCAATGATCATGAGAAAAAATATGCAGTCATTGAAAAGGAATGTTTAGCCATAAAGTGGGCCGTGGACGCACTCAGGTACTACCTGTTAGGGCGCCAGTTTGAGCTAATAACTGACCATGCTCCCCTGAAATGGATGGCCCAAAAGAAGGAGACTAATAGGCGGGTGAACCGGTGGTTTTTGGCCCTCCAGGATTATTCCTTTTCGGTAAAACACAGGCCAGGTGTTGAGATGGGAAATGTAGATGCCCTGTCCCGTGTTCACTCCTGTTGGGCTACAGGTGTTCCAACCCTGGGGTTGAAACAAGAGGGGAGGGTGTGTAGCAGAGCATCCCAGAGAGAGCCTGGGAAAGTCCAGTTCGGGGTTTATACCTCTCCCAGGCTCCTCTCTTACACGTTCAGGGATCTCTGATCCCTGATCCAGGTCAGGTGTTGGCCCTCTCCCCCAGGCCAATTTAAGCTCACCTGAGCTAACAGCCATTGCTCTGTCCTGGGAAACAGTGTGAATCTGTGAGAGCAAGGAGGCTGCTGAAAAACTGGTGAGAAGTGTGTGTTTGAGCTAACAAGCGGTAGGCTTGTTTAGCTTAGTAGTTAGGACCTGCATAACGTGTAGTTAGAGCCGAGACACGGCTAGGTGTTTGTTTGGCTATTTTTGTTTTGTTTTCTGCACACTGTACAGCACCTGTAAATAGACTCTGTATAGCACCAATAAAAATCCCACTGTTGTTCACTGATCCTATGGACTTTGGTATCTGTGCTGGCTCATCCCAGGGAGCTTTTGTACCCGCTACCTATCCCCAGCTTACAGTATATATATATTTCTTTTATCTCTTGCCACTGTTAAAATCTTGTCAATCATGTTTAACCAGAGTGCACTATGTTTACCTATTTTAAATGCTCCTACCATGTTGTATTTTTACTGTACTGTATATATCCAGTAAAAGATTTTATCTCTAAATTATAATTTCCTACACTTTGTACATCATGCCGCTTAAAAACCTCTCTGGGGGACCTTTCCATTTCTGTTTTTGCATTTCGGGGTGCGCGGCCCATGGACTCTTATCATGCGTTTTTCCTTCTACTGTAGCCCTACCCCACCAGCTGCTCAGAAACAAAATACAGAGCGGCCACTTTGAATACAAGCTGACACACTCTGTTTTCAGCAGACTGAGAGGATGAGCTCACAGTGCCTCTCACTTCTTGTCAGAGGCAATTGATCACTTGGAACCCTGTGTACTCCTTTGTCTCCAGTGGCTCCCGAGTCTCTAGTGATCCCTGTGCAATACTGAATCTCCAATGACTCATGTGATTCCAGTGATCCTATGCACTTTTGTGTCTCCAGTGACTCCTGTGTCTTTAGTGATCTCTGTGATCCATGTGCAGTCTGAAGTCTCCATTGATGCCTGTGTCTCCAGTGATCCCTATGACCCTTGTGCACTCCTTTGTCTCCCTTGACTCTTGTATTTTCAGTGACTCTTGTGTCACTCTTGATCACTTTGACCCTTGTGCATTCCTGTGTCTCCCTCAAATGACTTATATGTCTCTAGTGACCCCTGTGCACATCTGAATCTCCAGTCACTCTTAGGCCGCGTACACACGATCGAATTCATCTGCTGGAAACGGTCCGACGGACCGTTTCAGCAGACAAATTCGATCGTGTGTACGGGCGAGCAGACGGGTTTTTCCAGCAGTCAAATTTTAAAGCATGCTTTTAAATCTGTCTGCTGGGAACCCGTCCGTCCGACATGTCTGCTGGTTAGTACACTAACCAGCAGACATATCTGTCCGCACATGCGTCGAATAGATTCGACGCATGCGTGGAAGTGTTTTACTTCCTGGTGACGGTGACGTGGCGGCGTCAACGTCACCGCCACATCACCGCGCTGTCTGCCAGTGGGGATTTTGGTTTGATCGTGTGTACCAATATATCCCAGCAGACAAATCCGATCAAAACGGTCTGTCAGACCGATTTGATCTGATTTATTTAATGGTGTGTACGCGGCCTAAGTGATCCCTATGTCTCTAGTAATCTCGATGACCCCCTGTGCACTCTTGAGCGTCCAATAACACCTGTGTCTCTAGTGATCCCTGTGTCCCTTGTGCACTTCTTTTATCTCCAGTAACTCTTGTGTCTTTAGTGGCTCCTGTGTCACTCTTGTTCGCTATGACTCCTGTGGCTCCAGTGATCCCCGTATCCACTGTTCACTCCTGTGTCTCCAAAGACTCCTGTGACTCTAGTGGTCCCTGTGTCCACTGTGCACTCCTGTGTCTCCTATGGAGTCAAGGTCTGCATTCCGCTTTTATGGAAGAACACTGGTCCTCCAACGGTGGCGATGTGGCTGCGTAGAGTGGAAGAGATCAGAAGACTGGAGGTCTTAGTCCATTCGGCTCAAGATAAACAGGAACAGCACTCCTGGGCATGGCGGCTCTGGACCATGTTCATATATTCTGATGAAGGGGTGGCTATGTTGGCCACTTGAGCGACAGCGTATGACAATAAGAGTAGGTGCCTTACCTTTCCTGTGTGGTCTGAGCCCCTCAGGTCCATCCCCCCCTCCCCTCTTCTCTTTTTCCCCCGCCTAATTCTCTCCCTCTCTCTCTCTTGGTCTTATTATACTCTTTTTTTCTTTATCTTACACGCACACAAGTGCCAGGTATAGGGCATCAAGGGATATTAAGTGATGTACTGGTGGTGTGGGCCTGGTTTTATGTCCAGGCCAGGAGCTGCTTTGATGTGGAATAATTTGGGTCCGCCAGGTGGGACTTCTGTGAATAGTCATGTTGTGCACTCTAGGCTTGCCTGGTAGCTTCCCACCGCACCATTATTGTGGCTGGTGTCATGCCACCCTTGTACCTGTGAATGTAAATGTACTGTAATATACTTTCGCTGTTCTTTCTTCTGTTTCATTTTCGTTTTGAAAACAGAAAATTTATATTTAAAAAAAAAAGTAGATGGACAGCAAATGCAGCAGGACTGAAATGCATATTTTAAACATATATGGGAATTGAGACTTAAAATTAGCAACTAACAAATCGTCATGTAGGAGACATGACCTTCCTTGGACACCATATTCCAAGCTTCCTGAAATCAGTTAAGTTGGGTCAAGGGATCAGGTGGGCAGAAGTCAGACTGTATCAGCAATAAAATAGATGGAACTGATCAAGGGATTCAATATTTCAAAACTGAAAGTCTTTCTATATCATATTATTTTTACATGTTTTGTGGGACTTGGTGACTTGGTGCTGTGCTTGTTTGCAATGTAAATTGGATAAGTCTATACTTTCTGTGTATTTAGTCAACAACACTAACAGTAGTTCTGTGTCCATTGTAATGTTATATAGTAATTTGCATGTTTTATACGCTCTAAGTCCTCTCACTTCTTCAAACATTCTTGGAAAGAGATGAAGCTTGTGCATGAGGTGTAATAAAGTACGGAATTAGGAAAATGCTTCAGGTAATAACAGCCAAGCAACAAATGACAGGAGGGCATAAGGAGAACACTTTGCGTGGTAGGTGCCAGCTAGTATTGCAATGTGTCAACTCCTGTTAAATCTGAAGACATGCCAAGTCCTTGGTTATAAAAGAGAAAAGGCTTGGTTCATGCTATAGCTGGAAACCAAAGTCGAGGCTGCAAAGAAGCCGAAGGGATGCTGGAGAGACACCGGATCCAGGTGGAGCGTAGAGTAGCGTGGCTGAGTGCCTTGGAGAATACAGATGTTCAAGGATGCTTTGTGAAGCATTTCAGAGCATGCTCTGTGCTACGTAGGGCACGCACACTCCTTTTTTAAGCTGAAGATAATACAGGGAACCTGTTATTTATGATGGAATGGCAAAAGTGGTGGCCGAAAATATTACAGCAATCGCAAAGCATCCTGGGACCTGTGGCGTCTGTACTCTCCAAGCTGCTTGTGCCACGCTGAGCTCCACCAGGATCCCGGTGTCTCTCCAGCATTTCTCCGGTTTCCAGCCACAGCATGTTAGCGCTCCGGTCAAGGACTGACAGACCACCCAGTGTCCACCATTACTGATGAGCCTGTATTCCATTATTATCCTGTGAGTAGCCCAATATGGGGGCTTAATTAAACTGATACTAATATACTATACTCAGTGGTGCTTTTTTTTCTCCATTTCTCTTTTGTCTGCTATATGTACAGAGTGAGCTACGCTCTTGAACCTAAGCTGACATGAGTGTATGGACTTTATCTTTATTAGCTTGGACTTTAATACATTGTGTGTCCCTGTGTCCTTGCGTCTATAACCCACTTTTAAAGGGGTTGTAAAGAAAATTTTGTTTTTCCCTAAATAGCTTCCTTTACCTTAGTGCAGTCCTCCTTCACTTACCTCATCCTTCCATTTTGCTTTTAAATGTCCTTATTTCTTCTGAGAAATCCTCACTTCCTGTTCTTCTGTCTGTAACTTCACACAGTAATGCAAGGCTTTCTCCCTGGTGTGGAGAAAGCCTCTTGAGTGGGAAGGGGGCGAGCAGGCAAGTCAGGACACTCTCTACTTTGCAGATAGAGAAAGGAGCTGTGTGTTGGCGGGTGTCCTGACCCTCCTGCTCGCCCCCTCAAGAGGCTTTCTCCACACCAGGGAGAAAGCCTCGCAATACTGTGTGTAGATACAGGAAGTGAGCATTCCTCAGAAGCAGTGCCGATTCTGACCTCCCAGGGGCCCTAAGCAAAGTGACATGTTACATTAAAGTGGAGGGGGGGCTGCCGAAAGTGACATGTCACATTAAAGATTAAAGTTGGGGGGCGTGGCCAGCGCGGCATGTGAACAGACGCAGGTTCACAGAGCTCCGCATTGATCCTGATTTTACCCGGTTTCCGGCACCCAGAACAACCGGATTTTTGTCTCTGCGGGCAGGGGAACGTTCCCTCGTCACTCGGCTGCAACCTACACGCTGCGGGAGGGCATGATTTCCCGGGGACAGAAGCAAGACGGCTCGAGGCAGGAATTCCAAGATGGCGTCGCCCCACCATCAGCTCAGAAGGCGCGCGGAGGGGATAAAGGGAAGGAGGGGGTGAGTAAAACCCCCAAGGACATGAGGTACTATGCCCAGAAGCTGACAGAGAAACCCAGTGTAACAGGCGCGCAGCCAATGGATGACTGTGCCTCCCTCAGTGACATTGAAACGGAGGAGGGGGAGAATGTGCAGGGAGCGGGGGCCATATTGGAACAGGCTGGGAGCAGCTCCAGCCTGCAGTGGGAGGCTAATGATCCAGAGGAGGAGGGGGGGGTCAGCCCACACTTGCTGCCATACTGAAGGCAGTGAATAAATGCACAGCCTCTGTGAATGGCCTACGTCTCAGATTTGGAAGTTTGGAGGAGGAGGTGTGCCTGATCAGGCATGATATACAGAAAATGAGAGAGAGGACCACGACCGCGGAGGGGAGGATTAGTGACCTGGAAGATAAGCTACCCCCACTGATTAGAGAGGCCCAGACCACCTCGAGGCTTGCCAGGGCGGTTGATATGCACGCAGAAGATTTTGAGAACCGTCTTAGGCGCAATAACGTACGCATAGTTGGACTACCAGAGAAGGTGGAGGGCAGGGACCCCACACAGTTTGTGGAGCAGTGGATGGCCGACGTGTTTGGAAAAGACGCTCTTACACATCTATATGCGGTTGAGAGGGCCCACAGAGTGCCAACTAGGCCTCTCCCGCCGGGCAATACCCCCACCCCCCCCCCCCGCCCGATCCTGGCCCGTCTATTAAATTACAGAGACAGAGAAATAATACTGAGGCTGGCCAGGGAAAAAAGGAATGTTCAATACAACGGCAGCCGGGTATCATTTTATCCGGACTTCTCTGCTGCAGTACAGAAGAGCCGAGCTAGATTTACAGAGATTAAGAAACGCCTGCAGAAGGTACAGGCTCCATATGCCATGCTGTATCCTGCGAGACTTCGGGTAATTTTGAATGGCCAGGCCCACTTTTTTGAACACCCTGCTGATTCCTCGGACTGGCTGCTAATGAAGGTGCCCTCCGACAGGTTAGGAGACCTCCGATGGAAGAGGACTGACATCCTGGTTCAATATCACTGGCCCTGCCTAAGTTGACCCCTCGGCCGAGGGAACTGCCGGAAACATACAACACCCTATCTTTTTGCTCTGCAATGCGAGTTCGGAAATGCTGTTATTAACGCACCCAGCAAAGATGACTGCTGAAGCTGTTACCATAGGTGTCGATCACCTGGAAGAGTTCAGGGACCTGTTGTCCCACGGCTGCCCGTTGGCGCCCCAAAGTTTGAACGTCCAGTGGGCCTGCGAGATGTCGGGCACACACCCCTTACAGGCGAAAGGCCTGCAACGAAAGAGATCCGCGGCTTTTATTGATACGCGGCTGTGTATCTTAGTTTGTTACCCAATTTTAGTTCACTCCAGAGCTTTTTACAATTTTTCTTTTTTTTCTTTTTCCCACTGAGGGAGTTTACACTTTTTCACCAGCACTTGGTTTACGGCCCTGTACCTATCACATGCCCAACCGGCCGCTTCGGATACTTCAACTGAGGGGGTGGCGGGTGGATGGGGTGGAGGAGTTTTTTCCCACTTCAGTGATATGCCTCAACTTCCCTGATGGCGGCGGTCACTGTGTTATCATGGAATGTTCGGGGACTACAGGACCCGCTGAAGCGGACTATGGTGTCGTCCCTGATGAGGAAGCAATTGCCCGCTATCTGTGCTCTTCAGGAGACTCATTTGACCCCTGACTCTGTGCCTTGTTTGGGATATCGGTGGGTGGGTAGGGCGTATCATTCCACTCACACCTCGTATTCAAGGGGGGTGAGTGTGATGGTGCACAGTTCATTAGATTACGAGGAACTGAATGCTGATGTGGATGTTGATGGGAGATATGTTTTTCTGCTATGCAAGCTGTTTGCCTTTAAATGTATCCTTGCTTTTGTATATGTGCCCCCCCCCCCATACAACAATGAGGTACTGAGGGCATTGGTTCAGTTCCAGGTGCGGTTCCCGGAGGTGCCATTGTTTGCCTTCGGGGACTTCAACTGTTACATGGACCCTCTCATGGATAAGCATCCACCAGGAGGGGGAGGGAGGGGGACACGCCGGACGGCCCTGAGAAAACTGGCGGAGGAAGTGGGGTGGAGGGACCCTTGGAGGGCTAGGAATCCTGGGGACAAACAATTTTCATGTTTTTCTAAAAGCTACTCATCCTTGTCTAGGATAGATCTGTGCTTGTGTTCGCATGCTGCTGAGAGATATGTTTTAGAGGTGGCGTATGGTCTGAGAACTGTTTCGGATCATTCTCCACTGCTTGTAACCCTGGGGGTGCGTCCCTCTTCCGCGGTGGCCAAGGCCCCGTGGAAGATGAACGCCTTCTGGTTGAGCCTTTTCCTGTCCCATGAGCATATAGAGGCCCGCATTGAGGAATACTGGCGTATACACACCGGCACTGACAACATAGCGATCAATTGGGAGGCCTTTAAGACCGTCCTGCGGGGCATGTTTATCACGGAGATTCAGGCCATCAAGGCATGGACGAATGCACAAAGAGAGGGGGTGGAGCGGTTGGCAGAGAGGCTGGAGGCCACATTCATTGTAGACCCATCTGACACAAATAGGGAGGCGTGGCTTTCGGCGCAGGATGCTCTGTACCGAATCACGACCTCGGGGGCGGAGAGGAAACGCTTTTTCCAAAAAGCGGCATTTTATGAGGAGGGTGAACACACTGGTCGCATGCTAGCAACTATTGCCCACGCCCAGCAGATGTCTCCCTCCATAGGGGCGCTGCGCACTACCAGAGGGAGGGTGACAAACTCCCCCGACCAAGTCCTTGATGAACTAGTCGGGTTTTACTCCTCTCTGTACGACTCCAGGAGCACACACTCGCTGGACTCTCTGAGAGAATATCTAGACCCGGTGCAGTTACCAAAGCTGTCGGCCTCCAATAGGGAGATGCTAGATGCCCCTTTGACCCTGGGCGAATTACAGATGGCGACCAGCCTGTTCCCTAACTCAAAGGCTCCCGGGGACGACGGTCTCCCTGTGGAAATATACAAGCAATATGGGGAACAGATACTCCCGCACTTGCTGAAGGTGTTCAATGCTGCGAGGGAGGAGGGCACTCTTCCCATATCCATGACCAGGGCAAACATTGTCCTGATTCTGAAACCAGACAAGGATCCGCTTGACCCGGGGTCCTACAGACCGATTTCCCTTTTACAAAATGATGTAAAGATTCTTGCCAAGGTCCTGGCGATCAGACTGAATGGGGCCATCTCCACTATCATACATTCTGACCAATCGGGATTTATGCCGCAGAAATCGACGGCAATAAACTTGAGGAGACTCTATCTCAATATGCAATCTCGGGCGGATAACATGGGGGACAGAGCTTTGCTGTCTCTCGACGCCCACAAGGCGTTTGACAGCGTCGAATGGGACTATCTCTGGCCGGTAATGCGGAAGTTTGGGTTTGGAGATGGTTTCATTACTTGGGTCCAGCTCCTATACTCATCCCCGGTAGCGGTGATAAGAGAGGGAGGGTGTCTCGCACTTTTAACCTACACAGGGGTACCCGGCAGGGATGCCCACTGTCTCCCCTCCTCTTTGCCCTGGCCATTGAGCCTCTGGCAGCCATGATTCGGACAGATCCTTTGGTGCAGGGCTTCCACTATGGGGACCTGCACGAGAAGATCATGTTATATGCGGACGATACCATGTTGCTTCTGGGGGATACCGCCGAGTCGCTCACAGAGGCCATGACTGTGGTCCGACGGTTCGGCGAATACCATTAATTGGACTAAGTCCTCCCTCCTTCTGCTTGATAGACGGCCTCTTCAGCCCATAAGTACAATACAGGACATCCCAGTCTCTGTCTCTTTTCGCTATCTGGGTATCCAGATTACCGCATGCCCACTGGACTATGTCTGCCTCAATCTTACCCCCTTACTTAATCGGTGTCAGGATCGGGTCAAGGTTTGGAGTAAATTAAAACTGTCGCCGGGAGGGTCAACCTGATAAAGATGATCCTTATGCCACAATTACTATACATACTGCACAACTCCCCAATGGTCATCCCCCTGAAACAGTTTAGAGTCATTAATTCTATTTTCCGCTCACTGATTTGGCTCACGAAGCCCCCTAGGGTTAAACTTGAGCAACTGCAGTGCCAGAAGGAGGCCGTGGATTGGCATTGCCCAATCCTTGGCTCTACTATTTGGCCTCTCAGGTGCAGCACATTGCGAGGGTGGTGGGCCCTCAACAGAATCTGCAGCTGAATCTGAGGGACCCCTCGGTTCGGTTGCTCAGATTCACGACAGGGGGGGAGGTGATGGTGGGATTGGAGGCCTTGCAGTATGCGAAATCTAATAGACGGTTCCCCACATATGTACTCATGCAGAAGATTTGGAATAAGGTTAGGATGCTGCAGGGGGTGACAGGGTTCACTAAATTCAGCCCCATATGGGATAACCTCTACTATCGGGAAATAGCCAAACTACCGTACGGCCTGAAGTGGAAACTGTATGGGGTATCCCTCATGTCGCACATAGTTAGGGCAGGCCAGTTGAGGTCCTTCACTGAGCTCAGGGCAGACTTTCAGCTCCCAGCGTCCATGCACTTTTACTACCTGCAACTCAAACACGCATTTGATGCTCAGAGGGAGGCTGATATATGGTCCTTGGACCCGGCACCAGTCTTTAACTTCCTGTCCGAGGTGACCACCTACAAGGGGTTCATATCCAGCTGCTATGCTATGTTATTAAACCTCTTCCTACCGAGTGCCCCTCTCAAGGCGGTGGCTCGGTGGCAAAGGGACGTGGGAGCGTTCGAAGATGAACAGTGGGAGGAGGCCCTGCAGGCGGTTCCCAGGTGCTCCCTGAATGTGGCACACAGGCTGTCGCAGCTTTACATCCTCTTACGGGTCCATTACACACCAGCCAGGCTTGCGCCAATGGGAATGGGTGTAGACCCCTGCTGCACTAGGTGCTGCAGGGATCATGGTGATCTCATCCACCTTCTGTGGAGATGCCCAAAGCTCCATCGGTACTGGACAGGGGTGGTTGACACTATTAACGGGGACTTCCAGGTACAAGTTCCCTTGGAACCCAAGGTTTGTCTGCTGGGGATTACCGGGGACCTCCTAGTGGAGGATATCCCCAGACAGGCAATAGGCCCGGCCCTGTTTCAGGCACGCTTAGTGATATTGAGGCACTGGAAGGATACTGAACCACCCACGGTGCAGGAATCAATCAGGCAGATGGGAGTCACCTTGAGGCTGGAGAAGGTGGTGTATCAGAGATGAGGGTCTAGTGGTAAATATGAAAAGTTATGGGCCCAGTGGCTTGATGTTCCGGGGCTAGCCCCGATAGATCTTGTGTATGACAGGCTATTTTAGATCTGCGGTAGACTGGTTCCTGGATACTCGATACTCGAATGTCCGCGGGAGGGGGTGGGGGGTTGTAGGGCTATTTACAATACTGAGTGGCTTTTGATGAAGTGTCATGTTATGCTATGTGTGTACTCTCCCATGTGATGTCAATTATGATTATGCTCTGGAGTTTTGTAAGCTGTTTTCTTTCTTACATTTGCTCAATAAAAACCTTTGTTTGAGAAAAAAAAAAAGATTACAGATTACAGTTAAGAAGCGGGGGTGTTCTGCTGTCGGAAATGACATCTTACATTAAAGTGAGAAGCGGGGGGTGCTGACTTCTTATCCCATGCAGCCAGTGAGTTGAGAAGCGGGGCAAGGGGCCGAAAATTACTTCTCACCAGACGGGGCCTCTAGTAATTTGGGGGGCCCTCCGCAGCTTTGCGGGGGCCCTAGGTGGCTTGCATAGTGAGTCTATAGGGTGTGTCGGCCCTACTCAGAAGAAATAAGGACATTTAAAAGCAAAATGGAAGGATGAGGTAAGTGAAGGAGGACTGCACTAAGGTAAAGGAAGCTATTTGGGGGGGGGGGGAAATTTCTTTACAACCCCTTTAAGTCCTTGGTTATAACCAGTGATGACTGAACAGACCATGTTCAATACACAAGTCAAAATTAAAAGGAGCGAAAGGTATGGGGGATGGGAAATGATCTAAGTCAGGGGTGCCCAACCTTTTAAAGAGCGAGGGCCACTTAAGCGAATTGGTAAATGGTCGCGGGCCACAATGAGTGGAGCGGGAGCATGACAAGCCAGTGTCCATGGACACAGCCCACTCTACTCTATAGGACCTCTGGTCCAATCCAATTTGCCCAGACGGGAGGGGGCAGATACCTTTCTATTTTTTTAGCTAGTCTGTTTACATCTGCTGCTCGATAGAGGTGAATATTAAGTCCGAATGGGTCTGAACGATCATGTGAAAAGGGCCTAAGGCTGCTTTCACACTGATGCACTGTGTTTGCCCCAAAACCACAGTTACAGCGCAGCGCACCTGTTAATTTTCTGTGGGTAAACTTCTATTATATCCTGCAGGTGTGGCACACATTCTGAAAGTCTATGGCTCAGTGCTTGTTTCCCCTACCAGCAGCTTCATTCACAAAACTGCTGCTCTGGGATGGCAGTTGGGCAACCCGTGATCTGGGCTTGCCAACCTGCCATCCCAGAGCAGGAGGCCGAGGGCCACATCAGAGGGCTCCGCGGGCCACACAGGCCGGACACACGCCCGCAGAGCCGCCACCGCGACTTACAAGGCATCAGAAACAGGTAAGGGGGACCTGTTTCAAAGTTTTAAAAAACACCAAATCCCTGCAATAATATATTAAGCAGCCTGTATACAGTATTATTGCTGGGATTTGTAGTCCTCTGTAACTGCTGGTATTCTGCATTGCGTTTTATATAATGTATTATTGCTGGGATTTGTAGTTCTCTGTAACTGCAGGTATTCTGCATTGCGTTTTATATAATGTATTGCTGGGATTTGTTGTTTCTCTATAGCTGCTGGTATTCTGCATTGCGTTTTATATAATGTATTATTGCTGGGATTTGTAGTTCTCTGTAACTGCAGGTATTCTGCATTGCGTTTTATATAATGCATTGCTGGGATTTGTTGTTTCTCTATAGCTGCTGGTATTCTCCATTGCGCTGTATAATGTATTATTGCTGGGATTTATAGTTCCTCTATAACTGGTCAGTGGTAATCTGCATTGCGCAGTATAATCATTATACAGCGCAATGGAGAACACCACCACCTATAGAGGACTACAAAGTGGTTATATACAATGCAATGCAGAATAACGCCATCTATGCTATCTTTCTCTGTAAAATATAAATAAGTTAAATGACCACTTTAAGCATCATAACCATTAGAGCTTAATGGAGCACAGATATAATGTATGGTGTGTGTGCGTGCGCGCCGGGGGGGGGGGGGGGGGGAGTTTGTCGGTGCCAAAATGCACCTTTGCCTTAGTTGGCAAAAATCCTTGCACCGGCCCTAGAGAGTGACATTGTTGCCCATTCCTCTTTGCAAAATATCTCAAGCTCTGTCAGATTGGATGTAGAGCATCTGTGAACAGAAATTTTCAAGTCTTGCCGCAGATTATCAATAGGATTTAGGTCTGGACTTTGATTGGACCATTCTACCACATGAATATTCTTTGATCTAAACCATTCCATTGTAGCTCTGGCTGTATATTTAGGGTCGTTGTCCTGCTGGAAGGTGAACCTCCGCCCCAGTCTCAAGTCTTTTGCAGACTCTAAAGCCTCGCACACACGATTGGTTTGTCTGATGAAAACTGACTGATGGACCGTTTTCATCGGACGAACCAATCGTGTGTCGTCCCCATCGTTATTTTTTCCATCGGTGAAAAAAAATAGAACCTGTTTTAAATTTTTCCTATGGTTAAAAAAACGATAGAAAAAAACAATCGTCTGTGGGGAAGTTGAACGGTCAAAAATCCACGCATGCTCAGAATCAAGTCGACGCATGTTCGGAAGCATTGAACTTAATTTTTCTCAGCACGTCATAGTGTTTTACATCACAGCGTTGGACACAATCGGATTTTTAACCGATGGTGTGAAGGCAAGACTGGTGAAAGTCAGCTTCATCGGATATCTGATGAAAAAATCCATTGGATTAGATTCCATCAGATATCCGATCGTGTGTACAGAGCTTTAACAGGTTTTCTTCTAAGATTGCCCTGTATTTGCCTCCATACATCTTCCCATTAACTCTGACCAGCTTCCCTGTCGCTGCTGAAGAAAAGCATCCCCACAACATGATGCTGTCACCACCATGTTTCATGGTGGGAATGTTGTGTTCAGGGTGATGTGCAGTGTTAGTTTTCCGCCACACATTGCATTTTGCTTTTAGGGAAAAAAGTATAATTTTGGTCTTATCTGACCAGAGCACCTTCTTCGACATGTTCGCTGTGTCCCCCAGACTTTCTTTCAACAATGGCGTTCTTCTTGCCACTCTTCCATAAAGGGCAGGCAGATTTGTGGAGTGCACGACTAATAGTTGTCCTGTGGACAGATTCTCCCACCTGAGCTGTGGATCTCTGCAGCTCCTCCAGAGTTACCATGGGCCTCTTGGCTGCTTCTCCTTGCCCGGCCTGTCAGTTTAGGTGGACGGCTATGTCGTTGGTAGGTTTGCAGTTGTGCCATACTCTCCATTTTCAGAGCTCCGTGAGATGTTCAAAGCTTGGGATATTTTTTATAACCTAACCTTGCTTTAAACTTCTCCACAACTTTATCCCTGACCTGCCTGGTGTGTTTCTTGGCCTTCATGATGCGGTTTGTTCATTAAGGTTCTCTAACAAACCTATGTGGGCTTCACAGAACAGTTGTATTTATACTGAGATTAAATTACACACAGGTGGACTCTATTTACTAATAAGGTGACTTCTAAAGGCAATTGATTTTAGTTAGGGGTATAAGAGTAAAGGGGGCTGAATACAAATGCACGCCACCCGTTTCACATATTTATTTGTAAAAAAAAAAAAATTGAAAACCATTTATCATTCTTCTTCCACTTCACAATTATGTGCCACTTTGTGTTGGTCTATCACATACAATCCCAATAAAATACATTTTTGGTTGTAACATGATAAAATTTGGAAAATTTAAAGGAGTATGAATACTTTTTCAAGGCAATGTATAATGGGTACAGAGTCTTATGCAAGGATTAAAGGTAGTGTATATTCACAATGGAGTCCATAAGACTGTTTTCCATATGTACACCATGGTCTAGAGGAGGACTCAAAACTGAGACTGTAATTGTTCATTCCAACCTCCCTCAATCATCTGTATAATAGCCATAAAATATACTTATCATCACCAAATGTCCATCATTGAGGGCTTCAGGATCAGAGTGGGTAGGGGCATCCTACAAGCCTATGCCATCCTGACCGGTTTCGATGCCCTTGCCTCTGATGCATTTTTTTTTATAAAGAACTTTCTCTGTGTTTTATTTCCTTGTTATATATATTTTGCAAATGATTAGGGGTTCAGGGGGTGTAGCACACTGTCCCTCACTTTCCTGGCCTGCCATGCTGCATGCCTGAAGAAGGCTCTTGCATTGACATATGGATTTTGCAGGGTATTTCACTTGTATTTGTATTTTTTTTGCATGATGTTCTCCCTGAAAATCCATACCAGACTTAAGCAGGCTAGTAAAAATTGGGAGAACCCTATTTCTTTTTTGTGAGGGTCCCCCATTAAAATCTGTACCAGACCTTCATCTAGGATAAGGGTCTGGTATAGATAATAAGGAGGAGAAATCTTTCAACTGGGAAACTCTTTTTGGTGACAAGGATGGATTTCATCCCTTTGGAGGGATCTCCTTTCACTTCCTGTTTTGGCTAAGGGGCAGGAAGTGGAGGGATATCTCTCCAATGGGACACAGATGACAATACCTAAAATGAACTGACCGTTTTGCTTTTAATTCTACATTAGGCATTACTAACGTGAATCCTCCCAATAGTTTGTGTTTTCTTTGGTATATGTCTACCAGGGCAGTGTCCAGCCCACCATGCCATTTGTTTGACTATCCCTTACCGATTAGTCCAAAAAATGTCAAGAACAGTTTTTTTTAACATTCGGATCCCATTGACTTCAGTGGGGTTCGGATTCAGCACCCAAACTTTACACACATTCAATGAACCTGTCCAGAACCAAATCATGTGTATCACTACCAATGAAATACATTGCCCCATTCTGTGTGCTGACATTATCAGGCTGATAATAAGCATACATTTTCCTAAAAGGATCATACTTCAGACAGCAATACAAATGTATTTTTACAACAAAACTGGAGTTATAATTTAAAGTTCAGCTACAGCCAAAACGTTTCTAGTTTTGGATAGAGTGTAGTGGGATTGAAATGTCTGTCAGGTTTTTACAGCCAACATTCAGCATAGGTCAAAATGTAATGATCTTTCATTTCCTCTACAGGTCAAATATTGTTAATGTATGTAAAAGAATAAAGAGGTTTGGGAAAATACTATGTTATGGCCACTAGATGGAGCTGAGGATCATTAATTTCCAATGACCCTCAGCTCCCTCTAATGGCTAAAATGTGATGTTTTCCCAAATCACTGTATTTTTTATGAATAACATTTGACCCGTAGAAGAAAAAGAAAGAGAAAATTAGATTTAGCCTCATTTGCACAGAATGTGATTTGTTTTTTTATAACCACACCCCTATATATTAAAAACAGGAATGTAAGTTAGTAGCATATATTTGCAAATCGATGTTGAAGCCACACTGCCTTATCGATTCCCCCATTGTAGTGTGGTCCCTAACTCTTATATGTTGAAATTCCCATACTTTAACATTCATAGCAATTAAAATAACAAAAAAAAAAAAAAAACGTATACTTACTTGCTCCGTATAATAATTTTGCACAGAGCAGCCCTGATCCTTCCCTTCTGCCCCGCCAGCGCACCAAGCCCCTCCTCTTCATCTGGTGCCCCCACGAAAAGCCGCTTTCCATGGGGGCACCCTTGCGGGCTCGCTCCCGAGTCCTGTTGCTGTGTCCATTGGCCCCACCCCCTGCTCCCATGTCACAGCTTTTAATTGACAGCATAAATGAATTGTCAAAAAATTGTTTTTGTTCTTTTTTTCTTATTGACACTATTTTGGGTGAATAAGTAAAAGGGGGCTTGCAGATTCCAATAAACCCCCTGCCGGCAGACCCTCACAACCGCAGCCAGGGTTGTGGGGAAGAGACCCTTGTCCCCATCAACTTTGGGACAAGGTGCTTTGGGGTGGGGAGGGCAGAGCCCCCCTTGCCCCAAAGCACACACCCCGCATGTTGAGCGCATGTGGACCTGATGGTCTTCAGGTTCGTATAAGGGTCTGGTTCGGATTTTGGGGGAAATCTCATGCCATTTATTTTTTATTTTGGCATGGGGTTCCCCTTAAAATCCATACTAGACCCGAAGGGCCTAGTATGGATTGGGGGGACCACAACGCCGTTGTTTTTCTCTTTTTTTTCTGTTTTTTTTTTTTTTTTTTTTTCATTCAGCTATCTGCAGGGAAGCCCCACTCCTTAACAACCAGCAATTCACTGTGCCAGGTCTTAGAATGCACTGTGCAGCATGCAGTGGGACACTCGGCGGGTGAATGTCCAGCTAGGGGACTTGAAAATGTGGGTATTTGCTAGACATGGGATGAAGGAAGACATAGAAAGGAGGAAGGCATGGGAAGGAGGAAGACATGGGAAAGAGGAAGACATGGGAAAGAGGAAGACATGGGAAGTAGGAAGACATGGGAAGTAGGAAGACATGGGAAGTAGGAAGACATGGAAAGGAGGAAGACATGGGAAGGAGGAAGACATGGGAAGGAGAAAGACATGGGAAGGAGAAAGACATGGGAAGGAGAAAGACATGGGAAGGAGAAAGACATGGGAAAGAGGAAGACATGGGAAGGAGGAAGACATGGGAAGGAGGAAGACATGGGAAGGAGGTAGACATGGGAAGGAGGAAGACATGGGTAGGAGGAAGACATAAGAAGACAAAAAAAGATAAAGATAAGATTTATTGTCGTTATAAAATTAATTTACAACAAAAACAAAATATATATAAATGCATCACACACTTTTACAGCACAGAATTTTATTATATATCAAATGAATAACAAGCAACCCCATTAAAAAAAACTAACATAAAGAACAGTGACCCAAAACTACTGGGCTAATTAATTTGATGGCCTAAATAGCTCTTGGAAAAAAAGCTCTCCCAAACCTGTTGGTACTCTTTTTTTTTTTTTTTATCAAAGGAATACTGGCACAAATTTGTAAAACAAAACTTTTAAATAAATTGCTGTATTTTTCTTGACATTACCAAAAGAAAACTGAAATGTAGGCACTACAGATCTAGCATTAATTAAAAGAACACTTGGTAAGGGAGGTCTGTGTGCTTGCCGCTTTTAGTGTTGGCAGCATACCAGATCAACCGACCTGCTTCTGTTTTCTCTCTCGCCATTTCCTACACTGTGGAGGAAGACATGAGAAGGAGGAAGGTATTGTAAGGAGACAGTAATGGGTGGATGGAAGCAGGGCCGGCCCAAGACATTGTGATGCCTGGGCCCAAGAATAAAATGCTGCCCCCCCCCAAAAAAAAATATAATCACGCCCACCAAAAGGCCCCCACATCCATTATTTTTATATCAGAACAACTAAAATTAAATTTATCAGAAAACCTTATTAAAAATGCCATAAATCTATTCCCTATTTTGTAGACGCTAATGCGCATACCAATCAATATTCGCTTATTGAGATTTTTTGCAATGCATGGATCTATGTATTGTTTTCAGTGGCGGTGCAGGAGAGAGGGGCCGGGGGTTCTGCGCCCACTATGGACGCACCGCCACTGGTGGATGGTGTAAGTAGAGCAGTGGATGGTGTCAGTAGAGAAGTGGAAAGTGTCAGCGGATGGTGTCAGTAGACAAGTGGAAAGTGTCAGCGGATGGTGTCAGTAGAGAAGTGGAAAGTGTCAGCGGATGGTGTCAGCAGAGAAGTGGAAAGTGTCAGCAGATGGTGTCAGTAGAGAAGTGGAAAGTGTCAGCCGATGGTGTCAGCAGAGAAGTGGAAAGTGTCAGCGGATAGTGTCAGTAGAGAAGTGGAAAGTGTCAGCGGATGGTGTCAGTAGAGAAGTGGAAAGTGTCAGCAGATGGTGTCAGTAGAGAAGTGGAAAGTGTCAGCGGATGGTGTCAGTAGAGAAGTGGAAAGTGTCAGCAGATGGTGTCAGTAGAGAAGTGGAAAGTGTCAGCGGATGGTGTCAGTAGAGAAGTGGAAAGTGTCAGCGGATGGTGTCAGTAGAGAAGTGGAAAGTGTCAGCAGATGGTGTCAGTAGAGAGGTGGAAAGTGTCAGCGGATAGTGTCAGTAGAGAAGTGGAAAGTGTCAGCGGATGGTGTCAGTAGAGAAGTGGAAAGTGTCAGCAGATGGTGTCAGTAGAGAAGTGGAAAGTGTCAGCGGATGGTGTCAGTAGAGAAGTGGAAAGTGTCAGCAGATGGTGTCAGTAGAGAAGTGGAAAGTGTCAGCGGATGGTGTCAGTAGAGAAGTGGAAAGTGTCAGCAGATGGTGTCAGTAGAGAAGTGGAAAGTGTCAGCGGATGGTGTCAGTAGAGAAGTGGAAAGTGTCAGCAGATGGTGTCAGTAGAGAAGTGGAAAGTGTCAGCGGATGGTGTCAGTAGAGAAGTGGAAAGTGTCAGCGGATGGTGTCAGTAGAGAAGTGGAAAGTGTCAGCAGATGGTGTCAGTAGAGAGGTGGAAAGTGTCAGCGGATAGTGTCAGTAGAGAAGTGGAAAGTGTCAGCGGATGGTGTCAGTAGAGAAGTGGAAAGTGTCAGCAGATGGTGTCAGTAGAGAAGTGGAAAGTGTCAGCGGATGGTGTCAGTAGAGAAGTGGAAAGTGTCAGCGGATGGTGTCAGCAGAGAAGTGGAAAGTGTCAGCAGATGGTGTCAGTAGAGAAGTGGAAAGTGTCAGCCGATGGTGTCAGCAGAGAAGTGGAAAGTGTCAGCGGATAGTGTCAGTAGAGAAGTGGAAAGTGTCAGCGGATGGTGTCAGTAGAGAAGTGGAAAGTGTCAGCAGATGGTGTCAGTAGAGAAGTGGAAAGTGTCAGCGGATGGTGTCAGTAGAGAAGTGGAAAGTGTCAGCAGATGGTGTCAGTAGAGAAGTGGAAAGTGTCAGCGGATGGTGTCAGTAGAGAAGTGGAAAGTGTCAGCGGATGGTGTCAGTAGAGAAGTGGAAAGTGTCAGCGGATGGTGTCAGTAGAGAAGTGGAAAGTGTCAGCAGATGGTGTCAGTAGAGAAGTGGAAAGTGTCAGCGGATGGTGTCAGTAGACAAGTGGAAAGTGTCAGCGGATGGTGTCAGTAGAGAAGTGGAAAGTGTCAGCGGATGGTGTCAGCAGAGAAGTGGAAAGTGTCAGCAGATGGTGTCAGTAGAGAAGTGGAAAGTGTCAGCCGATGGTGTCAGCAGAGAAGTGGAAAGTGTCAGCGGATAGTGTCAGTAGAGAAGTGGAAAGTGTCAGCGGATGGTGTCAGTAGAGAAGTGGAAAGTGTCAGCAGATGGTGTCAGTAGAGAAGTGGAAAGTGTCAGCGGATGGTGTCAGTAGAGAAGTGGAAAGTGTCAGCAGATGGTGTCAGTAGAGAAGTGGAAAGTGTCAGCGGATGGTGTCAGTAGAGAAGTGGAAAGTGTCAGCGGATGGTGTCAGTAGAGAAGTGGAAAGTGTCAGCAGATGGTGTCAGTAGAGAGGTGGAAAGTGTCAGCGGATAGTGTCAGTAGAGAAGTGGAAAGTGTCAGCGGATGGTGTCAGTAGAGAAGTGGAAAGTGTCAGCAGATGGTGTCAGTAGAGAAGTGGAAAGTGTCAGCGGATGGTGTCAGTAGAGAAGTGGAAAGTGTCAGCAGATGGTGTCAGTAGAGAAGTGGAAAGTGTCAGCGGATGGTGTCAGTAGAGAAGTGGAAAGTGTCAGCAGATGGTGTCAGTAGAGAAGTGGAAAGTGTCAGCGGATGGTGTCAGTAGAGAAGTGGAAAGTGTCAGCAGATGGTGTCAGTAGAGAAGTGGAAAGTGTCAGCGGATGGTGTCAGTAGAGAAGTGGAAAGTGTCAGCGGATGGTGTCAGTAGAGAAGTGGAAAGTGTCAGCAGATGGTGTCAGTAGAGAGGTGGAAAGTGTCAGCGGATAGTGTCAGTAGAGAAGTGGAAAGTGTCAGCGGATGGTGTCAGTAGAGAAGTGGAAAGTGTCAGCGGATGGTGTCAGTAGAGAAGTGGAAAGTGTCAGCGGATGGTGTCAGTAGAGAAGTGGAAAGTGTCAGCGGATGGTGTCAGCAGAGAAGTGGAAAGTGTCAGCGGATGGTGTCAGTAGAGAAGTGGAAAGTGTCAGCAGATGGTGTCAGTAGAGAAGTGGAAAGTGTCAGCGGATAGTGTCAGTAGAGAAGTGGAAAGTGTCAGCGGATGGTGTCAGTAGAGAAGTGGAAAGTGTCAGCAGATGGTGTCAGTAGAGAGGTGGAAAGTGTCAGCGGATAGTGTCAGTAGAGAAGTGGAAAGTGTCAGCAGATGGTGTCAGTAGAGAAGTGGAAAGTGTCAGCGGATGGTGTCAGTAGGGCAGAGGACAGCGTCTGTGGGTTTTTTTTACCATCATTTTTCATCATTTTATTAGCCCTGCTAAAGGCAAGACTGGTGAAAGTCAGCTTCATCGGATATCTGATGAAAAAATCCATTGGATTAGATTCCATCAGATATCCGATCGTGTGTACAGAGCTTTAACAGGTTTTCTTCTAAGATTGCCCTGTATTTGCCTCCATACATCTTCCCATTAACTCTGACCAGCTTCCCTGTCGCTGCTGAAGAAAAGCATCCCCACAACATGATGCTGTCACCACCATGTTTCATGGTGGGAATGTTGTGTTCAGGGTGATGTGCAGTGTTAGTTTTCCGCCACACATTGCATTTTGCTTTTAGGGAAAAAAGTATAATTTTGGTCTTATCTGACCAGAGCACCTTCTTCGACATGTTCGCTGTGTCCCCCAGACTTTCTTTCAACAATGGCGTTCTTCTTGCCACTCTTCCATAAAGGGCAGGCAGATTTGTGGAGTGCACGACTAATAGTTGTCCTGTGGACAGATTCTCCCACCTGAGCTGTGGATCTCTGCAGCTCCTCCAGAGTTACCATGGGCCTCTTGGCTGCTTCTCCTTGCCCGGCCTGTCAGTTTAGGTGGACGGCTATGTCGTTGGTAGGTTTGCAGTTGTGCCATACTCTCCATTTTCAGAGCTCCGTGAGATGTTCAAAGCTTGGGATATTTTTTATAACCTAACCTTGCTTTAAACTTCTCCACAACTTTATCCCTGACCTGCCTGGTGTGTTTCTTGGCCTTCATGATGCGGTTTGTTCATTAAGGTTCTCTAACAAACCTATGTGGGCTTCACAGAACAGTTGTATTTATACTGAGATTAAATTACACACAGGTGGACTCTATTTACTAATAAGGTGACTTCTAAAGGCAATTGATTTTAGTTAGGGGTATAAGAGTAAAGGGGGCTGAATACAAATGCACGCCACCCGTTTCACATATTTATTTGTAAAAAAAAAAAAATTGAAAACCATTTATCATTCTTCTTCCACTTCACAATTATGTGCCACTTTGTGTTGGTCTATCACATACAATCCCAATAAAATACATTTTTGGTTGTAACATGATAAAATTTGGAAAATTTAAAGGAGTATGAATACTTTTTCAAGGCAATGTATAATGGGTACAGAGTCTTATGCAAGGATTAAAGGTAGTGTATATTCACAATGGAGTCCATAAGACTGTTTTCCATATGTACACCATGGTCTAGAGGAGGACTCAAAACTGAGACTGTAATTGTTCATTCCAACCTCCCTCAATCATCTGTATAATAGCCATAAAATATACTTATCATCACCAAATGTCCATCATTGAGGGCTTCAGGATCAGAGTGGGTAGGGGCATCCTACAAGCCTATGCCATCCTGACCGGTTTCGATGCCCTTGCCTCTGATGCATTTTTTTTTTATAAAAAACTTTCTCTGTGTTTTATTTCCTTGTTATATATATTTTGCAAATGATTAGGGGTTCAGGGGGTGTAGCACACTGTCCCTCACTTTCCTGGCCTGCCAGGCTGCATGCCTGAAGAAGGCTCTTGCATTGACATATGGATTTTGCAGGGTATTTCACTTGTATTTGTATTTTTTTTGCATGATGTTCTCCCTGAAAATCCATACCAGACTTAAGCAGGCTAGTAAAAATTGGGAGAACCCTATTTCTTTTTTGTGAGGGTCCCCCATTAAAATCTGTACCAGACCTTCATCTAGGATAAGGGTCTGGTATAGATAATAAGGAGGAGAAATCTTTCAACTGGGAAACTCATTTTGGTGACAAGGATGGATTTCATCCCTTTGGAGGGATCTCCTTTCACTTCCTGTTTTGGCTAAGGGGCAGGAAGTGGAGGGATATCTCTCCAATGGGACACAGATGACAATACCTAAAATAAACTGACTGTTTTGCTTTTAATTCTACATTAGGCATTACTAACGTGAATGCTCCCAATAGTTTGTGTTTTCTTTGGTATATGTCTACCAGGGCAGTGTCCAGCCCACCATGCCATTTGTTTGACTATCCCTTACCGATTAGTCCAAAAAATGTCAAGAACAGTTTTTTTTAACATTCGGATCCCATTGACTTCAGTGGGGTTCGGATTCAGCACCCAAACTTTACACACATTCAATGAACCTGTCCAGAACCAAATCATGCGTATCACTACCAATGAAATACATTGCCCCATTCTGTGTGCTGACATTATCAGGCTGATAATAAGCATACATTTTCCTAAAAGGATCATACTTCAGACAGCAATACAAATGTATTTTTACAACAAAACTGGAGTTATAATTTAAAGTTCAGCTACAGCCAAAACGTTTCTAGTTTTGGATAGAGTGTAGTGAGATTGAAACGTCTGTCAGGTTTTTACAGCCAACATTCAGCATAGGTCAAAATGTAATGATCTTTCATTTCCTCTACAGGTCAAATATTGTTAATGTATGTAAAAGAATAAAGAGGTTTGGGAAAATACTATGTTATGGCCACTAGATGGAGCTGAGGATCATTAATTTCCAATGACCCTCAGCTCCCTCTAATGGCTAAAATGTGATGTTTTCCCAAACCACTGTATTTTTTATGAATAACATTTGACCCGTAGAAGAAAAAGAAAGAGAAAATTAGATTTAGCCTCATTTGCACAGAATGTGATTTGTTTTTTTATAACCACACCCCTATATATTAAAAACAGGAATGTAAGTTAGTAGCATATATTTGCAAATCTATGTTGAAGCCACACTGCCTTATCGATTCCCCCATTGTAGTGTGGTCCCTAACTCTAATATGTTGAAATTCCCATACTTTAACATTCATAGCAATTAAAATAACAAAAAAAAAAAAAAACGTATACTTACTTGCTCCGTATAATAATTTTGCACAGAGCAGCCCTGATCCTTCCCTTCTGCCCAGCCAGCGCACCAAGCCCCTCCTCTTCATCTGGTGCCCCCACGAAAAGCCGCTTTCCATGGGGGCACCCTTGCGGGCTCGCTCCCGAGTCCTGTTGCTGTGTCCATTGGCCCCACCCCCTGCTCCCATGTCACAGCTTTTAATTGACAGCATAAATGAATTGTCAAAAAATTGTTTTTGATCTTTTTTTCTTATTGACACTATTTTGGGTGAATAAGTAAAAGGGGGCTTCCAGATTCCAATAAACCCCCTGCCGGCAGACCCTCACAACCGCAGCCAGGGTTGTGGGGAAGAGACCCTTGTCCCCATCAACTTTGGGACAAGGTGCTTTGGGGTGGGGAGGGCAGAGCCCCCCTTGCCCCAAAGCACACACACCGCATGTTGAGCGCATGTGGACCTGATGGTCTTCAGGTTCGTATAAGGGTCTGGTTCGGATTTTGGGGGAAATCTCATGCCATTTATTTTTTATTTTGGCATGGGGTTCCCCTTAAAATCCATACTAGACCCTAAGGGCCTAGTATGGATTGGGGGGACCACAACGCCGTTGTTTTTCTCTTTTTTTTCTGTTTTTTTTTTTTTTTTTTTCATTCAGCTATCTGCAGGGAAGCCCCACTCCTTAACAACCAGCAATTCACTGTGCCAGGTCTTAGAATGCACTGTGCAGCATGCAGTGGGACACTCGGCGGGTGAATGTCCAGCTAGGGGACTTGAAAATGTGGGTATTTGCTAGACATGGGATGAAGGAAGACATAGAAAGGAGGAAGGCATGGGAAGGAGGAAGACATGGGAAAGAGGAAGACATGGGAAAGAGGAAGACATGGGAAAGAGGAAGACATGGGAAAGAGGAAGACATGGGAAGTAGAAAGACATGGAAAGGAGGAAGACATGGGAAGGAGGAAGACATGGGAAGGAGAAAGACATGGGAAGGAGGAAGACATGGGAAGGAGAAAGACATGGGAAAGAGGAAGACATGGGAAGGAGGAAGACATGGGAAGGAGGAAGACATGGGAAGGAGGAAGACATGGGAAGAAGGTAGACGTGGGAAGGAGGAAGACATGGGAAGAAGGTAGACGTGGGAAGGAGGAAGACATGGGTAGGAGGAAGACATAAGAAGACAAAAAAAGATAAAGATAAGATTTATTGTCATTATAAAATTAATTTACAACAAAAACAAAATATATATAAATGCATCACACACTTTTACAGCACAGAATTTTATTATATATCAAATGAATAACAAGCAACCCCATTAAAAAAAACTAACATAAAGAACAGTGACCCAAAACTACTGGGCTAATTAATTTGATGGCCTAAATAGCTCTTGGAAAAAAAGCTCTCCCAAACCTGTTGGTACTCTTTTTTTTTTTTTTTTTTTATCAAAGGAATACTGGCACAAATTTGTAAAACAAAACTTTTAAATAAATTGCTGTATTTTTCTTGACATTACCAAAAGAAAACTGAAATGTAGGCACTACAGATCTAGCATTAATTAAAAGAACACTTGGTAAGGGAGGTCTGTGTGCTTGCCGCTTTTAGTGTTGGCAGCATACCAGATCAACCGACCTGCTTCTGTTTTCTCTCTCGCCATTTTCTACACTGTGGAGGAAGACATGAGAAGGAGGAAGGTATTGTAAGGAGACAGTAATGGGTGGATGGAAGCAGGGCCGGCCCAAGACATTGTGATGCCTGGGCCCAAGAATAAAATGCTGCCCCCCCCCCCCAAAAAAAATATAATTCTGCCCACCAAAAGGCCCCCACATCCATTATTTTTATATCAGAACAACTAAAATTAAATTTATCAGAAAACCTTATTAACCACTTAAGACCCGGACCAATACGCTGGCAAATGACCCAAGGGGTTTTTGCGATTCGGCACTGCGTCGCTTTAACAGACAATTGCGCGGTCGTGCGACGTGGCTCCCAAACAAAATTTGCGTCCTTTTTTTCCCACAAATAGAGCTTTCTTTTGGTGGTATTTGATCACCTCTGCGGTTTTTATTTTTTGCGCTATAAACAAAAATAGAGCGACAATTTAAAAAAAAATGCAATATTTTTTACTTTTTGCTATAATAAATATCCCCCAAAAATATATAAAAAAACCATTTTTTTTCCTCAGTTTAGGCCGATACGTATTCTTCTACATATTTTTGGTAAAAAAAATCGCAATAAGCGTTTATCGGTTGGTTTTCGCAAAATTTATAGCGTTTACAAAATAAGGGATAGTTTTATTGCATTTTTATTAATTATTTTTTTTTTACTACTAATAGCGGCGATCAGCGATTTTTTCGTGACTGCGACAATATGGCGGACACTTCGGACAATTTTGACACATTTTTGGGACAATTGTCATTTTCACAGCAAAAAATGCATTTAAATTGCATTGTTTACTGTGGAAATGACAGTTGCAGTTTGGGAGTTAACCACAGGTGGCGCTGTAGGGAATGTGTGCCCTAATGTGTTGTTTACAACTGTAGGGGGGTGTGGCTGTAGGTGTGATGTCATCGATCGCGTCCCCCTATTACAGGGATGACGCGATCGATGCTCCGGCCACAGAGAAGCACGGGGGAGCCGTGTGTACACACGGCTCTCCCCGTTCTTCCGCTCCAGGGACGGATCGCCGCACTGCAGCGGCGATCGGGTCCGCGAATCCCGCGGTCCCGGTCCTGGAGCTTCGGACCGGGTCGCGGGCGCGCGCCCGCGACCCACGGCTGGGTACTAAAACCAACGTATATATACGTTGATGTGCCCAGCCGTGCCATTCTGCCGACGTAAATGTGCAGTAGGCGGTCCTTAAGTGGTTAAAAATGCCATAAATCTATTCCCTATTTTGTAGACGCTAATGCGCATACCAATCAATATTCGCTTATTGAGATTTTTTGCAATGCATGGATCTATGTATTGTTTTCAGTGGCGGTGCAGGAGAGAGGGGCCGGGGGTTCTGCGCCCACTATGGACGCACCGCCACTGGTGGATGGTGTAAGTAGAGCAGCGGATGGTGTCAGTAGAGAAGTGGAAAGTGTCAGCCGATGGTGTCAGCAGAGAAGTGGAAAGTGTCAGCGGATAGTGTCAGTAGAGAAGTGGAAAGTGTCAGCGGATGGTGTCAGTAGAGAAGTGGAAAGTGTCAGCAGATGGTGTCAGTAGAGAAGTGGAAAGTGTCAGCGGATGGTGTCAGTAGAGAAGTGGAAAGTGTCAGCAGATGGTGTCAGTAGAGAAGTGGAAAGTGTCAGCGGATGGTGTCAGTAGAGAAGTGGAAAGTGTCAGCGGATGGTGTCAGTAGAGAAGTGGAAAGTGTCAGCAGATGGTGTCAGTAGAGAAGTGGAAAGTGTCAGTAGAGAAGTGGAAAGTGTCAGCGGATGGTGTCAGTAGAGAAGTGGAAAGTGTCAGCAGATGGTGTCAGTAGAGAAGTGGAAAGTGTCAGCGGATGGTGTCAGTAGAGAAGTGGAAAGTGTCAGCAGATGGTGTCAGTAGAGAAGTGGAAAGTGTCAGCGGATGGTGTCAGTAGGGCAGAGGACAGCGTCTGTGTTTTTTTTTTACCATCATTTTTCATCATTTTATTAGCCCTGCTGGGGGGGCTTTTGTCTTAAGTCTCTGAATGAACACAGGGGTCCCCCTACTGCCTGTACACTACAAGACCCAGCAACACCCCTTAGCACATGCAGTTCCCACTCCCCCACACATATAACTGCAGGTATTCATTTATATCAGCTCCCCCCCCTGCGCAAGTGTCATCTATAGTGTGTGTGATAATGTGTGTGTACTGTAAACAGACCTTTATGAGCGGCACAGCACAGCAGTGTCTCGTCTCCTCCTCCTGTCTGTGTACTCAGAAGGCGTCAGAGTGGAGGAGGCATGGTAGGGGCGGGTTTATCAGCATGCACTGTGTACATTGCCAGTAAGAGAGGTAGTCCTCAGGAAGTGATGTCGGCTGCCATTAATAGCTGGGCTAAGATCGCGTGGGACAGCAAACGCCCCACACAAGCTGCGGGGTGTGCGCGCCCCTCACTGCTACATGCGAACAGTGGCAAATCATGGAGGTATGGTTGCTTCCAGCGTGCTGACACCGCTTCCTGCCCCACCATTGGTACACCACTGCCTGCCCCGCCCCCCTAGAGCAGGAGCCGCGTCGCTATGGCGATCTTGCGGTTGTATCCCTTCAAGCTTTGCTCACTTATCACTGCCGGCTGCCGCCCCTCTGTAAATACCGCCTGGAACCATGGGCCCACTGGGTCCCATGGCAGGGCCAGCCCTGGATAGAAGGCATGGGAAGGAAGAGGAAATAAAAAACAAGGCATGGAAAGGAGGAAGACATGAATAAAAGGGAAGTATGGGAATGAGGAAGTTGTGAAAAGGAGGCAGAGATGGGTGGAAAGAAGGCATGGAAAGGAAGAAGACATGAGTAAAAAGAAGGCATTGAAAGCATGGGAAGGAGGAAGGTGTGGAAAGAAGGCAGGCATGGGTGGAAGGAAGGCATGGAAAGGAAGAAGACATGAGTAAAAAGAAGGCATGGAAAGTAGGAAAGCATGGGAAGGAGAAAGATGTGGAAAGGAGGCAGACATGGGTGGAAGAAAACAATAAAGTGGTTGTATACCCAAATGTATAAATTTTACCTACAGGTACGCCTATAATAAGGCTTACCTGTAGGTATAGAGAATATCTCCTAAACCTGTACGGTTTAGGAGATATTCCCCCCGCAATGCGCCGCTGATTGCAGCGGCGCAGGAGGGGTCCTCGGCTAAAGGACCGGCAACCGCCGAACCTTGCCGAATTGAAGTCTCCCGTGCGCATGCATGGGATGCAAGAAGGTATGGGAGGTGAAAAGCATAGAGGGGAGGAAAACATGGGTGGAGGCAAGGCATGGTAAAAAGGAAGACATGGAAGGGGGAGGCATGGAAAGGAGGCAGACATCAGAAGCGAGAAGATATCGGGAGGTGAAAAGCATGGGGAGGAGGAATTCATGGGAAGGAGAAAGAGGAAAAATACAGGAGGTGAAAAAGAAGAAAGGTAAAGAGAATTAAGAGAGGTCTGGTGAAAAGTTAAAAAGGAAGTCAGTTGCCCCATAGGGTGTTGTTGATACCAATACTGAGGTATCAAAGATCAATATACACATTAATGTTAAGATTCTATTGTCTACTCTAAGCAACATCTCTCAAGATCTTGTTCTTGGTTAATTTATACCAGTAATCCAGAAGATGGCCGTGAAAATTATAAAAGGCATTTATTGTCAAAATCCTTATATGGGATATGAGCAAACAAAAAAATGATTTTCACAGTTGTTACTTGCTGCACCATATATTAATGGTTGTGTTATATATACATATCGGCAGCTGTAGTCTCTTGTGGCTATCTGTATGACAGGCAGTGCAGTCAGGATTCTTATGGACAGCTACAAGGAAAACAAAGGCTGGTTATAATTTATATGATTTTACTACTACTACCGACATTTGTTACATTTTTGTATATACTTCAGGTTTTTGTCACTTTGTGTGGTAATTTTATGTTTTGACACTTTTATGTTCTGTGCTTTGCTGATGCCTGAAAAATCAACAGCTTGACTTTAATTCCCCCCTCTCCGGCTGCACTCAGTCACCTCTTCTTTACTCCTTCAGCCACCAGAAAGATAGGCCTGGGTAAGTTCTGAGTCAATTAAACTGGAGCTTACACAAGGCAAAGGACTCTTTCAAACCCCATGTAACAATGCTGGCCAATCACTGAAAACCAGCACTGTCCCATGAGAAGAAGTGGGTGGGGGGGAGTAAAGTGATCCCCCATTCCTTCATACCTAGATGTATCTGGTATTTACTCCTGGAGGCTAAATGAAAAACTAATGGGGGAAAGAGGTTACTGCCATCATTGACCTACTTTTGAGAATGCTAGTTTCCTGGCCTTTGTCTGACTCAGCTTTCCAATAAAAGTGATCTGAGCAGCTTTACAGCCGCCTGATCACTTTTACAGCACTCAGAAGAGGCCCCCTCCCGCCGCAGTTCCCGTACTCTCAGCGGCAGCGTTTTTTTTTTCTTTTGGGGGGTGGGGGCAATCAGCTTGCTCACCCCTTGTGAAAGTTACATTTGAAAAATTAAAAAAGTTTAAAAAAAATTAATACAATGAATAGAAATAATAAGAAAAATTTAAAATCACCCCTGTACCCATATACTCGCATGTACAGTATTTCACAAAAGTGAGTACACCCCTCGCATTTTATTATATTTTTTCATGTGACAAATTACACTTTGCTGCAATGTAAAGTATTGAGGGTACGGCTTGTATAACAGTGTAAATTTGCTGTCCCCTCAAAATAACTCAACATAAGAGGAAGACACTCCTGAAAGCCTGAAACCTAAGGAGAAATTAGAGGATGTTTCCCTTAAGAAAACCGTAGCTGCAGCTGAGCGTTGTCCAGGAGTTACCAAGGAGAAAGGAGCCACCATTGTCTGCTGTGTACTACGACTTGATGCACCACTAGACCCACGGGGGTCCACCGATGGAGGTGAGAGGCTGGTACTACTGGGGGAGGATACGAGGACTATTTCTGTGATGCTTGTATAGTCTGACAGACCTGGACTCCCTTACCCATCCCTCTCCCCATTTGGTTACATCTTCAACAATTCTGCTGTGTTAAAGACTGATTAAATACACATACTTTTTTCCGGATTATCAGATACTTTTGTGGATGCACTTTTTTATGCACACTTTTTTATGCACTTTTCGCATGGACTTGCTTATATAGTTCATGTATATTTTTATCAAATTTCACACTATATTTACACGGACTTTACACGGTGATTATTTGGTGTTGTTGCATTTTATATTGTATTTTTATTAGATTTATAACTTTTATTAATTTAATATATTAGCACTTTAACCACTAGATTAACAATCGCTACTTCAATATTTATACACACGGGTGCTGGTAAAACTAAGGCCCCTTTCACATGAGCGGACGAACGGTCCGCTAATTACAAGTCCGTTTACGGACTTGTAATGTGTCCCTATGGGAGCGGATCCGTTAGCGGATGATGCATCCGATAACGTCCGCCTACGATCCGCGTCCATCTGGATCTGTTTTGCGGACAGAAGAAAACCCTATTTTTCTTCCGTCCGGTGGATCGGATCGGATGCAAACGGACAGACGGTCCGTTTCCATCCGACTCCCCATAGGGGAGAGCGGAGGAGAGACGGGGCGGTCCCTGCACAGTGTGCGGGGACCGCCCTGTCCGCCGACAGCTCAGCGGAGACCCCCCCGCTGAGCTGACGGACACACGGAGCGGACCGAAAAACGGACCGCTCCGTGTGTAAGGAGCCTAAAGGAGTTTAGCTGCTGTTTACACTTTAGCACTTTAATATTATTATTTATATTTTTTGGTTGAACACTTTGGTAGCGCATTATTACTTTATTGTTTATTTATATCACAGTTCATTGAGGGAACAATGAATGGACAAGCAGAGCATGATCCCCTCCCTTCAGAGACTGGGACGTTAGGCAGTATTGCAACATAACGACCCCAAACACACCACCAAGATGACCACTGCCTTGCTGCTTTGCTAAAGTGTAAAGGTGATGGACTGGCCAAGCATGTCTCCAGACCTAAACCCTATTTAGCATCTGTGGGGCATCCTCAAATGGAAGGTGGAGGAGCACAAGGTCTCTAACATCCACCAGCTCTGTGCTGTTTTCATGGAAGAGTAGAAGAGGACTCCATTGGCAACCTGTGAAGCTCTGGTGAAATCTATGCCAAAGAGGGTTAAGGCAGTGCTGGAAAATAATGGTGGCCAAACAAAATATTGACACTTTGGGCCCAATTTGGACATTTTCACTTAGGGGTGTACTCACCTTTGTTGCCAGTGGTTAAGACATTATTGGCTGTGTGTTGAGTTATTTTGAGGGGACACCAAATTTACAATTGTACAGTTATACAAGCTGTACACTCACTACTTTACATTGTAGAAAATGACATTTCTTCAGTCAGTGCTGTCACATAAAAAAAAATTATAAAATATTTACAAAAATGTAATGAGTGTAGTTACCTTTCAGAGATACTGTAGATGCAAACATGCACATAGATGAAGCACGCATATGAAAATAGTGATTGCACCACACGTGAGGTATCATCATGAACGTCAGAGTGAAGCAAAAATTGTAGTGCCATACACACATTCAACTCTAAACTGATAACCTGTAAAGGCTTTTAACGCAGTGCCTATGGACAGTTTTAGGTACTGTAGTTTGTTGCCGTTTCACAGGCGTGTGCAATTTTACCTCTTGACATGTTTGGTATCTGCTTACTCAGCAATGCATCGTATTTTATACTTTACCAAAATATTGGGTATTATATTGTGTTTGTGTGCACTACACTTTATTAAGGTGTGTTTTTTCCTGAAAATTTGCATTTGATAAATGGCTGCACAAAAAAACTACAGCAACCTTCATTTTATTCTCCCTGTCCTCTTTAAGAAAACATATAATGTTCCAGTAGGCAAGGGGTTAACAATGTCAAATCGATCAAGTGTTACGTACCGTATAAAACTTGGTTCAGGTAGTGCTTTTCTTTGTTTCTCCCTTAAAAAAGAAGAATAGTTTGGATAAGTGAATAGCAAGTCCCATTTGGTAGTACTAACCCCTTAAAACATGGGTGCTCAACCTTCTTTGAGTTTTTTACTACTGTGTGACAAGAAAATAAAACATTTTTATTCATTTTTACTCATTTTTATTCTTTTATAATGTCTTGAGTTAGAGTTCTTCATAATTCTAAAGAAAATATCCTTAGTCCGTATTGTGGTTTGAAAACTGTCACATGACATTTAAAAAAAGTATCGGTATCGGCGAGTACATGAAAAAAAGTATTGGTACTTGTACTCGGTCCTAAAAAAGTGGTATCGGGACAACCCTAATTTGAATTGTGATTCTAGTTTTTTTTTTTTTCGCAGATTTTTTGGGGGCCAAAATAACCCAGCTCTACATTCCAGTTGTTGCAGTCCCATCATGCCTCTGCCTTTGGGAGTCATGCTTGTAACTGTCAGCAGTGTGCAATGCCTCATAGGAATTGTAGTTCTGTGAGAGCTGGAGGTTGAGCACCCATGCCATACAGATGGAGTACCTTTCTAGTGTAGGATGTTAGGAAAATTTATTTTTTTTGCCTCTTATTGTAGTCAAGGTAGTAGGGATTGTTTTCTCTGGTCCTTTCAGTGTTTCACAGGGTTTGAGTTTGATTGCTTCCCCTGCCCTGCCTCTGGAAGAAGCTTCTTGAACAGGGAGATTCAAATGGCCAGCCTGAATATTTATCATGAATTGGCCAATCTCTGGAGAGGTATTTCTAGAAAGTGTCTGGGGAGGTGATAAATAGCCTGTCAGTGTGACAACTGCCTGCTCTGTATCAGGATCCCTGTGTGCTCCTGATAAACAGAGCACCATGCCTGACTCTCAGAGAGCTCTGATGAATATACAGGGAGAAACACGTTCTCCCTGTGTAATCTACATGACTGAGCTATCAGTTTGACAGATCGGATATTGCTCTGCTTATCCTTATGTATAAAAGCTACTATCGTTTTCAGGGCTGTCTTTAATATTGATTGGACCCTGGGAAACATTATTGTCTAGGAGAAGGCAGTGGAGATGGGTATCTGTCAAAAACAGGTACCAGCTCCCTGCTCCCCCCAAAAGGTACCAAATGTTGCAGAGTACGATTGATAGATGCAGCGGAGTCAGTTGAGATCAGACGTTGAGTAATAACAGGAACTGGCTTCTTTATTGGAACATCATCACACACAGACAAAGAAAAAAAGGCAGGAAAAAGAAATCAACAAGTACATACACTGGGGATAGAAAATGCAACATCATAGAGTATACATAGTATAGCATATCATTAAGCATTAGTGACGTCTTGTGTCCTTTTTGTAAACTGCATCTGATATATACTGCATATACTGCAAACTGCATATACAATAGGTTTTCCAGCGGACCAAAGTTTTAAAACATGCTTTAAAACATGCTTTTTTTGTTAGTACACAAAATCATCGGACCAAAAACCTGCGCATGCTCAGAATCAAGTCGACGCATGCTTGGAAGCATTGAACTTCGTTTTTATTATCACATTGTTGTGTTCTACGTCACCGCGTTCTGGTCTGATCGGATTTTGGTCCAATGGTGTGTACGCACATCAGACCATCAGACAAGTTCAGAGTTGTCTGATGAAAACGGTCCGTCGGACAAGTCTCATCAGACATGTTTGATCGTGTGTACGCGGCCTAAGGCTTAGGGCCAGATTCTCTAAGAAATTCGCCGGCGTAGCGTAAGCCATTTACACTACGCCGCCGCATCGTACTAGAGCAAGTGCCGTATTCCCTAAGCATTTTCTCCGTCGTTTGCGTTGGCGTAGCGAAAATGGCCCAGCGTAAGCCCGCGTAATTCAAATGAGGCGACTTGTATTTAAATTAAGCGCGCCCCCGCTTCGAACAAACTGCGCATGCGCCGGCCGGGGAAAAAGCCCAGTGCACATGCTCCAGCTCACGTCGGAATGCGTAGTTGAAACCAACATCAAAACGACGTGATCGTCACTACGCAATGCCCCTATTCGCGAACGAGTTAGTAAAACGACGGAAGCGACGGAAGAAGCCGACGCTGACCCGACGCCATACTTAACATGGCATCCGACGGCATCCGACGGTACTTCGTAAGGTTACTCCACATAGAAGCTGGGGTAACCTTACGTGGACGAAAACGACGTACGCGACGACGGGGCGGCGTAAAAGCGATCCGGAATCGGCGTACTAGCCTCATTTGCATATGCAAATGAGAAAACAACGTAAAGGCCACCTAGTGGCCGGAGTTGTCATTACAACTACGATCCGCAAGTGTAATGGTTTTACACTTGTCGGATGTTGAAGCGTATCTATGCCAAAGTGATGCTAAGCATCACGCGCATAGATACGAGGCAAAAAAAACAGCGATACGACAGGGTATCTGAGAAACTCCGTCGTAGCGCCTCTGAGAATCTGGCCCAACGTCTGTTAAACCTATCTTCTTTGTGAGCATTGAATGTCTTTCGGCGGTCAGAGGCTTTGTAAGGATGTCTGCAGTCATATCCTCAGTCGGGCAATAAATTAACTCAAGAAGACCTTGCTCTTGAAGATCCCTAAGAAAGTGAAACTTCACATCAATGTGCTTGGTTCTTGAATTAACTTCTTCTGTATGTGCAAGTACAATGAATCCTTGATTGTCCTCATGAATTACTGTTGGTTCCAACTGTGGTTGACCTAAATCTGTTAATAGCTGTCTCAGCCATATAACTTCTTTGCTTGCCTGTGCTGCAGCAATGTATTCTGCTTCAGTAGATGACAGTGAAACAGAGAGTTGCTTTTTACTAGTCCAACTGATGGCGCCTCCTGGCAGGAAAAATAAGTAGCCACTGGTAGATTTTCTGTCACTGGTGTCTCCTGCCCAGTCAGCATCCACATATCCTGTTAAGGTGCTTTCATCGCTTGCTGGTAACTTGAGCTTGTAGTTCAAAGTCCCTTTAAGATAGCGAATGATTCGTTTTACAGCATTCCAGTCTTTTTGATTTGGCATTGAAACCTTTCTGCATAGGATTCCAACTGATGCTGCAATGTCCGGTCTTGTAGCAGTGGTAAGGTACAGCAATTTCTCTATTGCTTTCCTGTATTGAGTATTAGTAGGTAATGGGTTATCTTGACAATTCATCTCCTTTAGGTAGTTGGTTTCCATGGGAGATTTCACTGGTTTGGCATTTTCCATTCCAAAAGTTTCAATTATTTCCTGTATTTTGTGTCTTTGATTCAGAAGAAAGCTGCCATCTTCCTCTCTCTCGATCTGGATGCCGAGGTAATTCTTTATGTTGCCGAGGTCTTTGGTGTCAAAGTGCTGATTTCGTTTTTCAAGTATTTCTGCTTCATCCCCTTCTTGCTCAAAACAAATCAGGATATCGTCCACATAAATAAGCATATAGACCCATCTGTTTCCAATCTATTTGTGTATAAGCAGGGGTCTGCTTTGCTCCTTTGAAAGTTTAGATGTGTAAGCACTTCATTTATTTTTATATTCCACGCTCTAGCTGCTTGCTTTAGGCCATATACAGTGCCTTGCGAAAGTATTCGGCCCCCTTAAACTTTGCGACCTTTTGCCGCCTTTCAGGCTTCAAACATAAAGATATAAAACTGTAATTTTTTTGTGAAGAATCAACAACAAGTGGGGCACAATCATGAAGTGGAACGAAATTTATTGGATATTTCAAACTTTATTAACAAATTAAAAAAATGAAAAATTGGGCGTGAAAAATTATTCAGCCCCCTTAAGTTAATACTTTGTAGCGCCACCTTTTGCTGTGATTACAGCTGTAAGTCGCTTGGGGTATGTCTCTATCAGTTTTGCACATCGAGACTGAAATTTTTGCCCATTCCTCCTTGCAAAACAGCTCGAGCTCAGTGAGGTTGGATGGAGAGTGTTTGTGAACAGCAGTTTTCAGTTCTTTCCACAGATTCTCGATTGGATTCAGGTCTGGACTTTGACTTGGCCATTCTAACACCTGGATATGTTTATTTGTGAAGCATTCCATTGTAGATTTTGCTTTATGTTTTGGATCATTGTCTTGTTGGAAGACAAATTTTCGTCCCAGTCTCAGGTCTTTTGCAGACTCCATCAAGTTTTCTTCCAGAATAGTCCTGTATTTGGCTCCATCCATCTTCCCATCAATTTTAACCATCTTCCCTGTCCCTGCTGAAGAAAAGCAGGCCCAAACCATGATGCTGCCACCACCATGTTTGACAGTGGGGATGGTGTGTTCAGGGTGATGAGCTGTGTTGCTTTTACCCCAAACATAACGTTTTGCATTGTTACCAAAAAGTTAGATTTTGGTTTCATCGGTCCAGAGCACCTTCTTCCACATGTTTGGTGTGTCTCCCAGGTGGCTTGTGGCAAACTTAAATGACACTTTTTATGGATATCTTTAAGAAATGGCTTTCTTCTTGCCACTCTTCCATAAAGGCCAGATTTGTGCAGTATACGACTGATTGTTGTCCTATGGACAAAGTCTCCCATCTCAGCTGTAGATCTCTGCAGTTCATGCAGAGTGATCATGGGCTTCTTGGCTGCATCTCTGATCAGTCTTCTTCTTGTATGAGCTGAAAGTTTAGAGGGACGGCCAGGTCTGATACGCCTTCCATTTCAATATTATCGCTTGCACAGTGCTCCTTGGGATGTTTAAAGCTTGGGAAATCTTTTTGTATCCAAATCCGGCTTTAAACTTCTCCACAACAGTATCTCGGACCTACCTGGTGTGTTCCTTGTTCTTCATGATGCTCTCTGCACTTTAAACGGACCTCTGAGGCCGCGTACACGTGATCGAACATGTCCGCTGAAACTGGTCCGCAAACCAGTTTCAGCGGACATTTTCGTTCGTGTGTACGGCCTATCGGACCGTTTTCCAGCGGACCAAAGTTTCAAAACATGCTTTGAAACCTGTCCGCTGGAAACCTGTCCGTCGGACAGGTTCGATGGTTAGT
This sequence comes from Rana kukunoris, assembly GCA_029574335.1. Taxonomy (NCBI): domain Eukaryota; kingdom Metazoa; phylum Chordata; class Amphibia; order Anura; family Ranidae; genus Rana; species Rana kukunoris. The sequence goes on from CM056052.1 coordinate 39,104,163, forward strand.
ACACAAAATCATCGGACCAAAAACCCGCGCATGCTCAGAATCAAGTCGACGCATGCTTGGAAGCATTGAACTTAGTTTTTTCATCACGTCGTTGTGTTCTACGTCACCGCATTTTGGTCCGAGGGGATTTTGGTCCGATGGTGTGTACGCACATCAGACCAACAGACCACTTCAGCGTGGTCCGATGAAAACGGACATGTTTCATCGGACATGTCTGATAGTGTGTACCTGAGACTATCACAGTGCAGGTGCATTTATATGGAGACTTGATTACACACAGGTGGATTCTATTTATCATCATTGGTCATTTAGATCAACATTGGATCATTCAGAGATCCTCACTGAACTTCTGGAGAGAGTTTGCTGCACTGAAGGTAAAGGGGCTGAATAATTTTGCACGCCCAATTTTTCAGTTTTTTATTTGTTAAAAAAGTTTGAAATATCCAATAAATTTCATTCCACTTCATGATTGTGTCCCACTTCTGTTGATTCTTCATAAACAATTACAGTTTTATATCTTTATGTTTGAAGCCTGAAATGTGGCAAAAGGTCGCAAAGTTCAAGGGGGCCGAATACTTTTGCAAGGTACTGTATACTCCTGCGAATTTTGCATACTAGGTCTGACCTTTGTTCATCTTTGAATCCTGGCGGCTTTTCCATGTAGATTTCTTCTGTTAAATCGCCATGTAGAAACGCATTTTTCACATCAAAATGTTTCACTTGCATTTTCCTTGTGACGGCTACTGTCAGCAAATTCTGTATTGTAGTGTGCTTGACTACTGGTGCAAATGTCTCATCATAGTCCTCTCCGTATTTTTGAGAATAGCCTTTGGCTAATAGTCTTGCTTTGTATTGTTCAATTGTGCCATCTGCATTGTATTTCATTTTAAAAGTCCATTTACAGCCTATGGCTTTCCTTCCGGGTGGTAGTTCTGTAAGTGTCCATGTTTTAGTGTCATGCATGGATTTTATCTCTTCCTCAGCAGCCTTTATCCATTTAGTTGCTTCTTGTTCTGAAAGTTGAGATATGTCTTCCCAGTTTACAGGTTCATTGATACTGGCAGTACTCGCTTTGTATGAGAGACCTATAGGTGGTTTACCTTTGTTTTCTTTTGTTGACCGTCTCGTTTTTGTGTCTGAGCCTTCTTGTATCTGCTCTTCAGTACTGGTTGAGTCTACACTCACTTCAACTGTTTGTTCGGAAGTTATAGAGATGGGCTGGTCGATGTCGGTTTTCTCTTCTATTTTTGCTTCTACTGTTGTCATTACATTGTCTCTTAAATCTTCAACAAAAGTTACGCTGTTGCTAATGGTAACCTTGGCTGTTTTGGGATTTAGGATTCTGTAACCCTTGACATTTTCACTGTATCCAACGAAGATACCTTCAAACGCTCTGTTTTGGAGTTTGGTGTGTTTTTCTTCAGGTATGTAGATGAATGCTTTGCATCCAAAAACTCTTAGGTGTTTTACACTTGGTTTCTCATTGTGCCATAGTTCCTATGGGGTTTTCTCCACTGATCTGGAATGAAGTCTGTTCTGCAAATATGTTGCGGTCAAGGCTGCCTCACCCCAGTATTTTTGTGGTAGTCCAGAGTCTGTCAGCATACATCTGATCATTTCAGTCAGAGTTCTGTTCTTTCTTTCAGCTACTCCATTTTGTTCTGGTGTATACGGGACTGTCTTTTGATGTCCTATTCCATGCCTTTTTAAGTACTCTTGTATCTTATTTCCTGTGAATTCACCTCCATTATCGCTCCAAAGTATGAGAAGCTTCCTCGGGAACTTGTTACTTGTCTTTGTTATATAGTCCTGTAATTTGTCGAAGACTTCACTCTTGTGTTGCATTAGGTAGGTGACTGTATATCTTGAGTAGTCATCTATGAAAGTCACTATGTACCTGTTGCCTCCAGGTGTTGGTGGGTTTAGGGGACCACACACGTCACTGTGAACTAAGTCAAGTGGTCTTGAGGCTCTCTTCTGGCTCACTTTGGGAAGTGTTGCTCTTGTAGCTTTGGATTTAATGCAACATTCACATTTAACAGTGACTGGACAAGGGGATACTATTAGATCCCTTGTCACCTTGTCAGATTCCTCCTCTGTAGTTCCTGTATGCATTCTGGGTGTCTGTGACCTAGACGTCTGTGCCATATATGTATACAGTCATTGTGCTTGTGTGTACATAGTCTCACCTTTTCCTTCACTGTGTCGAGGTGATACAGATGATCACCCAGCTTGGCGCTTGCTATTGTCTGTTTGCCATTTAAAATGGAACACTTGTCACCTTGGAATTTCACAGTGAGTCCTCTGGCTGTTAGACGCGTCACAGATAAGAGTCCTCCTTCTAGATTAGGAACATAAAGCACATCTTTCACTGGTATGGTTAAATTGTGTCCCGCATCATCAGGGCATACAAGGGTTCCGTGCCCACATCCTTCTGCATGTATTGTGCTTCCATCTGCAAGGTAAATAATTTCTTTGTTGTTCGGATCAAGTTCTGTGAAGAAACTCCTATCACTTGTCATGTGACTGGTTGCCCCTAAATCTATGCACCAGTCTTGGCATTTATTGTTGCCTGTCGCTTTAAATGTGGCATTTGAGTTGCCTTCCCTTGGGTCATTGATTGTGGGTTTTGGCCTTTTGTTTAGCATAAGAGGGACGTTGTCTCATTTGCTCTGCTTTCCATATAGTACAGTCTTTCTTTATGTGTCCCTGTTTCTGGCATCTGAAACACACTCTGGTTTCTTTCCTGTGTAACCTTGCGTCTGTAGCTTTAAGAGCGGTACTGGTTTCAGATTCTGTGGAGTCATGCATTAATTCCTTTTTTCTCTGATACTCATCTATGAATCTGGTTTTTACAAATGCTACCGTCAGATCTGTCTCAGGTCGTGTCTCCAGTGCATTGATTAATGCAGTGTATGTATCGGGCAAACTGCATAACAACATGGCTGCAATGTGACTGTCTGTTATATTCTCCCCAATTAATCTGAGTTGCGCAATCACCTCCAGCATTGGGTTTATGTGCTCCTGCATGTCCTGCCCTCTGCCAAGTCTCATTTTGTAAAGTTTCCGCAGCATAAACAGTTTGTTGTTTAAACTGGATCTTTCATGCAGTCTTTTCAGTATATCCTACATGCCTTTCGCTGTGTCCTCATTGCGTATATGAATGAGCTGATCATCTTCTACTAGTAAACTTATTGTGGCACGTGCTTGTCTGTTTTTCTTGTCCCAGTCCGGATCATTATCCCTCCTTTATATATAAACAGTCTTACTTGTCTATAGGAGATGTCACTGGAAAGCTTTCTTATGTTGATCTCCGCATCAGCCACGCTGTCTTCCGTTCAAGGCTTTGGTTTGCTTAGGCCCCACCTGGTCATAAGACTTTATCCGGACATCTGGGCCCATAACCTGTTACAGAGTATGATTGATAGATGCAGCGGAGTCAGTTGAGATCAGACGTTGTGTAATAACAGAAACTGGCTTCTTTATTGGAACATCATCACACACAAAGATGTCTCCACATGATGGTAAGAAGAACAACACACAGAAAAAAAGGCAGGATAAAGAAATCAACAAGTACATACACTGGGGATAGAAAATGCAACATCATAGAGTATACATAGTATAGCATATCATTAAGCATTAGCAACATCTTGTGTCCTTTTTGTAAACTGCATATGATATATACTGCATATACTGCAAACTGCATATACAATAGGTTTTCCAGCGGACAATAGGCTAAGCTGTAGGTTTGTTGCATCTCCAACACCAAATGTGTCAGCGGAGGGGGGGGGGGGGGCAAACATGTGGAGCTTCTCCGCTTTAATATGTTTCCTAAATGTTCACATCCAATTTGCATAAGTGTGAACTCAGCCTGAATGTTTTTCACTATAATAATACTATACAATTGTGGTTAATCTCAATAGAACAAAGTAAGAAGAAGGTTCCGGTTTGTAATCTTCCTTACCAGACTCTTTTGGGAGGGTTTTTTCTTGAAAATATCTTTTAGAGCTTCAATCACCTGAAAAATAAAATGTAAAAATAAAAAAAAAAGTGATTATCTATGGAGCTGTTTATCAAACATCTGTAACACATTTATTTCTTTTTCTCAATATCTATATTAATAAATGTTATTACAACAAATGTTTATGTATTCTATAATGTTTCCCTTTCCTCCCATCTCCTCTTTTTCCTTGCCTTCATTGTCCCTCTCATTTCTCCCTTTCTTCTTCCATCTCTGCCCGGATCCATGAATCAGACTGAGGCATAAAATGCAGTAAAAAAAATAAAAAAAAAATCACACCATTAATGTAATGATACTAATGGTACAGATAGTAAACGCAGTCAAAACATAGCCAGGGATCGGAAGCTAAAACGGGTGATCAGATGAGCCAGTAATCAGGAGACCAGACACCAGCATAGTTGGAAGCAGAAGAAACAGGATCAGGAACCAGAAGGGATGTCAGCTAAGCGAAGTGTTAACATAGCAGAGACACTCCCGATATGTTGACCAGGCGAAAGCATGAACGACATGACCAAGGCAGTAAAATAGCCATAAGGGGCTGGCTGTAGGCAGGACTGACGAGTAGGTAATAATAACAAGGTTAGCCACTGTGGAACAATGAGTGCTAACAATTATCCAACAGCTGAGCAGCCTGAGCATAGAGAGTAGAGCTGCTAAGAGCCCAGCCCTGACAGTACCCCCTCCTTTAACGACCCTTCGGCCTCTGAGGGGCACTAGGTTTGAGGGGAAAATTAATATGGAAAGTACGAAGGAGGGCAGGAGCATGTGCGTCTGAGGATGAGACCCAAGAGCGTTCCTGTACTGTATGCGTTCATGAGACTAATGGGAGTCAATGATAGATTGTATCTCATGCTCCTCATGGTTCTCAACTTAAACCATGGAGTCTTACCTATCACTAGCATGTCGCAAGGACTCTTGGACCTGCACCCAAGTGGAACAGAGATCACGCAGATGTTCCCCTAATGCAGGAATTCTTTGAGGAATAAATGGGTCAGGCAACATGGATGGCTGGAACCCAAAATTCACCATAAACAATTGGAAAGCGGCATTGATGACACTATTGTGAGCAAACTCCGCCCAAGGTAAGAGGTCTGACCAGTTGTTATGGTGGTCAGAAATATAGCAACTGTTGGCTAGTTCTGTGGCTCCATTGGACTGCAGGTGAAACGCCAAGGAGAAGGAAAGCTGAATTCCCAACTGTGCACAAAAGGCTCGCCAAAACCTGGACACAAACTGGCTACCCCTTTCCGAGATGACAACTTTAGGTAGCCCATGTAAATGAAAGCTAACCTGAGCAAACATGGATGCCAGTTCTTTGGATGTAGGCAACTTCTTAAAGCGGAGTTCCACCCAAAATTGGAACTTCAGCTTAACCCACTCCTCACCCCCTTACATGCCACATTTGGCATGTAATTTTTTTTGGGGGGGGAGTGGGGGCTTCAGGAGGAGTGGGACTTCCTGTCCCACTTCCTCCTTCCGCCAAGGGGCTAGTAAGGCGAATAGCTCCCTGTAGGCGATCGCCTGGGACACGTCACAGGTCCCAGGCGATCGCCTGTCCAATCGGACAGCGCAGCGCCACTCGCGCATGCGCAGTGGGTGCCCGGCCGTGAAGCCAAAAGCTGTCACGGCCGGGTGCCCACACTTGGAATGAAGATGCCGGCCGGGGAGGGGGGGAGAGGAGCGGAGCCCCGGCCGGCGTGTCGCTGGAACCGTGGAGCAGCTGAGTGTATGTTTATTAAAAGCCAGCAGCTACACTTTTTGTAGCTGCTGACTTTTAATAAACATGAAAAAAGGCTTAAACACCCCTTTAAGTGGAATACAATGACACATCTTTGAGAACTAGGGATGAGCAGAACCTTCGAATGGACTGAACGTTCGCACAAACTTTAGAACCCCATTGAAGTCTATGGGATTTGAACTTTCGAAATCAAAAGTGCTAATTTTAAAGGCTAATATGCAAGTTATTGTACTAAAACAGGTTTGGGGACCCGGGTCTTGTCCCAGGTATCAATGCAAAAAAAGTTTTAAAAACGTACGTTTTTTTCGGGAGCAGTGATTTTAACCCCTTCCATACAGTGCATTTTCACCCCCTTCCTGCCCTGCACTTTGAATGACAATTGCGTGGTCATGCAACACTATACCCAAACTAAATCTTTACGTTTTTTCCCCCCCACAAATTGACCTTTCATTTGGTGGTATTTGATCATCTCTGCGGTTTTTATTTTATGCGCTATAAACAAAAGAAGAGCGACAATAGAAAAAAAAAAATTTGAAAAATTTGACGAGGTCCCGACGTCCATATTTAACATTGGCTGCGCCATCTTGTTGTAGCTTTATCTTTAGGCCTGAAAATGCCTTACGTAAACGTCGTATCTTTACTGTGACGGCCGGGCGTATGTTCGTGAATAGGCGTATCTCGCTGATTTACATATTCTAGGCGTAAATCAGCGTAAACGCCCCTAGCAGCCAGCGTAAATAGGCAGCTAAGATACGACGGCTTAGGAGACTTACGTCGGTCGTAGCTTAGCAAAATTTTAGCGTATCTCACTTTGAGAATACGCTTAAAGATACGACGGCGCAGATTCTGAGTTATGACGGCGTATGTACTGATACGCCGGCGTAACTGTATCTGAATCTGGCCATTAGCGTCTACAAAATAGGTGATAGGTTTATGGCATTTTTATTTTATTATTTTTTTTACTAGTAATGGCGGCGATCTGCGATTTTTTATTGTGACCATGACATTGCGGCGAACACATCGAACACTTTTGACAAGTTTTTGGGACCATTCACATTTATACAGCGATAAGTGCTATAAATATGCACTGATTACTGTGTAAATGTGACTGTCAGGGAAGGGGTTAACGCTAGGGGGTGCTGAAGGGGTTAAAATGTTCCCTAAAGTGTGTTCTAACTGTAGGGGAGGGGACTCACAAGGGGAGGAGACCGATGTGTGTTCCTCTGTACTGGGAACACAGCATTGGTCTCCTCACCTCTGACAGGAGGTGGATCTGTGTGTTTACACACACAGATCCACACTCCTGCCATGATCACCGGCAATCGCGGGTGCCCAGCAGCAATCGTGGTCGTTGGGCACGCGCGCCGGGTCACAAGCGGTGCCGCGAGCCCTAGATCGCCGGGAACAAAGGACGTCATATGACGTCCACTCGGATCGAGGGAGGGTTTCTGCCGGCGTCATTTTACAATGTGCCAGTAAGGAAGGGGTTAATAATGCCTAAAGTGAAAACAAAATTGAAAAATTCCTTTAAATTTCGTACCTGCTGGGTGTCTATAGTATGCCTGTGAAGTGGCACATGTTTCCCGTGTTTAGAACTGTCCCTGCACAAAATAACATTACTATAAGAAAAAAGTCATTTAAAACTGCTTGCGGCTTTAATGTAATGTCTGGTCCCTGCAATATGTATTAAAATCATTGAGAAAAATAGCATTGCTCTAGTTGAGCGCAGGAATGAGCCCGCTGCAAAGTATTGCATCAAAAATTGTAATTACACGCCCCTGTTAAACAGTGGCAGAAAAATTGGGCCTTAGCCACTGGTGGCGGTGTCCAGAACCAAAACATTTCTTACAAGCTATCTGCATGATCATTGAGGAGGAAAATGATAGTCACTCAGCATAACAGTATAGTCACTCAGCATCAGCACAGCATAGGCAATCTTGAAGGGATCTGACATTTAAAAAAAAATATTCAGTTACATGAGCATCAGGTGCTTGGTAGCTGGTGGTGATCCAAGCCTGATTCATTTTTATGAAGGTCAGTCGATCGACCGAGTCGGTGGAGAGGCGCACCCTTTGATCGGTTACAAATCCTCCAGCAGCACTGAATGTGCGTTCCGAAAGAACGCTGGATGCAGGACAGGCCAGTAGCTCAATTGTATACTGTGCAAGCTCTGGCCAGTGATCCATCCTCAAGACCCAGTAAGCCAGAGGATTTTTGGTGGGAAAGGAGTCCAAGTCTGATCTTGCCCCTAGGTATTCCCGCACCATGTAAAACATACGCTGGAACCGGACATACCTTGGGGCTGCAGAAAAAATGTCTGAACGCATCAGTCAGACGTCCACCTTCTCCACCGCTCCTTCTGTGACTGACCAAAGCCTCAGCAACACGTTGTCCAGGACCAGGATTTTGTAACTTCCCAGTCTCTGGGAACGCATTGCACAGACCTTTCTGCAAGGCCTCCAGAAAATGTTTCATCTTCTGCTCCCTCTGCACCGGCAAGATAAGGTCCGCAAACTTACCCTTGTAACGTGGATCAAGGAGAGTTGCCAGCAAGTAATGATCCCTCTCCTTGATAGCGTGAATCCGCAGGCTTTGCAGGATTAGGGAGGACATACAGCGTAGGTTTTCTGAGGCATTCCATTCCACTGGAAGGTGTTGTGGTCTTTTACTCTGAGCACACACGGAACAAGCGGCTATGAAGGCGGTTACATCAGTGCACAGACCAGGCCATCAGAATTGTTGAGAAAAAGACCAGATGAGTTGATTCTTCTTTAGGTGACCAGCTATCTTGGGAGAATGGTAGATCTGGAGCAAAGCAGTAAGGAGATTCTCAGGGACAAAGCAATGGTCACAAGGTTTTAAAGAAGGGGACTGGATCTGAACAGCAAGAATAGTGGCTAGAATGCGATCAGCAGGTATCGCAGGAGTAGAAACCGACTCCATCTTGGAGGAGGAGAAAAACTGTTGTGACAATGCATCAGCCCTTACATTCCTAGTACTGTGTAAGAATGAGACTATGTAATTGAAGCTTGACAGAAAAATAACCCATTGCGCCCCTTCTGGGAGATAAGCATTTTGCCTCAGACAAGAATGTGCGATTCTTATGGTCAGCCAAAATGAGGACAGGCACACTGGTACCTTCGAGGAAATTTCTTCATTGTTGAGTGCTAAAATGATAGCTAACAATTCTCTGTCCCCATATCGTAATGACATTCTGCAGGAGACAATTTCTTAGAAAAGTAGCCACAAGGATGCACTCTCAGAGGTAGGGCCTTAAAACAGAAGGGTGCCTACTCTAGTCTCAAACACATCAACCTCAACAATGAAGGGTAACATGGGATCAGGATGTGCCAGTACAGGAGCTGAAACAAAGGCAACCTTGAGAGACTCAAAGGGTTTAATGGAATCTGGGGACCAATTCTGTGGGTTGCCAGAAAAAAGAAGTTACGAATAAATTTCTGATAATAATTGGCAAAGTCAAGAAAACTTTGTAGCAGACGTAGACCTACGGGTCGAAGCCACTGTAGAACTCCATCAAGAAACCGGCATTAGAACTTACATAAGACAGAAATTTAACCTGTTCACAGGAGCATTGGTAGGTCTACAAAAGATCTGGGGCTGGAGACCAAAGCAGCGATGTAAAGAAAGTCATATACTTGGACGGGCATGTGTAGTGCCCCTGTACTTCCAAGTACGGACGCTATTTAAATTTAGCAGGGGATGAGAGACTTACCTAGCTCTCATCCATATGATTTGTGCAAATTTAGCTTTGTTTTAGCTGAACTGTGCTGTCGGTTCATTCTGTGTCCCAGAGGTGTCTTACCACCCCGGGGCGTCAGGTGGCGGCAGTGGAGTCCAGTCAGGGGTGCCTTCTTGCCAGCAGCCAATCAGAGGAGTTTCTCCCTCGCGGGGCATGCTGGGGGGGTACTTGAATAGAGGCGCCATTTTGGGCGGGGGAGTTCGTGGTTGGATCCGGGTGCGGCACCCACCTTCAGGGTGTGCCCACATCACGGGCCCCGGAGATGGCCTACCAGGCCGGGGCGCACGTGCCACGCGTGGTCTTTGGTTCCCGGGACCATATTGGCCCGGAGCGACTGAAGCTGCGATGGGACCCAGTGGCTTATTGGGTCCCCTCCATCCTAAGAGAAGATCCCAAGCGAGTTGTGCTGTTTGGTGGGGAATCAGTCTGAGGAGAGCCAGGAGGCAGGCGATCCAATAGGGCCTAGACAAACCATCGGGGATCAAGGTGACCGGACACTGGGAGTTCGTTTAATGGCAACCTGTCAGTCGGTGACCGAAACCAAGAACTACCTGAGGGAGATTCAGGCAACTACTTTCATTGAGAAGAAATCGCTCCATTAAGCTGCGTTTCCAGAGCAAGGGCCTGTGGCACAGGTCCCATTCCTATTTTCATTTGAGCCAAGTCAGTTTCAGAGACTTGTTTTCCTTCTCAAGGTTCCAAGTGATACCCTGGCTGCCAGTTCTGTGAGAGAGACTGTCCAGGTACACTACACCCACTCTGGCTGGAGTGGCAACAAAGCAAAGGTATCGTTGAAGCAGGATTGCTTCTGTATAGTTAAGGCCTGAATCTGCAAATTCTCCTTTCACCAACCTTTCTCCGTCTACCTCAACTTAATTGTTTGCCGTGTTGGGCAAGAGAATAAAAGCACAGAAAAGGACACCTTGCTGTTTGGACATTCTATCATTGCTCACATCATCTACTCATCATCATACCCCTAGGCGCATTACAGAGGTAACACGGCGATCCCAAATATAACCAGTGGCTCCTGCGGTGGTAGCGCTTGTAGCGGTACACATGCATATCATATACATGTGTTTGTGTGTATGTATATGCAGAAATGGTGCAGGAGGAGATCGTCAAAAGCTGCGGACATGGTGCAGGAAGAGATGGTCAGAGGCTGCAGACATGGTGCAGGGGGAGATGGTCAGAGGCTGCAGACATGGTGCATGGGGAAATGGTCAGAGGCTGCAGACATGGTGCAGGAGAGCAATAACAGGAGGTAGTCAGAGGCTGCAGAGGGGTCTTACCCGGCCATTATGAGAGGCATGTGACACCGCCGAAACCTCACAGAGGTGACACTTCTGCGCATTCGCCCATCTGCCCAAAAAGGGCAGAGCGTATACAGGATTTCCCTAGTGGTGGCGGCGCATCCGCAGTTGACATGTTGGCCTGGGCCCGCAGCCATATCTTTTATGGGCACTGCTGCCCTCAAAGCGGCCCTAGTGCAGGCGGCCTTGCCTGTATCCCGGTAGGCCAGTCTGGCCCTGACCACTGCACCCGGTAAGAGACTCTGGGCTATGTGCCCCAGAAGCTACCCCCTAGCAATGCCACTGCCTGGTTATGATTGAACTCGCACTTTTTCAATTTACAATACAGATTATCTCTCAACCTCTGTAGCACACAAGAGACGTCTGTGTGGTGGCACTCTAGGGATTTTAAGGTATTCCTAATGTCCTGTACTAGTATTAAAATGCAGTTTTCCATTCGTCCCCCGCCATAAAGCGGATGGTTCACCAGAAAAAAATATTAAAAGCCAGCAGCAACAAATACTGCAGCTGCTGACTTTTAATATTAGGACACTTACCTGTCCTGGAGTCCAGCGGCGTCCGCAGCAGAGGATGAGCGATCGCTCGTCACCCTGCTGCTCCCCCCTCCATCTACGGTGAGGGAACCAGGAAGTGAAGCGCTGCGGCTTCACTGCCCGGTTCCCTACGGTGCATGCCGATTGGCTCCCGCTGTGTGCTGGGAGCCGAGAGTTCCCAGCACACAACGGGGGGGCGACGGGATGTCGCCAAAAAACCCGACTTTTGCCCGAGACTGCGGGCCGGAAGTGGTTGCAGATACCTGTCTTTAGACAGGTATCTGCACCCCCCTCCCCCCTGAAAGGTGTCAATTGTGACACCGGAGGGGGGGGGGGGTTCCGATCAGCGGATCTTCACTTTAGGGTGGAGATCCGCTTTAATCCTCACAAGATTGTATGCCTCTCTCAAATCACGCTTAGTGAAAACTGTTGCTTCCTTGAAGCGGTCAAATAATTCCAAAACCAATGGGATCGGATAAGCGTTTTTAATCGTGATGCGATTGAGACCCCTATATAATCGATACAAGATCTCAGTTCACCACTCTTCTTTTTCACAAAAAATAAGCCAGCACCAGCAGGAGACGATGATTTGCTGATAAACCCCCAAAAAGTGAAAAGGAAACATAGTACTTCATGGTTTTATCCTCCAAGACAGACAAAGGGTAGACCTGGCCACGAGGAGGCATGGGACCAGGTTGAAGGTCAATTTCACAATCATACAAGCAAAGATAAAATACCAGCTTGACCTTTGTCAAAGACATCGCTAAATTTGTGGTACTCCTCTGGCAAAGAGGAGAGAAGGGCCGATATTCAGATACATTTGCGTATCCTTCCGCGGGCGTAGCGCATCTTATATGCGCTATGCCACCGTAACTTAAAGAGGTGAGTACCGTATTCAGAAACAACTTGCGCCCTAAGTTACGGCGGCGTAGCGTAAATCTGCTGGCGTAAGCCCGGGTAATTCAAAGTAGGCAAGTAGGGGGCGTGTTGCATGATAATGAAGCATGACCCCATGTAGATGCATGGCCAAACGAACGGCGCATGTGCCGTCCGTGGTCATAACCCAGTGCGCATGCACAGAATCACGGCAGATAGAATGCCTAAGATACACCAAACACTGCCTACGACGCAAGCGTAACTTACGCACAGCCCTATTCGCGTACGACTTAGGTCCCGTACACACGACCGAGAAACTCGACGGGCGAAACACATTGTTTTCCTCGTCGAGTTCCTTGTTAGGAACTCGACAAGCTTGCTTTGCGTACACACGTTAAAGACTACATTTCCTCGTTCTCAAACGCGGTGACTTCAACACATACAACAACAGGGGAAGTTTGATTCCATTGGCACAACCCTTTGGGCTGCTTTTGCTAATCTCATGTTACTGAAAGTTTGGTAAGAGACATTTTCACTTTTCAGTCTGTTACAAATGTGCTATTTCCATTACAAACGATACTTTTACAGAAGGTGCGCAGGTTTCCTAGCATACACACTAGGGTTGTCCTGATACCGATACCAGTATCGGTATCGGGACCGATACCGAGTATTTGCGGGAGTACTTATACTCCCGCAAATACCCCCGATGCCTAAATAGAATACTCGACAGACCCCCCCCCCCGCCCGCGCCGCACCATCGCCGCATCCCCGCCGCTTAGTTAATACGGGCGGGGAAGATAACAGCTTTCATTTGAATAGCTGTATCGTTTCCAGCCGCGCTGCACATAGACACTCCCCCTTGCTCGTGATTGGACAGATCCCGAGCAAGGGGGAGTGTCTATACGCGGCGCGGCAGGAAACAATATAGCTATTCAAATGAAAGCTGTTATCTTCCCCGCCCGTATTAACTAAGCGGGGGCAGCGGCGATGCGGCATCTAGGTATGTGGGAACTGGCTGCATATATGGGGGATATGGAGATGACATAGCTGCATATATGGGGGTGACATGGCTGCATATATGGGGGTGACATGGCTGCATATATGGGGGTGACATGGCTGCATATATGGGGGTGACATGGCTGCATATATGGGGGTGACATGGCTGCATATATGGAGGTGACATAGCTGCATATATGGGGGTGACATGGCTGCATATATGGGGGATATGGAGGTGACATAGCTTCATATATGGGGATGACATGGCTGCATATATGGTGGATATGGAGGTGACATAGCTGCATATATGGGGGTGACATGGCTGCATATATGGAGGATATGGAGGTGACATAGCTGCATATATGGGGGTGACATGGCTCCATATATGGGGGATATGGAGGTGACATAGCTGCATATATGGGGGTGACATGGCTGCATATATGGGGGATATGGAGGTGACATAGCTGCATATATGGGGGTGACATGGCTGCATATATGGGGGATATGGAGGTGACATAGCTGCATATATGGGGGTGACATGCCTGCATATGTGTGGGGACATGGCTGCATTTGTGGGATGACATGGCTGCATTTGTGTGGTGACATGGCTGCATTTGTGGGGTGACATGGCTGCATTTGTGGGGTGACATGGCTGCATTTGTGGGGGGACATGGCTGCATTTGTGGGGGGACATGGCTGCATTTGTGGGGTGACATGGCTGCATTTGTGGGGTGACATGGCTGCATTTGTGGGGTGACATGGCTGCATTTGTGGGGTGACATGGCTGCATTTGTGTGGGGACATGGCTGCATTTGTGGAGGGACATGGCTGCATTTGTGGGGGGACATGGCTGCATTTGTGGACACATTTAAAAAAAAAAAAGTATCGGTATTCGGTATCGGCGACTACTTGAAAAAAAGTATCGGTACTTGTACTCGGTCCTAAAACAGTGGTATCGGGACAACCCTAATACACACGCTCGAGTTTCTCGACGGAAACTAGCCCGACGAGAAACTCGACGAGCCAAATTCAACTCCCGTCCAGAAAATAGAGAACCTGCTCTCGTTTTGGCTCGACGAGTTTCTCGACGGTTTTATCGGCGAAAAGTGGACACACGACCGGTTTTCTCGGCAGAATACGTCTCCCATCAAGTTTCTTGATGGATTCTGCCAAGAAAACCGGTCGTGTGTACGGGACTTCACGCAAACGACGTAAACAACGCAAAATTCGACGGCTGTTCCGACGTCCATACTTAACATTGGCTGCGCCTCATATAGCAGGGGTAACTTTACGCCGGTCTCACGCCTTACATAAACGGCGTATAGTAATATGCCGGGCGCAAGTACGTTCCTGAATCGGCGTATCTAGGTCATTTGCATATTCAACGCGAAAAAATACGGGAGCGCCCCTAGCGGCCAGCGTAAATATACACACAAGATACAACGGCGTAAGGGACTTACGTCGGTCCTATCTTGGAAAAATTCAGGCGTAACTGCCCTTGTGAATCGCCGTAAAGATGCGACCGTGCAGATTTGAAATTACGGTGGCGTATCTGAAGATACGCCACCGTAAAACCTTTTTGAATCCCGGCCAAGATGTGCACAGGACCTTAACCACTTTCTAAAAACATGTTTTACTGCATTGTGGCGACCAGGAAAGGATCTCAACATGATGCTAATCAAACAAGGGATTGTGCCTCTGTAACCAAGAATAACCAATGACCAATGGTCATGAGATGAGGAAATTACTTGAAATTGGAATATCTCATGGTAAAGAGCCCCTAAGGCCATGGTCAACGGAACAGTCTCATGAGTCACAGGTAGGCTGTAAAGGTCTCCCATCAATAGCCTCAATGGCAAGTGAAGTGGCACAAAGCTGCAGCGGAATAGAGTGCATAGACACAAAGGCACTATCTTTGATGGTGGCAAGGGTGGGGATGCAAAGCTCAGGGCCAAACGTACAGGAGGCTTCCACAAGTGCTTCTTAGGCGGCGTACACACGACCGGTTTCCTCGTCAGAATTCAGCAAGAAACTCGATGGGAGACGTATTCTACCGAGGAAACCGGTCATGTGTACACTTTTCGCCGAGAAACCTGTCGAGGAACTCGTCGAGCCAAAAAGAGAACATGTTCTCTTGTTCCTCGATGGGCATTGGGAAAATTTGGCTCGACAAGTTTTTTGACTGCTGAACAAGGAACTCGACGGGGAAAACTATGTGTTTCGCCCGACGACTTTCTCGGTCGTGTGTACGCCGCCTCAAAGGAAGGTCTCACTCGGAGTCTGGAGTCAATGAGAATGGCAAACGTGATTAACTTCTCCAGATCCGTAGGTATGTCTTGGGCCGCTATATCTTATTTAACCACTTGTCCACCGGGCCTATTTTGGCACTTCTTTCCTTCATGTAAAAATCTAAATTTTTTTGCTATAAAATTAATCAGAACCCCCAAATCAATCAACTCTGCTTGGCTTAGCAACACCTATTCCCCGCAGAAATCCCCGCTCGGAGCCGGATAACAACTGCAGATGTCAGCAGTATGCTGGATCTAATGGCAGAAAGTTGATTTTTGGGTGAACCTCCGCTTTAATATTGTTCCAAGCGACCTGATTCAAGGTGCTAATCCCGGTTCACCACCATCAGTAGAATAAGGTAGAAAGAAATTGATTGCACACTAGAATCCAAAAGGTGCTGATGAAGATTTTTTTCTTTATTGTCACACCAGACAAAATTGAAGAAGTATATATTTGACGCGTTTTTCGCGCAAAAAGAGCCGTGCCTGTATTTTCCTGTACTTCACTTATTTTGTCCTCCTGTGCTCTCAGGCCTCGTACACACGACCAAGAAACTCGTTGGAAAAGACACATCGTTTTCCTCGACGAGTTCCTTGTTAGGCTTGTCGAGAAACTTGACAAGCTGTCTTTGCGTACACACTGTCAAGATAAAATCTCCTTGTTCTCAAACACGGTGACTTACAACACATAGATGGCACTGGCAGGGGGAAGTTCAATTCCACTGGCACAACCCTTGGGGCTGCTTTTGCTAATCTCATGTTGCTGCTTGTTAAGTAAAAGTTTGGTAGGGAGACATTTTCAGTCTGTTACAGTGTGACAAATGTGCTACTTCCATTACAAGCGCTACTTTTACCGAAGGTGCGTGGGTTTCTAAGCATACACACCAAAGTTTTTCTCGTCGAAAACTAGCCCGACGAGAAACCCGACGAGGAAATTGAGACTCCGACGAGAAAAAAGAGAACTTGCTCTCTTTTTTTCTCGTCAAGTTCCTTGACAGTTTTCTTGATGAATTAAATACACACAACCGGTTTCCTCGGCAAAAAAGCTCTCCCACCAAGTTTCTTGATGGATTCTGTAGAGGAAACTGGTCGTGTGTACGCGGCCTTGCACTCTTTAACTCCATTTTCCTCTTTCCTCTTTCATTCCCCTCTCCTTCCCTTCCCTATTCTCCGCTGTTCTCTCCGATCTGTTTATATTCTCTCTTCCCTGGGTTTCTTCTTACCTCCCCTCTTCTGCTTTCCTCTGTCTTCCCTTCTTCCAGCTTTTGTCTGCTCTTGTTCTCTATCTCTTCGCCCTTCATCTTTCTTCTTTTTCCCTCTTCCTATCCTCTCCTCAGTTTCTTTCTCCTCCTGCCCTACCCTTCTCTATTGTTTCCTCCTGTCCTGTCCACCTACTCCTCTCCTTTTTTCCTCCGCTCCCCTGTTCTTTTCTACAAATACCTTGTCTTCTCTCCTCTTGTCCTCCAATCCTTTTTTCTTTTCTCCTGTCTACTTCTCTTGTTCCTCCTTTTTTCACCCTGTATTCTTCGCCACTCTTTTCTTCTCTTCTTCTTCCTTTTTGAGCTTCAATACCCAGAATCACTAGTTATCTCACTTGGTTTCACAGATTAAAATGTGTAGCATTGGGAAGTTATCAAATGCATTGGGAAGTTATCAAGGTAGGCTATGCAATAAACCTGCATTTTCCACCCAGGTTTCAAGGTTGAGGGGATACCCTAAAAAAAAATGTACAATTGCATAACAATCATATTTTAGGTGCAATACAACATTTAATCACCAGGTGGAAACTGCAATACACTCCTTCCAAGTTGCTAAGTATAGTTTTGACTACTGTTGAAATACTGAAGTACTGCGGCACACCTCTATGGAATACATACAGTATATCCAAGGTGTTTTGCAAAAGTATTACTAACCTTTTTATCCAGGAGACACCCAAACAGTAGAAGGAAAAAGCCCTATGGAATACAAATTATGACACTGTTTTGTTATATTATGCTACATTACATTATATAAGTTGACATGTTCTTATATTTTGACACACTATTTGGAACAATGTTAAAGGGCACCGGTCAAAATAAAATGTGGGAGCTGCCAGTGATAAGCTTCACTATTTTATGAGTTATGGCCTGTACACACGATCCGAATATCAGACGAAAACGATCGTACGATGATGGATCGTACGATTTTCGGATCGTGTGTACACTACTTTCGAGAGCCGATCACGACCGATTTTTTTCGATCAGACAAGCGCGAAAAATTTTCTCGTACGATGTCAGATCGTACGATTTTCGTTTAGTCAGTACAGCCGTCGTCCGACAATACAATACAAATACATTACAACACGTGACATCACTTTCGATCTTTTTTTTCTGTCGTACGAGAATTTTCGTGAGTTTAATAACCTATTTTATTTTACTTGCGATTATTAAGCGAAAAAAGTTGTACGACCCATCGGCCGATATTCGGATCGTGTGTACGGGCCATTAGTGATCAAAAAGTGAGGTAAAAAAAAGCAGCACTTACACCTGTTAGTAGGTACAGTAAAACCTTGGTTTAGGAGTTACTTGGTTTGAGAGCGTTTTGCAAGACAAGCAACATTTTTTAGTAAATTTTGACTTGAAATACAAGAGATGTCTTAATATAAGAGTAGTGTCATGTCACAAGTGAGGATAAAAGAGAAGAAAGGTGCCTCTAAGTTTAGCAATATGGTTACATTTAATGAAGGTACAACATTTAGAAACTAACATGGTTGATGATTAAAATATGCAGTTATCCAGGGTAAAGCTGTCCACATAGACTGTCCTCCACACTGCCATTGATGTCGTCCCTTGCACTCTGTGCTCCACGAGCGCTTCAAGCCTCACTTCAAGATCGTTCTACTGCAGGGTAGTCTTGCCAGTCACGATTGCAGACTGACATAGGTGAGAGCCGGCGGTGTGGGGAATGGTCTATGTGGACAGCTTTACCCTGGATGCCTGCATACTTAGATGTGCCTCTTTTAATTATCAACCATGTGCGTTGCTAAATATTGTACCTCCATTAAATGTAAACATATTGCTACACTTAGAGGCGCCTCTCTTCTCTTTTATACTCTGTAGCTCCTGCTGGATTTTGCTTCTAATCCCCTTTGTGGAGGCTTCCATTTGTGGATGGATATTTTATGGTTACACAACCCATCACATTTGCTATAATCTTTTTATATGAACTATAAACTGAAGGACCTATGGATAAATGGTTGTGGAAGAATCATTTGATTTTCCATTATTTCTTATGGGGAAATTCGCTTAGAAATACAAGTGCTTTGGATTACAAACATGCTTCCGGAAAGAATTATGCTTGCAATCCAAGGTTTTACTGTACTGCCAAATGCCTTGGAGTTGCTGTAATGGTCACTGGTATCAGATGCACCTTACTGTTGACTAGTAAGACCGATCATCAGACTAAAGTAAGGTTGGCTGATGGACCAATAAGCATTTAAAAAGCATTTGGTGGGATATGTACGGGGCATCACCATTGTCCCTTCCCCTCCACCCTCCCTTCTCCCTGTTGTATGGCCAAAGGTTTTCTTTAAATACAGATTTTCATTATACTTTGTGTTAATGTATTGCATTTACATGCATTAGGAACATTGCTTTAGGCAGATATCTATGACTGTTTGTAGGTCCTGTTCAGTAACATTAAACATGTTTAAATAATCTTTCTGGATGATTACCTGCAGAGGGTTGAGCAAGGCAAATATGTAGTGCAAAAAAATAGTCTTTGGGTATACGTATAAGGGGATCCCAAGAGCCCAGGTCAATCCAAATTGTGGTGTGCAGAACAAAACAGCTTTCATGAGCTTCTCAAGCACCTCGTCGTCCTCACTCTTCCCTTCAGAGACTGACGACTTAAAAATTTTTGAAATCACAACCACCAGGACGAGAATATTTCCACCCATAATTACAATGGCAGGGATGGCGAACAGCAGAAAGGCACCAGATTTGTTATCCAACCAGCAGGCATTGCTCATCAGGTACTTATTAGGATAAAACACCAAAAAAGTGCCCCCGGCTATAACAGATGGAATACCATATCCAAGTATGGCAGAAAGGAGCAAAAATTCTTTTTTGGTAAAGTGATGGAAGACGAAGAGTAACTGGCACACCAAAAACAGGCCCTGCACCAATGTCCAGGAAAAAAAGGCCAACAAAGAAAAATGAGTAACGAAGGTGAGTATTTTGCACAAAAAGCGATGTGAAGGCATGTCAAAGAGGCTGGTCGCCAAGAAAGAGACATTGCTGATTAACAGAAACACAGCTATATGAATGATGCAAATATGTCTATATAAAGCAACAGAGCTCTTGGATTGCTTAAGAAGAAGGATTTCTATGGCGATGCAATTCAGAAGAGATCCTATGGAGACAGGAAGCAGAATCTTCGTGAGAGTTTCCAAGAGCACCAGATTCTGATCTTCTTCTGGTACATAGCCCGCCATTAGGACTGAGAAGGAGGTCAGGTGATTACAGGCACAGTAGGTACTTCCATTGATAACTGTAGTATTACAACCCTCCGATGACCATTTGTTCGTAGTTAAATTCCAAAACACGCATACTGCAGTCTCATCAGACGTGATGTTGTTACATGTGAAGTTCATCTGAATATTCAGAGAGTGCTCACTCTTGTTATTTACTATGGCCACATTGGTCCATATGGAACTGGCCAAAGAATAAGAGAGGCCATCAGAACTGTCATATGGGAGGTTAAAGCTACCATTAGTTGGTGCATAGATCATGGATAGTACATTAATGACATCCTCAGAAGACTTATTGATTTTTTTAAATATTTCTGGGGACAGGAGCACAGAGGCCCCAGACACAAGCTCTTCATAGCTACCCTCGTTGAGGTAATCAGGATTTAAAACGGTGCAGGAAATGTCAATACCAGGAGAGACAATACGGAAGGGTGTAAATGTAGTCTCCATTGTCGAAAACATGTTTTCAATGCTTTGTAGCAACTTTAGATTTAGATCTGACATGCCAATGCATTCAACCAACCGAGCAATAATGGAAATAGTTTGCTGCAAGAAAGTAAAATTAAAAAAATTATTTTAGCATTGTTGTAAAATATAATTTCCACGCTTTTAATACTGTTTATACATAAGTAGATGAGGCAAT
Source organism: Rana kukunoris (assembly GCA_029574335.1). Lineage (NCBI taxonomy): Eukaryota > Metazoa > Chordata > Amphibia > Anura > Ranidae > Rana > Rana kukunoris. The sequence continues at coordinate 39,124,838 of CM056052.1, forward strand.
CATCAATTTACCATCTCACCTCAAAAAAATTAAATTCATAAAGCATATCTAAAGCCCAAACTATTTTCTGCCGTCTGTGTCCTAAAGAGCAGATTTACCTTCCTTCACTTCCTGTCCTGTATGTAGATATACAGCGGGTAAAATAAGTATTGAATACATCACCATGTTTCTAGGTTGTGCCACCCCAATGGGGCTTGGAATTTTATATATATATATATATATATATATATATATATATATATATATATATATAGCAGGGCTCAAAATTTTAAGTCCTGAGCTACTAGCCAGGCCTCAAGGCGTACTCGCCGCCAGTTGCCCCGCCCAACCCCTACCATGCCCCGCCCCTAATTCCGCCCCTAGACATGCCCTCAAAAATCTCATTAAATTACACTTAAATGTTTTATGAAGAATTAAGTTATAAAATAAATATTAACAACAACTTTATCTGTGCCCAAAAATGCAGCCTGCCCATGTCTACCAGTGCAGCAAAATGTCCCCATTTTGCAGCCAGGAGTTCCCCCACAATTACAGCCTGGAGTCCCCCCACAATTGCAGCCAGGAGTCCCCCCACATTTCAGCCAGGAGTCCCCCCACATAGCAGCCAGGAGTCCCCCCACATAGCAGCCAGGAGTCCCCCCACAATTGCAGCCAGGAGTCCCCCCACAATTGCAGCCAGGAGTCCCCCCACAATTGCAGCCAGGAGTCCCCCCACAATTGCAGCCAGGAGTCCCCCCACAATTGCAGCCAGGAGTTCCCCCCACAATTGCAGCCAGGAGTTCCCCCCACATTACAGCCAGGTGTTCCCCCCACATTACAGCCAGGAGTTCCCCCCACAATTGCAGCCAGGAGTTCCCCCCACAATTGCAGCCAAGAGTTCCCCCCACAATTCCAGCCAGGAGCTCCCCCCACATTGCAGCCAGGAATTCCCCCCACACAGCAGCCAGGAGTTCCCCCCCCCCCACAGCAGCCTACCTGTGCTGAGTAGGAGAGGAGACGGAGTCAAGCCACCATCGCCGCCGTGACCGCCTGTTTGTTAATAGCGCGGGCCCGGAAACATTACAGCTTTCCAATCAATAGCTGCCGCCGCCGTAAGTGTAATATACAACCCCTCCCCCTTGTCCGGGAAACTTTGATAGACAGATCACCCATCCAATCCTGGGATGGGTGATCTGTCTATGAAAAAAGTGCCCGGACAAGGGGGAGGGGTTGTATATGACGCTTATGGCGGCGGCAGCTATAGATTGGAAAGCTGTAATGTTTCCCGGCGCATGTTATTAACAAACAGGCGGCGCGACTCTCCTCTCCTTGCTCGCCCCCCCCCCCACTCCTAGGCAGCCCACACTCGCCAGACCTCAAAATTTACTCGCAAAATGCGAGCAGGCGAGTGTAAATTTTGAGGTCTGTATATAGTTTCTCTGAACCATTTTTCTATGGATGTTATGTTTAGTTAACATGCTGCCATCTAGTGACCTTTTGTGGTAATGTATTGGTTTTCTGTATTTCTTCCCTGATGTTATGACACACTTCCTTTCTGCTCCTCCCCTTCTTCCTGTGATTGTACTTTCTGTGTAATGGAGGCAGCTAACAGGCCACATGTAACAGGGCACATGTATTCTGCATAGTAAGCTACAGACAATATCATCTTTTGACTGCATAATTACCTAAACTATTTATCTCTTGTAACCTGTCATCTGCTGTAACCCGATGTTCGAAATAAAAGCACCTCTGCGAATAGAATCAGTACTTGGCGAGTTCAAGCTATCTGATGAGGATTGTTCTCAGTGATTATATCTACTTATACGGCCCAGGCATAGTGGTCTCACAAGGGATAGATTGCTTCACAACAATCGGAGTCAGGATATAGGTAAATCATTTCTAAAGGTGCTACTGATATGAAAGTTTCAACATGTGTCGTAGCAACCCATGCAATCCATACATACAAAGTAACCAGAAGAAATAAGTTTAGAAATTAAGTTATGTGTAATAAAATGGAATGACACAGAGAAAAAGTATTGAACACATGCAAAAGGGTATGGAAAGCCAAGACACCAGCTGAAATCTCTCAGTAATTAGCAAGCAATCCTGCACCTTGTCAGTGAAAATTAATATCAGCTCGTTCAGTCTCAACTGATGGTCTATAAAAAGATGTCTCATTACTAAGGTGTCACACAATAAACATCTCATGATGGGTAAAAGCAAAGAGCTCTCTCAAGACCCTTTCAACCTTATTGTTGCAAAACATAATAATGGCATTGATTACAGAAAGATTCCCAAACTTCCAAATGTTCCATTGAGCACTGTTGGGGCCATGATCCGGAAGTTTAAAGAACATAATTTCACAATAAACCGGCCACGACCAGGTGCTCCTTGCAAGATTTCTGATAGAAGAGTAAAAAGATTATCAGAAAAGTTCTCCAAGAGCCAAGGACACTTGTGGAGAGCTTCAGAAAGACCAGGAAATAGCAGGTACATTTGTTTCAAAGAAAACAATAAGTAATGCACTTAACCGCCATAGCCTGTATGCATGCTCACCATGCAAGACTCCATTGCTGAAGAAAAAGCATGTTGGAGCTCGTTTAAGGTTTGTTGCACAACATTTAGACAAGCCCATGAAATACTGGGAGAATATAATTTGGTCAAATGAGACCAAAATTGAACTTTTTGGATGCCATAATACACACCATGTTTGTAGGTCAAATGGCACTGCACATCACCCCAAAAACACTCCTATACCAACAGTGAAGTTTGGAGGTAGGAACATCATGGTGTGGGGCTGTTTTTCAGCATAGGGTACTGGCAAACTTCATGTGTTTGAAGTAAAGCTGCACGATTAATCACGAAAAGATCACAATCTCGATTCACCCCCCCCCGCGCGCGATCTCCAGGCCGGATCACCTGCGATTTTCGGGTGCGGCCATAGGAAAGTTCCCGGGTTCGGCCTAGCTCCAGAGCGGCGGCCATCTTGGTACACCCGGTGGAGGATGTCTTGTCGCCGCCATCTTGCTCCACCCCACACTCCTGCACAGTAATGTTAGTGAGAAGGGGGCAAGTGGACATCTTGTAACACCCAACAGAGTTTTACATTTCACAGTTATTTTCAACACAAAACGGAGCTTATTTGCTTAATTACAGTATATGTAAATCTGACAGACTGTTTACATGTTAAATTTTAAAAGCAGCAGCAAACCTTACATGGTTGCTAATGTGACAGAACACCTCTGATTTTCACATTTAGTTAACATTAGCAACCATGTAAGGTCAGCAGGTTTGCTGCGGGCGGCTTTTAACTACTTCCCGACCGCCCACCGCAGGTATACGTCATGACTTTGAAGATGGATATCTCGGTAACGGCAGCAGCTGCTGCCACAACCGAGATATCCATCTCTTCTGTGGGCAGTCGGGTAAACGATAATGGCGGTCTCCGCGGCGGAATCACCGCGAGATCGCCGTTATCGGTGGCGGGCGAGCGCCCCCCCCCCCCCTCCCGCTGCGCTCCCACGCCCTCCGCCGCTTACCGGAGCCGTCGGTAGCGGCGGAGGCGATCGGGTGCGCTCGTCTGTTCAGCGAGGATGCGAGTGAGGGAAAAAATTTCCCTCGTCCATCCCCGTAGCTCTGCTGGGCGGAAGTGACGTCAAACGTCAGTTCCAAACAGCGTCTTAAAGAGACATTTTTTTTTAAATGTCATTTGAAAAATGACATTTTAAATTTTTGATATTTTTTTTGCATTTTAGCCTAAATATGAGATCTGAGGTCTTTTTGACCCCAGATCTCATATTTAAGAGGACCTGTCATGCTTTTTTCTATTACAAGGGATGTTTACATTCCTTGTAATAGGAATAAAAGTGATAATTTTTTTATTTTTTTTTATTTTAGTGTTAAAAATTGGTAAAATAAATACAAATAAATACGAAAACCAAAAAAAAATTTTTTAAATCGCCCCTTCACGACGAGCTCGCGCGCAGAAACGAACGCATACGCGAGTAGCGCCCGCATATGAAAACGGTGTTCAAACCACACAAGTGAGGTATCGCCGCGATCGTTGGAGCGAGAGCAATAATTCTAGCCCTAGACCTCCTCTGTATCTCAAAAAATGCAACCTGTAGAATTTTTTAAACATCGCCTATCGAGATTTTTAAGGGTAAAAGTTTGACGCCATGCCACGAGCGGGCGCAATTTTTAAGCGTGACATGTTGGGTATCATTTTACTCGGCGTAACATTATCTTTCACAATATGGAAAAAAATTGGGCCAAATTTATTGTTGTCTTATTTTTTAATTTAAAAAAGTGAATTTTTTCCAAAAAAAGTGCGCTCGTAAGACCGCTGCGCAAATACGGTGTAACAAAAAGTATTGCAATGACTGCCATTTTATTCTCTAGAGTGTTAGAAAAATATATATATAATGTTTGGGGGTTTTAAGTAATTTTATAGCAAAAAAAAATGTTTTAGTCTCGTAAACACCGAATCTCAAAAACAGGCCCGGGGCTAAAGTGGTTAAAATGTAACACATAAACAGTCCATCAGATTTACATATACTGTATTTAAGCACATAAGCTCCGTTTTGTGTTGAAAATAACTTAAAATATATATATATTTTTGGAGAATCGTGAGAGAATCGTGATCTTCATATTATGCAAAAGATTCGCAATTCTCATTTTTCCCAGAATCGTGCAGCTCTACTTTGAAGAATAAATGGAAAAATGTATCGAGACATTCTTGATACAAATCTGCTGCCATCTACCAGGATGATGAAGATGAAACGAGGATGGACATTTCAGCAAGACAATGATCCCAAACACAAAGCCAAGGAAACTCTCAATTGTTTTCAAAGAAAGAAAATAAAGCTGCTAGAATGGCCCATCCAATCACCTGACTTGAATCCAAAAGAAAATCTATTGAAAGAACTAAAGATCAGAATTCATAGAAGAGGCCCACGGAACCTTCTAGATTTGAAGACTGTGTGTAAGAATGGGCCAAAATCACACCTGAGCAACGCATGCGACTAGTTTCTTCATACAGGAGGCGTCTTGAAGCTGTCATTACCAACAAAGGATTTTGTACCAAGTATTGCATTTTGCGTGCTCAATACTTTTTCTCCAGGTCATTCCATTTTATTACACATACACTATATTACCAAAAGTATCGGAACGACTGCCTTTACACGCACCTGAACTTTAATGGCATCCCAGTCTTAGTCCGTAAAATGTTGCGTTGGCCCACTCTTTGCAGCTATAACAGCTTAAACTCTTCTGGGAAGGCTGGCCACAAGGTTTAGGGGTGTGTCTATGGGAATGTTTGACGTTATTCCAGAAACACATTTTGTGAGGTCAGGCACAACCTGGCTCGCAGTCTCCACTCTAACTCATCCTAAAGGTGTTCTATCGGGTTGAGGTCATGACTCTGTGCAGGCCAGTACAATTTCTCCAGCCCAAACTCGTTCATCCATGTCTTTATGGACCTTGCTTTGTGCACTGGTCCAAATCATTTGGTGAAGGGGGATTATGTTGTGGAGTTATTTTTCAGGGGTTGAGCTTGGCCCCTTAGTTATAGTGAAGGGAACTCTTAAGACATAAGTGAAGCATACCAAAACATTTTGGACAATTTAATGCTTCCAACATTGTGGGAACAGTTTGGGGACGGCCCCTTTCTATTCCAACGTGACTGCACACCAGTGACAAAGCAAGGTCCATAAAGACATGGGTGAATGAATTTGGGGTGGAGGAAGTTGACTGGCCTGCACATAGTCATGACCTCAAACCAATAGGACACCTTGTATGTATAACAACCCGTGCGTATCACAGTATAAAACGGTAACCTTGTCATAACGCCATGACGCCCGGAAACAGCGGATGGGTAGCACTTTAGACTCTCCCCTCATCTTCTTGATGACACCATACAGAGGATAAGCGAAGACGGCCACTTGTCTGTCCATGCTCCTTAGACCCTCCACCGTACGGTGAGTCACGGGTCCACCGGATCTGGTAAGAGTACCTAGCTTTATCTACATTACCAAGTCTTTGGATTGCATTTCCTGGAATATACGTGTGTGTCCATACTTACCGGGAACAGTACTGTAGTTCAATACACGCAGCCCTCAGGGTGGATGGACTCCTATTTTCCATTTTGGTGACTGTTTCTCTGGTTCAAGTTAGGGTGTCCTGGGTGGACTTTTCTAGCCCATATGGTCCATATCAGTATATTCATATGTGCTGTTTGACCTAAAGGACCACTTTGTGCTCGCAACCCATTTACACCATATTTGGAGTTGTGCATCAGACACGTTTGGGGTGCTACTGTGATCACTTCAAGCTCATCACTTGCTCACCTATTCACTAGTTTAGGTTTTGTTTTCTTATGTTTAACAATTTTGTGACATGTTCCAACAGGACTGTAACTGTATGTAACTGTTTCACTGTCCCTTTATGACAAGATTACACACCGTTTTATACTGTGATACGCACGGGTTGTTATACATACATTTGTCTTCACTTTACGATACACAGACCACTTGAGTGGGATACACTTCCAGCTGGTTAAGGAAAAGGAGCGCAAGCTTCGGTTCCCATTAATATACCACCTCCCAAGTGGAATTATTATTTTTATTTTTTTGGCGCTACACTTATTCTTTTACATCACCTTTTACAACTTTCTTTGTTGTGTTGGCTGCCTACATATATACAATTTTAGGCTTTGCGCAATATTTACACACATACATTTAATAGGACACCTTTGGGATTAATTTGACAAAGTAATTCAAAACAGACTAAAGCCCTGTACACTGCTGTGAAAATGACAATGGTCCCAAAAATGTGTCAAAATTGTCCCATGTGTCCGCCATAATGTCGCAGTCACCAAAAATAGGTAGAAGAATACATATCGGCCTAAACTGAGGGAAAAAAAGTATTTTTATATCTTTTTTGGGGATATTTATTATAGCAAAAAGTAAAAAAATATAGATTTTTTTTCCAAAATTTCGCTCTATTTTAGTTCATAGCACAAAAAATAAAAACCGCAGAGGTGATCAAAAACCACCAAAAGAATTTGTGGGGAAAAAGGACGCCAATTTTGTTTGGGAGCCACGTCGCACGACCGCGCAATCGTCAGTTAAAGCGACGCAGTGCCGAATCGCAAAAAAGCGTCCTTTAGCTGCATAATGGTCTGGGTCTTAAGTGGTTAAAAGAGTACAGGAACAGACTTCCAGCAGAGGTATGGAGGCAGGCAACAGTAAGTGAATTTAACCACTCATGTGACGTCCTTGACTTTATGTGGAGATAACTGAATGATGCTGCCGCTTGATCATTCTTACAGGTGATGGGAACGTCCCCCCTCCCACTGCCATCCGGTGCTTCTCGGGGATCTCCCGTGCGATTGGGGACCCAGAGAAAGAATCGGCCGCTGCCGGATGACGACCATAGAGATTTCCGGTGAGCAGTCATTTCTGTGACCGTCAGAGGCCCAGGCGTGACTTTATGATGTCACGCCCGGGCCCCGGATGTAAACAAAGCCGCGATCGCATCTGTCAGCATGAGATCAGTCAATTTTTTTCCCAATCTTATGCTTTCCAGGCTGGAGGAGAGATGTGGGGTCTCTCCATAAAGAGGACCTGTCACGATAGATTCCTATTACAAGGGGTGTTTACATTCCTTGTAATAGGAATAAAAGTGAACAATTTTTTTTTTATAAAAAAAGAGTGTACAAATAAAAAAATTAAGTAAAATTAAAAAAAAATATATATATATATATATATATATATATATATATATATATATATGTACAGTGCGGAAAATAAGTATTTGAACACCCTGCTATTTTGCAAGTTCTCCCACTTGGAAATCATGGAGGGGTCTGAAATTGTCATCGTAGGTGCATGTCCACTGTGAGAGACATAATCCAAAAAAAAAATTCCAGAAATCAATCACAATGTATGATTTTTTTTAACTATTTATTTGTATGATACAGCTGCAAAGAAGTATTTGAACACCTGAGAAAATCAATGTTAATATTTGGTACAGTAGCCTTTGTTTGCAATTACAGAGGTCAAACGTTTCTTGTAGTTTTTCACCAGGTTTGCACACACTGGAGGAGGGATTTTGGCCCACTCCTCCACACAGATCTTCTCTAGATCAGTCAGGTTTCTGGGCTGTCTCTGAGAAACACGGAGTTTGAGCTCCCTCCAAAGATTCTCTATTGGGTTTAGGTCTGGAGACTGGCTAGGCCACGCCATAACCTTGATATGCTTCTTACAGAGCCACTCCTTGGTTATCCTGGCTGTGTGCTTCGGGTCATTGTCATGTTGGAAGACCCAGCATCGACCCATCTTCAAAGCTCTAACTGAGGGAAGGAGGTTGTTGCCCAAAATCTCGCAATACATGGCCCCGGTCATCCTCTCCTTAATACAGTGCAGTCGCCCTGTCCCATGTGCAGAAAAACACCCCCAAAGCATGATGCTACCACCCCCATGCTTCACAGTAGGGATGGTGTTCTTGGGATGGTACTCATCATTCTTTTTCCTCCAAACACGGTTAGTGGAATTATGACCAAAAAGTTCTACTTTGGTCTCATCTGACCACATGACTTTCTCCCATGACTCCTCTGGATCATCCAAATGGTCATTGGCAAACTTAAGACGGGCCTTGACATGTGCTGGTTTAAGCAGGGGAACCTTCCGTGCCATGCATGATTTCAAACCATGACGTCTTAGTGTATTACCAACAGTAACCTTGGAAACGGTGGTCCCAGCTCTTTTCAGGTCATTGACCAGCTCCTCCCGTGTAGTCCTGGGCTGATTTCTCACCTTTCTTAGGATCATTAAGACCCCACGAGGTGAGATTTTGCATGTAGCCCCAGTCCGAGGGAGATTGACAGTCATGTTTAGCTTCTTCCATTTTCTAATGATTGCTCCAACAGTGGACCTTTTTTCACCAAGCTGCTTGGCAATTTCCCCGTAGCCCTTTCCAGCCTTGTGGAGGTGTACAATTTTGTCTCTAGTGTCATGCACCTACGATGACAATTTCAGACCCCTCCATGATTTCCAAGTGGGAGAACTTGCAAAATAGCAGGGTGTTCAAATACTTATTTTCCGCACTGTATGTATATATATATATATATATATATATATATATATATATATATATATATATATTTGTAATGCCCCTGTCACGCTCAGAAGCAAACACACACGTAAGTCCCACCCACATATGTAAACGCGGTTTAAACCACACATGTGAGGTATCGCCGCATGCGTTAGAGTGCGAGCGACAATTCTAGCACTAGACATCCTCTGTAAAAATTTAAAGCCTCGCAAATGAAGATTTTTAAGTACCTAAGTTTGGTGCCATTCATGACATGTTGGGTATCTATTTACTTGGTGTAACATCATCTTTCACATTATACAAAAACAATTGGGCTAACTTTACTGTTTTGTTATTTTTTAATTGATGAAACTGTTTTTTTTTTCTCCAAATTTGAAAAAATAAATGCGCAAATACCGTGTGAGATAAAAAGTTGCAATGGCCACCATTTTATTCCCGAAGGTGTCTATATAATATTTGGGTGTTTTGAGTATTTTTCTAGAAAACAAATTATGATTTTTCCATGTAGGAGAGGAGTGCCGGAATAGGCCCGGTATTGAAGTGGTTAAACATGTCTAGAACAAATATGTTCTAGTAAAAAAAAAAAAGGAAAAAATGTGCAGACTTGATGGACCACTTGGTCTTTTTTTTTTAGCCATCACTCTTCTATATTTCTATGTTTTTGTTCTCTGCTTTCCTTTTTGACTTTTGGCTTTCACAGTTCTGGTCCTCCTAAATGACAAGTGTCTTCTACATTAATTAGTCATGTTTATATAACTGAAATCTTCCTTTAGGTATAAAAAATATACTCACTTTTACTGTGTCCACATCGAACTTGAGATTTAATTGCAAAGTGTTGCTTGTAACATTGCCGATAATACTCAGAATCATATGTAAAAGAAGGGGGTGTTGTCTGCGCTGAAAGTGAACAGGGGGGGAGGAGTGGGTGATAGGGGTGAATGGATGGGACGGGTGGCTGGATGGGTGGATGCAGGTGGGTTTAGGACAACATGATAACCAACATAATCGAAACAATGATGTGAATGAATAAACACATAAGGGTGATAACCAATAAATACAAAAATTATTACAATAATTATTACAATAAGGAAAAACCCAACACACTAGCCAGTGTAATGTGAAACCAGTGAAAAACAATCCTAAATCCAAACTATAAGACCAGAGAAAATTCCATGAGGAAATGCCTCTGGATGGAAAAAATATGAAATAAATAAAGTCTCTAGTGAAAAAACCCAAGAGTCCAGATAAGTCCAAATTGAAATGGTGGTGCCAGGAAAGGGTGACAGCAGAAAGCACCTCAGGTGGTCCCCAGCTCCTCACCTCAAGGCTATAGCTCGGATAGCCTGCAACAGCACCTCCCGTGGAGGACAGTGATCCCTCGGCAGGGCAAGCAGCAGAGGCACTCCTCAGCGGTAAAGGTAAAGCAAAAAAGAAGAAAGCGAGTGAGTGACAATAAAAGACGTCTGGTAGGCAACTAGTGTCACTCGTACATCCACTCACCCCGGGGTGATGGATGATGGGCCTATCTCCCACGAACAGCGAGTTCGTACTTCTAATGGCAGATATCCTCTTCTAAGCTGGCCAGATGGTCACTCACAACAAGGGATCTCTCAGATGGCATACATGATAAAAGAAACAGACCATAGCGCAATCCCGCAAGGTAAAAAACACATTTAATAAAAAAATAAAACTCACATTTAAAACGATCCAAAAGGCACAAAACAAACAGACGTCAGGAACACACTGCGTCAGGCGTGTGGACTCTGTGGCTCCTAGGATCCTTCTGCTGTCACCCTTTCCTGGCACCACCATTTCAATTTGGACTTATCTGGACTCTTGGGTTTTTTCACTAGAGACTTTATTTATTTCATATTTTTTCCATCCAGAGGCATTTCCTCATGGAATTTTCTCTGGTCTTATAGTTTGGATTTAGGATTGTTTTTCACTGGTTTCACATTACACTGGCTAGTGTGTTGGGTTTTTCCTTATTGTAATAATTATTGTAATAATTTTTGTATTTATTGGTTATCACCCTTATGTGTTTATTCATTCACATCATTGTTTCGATTATGTTGGTTATCATGTTGTCCTAAACCCACCTGCATCCACCCATCCAGCCACCCGTCCCATCCATTCACCCCTATCACCCACACTCCTCCCCCCCTGTTCACTTTCAGCGCAGACAACACCCCCTTCTTTTACATATACATTTTTCTCTCTGCCCAGGACAGAGTGTCAGGAGTCTGCTGCAGAATCCCCAGTCCACCTTCCAGCCCAATTCCACTCCCACCCATCCCCCTTGGTAGCGCAGGAGTCTTTCCATATATCAATACTCAGAATCAACTGTACATCATAATCACTGTAACCAACCTGGGCGGACATGGCGAGGAGATTGCCAAGAGAATTTATGTCATCCGGACTTGAAGAATCCTGAAGGAGCAAAAGCATTCATATTACACCCTTAAATGGCTCTTGAAGGGTAACTTTTTTTTTTTACTACAAATGACAATATTACCATCTCCTTCCTACCCTGAATAACACCCATAGAAAATAAAACTCCTGTACTTTTTTTTTTGTGTCCTAAAAATAAAAATATAGACAATACATACATGTGTAGCGCCTGGTTACTTTGAAGTACCGGTGCTATTTAAATTTAAAGGGAGATCAGAGTGTAGTTACAGTGGGGATCTAAAGTTTGGGCACCCCAGATAAAAATTTGTATTAATGTGCATAATGAAGCCAAGGAAAGATGGAAAAATCTCCAAAAGGCATCAAATTACAGATTAGACATTCTTATAATATGTCAAAAAAAGTTTTAATTTTATTTCCATCATTTACACTTTCAAATTACATAAAACAAAAAAATGGTGTCTGCAAAAGTTTGGGCACCCTGCAGCGTTAATATCTTGTACTGCCCCCTTTGGCAAGTATCACAGCTTGTAAACGCTTTTTGTAGCCAGCCAAGAGTCTTTCAATTCTTGTTTGAGGTATCTTTGCCTTACATATCTTTATCTTCCTTATAAAAGTCTTCCAGTTCTTTGAGATTTCTGGGCTGTCTGTCACGCACTGCTCTTTTAAGGTCTGTCAATAGATTTTCAATCATATTGAGGTCAGGAGATTGTGAAGGCCATGGCAAAACCTTCTTCAGTTTACGCCTCTTCATGTAATCCCCCGTGTATTTTGAGGTGTGTTTAGGATCATTATCCAATTGTAGAAGCCATCCTCTCTTTAACTTCAGCTTTTTCACAGATGGCATCAAGTTACCATCCAAAATTTGCTGAAATTTTAATGAAGCATTTTTTCCTTCTACTGGTGAAATGTTCCCTGTGCCACTGGCTGCAATACAACCCCAAAGCATGATTGATCCACCCCCATGCTTAACAGTTGGACAGAGGTTCTTTTCATTAAACCCTGTGCCCTTTCTTTTCCAAACGTACCTTTGCTCATTCCGGCCAAAATGTTCTATTTTAACCTCATCGGTCCACAGAACTCGTTTCCAAAATGCATCAGGCTTGTCTATATGTTCATTTGCAAAGTTCAAATGCTGATTTTTGTGGTGAGGACGTAGAAGAGGTTTCCTTCTGATGACTCTTCCATGAAGACCATATTTGTACAAGTATGTCTTTATAGTGGAATAGTGTACCACAACTCCAGTGTCTGCCAGATCTTTCTGGAGGGATCGTGCAGTCAAACGTGGGTTTTGAATTGCTTTTCTCACAATCCTGCGAGCTGTTCTGTCTGATATTTTCTTGGTCCTCCAGATCTTGCTTTAACTTTCACTGTTCCTAATGACTGCCGTTTCTTAATTACATTCTGAACAGAGGATATTGACATCTGAAAACACTTTGCTATCTTCTTATAGCCTTCTCCAGCTTTGTGAGCGTCAACTATTTTCAGTTTCAGTTTTCTAGACAACTGCTTAGAAGAACCCATGGTGCTGATTGTTGGGGCAAGGTCAGATGAGTCTGTGCATTTCAAAACTTTGAGATTGACATCGCCTGGTCTTCCCAGACGATGATTGAGAACAATCCATGACACTGGCAGGTCTCAGCTTTGCAAAGGGGGCAGTACATGCTATAAATTCTGCAGGGTGCCCAAACTTTTGCAGCCATTTTTTTGTTTTCTGTAATTTTGAAAGTGTAAATGATGGAAATAAAATCTAACTTTTTTTTTACATATTATAAGAATGTCTAATCTGTAATTTGATGCCTTTTGGAGATTTTTCCATCTTTCCTTGGCTTCGTTATGCACATTAATACAAATTTTTACCTGGGGTGCCCAAACTTTGGATCCCCACTGTAAACTCTGATCCAAATTGTTATGCTTAAAACAGGGTCTCTGTCTCAGCTTGGTTGTGCTGTGGGCTCATTCTGTTGTACCGGGGTGTTCTTCCCACCCCTGTGCAGTAGATGGCAGCAGTGGAGTCAAGGTTTGGGTGCTCTTCCCCAGCAGCCAATCAGGAGGGTGTGGCCTCGCTGTGCATGCTGGGGGAGGGTATTTATGTGGCAGACGCCATTGGCTCTGGGTCTTAATCGTCCAGTGTGGCACCCACCTTTAGGGTGGCCACATCACGGCGCCCCGGCGTTATGGCCTACCTGGCTGGGGCGTGCGTGCCACGCAGTGTTCCTGGTTCCAGGGCCATGTTGGCCCAGAAAATCTGAGCAGCGACGGGGACCCAGTGATCGACTGGGTTCCCACCTTTGAGGATCCCAAGCGGTATTGCTGTTCAGTGGGGAGTCCAACTGAGGAGCACCAATGAGAGGCTTGCGGTCCAATAGGATTTCGAAAAACCACCGGGGATCAAGGTAGCCGGACACTGAAGGATTGATCACCTGTCAGTCGGTACCTGGGCGACATTAAGAAGGAGATCCAGGCGTAATTCACCTAAGGAGGATTGCCTCAGTAACTACAATCAGAGAGGGCCTGTGGCAGAGGTGTCTCCCTGACGTACACCAAGGAGGGTCTGTGGCAGAGACTTTTCCTCAGGTTCACATTCATTCAGGAGGGTCTGTGGCAGAGACTATCCTACAAAGACACTTGTTGTTGCCATTCTTTTACTATTGCTATATGCACCATTCACCCCTAGGAATTCGGAAGAACCACAAGGTAAATGTGCCACCCAAAACAACCAGCAGCTCCTCCGGGGGTAGTGCTACACATGCAAAGTTTTTAAAAGTGCCTGGAGCAGGGGTACCCAACAAGTGGCCCAGGGGCCACATGTGGCCCACGGAGCTCTCTGATGTGGCCTGCGATCTCGTGCTCTGGAATGGAATAGAATAGAATAGAATACTGTTATTAAAGGTAAGTTTATTACTAAAATCACAGTGTATACATGGGCATATATGTTCTGCAGTGGTTACTGGGCTGCTTTTAACTGATCCGCAGGTGCAGAGAAGTACACCTGCACTGAGCCATAGACTTCTATTACCTACGAGTTTGGTGTGCTTTCTGAAAGGATATAAGATATAAGAGAAGTCTATGGCAAAGTGCAGCTAAGCCACAGGTGAACCAGTGGTGTGGGTAAACAACAGTACATCAGTGTGAAAGCAGCCTTAGGCCCCTTTTACACGGTCAGTCCGTACCCAATTGGACCCTCCATTTATCTCTAAGGCCGCGTACACACAATTGGTCAAAACCGATGAAAACGGACTGAAGGTCTGTTTCATCGGTCCAAACCGATCGTGTGTGGGCCCCATCGGTCAGTTATCCTTCGATCAAAAAAAAGAGAACTTGCTTTAAAATTTAACCAATGGACGCCTAACCGATAGGTCAAAACCGATCATTAGTATGCAAAAGCATCGGTTAAAAAGCTGCGCATGCTTAAAATCAAGTCGACGCATGCTTGGAAGTTTTTTTAACCGATGTTGTGTAGGCACATCAGACCATCAGTCAGCTTCACGGTTAACCGATGTAAACGGTCCTTCAGACCGTTCTCATCGGATGGACTGATCGTGTGTACGCGGCCTAAGGAGTGGCTTTTGTAAATGGACTTGTGTCCGTTTACAAAGGCCTACCTCCAATCTGGTCCGCTAAAAAATATATAAAAAAAAAAAGAGATAGTTCGGTGGTCTGTTATCTTCAACCCGCTCACCCGCACATTCTGTCACGTGACAGGTTACCAAGTTGCTTGATTGTCCTCCACTCTTCAAAAGGTTGGGCACCCCTGGCCTAGAGAGATTTTATGACAATTGAAATGTCCAGAGTGAGCGATTAGGAATGATTGAAATTAAATGTTGACATGCAACTGAAATTTTGATAAAAATAAGGAGATTCTGGCTAAGGTTTACCATTTTGGGACAAGTCAATAATGGCCCAGATTCACAGAGCGATTACGCCTGCGCAACTGCTGTTGCGCGTGCGTAAGTCTAAATGTGCGCGTGCGTATAGTTGGACGCGATTCACAAAACAATATACGCCAGAAATCTACGTTTTTTGGTCCGGCGTAATTGAATTAGACCTTCGCTTGCCTTCGCGCAAAACTGCGCTAGACACACCATTGATTTGCTAGTCAAATATGCTAATGAGGGAGTTACGGGGATTCACAAAAAAACGCAGTTGCTGCGCAGGCTACGCGATGTGCGCAACTGCAAAATGTTCTGTCTAAAGTTAGAGGACCTAAAAGCTGGTCTAAATTTTGAAAAAAAGTCTAATTGTCAGATAAAGCAACACTGTTAGTGAGGAGTTCAGCAGTCACACGTGTTGCCCAACAATCTGTATGCCAACATGCCAGGGGCATCGTCGCGCATAGCTATACTACTGACTTTAGATGAACAAAGAAGGATGAGGGCACGGAGGATGGCACTAAGGAGGGCACGGGAGATGGTTTTTTTTTTTTTTTTTTTGGCTTATATCAAATTTACAATTTAATCTAATCTAATACAATATTCTTATCTGATACAAGCCCCTCACTCTTCACTTGATATATCACACACGCATAGACATCTTTGGCATGAGAGATTCTGAGGTGTCTCGCATCTTCAGATTCACCCCTCATGCCATCGTGGAATTACCACAACCTTGCAGGAGGACATCAGCAGCCCAACACATGGCACTACCCATGACACCCATGACAGCTACATATACAATCAGAGCCCCATCCCCACAGATTGCGAACAGAACATGTATGGGGACAGCTGGCTGGTTGGTGAGTGACATGGGAGTCAGGCATGACTATCCCCTCCCGTGATGCACACCTCACAAGTGGCACATGCATGACTAACATCCACCTGTCTTTTCCCTTCAAGGTGACTCTGCATATGAACTGGAACCCCATCTCATGACCCCATCTCATGCCAGCTCACATTATGCATCTTTGCACGTTAAACACACACATTAATCATGGCACAATGAGAATGCATGCATGCACACCACTATGGTCCCTAGCACACACACCCCACATCCTCATCAAATTGGATTGGCACCAGTCCACCATGCAAGACTGGTGAGCAGTAACGCCACGTCAAGGCTCCAATTATGTCACTGTACATTCATACACCATTCACACGGACCTGGGAATCACTTCTCCCTGGTCCTGGGGAACCCTTCTCCACCAAAATTGAGGGTGACACCCCTTTTCCAGCAGGAATGTCACCCCCACATTCAAACATCATTCACAACCCAAAATATGCCAAAAAAGTCAAACAAACAAAAATGCATAGAAACAAAAAATGCATAGGAAAAAAAAAATGCTTAGAAAAAACAAAAAAAAGCAGAGAACAAAAATAAAAAAGCTTTCAAAACAAACAAAAGGGGGAAAAAAAAATTATTGCCCTCTGCCTGAGCCACGCCTGGGGCGCCCCCGGCCACGGCCCCGGACCCTCAGGGGAGACGCATGGGGGAGGGGAAAAGCCGGGGAAGGAGGAGCAGCCCCTGAGATCTGCCCACCTGGCGGCCTGCCCTCCAAGGCCACGGCTATTCTGTCCAGGGCAGCACCAAGTGTTGCCGTGTTGCCCTGGATAGCCTGGGTAAGGGCCCTCACATCCTGCCCAACGCCTGCTGCTGTAGTTTGCAGGTCATTTAGGCAGGTTGTGGAGGCCCGGGAGTGGGAGTCCAGGTTACCCAGGCTATCATTAATGGAGGACAGGCTCTGATCCACCCGCCCCATAGTCTGGCAGAGCTGTCTCAGAAGGCGGGTCTGGGTGGCCAGGTTCCTTCTCAGACAGGCGGGCATGAGATTGGGCGCCCCCCTGGTGCTTGGGGATGACCTCCTGGCTCCAGCTGATGGTTGTGGCCGGGGAGAAGGGGAGGCCCTTGTGAGGGGAGCCATGTTGGGGGAGGAGGGGGGGGGGCTGACCCTTAGGGAGGGCAGGCTTCTTGCAGCCAGAGGGGAAGAGTCCGCAGAAACCAAAGGGCCAGTGCCTTCCATGGACTCCTCCTCCTCATGATTCTGCTCCTCCTCATGATCGTCCTCCGCATGATCCTCCCCCTCCTCTTGTTCCTCCTCTGCGGACTCTGGCCTTGTTGGGGGGGCCTCATTAGGCTGCTGTCCTGGGGTTGGAGCGGTCAGTCCAGATGGCCCTGCACCCTCCTGCACAGCTGTGGATGACACAAAACATTCACAGGTTGGAGGATCCACACACTTGCCACATATTCCCTTTCACCCCCTCCCCCACACATGCTACACACCTGAGAGAAATAAAAACCTTACCTGGCACCGCGGGGACCGGACTTGTGTCAAAGCCTGGCAGGCCCTCCACTTCATGCCGGTGAAAGGTCAGGGCCACCACACGCTCCGTCTCTGAAAATCTAACCCGGCATGGTGGGCCCCCTCCTGTGCCCCTGGCATGGGCATTTATTGCGGCCAGTTTTTTTTTCACCTCACGCCGGAGGTCATTTATTTTCTTTTCTATCCCAGAGCGGGTCCGTGTCTCCCCCTCCCCCGATGAATTCACCTGCTCCGTGATCCTATCCAAGATCTCCCTCCTCCTGGCCGGGGTGGTGGTGGCACTCTGCGGGCCGTGGAGAAAACGCCCATAGTCGGTAATGGCCCGGGCAAGAATTCTTTTTTCCCCCACAGTAAAATTGAGCTTTCTTTTTCTCTCAGTCATACTTCCAAACAAACTCACTAGCAGTCACCAAAAATCTGTCACAAATACAAGCACAACCAATCAGACAAGAACACACACAAAGAGAAAAAGAACAGCCAAAAATCACACTAGCACTCAGCAAGAAACACACACAAAAAAATCAGATGAAAAAAAAAAGCAAGAAAACAAACGCTCAGAAATCTATCAATCAAACAAACAGTCTCAAACACTTATCAAAATACACTTTCACAAAACTACCAACAAGCACAAGATCACACAGAACACTAATCTGACAACTACAAAACACACTCTAACGAACAACAGAGCAAAAGCACTTGATTCAATGGGAAGGGACACAAAGGGATGTACTTTTGCAATGGAAGGGCGTTTGTGTGTGTCTATTTATGCTGTCTGCGTAGTTCACAACATTGCCCTAGTCCATTTCCAATTTCAATGATTGCGCCGCTCCCGAGTTGTGAGCATGCGCACAACGGAGCTGACATGGTTTCCTTCACGCGCGCATGCGCGAGTCGGCCGGCCCTTCATTTGCATGGGGTCATGGCTCATTTCAATGTAACACGCCCACGTCCCTCCCAATTTGTATTACTCCTCCTTACGCCTACGGAAAAAACCTTACGTTTGCGCAAGCTCTTGCGTAAAAGCTACGTGAATCGCCGGATTACGCGGCTAGATTGCGCAAGTCTAACGGAAAAGTGGTGCGCTACGCCGGAATGATAATGCGCCGATCTACGTGAATCTGCCCCAATGTCTTTTGGTGACCTTTGGTTGTTTTTTTAATTGTGTAATGGGCTTTAAATTGCTTCTAAAGCCTCATTCACACAATCAAACTTCCAATTGACTTTTCCTTGGATTTTGGTCTGAATGGGCATTGGCCGTGAACTTGTTCTGCATACACACGGCAGAACTTTTTCAGCCAACATTCACCAAATCACGTGTTTTTTCAGCTTTTTACCACCACCCTTTTGAGCAAATTTTGCTATTGTAGTCTGTTTGTACTTTGGACTTTAGTGTACTGACAACAATTGTTCGAGGAAGCATACAGACGGTCGTTGTTGGCGGAAAGTCCGATCGTGTGTATGGGCCTTAAGGGTTGTAGATACTCTCTTCAATTATCCTGGACCTGTTCTTGTACCGGAAAACAGCCCTTCATTAGTTGTATTACACTTTTTTTTGTGTTTCCACAAAGAAAATTACAGATCGTGGGAAAATATGAAATGTAAAAGAAATTACATAAACACCAATGAAATACACACAAAAAATACACACTCACCGAACAGGCTTTTTTCAACAAATTCTCCAACATAATACTCAAATTAAAACCTAATAAAAAAAAGCACATACAAAAGTGTTAGTAACTATCAGTGCTTTTTTTCTTAGAGAATAGGTGCAGGAACCCCCCCCCCTTTCTGAGTCACCCTTCGTCTCTGCCCCCTACCCACCTCTGAGCACCATCTGTCTCTTGGCTCCACCCCTACCCACCACCCAGTACTGCCCCTTTTAGAGACTACAGAACCAAGTATCATTTTGTGCTACTAAGTACTTTGTATGGAATTTAATAGACCCCAACCCAGCAACAATAGACTCCCCCAACAACAACAGACCCACCACAGCAACAAACCCCCCCTCAAGCAACAATGGGCCCCCGAAACATAATACTCCCCCAGCAACAAAAGACCGACAGCAGCAAAACAGATCTCCTCAACAGTAGATCCCTCTCGGCAACAATTGACCCCCCCAGCCAACAAAAAGACACATACCCAGCAACAATAGACCCCAAATATTAAATAAATCCCCACCAGCGACGATAGAGAAATTGAAACTCTTATGCCGCGTACACGCGACCGTTTTTCGGGTTGTAAAAAAAATTTTTTTTAATGGTCTAGAAAAAACAACGTTTTTTTCAACCCGATCGTTAAAACGGCGTTGCCTACACACGATCATGAAACAAAAATGCTCTACCAAATCACGGTGACGTACAACATGTACGATGGCACTATAAAGGGGAAGTTCCATTCGGATTGCGCCACCTTTTGGGCTGATTTTGCTGATTTTGTGTTAGTAAAAGACGATTCACGCTTTTCAGTCTGTTACAGCGTGATGAATGTGCTAACTCCATTACGAACGCTAGTTTTACCAGAACGAACGCTCACGTCTCATAACTTGTGTAGCGCCCCCTTACTTTCAGTATGGGCACTACGCTAAAGTTAGTGGGTAAATGGGAGAGTTATTTTGCTCCCATTCATGATTTGTTGAAATTACAGGTTGCTGTCGTTCCAGAACTGTCCTGTGGGCCAGTCTGCGTCCCAGGGGTGCTATTCCACCCCTGGGCGACAGTTGGCGCTAGAGGGGTTCTGGCGGAGCCGCTTTTTCCCAGTAGCCAATTGGAGGAGTTGTTCTCTCGCTGGGCATGCTGGGGAGGGGTATATATGTGACAGGCGCCAATTTGTCTGGGCTCTCTCTTCTTCGCAGGGTCCACGTTCCAGGTGCGGCATCCACCTTCAGGGTGCGCACATCCACGGACCCCGCCCGCATGGCCCACCTGGCCGGGGCTCCCTGCTCCATGGAGATCCATCCAGATGTTGAGAGGGGCCCCAGTGACTTACTGGGTCCCCAACCTTACTGAGAAGATTCCAGGCTGTGTGCCGTTCAGTGGGTGATCGGCTTGAGGAGAACCCGGAGGCAGGTGATCCAAAAGGGCTTGAACGAACCATCTGGGATCTGATCACTGGGATTTGACAGGTACATGTCAGCTGTCAATCAGTGACCCCTTTCATTGCATTACTGGGAGGATTCGCTCAAAATCCAATCTGTTCTCTGAAGTACTAGGCCTGTGGCAGAGGCCCGAGCCAGGCCTGTCCGGGCACCTGTTCCTCTCAGCATTCTATAAGTGACACCTCGGCTGCCAGACTTGTGACAGGGGGTCTGTCCGGGGGCGCTTCACCCACTCTGGCTGGAGTGGCGACGAACTGTCTCTACTACTACTGAGAGCAGGATTGCTCTATCCATATCCAGGCCTGATACCGCAAAGTTCTCTATTGCTTCATCAACCTTTCCTATCCTACCTTCGGTTGATGTTGGCCCTGTTAGGCCCTGGAATAAAGCATTTGGAAAATCTAACTGGTGACTGGACATTCGCTTACTGCTACTAGTCACTGCTACTACGCCTAGACACACTACAAGGTAACTTAATACGCCGATCCCAACAACAACCAGTGGCTCCTTCGGGGGTGAGCGCTACACTTGCCTCTGAGCATGCACTTTTTTTTCACGTCGTTAAAGCCCAAACACGACAATTTTTTATGACGTAAACAAATGACAACGTTAAAAACGTCGTGAAAAATTTGGGGATGTTCGGAATTTGTAATGGTCATTTTTTACATCGTGAAAAATGCTCTGGAGCCCACACACGATCGTTCTTAATGACGTAAAAAAAAAGGGGGAATTTTTTACAACCCGAAAAACGGTCGTGTGTACGTGACATTAAACACAGAGATCCACGTCCTGTCAGGGAGAGGAGACCGATGCTGTGTGCCTTGTACACAGGGGGTTCAGGCCATGGAACCTTTTTCTCGGCGGTCACTGCTCCAGCGACCCAATCTACCCGGTAGTCACGGGGATGGTGGCTCCACACGGAACAAGTAGTCTCTGCATCTTCTGGACCAAACAAATGGCAGGATCCGGACAGCCAGCTCCGAACAGGCAGGACACATACTATAAAATTTCCTTCATGATTATATTTTACTCACCAGTTGAATTGGGGATGGACGATGAGACTGAAGTTGTAGACTGAGTGTCTAGAGAAGCTGGAGGCGATGTTGACGGTGTTGTGCCTAATGGAGTTGATGGTGTTGTGCCTAATGGAGTTGATGGTGTTGTGCCTAATGGAGTTGATGGTGTTGTGCCTAATGGAGTTGATGGTGTTGTGCCTAATGGAGTTGATGGTGTGGTGGCTAATGGATTTGATGGTGTGGTGGCTAATGGATTTGATGGTGTGGTGGCTAATGGATTTGATGGTGTGGTGGCTAATGGATTTGATGGTGTTGTGGCTAATGAGGATGACGGTGTTGTGCCCATTGCACTCATGGGTGTTGTTTCTGATGCAGCTGGCATTGTTGTTACTGGTGTGGTTGTTGTTATTGGCATAGTTGTAAATGTTGTGGTCAGTGATGCTGGCGTAGTCTGCCCTGCTGCAGAAGGTGTGGATCCACCTAAAAATTAAAAAAAAAAAACACATTTTGGTTTATTCTACAGTCAATTTTTTTTTACCTAAATGCATTAATCTAGAAAATCTTCCACTAGCTGCCCTCTTCCCCCACCAACCCTCACCGGAGTCTTTTATTGATTCCACGCCATGCCTGTCTGCAGCTCTTTCCTACCCTTTCCTTGCTCTCACAGGCTTCACTGAAAGCAGCAGGAGCCAATGCTGTCAGTTCAGCTATATGCAGGGAGGTTGGGTCTAGCCATGCTGAGTGTGTTTATGGATGCACAAAGCCCAGCAAAGGAAAGAGCCTACACATGTGCTCTCATAGCACACAGCTTGCCATGGGGGCACCCACAGAAGAGAAGGAGCGGAGAGCACTGGCAGGTGACCCAAGAAAAGGAGGTAAGGGGCCACTCTATGCAATACTGTTGGATCACTTTTCCATTTTGTTTACATACCTTATTTTAGACCCAGTGATGTCATTATTAGGTTTCTGAGCTTCTCTAAACAATCATGGCTGGTGGGAGTGGCCGGCAGGATGTTGTACATGGTACCTGAAAGTATCACAACACCCTGCCTCAGTTCTAACCCTTAAGACAGCAATGGGCTGTCTTATGGGGGGAGTTATACACTTAATGCCTTGCCTTAATGGATGGATGTCAGTCTGGAGGAGTGGGAATTCCTAGGCGGGCTGCAGTTTGCATACGGACCACACTAGGTAACACCCAGCCTACATGATTGACAGAACTGAGGTTCCGTGAATAAAAAGGGAAACCAGGAACAGATATGTAAGAGAGGAAAAGGCTAGATGATGTTGGATATTGTGACAGACTCAGATTCTCTTATGTCTAGGGTCACCCTATGTCCAATAGGGCCATAGGGTGACTAAGAAATTATATCATGTATTACATGAGATGGGACATTACTGACAGTTCATTGCAGGAGATACTGGAATATTACACGTGGCTTAATTTGGCCTGACTAGGTCACTAGGACAATGACCCTTCAATGCTTAGCTCAGACTATTAAAATGCTAATTGGCTTGTGAAATACCTTTCCATTGTGTTCTGCAGGTGAATAGATGTTGTCAGAGACGGGACGTCTCCGGGAGATAATTATCTAAATGTCTTTTAGACTGTGATTGAGGTTCGTTGTATGTGTGTGAAGATTATCTGTGATTGTGTATTATTCTAAAGGTTAATTGAATTCTATTGATAAAGGAATGTGATGTGTCAAGCTTCGCGGTGCCGAAATGTCTAGATACTGATTAGATAATTAGTTCATGTTGATTATTGTTCTGGTTGCCACCTCTTTACTGTATATAAGGTTGTGGTTTTGGTCCTATTAAACAGTCCATACTTGGCACACATACAAGTCTCGTCTCGTTGTGTGTTAAAGGTAGCTGGAATATCGGGTATCTATGTCGAGACTATGGGAAACAGTATATGACGGAAGCATTTGGTCTGGATGCGGGGACCTTCCGTGACAGATATCCTCCATCCAGAAAATTAGATGGGCTTCATCTGACTTGCTGCAGCTTCTAATGCACATTGTAAGAAGCGCACAGTGTGCAGTGAAATCAGTAAGCCATTTCAGTACAGGAGAGGAGCCTGTACAACTGTGAAATACTGAATGGAAGGCTGGGGGTCAAATTTAAAGTGATAGTGTGAGCATCTAAAAAAAAAAATAACAGAGGTGTGTTGGATGCTGATTGTTGGCATGACATGGCTTTTCATAAGAGCTAAAATAAGAAGCATGGCTGGTGAGACAGGTAAATAGTAGTATTCTTCTATTACAGCATAGGTTCAAACACAAGGCCCGCAGGCCGAATTCGGCCCTCCAGGCCATTTCATATCGCCCTTGCACCCCTCCAGCCCATCTCTGGTCCTACTCCAGACCCTTACTTTCTGCTTTCAAGCAATGCACCCAGCTTCTTCCAAGCAGCAACATAAGGAAAGGAGGGTGCACTGTGATGTAAAGGAGAGTTGGGGACCCAATTTCTGATGGTGGGGTGGCTTTTGACATCTAATGTAATGGGAGGGGATGCACTGGACATCTAATCTCACAGATACAATCGGCCCTTTTGAGGACAATCATAATGCTGATGCGGCTCACGATAAAATTGAGTTTGACACCCCTGTATTACAGGGTAATTTTGTTTTATGTTTAGGTGGTGACATCGTCCATTTAAGTCTGGATTTGAAACACTTATTGTGTATCTATCAACACTACATTAGATTTTGTTATGTAATGTATACATCATTGTACTGATATCTAGTGGCAATGCAGTGTAATTACAAGTTGTTATTACTGTATTTTCTGAAGTGGTAAAATACAGTTTACCTGTATGTTGGAGCTAGTTAGTTTAGTCCTTAGATAGAACCCCCTCTTTTCCCCCATGTACCAGCCTTTATAGTCAGCATAAGGCTTAGAAGGTTATGGTCTCTTTACACTTCAACTGACTTTGTAAATGTACCATGTACTGCATTTTCACCACTAAGGCCGCGTACACACGACCCAGAACCTCGACGGGCAGAACACATCGTTCCGCCCGTCGAGGTTCTCTCCCGGCCGTCGAATTCGGCGACCCGCCCGTCGGGAATGGCAACCAGCCATTCTTCCAGGCGGGCCGTCGAGAAAAAAGAGAGCGTGCTCTCTTTTTCGGCTCGACGAGCTTCCCGACGGGAAGCTCGCCGAGACCGTACACACGGCCGAGGTCCTCGCTGGAATGTGCATTCCAGCGAGGTTCTCGCTGATTTTCAGCGAGAACCTCGGCCGTGTGTACGGGGCCTAAAACTACGTTGGATTGTCTGGGCTGTCTGTGTCAGCAGGTGACTATACTGACTGTAAAAGGAAGCAAGAAGATAATTATTTCTTTAAAAAAAAATCTATATGAGAACCTATTCCTGGGGGTGCACTGGCAGAACAGCAAAGTATAGTCAATGGCAAGTAAACAAAGATCAAGTTTTCTTTCTGTGAATATAATGTATCAAAGGTTTTAAAAGTATTTTTTTTCTTTATTTGTTTTGGTCCGGTCTAAAACATACAGTTCTAAGCAGTCGTTTTCCAAGCTATTCTTACCCCCTGTTGAAAAAAGTTGTTGGAAACAGAACTCAACAGCTCAATTTGAAGGTTAAATACTAGGGTTGTCCCGATACCAGTATCGGTATTGGGACCGATACTGAGCATTTGCGCGAGTACTTGTACTCGCACAAATGCTCCCGATGCCAGACCCGATACTTTTTTTTTAGAGATAGAGCAGGCGGCGTGGGAGAGGAGAGCGGAGAAGAGCAGTCCTTCTCTTTGGGGACATGGCTGCATATATGGGGGACATGGCTGCATATATGGGGGACATGGCTGCATATACGGGAGACATGGCTGCATATACGGGAGACATGGCTGCATATACGGGAGACATGGCTGAATATACGGGAGACATGGCTGAATATACGGGAGACATGGCTGCATATACGGAAGACATGGCTGCATCTGTGGGGGACATGGCTGCATCTGTGGGGGACATGGCTGCATCTGTGGGGGACATGCCTGCATATGTGGGAGACATGGCTGCATCTGTGGGTCACATGGCTGCATATATGGGGGACATCGCTGCATATATGGGGGACATGGCTGCAGCTGTGGGGGACATGGCTGCATATGTGGGGGACATGGCTGCATATGTGGGGGACATGGCTGCATATGTGGGGGACATGGCTGCATCTGTGGGGGACATGGCTGCATCTGTGGGGGACATGGCTGCATTTGTGGGGGGACATGGCTGCATTTGTGGAGGGACATGGCTGCATTTGTGGAGGGACATGGCTGCATTTGTGGGGGGACATGGCTGCATTTGTGGAGGGACATGGCTGCATTTGTGGGGGGACATGGCTGCATTTGTGGAGGGACATGGCTGCATTTGTGGGGGGACATGGCTGCATTTGGGGACACATTTTAAAAAAAGTATCGTTATTCGGTATCGGAGAGTACAAAAAAGTATCGGTACTTGTACTCGGTTCTAAAAAAGTGGTATCGGGACAACCCTATTAAATACAAAAGTAAATACGGTAAGTCAGAGCAGTGACTCTTCCGCCCTCCTGCCCCCTCCAGAGTTGAGAATTCCTCCCCCTTCTCCATACAAGTTTTCAATCGGAAACAGGGGGTCTGAAAGGAGACACCGACTGCCCTGCTATCTCTTTTTAAAACAAATAAAAAGATATATAACTGTTGGAGACCTTTAAATGTAAATAAAATTGACCCAAAATTATTAAAGATTCCATTTAAAAATAGATAGATAATGTGCTCAGTGTTTTGTCGGTTGGCCCCAGTGGAAATGTATAGCGTATGATGTGGTTAGTAGCACATTGGTGGTTCACTACTTACTAGAAGAGAGAGTAGATGCTGTTGATGTAGCTGCAAATAAATGAGGGCATTTTAAACATATTTTCTGAAAAACAATTCAGTACTTTTCTGTAATATATGCACATTTGTCAAGCTGCATGAAGTTTACACACACACCTAAATGATTAAAAACAGTGGGGTAGATTCATGTAGATCAGCGGATCTTTTGATCTGCGTGATCTATCTTTTTTACGATCCGCCTGCGCCAGTTTTTGAGGCAAGTGCTGTATTCATTAAGCACTTGCCTCGTAAGTAGCCCTGGCGGATCGTAACTCCCCCGGCGGAATGCAAATTCCGCGGCTAGGGGGAGTTTACTATTTAAATCGCGCGGGTCCCCGCGCCGATCGTACTGCGCATGCGCCGCCGGCGAAATTTCCCAGCGTGCATTGCTTTAAATGACGTCGCAAGGACGTCATTGTGTTCGTCGTTAACGCTATTAATGTATGGCCGTATTCCCGAACGACTTACGTAAACGACGTAAAAAATTCAAAATTCGACGCGGGGACGGCCATACTTAACATAGGATCCGCCGCACTTACCCCGCATATAGCAGGGGTAACGATCCGCCGGAAAAAGCCGAACGCAAACGACGTAAAAAAAAAGCGACGGCCGGGCGTTCGGTTCTGAATCGGCGGTTCTCCTCATTTGCATATTCGTCGCGTAGAAAAAAAGAAGCGCCACCTAGCGGACGGCGGGAGAATGCAGCCTAAGAGCCGACAGTGTAACTCACTTACACCAGTCTGCTCTAAGGGAGATCTATGCGGAACCTGATTCGAAGAATCAGCCGCATAGATCCGAGCGTCGGATCTCACAGATCCGACGGTGTATCAGTAGATACACCGTCGGATCTCTATGTGAATCTACCCCAGTAACTCTTACGCCCTCCTACCCCCTCCAGAGCAGTGAAGCCCTCTATTCAGGTTTTCAAATGGGGACAGGGGGTCTAAAAGGAAATATCTACTGCCATGCTCTCTATTTATAAAACACATAAACAGATATGTAACAGTTGAAAAACTTTAACCACTTGCCGACCGCCACCGTTACTGATTACCAGAATCAGATTACCTGATTGGCTGAGATGCCTGTCAGTCTTATCCTCGGAACGCACGGCCTGTACATCCCGAGGATAAGCTTCAGGAAGCCGACTACAGCCTCAGGGCTGTACTCGGAAAGCCTATCAGAGCCAGCGGCTCTGATGGGCACTTCCACACAGCCAGTCGGCTGCCGCTATTCAGCTGACCGGCGCTCAATGTCCGGTCAGCTGGATAGTGGGCGGCGAAAATATACAGATTCATACAGCGTATGAATCTGTATATTTTACTGGCTGTGAGCGATCCAGAGGGGGCGGCGCTCCGGCGTCCCTATGGACGCACCGCCACTGCTATATGGTCTTTTTAATTCTAGTGCAATATTTATTTGACTGAATTTTATTTACTTCAAGACTATAACGTTTTTATACAATTTCCATTGAGCGCTGCTGTTTGTGTGTTTTTTGTATTACCATTTATACCATTCTATGCTATTGGAGCGCAACACCATCTCTTGATTTCTGCTATAAATGTTGCGCAAACCAATATACACTTATTGCGATTTTTTTTTACCGAAAATATGTAGAAGAATATAAATCGGCCTAAACTGTGAAAGAATTTTTTTTTTTATATATTTTATTGGGGGGATATTTATTATAGAAAAAAGTAAAAAATATTGCTTTTTTTTCAAAATGTACAGTCTTTTTTTGTTTATACTGCAAAAAATAAAATAAAAATGCAGAGGTGATCAAATACCACCAAAAGAAAGCTGGTCATTTGGGTACAGCGTCGCACAGCCGCGCAATTGTCAGCTAAAGTGATGCCATGCCGAATCGCAAAAAAATGCTCTGGTCGGGAAGGGAGTAAAATCTTCCGGGGCTGAAGTGGTTAAACATTTTTAATAAAATGAACCCAAAATTATTATAGATTCTATTTAAAAATAGATAATGTGCTCAGTGATTTGTTGGTTGTCCCTAGTGGAAATGCACGGCGGTCGGCGGGTGATGTAGTTAGTAGCGCAATTGTGGTCCATTACTTACTAGTAGTAGGTGCTGTTGGTGTAGCTGTAAAGAAATAAATAAGAGCATTTATAGTGTATGGCAGAAAAACAAGGACAATTCTGTACATTTCTGCAATATGTGCACATTTCCCCATGTTTTATCTATTTACAGTTGCTACTAGTACAGAAACATATCAGTTGAACTGATAAAAATTCAGTGAGCTCCTAATTTCCTGTGGTGAGCTGCAAACAGCTTCAATGAGATTTCACGCAGTGTCATTCAGAGTACAGAGCAACTCCCCCTCTCATCGTCTTCATAACATAAGAGAGAGTTGTTCCTTTATATCTGGCAAATTTTTTCTTTATTTGCAGCATTTTTAAGAACTTTAAAGCAGAGCTTAAATACCTTTCCTTCAATGACTCCCTTCCCTTGCTGGAGAGGGACCTCAGATAAAAATTAGGAGGCTGAAGGGGGCTGCTGCACACAGAAGGCATAGAATGCATTAAGATAAAAAACCTTCTGACTTTACAATCACTTTGGGTGAATAAAGCCATTCATAGATGTCCTGGACATCAAGCAGTTAACCACTTAAGGACCGCCTAACGCCGATATACGTCGGCAGAATGGCACGGCTGGGCACAATCACGTACCTGTACGTGATTGTTAGATGCTTAGCCGTGGGTCGTGGGCACGCGACCCGATCTGAAGCTCCGTGGCCGCGGGACCAGCGGACCCGATCGCCGCCAGAGTCCCGAGATCGGTCAAAGGCGCTGAAGAATGGGGAGAGGTGTGTGTAAACACACCTTCCGTTCTTCGCGGTTGCGCTGTTATTGATCGTCTGTTCCCTGATATAGGGAAAGGCGATCAGTGATGTCACACGTCCAGCCCCGCCCCCCCTAGTTAGAAACACATACGAGGTCACACTTAACCCCTTCAGTGCCCCCTAGTGGATAACTCCCAAACTGTAAGGCCCCGTACACACAAGCAAATAGATTTGTTCAAATCGGTCGGACAGACCGATACTGGTTTAGGCATCATCCCGGCTGCTGGGCCATGTGAGAGGGGGCTATCTGCGTGAGCAATACCCACTCGATCGTTGAGAGTGGTAAATGACTGATTGGAACTTTAGACATTTTTGTGTGCCCTGTACCGCGTACCTGAAACTTCCCCTGTTTTTCTCCTACCTTCTACTTTCTCTACAAGTTTTACGGCAGCAAAAATAAAATCGGTTTAAGGTTTTACATCTTGTGTGGACATTGCAATTACTACAGACTTTCTTCCCCTACAAAACCCAAATCTAAACCAGCAGCTTCTACGGGGGTAGTGCTACACTTGGGAGGGGGTGGACATGGCCTTCTGGCTGGGTTCGCCCTCTCTCATGGGGTCTCCCTTCGGGGGAGCCCCACCAAGTACTTGGGTGGGTTTGTTTCAGCAGACTCTCTAGAGAAAGGGGTTCGTCCTATTGAGTACCTCAGTCCCAGTCTGGAGCCTAACGCCCTGGAGGATCAGGAGTTCCACCCAAAAATTGAACTTCTGCTTTTTGGAATCCTCCCCCCTCTGGTGTCACATTTGCCACCTTCCAGGGGTAGGAGGGAGCAGATACCTGTGCAATACAGGTATTTGCTCCCACTTCCGGGCATAGATCACCATGGTGACCTACGCCATGTCTGGTGTCTACTCCCCCCCCCCCCCCCGCTGTCTTCTGTGAGACACACAGGTCCCAAAAGACAGTAGGGACCAGTGGGATCGCGCATCGCGACTCGCGCATGCACAGTAGGCTTCACCTGATTCCCTTACTGAAGATGGCGGCGCTTCCACCCGAGAGCTGAGGGAAAGATCGGCTTCGGGTGCCGACATTGCGGGCGCCCTGGACAGGTAAGTGTCCATATATTAAAAGTCTGCAGTATTTGTAGCTGCTGATGTTTAATTTTTTTTTTTTCGGCCAAACTCTGCTTTCCTAGGGAGGATGATTAGCTGCAGGGGAGACATTAAAAGTCTAGCAGATCCCTACCATCTCCATAAAGAGAACTCATCATCTGCCCATTGTCAGGGTTTCTATGATTCTATGATTTTAAATGATAAAATATGTTTTTGAGGGAAACTGGACTGGACTTCAGATATGCCAAGAGCCAGGGGCATATGTACAGGGCTTGCAGGGGTCGCCATTGTGACCCGGCCCTATTCTCTAGGGGGGACCGTGCTATGTAAAGTATGAGTAAAATTTGATCATCACTTTGAACAACTTCCATATATATATATATATATATATATATATTTCCTTGTGTGCTAAAGTTTGACATAATTTTTCACAGCAGCACAACCCTTTATCCAAGCTGTATTATCACAGTCTGTAGATAGACTGGAGCCCTTTTATTCTGCTGCTGAAGAAGCAAGAGAGGACAGCCTCATAAATGTGGACCTAGTTATGTGCTAGGATAGTTAGATTATTGGTAATCTGTACCTTGGTTGCGATACCTATGAGTCGACAGTAAATTTTCCAATAATCCTAATTTTAGGCATACAATTTTAGCTGCATAGGTTGCAGTTTTGTAGGAAAATATTAATTGTATGTGTCCATGTCATACAAGTAATCTTACTGGTACATGTGATTGTGAGTGACTTAAAGTGGTTGTAAACCCTCCACTACAACTTAATCTCTTTAAAATCTATATAGCACAGGCAGCTGATCTGCCTGTAAAAGTGCACTCACTCTTTTGGTTTCCATAGTAATCGTCCTGCAATGTTCGTTGGCGTCAGCCGCAATTGCGCACCAGGTACATTGTTTAACGGCACACTTGGCATGCCGTTTCTGTCTCCTCTGTCATTAGCATTCACTATCTTCCACTCAGAACGGCACAGAGGGAAGTCTGGCGATGCTGCATCATCTCCTTCCTGCTTCTCCCCCTTTGATTTGCCTTCATCTATGGTTTCGCTCTGTTGCCGTAGTAACGGCAAACAAGATAGAGGCTTGCTTTCTACGCTACGGCGCATGCGCAGGTTTGAAACAAGGCAATCATAGTAAGGGCGGAAATTATGTCATGAATTGATTCAAGAAACAGCAGTAGAAATGGCATGGTCAATACCCGGCAGAAAAGGTAATCTAAATAAGATAACCTTGTTTTTGGCCGATTTATAAGTGTTATAAGGGGGGGGGGGGCTGTCGCAATCTCCAAAACCTCTATGGAATCAGCCATAATCCCTCTCCTTGTCCAGGAATCAACTCTCCCACCCCCCTCCAGCAGACCTAATCCCCAGACCTAATCCCCCTGTGCACCCAGCAGCAGCTTCTCTTCTCTCAGCACACAGGGGGATAGTTTCAGGATAGGGGCGAGGGTGCCTTCCTGAGCTCTGCACTCTGTACGTAGCATCCTCCTGAGTTCTGCACTCTGTATGTAGCATCCTCCTGAGTTCTGCACTCTGTACGTAGCATCCTCCTGAGTTCTGCACTCTGTACGTAGCATCCTCCTGAGTTCTGCACTCTGTACGTAGCATCCGCCTGAGCACTCTGTACGTAGCATCCGCCTGAGCTCTGCACTCTGTACGTAGCATCCGCCTGAGCTCTGCACTCTGTACGTAGCATCCGCCTGAGCTCTGCACTCTGTACGTAGCATCCGCCTGAGCTCTGCACTCTGTACGTAGCATTCGCCTGAGCTCTGCACTCTGTACGTAGCATCCGCCTGAGCTCCGCACTCTATACGTAGCATCCGCCTGAGCTCCGCACTCTGTACGTAGCATCCTCCTGAGTTCTGCACTCTGTACGTAGCATCCTCCTAAACCCTGCACTCTGTACGTAGCATCCTCCTGAGTTCTGCACTCTGTACGTAGCATCCTCCTGAGTTCTGCACTCTGTACGTAGCATCCTCCTGAGTTCTGTACTCTGTACGTAGCATCCTACTGAGCTCTGCACTCTGTACGTAGAATCTGTCTGAGCTCTGCACTCTGTACGTAGCATCCTCCTGAGTCCTGCACTCTGTACGTAGCATCCTCCTGAGTCCTGCACTCTGTACGTAGCATCCTCCTGAGTTCTGCACTCTGTACGTAGCATCCTCCTGAGTTCTGCACTCTGTACGTAGCATCCTCCTGAGTTCTGCACTCTGTAGGTAGCATCCTCCTGAGTTCTGCACTCTGTAGGTAGCATCCTCCTAAATTCTGCACTCTGTAGGTAGCATCCTCCTGAGTTCTGCACTCTGTAGGTAGCATCCTTCTGAGTTCTGCACTCTGTAGGTAGCATCCTCCTGAGTTCTGCACTCTGTAGGTAGCATCCTCCTGAGTTCTGCACTCTGTAGGTAGCATCCTCCTGAGTTCTGCACTCTGTAGGTAGCATCCTCCTGAGTTCTGCACTCTGTACGTAGCATCCGCCTGAGCTCTGCACTCTGTACGTAGCATCCTCCTGCGTTCTGCACTCTGTACGTAGCATCCTCCTGAGCTCTGCGGTCTGTACGTAGCATCCTCCTGAGCCCTGCACTCTGTACGTAGCATCCTCCTGAGTTTTGCACTCTGTACGAAGCATCCTCCTGAGTTCTGCACTCTGTACGTAGTATCCTCCTGAATTCTGCACTCTGTACGTAGCATCCTCCTGAGTTCTGCACTCTGTACGTAGCATCCTCCTGAGTTCTGCACTCTGTACGTAGCATCCTCCTGAGCTCTGCACTCTGTACGTAGCATCTGCCTGAGCTCTGCACTCTGTACGTAGCATCCTCCTGAGTCCTGCACTCTGTACGTAGCATCCTCCTGAGTATATATATATATATATATATATATATATATATCCCCGGTTTTCATTTTAAAAATCTGGTCACCTTAGCCTAGATGTTGTATCACAAAATTTGGTTTAATAGTTTTTAAACAGCCGAGTGTTTGGGGACACCCAAGTGTCGGAGTGTATGTCAAGTGCAAAGTTATAAATTCCATGTGCAGTGATGATTGCACATCTGTTGTAAAATCAGCAAATTTGGGAACAAAGGCAGTTTAGATTCATGAACTGTTTTATTCTATGTAGACTAGAGAATCTACATACATGGATCCAGGAAAACCCCCTTGTTGCCTGATTTGTTGTCCAAGGTGATCATCACTTTCTGTGTTTGATAAATAAATTCTAGTTTTGGTCCCTCAGAACATGAGCTAACCTAAAAAGGGTACAAACAGCACTAAGGTCTAATTTCTTATTAGGCCACGTACACGACCGAGAATGTTGTCGTAAAAGAAACATTGTTTTCCTCAACGAGGTTCTTGTCAAGCTTTCTTTGCGTACACACTGTCAAGACAAAATCTCGTCGTTCTCAAACGCAGTGACGTACAACACGTACAACGGTACTATAAAGGGGAAGTTCGATTCCACTGGCGCCACCCTTGGGGCTGCTTTTGCTAATCTCATGTTGCTGCGTGTTAGTAAAAGTTTGGTGAGAGACGATTCGCACTTTTCAGTCTGTTACAGCGTGACGAATGTCCCATCTCTATTAAGAATGCTACTTTTACCGAAGGTGTGCTCCCATCTCATACTTTATTCTGAGTATGCGTGGGTTTCTAAGCATACACACGAACGTGTTTCTCATCGTAAACCAGCCTGACGAGAAACACGACAAGGAAATTGAGACTCCCGACGAGAAAAAAGAGAGCATGTTCTCTTTTTTTCTCGTCGCGATCCACAACAGTTTTCTCGACAAAAAACATACACACGACTGTTTTTCTCAGCAAAAATGCTCTGCCAGCATTTTCCTTCATGGATTTTGCCAAGGAAAACAGTTGTGTGTATGAGGCCTAAGTCTCCAAAATGACCCATGTCTTCTTATGGAACCCCATGAATACAAGACCCATGATGTAACGAGGAACTCGCTTCTTTTCAAGACTACATAAGGCCCAATCCCTCCTGGTACCCCATCCCATGTTAGTGTGCAGAAGATGTTCTGGCCTTTCACTGTTAAATAGCAAGGTGAAGTTAGCTCTAGGAGGGGGAAAAAACGTAATCTCAGCTAGGAGAGAAGTTGAAGCTCTGTACACCTATGTTAACCTTCAAAATAAACGTTGTCTCCTAGTGGAGGCCAATGGATCCTAGTCCCAGGATGTAACTTTTCTACAATCAGAATTAAGTCCGGCATTTACTGTTATGTGTGAATTTGTACGTATAAACTCAAGGGGCTCTTAGTGTTGGGAGCGGGCAGAGGAATAATTCAGACTTGCAGAGGGGTCATTGCCCTCTGTTCAGCCTATGATCCAAAGAACTCTACAGGGAGCTTTTCCCAGGTATGTGTTTCCATGTGAACTGCTCTTGTACTTACTAGTAGGTAAGCTGACTCCTTGTAGACCTGTTCAAAACAAGCAAAACATTAAAGTAAGTTATTTTATGACAAATTAGATTATCCTAATCATTTGTCATAAGCAGCAAGGATTCAGGTATCCACAGAAACAGGATAATCGGTTGTCATGCACAGTTGATTGACCTAACGATCATTGTTTTAATCTAAGGATAGGACCATGAAGATAACCGATAGCATCAAGACAATAGCTTCTACAGACATCACAGAAAGTCTGCCAGGTCTGGCCCATGGCAAGTTCAACAAAAACAGTGAGAAGTGATTGGTCATTGCTTCCTACAATAATCCAAAAAGTGACCGATATGACAGAGGTGACACAAATATGGAATCAGTCATAATATAGCTGGAAGGCTTTGAAGCTGTATTTGCCTCGAAGCATAAAATAAGAAGCAAAATGATTGCTGTGACTGGTTGAATAATAACTCCCAGCCATATACAACCCCAACCCATCTTATGTAACAAACAAATCTCCACTTGGGAATATTGGCTTATTTCCTCTCCATTATATTGGTGCAGTCTAGTAGGATGGTTATATGTAAGAAGAAAATCATGGTTTGAGATGAGGGCAAGAAGTCAATAAGACCGAAATATTATCTGAAGGGTCAAGGTCTATTGGATTTCTGTTGTTCAAAGGGAATGGTGGATCTAGTTTATTTACCATTCCAGAGGTCCTTCATTATTTCACAGGTCCATATGTAGCCATTAAGAGAAGGGAACATGAATAAGGACTATACTGAAGAAAGAGGGCCAAGAGAAAGTCATTTAGACTATGTTGAAGTTGGAGAACCAAGAGAAAGTACCAAGAACTATGCTGAAGGTCGGGGACCAAAGGAAAGTACCAAGGATGAAGAAAAAAGGACCAAGGGATACTACCAAGAACTATGCTGAAGGTACAGGACCAAGGATTAGGATGAGGATATAGAATTAAGGAAAAGTACCAAGGACTGTGTTAAAGATAGAAAATTCAGGGAACGTACCAAGAATTGTGCTGTAGATAGACCAAGGGAAGGTCCTAAGGTCTGAGCTGAAAACAGAGAACCAATGGAAAGTGCAAAGGAGTATGCTAAGGACAGGGGACTACGGGAAAAATCTCGTCGTTCTCAAACGCAGTGACGTACAACACGTACAACGGTACTATAAAGGGGAAGTTCGATTCCACTGGCGCCACCCTTGGGGCTGCTTTTGCTAATCTCATGTTGCTGCGTGTTAGTAAAAGTTTGGTGAGAGACGATTCGCACTTTTCAGTCTGTTACAGCGTGACGAATGTCCCATCTCTATTAAGAATGCTACTTTTACCGAAGGTGTGCTCCCATCTCATACTTTATTCTGAGCATGCGTGGGTTTCTAAGCATACACACGAACGTGTTTCTCATCGTAAACCAGCCTGACGAGAAACACGACAAGGAAATTGAGACTCCCGACGAGAAAAAAGAGAGCATGTTCTCTTTTTTTCTCGTCGCGATCCACAACAGTTTTCTCGACAAAAAACATACACACGACTGTTTTTCTCGGCAAAAATGCTCTGCCAGCATTTTCCTTCATGGATTTTGCCAAGGAAAACAGTTGTGTGTATGAGGCCTAAGTCTCCAAAATGACCCATGTCTTCTTATGGAACCCCATGAATACAAGACCCATGATGTAACGAGGAACTCGCTTCTTTTCAAGACTACATAAGGCCCAATCCCTCCTGGTACCCCATCCCATGTTAGTGTGCAGAAGATGTTCTGGCCTTTCACTGTTAAATAGCAAGGTGAAGTTAGCTCTAGGAGGGGGAAAAAACGTAATCTCAGCTAGGAGAGAAGTTGAAGCTCTGTACACCTATGTTAACCTTCAAAATAAACGTTGTCTCCTAGTGGAGGCCAATGGATCCTAGTCCCAGGATGTAACTTTTCTACAATCAGAATTAAGTCCGGCATTTACTGTTATGTGTGAATTTGTACGTATAAACTCAAGGGGCTCTTAGTGTTGGGAGCGGGCAGAGGAATAATTCAGACTTGCAGAGGGGTCATTGCCCTCTGTTCAGCCTATGATCCAAAGAACTCTACAGGGAGCTTTTCCCAGGTATGTGTTTCCATGTGAACTGCTCTTGTACTTACTAGTAGGTAAGCTGACTCCTTGTAGACCTGTTCAAAACAAGCAAAACATTAAAGTAAGTTATTTTACGACAAATTAGATTATCCTAATCATTTGTCATAAGCAGCAAGGATTCAGGTATCCACAGAAACAGGATAATCGGTTGTCATGCACAGTTGATTGACCTAACGATCATTGTTTTAATCTAAGGATAGGACCATGAAGATAACCGATAGCATCAAGACAATAGCTTCTACAGACATCACAGAAAGTCTGCCAGGTCTGGCCCATGGCAAGTTCAACAAAAACAGTGAGAAGTGATTGGTCATTGCTTCCTACAATAATCCAAAAAGTGACCGATATGACAGAGGTGACACAAATATGGAATCAGTCATAATATAGCTGGAAGGCTTTGAAGCTGTATTTGCCTCGAAGCATAAAATAAGAAGCAAAATGATTGCTGTGACTGGTTGAATAATAACTCCCAGCCATATACAACCCCAACCCATCTTATGTAACAAACAAATCTCCACTTGGGAATATTGGCTTATTTCCTCTCCATTATATTGGTGCAGTCTAGTAGGATGGTTATATGTAAGAAGAAAATCATGGTTTGAGATGAGGGCAAGAAGTCAATAAGACCGAAATATTATCTGAAGGGTCAAGGTCTATTGGATTTCTGTTGTTCAAAGGGAATGGTGGATCTAGTTTATTTACCATTCCAGAGGTCCTTCATTATTTCACAGGTCCATATGTAGCCATTAAGAGAAGGGAACATGAATAAGGACTATACTGAAGAAAGAGGGCCAAGAGAAAGTCATTTAGACTATGTTGAAGTTGGAGAACCAAGAGAAAGTACCAAGAACTATGCTGAAGGTCGGGGACCAAAGGAAAGTACCAAGGATGAAGAAAAAAGGACCAAGGGATACTACCAAGAACTATGCTGAAGGTACAGGACCAAGGATTAGGATGAGGATATAGAATTAAGGAAAAGTACCAAGGACTGTGTTAAAGATAGAAAATTCAGGGAACGTACCAAGAATTGTGCTGTAGATAGACCAAGGGAAGGTCCTAAGGTCTGAGCTGAAAACAGAGAACCAATGGAAAGTGCAAAGGAGTATGCTAAGGACAGGGGACTAAGGGACAGTGCTGAAGGCAGGAGACATTCAGTGAGCAATGCAGAGAGACTGTTCAGAGCCTCATTAGAAAACCTCAATAAATAGTAAAGTCGACGATAGCATTGTTAGACTTAAAGGGTCACTAAAGGAATTTTTTTTTAGCTAAATAGTTTCTTTTACCTTACTGCAGTGCTGTTTTCATGTCCTCATTGTTTGTTTTTGCTTTGATGTTGCTGTAATCCTGCTCTGTTCTGAACACTTCCTGGTTGTCTGTTTCCTTATAACCACAGTGCTGGGAGCTTTCTCAGTGTGGTCACTAATCAAGGAGGTGTGATTACTGTGTGTAAACTGAAACTAGATTGGGCTGAGGAGTTTTAGACAAACCATCACTGCCCTCTATTGGCTGTCTGGCTCTGTACATTAGAGAGACAGGAAACAACAGCAAAACCGAAACTAGAACTGTAGGTTGATTATATGATTGATTTTTATCTATTTTTAATCATTTTTAAAAGGAATCAGTTAACTATTATGTCTCTATACCCTGTAAACAGTCATTTCAGCCCAAATTTTTTTTCCTTTAGTGACCCTTTAAGGCCTCATCAAACAGGGCTGAAAAGGTGGAAAAGGTGAAGAGATGTGCAGATGTTAAAACTGGTTCAATATTTTAGGTAAAAAAAAATAGATTTCATGTCAGTATTGGGACCTGGACCCACAACCTCTGCTATGTCCAGCAGTGGCTCATTTTGCTGAGCCACCAGAGATGCTGGAATGCTCCCTGTCTGATGCTTTGGTCTTTCTTGCATTGTCTCTTGTTTCTGGTGAACCTTGAACTTTTTGCTCCTCTCATGAATTTCCTGATTTAAGCCATGGGGGTTGATTTACTAAAGGCAAATAGAATGTGCACTTTTGAAAGTGCAGTTGCACTCTGCAAGGACAGTTACTCCAGAGCTTAGTAAATAATGGAGAGCTCTGCTGACTTCCATCATTCAATCACGTGTCAGCAAAAATGCTGTTTTTGCAATTTTCCTCTCATTTGTTTCCTAAGCTCTTGAGCAACTGCCCTTGCAGAGAGCAACTGCACTTTCAAAAGTGCACAGTCTATTTGCCTTTAGTAAATCAACCCCAATGTTTCTGCACTTTGTTTGCCAGATTATTGTGCTCATTCCAATCAGGGCTGGACTGGGACAAAAATTTGGCCCTGGACTTCATCCAGACTGGCCCACTTTGACAGGTCTCTCCCACGGCGGCTGGACAACTCCCGAAACCTCCCCGGCCACCCAAGCCCCCTCTCCCCCCTTCACTAGCCACTACTTTATTAGAGTAGAACAGCTAGTACTGGTACTCTTATAGGCAGTACCAGTGGGGAAGCTAGACATTATTTCACCCGGGGCAAAGAATCAGTTTGATGCTCCCCTTATGGGACAAGATTAGGCAGAAGTGAGAAACTCCCAGGCTATAGCTGTTGAGTCAGCTGTCTGTCCAACCCCCCATGCTCCTCTGTCGTCCCCCCTGCTCCTCTGGTCCTCCCCCTGCTTCTTTGTTCCCCCCAGGTGAGCGCTATGGGGAGGAAGAATAGGTGAGCGCTGCGGGAAGGGAAAGACAGAGGAGCGGAGGGGGGTGGCGGTCCACTGTCACTAAAGCCGGCTCACTGAGCCATCGGCTCATCGGGAAACTCCTTGTAGTCCCAATGGCCAGTCCATCCCTGATTCCAATCAATATTTTTCTCCTTCGCGTAACTATGGTTCTCCTTATCTCCACTACCACTCGTTACCAACTTTTGGCATGTTTCTATTAATTCATTTCCTTAATTTCCACTTGATCCCAACCTGCAGCTGCTTGTTACTTACCTTTGGCTTGTTTACTGATTACGCTTCTGATCCTAATGTGCTGTATTTTCCAGCATATAAGACGACCCTTTGTACTTAAAAATATACCCCAAAAGTCGGGGATCATCTTATACGCCAGTACCTGTAATGCAGAGTCAGTCAGATTGCCGGCGTCCATTGTTCAAAAGCCGTGCCTCCTCCTTGTCTTGTTCCGTGATAGGCGAAACACTCCGTTTCCCAGCAGAGCCCGTGTTCAGTGTTCCACCTATCACGGAGGTCCTCTCATCCTCTACCTCGGACGAGAGGACCTCCGTGATAGGCGGAACACCGAACACAGGCTCTGCTGGGAAACGGAGTGTTCCGCCTATCACGGAACAGGACGAGAAGGTGGCGTGCCTTTTGAACAATGGACGCCTGAAGTCTGACTCTGCATACAGGGATAAGGCATGGAGATCTAGAGATCGGCACACTGAGGTATGCAACAGGCACAGTGAGGTATGCACAGGGCACAGTGAGGTATGCAATGTCTTATACGGCGAGTATATCCCAAAAACACATTCTTAGCTAGAAAATTAAAGGGTCGTCTTATATGCCCAGTCACCTTACACGCCGGCAAATACGGTATATCTGCTACCTCGGCTTTCTTACCTCCTGGTGGTGGTGATCATGAGGACCATGACCTGGTACTAACATACAGCAAAACCCATCTTCACCATCAGGAGCTTTGGTGAATAGCAGTTAATGCTTAGACCCTGCAACTCGGGTAAGTCAGTGTCATCCACCAGGGTAACATGCTTGTTTATTTATACTACTGGTTGGTGGGAGCCTTGTTCTGTGGAATTTGTGTTGTTGCAATTGTTGCTTTTTTGAATCTAGGGTGTTCAGCTGCTTTGAGCAATGGTTGGGCTCCTGGTGTGTTTCCTAACCTTTAATGTTAAAGTTTAGGTATGTCAACTTTTACATAGTTACTGTGTTTCCCCGATATAAGCCCAGGTCTTATCTTAATTTTGGCAACAAGAGACCCATTGGGCTTATTTTTGTGGTAGGGCTTGTCATGTGCTGATTTCTCCCCAATCTCCCTCCCTGCCTGTCAGGAATCTCCAGTGGCCAGTGGAACCAAGTAAAAGTGCCTGCAAAACTCAAGAATGCTCTGGATTACAGTATCAGATAATGAAAACTGTACCTTTCTGCAATCCATGTGTGACAAACACCTTCACGTAGCACCGCTGGAGCACTGCAAATGGAGGGGGGTCCCATATCATCCGTAGAAGAGAGCTGGCAGAAGAGAGGAGAAGAGCAGCGGGACATCAGCTGAGCGCCGCTATGCGCTTCGATGGCCTGCCGGTGCTCTTGTACCGGCTTCGAGCACTGACGTGGGTCAAAATCCCC
This sequence comes from Rana kukunoris, assembly GCA_029574335.1. Lineage (NCBI taxonomy): Eukaryota > Metazoa > Chordata > Amphibia > Anura > Ranidae > Rana > Rana kukunoris. The sequence continues at coordinate 39,166,323 of CM056052.1, forward strand.
CAATGACAGCTGGCTGAAGAGTGGAGAAGAGCAGCGAGACATCAGCTGAGTGCCACTATGCGCTTCCATGGCCTGCCGGAGCTCTTGTTCCGGCTTCGAGCACTGAGGGGGAGTCAAAATCCCCCCGCTGACAGCTGGCTGAAGAGGAGAAGAGCAGCGGAAGGGCAGCTGAGCGCAGAGCGGCGCTATACCGAATGTATCCAGCACACACAGCCCACATCACATACCACACTAGGTCTTATTTTTGGGGCAGGGCTTATATTGCGGCCCCCCGAAAATCACAGTAGGGCTTATTTTTGGGTAGGTCTTATTTTCGGAGAAACACGGTATATTGGTCCAATTTGAACATTCTAACCTGTGGGAAGCTGTAAACCAATCTAGTGGACACAGCTACTACAGTGATTGTTGCTATATTCCGGGTCCCATGCAGAGTGGCTGCCCTGCTGTTTGGTAAACATAGGAGATTTCTCGATCAGCACGGGTGCTATTTAGAGAACACATTTTCTCAATGAATGCAAAATGTTCTCGGATGGAACAAGATGGGGATTGTGATGTCACCTCCCTGCCTCTCTAATTTGTCCAAACTTTTTTTTACAGTCACAAAAAAACACTTCATTATGCTTTATGCGCTGCATCACGTTGCAACCTGCTGCATTTCAATGAAAGTGTGAAAGAGCTCTAAGTGTTATGCTGCATACACACGATCGGAAATTCCGACAAGAAAACCGTGTGTTTTTTTCCCGACAGAATGTTGGCTCAAACTTGTGTTGCATACACACGGTCACACAAATCTTGTCGGAAATTCCGACCGTCAAGAACCCGTGGTGTACAACACTACGACGCCCTGAGAAAAATGAAGTTCAATGCTTCCAAGCATGCGTCCACTTGATTTCGAGCATGTTTTTTTGCACGACAGAATTGCCTACAAACAATCAAAATTTCTGATAGAAAGTTTTTCCATCGGAAAAATAAGGAACCTGCTCTCAATCTTTTGTTGGCGGAAATTCCAACTGCAAAGGTCCGATGGAACATACACACAGTCCGAATTTCCGACCAAAAGCTCACATCGGACTTTTCTTGTCTGAATTTCTGATCGTGTGTACGCGGCATTAGACGTTATAACGGCATGGCCCGTGGGACCCAGAGGCTCTTGCAGGGTGTGGGGTACTCCTGTTTCCGCTTCACCAATGACTCTTGTGTCTAGGGTCATCCTATGTCCACTAGGGGCATAGAATAACTGAGAAATTATATCTCGGATTACATGAGATGGGATAGTAATGATAATTCACAATGTATTGCAGGATATTTTGAAATATTACAGGTTGTTGATTCTAAACCCAACCGGTCAATAGAGTGATTCATTCATGTGGGAACATAGACTGTTAAGGTGGTAATAAAGTCTGCTACTGTCATGTAAACTAGCTTTAGTCTGGCTTCTAAAGACCTTTTCATTGTGATATGCTAATTGACACTGTATTGTGTGAAGTTCTGAGTAAGTGAGTGAGTGAAAAACTTATACAGGTCATTCTCAAAAAATTAGCACATTGTGATAAAATTCATTATTTTCTGTAATGTACTGATAAACATTAAAATGTCATATATTTTAGATTCATTCCACACAACTGAAGTAGTTCAAGCCTTTTGTTGTTTTAATATTGATGATTTTGGCATACAGCTCATGAAAACCCCAAATTCCTATCTCAAAAAATTAGCATATTTCATCCGACCAATATAAGAAAAGTGTTTTTAATAAAAAAACGTCAACCTTCAAATAATTCTGTTCAGTTATGCACCTAATATTTGGTCGGGAATCCTTTTGCAGAAATGACTGCTTCAATGCGGCGTGGCATGGAGGCAATCAGCCTGTGGCACTGCTGAGGTGTTATGGAGGCCCAGGATGCTTCGGTAGCGGCCTTAAGCTCATCCAGAGTGTTGGGTCTTGCGTCTCTCAACTTTCTCTTCCCAATATCCCACAGATTCTCTATGGGGTTCAGGTCAGGAGAGTTAGCAGGCCAATTGAGCACAGTAATACCATGGTAAGTAAACCATTTACCAGTGGTTTTGGCACTGTGAGCAGGTGCCAGGTCGTGCTGAAAAATTAAATCTTCATCTCCATAAAGCTTTTCAGCAGATGGAAGCATGAAGTGCTCCAAAATCTCCTGATAGCTGGCTGCATTCACCCTGCCTTTGATAAAACACAGTGGACCAACACCAGCAGCTGACATGGCACCCCAGACCATCACTGACTGTGAGTCCTTGACACTGGACTTCAGGCATTTTGGCATTTCCCTCTCCCCAGTCTTCCTCCAGACTCTGGCACCTTGATTACCGAATGACATGCAAAATTTGCTTTCATCCAAAAAAAGTACTTTGGACCACTGAGCAACAGTCCAGTGTTGCTTCTCTGTAGCCCAGGTCAGGCACTTCTGCCGCTGTTTCTGGTTCAAAAGTGGCTTGACCTGGGGAATCCGGCACCTGTAGCCCATTTCCTGCACACGCTTGTACACGGTGGCTCTGGATGTTTCTACTTCAGACTCAGTCCACTGCTTCCGCAGGTCCCCCAAGGTCTGGAATCGGTCCTTCTCCACAATCTTCCTCAGGGTCCGGTCACCTCTTCTCGTTGTGCAGCGTTTTCTGCCACACTTTTTCCTTCCCACAGACTTCCCACTGAGGTGCCTTGATACAGCACTCTGGGAACAGCCTATTCGTTCAGAAATGTCTTTCTGTGTCTTACCCTCTAGCTTAAGGGTGTCAATGATGGCCTTCTGGACAGCAGTCAGGTCGGCAGTCTTACCCATGATTGCGGTTTGGAGTAATGAACCAGGCTGGGAGTTTTTAAAAGCCTCAGGAATCTTTTGCAGGTGTTTAGAGTTAATTAGTTGATTCAGATGATTAGGTTAAGAGCTCGTTTAGAGAACCTTTTCATCATATGCTAATTTTTTGAGATAGGAATTTTGGGTTTTCATGAGCTGTATGCCAAAATCATCAATATTAAAACAATAAAAGGCTTGAACTACTTCAGTTGTGTGTAATGAATCTAAAATATATGAAAGTCTAATGTTTATTAGTACATTACAGAAAATCTAGAGAAGAGTGCACAAAAAAAGGGGAGGCAACAGTCAGAGGGAATATACAGTGCACTTCCTGGCGCCAAGGACAAAGATTACTTAATCAGAGGATTGGATAGGTCTAAAATTAGATAAAATAATATATATATAAAATCTCAAAAATTAAATAAAATATTAATCCCACTGAGAGCAATTAAGCAATATATATATTGAGCAGCTGTTTAAAACTAAATGAATAAATTCATCTATTCAAGGTATAAAACAAAGTATCAATAAAACAGCCAAAAAATTGGTTATAAATGATAAAACAGCGCATAACATAAGAGTCCAATATAGATAAAAAAGATGTTGTTAGAAAGTAACTTTATCACAATATGCTATTTTTTTTTTAGAACGACCTGTATAGCGCAACACATGCGAACTGAAGCACCTCTGGGCGATTGATGATAATGTGTGTTGTGAGTTAGCACAATCTAAAAGGTCAGATGTCTGACTTATGTTTACTAAAGGAATGTGTATTGTATAGAAGGTGAGAGAAGCCAGAGTCTTGATGTCTGACTTGTCAGCTGTAGCTAATTAGCTTGTGTAGATTATCTTGACTAAAGATGTGTATTGGGCTCCTTGTGTCATGTTGTGGGTGGAGTTCAGTCATTGTTCATATTTGGTTGCTGACTGTATATAAGAGCCTGAGTTTTCCTATTAAAGTATCTATCCATTAATGGGGGGAATACTTATGGGTCGTGCTCGTTTGCCTGACTGTGGAGTGTCGAAAAGCTGTCGTGGGTTGGTGGAATGGAATGTCGTAAATGGCGTTAACCCCTGTCCCATTTGGGGTTTCTTTACAGACACTATTTAGCAAGTGTGACAAAATATCTGTGGCCGGGTGCATTGTACTCATTACAGTGGAATAGAGTAGTAAAAAGAATCATGGGGTTAAACTATGGTATGATTGGTACAGGAGGTGGACACCAAATGACCTGGTAAGCACTTTGAGGCTTGTATTAGCACAGCATGTAATGGACCGGATGTTCGGTCCTGTACCTACCTGCCAGTGGATTTATTCCTGCTTGAACTGTAAAGAAACAAAAATATGAATGTCAGCTTGACCCAGTTTTTTAAAACAAACGTGATCATAATGATGACTTTCAGTGAAATAAATGCAAAGGATAAGGATACCCAAAGACACAAATTAAATATAAGCAGTACTGTCCACCAACAGGCATGATAATGGTGTGGGCGTAAGGCGTGAGCGTATTTTGCACAATTTCATGCTCTCATCTTTGTGGAAACAGTTTGGAGATGGCCCCTTTCTGTTCCAACATGACTACGCACCAGTGCATAAAGCAAGGTCCATAAAGACATGAATGAGCGAGTTTGTGGTGGAGGAATTTGACTGACCTCAACCCGATAGAACACCTTTGGGAAGCAGATACACTCCTAAACCTTGTGGACGGCCTTCCCAGAAGAGTCCAAACTGTTAGGGGCTGAAGGGTGGGCCAACTCAATATTAAACCCTACGGACTGAAGCCTCGTACACACACTCGTTTTACTCGGCAAGAACCAGCAAGAAAACTGCTGGCAGAGCTTCCTAGCCGAGTAAACCGTGCGTGTTTCACTTTCAGAAAAATAGAGAACCTTCTCTCTATTTTCTCGTCGTGACTCTCGGCAGTGTTTTCCTGCCTAGAAACCAGAGAGTGGGTATACTTACCGGCCTCCACGGAAACCCGCGCATGCTCGAAATGACTTTGACATTGCGCGGTAGCTTCCTAGACATAGGTAGGGTGCAACAAGATGGCGGCGACGGCGGCATTGAATGTAACGAGCGCATGCTCATCATATGCGATGACGTCACCACGTTCTTGCCATTCAAAAGAACGGTGGTTCTTTTGAATGAAGTGTCTGTACACTCGGGCAGCAAGAGATTCTTGCTAACAATCTTGTCAGGAAAAACAACGTTTTTTTCCTGATGAGATTCTGGGCCGTGTGTGCAGGGTTTAACCACTTGACCTGTCACAGAGTTTCCTATTACAAGGGATGTTTACATTCCTTGTAATAGGAATAAAAGTGATCAAAAAAATGTAAAAAAAAGTGTAAAAAAAAAAAAATGAAGTAAAATAAAAATGTAATAATTTTTTTTTTTTTTTTTTAAACGCCTCTGTCCCCGGTAGCTCCAGCACAGAAGCGAACACGCATGCAAGTCCCGCCCACATATGTAAACGTCGTTCAAACCCCACATGTGAGGTATCGTCGCGTGCATTAGAGTGTGTGCAACAATTCTAGTACTAGACCCCCTCTGAAACTCGAAAATAGTAACCTGTAAAAGAAATTTAAGCGTCGCCTATGGAGATTTTTAAGTACCGAAGTTTGGCGCCATTCCATGTGTGTGCGCAATTTTAAAGTGTGACATGTTAGGTATCTATTTACTCGGCGTAACATCATCTTTCACATTAAACAAAAAAATTGGGCTAACTTTACTGGTTTATTATTTTTTAAATTCATGAAACAGTTTTTTTCCCTAAAAAAAAGGCGTTTGAAAAATGATTGCGCAAATACCGTGCGAGAAAAAAGTTGCAATGACCACCATTTTATTCCCTAGGGTGTCTGCTTAAAAAAAATATATAATGTTTGGGGGTTCTGATTAATTTTCTAGCAAAGAAATTGTGATTTTTACATGAAGGAAAGAAGTGCCAAAATAGGCCCGGTTGTCAAGTGGTTAAGACTGGGATGCCAATAAAGTTCATGTGTTTTTAAATCAGGTGTCCCAATACTTTTGTTAATATAGTGTACAACACATTAAAAAACAAAACAAAAAATGTATTTAAAAAAACACAACATACATACCTAATAGATAATATGCTGCAAAGAAGAAAAAGTAAGGGTAGGTTTATTAAATATAGTGCAAAGGTAGGGTGCCATTTTTATCAACGCAAAAGGTAAAAAGAGTTAGGGAAAATAATTTTTTTCTTTAGGAATTACAAATAATAATACAGAAACACGTTTTTAAGAAAATATTATATATCATATAAAATAATAAAAAATTTCAGTTAATAGTATAAGCACTTCAGTTGCGTAAAGTTTTACACCCCCCAACCAGGTAATTTTTTGCGATATGGCACTATGTTGGTTCAAATGACAATTGCAGGGTTGTGCAACACTGTACCCAAATAAAATTTATGTTTTTTTATTCCCCCAAAAATAGAGCTTTCTTTTAGTGGTATTTGATAATTTTTGCGTCTTTTAGTTTTTGCGCTATAAACAAAACAATACTGACAATTTTGAAAAAAAAAAACTGTGCTCCTAGAGAGTGCTTTCTAACTATGGGGGAATGCTGTGACTGGAGAAAAACAGAGATCCGTGTTGCTGCTTAGCAGAAACACAAGGGGCCAGATTCAGATACATCCGTGTATCTTTGTGCGGGCGTAGCGTATCTCACTTACGCTACGCCGCCGTAACTTTGAGAGGCAGGTGCCGTGATAAGAAAGAATTTGTGCCCAAAGTTACGGCGGCGTAGCATAAATGGGCAGGCATAACAGGCGTGATCCATGTAAATGTATCGTGACCCCACGTAATTGACGCATTTTTCGAACGGCACATGCGCCGTCCGTGGACGTATCCCAGTGCTCAAAATTACGCCGCAACTACGCATTGGTTTCGACGTAAACGTAACTTACGCAAAGCCCTATTCGCAAATGTTTTATGCAAACAACGTAAACGTCGGAAAATTCTACGCCGGCCCGACGTCCATACTTATCATTACGTACGCCTCATATAGCAGGGGTAACTTTACGCCGGACTTACGCTTACGCAAACAATGTAAAATATGACAACCGGGGGCAAGTACGTTCGTGAATCGGCGTATCTAGCTCAATTGCATATTCGACGTGTAAATCGACGGTAGCACCACCTAGCGGCCAGCGTAAATATGCAACTAAGATAAGACGGCATTAGAGACTTAAAGGGTCACTAACGGAAAAAAATGTTTTTGCTGAAATGACTGTTTACACGATATAGAGACATAAAAGTTAACCGATTCCTTTTAAAAATGATTAAAAACAGATAAAAATCTAGTTTCACTTTTGTTTTTAAACTGGTTTCATGTTTCTGTGAAGTACAGAAGACACACAGAACAAAAACAAACAAATCCAGGGCAGTGTTTTGTTTTTAAAACGAATCTGATTGGTTCTGAGGAGTTTTAGACACAAAGTAATGACAGCTTGGACCACAGTGAAAAGCTGCCATGAGATTTTTCATAAGGAGCCAGACAAGCAGGAAGTGTGGATATCAGAGCAGAATTACAGCAACTTCAAAGCAAAAACGAACAATGAGGACATGAAACCAAGACTGCAGTAAAGTAAAGGAAGCTATTTAGATTTAAAAAAAAATTCCTTTAGTGATCCTTTAAGCCGCTCATATCTTAGCTAAATTCCGGAGTATCTTGTTTTTTGAATATAGAAAAAAAGATACTCCGGCGCATTTTAGAAGTTACGCGGCGTATCTCGAGATACACCGACGTATCTTCTTTCTGAATCTGGCCCAAGGTCTCCATTTTCCTCCCTCACAGAACGACGGTCTGCCTTGTTTACATTTAAGCAAATCCAAAATAACAAAACAAAATTCGATTCGAATTCAAAAACAAAATTTGAATCAAAACAAATTTTTATCTAAATCAAATTCGAAAATATTAGAAATACAATTTTCTAAAAAATAATACAGTAAAATAGAATATAAAACAATAAAATAAAAATGAAAGTATAGTAAAGAATAGAATAGAATAAAATAGAAAATTACTATCTTCTTAAATTCAAATAGAATAAATTAGAATTTTAATAGAATGGATTCAATTAGAGTAGAATTCTAAACAATGGAATTCAAAATAATAGAACACAATAGAATAGAAAATAAGAGAATTTCAAATTTCGAATAGAATGAATTTGAAAAGAAACGATTAGAATAGAAAATAATAGAAAAGAATAGAATAGAAAATAAGAAAAAATAATACAAAATAATTGAAAAACAATTACTACAGAATAGAATAAAATAGAGAGAATATAACAGTAATATTCTATTTTATTCCATTCTATAGACAAGCAGTTAACCCCTTAAGGACCGCCGCATGTACATTTACGTCGGCAGAATGGCACGGACAGGCACATCAACGTACCTGTACGTGGCTGCCTTGACGTGGGTCGGGGGTCCGTTCGGGACCACCCCCCCCGGTACATGTGGCTTGCTGAAGGAGCGATTCGTGCTGAGGGGGCGGCGGTTAGTTTTTGTCTGCCCCCTCCGGATCGCTCCCAGCCAATGCGCGCGCTCCCCTGCAGTGTCATTTCCTCCTCCTGTGTAAACACAGGAAGGAGGAAGTGATGTGGTCTCTGCTCTCTGCGTTTTTTTCAACTGCCGCTGAGGAGAGATCACATCACATAGTAAGTCTGCACAACACTACACTGACACCAGTACACGCAGGCACACTTAACCCCTTGCGATCACCCCCCCTCCCCTGTCACAGTGTCACTGAATGCAGTAATCATATATGTATGATTACTGTATTTAGTGTCAGTGTGACAGGCAGTTAGTGTTAGGTTCAGGGTAGCCCCCGTACCCCCCCTAATAAAGTTTTAACCCCTTGATCACCGCCCTAGTTAACCCTTTCACTCCCTATTGCCAGCATCACTAAGCGATAATTTTTCTGATCGCTGCATTAGTGTTGCTGTTCCCCCTAGGTAGCTATTTTTTTTTTTACTAAAGACATGTGGCTAAATACATTTTGGCCTAAATGTTTGACTAAAATTTAGTTTATTAGATTTTTCTTATAACAGAAAGTAAAAAATATTGTTTTTTTTTTCAAAAATGTTGCTCTATTTTTGTATATAGCGCAAAAAATAAAAATCGCAGAGGCAATCAAATACCACCAAAAGAAAGCTCTATTTGTGGGAAGAAAAGGACGCAAATTTTGTTTGGGAGCCACGTCGCAAAGACCGCGCAATTGTCTGTTAAAGCGACACAGTGCCGAATCGCAAAAAGGGGCCTGGTCCTTTACCTGCATTTTGGTCTGGGTCTTAAGTGGTTAAAGGGTATTTTTTTTATTTTTTTTCCTAGAATATTAGATTTGAGTTTTTTTTTACCCCAAATCTCACATTAACTGCTTGCCGACCAACGCAGCATGACACGGACAGGCAAAAGGACGTATATATATACGTCCCCTTTAGGCTGCAGCATTGTGGATGCGTGTGCCCGCCCCAAGCTCCGTGACTCCGACCGTGGGTCCCGTGCATACACGCGATCGTGCCACGGTGAGGGAGAACGGGGAGATGCTGGTGTAAACAAATTTCCCCAGTCTTCCTAGTGACAGAACAGTGTTCACAGCTTCCTGTGACACACATAGCCCATCCCCCCTACAGTTAGAATCACTTCCTAGGGCACACTTAAGCCCTTCAGTGCCACCTAGTGGTTAAACCCTTAACTGCTAGTGTAACTTTCACAGTAATCAGTGCATTTTTATAGCACTGACCGCTGTAAAAAATTACCCCAAAAATGTGTCAAAAGTGTGCGATTTGTCCGCCATAATGTCGCAGTCACGATAAAAAATAATAATAAAAATGCCATAATTCTATCCCCTATTTTGTAGACAATATAACTTTTGCGCAAACCAATCAATATACGCTTATTGTGATTTTTTTTACCAAAGATATGTAGAAGAATACGTATCGGCCAAAAATGAGGGAAAAAAAACGTTTTTTAATATATTTTTGGGGGATATTTATTACAGCAAAAAGTAAAAAAATATTGAATTTTTTTCAAAATTGTTGCTCTATTTTTGTTTATAGCGCAAAAACTAAAAACCACAGAGGTGATCAAATACCACCAAAAGAAAGTTCTATTTGTGGGAAAAAAGGATGCCTATTTTGTTTGGGAGCCATGTAGCACGACCGCGCAATAGTCAGTTAAAGCAACGCAGTGCTGAATCGCAAAAAGGGGCCAGGTCATTGGCCAGCAAAATGGTCCGGGGCTTAAGAGGTTCCGTCATGCTTTTTTTCTATTACAAGGGATGTTTACATTCCCTGTAATACGAATAAAAGTGACCCATTTTTTTTTTTAAAAAGACAGTGTAAAAATAAAAAGTAAAAAATAACGTTTTGTTTTTTTTCTTTTTTTACGTGCTCTGTCCCGTCGAGCTTGCAAACTAAAGCGAGTGCATTCGTAAGTCACGCGGACATATGAAAGCAGTGTTCAAACCACACATATGATGTATCTCTGCGATCGTTAGAGTAAGAGCAATAGTTCTAGCCCTAGACCTCCTCTGTAACTCAAAAACTGGTAACCTTCAGAAATTTTTAAATGTCACCTTTGGAGATTTTTAAGGGCTAACTTTACTGTTGTCTTATTTTTTTAATAAAGAAAAAGTGAACTTTTTCCATAAAAATTGCACTTGTAAGACCACTGCGCAAACCCAAGTATAACAATGCCCGCCATTTTATTCTCTAGGGTGTCTGGAATATATATATATATATATACAGGGAGTGCAGAATTATTAGGCAAATTAGTATTTTGACCACATCATCCTCTTTATGCATGTTGTCTTACTCCAAGCTGTATAGGCTCGAAAGCCTACTACCAATTAAGCATATTAGGTGATGTGCAACTCTGTAATGAGAAGGGGTGTGGTCTAATGACATCAACACCCTATATCAGGTGTGCATAATTATTAGGCAACTTCCTTTCCTTTGGCAAAATGGGTCAAAAGAAGGACTTGACAGGTTCAGAAAAGTCAAAAATAGTGAGATATCTTGCAGAGGGATGCAGCACTCTTAAAATTGCAAAGCTTCTGAAGCGTGATCATCAAACAATCAAGCGTTTCATTCAAAATAGTCAACAGGGTCGCAAGAAGTGTGTGGGAAAACCAAGGCGCAAAATAACTGCCAATGAGAAAAGTCAAGCGTGCAGCTGCCAAGATGCCACTTGCCACCAGTTTGGCCATATTTCAGAGCTGCAACATCACTGGAGTGCCCAAAAGCACAAGGTGTGCAATACTCAGAGACATGGCCAAGGTAAGAAAGGCTGAAAGACGACCACCACTGAACAAGACACACAAGCTGAAACGTCAAGACTGGGCCAAGAAATATCTCAAGACTGATTTTTCTAAGGTTTTATGGACTGATGAAATGAAAGTGAGTCTTGATGGGCCAGATGGATGGGCCCGTGGCTGGATTGGTAAAGGGTAGAGAGCTCCAGTCCGACTCAGACGCCAGCAAGGTGGAGGTGGAGTACTGGTTTGGGCTGGTATCATCAAAGATGAGCTTGTGGGGCCTTTTCAGGTTGAGGATGGAGTCAAGCTCAACTCCCAGTCCTACTGCCAGTTTCTGGAAGACACCTTCTTCAAGCAGTGGTACAGGAAGAAGTCTCCATCCTTCAAGAAAAACATGATTTTCATGCAGGACAATGCCCCATCACACGCGTCCAAGTACTCCACAGCGTGGCTGGCAAGAAAGGGTATAAAAGAAGAAAAACTAATGACATGGCCTCCTTGTTCACCTGATCTGAACCCCATTGAGAACCTGTGGTCCATCATCAAATGTGAGATTTACAAGGAGGGAAAAGAGTACACCTCTCTGAACAGTGTCTGGGAGGCTGTGGTTGCTGCTGCACGCAATGTTGATGGTGAACAGATCAAAACACTGACAGAATCCATGGATGGCAGGCTGCATGAGTGTCCTTGCAAAGAAAGGTGGCTATATTGGTCACTGATTTGTTTTTGTTTTGTTTTTGAATGTCAGAAATGTATATTTGTGAATGTTGAGATGTTATATTGGTTTCACTGGTAAAAATTAATAATTGAAATGGGTATATATTTGTTTTTTGTTAAGTTGCCTAATAATTCAGCACAGTAAGGCCTTGTACACACGAGGGGATATTTCCGCTGAAAATGGTCCGACGGACCATTTCAGCCGAAAAATACCCTCGTCTGTAGGGGCAAACGGACGCTTTTTGCCGGATTCATCCGGCGGAAAAATTTCAAAGCATGCTTTGAAATAATTCCGCCGGATAGCTGGCCATCAGATATGTCCGCTGGTTAGTACGGCAAACCAGCGGACATATCTTGCCGCACATGCGTCGTATCCTGTGAAGTGTTTACTTCCTGGTGCGGTGACGTGGCGGTCACGTGGCGGCATCAACGTCACCGCCGCGTCACCGCGCTGTCCGCCGGCGGGGAATTTGATCCGATGGTGTGTACAGCCATCGGATCAAAACATCCCGGCGCAAATATACGCTGTAAACGGTCCGGGGACCGTTTACAGCGGATATTTCCCGTCGTGTGTACAAGGCCTAATAGTACTCACCTGCACACACAGATATCCCCCTAAAATAGCTAAAACTAAAAACAAACTAAAAACGACTTCCAAAAATATTCAGCTTTGATATTAATGATTTTCTTGGGTTCATTGAGAACATGGTTGTTGTTCAATAATAAAATTAATCCTCAAAAATACAACTTGCCTAATAATTCTGCACTCCCTGTGTATATATATATATATATATATATATATATATATATATATATATATATATATATAATGTCTAGTAATAAAAAAAAAATGATTTTAACTTCTAAATAACAAGTTTAAAAAATAGGCCTGGTCCTTAACCACTTCAGCCCCTGCTCAATGACCGGGCCATTTTTTGTCAATATGGCACTGCGTCGATTGAACTGACAATTGTGCGGTCGTGCACCATCGTACCAAAAAAATAAAAAATAAATAACATCCTTTTTTCTTCACAAATAGAGCTTTCTTTTTGTGGTATTTGATCATCTCTGCGGTTTTTATTTTTTTGCACTATAAACAAAAAATGATCGACAATTAAAAAAAAAAAAAACTCAGGGCCAGATTCACAGAGCGATTACGCCGGCGTAACAGGAGATGCGCGGCATAAGTCTAAATTTGCGCATGCGTTTCGATACTCCGCATCCCCAAAACGAGATACGCAAGAAATCTACTTTTTTTTGTCCAGCGTAATTTCGATAGACAGGCGCATCCGTCCGCGCAAAACTGCGCTAGACACACCATTGATTTGCTATTCAAATATGCTAATGAGGGAGTTACGGGGATCCACAAAAGAACGTTGGTGCAGCGCAGGCTACGCGCTGAGCGCAACAGCTAAATGTCCTGTCTAAAATTAGACCATATAAAAGGTGGTCTAAAATTAGACAATTCGTCTACATGTCAGAGAAAGCAACACTGTTAGTGAGGAGCTGAGCAGTCACACGTGTTGCACAACAATCTGTATGCCAACATGCCAGTGGCATCCATGCTCATAGCTATACTACTGACTTCAGATGAGCAAAGAAGGAGGAGGGCACGGAGGAGGGCACGGGAGAGGATTTTTTTTTTTTACTAAAAAAAATTCTTTGCTTTAAGAAACATTTTTACAAAAAATATACATACATATATACATCAATACATAACATACATACAAATTACAAACACGGTCTCACTATCTTTCAATAGCCCTTTAAAACCTTGATGGATATAATAATCTAATCTGATACAAGCCCCTCACTCTTCACTTGATATATCACACACGCATAGACATCTTTGGCATGAGTGATTCTGAGGTGTCTCGCATCTTCAGATTCACCCCTCATGCCATCATGGAATTAACCACAACCTTGCAGGAGGACATCACCAGCCGAACACATGACACCACCCATGACACCCATGACAGCTACATATACAATCCTAGCCCCATCCCCACAGATTTCGAACAGAACATGTATGGGGACAGCTGGCTGGTTGGTGAGTGACATGGGTGGCAGGCATGACTGTCCCCCCCATGATGCTGAAATCCCAAGGGGCACATGCACTACTACCATCCCCCTGTCTTATCCCTTCAGGGTGACTCTGCATATGCACTGGGACCCCATCTCATGACTCCTATACGGAACCCCCCCTAACCAAAGCTACCCCGTCTTCTGAGGGAAGAGCAGCCAGGAGCCAGCTCACACTAGGCATCTTTGTACGTTAAACACACACATTAATCGTGGCACAATGAGAATGCATGCATGCACACCACTGTGGTCCCTAGAACAGACACGTCACATCCTCAACACATTGGATTGGCACAAGCCCACCATGCAGGACTTGTGAGCTGCAACGCCATGCCACGGCTCCAATTATGTCACTGTACATTCATACACCATTCACACGGACCTGGGGATCACTTCTCCACCACAAATGAGGGTGACACCCCTTTTCCGGCAGGAATGTCACCCCCACATTCCCAAATCATACACAAACAGAACCAAAAAAACAAAAAAATTGACCAGCAAAAACAAAAAATGCCCAGCAAAAATATAATTTAAACAAAATAACAACAAAGAAAACACATAAAAGACAAAAATCAGTCTGCAAAACAGTCCCCAAAAATCTCAAAGACACGTCGCAAACAAACAAACAAACAAACGCTAATAAACAACAGAACAAAAGCACCTTGCTGTATAGGGAGGGATACAAAGGGAAGTACTTTTGCAAAGGAAGTGCGTTTATGTGTCTGTCTATTTATGCTATCTGCGTAGTTCACTAAGTTGCCCAGGTCCACTTCCAATTTCACTGATTGCGCCGTTCCCGAGTTGTGAGCATGTGCACAGAGGTGCTGACCATGGTCTGCTTCAAGCGCGCATTCGCGAGCCGGCCGGCCCTTCATTTGCATGGGGTCACGGCTCATTTCAATGTAACACGCCCACGTCCTTCCCAATTTGTATTACTCCGTCTTGCGCCTCTGAAATAACGTTGCGCAGGCGCAAATTTCTGCGTAAAACCGACGAGAATAGGGTGATTGCCCCGCTACATTGCGCCAGTCTAATGTAAAGGCGGTGCGCTACGCCGGTCCAATAATGCGCAGATGTACGTGAATCTGGCCCTCAATATTTTGTACTTTTTGTCATACTAAATATCGCCAATTTTTTTCTCAGTTTAGGCCAACATGCATTCTTCTACATATTTTTGGTAAAAAAAAAAAAAATCACAATAAGTCTATATTGATTGGTTTAGGGGCATAGGGGAAAAATGTATGGCAATTTTATTAATATTATTATTATTTTAACTAGTAATGGCAGTGATCAGCGATTTTTATCGGGACTGCAACATTATGGCTGGACACATCGGACACTTTTGACCAATTTTTGGGACCGTTGGCATTTATACAGCGATCAGTGCTATAAAAATGCACTGATTACTGTGCAAATGTCACTGGTAGGGAAGGGGTTAAACACTAGGATGTGATCAAGGGGTTAACTGTGTTCCCTAGGAAGTGATTCTAACTAGGGGGGGGGTGGGACTGCCTGAGTGAAAAAAGAGCGACCGAGATTTGTCTGTTTACATTGACAGATTTCGGTTCTGTCTCTGTGTGGGGCGATTGTCGGCATAGTTAACTGGTTTGTTGACTGCGTCGGCTGGTCAGGAAGGGGTTAAGTAGTTAACTGGTTTGTTGACTGCGGCAGCTGGTCGGGAAAGGGGTTAAGCAGTTAATTGGTTTGTTAACTGCGGCGGCTGGTCGGGGAGGGGTTGAGTAGTTAATTGGTTTGTTAACTGCGGCGGTTGGTCAGGAAGGGGTTGTAAAGGAAAACATTTTTTTCATAATAAGCATGCTTTACCTGCAGACGTTCCTCTTTTCACTTCCTCATTGTTCGTTTTTGCTCAGAAGTTGCTCTATTTCTTCTCTGTTCTGTTCACTTCCTGCTTGTCTGATTGTTACTCACCACCGTGAAGGGAGGCTTTACTGCGGTGGTCAGTGACGTGCTCGCCCCCTCCTGGGAACTACATCTGTGCGGCAGGACACTCTCTACGTGTTAGAGACTTCAAGGAGGTGTGAATTATTGGGCGTGCCGCAATTCATACCGGGAAATGTAGTTCTTACATGAACAAGCGCCGCAAACCAGGAAGTGAATGAAAGAACAGAAACTAGAATGCCGGAGGTGATATAGATGAAGGAATTTAATAGGTATTTACTCGTTTGTTAACAGAATCATTACACTATTCTGTCTGTCTACCTTGCAGACATTAATTTTAGGCAAACATGTTTTCCTTTACAACTCCTTTAAGTAGTTAATTGGTTCATTCACAGTGTCTCCCCACAGGGATGTAGTGCCAAGGGAGGGGCGAGCACGCTGACTAACCCCCAGCCAGAACGGCTCGGATGATGAGGGCACGCTTACTGAGGAGGAACAGGAAGTGAGAAATTCAGACAAAGAAAACAAAGGAAAAAATAAAAAATAAAGAAGGGAAATGGAAGGAAAAAGGTAGGTGAACCAACAATGCACTAGCTTAAAGGAACCTATTTAGAAAAAAAAAACCTTTACAACCCCTTAAAACAAAGTAATTTACTGCACAGTGTTTTTTTTTTTTTTTTTAGATGTTTAGCATGTTTTTGAAATGCAATACAAATTATACCCAATTTTCTCACCTGCTACAATACGTAGTTGTGTTGTCATGATGGGTAATAATTTAACAGCCGTTTCCACCTATAAAACACAAGTTACATTACTGTAGCCATTCCTGTTTTGATAAAAAAAAGATCATGTCTTCTAGGCAAACTATATATAGTACTGTGCATTAAATTGTAAAGGGGTATACTGTACAGTACGGGGTACTCGATTGCAATGTACCCATCGATAGCAGGCAGGTGATGGGTTGATCCCATCCCTTCCTTGCCAATCCCCAGACCGCTCCTCCTACATATGCAGAGCGGTGCAGGGAAGCAACCACTTAGTATGCTGCACCACCGACAAGCAAAAGGAAGGGAAAACTGGACAGAAGGGGAGGTAGGTACAGCATTTACTGGAACCGATCCCCTATAGCTCCCCTCTGCAGCAACTGAAAGCCAGCTTCCTCCTCTCCCTCCTTTCAGCTGCTGCAGGGGGGAACTACAGGGGATTGGTTCTAGTAAATTCCACTCCACCATCCCCATCCAGGTTCCCCATACATTTGTTTTAGGAGCCCCTGCACTTTCCCCAAAGCAGCTTGTCCTTGAGTCCACGCTGCCCCGAAAATTTGGGGCACCATGATGGCACTGAGAGTGATAGATGCACAGGGGAGGCAATCTGCCTCCTACCTACTTGATGTCTGTTTACCTGCACTGTCATCATTGTAGGGGCCTCAGAGCATTACTTTGCCCAGGGGCCCATGATGCTATTAAGACAGCCCTGACTCAAAGAAGAAAGGGGTGATCCCTGATGCTGCACATGAAATCTTATGGAGGTAAATAGAGTGGAAACCTCAGGCTGGACTCTACGCCTCCAACGTGTTTTGCTCCACCCCCTGGAGTTTAGTCCTGCTTAGCTTAGTTACTATGCTTCAGTTTGTAAATAAACAGGGAGGCTGCGCAGAGCTCTTCTTGTTCATTCATTCTGTGCACCACACAGTCCTCAATGTCCTTTCTCTCAAAGTGAGACTTGGGCAATCTGTTTAGATCCATATTTTAGAAGTGTGAAAATATTAGAAAAAGTAAAATATAATAATAGTAAAAAAAAAAAAAAAAAACACTGACCCACCTCCTGCCCTACTTGCACCAACCTCTTGCCCTACTGACACTGTCCACACACTGTTCACTGCCATACTGACACTGTGCACTGTCCTAATGACTCTGACTCTGACTCCCTTTAGTTAGGCTAAGTTTATATTTTTACAGTGACATTTCTTCTATCTTTCCAAATTTTCCTTACTATTTAGTAGGGTTGTCCCGATACCACTTTTTTGAGACAGAGTACAAGTACCGATACTTTTTTCAAGTGTCATGGGAGCATGAATCAGACGTACATAAACAGATAAATGAATATGAAGATTTTATTGAAAACCAAACAGCAAGGTCAAAGTCCAAACTGACGATCAAACAGCCAGAAGAGTCGTCCACCAGTGCCAGGGTCTGTAGCCAGGGATGAGAGTCAGCCAAGCCGGAGTCCGTAACCAGAGAAGTCATGAAACAAAGCCGGGAATCAGGAACCAGAAGGAACGTCCGTGGAGTCGGGTCGGTGACCAAGAGCAAGCAGCACAATCACAGAAGAGGTATCAGGCGAAAGTCCCAAGCGAGGAAATGCTGCAGCTGCCGTCTATATATATGCTGAGCAGCCAGCTCCTCCCAGTGGGAAGGAGGAGCCGCAGGGTGTGGCAGGTTACAAGAACCCTATGAAGCAATATGGCTGCTAGCACATGTCAGTGATGAGAAGCCTGCAAAGAGGTAAGACCATGACAGTACCTCCCCCTCAAGGGCCCCTCCTCCGTGGCGCAAAATACGGCTTCTAGGGAAAGCGCGCGTGGAAGGCTCGGAGAAGGACAGGAGCATGGACATCTGCGGAAGGAAGCCAGGAACGCTCCTCTGGACCATAGCCACGCCAGTGGGCCAAGAACTGCAACCGGCCGCAGACCAAGCGTGAGTTCAGGATATCGCTCACCTCATATTCTTCATGATCGCCCACCTGGACAGGACGAGGTCGCGGAACTGAGGAGGTGAAGCGATTGCATATTAGTGGTTTCAACAAGGAAACGTGAAACACGTTGGAAACCCGCATACCAGGTGGGAGCGCAAGAGCATAGGCAACCAGGTTCACCCTGCGGAGCACACGGAATGGACCAACAAAGCCAGGAGCCAGCTTAGGAGTGGGCACTCAGCGGTTGAGATTGCGAGTGGACAACCATACACGATCTCCGACCTGGTAGGAAGGAGCAGGCAACTGTCTGCGATCAGCCTGGAGCTTCTGGCGCTGCGCAGAGACCTTGAGGGACCTCTGGATCTGTACCCATGAAGCACGTAGAGCAGAAAGGTGGTTCTCCACAGCTGGAATATCTTGGAGAGAGAATGACTCCGGTAACACGGCAGGTTGGAACCCATAATTGGCCATGAAGGGAGACATCCCAGAGGAAGAGTTAACCGCCGTGTTCCTGGCAAACTCAGCCCATGGCAGAAGGTCAACCCAATTGTCCTGATGATCGGAGACATAGTAAAAAGAAATTGCTCCAGGGCTTGATTGGATCGCTCTGCGGCCCCATTGGACTGAGGGTGGTAGAAGAGAAGGAGAGTCGAATACCCAACTGGGAGCAAAAAGCACGCCAGAACCTGGACACAAACTGACTTCCTCGATCCAAAACTATCTCTTTAGGTAAACCGTGCAACCGGAAGACCTCCCTGGCAAAAACCGTGGCCAACTCCTGTGCAGTGGGTAACTTCTTGAATGAAACACAGTGGCACATTTTGGAGAACCGATCCACAATCATGAGAATGACCGTATGGCCTCGGGACGGAGGAAGGTCCACAATGAAGTCCATCCCCAGGTGTGACCATGGGCGCTCCCCATTGGTAATGGGTTGTAGAAGTCCCAGGGGCCGAGGGGATTTATTCTGGGCACAAACAGAGCATGCTGCTACATATGCGGCAATGTCGGACTGTAGAGAAGGCCACCAGAACAAACGTGAGACAGCCCAGGACAGCTGATTTTTTCCAGGATGCCCCGCGGTCTTGGAGTTATGGTAGGTTCGCAACAGCCGGGTGTGCAACTCCTCAGGCACAAAGCATCTACCATTGGGTCTCCCAGAGGGAGCACCAGATTGAGCCGCCAGAATCTGCTCTCAAGGGGAGAGGTCAAGCTGGTGCGGATGGCGGCCAGGATCTGATTTGGAGGTATGACCAAAGTCGGTATCGATTCCTCCTTGGACAGCTCGGAGTATTGACGTGATAAGGCATCCGCCCTGACGTTCTTGGAACTGGGTAAGTAGGAGACCACGTAATTAAAGCGTGACAGGAACAGAGCCCATCTGGCCTGACGGGGTGTCAATCTCTTGGCCTCCGAAAGGTACGTCAGATTCTTGTGGTCCGTCAGGATGAGAACCGGAACCACAGAACCCTCGAGCAAGTGCCTCCATTCTTTGAGAGCCTGCACGATAGCTAACAACTCTCTGTCACCAATCTGGTAGTTGCATTCCACAGGAGACAGTTTCCTGGAGTAGAACCCACAGGGAAGCAGGGGTCCCTCTGGTGTCCGACGCTGAGACAGAAGGGCGCCTACTCCCGTCTCAGACGCATCCACCTCAAGGACGAAGGGCAACCCAGGATTGGGATGAAACAGTATTGGAGCCAAAGCAAAGGCTGATTTTAGAGCCTCAAAAGCCAGGATGGCCTCGGCCGGCCAATCATGGGAATTACTGCCCTTCCTGGTTAGATCCGCGAGAGGCTTGGCCAGCATGGAGAATTCCTTGATGAACTTCCGATAATAATTGGCGAAGCCCAAAAAGCGCTGCAGGGAACGAAGACCACTGGGCTGTGGCCACTGTAGGACTGCCGAAACCTTCTCAGGGTCCATGGAGAACCCCTCAGTGGAAATGATGTAACCTAAAAAGGTTACCTAGGACCGATGAAATTCGCATTTTTCAAGCTTACAGAAAAGCTTGTTCTCTCGTAACTGTTGCAACACTCGCTTGACGTCCAGAATGTGGACCTCCATGGATTCAGAGTATACCAAGATGTCATCCAAATAGACCACTACACACTGCTGCAACAGGTCACGAAAAACATCATTGATAAATTCCTGAAAGACTGTGGGCGCATTGCACAACCCAAAGGGCATAACCAGGGATTCGTAATGACCGGTCCTGGTGTTGAACGTGGTCTTCCACTCGTCACCCTCCTTGATCCTTACAAGGTTATACCCTCAGGTCGAGTTTGGTAAAGACCGTTGCCCCCTTGAGGCGGTCGAACAACTCGGAAATCAACGGAATCGGGTATGCATTCTTAATCATGATGCGATTTAGGCCCCTAAAGTCGATGCAAGGCCTTAATTCTCCGCCCTTCTTTTTTACAAAGAAAAATCAAGCCCCCACTGGTGAAGAGGATTTGCGAATGTGCCCCCGGGAAAACGCCTCCTTCACGTACTCCTCCATGGCTTCATTCTCGGCAACCGACAGTGGATATACCCTGCCACAAGGAGGAATGGCACCAAGTTGTAAATCTATGGCACAATCGTATGGGCGGTGCGGAGGCAGGGAACCAGCGCGCACCTTATCGAATACATCCAGGTACTCCTTGTATTCAGAGGGCAACACAGAGTCCGAGGAAGCACACAACACCTTGACGGGCCCATGGATGCAGCTAGCCCCACACTGTGGGGACCACGAGAGGATCTCTGCCGATCTCCAATCAAAAGTCGGAATATGCTTCTGGAGCCAGGGGTACCCCAAGACCACCGAGTAGTGTGGAGACAAAATGACTTGAAGGCAGACCGACTCCCTGTGAACGGCCCTAATGGCTATCTCCACTGGAAGGGTCTCATGAGTCACCTGCGATGGCTGAAGGGGTCTGCCGTCTATCGCCTCAAGAACCAGCGGAGAAACTCGAACCTGCAGAGGAATGGAGTTTGCGGCAGCAAATTTACTGTCGATGAAAAATCCACCAGCACCAGAGTCCACCAACGCCTGGCCCGTCACCGAGCCCCCAGCTCCAGGAGAGGACAACGGTGATCAGTGGTTTATCAGCACGGGAAACCGGGGACAAAGAAACTCCACCCAAGATCTGTCCCCGACAGGATCTTAGGTGCGAGCGTTTCCCGGACGGTTCGAACATGACAACCGAAAATGCCCACTGAGACCACAGTACATGCATCGGCCCTCACGTCTCCGATGTGCCCTCTCCCCCTCAGACAGGCGAGCAACCCCCAGCTACATAGGCTCACCCCCAGACCAGTCAACCCCAGGAGGCGTGGGAGGAGAGGGTGGCACGGGTGGGACAGCAAACATAGGCGCCAATCTGTTGGGAGGCCCCCGCAGGCTCTCCTTAAAGGAAGGTCTCTCCCTGAGTCTGGTGTCAATCAATATCAGGAAAGAAATGAGAGCCTTGAGCTCCACAGGTAGGTCCTTAGCCGCAATCTCATCTTTCAAGGTATCAGAGAGACCATGGGAGAAAGCAGCCACCAGAGCCTCATTGTTCCAGCCCACCTCTGCTGCCAGGGTAAGAAACTCAATGGCGTATTCGGCTACCGATCGTGAACCCTGTCTGATGGACACGAGGAGCTTCACAGCAGAGGCAGAGTGAGCCAGCACATCAAAAGCCCTTCGAAGAGAAGCAACACAACCGGAAAACTCGGCAACCACCGGATTATTGTTCTCCCATAAGGGACTTGCCCAGGCCAAAGCCTTGTCCGAGAGCAGGATGCCCACCTTCGATCTCTCAGTAGGGAAGGCATGTGGCAGCAACTCGAAATAAATGCCCACTTGGTTAAGGAAGCCTCGGCACTGAGTTGGCTCACCCCCAAAGCGCTGTGGGAGGGGGGCAGAACCGGTCATACCCCCTAGACACCGCAGGCGCAAAAACGGGTGCCGGGGTAGACTCTGGCGCAACAACCGGAGCGGCAGTAGGAGCGATCCCAGGAGCGACAACCGGCCTATCAGCAACAGGAGCGAGATGAGCAGTGCGTGCAAGCAGGGTTTGCAACGCCTGAGCGAACTGATCCAGCAGGTGCTACTACTGATCAAGTCTGGCAACCAGCATGGGTAGTAAGGGTGGCCCTGTACCGTCAGGATTCATGGCTTGGGCCTAATGTCATGGGAGCATGAATCAGACGTACATAAACAGATAAATTAATATGAAGATTTTATTGAAAACCAAACAGCAAGGTCAAAGTCCAAACTGACGATCAAACAGCCAGAAGAGTCGTCCACCAGTGCCAGGGTTGGTAGACAGGGATTAGAGTCAGTCAAGCCGGAGTCCGTAGCCAGAGAAGTCGTGAAATGAAGCCGGGAATCAGGAACCAGAAGGAACGTACGTGGAGCCGGGTCGGTGACCAAGAGCAAGCAGCACAATCACAGAAGAGGTATCAGACGAAAGGCCCAAGCGAGGAAATGCTGCAGCTGCTGTCTATATATATATATATATGCTGAGCAGCCAGCTCCTCCCAGTGGGAAGGAGGAGCTGCAGGGTGTGGCTGGTTACAAGAACCCCATGAAGCAAGATGGCTGCTAGCACATGTCAGTAATGAGAAGCCTGCAAAGATTACCAAAACTTTTTTTAATGTCATGTGACAGTGGCAGTATTTTTTTAATTTTTTTTGTTTTACCAATTTTATTGGGGAGGGGTGTTTTTGTGTGTTTTTTTCATTTACATTTTTTATTTAAAAAAAAACAAAAACATTTTTATCAGCCCTGTTGGGGGTCTTTGGTGAGATATCAGGTGTCCTAACAGACCCCTGACATCTCCCCTTTGAGACAGAGAAAGGGACTAAGGACACAGATTCCCCAGTCCCTTTCTCTGCAGCCTCAGCTAAAATGAATGGAGAGAAGCTCCTCTCCATTCATATACTGATGCATCGTAAACACAGGTTACGAATGCTCAGTTATGTGAATGGACAGAGTCAGTGATCACTGACTTTGTTAATTCGGGAAAGGTAGGAGCCGGGTTTAGCGGCTCCTACCTCCGCTCTCCATCCTGATAAATTGAGGGGGGAAAGGAGCACGGAGGGGGGAAAGAAGCACAGAGGGGGGAAAGGAGCACGGAGGGGGGAAGACAGCATGGAGCACAGAGGGGGGAAGACAGCATGGAGCACGGAGGGGGGAAGACAGCATGGAGCACGGAGGGGGGAAGACAGCACGGAGCACAGAGGAGGAAGACAGCATGGAGGGGGGAAGACCGCATGGAGCAAGGAGGGGGAAGACAGCATGGAGGAGGGAAGACAGCACGGAGCACAGAGCACGGAAGGGGGAATACAGCACAGAGCACGGTGAGGGGAAGACAGCACGGAGCATGGAGGGGGGAAGACAGCATGGAGGGGGACAGTCAGCAGTTATCAGTGCGGCTTTGGGGGGAGTTACAAGCACGGATCACCGATTTATAACTTTAACCAAAACAGCTGAAAAGGGGGCAGATCAGTGCTTGTAACTCACCTGCCGCACCGATCACCCTGTCTGCCCAGGTATCGGGTACTTACTCGGGGAAATGCTCGGTATCGGTATTGGGATATCCCTACTATTTAGTCAAGCCTTGCTAGTTAATCCTTTAAAAAAAAAAGCACCCGGTGATCTCTGATCTCTTAATGATGTTGGGGTAGATCTTCACCTCTCAAAGGTTAATACATCAAGAAATTGGTTGCACACTGGAACTCCAACTTATCTTGATGTCATCTTTATTGTCAAAAGGGTCAGACAAATACAGGCAATGGTAGACACACCCCGAAAGCTCGTCCATGAAAAATGATATGTTAGTGCAAATAAAAAAAGTATCACAAACAGTATTCAATATTTTCTAGAAGACCAACGAGTGAAAATGGTTAACTACATCCAAAATGTCCTAAAAGACGGAAGTCATCAAAGACAAGACTACAAAGAGTTATTACAACTCTCACTTTTATTGCACTCCTTGGATAACTATTTATTAAATTCATATCCATATAATTATTTATTAATTATTCATATTACTATGAATTTTTCTCACTATTATTTATGATTTTATTAAGGTAGCGCCATTTCTACTTCCCAAATTATTCATCTATTATTCCACCTAGGTGGAATAAATACGTAGAGTCAGCTGCTTACTCGATCTGTTATGGAAACTATGACTAAAAATTTAGAAACCAAACCTGCAAAGAAACAGGAAGTGAAAATGATTAGAGGGTAAAAACATGTTTTTTGAAGGAAAAGACCTGAGCCATTTTGTTACGTGACAGAACACTGCAGTAATTCTCTAATGTCGCGTACACATGACCGTTATTCATGTCATGTAATAAAACAAAGTTTTTCTCTACGTGATTTGTCGTGATTCCTCTCAAGCCTGCCTTGCATACACACGTTATTGAATAAAAATGCTTGAGCAAAGTGTGGTGACGTACAACATGTACGATGGCACTATAAAGGGGAAGTTCCATTTGAATGGCGCCACCCTTTGGGCTGGTTTTGCCAATTTCCCCATCTCATAACTTGCTTCTGAGCATGTGCGTTTTTCCCCCCCTTGTAAAAGCGTACACACGACTGTTTTATACGACATGAAAAATGACAAGAAAAAATAGAGCAGGTTCTTAAAAAAAAATGTATACTCCCTATCATTTGACTCGTATTGGACCCTCAAGTATGCCTTTACTCTCCCTATATATGTTGGCAATTGGCACTTGCCCTTAGCCCTTGTACCATTATATTACCTTAATATATGTACCCATACAATTAATTGGCTGTTATTTCAGCAATTAACTTTTTAAACAACCTACCCGAAACAATTCTTTCTACTAACCATGGGCTTTTGGGTGGGCGGGGGCAGTCCAGGCCCCTCCGGACCTCACAGCGGCTTTTTATGTTATCCATTTCCTGATTCAGTGCTAACTATACCATTATGGCATTTTATTGTTTTATATGCTGTTATGTACTTATTTTAAACTTATACCATAATATTATTATTTTCTAGAAACTTTGCCCCCTGAAGAGACCGAATTGGTCGAAATGCGTCGGGGCTCAACAATACAAAACTGTATATGTATTATCTATGTACACTGTATCCAGGAATGTTGACCTTTTATTTATACAAATATTCCAATTTTCTCTAACTCATGTGGGTATCCGGGAATTTTGGCAATAAATATTGTTTTATAGAACCTATACAATACTTCTATTTTTTTACAGTGCTGCCTAAAAGCCCATTTGGGGAACCTCTCTCTCTCTTTTTTTCTAAAAAAAAATGTGCCCATTTTTCTCGTCGAGAAAAATGCTCTGGAGCCTACACACGACCTTTTTACGCAGCAAGAGAAGCCATGTGAACACTCTTAGGCCTCGTACACACGATCAAATCTGTCTGCTGGAAACGGTCTGCTAGACCGTCCCAGCAGACAGATTCGATCGTGTGTACAGGCAAACGGATTTGGCCACCCGACAGATTGGAAAGCATGCTTACCAATCCGTCGGCTGGGAACCCGTCCGCCCGACATGTCTGCTGGTTAGTACGCTAACCAGCAGACATGTCTTCTCGCACACGCGCCGAATGGTTTCGACGCTTGCACGGAAGTGTTTTACTTCCTGGTGCGGTGACGTGGCGGCGTCAACGTCACCGCCACGTCACCGACACGTCAGCGCGCTGTCTGCTGGCGGGGATTTTGGTTTGCTCATGTGTACACGCGAGCAAACCAAAATCCAAGCAGACAGATTTGTTCAAATCGGTCGGCCCGACCGATTTGAACAAATAGATTGCCTCGTATGTACGAGGCCTTAAGGTTGTCAATGATACCTCGGAAAGAGGAATTGCTCTGATAAAAAAAGTATAACGAATCGGTCAGGGATCTTGTTGAGGAGAGAAAGGGAGTTACCGCTCCAGGTGGGTATGATGAACACTCAGTGACAGTGACTATTCAGGAAAAACAGCAGAAAATGGGAATAGCAGCCTACGCGTTTCACACTATAGATCAGTGCTTAGTCATGGCAATTCTTGTTGAGGGTAGTCGAGCATCACAGAAAAGTCGTCACCAAGCGAACAAAACAAATGATTGCATCGTTCAAAGTCCATTAATATAAAACATGTTTAGACTCATATTACCTATTAATCTTAGGGCCAGATTCAGCAACACTTGTGCTGGAGTATTTCGATATGCGCCGCGTAACTGTGAAGATGCGCCGTCGTTTCTATGTGCCCGTACCCACCAAACGAACGGAACGTTCCGACGCCAGAGTATCGTCAGCGCTTAATTTCGCTTGGCGCATCAGTCGTGCCTATTGATTTACCCTGCAAATATGCAAATGAGGGATTTTTCCCAATTCACGAACGGATTAGCACCATACACTGGCTACATGCGCCGCGCGTATCTCGTCCGTCCGGCGCAAAGTTATTTCTACAAAAGGCTGCTTTATCTTTACTCCAGATGGCCACAGGTCAGCAGGAGAGCAGCTACAGCAGCGTTACCGACGATAAGAGCTAGCTGAGCACCCCCACTTGCAGGACAACACCTCTGTCCATGCTTGTCTGTCAAATTTTACAGCCATGGAGGAAGACATCATAGGTCTTCATAGCCGAGATGACGGCTGACAGCTCCTGGCCATTAAAGTTCAGCTTTCTCCTGTGTGTTTGCGGGGAACGGGAGCAGCCATCTCAGAACAAAAGTAACATCACTGCGGGGAGGGGGAGCAGGATATACTTTAGTGCCGGAATGGCGTTTCTTTGGGCGCATTTAAACGCCCAACGGAAGGCATTGCGCTGACGTTTCCCGTGAAGTGGTGCCGACGGAAGTTGTGAGCATGCGCACAAAGGGGGCAAGTGGAGCCTCACTCACTGCGTATGCTCCGTGGTTGATGCGCTGAACGTAAGCCTCTGCGCTGGGCTCCGTCCATCATTTACATATGATCACACCCACTTCCCCTTGCGTCGGGTTACGCCAGCGCATTATCGTTACTCTGGCGCAAGTTTACGCGCAACTGCTATGTGAATAACAGTACTTGCGCTGAAAGGGTCGTCAGAGTAACGTAAATGAGAAGCGTTACTCTGGAGCAAAGATGCTCTCATCTACCTGAATCTGGCCCTTAGTGTATAATTTTATTAGTATTTTAGGTTTGTAATTTCTAGTTTTGCCAAATCATATTTTTTTCTTACTTTTACAAAACAGATCAAAGTGTGCAACCTCTAAATATTATCCAATCCTCTTGAAATTTAGCATATATATCTTTTACATCACTGAGACTCGAGGCGTAAGCAAAGTCTGCAAACATTTTACAGCTTATTTTTTGCCTTAGAAAATGAAACACCCTAGGGAACCCCATGGCATTTTTAAATACTAAACCCGAAGGTCCTGGTATAAGGTTTTTTTCCGCAATTTTTTTTGCCGGCAATTTTATTTTATTTTTTCATTCAGCTTTCAGTGGGGAAGCCCGCTGACAGCTGCTGACTCATCAGTTTTTAAAGACATTGCGGCCGGCTTCCCACCCCCTGCTTGGCAACCAGCTATATACAGATAAAATAAAAAACACATCAAAAATCTCATCACAAACACAACACTTGCATTTCTGGTGCGAGTTTGTTAAAGTCTATTACCTGAAAATCACGGTGGGAAAAGTCACCGGCCATTTCCAAAAACGCACTGGCCGCAAAACGCATAGATGTGAACTAGGAAACCATGTTAAATGGACTGTAGTGCATTTCTGCAGACTGCAAAACACACTAAAAAACACATAGGTGTGAACCTAAACTTAGTGATAACCTAACCATGGTTCTGAGCTCCACCCTGGCAGACAGGAGGTCTGGCTCAGGAATCAGTAAGGCCCCTTTCACACTGGGGCGGGAGCCGTGGTGGCAGTATAGCGCCGCTATAAAGAGCACCGATATACCGTCGGACTTGCCGTGGGGTGCGGCCGCTAGCCGAGCGGTATTAACCCCTGCTAGTGGCTGATAAAGGGTTAATACCGCCTGCAATGCGCCTCTGCAGAGGCGCATTGCGGGCGGTATTGTCGCGGTTTCCCATTGTTTTAAATGGGAAAGAGCTGTGAAGGAGCGGTATACACGTCGCTCCTTTTACCGTTTCAAAGATGCTGCTGGCAGGAAATGTTTTTCTCTCCCGCCAGCGCATCGCTTCAGTGTGAAAACCGGGCTTTCACATTGAGCATGCAGTGCAGGAGTTTTTCAGGCAGTATAGCAGCGCTATTTTTAGCAATGTACCGCCTGAAAAACGCCTCAGTGTGAAAGGGGTCTAAGACTCC
The DNA here is from genome assembly GCA_029574335.1 of Rana kukunoris. Lineage (NCBI taxonomy): Eukaryota > Metazoa > Chordata > Amphibia > Anura > Ranidae > Rana > Rana kukunoris. The sequence goes on from CM056052.1 coordinate 39,195,073, forward strand.
ACGTGGGAGCCAATGCAACAAGAGGCTGCTAGCTGTGTGCATATAAAAAAACAATTGCCGCGCTAAATATATGGTGATATGAACATGTGAGATAAAATAAAGGGGCAATATTCAGTCCACACAATTTCCATATAAGTCCATCCAGAAATAAATGTGATAAAATCGTTGCAACACGTGTCCAACATAGCAAACGACCATACACCCAAGTGCACCTTTCACCGTAATAATACAAGATGTGCCCTTACCAGATAGCTAGACTCCACATTATAGGAGTCTATTCAGACATAGAATCAAACATCATGAAGGATCCATCCACTGGAGGTAGAGAGGGGTAGTGTCATGGCCACTGGAAGGCCACTGGCTTATGAAAGGCAAAAAGTCGCTACATAGGGTAAAGCCAGAGACCACAGGTCCAATACAATGTAACAAACGGATAAAAAATCCCTACATAAAAAAATCTGCAGATCAGGATAGCGTGGTATAGCAGAACATAGACTCCACCCTACTAGTTTTGTCATACATGACGTCATGCCCCCAATGCCACTGGTGCACTGTCATTTTGGAACAGGAAGGGGCCATCCCAAACTGTTCCCACAAAGTTGGAAGCATGAAATTGTCCAAAATGTCTTGATATGCTGATGCCTTAAGAGTTCCCTTCACTAGAACTAAGGGGCCAAGCCCAACCCCTGAAAAGCAACCCACACCTTAATCCCCCCTCCATCAAATGATTTGGACCAGTGCACAAAGCAAGGTCCATAAAGACATGGATGAGCAAGTTTGGGATGGAGGAATTTCACTGGCCTGCAAAGAGTCCTGACCTCAACCCAATAGAACACCTTTGGGATGAATTAGTGTGGAGACTGTGAGCCAGGTCTTCTTGTCCACATCAGTGCCTGACCTCACAAATGCGCTTCTGGAAGAATTGTCAAACATTCCCATAGACACACTCCTAAACCTTGTGGACAGCCTTCCCAGAAGAGTTGAAGCAAGGGGTGGGCCAACTCAATATTGAACCCTACGGGCTAAGGCTGCCATGCCATTAAAGTTCATGTGCGTGCACAGGCAGGTGTCACAATACAGTTGTGTGTGTGTATATATATATATATATATACGTAGAGCGACCCCCGAAGGAGCCGCTGGTTGATTTTGGGATCTACTCTCTTTAGCATAGCTCACCCCTTTTTAATCAGCGCGAACCTGCCCTTGACACATCAGAAGTCTGGTAGTGGGATATTGTGAACCCTACACACAGTATACAATAGCAATATGACAATAAATTACCTGCTGCGGTGATACAACCCCTTCCAGGCGAGAAAAAGAAATACACTCCACACAGTAAGTATGATTGACTGAAAAGGGGTATGTTTACTGTAGGGCACTTAGAAACGACAAGCATAAGGTTTAAATACAACCACAGTCAATCGACAGCAACCCAAATTGATTCGCAAGGGCCCTTGCAAGAATCAGTAATTAATGTAATTTAACAAGAAATGTTATACCTTAGAGTGGTACCACCCGCCTAAACTCAAGATCAGTCTCTGCTCGCGAGCGTCCCTAGCGGACAGTCCTGTAGACTAGTCGATGTTCAACGTAGAGGCCGGTAGGTGCACTTTAAATTGTAATCCACAGGTAACGGTTATAGGAAAAAAATCATACAACAGAACGTCTAAGGCAGTAGATCGTGGTGGTGTTGATCGCTCGTCAGCGTCAGTCACCACTATGAACACCGAGATAGTTAACTAGGCCTCTGAGTTTTATAGCTACAGGCCAGACGTGTGTCCGTAGCTGGTAAATAGAGACTGGGTGTCTATGATAACCAGGTAGTCGAAGGTTGAGCAAGTGCTCTCTCACCCAACAGGCTGATCCGCCTGATCCCTCCTCAAGAAGAAGAAAAGGGAACCCGCTGCTCAGGTGTCTCTCCAGAACACACAGGATCCCGGGCCGAGGAGGTTCCACTGCTGCGGTTATCAGCTGGAAAGCCTCTTCAATCTTCCGGGAATACTGGCTTGGAGTTGAGGTCTTGCTTCCGTCTGGATGGCAAGTTTTTCCCCAAATCTACACGGCTGTCTCTGTCAGCCGCTCCGCACAAGAGAGAAGGCGGGTCCCAGAGAGAGAAAAAGGCTCCACCCTCTTTCCCTAAATAACCTCCTCCACCGGTCTAGCGAGACGTCACATCCTCATGGAGGGAAAGCATTGTGGGAAATGTAGTCTGTCTCTCTCTAGAGTCTATGGAGTCCATATCTCCTCTACTTGTAGTCCCGCAATGCATAACTTTTAAACTATCTCTAACATATTTACAAATGGGAATGTAAGTCCAGCGGGAATGACCTGTCATAAGGCTTTGACAGGACGACCCCGCTACATATATATAATAATTGTTTTCCTTCTATTGGTTGAACTAGATAGACTTGTGGCTTTTTTCAGCCAGACTATGTAATTATGATCATATTCAACAGGCTTGTCACAGTTCTCCCGACACCAATTTCCATTTAGGGTAATACAAAAAGAATGTTACTTACGAGATATGATTTACTGTATAACTGATTCAAGACTGACTGCAAATCAGGAGCTAAAAATAAATAATAATCAATTAGTAATACTGGTATATGCAACATTTTTTAATGGACTAGTTATAAGAATTCTGTAGCACATGAACCTAGAGCTCTATACTCTCGGAGCACAGATCCAGACACAGTTCAGCTTGGTCTTCATTACCAACACCTTTGGTGTTAGTATGAGAGGTGATGCTGACTTTTGGCCATATAGTGTACAGTGGAACTTCGGATTACAAGCATAATCCGTTCCAGGATTCCAGTTTCCCCATTAAAGTCAATGGAATCAAAAATGATTTGTTCTGCATTGGCTTCAATGGCATGCAATACCACATGCGGCCAGAGGTGGGGGGAGCCGGAGAGCCTCGAAAACGGCCGGAATGCGAGCTGTCCTCTGGCCTTTCTTTGCATTTCCGAACGGCGCCGAAAATGTCTCTGCTCGGCTCCGGCACCCCCCGCCACCACCTCAGGTCAAACGTGGTACTGCACACCACTTTGGCCTGAATCCTGCTAGTTTTGCTAGACCACACTCGCAAACCGAGTTAGGATTTTTTTAAATACAGTGCTCGTATTGCGAAATGCTCGTTAACCGCATTACTCGCAATCTGAGGTTACACTGTACTTTTAAAGGTTTGATACAAAGTAGATGTAATGCCTTCTGATCTATTATGTTTTTCAATTGTTTTACCTTCAAGTAACGGTTGAACCCCAGGCAGAAACCAGGATGGTGCCAGTGTCACTGAAAAAAAATATATAATTCATGTGAGAGCTAGCAAGAAATACAGCGTTGGATGCCCCCTTTCAGTGCTGAGCCAAGAAGCTTAGATTACAGAGTCATAATCCGTAACCAGGAGCAATGCCTTAAATCACATTCACACTTGCAATTAGAGCTATAGAGCAAATGATGGAGCAAGTTTGGGATGGAGGAAGTTGTGTGGTCTATACAAAATAAATAACAGACCCACGTTGGCCGCAGCTGTCCGTGGCTGGTTATGTCGCTTTCCAATCCAGCACTTAGCTGCAGTTAGGGAGAGCTGTTCGTCTCTTCATGCAATGTCTGTGTCTTAGCCTAGGTTCACATTGGAGCAATTTGTCATGCGATTTGAGAGATAAAATCGCATGACAAATCGCAGCCTATTGGCGGCAATGGCACTGTTCCAATCGGTGCGACATTGATTTTGCGGCGCCGCACCGATTTGCAAAAGTATTTCCTGCACTACTTTTGCCGATTTCAGGTGCGATTTCTATAGACATCTGTATATTGAAACCACACAAATGTCTATCAAGTAGCACCTGAAATCGCACTGACCTTGCTACTTTGAAATCGCGCTACTTCAATTAAAGTAGCACGATTTCAAAGTAGCATCAGTGTGAACCAGGGCTAAAGATGTGACTATCATCTGTTCTAACCTGCTAGTAATCAGTGGATATCTAATTACATCCAAACAGCTACAGCCATCTTATCATATCATTGCTTTTTATAGGCAGCTATTTGGAAATAGAACAGAGAACAGATGTAGAAACTCTTTCTAAGTCACCCATTGTCTCTCCCCTACCCACCTCCAAGCATTGTTCCTTGGTTCCACTCCTAAGTATAATTTTGTGGTGCCAAGTAGTTTGTATTAAATTTGTTAAAAACAACACAAAAAGCAGTAAAATAGATCCCCTTCAGCCAGCAACAATAGACCCCCTCAAGCAACATCATCCCAAAAGCAATGGACCACCCGCAGCAATGCTCTGTGTCTTTAAGCTCTGCTCCCTTCTGTCTAGCTGAACTCTCTCGCCGTAGTTCCTTATATTCCTCTCCACTTCCTGTCTCTCTCGTTAGCTCAGTATACTTTCCATGCTAAACATCTTTCTATGTGGCTCACAACAGTAACGCTTTTCTACCTATGAATAACCATCATTAAACAGAACATTCAAAAGGATTCATTGTCTGTCTCTCTAACAGTGAGCTATTCATTAAATTAAGCTGTCTGAGTTGATGCAAGGAATAAATAGAACACCAGGTCGTGTAAGCCCTACATGAAGCTGGAGATAACGTTTTTGGCCTTGTAGTTGAATCAGAACACTTGCCATTACATACATTCAGTGCTGGAACTGCACTCCACCGTTTTCCTGCTGAAAAAATGCCCTGGATATAACTTATATAATCTCAGTTTGGAGGGAGCGAGGGCGTGTCCCATTCTCTTCACTCCCTGTCCCATAGCCAAAACAGGAAGTAAGAGGAAATCCCTCCAAATCCCTGGTTGTCACTAGTGAACTTGTCTCCCTATTGGAAGATTCCCCCCTTGTACTGTCCTCAAGACAACCCAAAAAGACAAGACAACCTAAAATAGTGGATTTTCTTTCACTTTCTCACTCGGTGATCACAGTAAACAGGACAAACAGAGAGACAACAATAAAAACCTGGCAGTAGTTCCAATTCATCTCCACTATCCAAAACAAAACAAAGGTTTTGCCTTGAGTTATACTAATATACACACGATCATTTTTCAGCATGAAAAAAAACGTAGTTTTTTAGCATGTCCAAAAAACTTTGTTTTTCCAACTTCATTATTAAAAACGACGTTGCCCACACACCATCATTTAAAAAAAATTATATAGCAAAGCGCGGTGACGTACAACACGTACGACGGCACTCTAAAGAGGAAGTTCCATTCGCATTTGGGCTGCTTTAGCTGATTCCTTGTTAGTAAAGGACGATTCACATTTTTCTGTCTGTTACAGCGTGATGAATGTGCTTACTCCATTATGAATGGTAGTTTTACAGAACGAGCGCTCCCATCGCATAACTTGCTTCTGAGCATGCACAGGTTTTTTACGTCATTTTAGCCCCCACATGATCATTTTTTACAACCCGAAGTTTGAGGTCCATCCTTCTTCCCGCAAGTTTCTGACCATCAACACCCACAAGGGACTGTATGAATACAATCGGATGGTGTTTGGGGTAGCCTCTGCCCCAGCCATTTGGCAACGAAAAATGGACGAGATTTTGGCGGACATTCCTTTCACGCAGTGCCTGCTAGATGACATGCTCATCACGGGACAGACTGACCAGGAACACAAGCAGAATGTGGAGCTTGTGTTGGCGAGAATCCAAGTACAGGGTCTGAAAGTGAACTTAGCAAAATGCCAATTCATGGTGCCTAAATTGGAGTTTTGTGGCCACCTTGTGGCTGCAGAAGGTATTCACACCACGGAAGCCAAAGTTGATGCTTTAGTCAAAGCTTCAGCCCCAACCAACGTCCAGCAGCTGCGATCATACCTTGGCTTGCTGAACTATTACCACAAATTCCTGCCAGATCTGGAACACACCTTGTTTCCGTTGAACAAGCTTTTGGAGAAACACTCCAGATGGGACTGGTCGGCTGCATGCCAGCGTGCTTTTGAAGTTTCTAAGCGGAAGCTGTTGGCGTCACGCATGCTCGTGCACTATGACCTCCAGAAGCCTCTCACCTTGGCTTGTGATGCCTCACCCTGGCATTTGCCTCCAGGTCTTTGACAAAAGCAGAAAGCAATTACTCACACATTGACAAAGAGGCTCTTGCACTGATATGGGCAATTAAGAAGTTTCATCTTTACCGGTATGGTAGGGAATTCACCATACTGACGGACCATAAACCACTCCTTCAGATCTTTAGCCCTGACAAAGGCATCTCCCTGACTACTGCGGCCCGCCTCCAATGCTATGCCCTATTCTTGGGGGCATACAGATACAAAATTCAGTATCGTGGTCATGATGCCAATGCTAATGCGGACGCAATGTCCCGACTGACAGGGAGGTCCATGGACTCTTCTCCACCGGTCAAGAGTTGCTGTTACACCAGCCTGTCCTTCTTGTCTTCTGGAGAGATAGCAGCCCATACAACCAAGGATACCTTTCTGAAAACAATACTCTCCTGGGTACGGTCCGGTTGGCCTGCAACTGTCACACAGGAGTATGAACCTTATTTCCGTAGGCGTATGAAATTAACTGTGGCTGGCAACTGTGTTTTATGGGGAGACGGAGTGATCATTCCACAGACCCTCCGGAGACACATTCTGGACTTGCTACATACCGGTCATCCTGGGGGCACACGTATGAAACAAAAGGCCAGAGGCTATGTGTGGTGAACAAATCTAGACTCAGATATCGCAACATATGTGAATGCTTGTGCTGGATGTGCACAAACGGCAAGAGACCCTCCTCGAGGGTGTGTCCAGCCCTGGACTTGGCCCACGGTTCCTTGGTTTCGCCTACACTTGGACTTTGCAGGCCCGATCAGAGGACACACCTTCTTGATCATAGTGGACGCCCATTCAAAGTGGCCTGAGGTCATTCCTGTTACTCAGCCAACGACTAAGGCAGCGGTTTGCATACTGTTACATCTCGCTGCTACGTTTGGATACCCCAGAGAGATCGTCACTGACAACGGTGCACAATTCACCAGTCAGGAGTTTCAGCGTTTCCTGACTGCCCGCAACATCAAGCACAAGTTGACCGCACCTTACCACCCAGCTACAAATGGTCAAGCAGAGAGGTTTGTGCAGACTTTCAAACGCTATTTCAATGCTACAGTGGCTGCAAGTAAACAACAGTCTCTGTCACCCCAGCAGCTGGACTCCTTCCTTACTGCTTACAGAAACACACCACATGCAACCACTGGGAAAACTCCAGCAGAACTCCTTCTGGGTCGGCAGCCATGGACTGTTTTGGATATGCTCCGCCCTCAAACAGTCCAGGAACATGTACTGCAGTCCCAAGACAAGATGGTCAAACACAATGAGCTTCCCGGATTCACAGCCCAACAAAAGGTATGGATCCGATCTTATGGGTCTTCCAACACCCGTTGGCTTCCTGCTGTCATTGCAGAGACTTTGGGACCCAAGATGTACAAGGTCTGCCTGGAAGATGGTTCCATTTGCAGACGTCATGCGGATCAACTGCGTCCTCATTCTAAACTTGCCCGAATCCCTAATGCCGGCTGAACCACCAGTGTCTCAAGGTTCTGCTCCCAGCGGATCAGGATGCACAGAGACTGATGATTGTGGGGACTCTGAACTTTTGAACTCAGCTCCAACAGAGCCCTCCAGTTCTGGTCCGGAGGTCTGTTTACCCTCTGAGTTGGGGGATCCCTTCTTGGCCCCGCCTTTACCCATTCCGGCCAGCCCTGTTTTCTCCGGTCCCGAATCGCTAAATGCATGGCCTCAACGACACTGTCACCCTCCTGACCGGTTGCAGTTGCAAGAGCGGTTACGAGACTTTCGATGACATATTAACCGCAACTGTCCCTGGAAGCTTGAAGTCCTGTAATTCTCCTGTGTTTGGAGGACTGTTATTGGACAGTTATCAGTTAATGTTTTGTGCCTGTTATTGTTTTATTGTGTTTTTGTTTTTTTTGTTTTTTGAGGGATGGGTGGAAGGTGTTATACCTGAAGGGTTCCACATGTACTGGCACTTTAAGGCTGGCTCCACCCAGCAGTGATGACAAGGGTCAAGGGGTACAGTGGCCATCTTAGAGTGTGCTCATGTAGGAAGCAGATAAGATGTACTGTCCTGAGATGCATGTTGCAGTGTACAGCCTGTACAGAATAAACATCCATTGCTCCAGACCAGAGCCTTGTGTCTCTCACAGCACACAGGACATCACATGCAGCATGTTTGAATTTTTCTTTTGTTGTTTTTCAGAACCTGAAAAATGATTTGAAGCCCACACACGATCATTTTAAACTACGTTTTTTTTCATGCCGAAAAATGATCGTGTGTACGCGGCATTAAGTCTAACTCCATCCTCAGTGTAACTTAGCTTCACACCAACAGACCAGCAGCGAGGAGTTTTGAAGCTGGGTGGGTGGCGCCTGATGGGATTCACAGATACCTTTTCCCTATACGGTGCACTCCCCTTGTGATTGACAGCAGACAGTGGTCAGATCCTAGGCCAGTAGACAGTCTTCTATAAATTCTGCCTGCTGTCAATCACAAATGGAGAGTGGATCTGAGGAGGAACCAGTGTCTCAGCTTTCCCATTGGTTTTGACCACTGAGCATCACTGGCTGTTAAGACACTGTAACCTGTGAAGCCAACAGGTAGGTAGGTGAAGTCCACTTGTTCCAAAGTAGGTGGCGCTCGACCTGAGCGGTACTCCAGTTGGAGATGGAGTCAGGAGAAGTCTGGCTTCTCTGTGATTTCCTGGTCCCTGGAGCCAGCATTCTGCTTGGCTACACTGCATCCAGGTAACCGCCTTCCTGGGTCAACAGAGTGGGCCAGATTCTCGTAGATTGCCCGCCGGCGTAGCGTAAGCCATTTACACTATGCCGACGCAACTTAACAGAGCAAGTACCGTATTCCCAAAGCACTTACTCCGTAAGTTGCGGCTGCGTAGTGTAAATGGCCCGGCGTAAGGCCGCGTAATTCAAAGGGGGCGGCTTGTATTTAAATTAAGCGCGCCCCCGCGTCGATCGAACTGCGCATGTGCCGGCCGCAAAAATAGCCCAGTGCGCATTCTCCAGCTCACGTCGGAAAAAGTGAATGAAACCGACGTGAGCGTCATTTACGTAAATCCCTATTCGCGAACGACTTAGTAAAACAACGTAAACGACAGAAAAAGACGACGTTGACCCGACGCCATACTTAACATGGCATACGACGGAACTTCGTAAGGTTACCCCTCATATAGCAGGGGTAACCTTACGCTTACGGAAACTACGTAAACGACAACGGGGCGGCATAAAAACGTTCGGGAATCGGGGTATTAGGCTCATTTGCATAGGCAAATGAGAAATTAACGTAAAGTCCACCTAGCGGCCAGCGAAGTCATTACATCTACAGTTCCAAGCCCCTGTTTATGTCTATGCAGACGAAACCGGTCGGGTTGAACCTCCAATACTTTCACTGCACCATTTATTGCTTATCACCTTGCTGTGGTTATACTTTCGTTTTACTTTGTGCCTGTGGATATTTATATTTTTACTACTAGAGGCTTTTTCCCATTTTACGTTTGGACTTCTCTGAATATTTTTATATTATTTTTATCCTGTTGTACCTTCCAAGTACTGTACAGATTTTTGTGATTTGTGTGTTTCAATAAATAACCTTATCACACTATGAGGAGACGTTTCTCCCTCTTCTCTTCTTTTTCCTTTTGATTGGATATTTTTGGAGTACCCCTTCCACACCACCCCATTGGAGAACCCTGTGGCTACTCTTACCAGCTTTATTTTGGATTTCCTGTGAGAACCAGGATTGGGAGTTACATCTACATCCAAGATTCAAAGGGGGCGGTCGGCCCTTACAAGCCGTCAAGATCCACCCACCATATGAACCAGGATTGAGAGTCACACCTACACCCAGGTCCAAAGGGGGCGGTCAGCCCTTACAAGCCTTCAAGACCCACCCACCATATGGTGAGTTGCGGGTCATCAACAGCTGGTAAGCGTATTTATTCTATCTACATGCCAAGGAATATCTTTATGAAGATGCAGAGCTCTTAATAGAGGGGAATATTTCTGTCTGCTTGCACTCATGAGATTTCTAAGAACACCTATTTTTGGGACTTTATTATTACTTTTGTTGTTAGATTCACCATTTTATACATAGTTCCACTTGATAATTTTATCTTTGCCTTGATGGACGGATGAGGATTCACTCCCTTTTTTCCCACCCATAGCAGATCTACCCTTACAGGTGGACCCTTTATACATATATCATTAACCACTTAAGGACCGCCTACTGCACATTTACGTTGGCAGAATGGCACAGCTGGGCACATCAACGTATATATACGTTGATTTTAGTACCCAGCCGTGGGTCACGGGCTCGCGCTCGTGGCGCGCTACCGTGACCCGGTCCGAAGCTCCAGGACCGGGACCGCGGGATTCGCGGACCCAATCGCCGCTGCAGTGCGGCGATCTGTCCCTGGAGCTGAAGAACGGGGAGAGCCGTGTGTACACACCGCTTCCCCGTGCTTCTCTGTGGCCACAGCATCGATCGCGTCATCCCTGTAATAGGGGGAATCGATCGATGACGTCACACCTACAGCCACACCCCCCTACAGTTGTAAAGTCACAGCGCCACCTGTGGTTAACTCCCAAACTGCAACTGTCATTTCCACAGTAAACAATGCAATTTAAATGCATTTTTTGCTGTGAAAATGACAATTGTCCCAAAAATGTGTCAAAATTGTCCGAAGTGTCCACCATAATGTCGCAGTCACGAAAAAAATCGCTGATCGCCGCTATTAGTAGTAAAAAAAAAAAATTTATAAAAATGCAATAAAACGATCCCTTATTTTGTAAACGCTATAAATTTTGCGAAAACCAACCGATAAACGCTTATTGCGATTTTGTTTACCAAAAATACATAGAAGAATACGTATCGGCCTAAACTGAGGAAAAAATAAGTTTTTTTATATATTTTTGGGGGATATTTATTATAGCAAAAAGTAAAAAATATTGCATTTTTTTTTAAATTGTCGCTCTATTTTTGTTTATAGCGCAAAAAATAGAAATCGCAGAGGTGATCAAATACCACCAAAAGAAAGCTCTATTTGTGGGGAAAAAAGAACGCCAATTTTGTTTGGGAGCCACGTCGCACGACCGCGCAATTGTCAGTTAAAACAATGCAGTGCCGAATCGCAAAAAGGGGCAAGGTCCTTTACCTGCATTTTGGTCCGGGTCTTAAGTGGTTAATTGTTTTGGCGCTGCACTTTTTTCTTTTTTTCTTTGTACCTGCTATTCACTGGTGTGCTGGTTGCCTTAATACCTGTATGTACATTGATTTGTATTCACTTAGTTATATTTCTCACCAATTCTCACCATTCAGCGCAGTATTTTTTTATATATATTGTTATTACATCTACGATCCGACGGTGTAAGTGTTTTACACCTGTTGGATCCTCACTGTATCTATGCGTAAGTGATTCTATGAATCAGACGCATAGATACCCAGTAAAAAAAACAGAGATACGACGGGGTTTCCTGCGATACACCGTCGTATCTCTTTTGAGAATCTGGCCCAGTATGATCCTGCTGCCAGGGCTTGGCGTGCATTAGGTGAGGGAAAGAGTACATGTCTGTCAAGGAAACTTAGTAGCGGCAAGGAGAGGTTCCTGCTGTGGAGGGACAGATTAGGGACACAACATCCTTCTGTGAAGTCTCCCCATTGGAAGCCTCCCCAAATTCTTCATCAGTATCGGATATTATATCAAATGGCCAAAACCCCTGTGGGAGAGATTTTGCTTCACTTTTTGTCTCAAGACACAACTGAAAATAATAGAAAATCTCTCCAAGTGAGACGGTGTCTACCTTAAGATGCCACCAGGAGCAGTTGTCCCCATTCAAAGTATTCCCCTTACCTTTTATTCCAGTTAAAACCATATGAAAGTTGTTGGATTTGCCAACAATTTCTGCACGGGCACATATGGCAAGAACAACCTAGTAGGGGGTACTTATATTTCCAAACTCTACTCTAAAAAAATGGGCTAGGGATACACTATAGCCTCATACACACGACTGGTTTTCCCAGCAGGAAAACAGCCAGGAGAGCATTTGGCAGGGATTCTGGCTGTGTGTATGCTGCCTAGCAGTTTTCCCCATCAGGAAAACAGCCGGGAATCCCGATTGGAAAATAGAGAACCTGCTCTCTATTTTCCCATCGGGTTTCCCGGCAGAGTGTTTCCTGCTGAGAAAAACGGTTGTCTGTATGCTTACCTGCAGGGTAGAAAAAACAAGCATTCACGATTATACTTTGACGCATGCACGATAGCATACAACGATAGTGTGGGGTGTAGCAAGATGGTGGCGACAAAATCGAATGTGACAAAACACCGGCTCTTCGTAGTCGATGATGTCACCCCGTTCTTGCCATTCAAAAGAACGGCTTTTTTTGTGGCCGTGTTTATACACAGATATTCAGGGCAAGCCTGCCAGGAATCCTGTTGGGAAAACCAAGTTTTTTTTTGCCGACGTGATTCTCAGTCGTGTGTACAGGACTTATCTCCGATTTCTGCTGTTGCAGACTGTCACGAAATGTCCCTGCACTCCGACCGAGTGCTTCCGTCATATACCGCTTCCTATGAGTCTGGACATAGATATCAGATATTCCAGCTGCCTTTAACACACAACGAGACGAGACTTGTCTGTGTGCTAAGTATGGAGTCTTTAATAGGACCAAAGACACAATCTTATATACAGCAAAGCGGAGGCAACCAGAACAATAATTAACATGAGCTAACTATCTAATCTTCTAGCCAGACAGGAGACCAGGTGCCCTGACTCCTCACTATCTGCTAAACAATGCACAACCTCTTAAGCGTAAACACAGAGCATCTTCACACACACACACACAATAGATTCAATTTAGCACAATGAATAGAGAGATGGCTGGTGGTGAGGACCATAGCATACATAATGAGAGGTCTATGAGCCGATGCAATTAACACCTCTCAAAAGCAAGTGTCCCCACATTGACCTTTACAGCTTGTTAAATGTCCAGATCTCCGATAAAACATGAATTATCCTTTAGCAGTGTGAAAGTCGCAACTACAATTAACCCTTTGGGTTCAGAATCAGCAAACTTAAAATAGTCCTACAGATATCTCAGAATATATTGTGGATAATACATACATAATATTCCTATCTCAGGTAGTCCAAGATATCATTCCTCAGTCAAGGTGTGAAGCTCTAAATATTGCTGCATTAGGATTTGGTTTGGTCATCCGGTCATATGGCTATAAATCAGCAACTCTGAGGAAGTCCTTGCTCACTGAGCAAGAACAGGTTGTGGCAATTTAAGAGGTAAGTGGAGACTGACAATTTTAGAATACAGAGGTAGGTAATTAGCTAGGTTAGGAGAAAAGAGGAGGTCAAATTGTCAGGAAGACCAATCTTAATAAGAAAAGGAGGTGGTTCTATACATACCTGGTGCTACAGTGGGTACTCCTAACACTGTGAAGAAACAAGGAAAAGTCCGTTTATGCTTGTTGTCAAAAAATGTGTTTTTGGCTAAGTAGCAAACAGAAAAGATAAGGATATTTCTAGACTTACAATATACACTCAAATGTTTTTTTCACACCTGACCATCGCACCTCCTATATGGCCAAAATACTACAGACACTTGTTTATATTGTTGGGTATCCAGTGAGTAAAGGTACTAATAATGCTGCAGCATACAAGGATGCCTTAGGCCGCGTACACACGATGAGATATGTCAGCTCAAACTTGTCCGACGGACAGTTTAGAGTGGACATGTCTCGTCGGATTTTGGTCCGATGGCGTGTACACACCATCGGATCAAAATCCCCGCCAGCAGACAGCGCGGTGATGTGGCAGTGACGTTGACGCCGCCACGTCACCGCACCAGGAAGAAAAATACTTCCGCGCATGCATCAAATCCATTTGACGCATGTGCGGGAAGATATGTCTGCTGGTGAGTGTACTGACCATCGGACATATCCGACGGACATGTCTCCGGCGGACAAATTTTAAAGCATGTTTTAAAATTTGTCCGCCGGTCAGACATGTCCGCTAGCCCATATACACGATCGGATTTGTCTGCTGAACTGGTCCGTCGGACCAGTTTCAGCGGACAAATTCGATCGTGTGTACGCGGCCTTAGGCCGCGTACACACGACCGAGAAACTCGTTGGGTGAAACACATCGTTTTCCCCGTTGAGTTCCTTGTTCGGCAGTCAAAAAACTTGTTGAGCCAAATTTTCCCATTGACCATCGAGGAAATAGAGAAAATGCTCTCTTTTTGGCTCGACGAGTTCCTCGACGGGTTTCTCGGCGAAAAGTGTACACACGACCGCTTTCCTCGGCAGAATACGTCTCCCATTGAGTTTCTTGCTAAATTCTGCCGAGGAAACCTGTACGCGGCCTTAGATAATTGCTTATTTCCATCCTTGTGGCCATAGTTTGGTGACGGTTCGTTTTCTGTTCCAGGAAGATTGTTCTCTGTACAAAAAGCCAGCTCCATGAAGACACAGTTTGACCAGTTTGGTGTAAAAGGAATAAAGCCTTGTACACATGGCCGGTTTTCTCGTAGGAAAAACTGCAATGAGAGCTTTCGCCCGGGAATCCCAACCGTGTGTATGCTCCATCTGAGTTTTTCTGATGGGAAAACTGCCAAAAATGCCCAGGAAAAAGAGAGAGAACTGGCTCTCTTTTTTCCCGTTGGGATTCCCAACTGACTTTTTCCTGTCGGAAAACCTGGCTGTGTGTACGTGGCATAAGGGTGCCCTAACCTCAACTAGGGATGAGCTTCGAGTTCCAGTAGAACTCATGTTCGATTCGAACATTGCCTGTTCGCCGAACAGCGAACTATTTGGGGTGTTCGTGGCAAGTGCGTGTGAACTTTAGAACCCTGTTAAAGTCTATGGGACTCAAACATTTTAAATCTAAAGTGCTCATTTTAAAGGCTAATCTGCAAGTTATTGTAATAAAAAGTGTTTGGGGTCCTGGATCCTGCCCCAGGGGACATGTATCAATGCAAAAAAAGTTTTTTGGCAGCAGTGATATTAATAATTTCTTTAAGTGAAACAATAAAAGTGAAATATTCCTTTAAATTTCGTACCTGGGGGGGGGTGTATAGTATGCCTGTAAAGTAGTGCTTGTTTCCCATGCTTAGAACTGTCCCTGCACAAAGTGTAATTTCTGAAGGAAAAAAAAGTAATTTAAAATCACTCGCAGCTATAATGAATTGTCGGCTCCCGGCAATACAGAGAAAAGTCATTCATAAAAAATAAAAATAAATGTGTGGGGGTCCACTGCATTTTTTTTTTAATTTGGGGTGGAGTTCCCCTTAAGATCCATACCAGACCTGAAGGGTCTGGAATGGATATTTGGCAGGAACCCCACATAATTTTTTTTAATTCGACGCAGGGTTCCCCTTAATATCCATACCAGACCTGAAGGGCCTGGTAATTGAATTTGGGGGGACCCCCGCGCATTCTTTTTTTATGAATGACTTTTCTCTGTATTTCTGGTATCCGACAATTCATTATAGCCACAAGTGATTTTAAATGATTTTTTTTCCTTCAGAAATTACATTTTGTGCAGGGACAGTTCTAAGCACAGGAAACAAGCGCTACTTTACAGGCATACTATACACCACCCTAGGTATGAAATTTAAAGGAATATTTCAATTTTATTGTTTCACTTTAAGCATTATTAAAATCACTGCTCCTGAAAAAACTGCAGTTTTGTAAAACTTTTTTTGCATTGATACATGTCCCCTGGGGCAGGACCCAGGTCCCCAAACACTCCCCTGGGGCAGGACCCGGGTACCCAAATACTTTTTAGGACAATAACTTGCATATTAGCCTTTAAAATTAGTACTTTGGATTTTAAACGCTCGAGTCCCATAGACTCAAACGTTTGGTCTGTTTGCAGGTTCTGATGCGAACCGAACCTGGGGGTGTTTGGCTCATCCCTAACCTCAACCTACAAAACACCTTTAGGATGAATTGTAACATGGATTATGATGAACATCTTCTCATTCAACATCAGTAACTGACCTAACAAATGCTCTATTGACTAAATGGGCAAAAATTCCCACAGACACACTCCAAAGTCTTGTGGAAAGCCTTCTGTGAAAAGTGGAGGCTGTTCTAACCACAAAGGCTGGGGGTGGGCAATTATCTATTAATGCTCATAGATTTGTCATGGGATATCCAACAAGCTCATATACAGAAGGTGTGATTGGGATAGGTGCCCAAAAAAACTTTTGATTTATAAATATTAGGGATAGACCGATTATTGGTGCGGCCGATATTCACTTTTTTAGAAGCATCAGTCAAAAAAACTGACCGATATTACCGATATTGCTGTAAAATGACGGCGGCAGGAACCCGTTGAACCCCTCCTCGATCCGGGTGGACGTCATATGACCCCGCGTGTGCCCGACAGCCACGATTGCCGCCGGGCACCTGCGAATCACCCACGAATCACGGCAGGAGTGTGGATCTGTGTGTGTCAGCGGTGAGGAGACTGATGTGTGTTCCCAGTACAGAGGAACACACAACGGTCAACTTCCCTGTGAGTCCCCCTCCCCCTACAGTTAGAACACACTTTAGGGAACATTTTAACCCCTTCAGCGCCACCTAGTGTTAACCCCTTCCCTGCCAGTCACATTTACACAGTAATCAGTGCAGTTTTATAGCACTAATCACTGTGTAAATGTGAATGGTCCCAAAAACGTGTCAAAAGTGACACCGCAATGTCGCCGCAATGTCACGGTCAAAAAAAAAAACACAGATCGCCACCATTACTAGTAAAACATTTTTAAAAATGCCATAAATCTATCACCTATTTTGTAGACTTTTGCGCAAACCAATCAATATACGATTATTGCGGGGTTTTTTTACCGAAAATACGTAGAAGAATACGTATCGGTCTTAACTGAGGAACGAAATGTTTTTACATTTTTTTTTTTATATTTATTAAATAAAAAAATAAAAAATATTGTTTTGTTTTTTTTGATTGTCGCTCTTCTTTTGTTTATAGCGCAAAAAATAAAAACCGCAGAGATGATCAAATACCACCAAAAGAAAGCTCTATTTGTGTGGGGAAAAAAATAAAGAATTAATTTAGGTACAGTGTTACATGACCGCGCAATTGTCATTCAAAGTGCAACAGTGCTGAAAACTAAAAATTGATCTGGGCAGGAAGGGGGTGAAAATGCCTTGTATGGAAGTGGTTAAGAGCGCACAGTTGGCTTAATTGGCATAACAACCAATGCGGCTGTTATTACAAGCAGCGGGAGGGGGCTTTCCCCTTCCACCGCCTTCCACCAATTGCCGTCCCACCAGGAGACCCAAGAAACCAGCAGGCACTTCCGCTAGGTGGCCGGAGACCCAAACAAATGCAATGCTTTGTTTGGGTCTCAAATCTAGTAATCAGGAAGCAATGTCATGACATCACTTCCCAGATAACTGGCATCTTAAAGGCGCCAGTTTACTGTTACAAGTGATGTTTACATTCCTTGTGACAGCAATAACAGTGATAAAAAAAAATGACAGTGTAAAATCTTTTTTTTTAATGTACAAAATATCGGCAAAAAATATCGGCTATCGGCAGGAGAGGTGGTCATATCGGCACTGAAAAAATTATATCGGTCGATCCCTAATAAACATCAGTTGTCCACAAATGAGTATCAAGGAAACACATTTTTCGCGCACACACACACACACATTAAAAGGGTAGTTCTATTTTAAAAAAAGGTGAACTAGCCCTTTAAGTAGTATAAGAATTTTTTGTTTTTTTTATGTTAGCTATTGACAAAAGTAGACGTTTGGTCTTAGGATGATGATATTTATTGGCTAACAAAATTGATTGTAGTGTCCTACTTTACAATCTATTTAGTTAGCCGATAAATGGTATTGCCCTAAATCGAAATTTGACACAACACATTAACAAGAAAAAAGGAACACGGTAAACAAACATTTCTTTTTTTTTTTTAAATGACATCTTTATGGCACATCTGGCAGAGACAGTTTCATTAAAAACAAATTTTGTTCTTATTATATAAACCACCATCGGCAAGATCCTGGAGATGGGCTATAACGTGATCCTGCATTTTGGCAAAAGTTACAAGTTCACTTTGGTAGGGACCCTTATCTTTTATTTACTTTCCTACCAGATTTGCCACAGGAACCCAAAAAATTACCTGCTACTTCACAGTATTGGGTCAACATATGACACACCACAATGTTGGGTGCGAGCATTGTCACATGAGTGTGAGGGGAATGTGCACAGACCTGTGTATGTCAAAACTTAAATCATACTCTTTTTTTTTTTAACACACGGTGTGGTCCACGAAAATTGGAAAAAAGTGCATGTGAACACAAAAAATTTACCTAGGGCAGTGGTTCTCAACCTGGGGGTCGGGACCCCCTCGGGGGACAAATTATGATTTTTCAGGGGTCACTAAATCCTGGGCTGTTCCTGAAGCCCGCACCACTGTCCCGGCCTTTTTGCGGCTGCCCAGTGTGTGGCCACCCAGCTGGGCTGTTCCTGAAGCCCAACAGCTGCCCACTAGGCCTCTTCGCAGCCGCCAATTCAGATCACAGTATGGCTGGGGACCAGAGACTAGAGGTCTGCTGACTGGTGAGGAATGTGAAGTGGGAGTGGCTGGAGGAGACCCCATCTCCTGATTTCAGCATAGGTGTCACTGCTTCGAGACACCACCTAGTCGGAGACATAGTAACACTACCTGTGCTTATAGTTGCCATTAAAAGTTCCCACTGCAGTCCCCAGATCAGCAGATGACCTTGATCAAGAGCACCTAAGCTGAGAAAGAGTGGTACATCCTAAAATGTACCATATGAGGTTTTAATAATTTAAGAGTGGAGGGGACTCAGGGAGCGCTAAATGTCTGTGGGTTAGGGGTGCAAATTACTTGTCTTGCCTTGGATGCTGACAACCCACTCTACTAAAATAAAAAAAATTTTTTATCAAGGGGTCACGGCACTAGAAAGGTTGAGAACCACTGACCTATGGTGTGACATATGGTCCCCTCCTGAATAGGAAGGACCCCTCATTGACCCCCGGAGCTCAAGACTCCTGACAGGGGTGAGGCACACTTAGGTCCACCTAACCAAAAGGCCCAGCAGACCCTTCTTCTCGTGATCAGCTGAAGCACAATGCAGTTAGCACATGTGGAGAGTAAAATGATGAAGTAAAAATAAAAATGTGCAAGTGGGGCTAGGCCTTGTTGTGCCTGGTTACAAAAAATGGCCACAGTCTTGGCCAAAATGCCTAGCCCAGGGGTAGGCAACCCCCCGGCACTGGTACCGCAAGCAGCACTTAAAGCCTAATTTGCAGACACTCGACTCCCTCCCCATCAGCAGAGCAGTGCAGGGAAGTGTCAGTCGGACACTAATGAATTCCAATTTCTGAATTCCCCACACCGCACCTGCACTGGACTGCCATTTTGCTAGGGGAGGGGGGGGTGATCCCTGTTTCCAGGGGGAGAAAGACTGTCATTGGCCAATGCTAAAGCCAATCACAGTCCTGCTTCCCCCGTCTACCACCTGGAGGAAGATGATTTGCTTGGTTGCCATTACCAATCTCAGAAAGAAGGGATTTTCCTGTGATTGAGAAAACCACAATCAGGTAACAGTTTGTGGAATTACTGCTGAGATTCTGAACCTTTGTGTCACTACTGAACCCCCCTGCCCTCTGTGTCCCTTTAAGCCACAGACAGTATTCAGCGCAATGAAAATCACAATTAACCACTTTTTCTCAGCTGCAGGGGTCCAACTTATGGAATCTATCCCTTGTGAGACCTCTATGCCTTGCCTGTGTGTAGCGGGCAGCTATTTTCTTTGCTAGCCATGCTTTAAATTTAGGGGTTAGTTAGAGGATTAGTAACCTCTGACCTATTTTGTTTTCAAATTTAGACCTCTGCAGGTGACCACTATTGTTGTCTGGGGTGTGGGTTCCACCCCAAGCCAAGGGTGGCAGCAATCAGATCCAGGTGTATTGGGTATTATTTCTCAGCTGCCAATCAATGGGGGTTGATCGCCTCGCTGTGCATGATGGGGAAGGGTATTTAAGGTAAAGACGTCACGGGTTCTGGGTCGTCGTCGTCCGCCCTGGGCAGTCGTCCCACCACCCCTGTGTGTGGCCCACCTGGCCGGGGGTGTGTGTTCAGAGTTTCCTGGCTCCGGGACCACGTTGGTCTGAAGTTGTACCCTGCTAAGCAGGCCCAGTAGTCAGACTGGGTCTACATTGCTAAAGAGGTCCTACGCTATCTGTCCTAAAGGGAGGAAGCCGCCGAATGAAGTACCTGTCTGGAGAGCACCCAGCATGAGGCTGGTACACCCAGGGGAGGCCTGAACTTCATTGGAGGACCTATCACTACTGAAAGGCTGAGCAGTGATCGTTCATCAGTTACCTGATTATACAAGTTGTTACTTTGAGAAGAGATCCGGGTGCCTAATCCTAAAGTGAGAGGATTCTGGATCGGTTGTATCTCCACCTTTGGGAAGGTCAGTTGCAGAGACTGTACCAAGGTTCCGTGCGATGCCCTGGCTGCTAGGACTAGTGAGAGGCCTATCCTTGCATAGCTGGAGGAGTGCAAAGTAAGGGTAAATTCTTGCCTTCCATACTTGTACATTATGGCAAATGCTCTAAGGGTCTACTTTTTCACCTCCATATAAGATGTTCTACTCACATCTCTTGACTCTTCCTCGTACGTTCTCTGGCTTATTAACATTTTCTTTGTTAGTGATGGAGCCGCTCTACAAAACAAAAAATAACAGAAATCAATTACAAACTTATTAACAACAACTTTAATCTGCATTTTTTTTTTTACAATTCTTTTGCAGCCAGGCTAAACAGGTTTTTCACAGTTCTTCTGCACAGGACTGTAGCCACTTGGTCCTGGCTGCGCAACCTCCCTCTCATGCTGCAATATTAGGGCGGACGTAAACATTTTTGTTTTTAAACATATTTTTTTTTTTTTTATCTGATGCTTTCAAGGGTAGACCCCAGCTTATAGACCCCAGATATCTCAATAAAGAGGACCTGTCATTCCTTATGTTTGCATTTCTTGCAATAGAAATACAGTAGTACCTTGGATTACAAGCATAATTCTTTCCCAAAGCATGCTTGTAATCCAAAGCACTTGTATATCAAAGCGAGTTTCCTCATAGGAGTCAATGGAAACTCAGATAAATAGTTCCAGTGTCACTGCTAGTGTATGCAGTACTGTATGTGGTCAGAGGTGGGGGGGCGCCAGAGACACTCAGAAACACTCGGAGATGCTCGGAGACCGCTTGGAGACACTCAGGAGTGTTACAGAGTGTGTTGGAGCATCTCCGGCACCCCACACCTCTGGCCACATGCGGTACTGCACACCCCAGAGGCTTAAATCCTGCTTGTCTTGTCTCGAAAATCAAGTCGGATTTTTTTTTTTCAAAACAGCTCATATTGCGGAAATGCTCGTCAACCACATAACTCGCAACCCGAGGTTCTACTGTAACAGTGATAAGAAATTTAAAGGGACAGTGTACAAATAAAAAATTTCAATAATGATTAAAAAAATGTAAGCGCCCTCCCTCCATGCTCACGTTCCAGAAGTGAACACATACGTTGGTTGGGCATGCATATGTAAATGGTGTCCGCACCCCACATGCGAGGTATCACTGCAAACATTATAGAAAAAGCAATAGTTCTAGTGCTAGACCTCCTCTGTAACTCTAAGGCCCCTTACACACGACCAAGTTTCTCGGCAGAATCCAGCGAGAAGTTCGCTGGGAGACGTATTCTGCCGAGAAAACCGGTCGTGTGTACACTTTCGACGAGCAAACCGTCGGGAAGCTCGTCGAGCCAAAATAGAGAGCATGTTCTCTATTTCCTCGTTGTTCAATGAGGAAATTTGGCTCGACTACCTTTTCGACCGCTCATCGGGAACCTCGACGGGCGGAACGATGAGTTTTGCCCGACAAGGTTCTCGGACGTGTGTACAGGGCCTGAAATGGTAACCTGTAAAGAAAGAAAAAAAACTTTGCCTATGGAGATCTTTATGTATTGTAGTTTGTCACCATTACACGAGCGTGAACAATTTTAAAGTGTAGCATGTTAGAAGTCTTGGGCCACACATACAGTGGGGATCGAAAGTTTGGGCACCACAGGTAAAAATTTGTATTAATGTGCATAACGAAGCCAAGGAAAGATGGAAAAATCTCCAAAAAGGCATCAAATTACAGATTAGACATTCTTATAATATGTAAAAAAAAAAGTTAGATTTGATTTCCATCATTTACACTTTCAAAATTACAGAAAACAAAAAAATGGCGTCTGCAAAAGTTTGGGCACCCTGCAGAATTTATAGCATGTACTGCCCCCTTTGCAAAGCTGAGACCTGCCAGTGTCATGGATTGTTCTCAATCATCGTCTGGGAAGACCAGGCGATGTCAATCTCAAAGTTTTGAAATGCACAGACTCATCTGACCTTGCCCCAACAAGCAGCACCATGGGTTCTTCTAAGCGATTTGCCGCGACAAATTGTGGCGTTTTTTACTGCGACAAAATGCAGCGTTTTTTACAGCAATTTTGTACAGGTCATTGTCACCAATGTAAAACGCCCAAGCCGACCGATTCGCGCAACAAAGAAGGTTCCAGGACTTGTTTGAGCTTCAGGCGTTCGGCATTTTGGAGTGGAGATGTGAACCATCTCCATAGAGAATAATGTATTTTTTCCCCTATAGCGTATTGTAGCGTCGCGCTTCAGGCGACAAAAAGCTCAGGTGTGAATGCAGCCTAAGAAGATAGCAAAGCGTTTTCAGATGTCAATATCCTCTGTTCAAAATGTAATTAAGAAATGGCAGTCATCAGGAACAGTGAAAGTTAAAGCAAGATCTGGAAGACCAAGAAAAATATCAGACAGAACAGCTCGCAAGATTGTGAGAAAAGCAATTCAAAACCCACGTTTGACTGCACGATCCCTCCAGAAAGATCTGGCAGACACTGGAGTTGTGGTACACTATTCCACTATAAAGAGATACTTGTACAAATATGGTCTTCATGGAAGAGTAATCAGAAGAAAACCTCTTCTACATCCTCACCACAAAAATCAGCATTTGAACTTTCACAAAAATCAGCGTTTGAACAGCGTTTGAAAAATCCACGGGGGATTACATCAAGAGGCGTAAACTGAAGGTTTTGCCATGGCCTTCACAATCTCCTGACCTCAACATAATTGAGAATCTATGGATAGACCTTAAAAGAGCAGTGCGTGACAGACAGACCAGAAATCTCAAAGAACTGGAAGACTTTTGTAAGGAAGAATGGGCAAAGATACCTCAAACAAGAATTGAAAGACTCTTGGCTGGCTACAATAAAGAGTTTACAAGCTGTGATACTTGCCAAAGGGGGCAGTACAAGATATTAACTCTGCAGGGTGCCCAAACTTTTGCAGATGCCATTTTTTTGTTTTCTGTAATCTTAAAAAAGTGCCCAAACTTTCGATCCCCACTGTAAAAGACACTAACAATAAAGATAGCTGATGAGCAGAAAAAGTTGGGCAGATCACAAGATAACAATCACTGATATGGATAATGGTACCTATCTGAAATAATAAGCCTTTTTTTTATTTTTTTATTGTAAATTAAAAGAGGACAACATAAAACTAGAAACATTTTTGATAAACGAATGGATCGTCGAGAAACCTGCCCAAAATCTCGATCAGAAAAGCAGAGAACATGCTCTCTATTTTCTCGTCGTGATTCTCAGCAGTGTTTTACTGCTGAGAAACCCAAGCGTATCTATACTTACCTGCCTCCATGGAAACCCGTGCATGCTCGATGAGACTTTGGCGCATTCACGGTAGCTTACAAGGCATAGTGTAGGGTTTAGCAAGAGGCCGGCAACGGCATCGAATGTGATGAGCGCATGCTCGTCGTAGTCGATGACGTCACCGCGTTCTTGCCATTAAAAAGAACGGCAGTTCTTTTGAATGGCCCATGTGTACACTCGGCGAGCAAGAAAGCTTGCCAGGAATCTCGTCAGGAAAAACAAATTATTTTTTCCTGACGAGATTCCCGTGCTTTAGTTTACGATTTTGTGTTGGGCCGCAATTAGGCCCCATTCACACCTCAGCGTTTTGTAGCTCAAAGCTCCAAAATGCTGGAGGAGAAAAAAAAACTTATTCTCTATAGAGATGGTTCAAATCTCTCCTGAAGCGAAACTCCTGAAGCTCAAAAAAGTTCTGGAGCTTTTTTTGTAGCTCCAAGTGGGCAGATTTTTATTTTTTTTATTTTTTATTATTACCATAGAAATAAATGGAAATGCGCCAGTTGTGCATTTTTTGTGTGCATTCACGCATTTTTGACGCACGTTTTTGAGCGTTTTATTTTTTATTTTTATAAAAATAGTAATAATATACAAAAAATATAAGTAAAATAAATACACATACAAGTAACTAAAAATCATCATAAATAATAGATGAATATTATGTATACATAAGTAAATAACTAACCCCTAACCTTAAAAAATATATATATATTATTAATATTAATAATAATAAACACCCAATCCTGAACATTTTTTTATTGCAATAATAATAATAATAGTAATTATATTTTTTTTTGTGTTAGGGTAAGGGTGTCTAATTACATTATTATTATTATTATAACCTTAAAAATATAATAAATGTATTATTAAAATTATTATTAATAATAATAATAATAATAATAATAACACCCAATCCTGAACATTTTTTTTAATTGTAATAATAATAATAATACATTTTGTGTTAGGGTAAGGGTGTTTAATTACATTATTATTATATTATTATTATATATAATATATTGGTATAAAAACATTGTGCATAAAAACACACCAAAATCGCACATAAAAACGCAAGAACATTTCTCAAAGATGCTACGCTCAAGTGTATTTGCAGCCTTATAGCTGTCTTGGCCCGCAGGTTGGACACCCCTGTTCTAGACCATATCATCTTCAGCTGCCTGAGATATAATGTAGTAGCTTACTATAGCACACAAGTGGTGCAAATGAGATTTCTCTACTGTATTGCCGGTCTATACACGATCACTTTTTGTGATAAAAAAAAAACTACGTTTTCAAAAACTTAATTTAAAAATGATCGTGTGTGGGCAAAACGTCGTTTTATGTCTTCAAAAAAACAACCAAAAAAAAAATCGAACATGCTTGAATTTTTTGTGTCATTTTTCAAAATGTCATTTTTTATGTCATAAAAAGTGATGGTGTGTGGGCAAAACGATGTTGAAAACGACGTTTTTAAACCCGCGCATGCTCAGAAGCAAGTTATGAGACGGAGCTTCAATAGAACAGAGTGCCGTCGAACGTGGTGTACGTCACCACGCTTTGCTAGAGCATTTTGGAAAAACGATGGTGTGTAGGCAACATCGTTTTGGAAAATGAAGTTTGAAAAACGTTGTTTTGTTTCGTCACATAAAACGTTGTTTTTTTTTTCATCACAAAAAGTGATCGTGTGTACGCGGCATAACTATCTAATTATACGAAGATCAGTGTGAAGTCTATGGCCCGGATTCACAAAGCACTTACGCCGACGTATCTCCAGATATGCCGCGTAAGTAAAAATATGCGCTGTCGGGGGGCGTGTCCGGACGTGCAGCTGGGAAGACGTGCTAAAGCTGAGCTCCGCATCCCCAAATCAGCCTCCATCTACCACCTTTCCCTCCTCTGCTGGGGCCACAGCCTATTAGTTTTGCTACCTGATCCCCCCTGCTTCAGATCGGGCGGCTGCTGAGGACTTTGAGAAGCTGGTCCCGCTCCTGGCCTGTAGCTGACTCTATGCCTCGGAGGCCATTCGCCATCTTGGGGCCTACTACTCTCGGGTTCTTCCCTGCAATCCGCTCCACGATCCGTGGGGAAGGGTAGCCCCCCAAGTTCCCTGTGGATCTGCCCTCTCTCCGCTGGGGCCATCGGAGCGAATCTCCGGCCAGGCGACTTCACTAGGGACCCCTGCGGCTGCACCCCTGCATCCCGCGGCCTACGGACCCGGTCACGGACCTTCGGGGACAAGGTGAGCTGCTCCTTCTACCCCTACCTGACCCCTGAGGTGGCTGCCCGTCCTGCCTTCCTACCTGGGGAGGTTTTCCTGGCCCCGGCGGGGTGAAGTTCGCCCGTCCGGCGGTTGTCTCCCAGGAAAGACCGCGGCTTCGGCCTACTCCTGGAGGAAGGCGGCCATCTTCCTTCCTCGTCCCTCAGGACCCCCCCCCCGGGCACTCAGCACGCTATCCGACCACAACACAGCGGCACTCTCTGCCCCTAAGACCACCTGACGGACAAGTCATGGCCTTGGCCCCATCACAGGGTACAGCATCCATCTTACTGTCCTGAAGCCTGGCTGACATCCACCTCTGGCCTCAATGCACCCCCCCTCCCCTTTTTTTTTTCTTTGTTTTTTGTTCTGGCCGCTTGCTCTGCCTGATCTGCCACACTTATACATGAACTGTGTGTTGAAGTGCCAGGACAGTGAGAAAACAGCTCTGGGCCTGGGGGGTGGTGGCCATATTGCTCCACCTGCATAGACTTACGGCGAATCGCCACCTCCACCTGCAGCCCGGATCGCACTTGCCGCTCTACCATGTCACCTGTGGAGGCGTGTGGCTGAGGATGGATGGCTGACGACATGTACTGCTGAGCTTTGTGCTCTCCCGACAACCGCAGGCTGTGTTTCTGTTACCTCGTACCCGATCTGCTGATGGCTGCTTCCAGCTCCTCCTCTGCTGACCATACTGATCTGCAACAAGGCACTATCCAACGGTACCTGCTGCGCACAACATCATGGGGGGCGAACGCAGAGACGTCCTCTGCCGGGTACACTATTATACCCTGAAGGAAGAGATCTTACGCAAGGCCTGGCGCTTAGGCCCATTGGACTTCCATGGTTCCTCCATCCACCTATACCCGGATCTCTCCCGCAACACATTGTACATGCGACGTGTGGTCCGCCAACTGCTGGAAGTGATCCGTCAAGTTGGTGCATCGTACACTTGGGGCCACCCCTTCAGTATGAAAGTAACCCGGGCTGATAACCACAAATTTGTCCTGTCAGATCCGGACCAGCTTCCTGCCTTCTTCCTCTTCCTGGACCAGGACCCTGTCACCGTCCCGAACTGGTTGGACCCTCCAGATGACCGCCAGCGGCTACCGGGCCCTCCTCTACAGCGGCGAAGGTACCCGCAGTCTAAACCGACGCCTTCCGGTGCCAGAGAGCGACGAGCCACATCACCTGAAGACTGATCCAAGTTCTTCCGTGAGACGGTTTCTTCCCCCCCCTTTTTTTCTTTCTTCACTTCCCCAGGAGGGTGCGACTCTTCTCCAAGACTTCGACCAGGTTTGACCAGTAACCCAGCCCAGAAGACCAGGGGAGTGTCTGTTGCCTTTCATAAAACACTCCCTGTAGAAGTGCTGGATCAGCTCTCTGACCCTCATGGACGGTATATCTTTGTGAAATTCCTGCTATGGGGTACCAAATTCACAGTAGCAAACGTCTATCTTCCCAACACCAATCAAGTACCGTCTGCGCTGGCATTTTTGAAGGTTCTGTCAGGATTCATGGAGGGTAAGCTCATATTGGGCGGTGATTTTAACACCCCTCTGGAGCCTCTTTTGGATTCCTCCACCTCGTGATCCTGTGTCTCATTCCGTAAACTGAGAGCACCGAAGCGAGCATTCTATGAACTGCGTCTTGTAGATGTGTGGAGGGTATTACACCCCACGTCCCGTGACTACACCCACTTCTCTCATGTACATTACACTTATAGTCGCATAGACTACTTATTGAGTGACCATAGTTGCCTGGACTGGTCTCCTGAATGCCACATAGACCCGATGGTCTGGTCTGACCCCTCCCCTATCCACCTGACATTTTCGCTCCCTTCCACCCCAATTAGGGAGTAGACGTGGCGCTTGAATGATTCATTGCTTACGGATTCGGATTGTACACAGACAGTATCTGACACAATCTCTAACTTTCTTGTTGACCACGCTTCGGATACGACTGCGATGCCCTTTCAATGGGAGGCGCTCAAGGCAGTTCTACGTGGAACCTTTATCCAAATGGGTGCGCGCCTGAAAAAGGAGCGCTCGGCCGCCATAGAGACAGCGATTCGTACACTGAGAGAACTGGAAGTTGAACACAAACGATCCCCGACAGTGTCAACGCTGTCGGATGTTTCTACGGCGCGATCACGACTCAGAGAACTCTATGAGACCTCTGCACGCTCGTATGCAGGTAAGCTCGCTTTCCATCAATATAAGTTTCAGGATAAATGTGGTCGATCGTTGGCTCGCTCTCTACACCCCAAAGTGTCTTCCACTTTTGTGCCCCACATCCGGGGGGCGCGGGGAGAATTGATCTCCTCACCGACTAAGATGGCTGGGGAATTCAGGGACTTCTACCAAGCCCTATATAATATCCCTGCGACTCAACCAACGGGCTCCCACTATACCGGGATAGAGGACCAATTGTCCTATGTCTCAGAAACCGCACTTCCCGCACTGCATGCTGACGCCATTGCTGATCTAGAGACCCCTATCACAGAAGATGAAGTTGCTAAAGCCATAGCGGGTACGCCGAGTGGAAAAAGCCCGGGCCCGGATGGCTTCACGCCCAAGTTTTATAAACTATTCGCTGCCCTTCTCACACCCTTTCTCACCAAGGTGTTTAACTCTTTGACAGGGGGCTCGCTATTCCCTCCACAAGCACTTGAGGCCCACATATCCCTCATCCCAAAGCCGGGCAAGGATCCTACGCTTTGCTCTAACTACAGGCCGATATCTTTAATTGGTGTCGATCTGAAAGTTTTTGCTAAAATACTGGCGAATAGATTACGACCACTGTTGCCGGGGATAATACACTTAGATCAGGTAGGCTTTGTGAGTGGCCGGGAGGCTAGAGATAATACCCTGAAGACTCTTCTTTTAACTGATTATGCCCGATCTCACAATATCCCATTATGCCTCTTAACAGTCGATGCGGAAAAGGCATTCGACCGAGTAGACTGGCAGTTCCTTCGATTATCCCTGCAACAAATTGGCTTGGGACCTAATATGATGGCTAGAATAATGTCCCTATATACCTCTCCATCTGCTAGGGTTAGATTGAATGGTTCGCTATCTCCGGCCTTCTCTATTTCGAACAGGACGCGACAGGGCTGCCCACTGTCCCCCCTCCTCTATATTCTTACCATGGAACATCTGGCCATTGCTTTACGTAATAACCCCTCAATCCAAGGTGTAATAATCGGACCCACCCACACCAAACTCGCCCTTTTTGCAGATAATTTGCTCCTGTTCGTGACACATCCACATACAACATTGCCCTCCGTATTGCAGGAGTTTCGGAAATTTGGAGTAGTTAGCAACTTCAAAGTGAATTACGATAAATCGGAAATCCTTAACGTATCTTTGTCCAATTCGGTTCTACGCAGAATATCGACCACTTTCCCCTTCAAAACCGACTCTACCTCCGTCAGGTATCTTGGAATTCAGATTCCAGCGGATACATCCCAACTCTTCTCCCTAAACTTTACCCCCCTCCTTCTTAGGACCCAAGCTGATTTAGCCACCTATGCGTCTAAACGGCTCTCATGGCTAGGTAGAGTGAATGCCCTGAAAATGGATGTTCTCCCTAGGTTCCTGTATTTGTTTCAAACTATACCAATTCGTATACCTACTTTGTACTTCAAGAAACTACGCCAGATGTTCTCCAAGTTTATTTGGAATGCTGCCCGTCCCAGAATACGATACGGAACATTATCCCTTCCAAAGGCTAGAGGGGGAGTTGGAGCCCCGGACGCCTCCTTATACCATAAGGCAACGGTGCTCACTCGTATATTGGATTGGTTCCATCACTCTTCAACCAAGCTCTGGGTTCAGTTGGAAAGCCACATGAACCCAGTTGAACTCCCTGCTCTCCCATGGACCTTGCCCACAGATCGGGGGAGTTTGGGCCCTCTCAGCGACCTTACTCTGCAGACGATTCGGAATTGGGATCATTTGCGATCCAGAGGGGGTCTGTCGAACCACATGGGGCCTTTGACTCCCTTCTTTGGGACCCCGGCCTTTCTACCTGCTCTGTCGGTAACAAGATTTGGACCGTGGTGTAAGTAAGATTATAGGAGAATTGCCCAGGTCCTTAGAGCAGACCCCACTCTAAGAGCTGATACCCCTGCCGACCCGACCTCCCGACACCCCATGCAGTGGCTTCACAGGCAACAGATCACTTCCTATATCCGAACCCTGCCATCCATTCCAGACATCCTGCTTCTACAGGCAGAACCTCCAACACATGTGATATCTCAACTCTACTCCCTACTGCTCGACATCTTTTCCCCTGATCCCCCGCCGTATACGGTGGCCTGGGAGGCGGACCTGCATCACCCTATATCCCCCCTTGACTGGCGGAAGTGTTTTACCCTGACACACAAACTATCCTTGGCCACTAAGACCCAGGAGAAGGGGTTTAAGCTGCTAACGAGATGGTACAGATGCCCAACAACTATCAAACACTTCAACCCGACAGTGTCAGATACCTGCTGGCGGTGTCTGCGATCCCGGGAAACAATGCTCCACATCTGGTGGGACTGTCCTCCTATCCAGGCATTTTGGCAACGGATTTTCAAGCTATACTGCAAACTGATGGCAACCACAATCCACCCCTCCCCTGAGGTGGCTCTCTTATCTATACTCCCTGGCTCGTTCAAGTCCGTTAAAAATTATGTGTTACGACACTTTCTGGCGGCGGCCAGGGTGGTGATCCCCCATCACTGGAGATCGGCGGCTACGCCATCCCTTGGGGACTGGGCTGTTGAGGTGGACCGCATAAGGGACCTTGAACGTCTGTTGGCGGAAGAGTGCGATAAAACAATTCTCTCTCACCTGGACTTCATGGTCTATGTTCCGATACTCTTCTGAGTTTATTTCCTGGGCTGGAGGTGGCCTGGATGATGTCGCCCTGGTGCCATGATGGAGTGATACTTGATACTTGACCCCCAATTCTTACCCCATTATCTCTCCCCCCTTTTTTCTGCCTCTGCTTCTTTTCTTTTTCTCGTTGTCTGATTACATTCCTAGGAATCCATTAGTCCACATACATGTCTTTATCCTGCCGAATGTTACTGATTCGCTTTCTGACCCCATACGTTATTCTTTAATTTTAATTTTTCTATTTTTCCTTCCCCATACAACTTAATATGCACTCCCATATACTACACCGTATGTGTGGCAGCACTTTTTGTCTACAGGGATTGCTAACACTAACGGCCTTATGGCGGTCCTTGTACTCATGCTTTTTCTCTCATCTATATGTAACATAGACATGTTTATGTTTTGTCATGCACGGTACCTATTGTTGATGTATTCGACTGTGATGTTTGTAATGTTTGAGACGATATTTGTCTTTCTGCTTCTCTTTTCTTCTCTAATAAAATAAGATTGAATTAAAATATGCGCTGTCATATCTGTGCACCGAACCCACAAACTAAGATACGCCTAAAAAACTGACTTCATCCCACTGACGTAACTTGCCTACGCCGGTGTAGAGTGGGCGCATATTTACGCTGGACGCATGTGGCTTTACCATTGATTTTCTATTCGTATATGCAAATGAGGGAGATACCCCGATTCACAAACGTACTTGCGCCCGGTGCATGATTTAAGCGGTTTGCGTAAGTTTTACATTCGGAGTAAAGTTATTCCCCATAGATGAGGTGCAACCCATGCAAATGTATGGACCAGGAAACACAAGCCTACGTGTTGTATGTTGGACGTCTGTGAATATGGGCCGACATGGGTCTGACTGGGCGTAGGTTACGTTCACGGCGTACACAGTGATCCAGCGTATCTTAGGCAGTTGTTCAGACGTGGTTGTGCACATGCGCACAGGGATACTTCCATGTCCCGACACATGTGCATTTTAAGTACTTGTCTGGCGCCCAGCCCATCATTTGCATGGGGTCACGCTTCATTAACATGGATCACGCCCACTTCCACCTACTTCCACTTACGCCGGCTTACGCCTACGAAATATACGATACGCCAGCGCAGAGTTAAGAGCATTTGCTTTGTGAATTCCATGCTTGCCTCTCCTCTCTGCGCCGTCGTAGCGTAAAAGATACACTACGGCAGAAAAAATATGCGCCAATGTATGTGAATCCGGGCCAAGTGGTAACCACTGAGCACATTGATAGCAATATGGTAATAGTGTAGTAGGGAGCAATTGATAGCAAATGTATATTGTACCTACCAATTGTCTTACTGAGGGAATATTAAAGTTTTGGGAGGATTTGTCAGAGCTTCACCGGGCTCATCCAACTCGAATAAAACTGTAGCTCCATAACATATTGGTGGGAGTATATCTCCCATTCGGCTTGTTGATGCATTTTACATCTTTAGAAGGCATTTTCACATGCTGCACTAGGGTTCATTCAACTTGAAGAAGACCCAAGCATAGTTCCACAACATAGTGGTGGGATAAGATCTTCCAGTTGGCTTGGTAAAGGGATCTTATGCCGCGTACACACGATTGGACATTCCGACAATAAAACCGTGTATTTTTTTTTTCTCCGACGGATTGTTGGCTTAAACTTGTCTTGCAAACACAGGAATTATCATTATAGGGCCAGATTCAGGTAGATGAGCGCTTCTTTACTTTGGAGTAACTCACCCTTCTCCCACATCGGGTAAATATTATGATAGTTTCTGTACCAAATACATATGCTAGTACCAGTACCAGTAGGATAATGACTGGGGCGCATAGTTTTTTGTCCACCAAGCATTGAAGAAAGTACCAACCTACTTGTGTTCTTTCTCCTTCTCCCTTTTGTATTGTATATAGGAGTGTGAGTATTCATGTAGGAGGGGCTACAACCCCCTAGCGACCCAGTTCGAACCCACCCGCGACCACCGGTATCCCGAACAGGGGACTGTCCCCCCCTCTCCCCGCAAAAGCCAGCGGTAGGTGGTTTTTGCAACCAATACTTATATTGTACTGCAAACCAAACATGTTGGTTTTGAATGTGCCTTGTCTGACTGTTTATCCCATGTTGTTTTTTGTTATTTTTAGAATTGAGGAAAAAACTTTTTATGCGGTACAACTCCCTGGCCCCTGATGACGGTTCTCTTTTGAAATTAAGAGACCAGAAACACGTCGGGCATTTTCAACTCTGTTCCACGGAGAATGTATTTTTTATCATGTTGTATTATTATTTGATGTTATTCTTTTTCTACGTCTTTCACTGGGTGCACTTCTCTTATCCCTGATGTTCCATGCCTATTTAGTGATTATCACAAAAAAGGTAGTGGACCATACAGGTCAACTTCCCAACAAGTATCCAACTGGGTTTTCAGACTGTCCAGATGTGTAAAATCCTCTTTTTTGTTCTCTTATACTAACCGGGTAGTAAATACCCAAACCCCCACTTTTTGTTTGGAACACTCCGGACTCTACAGTTATATTCTAACTGAGTACAGACTATAACCAATTTATTGCTTACCAACACCCCTAACGTGGATAGGACTGTATGTCTTTATTGGTACGCATGTTGGGAATCTAGATATGCAACATCAGGGTTCACTTTATTTCACTTAGCTCTCTAGTATTCTAATATATAAAGAAATTTTGTATGTATCTTTGTCACTATATTACATTTTGGTCTTTTTTCTCATACTAAATGTACCAGCCACAACAGTGGGCATACGCAAACAAATAAAGCAATAAATGTGAGATATCTTTAACGTATCTCGCACACGCAGTACTATACTTAGCTAAACCATGTTTAGGGGCAAGGAATTTGAAACCTTAATGGGTCAATACAAAGAACACAGGGCAAAGGAGGCCAAAGGGTCAGAAATGACAGCACTGTTCTCCCAACTTAAAACTTTGGTGGAGAAAAAAGTAGCAATGTTTTGGCAAATAGATAACTTTGAACACTACATCGAAGAAGAAATAAACCCTTTGGGATTGAGAATACAAATTTTCCCCTCATTTGATGATATGGACAACACCTTTAAGAAAAGATGGGAAAATAACTTACAACAATGCACCAAACTCATGATGCGCTTACTAGTTGAAGAATATCAAAAACGAATCCTGATCGTTGACAAGGAAATAGATAGTCTATATAGTCAATTGGAATCCTTTAAGGACATAGAAACATACAAAGAACAGGAATCCACTATTAAGGCACATATTGATAACACGGCAAAAGATCTCATCACTAAAAAGGAGCAAAACTTCTGGAGGGATAAGACGGCATTTAAAGAGGGTAAAGCCTACCGTTGGCACATACGCACAAACAATCAAAAACACCCCCAAAGAAGAACAAATCTAAGAAAAACGAAGGGTTGGAAGAATGAATTAGGATCAAATTCCTCTCTCAACTCCCTATCCTCTGCCCATTCACAAATGGGTACACGGGGCACCAAGAAACAAAAATGGACCTCACCCGAAAGGGGTAATGAAAATAAGAAACACATAAGTGAAAATGGTCCTGCCTCACAACCTACCCCGAATACCCTGAATACTGAATACAATCCCACCAGAGGGGATTTAAGGGGTACCCAATCTAATCGAGGAAGAATGATAAATGGAACTCATCCTCCACCCAATCGAAACGATCAAGAATGACACGGGGCTGAACATGGGCACTGTGCGGATCCCATGAGTATCATCAATCTCTCCCAGTACAACCTATCTGAGGATGAATTGATGATCCTAAACAAAGGCCTAACCTTCTGTCCATCCAGAGATGTCGATACTTTTGAGACAATAAAAGATTTACACCTCTTTGCCCGAAAACTTATCCTGAAAGGTCTATACGCCAAACCGGCTATCACCAAAGAATTATCCACCAGAGAAGAACAGGCCTTGAATGATCTAATAACTCTGTTAGACGAACAAAGTAACAGAGACCTAATTGACAGGATTGACTTGAATGCGATCCTGGAAGAACAACTAACCCCAACAGAAGGGGGCCTCTCAGTTAAATCCGTGTTGAAACAAAAATCAAATAAATTTCCACCACTGACCCTTAATTCAAATCTCAATGCCTTTATAATGATGACAAGTAAAGACATTTTGAAATTGAAATCAAGATCAACGTCAGAAAATATCTCCACCCAGGAAAGGGTGGCTCTGAAAAAACTAGCCGACCAAAAACAACTTACAATAAAACCCTCAGATAAAGGGGGCAATATTGTAATAATGAGCAACGAATTCTATCAAACGATGTGTCTGAATATTCTATCCAATCGAGATTGGTATAGACCCATCTCTAAACCTATAATTGAAAGATTCAACAGTGATTTCTTTAAGATGGTTGACAAAGCATATGTGGAAAACACAATTACCCAACAAACATGGGAATTCATCAGAACCGATCATGCCAAGATTCCAACGTTCTACAGCTTGCCCAAAGTGCATAAAAACCTACTAAATCCCCCTGGCAGACCGATTATTTCAGGACGAGGTTGTATTACTGAACGATTGAGCCAGTTCATCGATGAACAACTGAGACCATTGGTAACCAATCTACCATCCTATATTAGAGATACCACTCACCTACTCCAAACCCTTGAAAATCTCACCATACCCACTAAGGCACTCTTAGTCACAGTAGACGTGGAGGCTTTATACAGCTCTATACCCCACGTAAAGGGATTGGAGGTGATTGAACATTTTATCCGACAATCTCATAGGGATGACAAACCCCTACACAAATTTATTGTGCAAGCTCTCGAGTTCATATTGTACCATAATGCATTCTCGTTCAATGGCTCCCACTTCCTCCAGATGCAGGGGGTTGCGATGGGGACATGTTGTGCCCCATCGTATGCCAACCTGTATCTGGGGGAGTGGGAGAGCCATTTTCTATCTGCCGAAGGGGAAAATCTGCACACATCCAACATCCTGACCTGGCATAGGTTCATTGATGACATTTTCATGATATGGGATGGCACGACTGAAGATCTTGCCACCTGTATCAATGATATGGGTATTAATGACTTCAATTTGAAGTTCACCAGTATCCACAGTAATAAAACAATTACGTTTCTTGATGTCACCATCTTTAAAACCCTTGATGGACACCTCTCTAGCTCTCTATATCGGAAAGAAACGGCCGGCAACACTATTCTACAAGCCTCAAGCTTCCACCCAGAACCACTCATACGATCAATTCCATATTCACAGTACCTCCGGGTCAGGAGAAACTGTTCGGATGAAGATAGTTTCATTAAGGAAGCAGACAACTTAAAAAGAAGGCTCTTACAAAGGGGATACTCACATACGTGTTTAAAAAAAGCCTTCAGGAAAGTGAAGAGCCAGTCAAGATTGGACATACTGTTTCCTCCTAAGAAGAAAATTACCAAGAAAGAAGAAAACCAGTGCTTACCTACAAGAATCATCACGACTTACAACAATCAAAACAAACAAATAAAACGGATAATTAAAAAACATTGGCACGTACTTCAGATTGACCCCATCATTAGTCAATTTATCCCGAACCAACCTTTAATCACCTATAGACGGGCTAGATCCATCAAGGACTCATTAGTTACCAGTGAATACACTGGAACTTTCAGGGGAGATCCCTGTAAACGATGGGGCACTTTCACTTGTGGAGGTTGTGCACAATGTCAATATATTAACACTCAAAAAGATATCACACTTCCAAACGGTCGCCAATACAAACCGCGACACTTCGCCAATTGTAACACCTATGGGATTGTGTATTTACTAGCTTGTTCGTGCGGCTGCTTCTATGTAGGTAAAACTAAATTAGAATGGAGGAAACGAATCTCCAGGCACATAAAAAGTATTAAAACATCGAACCCCGACCTGCCTTTGGGGAGACATTCGAGAGATGTCCATCAAGGAAATATTCCGAAAACACTGTTCTTGGCTTTGGATAGAATTCACCCCAATCCAAGGGGGGGGGGATTGGGACAAACTACTACTCCAGCGGGAGACCCGCTGGATAGTAGCCCTCCAGGCTACTTTGCCTCCAGGCTTAAATAGCAAGGTTAGCTATCGGCCCTTTTTAGAGGGATATAAATCAGGTACCTGGGAGGGTGAGGGTTAAACACTCTAAATGTTTCAAACATTTCAAATGTTTAGACAAATCCGATGTATAGAACATTTGCAGACTAACTAAATACCAAATACAATCTTTGTAGTAATGTTAGTCAATATCATGCATACCTACCATCCTACGAGATTATGCTTTCTGCTCTAAATATACTGGTCTGACTGTTTATGTATTGTTTTTGCAACATAAATCATGCCCCCTTTTTGTGCTATAATTGTACTTTGTATTTAGCCCTTATCCCCTGTTGGGTGGTCTTCCGGTGGTCGGGATTCGGGTCCGATCTGGGTACCCTCTATGAATTACTTTCACACATTTTTTTTTAAATAGTTTTTGCATATTTTTGCTATAGGGTTGGCCTCCTCCATAAACGCCTCTTTTGCTGACAGTAGTGAGGAAAACGGAAGTGTCCACCAATATGTTTGGCATGCCGTTTGTTTCTTTCATAGCCAGTCTTCCCATTCTAAAATCTTCCCCAATCAGAGCAGGACGCCGCGGTCATGTGACCCACAGCGCTGTGAATGTCGGCACACCATACGTGCTGACGTTATCATTCAGCGCGAGATTCGACGCTAAAACGGAAGAATACATACAGGTCTACATCAGACCCAAAGCGTCTAGATATCACATACACATGAATGATAACACCACTGGGTCACATGACCAACGAGCCAGTTCATCGATGAACAACTGAGACCATTGGTAACCAATCTACCATCCTATATTAGAGATACCACTCACCTACTCCAAACCCTTGAAAATCTCACCATACCCACTAAGGCACTCTTAGTCACAGTAGACGTGGAGGCTTTATACAGCTCTATACCCCACGTAAAGGGATTGGAGGTGATTGAACATTTTATCCGACAATCTCATAGGGATGACAAACCCCTACACAAATTTATTGTGCAAGCTCTCGAGTTCATATTGTACCATAATGCATTCTCGTTCAATGGCTCCCACTTCCTCCAGATGCAGGGGGTTGCGATGGGGACATGTTGTGCCCCATCGTATGCCAACCTGTATCTGGGGGAGTGGGAGAGCCATTTTCTATCTGCCGAAGGGGAAAATCTGCACACATCCAACATCCTGACCTGGCATAGGTTCATTGATGACATTTTCATGATATGGGATGGCACGACTGAAGATCTTGCCACCTGTATCAATGATATGGGTATTAATGACTTCAATTTGAAGTTCACCAGTATCCACAGTAATAAAACAATTACGTTTCTTGATGTCACCATCTTTAAAACCCTTGATGGACACCTCTCTAGCTCTCTATATCGGAAAGAAACGGCCGGCAACACTATTCTACAAGCCTCAAGCTTCCACCCAGAACCACTCATACGATCAATTCCATATTCACAGTACCTCCGGGTCAGGAGAAACTGTTCGGATGAAGATAGTTTCATTAAGGAAGCAGACAACTTAAAAAGAAGGCTCTTACAAAGGGGATACTCACATACGTGTTTAAAAAAAGCCTTCAGGAAAGTGAAGAGCCAGTCAAGATTGGACATACTGTTTCCTCCTAAGAAGAAAATTACCAAGAAAGAAGAAAACCAGTGCTTACCTACAAGAATCATCACGACTTACAACAATCAAAACAAACAAATAAAACGGATAATTAAAAAACATTGGCACGTACTTCAGATTGACCCCATCATTAGTCAATTTATCCCGAACCAACCTTTAATCACCTATAGACGGGCTAGATCCATCAAGTAATCATTAGTTACCAGTGAATACACTGGAACTTTCAGGGGAGATCCCTGTAAACGATGGGGCACTTTCACTTGTGGAGGTTGTGCACAATGTCAATATATTAACACTCAAAAAGATATCACACTTCCGAACGGTCGCCAATACAAACCGCGACACTTCGCCA
The DNA here is from genome assembly GCA_029574335.1 of Rana kukunoris. NCBI lineage: Eukaryota > Metazoa > Chordata > Amphibia > Anura > Ranidae > Rana > Rana kukunoris. The sequence continues at coordinate 39,234,099 of CM056052.1, forward strand.
ATTGTAACACCTATGGGATTGTGTATTTACTAACTTGTTCGTGCGGCTGCTTCTATGTAGGTAAAACTAAATTAGAATGGAGGAAACGAATCTCCAGGCACATAAAAAGTATTAAAACATCGAACCCCGACCTGCCTTTGGGGAGACATTCGAGAGATGTCCATCAAGGAAATATTCCGAAAACACTGTTCTTGGCTTTGGATAGAATTCACCCCAATCCAAGGGGGGGGGATTGGGACAAACTACTACTCCAGCGGGAGACCCGCTGGATAGTAGCCCTCCAGGCTACTTTGCCTCCAGGCTTAAATAGCAAGGTTAGCTATCGGCCCTTTTTAGAGGGATATAAATCAGGTACCTGGGAGGGTGAGGGTTAAACACTCTAAATGTTTCAAACATTTCAAATGTTTAGACAAATCCGATGTATAGAACATTTGCAGACTAACTAAATACCAAATACAATCTTTGTAGTAATGTTAGTCAATATCATGCATACCTACCATCCTACGAGATTATGCTTTCTGCTCTAAATATACTGGTCTGACTGTTTATGTATTGTTTTTGCAACATAAATCATGCCCCCTTTTTGTGCTATAATTGTACTTTGTATTTAGCCCTTATCCCCTGTTGGGTGGTCTTCCGGTGGTCGGGATTCGGGTCCGATCTGGGTACCCTCTATGAATTACTTTCACACATTTTTTTTTAAATAGTTTTTGCATATTTTTGCTATAGGGTTGGCCTCCTCCATAAACGCCTCTTTTGCTGACAGTAGTGAGGAAAACGGAAGTGTCCACCAATATGTTTGGCATGCCGTTTGTTTCTTTCATAGCCAGTCTTCCCATTCTAAAATCTTCCCCAATCAGAGCAGGACGCCGCGGTCATGTGACCCACAGCGCTGTGAATGTCGGCACACCATACGTGCTGACGTTATCATTCAGCGCGAGATTCGACGCTAAAACGGAAGAATACATACAGGTCTACATCAGACCCAAAGCGTCTAGATATCACATACACATGAATGATAACACCACTGGGTCACATGACCAACGTGGCGCTATGCACGATGGGACGCTATACGTGATTATGTCAGAGAACGCGGATTCGACGCACAATCGAATAATCCTTTATATTCCATGCCACTCTCTGAACACTCAGGCACCCTCTACACGTTGGGGATAACGCTACTGAACTGTGGACACCTCGATAAACTTTAAGTTCAACACTATATCTCACCCTATCTTTAATATATCTGCATTAGGACCGGTTTAGCTATATGTACACTTCCCCTTTTTTTCATAGGTTTCGCTGCCCTGATTTAAGGGGATTACTTGAACACTATCACATAGGAGTTTCTCAGGGCGATTTGAAACAAACTCACCCTTCTCCCACATCGGGTAAATATTATGATAGTTTCTGTACCAAATACATATGCTAGTACCAGTAGGATAATGACTGGGGCGCATAGTTTTTTGTCCACCAAGCATTGAAGAAAGTACCAACCTACTTGTGTTCTTTCTCCTTCTCCCTTTTGTATTGTATATAGGAGTGTGAGTATTCATGTAGGAGGGGCTACAACCCCCTAGCGACCCAGTTCGAACCCACCCGCGACCACCGGTATCCCGAACAGGGGACTGTCCCCCACTCTCCCCGCAAAAGCCAGCGGTAGGTGGTTTTTGCAACCAATACTTATATTGTACTGCAAACCAAACATGTTGGTTTTGAATGTGCCTTGTCTGACTGTTTATCCCATGTTGTTTTTTGTTATTTTTAGAATTGAGGAAAATACTTTTTATGCGGTACAACTCCCTGGCCCCTGATGACGGTTCTCTTTTGAAATTAAGAGACCAGAAACGCGTCGGGCATTTTCAACTCTGTTCCATGGAGAATGTATTTTTTATCATGTTGTATTATTATTTGATGTTATTCTTTTTCTACGTCTTTCACTGGGTGCACTTCTCTTATCCCTGATGTTCCATGCCTATTTAGTGATTATCACAAAAAAGGTAGTGGACCATACAGGTCAACTTCCCAACAAGTATCCTATTTGTATATGTTTTGGTCTGTAATTTTATAATCCATTAAAATACTTTTTGTTTTGAACTTGGCCTCTAAAGTCCCGCCTCCTTGGGGGTATCCTTTCTTTTCTTACTTTGGAGTAACGTTTCTCATTTACGTTACTCCGCCGACACTTTCGGCGCAAGTACTGTTATTCACATAGCACTTGCGCGTAAACTTGCGCCAGAGTAACGATAATGCGCTGGCGTAACCCGACGCAAGTGGAAGTGGGTGTGATCATATGTAAATGATGGGCGGAGCCCAGCGCAGAGGCTTACGTTCAGCGCATCATCCACGGAGCATGCGCAGTAAGTGAGGCTTCACTCGGCCCCCTGTGCGCATGCTCACAACTTCCGTCGGCACCACTTCACGTGAAACGCCAGCGCAATGTGTTCCGTTGCGCGTATAAAAGCGCTAGCGGAAACGCCATTCCGGCGCAAAAGTATATCTGTTTCCCCCCACCCCAGGGAAGATACTTTTGCACTGTCATGGCTGCTCCCGCTACCCCTAAAGAGAGGAGGAACCTCAACTTTAATGCCCAGGAGGTCTCTGTGGTCATCTCGGCTATGGAGACGTTTAATGATTTCCTCCACGGAAAAAAAAAGTAGGAAGACCAGCCGGGAGAGGAAGCAGGGCATCCTGGAGACCATTGCTGCCAGGGTCAATGTGTTGGGGTATTCCACCCGGACTGCTGGGGATATTCAAAAAAAAATAAACGACCTGCGGCGCAAGGTGGCCACCATTAGGAGCCATGAGAAGGGCACAGGTGGTGGTCCACCATGTCCGGTCAGCCTGACCACAGAGGAGGAGGTGGTCGCCCGCTGCCTGGAGAAGGAGCAATTGGAGGGGGTACCAGGCTATGATTCTGTGGAGGAAGGCTCCAGGACAGGTAAGTGTTTTTTATCCCCTATTTGGTGTTTTGCATGTGGGGGGGGGAGGGTACATGTGCCAAGTGTGTGGGACCACCAACATGTGTCTGCTTTGTGTCATCCACAGATGACGGAGCTGGGCCATCATCTGTCGGCGGCCAGTCCACCCCATCCCCCCATCGGCACCCAGTGCCTGGGCCCCTGGGTGGTGAAGACACCGAGGTGGAGGAAGAGAGTGCCCACACCACACATGCAGAGGTCGTTGAGGAGGAGCCTGTTGGGGCAGAGCAGGACTTTGTTTTATTGTTAGAGGAATCCTCCTCTTCTGCAGGACCCTCTCAGATCCCCTCCCCCATTATAGGAAGCCCCTCAAGGGCGACTCCATCCCCCCGGGGACAAACATCTACTGGCCCCAGGAAGGCCACCCATAAGAACAGGGGGGTGTCTGATCTGGTCCAGGACCAGGTGGCGAGGGATCACACCAGGCAGACCCAGCAAATGGGGGAGATTGCTGGGCACCTGGACAGAGTGGCTGACAGCCTGTGCTCCGTGGCCCAGATGTCTTCAGCAGTGCAGGTGTTACGTACCTGCCAGATGAGCCTGACGTGTAGTGGGAAGGCTTCTCGTACAACCCCGGCTAAAGGGCCACCGATGTTGCGACAGTGGCCACAAGAGCCTGGCGGTGTATGGGTGCCTGGTTCGTCTTGGGTCTTGTCGGTTCAGCAGGTGCAGCAGGAAATAGGAAGCTGGCTGGTGGGTGCACTGAATGCGTAGTCAGACAAGCCGGGTTTGGTAACAGATGATCCGATATAGATGTAAACGACAGGCAGAGAATGGTCAGTATACAGGCAAGTTCGGCAACGGGAAATCAAGCAGTTGTAGAGCTGAGCGTTGGTCACAAGGCAGGCCGGGACCAGGATAACAGAGATCTATCGTAGTCAGCAAGCCGGGTCAAACACAGGAAACAGGTCAGATCACAGGAAGTCAGGTAAGCACTGCAGATCAGGCAGCAAAGACACTGTGCTGCTGAGGTGTTTAAATAGGCAGCCTGTTGTCAATCACTGAAATCAGTCTGCACCATTAACTCTTAGGTGGCAGATCCATGACAGCAGGATGTGAGCTGCAACTGCGCTGCAGTGGTGACCAGCCTGGGGGAGGTGCAGGGTGAGCTAAGGGACCTCACTGCAGCCGTCCAGGCAAACAGTGCTGCCATCCGGGACCAGGGGAGGCTGAGTCGGCAGGTCCAGCATTATCAGGTCACCCGGCAGCTCAGGATGCAGGCCCAGCAGCTCAGGGTCCAGGCCCAGACCAGTTCTTACCTCGGCCGGATTGCCGTGGCCTTGGAGGGCAGGCAGGCCACACCTGCCAGGAGTGGCCCACCCGGGGATCAGCCACCTCCAGATGCCCCCCCACCCCCACCCACTCCATCCAGGCAGCTGAGGAGCCAGAGAGGGGCCGCCAGAAGAAGCCCCCGGCATCCCAGATAATTTTAATTTTTTTGATTGATGCTCAGGACATGAGTTTTTTTTATTTTTTTGGGGGGAATGCTCAGGTTATGAGATTTTTTATTTTATTATTAATACTCAAGTTATGAGTTATTCTATTTGTGATTATGCTCAGGTTATGAGATTTTTATTTTTTGATACTGCACACGTTGCAGTGTGAATGGTGTGTGAATGTGAGGGGGTGGCACTCCTGACAGTAAGGGGTGTCACCCTCGGCCGTGGTGGTGAAGTTAACCCCACGGCTGTATGAATGACGTGTGAAAGGTGTATGAATGGACAGCGACATCATTGGGGCCTTGAAGCTGGCGTTGCTGCTCCCAAGTCCTACATGCTGGACTTGGGCTAATCCAATGCGATGTGCATGTGGTGTGTGTGATCTAGGGACATCAGTGGTGTGCATGCATGCATTGTCTGTGTGATCAATGCTTTGGTTTATTGTCCAAAGATGCCTACGGCGAGGACCCTCCTGACTGCTCTTCCATCAGCACACTGGTTCTCCTCTGGCAGGGGGGGATTGTCTGGTTGGGGGGTCAGGTCATCACGCATGTCAATCTGCAGGCCTTTTCTCATAGCAAAGTTGTGCAGAATGCAACATGCACCGATGATCTGACACACAAAGGTAGGGGAATACAATAGGGTCCCCCCGGACTTATCCAGGCAGCGGAAACGGGACTTCAGGAGCCCAAATGTTTGCTCCACCACTGCATGGGTTTTGATGTGTGCTTCATTGTATTTTCTCTCTCCTCTGGTTTGGGGGTTCCGGAAAGGAGTCATGAGATGGGGTCCCAGTGCATATGCAGAGTCACCTGTAAGGGAAAAGACAGGAGGATGTTAGTCATGCATGTGCCAATTCTGATGTGCATCACGGGAGGGGATAGTCATGCCTGCCACCCATGTCACTCACCAACCAGCCAGCTGTCCCCATACAAGTTCTGCTCGAATTCCGCTGGGATGGGGCTCTGACAGTATATGAAGCTGTCATGGCTGGACCCGGGGTGTTTGGCACGGACGTGCCATATTAGGCGTTGGGCATCGGCTATCACCTGTACGTTGATGGAATGCCAATGCTTCCGATTGCGGTATATGTGCTCTGTGGCACTGGGGGGCTGTAGGGCCACATGTGTGCAATCAATGGCCCCCACAGTGCGTGGGAATCTGGCAATGCTGTAGAAATCTGTCATTGCCTTCAGCCGCAGCTCCTCAGTGGTTGGTCTGATGAACTGGTTGGACATGCGTCTGAGGATTGCAGGGACAACCTGGTGCACACATCTGCTTATGGAGGATTGTGACATCCCAGCCACCACTCCACTTGTACGCTGGAATGATCCACTTGCAAGGAAATTAAGTGTTGCCAGTACCTTCATGTCAGGAAAAGGTCCATCCGCTGGTGCTATTGATATTCTGTCTTGCAGTACTGACCTCCACCAGCGGATGGACCCTGGCAGTGTGGAACACCTGGCCTTTGCTGCGTTCAGGTGTGACCTGAACCCAATCAGTACACCCACTATATATACCCGGCGAGTTCAAACAGAACTCGCCCTGGTATCTGTTTACTAACCGGACCCTGAACCTGCGCTGGACCTCTGACCCGACCCGACCTGATCTGATCTGTCCTGACCTGACCTGATCCCGATCCCTCTCCTGGACATTTCCTTCCTGCCCCTTCCCTGTCTGCAGCCTCTTTGGATGATCTCCTGGTATTTGACCCCGGCTTGGCTTTGGCTTATGAGTATTGCATTCTCCCTGAACTTGTATATAGCCTTTGTGTTATTCGTGCACTTATTTGCTCACTTTTGTAAATAAACACCTTTTTCCACTATATACAGTGTTGGTCTCCTCAGTGTAGGCACACAGTCCTGGTCTATCTAGAATCTCTGACAGTATACCAGGGCCAGTTGACCAGACGTGCCTGCATAGGGAACCATCCTGTTGTAGTGCGTTTTTGTTGAAACATGGATTACAATGAAATCCTTTACCTTTCTCTGCTGGCAGACGAGGATGAGGGGGCTTGTCGCCAGGTTTTGGAGGGTTGGACTAGTGACCAACTGATGGAAACTATCCGATCGGCTCATTCCTGGGTGGATAAGGGGTACATGACTTTTGATGATGTTCAGGCATTAATTCGGTTGTGTGTTAAGCCGGCCCTGTCATTTATTCCTGATGGTAGCGATGATTTCTCTCCCCCCTTTAGTCGTGACCAAGTTGAATCCCTGGTGTGGTTATTAGAGGATGATCCTGCTTATTTTGATGAGCATTATTCCTCCTGTCCCCAGCAAAAGTTATCTGAGTGTATTGATTCTGTGCAGGCTCTGATTAAACAAGGTGTGTGTGAACCAGCCTTTGTTCAACCTATGCTGCAGGCATGGTCAGATCTCCTGCTTCCAGCCAAGCCACTGCATTCCAGCCCTACCATTAACCACTTACCTTCCCAAGGTTCTAGCCGTCCATTGCCAATGACAACCTCAGCTATAGCCCAGTTAATTCCGCTTCCCACCAAGTATTACTACCCAATCTACTAATTGTACCTACCCTGCCTTTAATCCACCTGTCCGTTCCAGTCCTGCTATTAACCACCTGTCTTCCCAAGGATCCATCTGTCCATCACCAATGGCAACTCCAGCCCAGATAATTCCACATCCCACCAAATATTACTACCCAGTTTCTACTAATTGTACCTACCCTGCCTTTAATCCACCTGTAACTACTCCACAAAAACCTCCTCCAGTCACCATCCCTTTGTCTCTGCCATACTCCAATCCTCCATCCTCTTCATACATCACTTCTGTTAACAAACCTGTAGTGACTAAGTCCAAAAAGAAACGGAAGTATTTCCCAACTCATACCATCGTGCCAGTTACCCAGCCTGTCCCAGTCCCCTTTGTTCAACCTGTCCCGGTGCCATCTGTCCCTGTGCCAGCTGCTCTACCAGTTCCAGTGCCAGCCGTCCAGCTTGTGACATCCGACCAGCCTGCTCCGGTGCCAGCCTGCCACCCTGGTGTTCCTGTGCCAGCCTGCCACCCTGGTGTTCCTGTGCCAGCCTGCCACCCTGGTGTTCCTGTGCCAGCCTGCCAACCTGACGTTCCTGTGCCAGCCTGCCAACCTGACGTTCCTGTGCCAGCCTGCCAACCTGACGTTCCTGTGCCAGCCTGCCAACCTGACGTTCCTGTGCCAGCCTGCCAACCTGACGTTCCTGTGCCAGCCTGCCAACCTGACGTTCCTGTGCCAGCCTGCCAACATGATGTTCCTGTGCCAGCCTGCCAGTCCGATGACTTCCAGTCTGCTGCCCAGCCTGATGACTTCCAGTCCGCTGCCCCGGTTGATGACTTCCAGTCCGCTGCCCCGGTTGATGACTTCCAGTCCGCTGCCCCGGTTGATGACTTCCAGTCCGCTGCCCCGGTTGATGACTTCCAGTCCGCTGCCCCGGTTGATGACTTCCAGTCCGCTGCCCCGGTTGATGACTTCCAGTCCGCTGCCCCGGTTGATGACTTCCAGTCCGCTGCCCCGGTTGATGACTTCCAGTCCGCTGCCCAGCTTGATGACTTCCAGTCCGCTGCCCAGCTTGATGACTTCCAGTCCGCTGCCCAGCTTGATGACTTCCAGTCCGCTGCCCAGCTTGATGACTTCCAGTCTGCTGCCCCGGTTGATGACTTCCAGTCTGCTGCCCAGGTTGATGACCAGTTATTTTGTCAGTCAGTGAGGCAGGGGATTAGCTACAGGAGCTCCACACGGCGCACGTCTCCTAGAGTAGGAGCGTGTGTGCTATAGCTCCAGGCAGGCTTAGGAGGCAGACAGGCAGAGTCCCTCCCAGCCCTGCAAGCTCAGTCCTCTCTCCAGTTCCATACCTGGAAATCCTGTGCCCCTGATCTCTCTTCTCCTCCAGCACAGCTCCCTGGCTCTCTGCAGGTAAGAGCCCTCTACCAGAGCTGCTGACGGCCGTCCTTTTCAGGATAAAGCCGCAGCAGCAATACAGATCTCCTTTTCTCCTTTTTTTGTGTCCCCCTGCATTCCCACACCTTCATCATCCTCAAGGGCCCCCCTCTCTATCCTCTCTACCCTCCGCCCGAAAATTTGCGCCGTTCTGGGGCTCTTTTTGAGAGCACCGCGCCAGGCCACTCTGAATCGCGGGGCCGCGGTCTAGGAAAGACCGCGGCTTCACTTGCGGCCTAACGGCGCGCCGCTCCCCACGCCTCTGTGGTCCTCACCCAGCCTCCAGGAATCCCCCCTTACCCCAGAAAGACAGAAGGACAGTTACCCTGCCCTGTCTTACACCCTCTCAGTTAAAGCAGCACCCTGTCAGCCCTCATCCCACCGCCTGTGCAGACAGCCATCCCACCAGACCAGCAACAGGGTCACCCTCTTAGCCCCAGCCCCCCCCCCCCCTGTCCTCCAACATACAGAAGCTTGATCCAGGGTCACCCGATCGCCTCTTACAGGGGTCAGGAAGGAATTTTTTCCCTACCGGAGCATATTGGCCGAGTGCCGCCAGAGTTTTTTGCCTTCCTCTGGACCAAGCCGGGAGAGAGGAGTTTAGCCAATACCTCTCCCCACTGCCCTAAAATCCACCCCCCCCCCCTGGTGTATTGGCGATCATGGCATGTAGGCAATATTCTGCCGAAACCATTTGGAGTTTGAGGCAATGCGCCGCAATACTGCCAGCCATCACCAAAAAAGCCCTAAGAACTGAGCGACTATTGAGAATCGATCATAGATCGACGGTCAGACATTTCAGTCATTTACCCCAGCTCAAGCACATATCATGTGCTCTGATCAATACAAGATCGGCAGTAAAACACCGACTAGAAATCCGCGACTTCATTCAACAAAAGGATCTAGATTGTCTTTTTATTACAGAGAGCTGGCTGACAGCCGACTGTAACACCATTCTAGGAGAACTGGTGCCAGAAAACTATCGTATTATTACAGAAAACAGAATAGGGCAAAGAGGAGGCGGCCTGGCGGTGATCTATAAGACTCATCTTACGATCACCAAACCAGTCCGCCAAAACCCTCTTCCATTCATGGAAACCCTTACTCTGCAACTTCAAGCAAATTCAAAGGAGACCGTCCACATTCTGCTCTGCTATAGGCCGCCCGGCCCAAAATCGCAGCTGCTATCATCTTGGACGGATTTCTTCTCCACTTATACCCTCAACAGCAAACAACTTTTGCTGCTAGGGGATTTCAATCTCTGGGCAAACTCCTCACAAGACCCCATTGCAGACGCCTGTATTGACAACCTGGAAGGATTAGGATTGCAGCAACTAGTGTGTGGGCCCACACATGCTTCAGGTCACACACTTGATCTTATTTTCAGACAAGCTCTGGAAATAAAAATTTGGGAAAATGAAAAATTGCCATGGACAGACCACCATGCAATTATATTCAGTATTACCACCATCCCCCCTACAACAAAAACATCAAATCCAGTGACAACACACTGGACTAGATGTCAGAAGAAGCTCCACTCGGAACTCTTAAAAACGACTTTAAGGAAAAAGATAGAAACAACTCAGCCGCATCAAACGGCCGTTGAAACATTGGAAGCCATAAACTCGGCCATGCTACAGTCAGCCGACTTGGTAGCGCCAAAACGAAGAACCCGCATTCGGAAAAACAACCGCAGCTGGTTTAATAACTGAAGCAAGAACGCAGAAGGGCAGAATCTGCCTGGAAAAGATGTTCTTCAGAGCTAAACCTATCCATCTACAAGGCGACTACAAGAAAATACCACAAAGGAATTTTCCAAGCCAAGAAAAATAATTTTTCGGAGGCTATCAACGGTGCCCTAAACCGCCCCCGCGAACTCTTCAAGATGGTCACCCAGACCATGAAGCCAGGATGCATTGAAGCCCCCAGTTCAGACACACAAGAATTTTGCAATGAACTATCGGATTACTTCATTAATAAAATCGAGGTAATCCGCGAAAGCATTCAGCAAAACAATTCTCCCCCCAGCCCCCCCCCCGCAGCCTCTCACACAGCACCCATAGAAATTCTCCGATATCAGGTAAGTTCACCCTGGAACCCATCGTCCATGGAGACCACTAAGAATGTCATTTGTACTCTGCGCAATGGCACAGCGCCAAATGACATTATCCCCACAAAACTGCTGAAGGAATGCGCCTACATCCTGGCTCCTCCCATCACGCAGCTTATCAACCAGTCTTTCTTGGAGGGCATAGTGCCCTCACAGTTGAAAGAAGGTATAATCCAACCCATCCTGAAGAAACCCTCCCTGGACCCCAAGGACCCACTCCACCGCCGTCCCATAACAAGCCTCAACGTACTCTCTAAGATAATGGAAAAAGTAGTGGTACAACAGCTGCAACTGCATCTAGATACCTACAAGCTACTTGACCCATTGCAATCAGGCTTCCGTCCCGGACATGGGACGGAAACAGCATTGCTGAAAGTATGGGACGATGTTCTCAAGGCCGCAGACGAAGGAGAATCTTGTCTCCTGGTTCTGTTGGACCTAAGTGCAGCTTTCGACACTGTAGACCACAATCTGTTACTGACTCGGCTTGCTGAAGTAGCCAGAGTCGCAGAAAGCGATTTATCTTGGTTCTCCTCTTTTTTGGAAAACCGATCGCAAACAGTGAAGTTAGGACCTTTTACGTCTGAAAAACGCACAGTAACATGCGGAGTCCCTCAAGGATCGCCTCTGTCACCAGTGCTGTTTAACATTTATCTTCGTCCTCTTTTTGAGATTATCAGCAGCCAAAAACTGCTCTACGGCCCCGTACACACGGCCGAGGTTCTCGCTGAAAATCAGCGAGAACCTCGCTGGAATGCACATTCCAGCGAGGACCTCGGCCGTGTGTACGGTCTCAGCGAGCTTCCCGTCGGGAAGCCCGTCGAGCCGAAATAGAGAGCACGCTCTCTATTTCCTCGACGGCCCGCCTGGAAGAATGGCTGGTTGCCATTCCCGACGGGCGGGTCGCCGAATCCGACGGCCGGGAGAGAACCTCGACGGGCGGAACGATGTGTTCTGCCCGTCGAGGTTCTCTGCCGTGTGTACACGGCCTCACACTCATATGCAGATGATACGCAACTGTATTTCCGTATCTGCAACAGACAGGATCACCACCTCAATCTAGAGACATGTCTCTCTTTGATAGAGGACTGGATGACAAAGAGTTACCTTAAACTCAATGGAGCGAAAACAGAACTTCTCCTGTTTCACGCCAAGCGCAGGAATCAACTTTCAACAGCGTGGACCCCCCGCCTATTTTGGGCAAAATCATCACCCCTAGCGCCAAAGTCAAAAGCCTAGGGGTCATTTTTGACTCCTTTATGACAATGGACGCTCAAATAGGGTCAGTAGTCAGCGGATCTCACCATCTACTGCGCCTACTACGCAGACTCACTCCGTTCATCCCCAAAGAAGATTTAGCGGTCGTGGTGGGAGCTATTGTAAACTCCAGGCTGGATTATGCAAATGCCCTTTACCTCGGCCTCCCCAAGTACCAAATCGCTCGTCTGCAAGTCGTTCAGAATACGGCCGCCAGACTTGTGACTGGGAAAAAACCCTGGGAATCCATCTCACCTTCACTGAGAGCCCTTCATTGGCTGCCAGTTAAAGACAGAATTGCTTTTAAAGCTCTCTGTTTTACGCATAGATGTGTCCATGGGAATGCCCCCCTTTATTTATGCGAAATAATAAAAGCGCATAATCCCAATCGCGTTTTGCGATCCACGAATCAGAACCTGCTCCAGGTTCCGAAAGCCAACTTCAAGTCCAAAGGAGAAAGAAGATTCGCGATCCAAGGTCCCAGACTATGGAACGCTTTACCAACCAACATCCGGTTGGAGGAGAACCACCTAGCATTTAGGAAAAAGGTCAAGACTTTTCTCTTTTGATATCAAAGGAGACAGGAACAACAAGCGCCCAGAGGCGATTCAGTTCGCATGTGCCGCGCTATACAAGTTTTCATTCATTCATGACTTCCAGTCTGCTGCCCCGGTTGATGACTTCCAGTCTGCTGCCCCGGTTGATGACTTCCAGTGTGCTGCCCAGGTTGATGACTTCCAGTGTGCTGCCCAGGTTGATGACTTCCAGTGTGCTGCCCAGGTTGATGACTTCCAGTGTGCTGCCCAGGTTGATGACTTCCAGTCCGCTGCCCAGGTTGATGACTTCCAGTCCGCTGCCCAGCCTGCTGTTCCTGTGCCAGTCTGCCAGCCTGCTGCCCAGCTCGATGACCCGGAGCCTGCTGCCCAGCTCGATGACCCGGAGCCTGCTGCCCAGCTCGATGACCCGGAGCCTGCTGCCCAGCTTGCTGACCCGGTGCCTGCTGCCCAGTTCGCTGACCCGGTGCCTGCTCCCCAGCTCGACGACCTGGATGTACCCACCTCTCGGCTCAAGCCTCCCATTGCCCAGTTGGTCACTCTGGACTTTCCCCGGCAACGGATAGTTGGAGCGTCCAGAGGCCGCTCCTTTGAGGGGGGGGTACTGTCAGGAAAAGGTCCATCCGCTGGTGCTATTGATATTCTGTCTTGCAGTACTGACCTCCACCAGTGGATGGACCCTGGCAGTGTGGAACACCTGGCCTTTGCTGCGTTCAGGTGTGACCTGAACCCAATCAGTACACACACTATATATGCCCGGCGAGTTCAAACAGAACTCGCCCTGGTATCTGTTTACTAACCAGACCCTGAACCTTCTCTGGACCTCTGACCTGACCTGATCCGATCTGTCCTGTCCTGACCTGATCCCGATCCCTCTCCTGGACATTTCCTTCCTGCCCCTTCCCTGTCTGCAGCCTATTTGGATGATCTCCTGGTATTTGACCCCGGCTTGGCTTTGGCTTATGAGTATTGCATTCTCCCTGAACTTGTATATAGCCTTTGTGTTATTCGTGCACTTATTTGCTCACTTTTGTAAATAAACACCTTTTTCCACTATATACAGTGTTGGTCTCCTCAGTGTAGGCACACAGTCTTGGTCTATCTAGAATCTCTGACACTTCACCAGTGGCTGCACTGCTTGTGAGCGGTGTGTTGGGCTGGTGATGTCACCCTGCAGGGTTGTGGTTAGTTCAAGTATTGCATCTGGGCTGAATCTGAAGAGGCGATACACCTCCTCATCCCCCATGCCAAAGAGGCTCATGCACGTGCGGTATATCCTTTCACGTGCCCGCCTACTCCGTTCCGGGGGACCCAGTACTAGTGCTAGGACCGCAACTGCCCCAGGCATGTTGGCACACAGAGGTGTTGTCCTTGCAAGTGTGGTTGTTCAGCTTGCTAGTTTCGTCGGTAACTCTGCTGCTGTAGCTGCTCTCCTGCTGACCTGAGGCCATCTGGAGTAAAGATAAAGCAGCTATTTGTAGAAATAACGTTGCGCCGGACGTACGAGATACGCGCGGCGTATGGTGCTAATCCGTTCGCGAATCGGGAAATCTCCCTCATTTGCATATTTGTAGGGGAAATCAATAGGCGCGACTGATGCGCCAAACGAAATTATGCGCTGACGAGACTCCGGCGTCGGAAAGTTAAGCCGATCGGAAATGGCCCGTTTTCTGTCGCATCTAGTTTGGTGGGTACGGCCACATAGAAACGACGGCACATCTTCACAGTTACGCGGCGCATATCGAATTACTCCAGCACAAGTCTTGCTGAATCTGGCCCATAGTTGCTATAAGCTTGGACCATTGACGATCAACTTTTCTGCCACCATTGAAAGTGACATTCAACTAACTCCCTGGTATTTTTGGCACCTATTCTGAAATGCCCGGAGTTCTCTGGATGGATGCATCTACCGCGATGCACTAGATCATGAAACAATATTTATTTATTATCAAAAAATCCTGCTTGTCTCGTCCTGAAGAAGCCCCACGGCAAAACGCGTAGGAGACTTCAAAGGATTTATCTATCACTCATGATTCACAAATTCAGATGGTTCTATTTGATTGTATTTATTTTTCTATATTATATCATTGTTCTATTGTAAATTTTCTATTTTTGTAATAAATTATCGATTTTATATATACTTCCACTTTGCCTAAAAAGTCTGACCTTTACTCATTCCTTTAATTGGGTTTTCCCTTATTCTTACCATATACGGATGTGGCTAATGCGAGTGCTTTCCTTGTGGGTCTCGTTCTACCCCTCGCAGTCCTCCCCTTCTCCCTTCCTCGTGTTTTTCGTCTTGTTCCTTTCCCCCTCCCCTTGTCCTTTTTTGATTACATTTTTTTCTTGCAAACACATGGTCGCACAAATGTTGATGGAAATTCCAAACATCAAGATCGCAGTGATGTACAACACTATGACGAGCCAAGAAAAATGAAGTTCAATGATTCTGAGCATGTGTCAGATTCCAAGCATACGTAGGATCTTTGTGCGTTGAAATTGCCTACAGAGGATCGGAATTTCTGACACAAACCTTTGCTGTCGGAAAAATTGAGAACCAGCTCTCAATCATTTGTTTTAGGAAATTCTGACAGAAAATGTCCGATGGAGACTACACACGGTCGAACATTTGTTGTCAGAAATTGCGACAGTGTGTACACGGCATCCAGTGTTGCCAAACTACCAGATTGAAATTTACTGACACGACACCCGAAATTTACTGGCACAGCCATGTTTTTACTGGCATTTCACAAAAGTTACCAAATTACATTTTTAGGTGCAAATCTCAGTATTTAGGCTACAGACAAGTACGCTAAGCAAATAGCAATGTGATTTAAGGTAGATATTAAGGTAAGAAAACATATTTTTGTTATTTTCGATTTAATAATCAAAACTCATCTCTTTTGATATCAAAGGAGAAAGGAACAACGAGCGCCCAGAGGCGATTTCATTTGCATGTGCTGCGCTATATAAGTTCTTCACTCACTCAATAAGGGCAAATTATTTAGTCACATCACCCCCTGCCTCCATTCCCCTCTGCTACCAACACCCCCTTCCTTCACCCCCCTCTGCGGTGCCGCCAATCTCCCTCTGCCTCCAATCTCCCTCTGTCTCCAATCACCCCCTGCCTCCATCCCCCTCTGCGGTGCCACCAACACCCCCTGCCTCCATTGCCCCCTGCCTCCATCCCCCTCTGCGGTGCCACCACAGCCAACATCACCCGCTGCCATAATCTCCATGTGCAGTACAAAGCTGAACTGATCTCGGCTATTTTTACTGGCACATTCCCACAACCACAGACATTTACAAACGGGGGAAAAGGTGACCGTTTACGAACTGTCCGTAAAAATCTGTACGGTTGCCAACGCTGGTGGCATCACTTCTTTTGCAGGCCCAGTCAGGGACTGCCCTGGGTTATCCACTGGGAAAAAGACCCAGTTGGTTTTGTCCGGCAAGGCGCTAAAATATTTGTCTCAAAATGATGGGTCGATCTGTTGCCCTCTGACTCCTGCAGGTTTCAGCAGCTGGAATTTTTTTTCATGAATATAACAAATATAAATGCGGTTTCTACTTACATTACTATGATCCTTCATAGGTCCTTCTGTGTTTTGCGTAAGAAAATTTGATGTGAACAGGAGCAGCAGCAACAGACATCGTGCTAGAGACGTTGACCGGTTCATTCTACGTTCGCCAGAATTTGTGAAAAATGTGATCGCCGATGATAGGAATAATCCGGTACCATTAGAGTTCCTGAAAATGTGAGTGTTCTTCCTGATCTCTGAGCAGTGTGGTGGTTGTATATTTAAATTTTCATACACTTACATGAGTAGCCTGCAACTTTACAAACGGCTCCAGGCAACCCATAAAATGGTGTCATCAATAAGCAAAGTGTATATATTCCTTTGTCTCGCATCCCACAGAGACTCACGCTTTTTTCTTGGACAGCACAAAGCAGTAACAAGCGCACCAACATAAATGGTAAAGGGATAGATACAGTAATTAACATGTTTCAATGACGCCTTTATTTACCATTGCAAATGTGATGTGAAAACATTCCCCTGTTTCTTTTCAAATTTTGTATACAACCTTGGATTACGAGCATAAACCGATACAGGAGAATGCTTGTAATCCAAAGCATTTGCATATCAAATCGAGTTTCCCAATAGAAGTTAATAGAAACAAAAAATTAATTTGTTCCGCATTGACTTCTATGGAATGCAATGCCACATGTGGTCAGAGGTGTGGGGGGGGGGGGCACCGGAGAGCCTTGGAAATACTCAGGGACAGCTCGGCCGATCTCAGAAACCCTTGGGAAGTTTCTGAGTATTTCCGAGTGATTCTGAGTATTTCCAAAAAGGCTTTGAACCGTTTGGAGTGTCACCGGTAGGGATGAGCTCTGCGTTCGATTCGAACGTATGTTCGACTCGAACATTGTCCGTTCGTACGTTTGACGAAATTCGAACAAAACGGGTCGTTCGCGCCAAATTCGAGTGACGCGCAACGGCCCATAATTCACTGCGGCATTGCGCGCTGATGATTGGCCAAACATGCACTATGACCCTGCATGCTTGGCCAATCACAGCGAGCAAAAAACAGAGAGCCATAATTGGCCAAAGCCAGGGTGGCTTTGGCCAATTATGGCTCAGGGCTTTAGCACACGCCCCACACTATAAAAGGCCTCCTGCTGGGCGGCCTTATGTAGTGTGTTCCAGCGCTGAACAGAGATCAGTCAGAGAGACAGAGCAGGCAGGCTAGTCAGTTTAGCTTAATTTACAGTGTGTAGAGGATATATATACATCCTAGGAGTTGTACATATATTTATACACTGTATAGCTTAGCTAGATCAGTTCTTCCTAATTTACAGGCAGGCGATTGTGGTATTTAACCACTTCAGACCCGGACCATGTTGCTGCCCAATGACCAGAGCACTTTTTGTGATTTGGCACTGCGTAGATTTAACTGACAATTGGGCAGTCGTGCGACGTGGCTTCCAAACAAAATTGGCTTCCTTTTTTTCCCACAAATAGAACTTTCTTTTGGTGGTATTTGATCATCTCTGCAGTTTTTATTTTTTGCGCTATAAACAAAAATAGAGCGACAATTTTAAAAAAAATTCAATATTTTTTACTTTTTGCTATAATAAATATCCCCCAAAAATATATAAAAAAAAATTTTTTTTCTCAGTTTAGGCCGATACGTATTCTTTTACATATTTTTCGTTAAAAAAAAAATCATAATAAGCGTTTATTGATTGGTTTGCGCAAAAGTTATAGCGTTTACAAAATAGGGGGTAGTTTTATGGCATTTTTATTAATATTTTTTTTTTATTAGTAATGGCGGCGATCAGCATTTTTTTTTCAGTACTGCGACACTATGGCGGGCACTTCAGACACTTTTGACACATTTTTGGAACCATTTAGCGATCAATGCTATAAAAATGCCATTGGCAGTGAAGGGGTTAACACTAGGGGGCGGGGAAGGGGTTAAGTGTGTTCCTGGGTGTGTTCTAACTGTATGGGGGGGTGGCCTCACTAGGGGAAATCACTGATCTTCTGTTCATACATTGCATGAACGGAAGATCAGCGTCAGATCATCACACAAGTGAGGTATTGCCACGATCGTTAGAGCGAGAGAAATAATTCTAGCCCTAGACCTCCTCTGTAACTCAAAAGATGCAACCTATAGAATTTTTTAAACGTCGCCTATCGAGATTTTTAAGGGTAAAAGTTTGACGCCATGTGACGAGCGGGCGCAATCTTTAAGCATGACATGTTGGGTATCATTTTACTTGGCGTAACAATATCTTTCACACTATATAAAAAAATTGGGCCAAATTTATTGTTGTCTTATTTTTTAATTAAAAAAAAGTGAATTTTTTCCAAAAAAAGTGCGCTTGTAAGACTGCTGCGCAAATACGGTGTGACAAAGTATTGCAATGACCGCCATTTTATTCTCTAGGGTGTTAGAAAAAAATATATATAATGTTTAGGGGTTTTAAGTAATTTTCTATCAGAAAAAAATGTTTAAGTCTTGCAAACACCAAATCTGAAAAACACCCAAGGTCCTTAAAGCGGAGGTTCACCCTAAATATAAGCCCTCCCATGTGATCCAGCATACTGGCGTCAGAATTTTATTTTTTTTACCCCGCGGTGGACGGCGCCAGTATAGCGCGTCACATCTTACGAAAGTACCCGAAAAGGACTCGGGTAATCTCGGCGAAAATGCGGCGCCTGCGCACAGACCTAGGAGCTGACTGCGCAGGCGCCGTATTTCTCCGAGTCCTATGGCTATGGCGCGTCACGCCCTCCGAAAAACGCCGAAATAGGACTTGGAGAAATACGGCGCCTGCGCAGTCAGCTCCTAGGTCTGTGCGCAGGCGCCGCATTTTCGCCGAGATTACCCGAGTCCTTTTCGGGTACTTTCGTAAGATGTGACGCGCTATACTGGCGCCGTCCACCGCGGGGTAAAAAAAATAAAATTCAGCATAATACAGTAAGTACATGGATTAAAAAAAAAAAAAACAGCATACTGGCGCTGACGCCAGTATGCTGGATCACATGGGAGGGCTTATATTTAGGGTGAACCTCCGCTTTAAGTGGTTAATCACTATTGGGGTTTTATTTTTTTTCAAACAAACAAAAAAAAAAAAAATGTTGAAAAAAAAAAAGAAGAAAAAACTTTTTTCATAGTTTGTTATAAAATTTTGCAAACAGGCCATTTTTCTCCTTCATTGATGTGTGTTGTTGAGACTACACTGATGGGCACTGATAGGCTGCACTAATAGGCACTGATAAGTGGCACTGTTGTGCACTTGAACGTGGCACTGGTGGGTACAGATGAGTAGTCGTGATCAGGTTATTTTTTTATCAGCATGAGGAGAAAAAATAGCCAATTCCCAACTCTGTTTACATCATGTGATCAGCTTTCAAAGGCTGAGCGCTGACCACGTGGTAAGCAGTTTGGGATAAGCCCCTTACTCTGATCTGTGATCAACCGAGTCTGCTTGACTCATTTATTACAGAGCATGTGACGAGCGCCTCCTAAACTTGCTCACCCACGTCTTTATGGAACTTGCTTTGTGCACTGGTGCTCAGTCATGTTGGAACAGAAAGGGGCCGTCCCCAAACTGTTCCCACAAAGTTGGGAGCATGAAATTGTCCAAAATGTCTTGGTATACAAACGCCTTAAGAGTTACCTTCACTGGAACTAAGGGGCCAAGCCCAACCCCTGAAAACAACTCCACACCATAATCCCCCCTCCACCAAATGATTTGGACCAGTGCACAAACAAAGTCCATAAAGACATGGATGAGCGAGTTTGGGGTGGAGTTCTGATCTCAACCCGATAGAACACCTTTGGGATGAATTAGAGTGGAGACTGTGAGCCAGGCCTTCTTGTCCACATCAGTGCCTGACCTCACAAATGTGCTTCTGGAAAAATGGTCAAACATTCCCATAGATACACTTCTAAACTGCCAAACTCTTTCTGCCTATAAGAGCAACCAGACTCGCAGCCAGATTATTTCTCGGGCAAAAACTGTTCCAGTGGCCCATGGGCCAGCTTGGAACGGATTTCTGAGAAAGCACAGGTGCCTGGAAGCTGTAGGAGCAAGCTGTAGCTTGGAGACACAGGAGTCCTTTCAGTGGTTGTGTAAAGTCCGGTCACAAGCCTTGTTCAGCGGGAGCCAGGCAGACAGGTGCAGGATCAGGCTCAAGGTCGGGGACAGGCAGAAGTCGATATCGTTCTAGCAGTGGGAACAAAGTTAGCAGACATGGACAAGAATCAGGAACACAGAAACCAAAGCTGAAGACAATCCAGCACCGAATCCAGGTAGACTCTCAGTTTAAATAGGCTGCTGGGCGCCAGAATCTGAGGATGCGTGTGCACGCCTGCATGTACGTGCACATTCCAGTTCTTGCCCGTCGTGGTCACATGCGCAATTAGGATTTTCTGAACGGGAATGATCACCTGCTGCAAGAGATCCCCCATACGGACTCTATAACTAACTTTAAGGATTGCAGGTTAAAGTGCAGAACAATCATTTTAAATTAATACTTATAATATTTTTCCTTCACCTCAGCAGTTACAGTTTTAACTAAGCAGCGTCACTGTGCCCATTTGCAGCCTCACTGTGTCTATTTTCAGCCTTACCGTGCCCATCTGTAGCCTCACAGTGCCCATCTGCAGCCTTATCTGTGTTCATATGCAGTCTCACTGTGCCCATCTGTAGCCTCACTGTGCCCATCTGCAGCCTTATCTGTGTTCATATGCAGTCTCACTGTGCCAATCTGCAGCCTCACTGTGCCCATCTGCAGCCTCACTGTGCCCATCTGCAGCCTCACTGTGCCCATCTGCAGCCTTATCTGTGCCAATTTGCAGCCTCGCCAGTGCCTTGAATACACACAGCAGGTATCTCCCTCTGTATCATGGAGCTGCGCTGTGTGTGATTACAAAATTGAATTAACTTCATTTAGACCAGGCTTAGAACAGTTAATACAATTTTTCTTGAACATTCTGAACTCAGTCCAACATGAACAGTACAATGCAACATTTCCTAAATAACTCAACCAGGAGGCCCAGGCATGCCTCAACAAGTTGACAGTCCATAAATGGTGTTTCCCAAAGCTTGGTGGTTCTCTGGATTCCTGATGCCTTCTGGCAGACTGCTGGGCACCTCTTTGGTGCCCCACAACAATTACGACATCATCCTGAGCGGGCTAAACCTCTGGAACCTGGCTTTTCTCTTATTTAAAGCACAGCCTAGCCGGGCCAGCCAACTGCCTGACTAACATGCTGTATTGAAAGTATTGTCTTATATTGGAATATTTGTCACTTGCTTGGATTGGTGTTTTATTGATATCACTCCATTTATCAAGGAACATTATTTCATAAGTTATGTTTGTATAACCATATTATTATCAGTTCACGCAACCTCCATCATTGTTGATGTCAGGAGGGACTTATAGGAAAAGGAGTGAGACATTTTTTATGTTTTATCTTAATTTAATTATTTTGTTAATTAGCGCCACCACACCCCCCCATCTTTCACTTGTATCTGTGTGTGAGCACTTATCTGGTGGCTGCTGCGTTATTATTATTTAGTCTTTAGGCCTCATTGGTATTGCGCATTAGTTCCCCCCATTTTTATTAATGTTCTGCACCTCTGTTCCCTGACTTTAGACTCAACCTATCCGCCCTGTGCTATAAATAAAAGAAAGGCCAGGTTCCAGAGCTTACGCCTGCTCAGGAAGATGCTGTGATTAATGTGGGGCACCAAAGAGGGGACTGTGGTGCCCAGCAGTCTGCCAGAAGGCATCAGGAATCCAGAGAACAACCAAGCTTTGGGAAACACCATTTATGGACTGTCACCTTGCTGAAGTATGCCTGGGCCTCCTAGTTTAGTTATTTAGGAAATTTTGCATTGAACTGTTCATGTTGGACTGAGTCAAGAATGTTCTAGTAAAATTGCATCAACTGTTCTAAGCCTGGTCTAAAGTAATTTAAAGGGGTGCATGGAGGTGGCTGGTGAAAGAACACAGGTCAGTAAAGCACATGTGGGTTATAAAGAAAAACCTGGATTTCATACTTTTTACTAATAGATTTTGACTGACGTCTGCTGGACCTTAGGTCTAGTTTGATAACTTTTATTCTCATATACCCTCACTTTTTTTACCTTTTCTTCCCACTCTTACCCCTTTCATACTATCTCTTGACTTGTTTATGGGGCTGCCTTTATGCTCTTTCGTCATGGCATGAGAAACATTTTGAAATACAATACAACAGACTATTTACTAATATGTTGATGGCCCATTAAGGGCAATATGCCTATATGTCACATTGACAAATGATTCATTCATAGATTGTACGTGAAGAACTTTCATGCTTTAACTTGTTTATTTGCACCATGTGCTGCTATTTCTGGAAAATTGAAAATGAAAAATCAATGAAAGGAAAATATAATGAACTTTTTAAATGTAATTTTTAATTCAGCAACTATAAAATCATCAATGTGTGAAGACATCACCTATTATGCACAGTCAGGCCAACTGGGTCAATAGGTGTGTGGTAAGCAGAAGGTATCGGCAAAAAAGAAGCATGTTAGAAAATGTCATCATATAAATGGAACTGATTGAGATATACGATGTTCCAAACCTGAAAGTCTTGTTAAAGCATATTGCATTTACGTGTTTGCCATGATATGAAGATCTTATGGGACTCAGTGTTGTCCCTTTTTGCAATGTAAATTATATGAGTCTATACGCTCTGTGTATGTACCGACAATATTTCTGTGTCCATTGTTATGTTATGTTATCATTTGCATGTTTTATTTCTTGTAGACTCCAAGTCCTCTCACTTCTTCAACAATTCTTGGAAAGAGATGAAGCTTGTGCATGAGGTGTAATAAAGGACGGAATTATTAAAATAGAAAAATGCCTCCAGTACTAACAGCGTGAAAGAACGCCTCCAAGAAAAAAAAGGTTGTGGCTGGTACTGCAATGTGTCAGCGTCTGTCCAACCTAAAGATATGACAAATACTTGGGTATAGGGATGAGCTCCGCATTCGAGTCAAACTCGCGTTTGACTCGAACATCGTATGTTCGATCGTTCGTCATCGAAATACGAACAAAATGGGCCGTTCACGCCAAATTCGAGTGACGCGACACGGCCCATAATTCACTGCGGTATTGCTGGCTTATGATTGGCCAAGCATGCACTATGACCTGCATGCTTGGCCAATCACAGGGCCGTCAGTACAGAGAGCCGTAATTGGCCAAAGCCAGGCAGTGGCATCACTAGGGTTGGTGTCAACTGGTGCGGTATAACATTGTGGCCCCCCCCAATAATTTTTTCCCCCCCTAATAACACTGCATATATTGGCAACAGTAGTGCCATTAATAACTATCAATCAACTAGCAAATTTGAACAAGATCATATGAAAATAATAGAATTCAAAGCTTAAACTGTTAAAGAACTGTATTTATTTTAACTGTGCCATGCCAAACACAGCAACTGTGCCATGCCAAACGCAGCCACTGTGCCATGCCAAACGCAGCCACTGTGCCATCAAACGCAGCCACTGTGCCATCAAACGCAGCCACTGTGCCCAGCAATTGTAACCACTATGCCATCAAACGCAGCCACTGTGCCATCAATTGTCGCCACTGTGCCAAGCCAAATGCAGCCACTGTGCCATCAATTGTCACCACTGTGGCCATTGTCACCATTGTGCCCATCAATTGTCACCACTGTGCCCATCAATTGTCACCACTGTGCCATGCCAAACCCAGCCACTGTGCCATCAAACGCAGCCACTGTGCCATCAATTGTTACCACTGTGCCCATCAATTGTCACCACTGTGCCATGCCATGCCAAATCCAGCCACTGTGCCATCAAACACAGCCACTGTGCCCATCAATTGTCACCACTGTGCCAAGCCAAATGCAGCCACTGTGCCATCAATTGTCACCACTGTGCCCATTGTCACCATTGTGCCATCAATTGTCACCACTGTGCCATGCCATACCCAGCCACTGTGCCATCAAACGCAGCCACTGTGCCATCAATTGTTACCACTGTGCCCAGTAATTGTCACCACTGTGTCATGCCAAACGCAGCCACTGTGCCATCAATTGTTACCACTGTGCCCAGCAATTGTCACCACTGTGCCATGCAAACGCAGCCACTGTGCCCAGTAATTGTCACCACTGTGTCATGCCAAACGCAGCCACTGTGCCATCAATTGTTACCACTGTGCCCAGCAATTGTCACCACTGTGCCATGCAAACGCAGCCACTGTGCCATCAATTGTTACCACTGTGCCCAGCAATTGTCACCACTGTGCCATGCCAAATGCAGCCACTGTGCCATCAATTGTCACCACTGTGCCCAGCAATTGAGAAGGAAGGGGGTGATAAAGTGGGGATGTGGGAGGGAGAAATGGGAGGGGGAGAAGGAAGGGGGGAAAAGGAAGGGGGAAAAGGAAGGGGGGAGAAGGAGGGGGGGAGAAGGGGGTCTGGTCACAGTGCTCACTTACTTGAATAGTCCCCGGGGGTCTCAGTCAGTGACTTTTCTCATTCTTGTGTTTTTTGGCTCCTTAATCTTCCCGCCCCCTTATCCACTTCACAGACATAGCGGCACACATGCAGGGAGAGAGGGGCGGGAGAAGGGATGTGGAGGGTACAGGACGGAGCAGCGTGGGGATCCCTTCCAGGACAGCCACACCTCCTGAGCAGCGTGTCACTCACTGCACATTGAGCAGTGAGGATGGAGCGGGCAGCTCAGCAGCCATGAAAGGAGGGGGAGGAGAGGAGAAGCTACGGGTTTCCCGGGGGTGCTACGGATGTTCCGCGAGCGACGGAACGTGTTTCTGAACTGTCTGGCGCTGTGGAGAGCCTTAGTTAGCTGGTATCTTCGGCGGTGATGTGGAGCTGTACACTGCCAAAGATACCAGCTAACTAAGGCTCTCCACAGCAGCAGAAACACCTTCCTCCGCTCGCAGAACATCCGCAGGACACACAGGAATCCTCCCATAGAGCGTCCGACTACTGTCATTCAGCGCACCTCGAGCGCATCAACTGGTCTGACACTTTCCCCCGGTTAGTTCATGTATTTGTCCATGTCCAGGGGTGCCCGCTCAGTAAGACGGCCCTGCGCTGGGCATGTCAGGAAAAAAAATGTAATTAAAAAAAAAAAATGTCGGGATGGTGTCACCCCTCTAGCGGGTGTCACCCGGGTGCGGACCGCACCCCCCTAGCAACGCCTCTGAAGCCAGGATGGCTTTGGCCAATTATGGCTCAGGGGGTTTAGTACACGTCCCACACTATAAAAGGCCGTCTGCAGAGCAGTGCGCGGTGACGTCCATCACGTACGACGGGACTATAAAGGGTCATTTCCATGCGGAAGACGGCCTCTTTTGCTGATATCGTGTTGCTGCGTGTTAGTAAAAGTTTGGTGAGAGACGATTCGCGCTTTTCAGTCTTCGTGCTTTAAAAAACGTTTTCTGTCTTACAGTTTGTGCTTTTGGGTTCGTATCTGTGTTACAGTGCTTGTTTTCAGATCGTATCTGTTTTGGCAGTGCGTTCTTGTTTGCACGTTACTGTTTTGCAGGTCGTTCTTCAGAGGCCTTTCTGTTCTTCAGCGCGTTTTTTTTTTTAGTGCGATCTGATTTGACGACCGTTTTCTAACCATGTTGCGGGTACGTTCTCGTCGCCGAGAGCGTGCTTTGCATCTTGTTAGGATGTGTGCTGCATCCCGGCTCCGGTCCTTGAGGAGGGCGAGAAGGACTTTGTGGGCCAAGGACTGGTTTCTTCGCAGGGACCAGTTCTCTCATATGCCTCTGCTGCGGGAGATCCAAGAAAATAACCCTGATGATTTCAGGAATTTTCTCAGGATGTCTGACCCCGTATTCCAGCAGCTTTTGGCTTCGGTGTCGCCTTATATCACCAGGCAGGACACCGTTATGCGGGAAGCCATCACTGCTGAGCAGCGGCTAGTTGCTACCTTGCGGTACCTGGCAACAGGGAGAAGTCTGCAGGACTTGAAGTTCTCGACGGGCATCTCCCCCCAGGCTCTGGGCCTCATAATCCCGGACACCTGTTGTGCCATAATCCAGGTTTTGCAGGAGGAGTATATTAAGGTAAGTGGTGTCCTTTAAATGCACAAACTGTTCTTATTTTTCATATTTTTTAGTAATGTACAAGCCCACCTAGCCTAGTCCCTATATCCCCCTTGATTTTTGTTCCCTATTGTTGTTCAGTATTTTGAAGTCCCTATATCCCCCTTGATTTTTGTTCCCTATTGTTGTTCAGTATTTTGAAGTCCCTATATCCCCCTTGATTTTTGTTCCCTATTGTTGTTCAGTATTTTGAAGTCCCTATATCCCCCTTGATTTTTGATCCCTATTGTAGTTCCCCCTCCCCCCCAATCTTTTTTACAATTTCCCTTTTTTTTTTTAAAAGAAATGTTTCAAGGTCTCAAACTCATCTTGGGGCCCCCCCTCACCCTATTTTGTTTGTGT
This sequence comes from Rana kukunoris, assembly GCA_029574335.1. Lineage (NCBI taxonomy): Eukaryota > Metazoa > Chordata > Amphibia > Anura > Ranidae > Rana > Rana kukunoris. The sequence goes on from CM056052.1 coordinate 39,260,391, forward strand.
TTTGTGACCATCAGAGGGTGTGATTAATATGCTTAGTAATTATTTTTAATTTATGATTGGGTCAATAATTAATACTTGAACTTAACGCTCTTCTTTTTTTAGGATCCAAGAATGTTTTTGGATATTCTATTAGGAATGTTTGTTTGAATAATTTTTTTTCGGTTTCTCTACAGTTCCCCACCACGCCACAGGAATGGCAGACTGTGGCAGCGGAATTCTCCCAGCGCTGGAATTTTCCGAATTGTGGAGGAGCTATTGACGGCAAGCACGTCCGCATCGTGCCACCACCCCATTCCGGATCCCATTTTTATAACTACAAGGGGTTCCACAGTGTCGTGCTGATGGCGGTGGTTTCAGCAAATTATGAATTTCTATATCTAGACGTTGGGAAGAATGGGCGGATGTCGGACGGCGGGGTCTTTGCCGAGACCGAGTTTGCCCAACGGCTTCAGTCGGAGGAGCTGGGATTGCCACCTGCGGAGGAGAACGAAGAGGGGCTTCCTTTTGTGTTCATTGCAGACGAGGCATTTGGCTTGGGTCCCCACCTCCTGAGGCCATTTCCCCAACGTGCCCTCACCCATGAGAGGAGGGTCTTTAATTATCGGCTGGCCAGAGCCAGAAGAGTGGTTGAGAATGCGTTTGGCATCATGGCCAGCCGGTTCCGCTTGTTTTTTACGGCCATAAACATGGCTGAATACAAATGGGATACCATCATTTTATGTTGCTGTATCCTCCATAATTATCTCAGAAGACATTCTGTCAATTATATTGCTTTATTGCCTGACGAGGCAGTTCATGTACCTGATGTGGCCCGTGAGGCAGGCCATCCAGGCTTGGCCCCCCAAAATGCACGTGCTGTGCGCCAGGCCTACGTGGACTACTTTATGGGTAGGGGGGCCATACCAATGCCAGATCTTGGCTGATTTGCATAATAAAAATCTTTAATGAAAGAAACAGTCTACTTATTTTTTTTACAATATTGTGAATGTTTGTGTATTTTCATTGCCTCCTAGGTTATCATAGTGTTTTATGTGTTTTAAATGGTCTAAATATCCATCATTGTTTGATGTTACCAGCAGTAACATATTTTGAAGGTCAGCATTCATATAAAATAACAAGCCACACAATTGTGAAAGTGACAATTTTTTTAATTTTTAACATTATTTGAACAAGAAAACAGGTACAATCCTTTGGTTTTTTTCTAGTGATTCAAACAAAAACCCTTTTTTTTTTTCTGGTGATTAAAATAACTATACAATCATATGTTTTTTTTTTTTTTTTTTTCTGGTGATTAAAATAACTATACAATCATATATTTTTTTTTTCTGGTGATTAATATAACTATACAATCATGTTTTTTTTTTTTTTTTTTTTCTGGTGATTAAAATAACTATACAATCATATTTTTTTTATTTTCTGGTGATTAAAATAACTATACAATCATATTTTTTTTTTTCTGGTGATTAAAATAACTATACAATCATATTATTATTATTTTTTTTTCTGGTGATTAAAATAACTATAAAATAGTGTTTGTTCCTCTCATTAACAAAACGTACATAAAAAATACTTTAAACCCTCCCCAAAACATCCAGGACATTTTTGAGCTGGAGTCCCACCCTTTTTGTATTTTCCAGGACTTGTCTGGATGCTTGCTGGATGTCCTCAATTTGTTCGGCGCAGGACCATATTTCTCGAATGAGGTAAGGTGCAGTGTCCTTATCAAGTGCTGACCCAGCACGACTTGCTCCTGAAATGTGCGAGCAAACCATGTATTAATAAAAATTAATCCTAGTACCTACATAACCTGTGTATCTGTGTTATCAGACACATTACCGGATGTGGTGGCAGCTTCCCCTTCATCCAGATCCCTCGGGGGTGTTACTTGATCAGTACTTGCGTCCTGCCTTGATGCTTCCTTACGCCCTACGAAATAGAAGAAAGAGAAACCAGAAAGGTAAAAGATTAGAGGGATGAAAGATAATTACAGAGTCCACATGTGTAGAATCCACTGCTGAGCACACTCTCCTTTTTCTGCGTATTGTTATTACTATTAATTATTCACATCTACTAGGTACACATCTACATTAAAAAAAAACAATTGATGTCACATTAAAAACATAATAAAGATGTCACAACTTTAATGTTTGTGAGAACAATAACTGGTCGTAGGAGTCGTCGTATGTTCAAACTGCAATCGTACAAATACGCTCTTTTTAGAGGATACAGTGATTGCACTCCGATTTGTCCACGGGAACTAGTCATGAAGATCGTCGTTTATTAGTACAAAAAGCGACGAATGATCGACTACTCCTACGACCAATTTTAGTGTGAGCACAAACAGATACAGTACAACCTGAAAGAAGAAGCACATGGCACAAAGAACAAACACCAAAAATGAGGCCACATCAAAATTACTTACTTTTGTTTCGAATCATTCTTTTTATTCGCTGCAGCTGCTCTGGCTCTCTATTCTTCAGGTCAGACCACCTCTTTCTGACTTGTTCTTTGCTCCTGCTTTGTCCAAATTTCCGCCTGAGGCTCCTAATGACTTTCTCCATTATGTCCGCCTTCACCTTATTGGGATGAAGGTAAGGGCCGTGCTTGCCATCATAGTCCTCTTGCTGAAAGATGGTCACCATCTCCACCATCTCCTTGAAAGCCATGTTTGAGGCCTTGTACCTCCGCCTGGAGCTTCTTCTGGTCTGGCTCTGGCCTGCCTCCTGGCTTGAGCTTGCCATATTTTTGCCCGGGCTTGTTCCTCCAGAAATGACACCCACCAAAAAAAGTTAGAGAAAGGGGCGTGTAAAGGACGAGACCGAACGTCAGGGGCGGGGTATGCCTCGCATCACACGTGTGCGTCGCGTCACACGTGCGCAGTGTTTAAAGGGATCCGACGTCATTGAAAGCGACGTTCACAGTCTGCGGAAGAAGGCGCAAGTCACGATCGAATCATACGACGGTATGTAACTGAATTTTTGACGTTAATATTATTGAACAGTGGATGATGTTGTGTGCTAGAGAAGATATGGTGTTTTAAAGCTTTTAGTAGTAGGAGTGGCTTCACTGACACTAGGTTTTTCCATTTTACATGCAGACAACATGGAGGCCTTCAAGGAGCAGGAATTTTTTACAGAATTCATACAAAGATGGAGGGAGCAGCCAGTCCTCTGGCAAACAAAAAACAAAAAAAATAAAAACAAAGAGGCCAGGAAGCAAGCACTGGAGACCATTCTGGTATTTGTCAAGACAAGGGTCCCAAATGCAACTACTGCGACTGTGAAGACCAAAATAAATTCGATTAGGGGCACCTACAGGACCCAACGGTCATTAGTCCAGGCCTCAATCCGATCAGGAGCTGCAGCTGAGTCCGTATATAGGCCAAACCTCTGGTATTATAATCAGCTGGAGTTCCTGGATGACCATATAGAATCCCGGCCATCCGTGTCGACCCTTCCCCCAAGGAGACAGGCCCCTCTTCCCTGCAGTCAGTCCTCCAGTCTTCCCTGCAGGCAAGAGCAGGCTACCTCGGAGGAAGAGGCTGAGTTACTGGAGGACCCAGATTGTGACCCATGGAGCCAGGTATTGCATTTTACTAACAAATTATGAACTGCAATGTAGAATAATGTTGTCAAATTGATGTTACAAGTGTTGTAAATTATATATGATTGCAGCAAAAATTAGGAACATGTCACTAGGCAATAGCCGCAAAACAGAATGGGGACAAAATCCATAAATGCACAGGTCAGGGGGGTAAACACAATACACCGGGAAGGGGTCGCAGATGAGAAACAGCCTTTTTGTTAATTCCCATTTTGGCCACCCCCACAAAACAAAACATCCATTTTTAGTTTGTGGAAAGGCCCCCTACTGAGCAATTTCAGCCAACATCAACCCCCCACCGCTAGGGGGCACATATCTGTAGCTGGGTAAGAGGCCACAAAATTAGGGATGTGTGCCCTGTGTGTAAACGATTTTTGCAGACAATTAGCATATGTCAGGATTTTAGAAATGGGTGTGATTAATGAGGACAACAAATTAACTAGGTCCCTTTTTTTCCTACACAGACAGAGCAAAGCCAGGAGGAGGCAGAGCCCATTGGGAGCCAGGAGGAGGCAGAGCCCACTGGGAGCCAGGAGGAGGCAGGCCCCACGGGGAGACAGGAGGAGGCAGGCCCCACGGGGAGACAGGAGGAGGCAGGCCCCACGGGGGGACAGGAGTCACGCCGGCGAGATTGCATCTCCCAGATCCCTCCTCTACGCACTCCCGCAAAAAGGGCACGGAGACTCATGCAAATGGAGGAGGAGACCCAGGCCATGCTCCGTGAAGCAACAGCGGCCATCAGAGAGCAACCCAGTGAAGAAGAGGGCTTTGGAGCGCTGATCGCGGCCAAGCTCCAAAAGCTGGAGCCGGGCCAGCGTGTGCGCTGCGAGCTCTTAATCTTTAAGGCCATAAGCATGGCCACACTGGGCAAGCTCAATGACGACATTGACATTGGGCTGATCGGCACTCCTGTCCTCTCTGCTCTTCCTGCTCCTGCTCCTGCTCCTTCTCCTGCTCCTCCTCTTCCTGAGCCTGCTCTGGCTCCTGCCACAACCTTGCCTCCAGGAACCCAGCCCCCGAAGACTCGGGCTGCAGGGAAGGCTGCAGGGAAGACTGCAGGGAAGAGTAAAGGGAAGAAGAAATGATGGTGCCCCTAATCTAATTTATTTTGTCTTGACAGACGTCAGTGTTGCTTTGTTGGACCCTTGTCTTTTCAAATACCAGCAGGGTCTCCTTTGCTTTCTTCCTGGCTTTTTTGTTTTTATTTTGATTACATTTTTATTTGCCAGATGTGTGTAATTTTTTGATTTGCTTTATTGCTTTGCGACAGAAATAAATGTCTTTTTTTTTTCGTTGCAAAATTTGTACATGTGTATTTTGAACAATATATAGAGATCATTTACTGAGTAGGCAGACACATTTAAAAAAAATAAGGAACATGGGACAACAACCTCCTTGTTGGTAATTTATTAAAAAAAAAAAAAAAAAATATGTTGGGTCACTTCACACACTCCAAAATCAACCAGAATTCACATTTTGATAAACATTTGAACATTTAAAAAAAAAAAAGGGAGATGATGTGCTTAAACAAAAAAAGAGGAAATAAAGACATAAAGAAAAAAAAAAACAAAGGTTAACAGAAATATGTAACAAGATCTGTTAACCTTTTGACATTCTATTTTTTATTTTTTTTGGTCTTTATTTCTTTATTTCCTCTTTTTTGGTTTAAGCACATCATCTCCCTTTTTTTTATTTTTAAATAAAAAGTTTTTTGAAATGTCAACTATGTAACAAGATGAGCCACAACAAACTAGGAATTTAGTGTAGCATTTAAATGCATTGGTTCAAATGCAGCGCATTCTTTGCTTCATTATACTTTTAAAAAGAAACGAATGTGCTTAATCCATTCTGAACAGTAGTTTTACCTGAACAAGCGCTCCCGTCTGAAAAATTGCTTCTGAGCAGGCGCGGGTTGAAAACGTCGTTTTGCACATCGTTTTGCCCACACACGGTGACTTTTTATGACACAAAAAACGACGTTTTGAAAAACGACACAAAAAATTCAAGCATGTTCGAATTTTTTTTTCATCGTTTTTTTGAAGACATGAAACGACGTTTTGCCCACACACGATGATTTTAAATGACGTTTTTGAAAACGTCGTTTTTTTTTCATCGCAAAAAACGACCGTGTGTACGCGGCATAACTCTCTGGCCATTCAAAAAAAAAACATAAACAAAAGATTTGCATTTGAACCTGTTTCTTGTTATTTTCGTATGTTGATATGACACCTATAATAGACAGGAATTCATTCAATATACATAATGAAATTCTTTTGTTATAGATGTCATTGAACAATGAACATACAACTGACACTAACAAAAGAAAAGCATTCAAGATACACAGAATGCGGGGGCGTGGCTTGCGCGCGATCTGAATGGCCGCTTGAGCACGGAGCTCCGACAGAACACCGGGGAAAACAGCGGCGAAACGATCGATTTTCGATACAAGATCGGATATAAAGTATCGAATTCCCGTGGCGGAACACATCCGATGCTGACTCGAAAACGTAAGGACAAAAAATCAGCTGAAAAGCTTATAAATCCCTGCGCCATGTCAGCCTCTGTGGGGAAACTGCCTCATGACAGGAATGGCAACACAACTGCGTCACAGCCTTCCTCATACACAGACCTTCCTGATGACAACCCTGATCTATGGGGCTCTGTACAACCAGACACTCAGGATTTGAATTCCCCTCCACATAGTCCATCATCGATTAGCCCGGCTAAATCTAAGAGGAGAATTGATGACGCATTGCAGATATCCCTTCCCAATATGGCTGTTTTACCTCATGTCCAAATGGGTCATAACGCTGCATCTATAGCTAACTATCCTACCTCAGGGATGCCAGTACTAGATACCACAATGAAAGATATGCTCTTGACACTGCAAACATCCCTCATGACAAGCTTTTCAGTAATGATGAATAACATATCAATTGAACTGAAAGGTCTGGGAGACAGAGTCCTTACTGTTGAAAACAAAATGGAGGATCAATCTGGTACCATTGATGATCTTGTTGGTGCGTACAAGGACCAGGCTGATGATACTTTGTGGGTCAAAGCCAAGCTCGCGGACCTCGAGGACCGTTCGAGAAGAAATAATATTAAGCTGAGGGGGATACCTGAGTCTGTGTCTCCGAGTGATCTGCTTAAATATGTGGATGACTTGATAGTTAAACTTATGCCTGAGACTTCTCAAATAGAGCGCATGATTGATCGCATACACCGTATACCCAAACCGAAATATATGGATGCATCTATCCCAAGGGATGTTCTTATGAGGGTTCATTTCTTCCCTACCAAAGAAAAGCTTCTGACACAGGCTAGAATACTATCAACGCTGCCTGACCCGTATAACGATATTCATCTATACGCTGACTTGTCACAATATACATTAAACCTGAGGAGGCAACTGAGATCAATCACAAAAGCCTTGATCGATCATAAAATACCATATAAATGGAAACACCCTGCTACATTGCTTATCACCAACAACGGTATGACTGTCACAGTTTCAAGGCCTCAGGAAGGACTGCAACTTCTGAACTCCTGGGGTATAAATCCGGATGTCTCCGCTGGAGAAAGGAAAGCTATGGAAAAATCACGCTTCGGGCGCAACTCACGCGAAGGTTACCACCCTCCTAAAGGGAAATGAATGTCTTGAAACTTTTCCCTTGTTTTTGCAAATTCCTTTCTTGTTTACGTGTCAACAAATTCCCCTGGTGTTCTGTTCTGTAGTGATCTAATATTTGAATATTTTTGAACTAATACCCCTACACAGTCGGTTTAATATTGTACCCGACTCTTGCTATTTGTTTTCTTTTAGTTGTTTTACTCATACAAATATTCTGTTCTACACAACTAGGGACTGTCCCTACAATCCCTGAATATTTGTAATTATTTATTTGTCTTGATTTTGCTTTAAGTTTTTTTTTTTTTTTTTTTTTGTTTGTTTATTTGTTGTTTGGCTTAGTTGTTTGTCAAGTACCTGATTGGGACGCTTTTATCGGCCTTGTCTGATATTGCACTCCCCTATATCTTCTGGGAAGTAAGGACAAAAGAGAAAAAACAAAAAAAAAATCATATTTCCCACAAGACATCTAGATTTGTGAGTGTATTCAAATAGCTTAACCAACTCACATCACGCTAGAATGTCCATTAATTTTCTATCAGTCAATGCCAATGGCTTAAACCATCCAGCCAAAAGAGCATCCATGTGGAAAACGGCATTGACTAATAGTTGTGATGTTTTATGTGTACAGGAAACCCATTTTTCTTTAGAAAATTCGCCTGTATGCTTACATAAATCTTTCCCTTATATATTTAAGGCTAGTTACTCCCGTAAACAGAGGGGAGTTATGATAGCTATACGAGATTCTTTGTCCTTCCAAGAGTTAGGTTGCACCTTGGATCCTGAGGGCAGGTTTATCATTTTGGTCTGTTCCCTGGATAATGTTATCTACACGCTTGTGAATGTATATGCACCCAACATTCGACAGATGAAATTCCACAAAGCTGTTCTGAAGAAAATTAATGAAATTCAGCAAGGTCATCTCTTAATATGTGGGGACTTTAATTTGGTCCCAGATATTATTATGGACTCTTCTTCCAGTGCCAAAAGATTTGCTTCTCCCCTTGCGTCCTTTCTTATGGATAATGATCTTTATGATGTATGGAGGTGTTATCACGCGGCTGAAAGGGACTACACGTTCCATTCCCCGCGTCATAACACTTACTCTCGGATTGATCTGTTTATCTCTGATAAATGGCTGCTACAAAATGTAATTGACACCCGCATCCATGATATCACCTGGTCGGATCATGCACCCATCAGCATAAAATTGAAAAATGCAAATTCTCATCAAAAATCACACTTATGGCGTATAAATAACTACCTTCTACAACTACCGGATAATATTCGATATATTTCTGAAAAATTAGTTGAATTTTTCTCTAACAATGTGGGCTCTGTATCCGACCCGACGGTATTGTGGAATGCACATAAGTCCTATGTACGTGGTCTTTTGATCCAACTTGGATCGCAATACAAAAAGAAACGGACTGCAAAACTAGATAAACTAACGAAGGAATTGAATGACATTGATTCAAAAAATAGGGCTAACCCCTCTCCGACTCTCCAATCCCAACTTTATGACTTAAGACACGAATTACGCTCTATGCTCCTGCAATCTTATGACCTCAAACTTAGGAAGTTAAAGGCGCGCTCCTACGTCACCAATAATAAGGCAGGTAAAGTTATGGCATCTCGTATTAAAGGACACAGACAAAAGACTAAAATCTCGCACCTTATTGACCCCGTCACTCGAGAAAAAATTATAAATCCGCAAAAAATGGCTGATTTATTTAGCTCATACTATAGTGATTTGTATAACCTTAACAATGACGGCACTATTCAACAGCCTTCCATTGACGAGATTCATTCCTTCCTCTCTCCTTTAAAATTGCCTAAATTATCAGATGATCAACTTGACCTACTGAATACCCCTTTCACCGACATTGAAATTATACATTCCATTAACTCTATGCCCAGCGCCAAGGCACCAGGCCCTGATGGTTTCTCTGGAGAATATATTAAACTGTTTAAGGAATTGTTGGTACCCCATATGAGAGACCTTTATAACCATGTTGCATCCTCGTCGTCATTTCCGAAGGAAATGCTCTCCGCATTGATTATCACGCTTCCCAAACCTGGCAAAGATCCTACCTCCCCCCCAAATTTTCGACCCATTTCTCTACTCAACATTGATCTTAAGATATATGCTAAAATAATTGCTAATAGACTGATTGATATTCTCCCTAACCTTATAAATATAGACCAAACTGGATTCATCAAGGGACGTCAAACATCTGATGCGACTAGAAGACTAATTAATGTTATTCACAATATTAATATGACTGGAACGCCTTCTCTGCTCCTATCATTGGACGCAGAGAAGGCGTTCGATAGAGTGAACTGGTCCTATTTATCATTAGCTCTACAGAAATTTGGATTCCAGGGACTTATTCTTAAAGCTATACTTGCCTTATATTCATTCCCAAATGCAAGAGTTTTTACTTCTAATCTACTATCCCGACCTTTTGATATCACTAATGGAACTCGTCAGGGTTGCCCTCTGTCGCCCCTGATTTTTAACTTAATGATAGAACCTTTGGCGGAACATATCAGGTCTCATCCTAAAATTTCGGGCATTACTATTGGTCCTCAAGTCCATAAGATCAGTCTATTTGCTGATGATATTATATTAATGTTGACTGACCCATGTACATCTCTAGTGGAAGTACAAAATATACTGTCATGGTTTGGAAGGATCTCCTATTATAAAGTAAATACCACAAAATCCTATGTGCTAGACATTGGAATTGACGCTATATCAAACAACATTCTCCAAAACACATTCCCCTATGTATGGGCGGAGAACAACATTTCATACCTTGGTATAAACCTTACGAGAACAACTAAATCCCTATTTGTACATAACTATGTTCCCCTAAAAAATAAATTACAATTGGATTTGCTCAAACTAGGAAGGAATGAATTCTCTTGGTGGGGTAGACTCTCTGCGTTTAAAATGATCCATCTGCCGCAAATTTTATATGTATTTAGAAGTGTGCCCATCCCAGTCCCTATTAAATTTTTTAAATCTCTTCAATCTTTATTGTCTAGATACATATGGAATGGCAAAAAATCCAGGTGTGCCCACCATAAACTTATCAAACATAGGATGTGGGGTGGAGTGGGCTATATCGACTTCCAGGATTACTTTTATGCATCCATTATGACACAAGCTAAAGAATGGTTTCGTTCTTCTCCAACAACAATGTGGGGAATGATCGAATCCACTTATGTCAAAGAGGGTCAGACTTATTTATGGCTGTTTGGAGCACATATGGGCATCAAAATCCCTACGCATTTGTCCCCGACGATAAAGGTGTCTATCACGACATGGCTGAAAATTCTTCAGTCTGCTGAAATTCTAGACTCTAAAATTGACGTGAAAATACCACTTCGAGTGCTGCGTTTAATTGTGAACCAAGTTCCCTTTGACCTTTGGAGTGAGAAAGGCATTGTGTATATACAAGACTTATACGACAAAAACGGAATCAAATCATTCCTTACATTGCAATCGGAATTTGACTTGCCTTCAACATACTGTTCTCATTATACTCAAATTACACGCTGCTTACAAAAATTGAATACTGCCCCTATTTACCTCCACACATCAGCATGGTCCTTCTTAAATTCTTGTGATACAAAGAAGGGAGGGATTTCCCATTTTTATAATTTATTCCAACTTAAGAGAACCTTTGTGAAATCTCCCTCCCATATACAATGGGAGGAGGACCTAGGACAGTCATTTTCCTGTGATGAATGGCTTACTGCATGTAAAATCAATCAATCAGTATCCAAGTGTACGTCCCTGTGGGAATTGTCAGTTAAGATAACCTTACGATGGTACTATACACCGGCTGTACTGTCCAAGTTCAGCAGCCAAAACTCTGATAAATGTTGGAGACTTTGTGACATTAAGGGTGATCTACTACATGTCTTATGGAGTTGTCCCCTACTTGCAAATTATTGGAAAGCCATATTTAACATCATATCTGCTTTGATTGGCTCCCCGATAAAACCTGACCCAGCTTTGGCTTTACTAACCCTGGGGATCAATGATTTTCCAACTCATGTACGCAGTTCTGTCACCCACTTTCTTCTTGCTGCCAGGTTAGCCATCACTAGAAAATGGAAAGACTCTCATCCCCCATCTGTTATTGAAGCTATAGATCTGACCAATTTACATATGACGTATGAACGCATGTTAGCCACTTCTATGAATACTTTGCATAAACATGATACATTATGGCATCCTTGGGTAATATGGAACGACCAAAATGATAAACGTCTATATGTTTGAATGCCCTTTTATTTATTTTTTCTGAGGTTCTCTGGTTGCAGCAGCACCTATGCCTGCTGTGAACATTTTTTTGTTTATTGTGGGAGACACTGTGTTCTATATTCTGACTGTTTCCTTTTACTGCATGTATTGTTCCTTGATGGTACTTGAAGTTTGTATTGTAGATACTTTTGATTGTCTTCATTTAAAACTAGATTCTATGCTTATGAGAATATTCCTGTGTATTAGATTGTTTATTTGCGACCTCTGTATTGCTGTGTATTGCTACTGTATTTCATGATGTATCTTACTGCATATGTATACTAGATATGTGTAATTTTCTAAAATCCAATAAAAATCTATTGAAAGAAAAAAAAAAACAAAAAAAAAAAAAAAAAAAAAAAAAAAAAAAAAAAAAAAAAAGATACACAGAATGCAAATTGACGAAAATTCACGATAATTATTGTCTAACAAAAAACGAACATGAATTGAACAGAATAACGAATCATCCCGCATGTACGAAAATAAAACGGTAACGGAAATACGAAACGATCGGAATACGAAAAAATCACGTCGTACGACAAACGAACGGGAACGAATGGGAAAACGGGCGTCTTACGAAAAACGAACGGAAACGAACAGACGGGACCATACGAAACGGAACAAAAAAAAACGAAAAAAAATTCTGTGCACATGTCTACTATTTAACAACTTGCCTACTGTGCACCTACACCCCCTTCCTGCCCAGACAAAATTTTAGCTTCCGGCACTGCGTCGCTTTAACTGACAATTGCGCGGTCGTGCGACGTGGCTCCCAAACAAAATTGACGTCCAATTTTGAAAAAAGACACAATGGCCCAGATTCACAGAGCAATTACGCCTGTCTAACTGGTGTTAGACAGGAGTAATTTCAAATTTCGCACGCCGTATCACTAGTTTGAATCCTCAAACGATGATACGGCGGCTTCGGGCTTCGATCCGAGAGGCTTACGTCTTCGTAAGCCTTCGGATCTACGCTGCGATATGTTTGCGGCCGCTGGGAGGAGTTTGCGTCGTTTTCATGCGTCGGGGTATGCAAATTAGTTTTTACGGCGATCCACGAAGGTACGAGTGTCCCTCGCAATCGCCTACGTCATTTTTTGGCTACGTAATGTTAGAGGAGCTTTTTGCTGGTCTAACAGTGCGTAACCCATGTAAAGTATGGCCGTCGTTCCCGCGTCGATTTGAAAATATATATATTTTTTTAACGTAACTTGTTCGGGAATAGGAATGTACGTAAACGACGCTACTACGACGTGACGACGTGTTTTCGCGCAAATTTGCGAACGGAGCATGCGCAGTTCGATCGCCGCGGGAACGCGCCTATTTTAAATGCTTCACGCCCCCTACTCGCGCAGATGGATTGCGACGGGAGAAATACACTACGCCGCCGTCGTTTACTGGACAAAATCTACCTGAATTCCACGTAGAGCCAGGTAAAAAACGGCGGCGTAGTGTATTTCTGATACTCTACGAGAATCTAATTCTCTGTGAATCTGCCCCAATATTTTTTGCTTTTTGCTATAATAAATATCCCACTTAAAAAAAAAAAAAAAAACATTTTTTATCTCAGTTTAGGCCTATACGTATTCTTCTACATATTTTTGGTAAAAAAAAATGTCAAAAATAAAATCGCAATAACCGTATAGTGACTGGTTTGCGCAAAAGTTATATTGCCTACAAAATACGGGACTTAATTATGATTTTTTAAATTAATTTTTTTTACTAGGAATAGCAGCGATCTGCGTTTTTTTTTTTTTCGGGACTGGGACATTATAGCGGACACATCGGACACTTTTTGGGACCATTTACATTTATACAGTGAACAATACTATAAATATGCATTGATAACTGTATAAATGTAACTGGCAGGCAAGGGGTTAACCACTAGGGGGCGGGGAAGGGGTTAAATGTTTCTTCTAGTTTGTGTTCTAACTGTGGGGGGAGGGGGGGTGACTGGGGAGGTGGCCGATTGTGTCCCTATGTACAAGGGACACAATTGGTCTCCTTTCTCCCTGACAGGGACGTGCAGCTCTGTGTTTACACACAGAGCTGCACGTCCCAGCTCAGTTACTCGGCAATCGCGTGTGCCTGGCGGCCATCTCGGTCGCCAGGCACACGCATGGGGTTCTCAGTGATAAGACGGTGCACGCCCCTAGCAGCTTTCTATGACTGCACGTCAGGACAATGGAGTTACCCGCCCGCCGTCATATGACGGTGGGCGGGTAACAAGTGGTTAAAGACGTTTTCACAGGCATACCATAGACACCCAGCAGGTACAATATTTAAAGTCATTTTTCATTTTTTATTATTTAAGCATCATTAAAATCACTGCTCCTGATTCAGGAGCAGTATTTTTAATGCTGCTTAAATAAAAAATTAAAAAAGGAAAAATTACTTTATATATTGTACCTGCTGGGTGTCTATAGTTTGCCTGTGAAAACGTCTGAGAACCTGGGTCTTGCCGAGGGAACATGTATCACTGGAAAAAAGTTTTAAAAACGGTCGTCCTGAAAAAAACTACCGGTTTTAAAACTTTTTTTCCATTGATACATGTTCCCTGGGGCAAGACCCGGGTTTTCAAAGACGTTTTACCACAATAACTTACATATTAGGCTTTAAAATGAGCACTTTTGAATTCGAACGTTTGAGTCCCATAGACATCAATGGGGTTCTAAAGGTTCGAGCAAACGCTCGGTCCGTTCAAAGGTTCTAGTGCGAACCGAACGGGGAGGGGGGGAACGGGGTGTTCGGCTCATCGCTACTTAACCAGCGATGACCAAACAGGCCATGTTCAATTCACAGTTTTGTATATCATGCTTGAAATTCAGCAAACCCTTCCTGGTGAACCATATTAAAGTCTACATGGGCAAAGTTTGTTATTAATGCGGATTCAAGCCGAAGACCAAAAATGTAATTATATATATATATATATATATATATATATATATATATATAAATTCCCTGTCTCTGGAAAAATTGGATTAATAAAGAAACAGAGTGTGCATGTCAGGTGAATGCAAGGCTACAGAGCAATTATTTTGAGAGGAGAAATCTGCTCTGGCAGCTTTCTCTGGATTTTACTATCTTGGGATGGGGCTCTGTAGTTTGGAGATCCCTAAGAGACTTGGGTGGGATGCAATCTCCAACCCTGTGTCCGGGTCTTGAGAACAGCCAGCAGGGTGTGCCCAGGTGCACACAGCCCATATAACGAGGGGCTGGTAAGAACAGAAGTGGAAGGAAGGTGGCGTGTGAGCAGCTTGTTCTTGCTGGTGAAAGACAGACCTCTGTTAAGAAAACTGTCTGCCTTGTGTGAGACTACATCCCTGGTGAGGGGGGACTTTGTGTCTGAAGGGCTGGAAAGGTTGGGACGGCTACAAGGGCCTGTGAGACCAGAGACCGGTCTGGGAGGCTGGGGGAGCCGAGGCGACTAGCAAGTCCAAGGGGGCTAAAAGAAGTCCTGAAGTCTGGGGGACAGTGAGCAAGCAAAGGGGGCTGGAGAATCCTGTTAAAGCCAGGAGTAGGCCAGTTCAGCAGGGAACTGCAGGGCAAAGTAAGCCTAGGAGCCAGGAGGCTTGGCATTTTCTGTTGTTGAGAAGAACCCCTGTGTGGAGGAAATCCTGTGTATAAACTTTTATTTTGTTCCATTCAACAACAATAGGCTGCCACGCCCTCAAACCTGACAACTGACTGCTATAGACTCACTACGTGAAAAAGCATCTAACACTGACCTAAACACCCTAATGTCACAGTATATATGTATAATATATATATATATATATTAGGGCTGTGCAAATTAACTTTTAATTAATCGATTAATCTTTAATTTTTTTGATCGATTAAAATTCTTTTGATTGGTACTCACCTCTCCGCCGGCTTCTGGACCTTCAGGGAGTTCCGTCGGAGATCCGATAACACCACTGACACCGGCGGGGCTTGCCGTGTCATCTGAAGGGCTCCTTTGCTGTGCCTTCATATCTGCATGCCGGCGGGACCTTACTATCTGCCACACGCAAGGGCTGTTACACTTCCCTCTATCACTTCCCTCCATCAACCTACTACAGCCATCCACTGGGAGTTGTGATAGTTCCCTTCATCTCCTCATCTGGATTCAGCAGTGGTATCGTTGTACACATTTTTTTACCAGTATCATACTTAGCTACATGCTTTCATGACTGCTTTTGCTACCGTTTGGTATTACTCGCACCATTTTTAAATTTTATGTAGCTACATTGATTTTATCTCCAGTGCAATATTTATTTGGTTACCTACTTGAAGACTATAAAAGTTTTAATGCTATTCCCATCGAGCGCTGCCTTTGTGTGTTTTTTGTATCCTGCTATCCATTTTTCCAGTGGTTGGAGCTGCACTGGGAATCGGCCAGCAAGTAGATCAGCTAAAAGTAGTTGGATCTGTATGTGCGTTATAATTAATCGAAATTAGTCGATTAATCGATTAAAAAAAAAAAAAAGATTATTCGAACACAAAAATTTTGATCAGTAACAGCCCTAATAAATATATATATATATATATATATATATAGCACTACCCCCGGAGGAGCTGCTGGTTGTTTTGGGTGGCACATTTACCTCATAGCTCCCCCAAAAGTCCTAGGGATGAATGATGCATTTTGCATTTGGTAGAAGTAAAATAATGTTCGCAACAGGTGTTCTTTGCTGTGCTCTTTATTACCCAGCCGGGTATAAACAATAAACTGGTGGTGAGGAAAGTAAAGTTGAAGATAGGAGAATAGCAGACTCAGGCATGATGATAGGGAAACAGTCATGGTCCCAAACGTAACGTAACTCTTGCCTGAGTGGGTCTAGTGTACCCGGACAGGCCTCTCTCACTGACCTGGCAACCGTAGTATCACTCGAACATTTGTAGGATAAAGTCCCTGCCACAGACCCTCCTTGGTGAACTTGAGGAAAAGTCTCTGCCACAGACCCTCCTTGGTGAGCCTCAGAAAGGTACCTCTGCCACAGGCCCTCTCTGGTGTCAGGGATTCTAAATAGACCAGTACTGTGTGCCTACAGAGAGGAGACCAACACTGTATGCAGTGAAATAAAAGGTGTTTATTTACAAGGTGAACAAAACAGGTGAAGACAACCAGTGCACAAATAACATATAGAAACGAAAAATGTAGCGCTAATATGAAAATCACATTTGTATACGGCGAGTATATAAGAGCCACTAGCACTGAACAGGGAGTGGCCCAAATGGAGTGCTCAAAGTAAATAGAGTTCCAAAGTCTATATGTAGACAGGTGGGTGATCATCCAATGAGGGGAAGACAAGCGAATTTCTATAGGTCACAATCTCATCGTGATCAGAGGAAAACGTAAATGCGCTTACCAGATGGGTTGGACTCAGATACTGTACAGTAGTGAGTCAGACAGGCACTGTGGTATTTGGGAACCGGGACCACTGGAAACCAGAAGGCAGGATCACAACAGATGACTGGAATTGAGGCTGGGAATCCACATCAAACCCTGAATACCAAACTCTCTCCAGTGGTAAGATGGTGGATGAAACAGGCATGTAGCAGGTAAGTGCGTCCAGAGAATGTTCAAGTGGCAGGGCAGTCCCAGTCTGTGATGGTAAAGCTTCCAGGATGTTCAGGGAACACAATAGTGCTGGAGCCTGGGGATGATGTCAGAGGAAGCGAGACAAAACCAGCATGGAACACAAACAGGAAGTGGACAGGACGTCTACTTGTTGTAGGTACAACAAGTAGAGACTGGGTAATAATACTTGGTAGGAAGCGGAATTAACTGGGCTATAGCTGAGGTTGTCATTGGCAATGGACGGCTAGATCCTTGGGAATGTAAGTGGTTAATGGCAGGGCTGGAATGCAGTGGCTTGGCTGGAATCGGGAGGTCTGACCATGCCTGCAGCACAGGTTGAACAAAAGCAGGTTCACACACACCTTGCCTAATCAGAGACTGCACAGAATCAATACACTCAGATAACTTTTGCTGGGGACAGGAGGAATAATGCTCATCAAAATAAGCCAGATCATCCTCCGTTAACCACACCAAGGACTCGACTTGGTCACGACTGAAGGGGGGAGAGAAGTCATCACTACCATCTGGGATAACTGACAGGGCCGGTTTAACACATAACTTGATTAATGGCTGAATATCATCATAAGACATATAACCCAGATCTACCATGGAATGGGCTGATCGGATGGCTTCCATCAGGAAGGGAATGTCCAGGAGAGGGATCAGGTCAGGTCGGATCGGATCAGATCAGAAGTCCAGAAAGGGGACAGCAGGCTCAGTGTCAGATCTCAGGATCAGGTAAGTACACAGATACCAGGGCAAGGTATGATTACGCATGCCGGGTATATATATGGGTGTGCTGATTACGTTCAGGTCACACCTGAACGCAGCAAGGGCCAGGTGCTCCACACTGCCAGGATCCATCCACTGGTGAAAGCCAGTACTGCGTCCCAAAGGTGATATACCAGCAGGGGAAAGTTCTCCTGACAGCTCCGAACTGCCAGGAGACCCCTGCTGGTGGGACGCAGCACTGCAAGACAGAACATAAATAGCACCAGCGGGTGGAACCTTTCCTGATATCTGGATTGTAATCACGGAGATAATCCTCCTTAGATGAATTACGCCTGGATCTCCTTCAACTTGTCGCCCAGGTACCGACTGACAGGTGATCAATCCTTCAGTGTCCGGCTACCTTGATCCCCAGTGGTTTGTCGAGGCCCTTTTGAATCGCCAGCCTCTCATTGGCAATCCTCAGATGGACTCCCCACCGAACAGCAATACAGCTTGGGATCCTCAAAGGTGGGAACCCAGTCGCTCACTGGGTCCCCGACGCTGTTTAGATGCTCCGGGCCAACATGGTCCCAGTACCAGCACGCACTCCCTGGCCAGGTAGGCCATAACGCCGGGGCGCCATGATGTGGTCACCCTAAAAGTGGGTGCCACACTCGAAAAAGAAGACCCAGAACCAATGGTGTCTGCCTCATAAATACCCCTCCCCAGCATGCACAGCGAGGTCAAACCCTCCTGAAAGAGCATCCAAACCTTGACTTGCCATCTGCAGCACCGGGGTTGGAAGAACACCCCAGTGCAAGAGAATAGCCCACAGCACAGCCCAGCTGAGACAGAGACCCTGTTTTGCACTTAACAATCTGGATCAGAGTTTAACTACACTCTGATCTACCCCTAAATTTAACTAGCACTGGTACCATAAAGTACACATGCGCTACATGGGTCAAATACTGCTTAAAGCAGGGCTCCACCCTGAAGTAAAACTTCCGCTCATCGGAACCATCCGGTGTCACATTTGGCACCTTTCAGGGGGGAGGGGGTGCAGATACCTGTCTAAAGACTGGTATTTTGCACCCTCTTCTGGCCACGCAGTCTGCGGGCAGAACGTTAGATCCCCCCCCCTCGGTTGTGTTATGGGAAACAACCGTTTCCCAGAACACAGCGGGGACCAGTGAGCACGACGCAACGCGACTCACGCATGCGCTGTAGGGAACTGGGCAGTGAAGCCGCAATTCTTTACTTCCTGGTTCCCTCACCGAGGATGGCGGTGGGGGCAGCAGAGTGACAAGCGATTGCTCGTCTTCTGCTGCCGACGTTGCTGGACTCCAGGACAGGTAAGTGTCCTAATATTAAAAGTCAGCAGCTGCAGTATTTGTAGCTGCTGGCTTTTAAGATTTTTGTATGGCGGAGCTCCGCTTTAAGGTCCGCAATCGGAAAGCTGCCAATCAGGTGGCATGACCGGTAGTTGACTCAGATCCGGAAAAGGCTTGCAGGTAGCCATAGGTGCAAGAGGGCCTCCACCTCTTCCTAAAAGTTTCATCTGTGTTGTTTAGGGTGGCATTCAATTCCTCCATGCGGAGGATGTCCTTGATTTTGGAATACCACAGGACCCTAGGCAATGGCCATGTCTGCTTCAAAATGAAGAAATGCAGGCCTTACCTGCATTAACCACTTAAGACCCGGACCAAAATGCTGCTAAAGGACCAGGCCCCTTTTAGAGATTCGGCACTGCGTCGCTTTAGCTGACAATTGCGCGGTCGTGCGACGTGGCTCCCAAACAAAATTGGCGTCCTTTTTTCCCCCCACAAATAGAGCTTTATTTTGGTGGTATTTGATCACCTCTGCGGTTTTTATTTTTTGCGCTATAAACAAAAATAGAGCGACAATTTTGAAAAAAATGCAATATTTTTTACTTTTTGCTATAATAAATATCCCCAAAAAATATATAAATGTAGCGCCCCCCCCCCCCCAGCCTATTGGTGGGGTGCTATGCTAAAGTTAGTGGGGAATGGGAGAGTTAAGTTGCTCCCATTTGGAAATTGCTTAAATTTGGGCTACTGCCATTTGGAACTGCCTTGTAGGTCGGTCTGCATGTCAGGGGGGTGTTATTACCCCTCAGTGACAGTCGGCGCTAGAGGGGGTTCTGACAGACCCACCTTCTCCCAGAAGCCAATCAGAGGAGCGTTTCTTCTCTGGACGTTCTGGCGGAGGGTATATCTGGGGCAGTGGCCTGCGTGAGTTGTGCTATGCGGGGCCTGAGTTCCAGGTGCGGCATCCACCTTCAGGGTGCTCCATCGAGGCCCGCCTGGCCGAGGTTGCGTACCCAGCGGAGCTTTATTCTGATGCAGAGAGGGGCCACAGCGGCTTGCTGGGTCCCAGATCCTAGGCGGGAGCTGAACGGTGGGGGATCGGCTCGGGAGAACCCAGAGGCAGAGGTTGTCTGCGAGGCCTTGACGAACCACCGGGGATCCGGTCACCACGCCACATGACAGGTGCACTTTAGCTGTCAATCGGTGACCTTGAAATTGGAATTACTGGGGGGGATTCATTGGTTCTAACCTTTGACAAATCTAAGAGAAATTCATCAGGCCTGTGGCAGAGGCCCTGTTTCCTCCCAGTGACTTTTTTTTAAAAGTGGCCCTTCGGCTGCCAAGGCTCGAGTGAATCGCCTGACCGGAGCACTTTACCCACTCCGGCAAGAGTGGCGACGTTTAAATTTGACTATGCTGAGAGGAGGTTCGCTCTCCCTTTAATATCCAAGGCCTGATACTGCAGTTCTCTCCTTGCTCATCAACCTTTTCTCTATCGTGTGTCATGTTGATGTCGGCCGTGTTGGGCCTTGGAATAAAGCATTGAAAACTCAAGTTGATGTCTGGACACTTACTCTATATCAGGGATCCTCAAACTACGGCCCTCCAGCTGTTGTAGAACTACACATCCCATGAGGCATTGTAACACAATGACATTCACAGACATGACTAGGCATGATGGGAATTGTAGTTCCTGAACAACTGGAGGGCCGCAGTTTGAAGACCCATGCTCTATATCCACCTTCACTAATATTATCCCTAGACAAGAATCACTGGTAACCTAACATGCCGGTCCCGAACTAATCAGCGGCTCCTTCGGGGGTGAGCGCTCCAAATAAAAAAAGAAATCCCTCAATTCTTCTACCTATTTTTGGTAAAAAAAAATCGCAATAAGCGTTTATCGGTTGGTTTGCCCAAAATTTATAGCGTTTACAAAATAGGGGATAGTTTTATTGCATTTTTATCATTTTTTTTTTTTTACTACTAATGGCGGCGATCAGCGATTTTTTTTCGTGACTGCGACATTATGGCGGGCACGTCGGACAATTTTGACACATTTTTGGGACAATTGTAATTTTCACAGCAAAAAATGCATTTAAATTGCATTGTTTATTGTGAAAATTACATTTGCAGTTTGGGAGTTAACCACAAGGTGGCACTGTAGAGGTTATGTGTTCCCTAATGTGTGTTTACAACTGAAGGGGGCAGTGACCGCTGGTGATCAAAGTTTTTGGGGGGCGCAAACAAACGAAAAAAAAATAAAAAATTGCAGCCTCACTGTGCCCATCAAACTGTGTCCTGCCATTGTCACCACTGTGCCCTGCCATTGTCGCCACTGTGCCCTGCCATTGTCACCACTGTGCCCTGCCATTGTAGCCACTGTGCCCTGCCATTGTCGTCACTGTGCCCTGCCATTGTCGCCACTGTGCCCTGCCATTGTAGCCATTGTGCCCCGTAAAATGCCCCCCCCTGGCACTTACCTGGGGTCAGCCGTGCTTCTTCATCTATCCCTCAATGTGTTCTTCCGCCCTCGTTGACGCTTCAGTCAATCAGGTTACCGGTAACCTGATTGGCTGAGATGCCTGTCACTCTTATCCAAGGAATGCACACACTGCGCGTCCCGAAGATAAGCATCCGGAAGCTAACTACAGCCTGAGGGCTGTAATTGGAAAGCATATCAGGGGGCCGGCCATCTGAATATTCGGCGGCAATACATAGATTCATGCAATGTAGCAATGTAATGCATGAAACTATGTATATTGTCAGTGGGGTGTGCGGTAGCCAGAGGGGGCGGCGCTCCAGCGCCCTCTATGGACGCACCGCCACTGGTAGGGGGGTGTGGCTGTAGGTGTGATGTCATCGTTTACACACGGCTCCCCATTTTTCATCTCCGGGGACCGATCGCCGCTGGAGTGCCGCCCGGAGCTTCGAACCGGGTCACGGGAGCACGCCACAGGCGCGCGCCCATGACCCACAGCTGGGTACTGTACGTACATGTGCCCAGCTGTGCCATTTTGCAGACGTATATGTGCAGGAGGCGGTCCTTAAGTGGTTAACAAGTTGGATCATGAGCGATTGTTTGTTCGTCAGGTGAAGGGGCCTTCCCGGGATTTCCACTGAGGTCAACCACTGTCCAATGTTTGATAGTGGTCGTCACTTCCTCCCAGGAGGACCGCAATCTGGGACAATGCCAAAAGATGGGCGACATTGTGACTACCATTTGGTTTCAGTGCTAGCAAGTTATCTGGCATTCTGCTGTCCATTTTGTGGAGTACATAAGGAACTCGGTACCATATTGAGAGTATTTTGTATCCCACGCAGGCATGTAATGGCCATAGGGACTACAGGGAGTTTCCCGGTGGGCCAATGGCTCAGTGGGCCAGTTTCAGCGACAGCCTGTCAAAGTAATGGCTGTGCAGCTCGCCCTACACTTCATGCAGTGATGTGAGAAGGATGAGAAAAATACAGAGGAGAATAAGTGAAATAATAAAAGAGGTGAGTGAGAACTCCTATTGTTATGCTACTTATGTTTGTTTTTTTTGCACAATTGCGTATCGTTTTATACTGTTTTTGTGCATGTTTGCAAACTTAAAGTGGGCCGGTCTAGATGAAGTCCAGGGCCAAATTTTGGTCTCAGTACAGCCCTGATCCCACCCCTTGGTACTGGTTTGCAATGGAGGAATTGTGGGTCAGAAAAAAGAGCTTTTCAACTTGTTGAGGGGTGAACTGGATCCCTAATTATTTAACCCCTTAAGGACCGCCGCATGTACATTTAAGTCGGCAGAATGGCACGGACAGGCACATCAACGTACCTGTACGTGGCTGCCTTGACGTGGGTCGGGGGTCCGATCGGGACCCCCTGGTACATACGGCGGTCCCGGTGACTGTAGGAGCGATTCGTGCTGAGGGGCCGGCTATTCGTTTTTGTCCGCCCCCTCCGGATCGCTTCCAGCCAATGCGTGTGCTCGCCTGCAGTGTCATTTCCTCCTCGAATTAATGAATGAAAACTTATATAGCGCGGCACATGCGAACCAAATCGTCGCTGGGCGCTTGTTGTTCCTGTCTCTTTTGATATCAAAAGAGGTGAGTTTTAATCTTTCTCCTGAATGCCAAGTGGTTCTCCTCCAACCGAATGCTGGTTGGCAAAGCGTTCCATAGTCTGGGACCTTGGACCGCGAATCTTCTATCTCCTTTGGACTTGTAGTTTGTTTTCGGTATCTGGAGTAGATTTTGATTGGTGGATCGCAAAACGCGATTGGGATTATGAGCTTTTATATTTTCGCATAGATAATGGGGAGCATTCCCATGGATACATCTATGCGTTAGACAGAGTGCTTTAAAAATTATTCTGTCTTTTACTGGTAACCAGTGAAGGGTTCTCAGTGAAGGCGAGATAGATTCCCAGGGTTTTTTCCCCGTCACAAGTCTAGCAGCCGTGTTTTGAACGACCTGCAGACGAGCGATTTGGTACTTAGGGAGTCCGAGGTAAAGGGCTTTTGCATAGTCCAATCTGGAGTTCACAATTGCTCCCACCACGACCGCTATGTCTTCCTTGGGAATAAAGGGAATAAGTCTGCGTAGTAGGCGCAGCAGATGGTGAGATCCGCTGACTACTGACCCTATTTGTGCTTCCATTGTCATATAGGAGTCAAAAATTACCCCGAGACTTTTGACTTTGGCGCTAGGGGTGATGATTTTGCCCAGAATGGGCGGGGGTGTCCAAGTTGTTGCAGGTTCATTCATACGCTTTGGGTGAAACAGGAGAAGTTCTGTTTTCGCTCAGTTGAGTTTAAGATAACTCTTTGTCATCCAGTCCTCTATCAAAGAGAGGCATGTCTCTAGATTGAGGTGATGATCCTTTTTATTGCAAACAGTAGCTTACAGTTGCGTGTCGTCTGCATATGAGTGATAGAGCAGTTTTTGGCTGCTGATGATTTAAAAAAGAGAGCGAAGATAGATGTTGAATAACACCGGCGACAAATGAGATCCTTGAGGGACTCCACACGATAGGGTGCGTTTCTCAGAAGTGAAAGGTCCCAACTTCACCATTTGTGATCGGTTCTCAAAAAAAGAGGAGAACGAAGATAGATGGCCTTCTGCGACTTTGGCTACTTCAGCTAGCCGAGTCAATAAAAGCTTGTGGTCTACAGTGTCGAAGGCTGCGCTTAGGTCCAACAGAACCAGAAGACAAGATTCTCCTTCGTCTGCGGCCTCGAGAGCGTCGTCCCATATCTTGAGCAATGCAGTTTCTGTCCCGTGTCCGGGCCGGAATCCCGATTGAAATGGATCAAGTAGGTTGTGGGTATCTAGATGCTGTTGCAGCTGTTGTACCACTACTTTTGCCATTACTTTTGAGAGTACATTTAGGCCTGTTATGGGACGGCGGTGGAGTGGGTCCTTGGGGTCCAGGGTGGGTTTCTTCAAGATGGGTCGAATTGTGCCCTCCTTCAACTGAGAGGGCACTATGCCCTCCCTGAAAGATTGGTTAATGAGCTGCGTGATAGGAGGTGCCAGGATGTCGGCGCATTCCTTCAGCAGTTTGGTGGGGATAATATCATTCGGCGCAGTGCTGTTACGCAAAGTACCGATGATATTTTTAGTGGCATGCATAGAGTGGGTTCCAGCGTGAACTCACCTGGTTGTGGCGAGTTACTGCAGGTGTTGTGTAAATAATTGCGGGGGGGGGCTACAGGGGGAATTGTTTTGCGGAATGCTTTGCCGGATTCCCTCGATTTTATTAATGAAGTAATCCGATAATTCATTACAAAATTCTTGTGTGTCCGAATTGGGGGCTTCAAGACATCCTGGATTCATGGTCTTAGTGACCAGCTTGAAGAGTTCGCGGGGGCGATTAAGGATGCTGTTGATAGCCTCAGAAAAATTGTTTTTCTTGGCTGTGAAGATTTCTTTGTGGTATTTTCTTGTTATTGCCTTGTAGGTGGGGAGGTTCTCATCTGAAGGGCTTCTTTTCCAGGCGGCTTCCGCCCTTCTGCGCTCTTGCTTCAGTAACGCCAGTAGGTTGTTGAAACAGCTGGAGTTTTTTTTCCGGGTGTGGGTTTTTTGTTTCGGCGCTATTAAGTCAGCTGACTGTAATAGGGCCGTGTTTATGGCATCCAGTGTTTCTTCAGCCGTTTGATGCGGCTGAATTGTTTTTATTTTTTTCCTTAACGTGGCTTTGAAGAGTTCCGAGTGGAGCTTCTTCTGACATCTAGTCCAGTGTGTTGTCACTGGATTTGATGTTTTTGTTAAGGGGGGGATTCGGAAATAATGAATTTAATTGCATGGTGATCTGTCCATGGCAATGATTCATTTTCCAAGATTTTTATTTCCAGATTTTGTCTGAAAATAAGATCGAGCGTGTGACCTGAAGTACGTGTGGGCCCACATACTACTTGTTGTAACCCTAATCCTTCCAGGTGGTCAATGCAGGCGTCGGCAACGGGGTCTTGCGGGGAGTTGGCCCAGAGGTTGAAGTCCCCGAGCAGCAAAAGGTGTTTGCTGTTAAGGGTGTAGGTGGAGATGAAGTCTGTCAATAATGGGAGAAACTGCGATTTTGGGCCAGGTGGCCTATAGCAGAGTAGAATCCGGACGGTCTCCTGGGAGTTTGCTTGGAGTTGCAGAGTAAGGGTTTCCATGAATGGAAGAGGGTTTTCAAGGACTGGTTTGGTGATTGCAAGGTGAATCTTGCAAATCACTGCCAGGCCTCCTCCTCTTTGTCCTATTCTGTTTTCGGTTATGATACGACAGTTTTCTTGCACCAATTCTTCTAGAATGGTGTTACAGTCGGCTGTGAGCCAGCTCTCTGTAATAAAGAGGCAGTCTAAATTGTATTGTAGGATGAAATCATGGATTTCTAATCTGTGTTTTACTGCCAATCTTGTGTTGATCATAGCACATGATATGTGCTTAGGCTGGGGTAAATGGCTGCAATTCTTGATAGTCGATCGTTGATCGACTCTCAATAGTCTTTCAATTCTTAGGGCTTTTTTGGTGATGGCTGGCAATATTGCGGCAAATCGCCTCAGATCCCAAATGGTTTCTGCAGAATATTGCAGATTAACCATGGTCGCCAGACACCACGGGGGGGGGGGGGGGAGGGGAGGACGTTCAAGGATTAACTGAATCCTCTATCCCCACTTGGTCCAGAGGAAGGCAAAAAAAACCTGGTGGTGCTACGCCAATATGCTCCGGCAGGGCAAAAAAATTCCTTCCTGACCCCTTAGGAGGCGATCGGATGAACCCTGGATCAAGTTCTAATAATGAGAAGGGGCAGAGTATAGCAAGATGGCTACCAATCGGGTAGCAGGATCTGGGCTGGGGGCTGTGAACTGGGGGTGGATAGGTGCAGCTAGGGGGGACAGGAGCAGAAGCAGGTACTCTCCTGGGGTGGGGGGGTGCTTGCCAGGCAGTTTGGGCTGTTTGGTGGTGAGTGCGGGGGGTGGGAAGCGTCGCGGCACTAGGCCGCGGGTGAAGCCGCGGCCTTTCCTAGATCGTGGCTGTCGCAATTGTCGACAGGCCGGCGCGGTTGTTCTCAAAAAACACCAGAATCGGCGGAAATTGCTGCGGAGAGTCTGTGGGGGATGCCTTGGGCAGGGATGGTAGTGTGAGAGGCAGGGAAACGGAGGAGGGGGAAGCCGTGATTGTGGCCGTGGTTCTGTTGCGGCTTGTCCTGAAAAGGATGGCCGCCAACGGTACTCAAGGAGGTGGAGGAGATGGCCCCTATGTCAGGGGCTTACCTTGAGGCTCCGGTGGGAGAGGAGAGAACCAGGGGATCCAGGGGCGGCTCAGGGTCAGAGATCTGACAGCAGACAGCAGAGGCTGAGGCTGGGGGAGGAAAGCCCTGCCTGTCTGGCTCCAGGAGCCGTACGTCCTACTGTTAGGACGCACGCCGATTACTACTGGAGCTCAGTTCTAGCCCTGGGGAGGAGTCACTCTTTCAGACTCAATCCTGGAGAGCAGGAGAAGCAGCCACAGGAAGAGGAAGTGATGTGATTTCTGCTCTCTGCGGTTTTTTCAACCGCCGCTGAGGAGAGATCACATCACATAGTAAGTCTGCACAACACTACACTGACACCAGGACACGCAGGCACACTTAACCCCTTGCGATCACCCTCCCCCCTGTCACAGTGTCACTGAATGCAGTGATCATATATGTATGATTACTGCATTTAGTAGTAGTGTGACAGGCAGTTAGTGTTAGGTTCAGGGTAGCCCCCGTCCCAACCCTAATAAAGTTTTAACCCCTTGATCACCGCCCTAGTTAACCCTTTCACTCCCTATTGCCAGCTTCACTAAGCGATCATTTTTCTGATCGCTGTATTGGTGTCACTGTTCCCGGTAGGTAGCTATTTTTTTTTTATTGTGATTTTTTTTTTACTAAAGACATGTGGCTAAATACATTTTGGCCTAAATGTTTGACTAAAATTTTGTTTAATTGATTTATCTTATAACAAAAAGTAAAATATATTGTTTTTTTTTTCAAAAATGTCGCTCTGTTTTTGTATATAGCGCAAAAAATAAAAATCGCAGAGTCGATCAAATACCACCAAAAGAAAGCTCTATTTGTGGGAAGAAAAGGACGTAAATTTTGTTTGGGAGCCACGTCGCACGACCGCGCAATTGTCTGTTAAAGCAACGCAGTGCCGAATTGTAAAAACCCCTTGGGTCATTTAGCAGCATATTGGTCTGGTCCTTAAGTGGTTAATATTGTTTTTCAGGGGGACATTCGCTTTAAGAAGTTCTTCTCTTCTATGCTGAATACCTACTATTGGACAAACATTGATACTTTAATACTATATCAAACTATACCTAAGAGGCTCTGTGAAGAAGCGCTGAACAACGCGCGAAACTGGTCGAGTCTATAGATTGCAAGCTCCATCTTTCAGACAATTGACGTCTGAACCCTCATTAAATATACAGGACATTCTGAGTATTTTACAAGTTTGAAGGATTTTCCTTCACCTTTGAAATCATGTATCATAATGTTTGACTATTAGTCTCTAGTTTCCTGGTATTTTTGAGGAATTCTGCAATGTCCAGATAGTTTGCTATGTAGTTCCATAGGAACGTCAAGTTTTTTTAATACGTGAATTGTATTTTTGTATTTAAATAAATTTGATTTTAGAGAAATTTTCTCTGTGTGACTATATCCATACCAGTATACAGTGCCTGAAAAGTCCAACAACTCGCCCCTAGTTATCTCTCTCTTCAACTGGATCCCTCAGTTCAGTTCACATTGGCACATGAACAAAGGGAGTGGGTCATCACTGGGTGCAGGCAAAAAAACATAAACCACAGGCACCAGGAAAGAAAAAATGCGCTTAAAATTTGATAAAATGTTCTATTTTCTTGTCACCAGCATTGTTAGTAGTATACTACCATGGATTGACACCAGATAAGGAAAATTACGGTAAGTATTTGACACAATTTTCTATTTTTTTTTCTCATTTCTATTCATTTTGTTTGTTAATATTTTGCATTAAAAAAAAGTGCGACATCAAAAGAATAAATAATTGTTTTACTTGTACTTAAAGCGATACTAAAGCCTTTTTTTTAAACTAATCTGATCAAAGTAGATTTTTTATTTATTTTTCTAATTTCATCTGTTTTTTTGTCCATGGATTGCATAAAATAATCAAAGACATTTTTGCATGTTCTAAAAAAATGATTTACTGTATATACTATTTATTTATTAAACATTTTCTCATAAGACAGGGGAAAGGGGTCATTAAAATATTTTTTTTATATTTTTCCTGAAAATTTGTATTTGATAAATGGCTGCATGGATATTGTGTAACATAACACATTGAAACACACACCATTTAGTTATCCAGGGCCTTTGCTTTCAGAAAACATATAATGTTTTTGGGGGTCTAAATCATTTTCTAGCTAAAATGCTGATTTTAACATCAAATGGTTAAAGAGGATAAGCTGTTTGAAATAGCATGCCATTCCACACATTTCCAGCAGAGGGAGCACCTTCACACGCAAAATGTGATCTTCCAGAAAAGTGTCTATGACTGTTATACATCGATCTGTATTTTTGTCCCATTTTTCTTCACAAATTGACACCAATCATGGGGCACTATACCTTCCACTGATAATGATGGGGCACCATTCCTCCCACTGACACGAATGATGGGGCACTACTTTACCCACTGATATCAATGATGGGGCACCATTCTTCCCACTGACACCAATGATGGGGCAATATTCCTCCCACTGACACCAACGATGGGGCACTATTCCTCCCACTGACACAAATGATGGGGCACTATTCCTCCCACTGATATCAATGATGGGGCAGTATTCCTCCCACTGACACCAACGATGGGGCACTATTCCTCCCACTGACACAAATAATGGGGCACTATTCCTCCCACTGATATCAATGACGGGGCACCATTTCTCCCACTGACACCAATGATGGGGCACCATTCTTACCACTGACACCAATCATGGGCACTATTCCTCCCACTGACACCAAAGATGGGGCACTATTTCTCCCACTGACACCAATGATGGGGCACTATTTCTCCCACTGACACCAATGATGGGGCACTATTCCTCCCACTGACACCAATGATGGGGCACGATTTCTCCCACTGACACCAATGATGGGGCACGATTTCTCCCACTGACACCAATGATGGAGCACTATTTCTCCCACTGACACCAATGATGGAGCACTATTTCTCCCACTGACACCAATGATGGGGCACTATTTCTCCCACTGACACCAATGATGGGGCACTATTTCTCCCACTGACACCAATGATGGGGCACTATTTCTCCCACTGACACCAATGATGGGGCACTATTTCTCCCACTGACACCAATGATGGGGCACTATTTCTCCCACTGACACCAATGATGGGGCACTATTTCTCCCACTGATATTAGAACATATTCTATTCCCACTGCCACAGTCTGGCCCCCTAAATTTTGAAGGACAGTAAACTGGCCCTTTGATTAGAAAGTTTGAAGACTCCTGGGCTAAACCATAACTTGAAGGTGATCTCCATGCAGATATAAAAGACAAACATTAATACATCATCATATGTATTTTTCTTAATACAAGCAGTGTATGTAACTACATTTGCATTGGTAATAGCCTGTACAGGAGAGCTCAGGCTGAAAGAAGGAAGAGGAACACAAGAAGCCAATCAGTTATACTACATGTGCTAACAAGGAGAATGCTGACAGGAGGAGAGAGCAGAGAGATGAGCGATCAGTCAGCTGCTGGGGAAGGTACAAGACTTGTAAGTGTTATTTAACGCTGAGCTTTAATCTGCTAATATTTTGTCCTCTCTTCCCCCTCCCCATCAACATGCTGATTACATTATAAAAACACTGGTCAAAATGTAAAAAATAAATAAAAAAAAAGGATTTTTAAATACAGCTTACCTGTAAAATCCTTTTCTTGGAGTACATCACGGGACACAGAGCAGCATATTCATTACTATGTGGGTTATATGGAGTACCATCAGGTGTGGACACTGGCAATCTCAAACAGGAAGTCCCCTCCCTATATAACCCCCTCCCCTAGAGGGAGTCCCTCAGTTTTGTAGCAAGCAGTATGCCTCCCAAAATGTTCCCCAAAAGAGGGGTGGGAGCTCTGTGTCCCGTGATGTACTCCAAGAAAAGGATTTTACAGATAAGCTGTATTTAAAAATCCCTTTTTCTTTCTCGTACATCACGGGACACAGAGCAGCATATTCATTACTATATGGGATGTCCGAAAGCAATGCTTTAATGAGGGGAGGGAGACATCTTCCAAAGAAGGATTTAATTTAGAGGTATACTCAAATACTAGTAAATCCAACTTAAACGAGAAATGTAAATCTCAAATCAAATCAAGGGAGCCCCCTCAGATCCTGAGGAGCTTGAATCGCGGCCTGTAGTACTGACTGCCCAAAGGCTGTATCCGCATTCCTTCTTACGTCCATTTGATAAAATTTTGTAAACATGTGGACTGACGACCACGTTGCTGCCTTGCATATTCGAGCCATAGAGATCTGATGATGTGCTGCCCAGGAGGTGCCCCTGGCCCTGGTAGAATGGGCCTTTACCGACAAAGGAGGAGGCACCTCTTCAAACCGCAGGCCCGAACAATTAATTGTTTAATCCATCTTGCGATGGTGGATCAAGCAGCTGCCTGACCCATCTTGGGCCCTTCCGGTAAAACGAACACCACATCTGTTTTCCGAACTTTCTCTGTAGCTTTAAGATAGGCCTTTATGGCCCTGACAATATCCAACGTATGCAGCAACCCCTCCTTTCTAGATGTAGGTTTTGGAAGAAGGATGGAAGTACCACATCCTGGTTCAGGTGGAAACTGGATATAACCTTTGGTAGAAAGGAAGGATGAGGACGGAACCCCGCCCTGTCCTTATGTAAAATGAGATATGGTTCCTTACAAGATAAGGCTGCCAATTCCGATACTCTCCTGGCCGAAACTATGGTGATCAGAAATACCGACTTTCTAGTCAGTAAACCCAAAGGTACCTCAGCCAACGGCTCAAGGGGTTGTTTCTGTAGAGATGACAGAACAAGATTTAAGTCCCATGGACAAAGTGGTGATTTGACCGGAGGATTAACACGTAAGACTCCCTGTACGGAGATCTTAACCAGCGAGCGGCCAGCGGCCTCTGAAACCACACTGATAAGGCTGAAATCTGTCCCTAGATCGTGCTTAACCACTTGACCACTGGGCACTTAAACACCCTTAATAACCAGACCAATTTTCAGCTTTCGGTGCGCTCACATTTTGAATGACAATAACTCGGTCATACAACACTATAACCAAATGAAATTTTTGTCCTTTTTTTCCCACAAATAGAGCTTTCTTTTGGTGGTGTTTCATCACCTCTGCGGTTTTTATTTTTTTTGCTATAAATGAAAAAAGAACAAAATTTTGCAAAAAATAATAATTTTTCTTAATTTCTATTATACAATTTTGCAAAAAAGTAATTTTTCTTCATAAATTTGGCCTAAAATGTATACTGCTACATATCTTTGGTAAAAAAAATAAAAAATGTTGGATATTATTTAGTCTGGGTGAAAGTTATGGGGTCTACAAACTATGGTACCAAATCCTGAAAATTGATCAATTTCATCACACCTGAAGTACTGACAGCCTCTCTCATTTCTTGAGACCCTAACATGCCAGAAAAGTACAAATACCCCCCAAATGACCCCTTTTTGGAAAGAAGACATTCCAAGGTATTTAGAAAGAGGCCTGGTGAGTTTTTTAAAGTTGTAATTTTTTCCCACAATTCTTTGCAAAATCAAGATTTATTTTTTTTTCATCAAATTTTCATATTATTAGGTTATTTTTCACACACAGCATATGCATACCACAAATTACACCCCAAAACACATTCTGCTATTCCTCCCGAGTATGGCGATACCCCATGTGTGAGACTTTTACACAGTGCGGCCACATACAGAGGCCCAACATGCAGGGAGCACCCAGGCCAATTCTGACATTTCTCTCCTACATGTAAAAATCATCATTTATTTGCTAGAAAAATACATAAAACCCCAAAACATGATATAAAGATACCTCACATGTGGTTTGAACACCGTTTTTATATGTGGGCGGGACTTGCGTATGCGTTCGCTTCTGCATGCGAGCTCGCGGAGACAGGGGCTGCTGTATGCCCAGAGTATTGCTAAGTATGCCCAGAGTATTGCGGAGTATGCCCAGAGTATTGCCCAGAGTATTGCAGAGTATGCCCAGAGTATGCCCAGAGTATTGCCAGAGTATTGCCAGAGTATTGCCAGACTATTGCCAGAGTATGCCCAGGGTATTGCAGAGTATGCCCAGAGTATTGCAGAGTATTGCCAGAGTATGCAGAGTATGCCCAGGGTATTGCAGAGTATGCCCAGGGTATTGCAGAGTATGCCCAGGGTATTGCCAGAGTATTGCCAGAGTATTGCCCAGAGTATTGCCAGAGTATTGCCCAGAGTATTGCCAGAGTATTGCCCAGAGTATGCCTAAGTATTGCAAGAGTATGCCCAGAGTATTGCGGAGTATGCAGAGTATGCCCAGGGTATTGCAGAGTATGCCCAGAGTATTGCGGAGTATGCCCAGAGTATTGCAGAGTATGCCCAGAGTATTGCAGAGTATGCCCAGAGTATTGCAGAGTATGCCCAGAGTATTGCGGAGTATGCCCAGAGTATTGCGGAGTATGCCCAGAGTATTGCGGAGTATGCCCAGAGTATTGCGGAGTATGCCCAGAGTATTGCAGAGTATGCCCAGAGTATTGCAGAGTATGCCCAGAGTATTGCAGAGTATGCCCAGAGTATTGCCAGAGTATTGCCAGAGTATGCAGAGTATGCCCAGGGTATTGCAGAGTATGCCCAGGGTATTGCAGAGTATGCCCAGAGTATTGCAGAGTATTGCCAGAGTATGCAGAGTATGCCCAGGGTATTGCAGAGTATGCCCAGGGTATTGCAGAGTATGCCCAGAGTATTGCCAGAGTATTGCCAGAGTATTGCCAGAGTATTGCCCAGAGTATTGCCCAGGGTATTGCAGAGTATGCCCAGGGTATTGCAGAGTATGCCCAGAGTATTGCCAGAGTATTGCCAGAGTATTGCCAGAGTATTGCCCAGAGTATTGCCCAGAGTATTGCGGAGTATGCCCAGAGTATTGCGGAGTATGCCCAGAGTATTGCCTGAGTATGCCCAGAGTATTGCCAGAGTATGCCTGAGTATTGCAGAGTATGCCCAGGTGAGTATTGCAGAGTATATGCAGCAGGGATGGCTGAGCAGGGAGGGAGGGATGGATGGATCTGTGACTGCATTTGTCACAGATCCAGCCCGCAGCACTGGCGCTGCCATCCGCTCCCTCCCCTCTCCTCTCACACTGTACCGATCGGTACAGAGAGAGGAGGTCTGTTTACATCTGATCGCGCCGTCATTGGACGGCGCGATCACGTGGTAAACCGCCGCTATCAGCGGCGATTTACCGTGATCCGTGATGCGCCGGGTC
The DNA here is from genome assembly GCA_029574335.1 of Rana kukunoris. Lineage (NCBI taxonomy): Eukaryota > Metazoa > Chordata > Amphibia > Anura > Ranidae > Rana > Rana kukunoris. Next base: position 39,294,546 of record CM056052.1, read on the forward strand.
CTCTGGACCCGGCGGTCACGGATGTTCCCGTGTGCGCGCCTCAGGAGGCGCGCGGGAGCGCGATTCTGACAGGCCGTTAATTAACGGCCAGTTAGAATACAGCAACCGCCCTAGAGCCGTACTTTCGGCATAGGGCGGTTGCAAAGTGGTTAATGCCCGGCCCTTATCCACTCCTAGCTGGAGAAAACGTAATACTCTATCAATGGTATACTTGTGGGAAACCCATCTCTTAGCCTCACACCAGCCTACGTAGGCCCTCCAAACCCTGTAACAAAATTACCCTGGAGGCCGGCTTTCTAGCCTTAATGAGGGTAGGGATTACCTGCCTAGACAGACCTCTACCCCTGAGAATCAGGGATTCAGCCGCCAGGCCGTCAATTTTAGACGCCGTAATGCAGGGTGGAGGATCGGGCCTTGTGAGAGTAGGTCTGGCCATAGAGGAAGAGTCCAAGGGCCTTCCGCTGCCAATTTCAGGACTAGTGAGTACCATGCCCTCCGGTACCAAGCTGGGGCTACCAGGATAACCGGCCTGTGCTATGATCCTGCGCCACAGGCGGGGTAGTAACTGCAGCGGGGGAAATGCATATAGAAGCTATGATTGATGCCAAGGGCAAACCAACACATCGGTTCCGCAGGCCATAGGGTCCCTCGTTCGAGACATGAACCTGTCTAGCTTCTTGTTGAATCCTTATGCCATGACCTCCACGTCTGGCACTCCCCACTTCTGGCAGATTGTCTGAAAAAAACTTGTGGATGCAGAGACCACTCCCCCGGCGACAGGGTTTGGCGACTTAGGAAGTACGCCTGCAGGTTGTCCACCTCGGGAATGAATGTCGCCGATATGCAGGGTACATAAACCTCTGCCCACCGAAAAACCAAGCTCCTCTCACTCTGAGTGGCTTGACTCTTGGTTCCCCCTTGGTGGTTCACATATATGCCACCGCTGTGGCATTGTCTGAATGACTTCTCACCGAGGACCCCTGTAATCTGGATGTCTATGCCAGGAGGGCTAGCCGAGCCGCTCTGATCTCCCAGACCTTGATGGGCAGCTGCCTCTCCGCCTCTGCCCAAGTTACTTGGCGAGTGAACCCGTTCAAGACCGCTCTCCAGCCTTCCAGACCACTGGGCAGAACCAAGCTGCTAGAATTGCTGTCTGTAGGACACGAGTGTGGAAGCGTGTGGTATCGCCGCGAACATGGCCATTAGTTTGCCTAGTAATCGCATACATAGGCGAATAGTTGGTTCTCTTTTGCTTAGAACCAACTGAATTAATCTTTGATAGCCTCGACCTTTACCAGGGGCAGGAACACCCATCTTCTGTTCTGTGTCTAATCTCATGCCGAGATATTCCAACTGCTTTGTAGGTTGAAATGCTGATCTTTCCCCAGTTTAGGACTCAGCCGAACCTCTCGAGGTACTGAACCATGAGGGTTACTACGCATTCCACCAAGGAAGCGAGTGATCTATGATTAAGAGGTCGTCCAGGTATGCTAGGACCGAGATCCCTTGGATCCTTTAGACTGACTAGAATTGGAGCAAGGACCTTCGTGAATACCCGAGGGCCGTAGCCAGCCCGAAGGGGGGCGCCACGAATTGGAAGTGACGCTGTATCACTGCGAAGCGTAAAAACAAAAATATTTGATGTGGCTGAAAGACTTGGTACATGAAGGTAACCATCTTTTATGTCTATAGAAGCCAGATCCTTCTGGAGTGTGGCGGCTGCTGACCGAACGGCTTCTGTCCGGAAAGAGCGAACCCTTAGGTAAGCATTTAAACCTTTTAGGTCCAAAATTGGTCTGACATCGCCGATGGGCCTTGGTATGACAAAACAGATTGGAATAGAAACCTAGCCCCTGTTCTTGGGCTGGTACCTCTACCATTATGCCCTGGTAAAGCAGATGATCCAACGCCGCCCGCATTGAGGCCTTCCTTGTGGAGGAAATTTTAGAAATTCTAATCTGTAGCCTGCGGCCACAGATGATCGGACCCTCTCTGTCGGGGATCGATCCCCAGAGGCCTGTCCTTGCGATCCATTGTTAAAAGTTTGATCGCGCAGGAGGTCCGTACTGCCTGGAATTTGAGGGCCCCGGGAACAGGGGGGGGAACTGTCTTTTAAACGCAGGACCCCGGAACTTCTTTTGACTGGTAAAAGGGTACTTTTGCCATTCGAAACAGTCTGAATGTATTTATCCAGATCTTTCCATGGAAGGGCAAACCTGCCAGCAGTCTTTTACATGGGCTCGGCCACCCAGTTCTTCAACCATAAGAGCCTTCTCATATGCACTAAAAATAGTGACAACGAGACGCCTGCTGGATGGAGTCTTTTTATATCCTCTACCGCAAAGCACAGAGCTCTGGGAATATCCAATAACTCCTCTGCCTATTGGGCAGGGATGTCTTAAGCATCTGTTTTGTCTGGTTCTTTAACGCCTGACAAAACTCCAATTGCAGCCCCTGCTGGCTGTAGCCAAGGATGCTGGAAAAAATGTCTCTAAACGTTTATTGACCGGGACCTTAAACATTTGTATGTTTCCCCTTAGGCCAGTTAATGATTTATTCACCCATGAGATGGCTGCGTCCACAGTTGGGAGCGCCCTCTTTCTTAGAAAAATGTTTTTTTTTTTTTTTTTTCCATAGGGTAAATAACAGAAAACCTTCCAGGTGGTCTCCCATCCAGGCACTAACCCGGCCCTACCCTGCTTAGCCTCCGAGATCAGACGAGATCGGGCGCTTTCCGGGAGATGCGGCCTCAAGGACCTCACGGGTAGTTGAAAAGCAGTGCCCGAACCGGGACCTGAACCCTGGACCCTCAGATTAAAAGTCCGATGCTCTACCAACTGAGCCATCCGGGCCCCCTTTTTAAAGAGCACTTGGTCAGGGGAAAGAGTGCCTGCAAGCACAAATATTTCCTGGGAAACGTGTATAAAGACTACCCTCTCGTCAGCTTTAGGCAGCAGAAAAAATTCTGTCCGGTCGTCCCAATCCTGGAAAACCCAATTCCTCTAACAGAAGATGGGCCAGAAACGCTGCGTTGCTTAAAGGCGTTTTTAAAAGAACCCAAAGAGGATACCACAGGAACCTGAGGCTCTGGAAATGGCAAATTGAATGCCAAGCGGGCCATGTCTGTCAAAGACTGGACCCACAGACTCTCCGCCTGGGAGGCTGAAAACGATTCTACAGTGGTAGATCCTCTAGGTTCTGTCCCTTTTGGCGATGGGGATCTAGTCCGCTTCTTGCCAGAAAAAGAGCCAGCGATCATAGCTGTTAACCTCTTTTCTCTAGCCCCCCCTAGGGTGACGGCTAGCATCTCCTCTGTGATAACACAGGGTTGGGCCGACCTGGGCCAGCCTCAGCACCAGACCCCCTTAATGGCTTATCCAGGGTGACCCCCTATAGGAATAACCTGTGGGGAAAGTATTGGCATATTATCAGAACCAGAGGAGGAACCCCTTTGTCTTTGCCTTTTCTCTTTATTTATTTTTTTATTTTTTGATCCTGAACCCTTGGAAGCCATAATACAAAAGCGAAGGACTCCGCTTACAACAACAGACTGTTATAGCCAGGAGTACAAAAAAATAAGGTTTAGGGGACAATAGGATAACTAATGCCCCAAAACCGGTGGAGCTCAGTATGTTTTCTTTTATATGTTATTCACCACATACAGCCCCACCCCCAACATGTTTGCCAGCATTCAACCTGTTGCCAAGGGGATTTTGGCTTAACAAAAAGTATTGGAGCTGACTCCAGTATGTAGTACCCCTTCTCGCCACCGGGAGTCACTGTGCTGCCAGCTCTACGTCCTCTCTCTCTCCAGCTCAGCTCTGAACTGAGCTAAGAACGCGCCTGCTGTGTATAACAGCAATTAAAGGCGCGCCCACTCTACACTGCAGTCACACTCCCGCCCCTCCCCCCCTCCCGAACGGCGCGAAAATTTTCTATATGCATGCGCGCGTGCACGCACGCGCGACTGTCGGGGGAGGAGAGCCCAGGAGGAGACGCACTCTGGAGCCCAGGAATGCAGGTTGGAGGACGCATCAGGCGGCAGATTTGAAGGTAAGGACTGAACCTGATTCCGAGGGACTGTCACTAATTCCGAGGGACTGAACCTGATTCCGAAGGACTGTCACTAATTCCGAGGGACTGTCACTAATTCCGAGGGACTGAACCTGATTCCGAAGGACTGAACCTGATTCCGAGGGACTGTCACTAATTCCGAGGGACTGAACCTGATTCCGAAGGACTGAACCTGATTCCGAGAAACTGTCACTAATTCCGAGGGACTGAACCTGATTCCGAGGGACTGTCACTAATTCCGAGGGACTGAACCTGATTCCGAAGGACTGAACCTGATTCCGAAGGACTGTCACTAATTCCGAGGGACTGAACCTGATTCGGAAGGACTGAACCTGATTCCGAGGGACTGAACCTGATTCTGAGGGACTGAACCTGATTCCGAAGGACTGAACCTGATTCCGAAGGACTGAACCTGATTCCGAAGGACTGAACCTGATTCCGAAGGACTGAACCTGATTCCGAGGGACTGTCACTAATTCCGAGGGACTGAACCTGATTCCGAGGGACTGTCACTAATTCGGAGGGACTGTCACTAATTCCGAGGGACTGTCACTAATTCCGAGGGACTGAACCGGATTCCGAAGGACTGAACCTGATTCCGAGGGACTGTCACTAATTCCGAGGGACTGAACCTGATTCCGAGGGACTGTCACTAATTCCGAGGGACTGTCACTAATTCCGAGGGACTGAACCTGATTCCGAAGGACTGAACCTGATTCCGAGGGACTGTCACTAATTCCGAGGGACTGAACCTGATTCCGAAGGACTGAACCTGATTCCGAGGGACTGTCACTAATTCCGAGGGACTGAACCTGATTCCGAAGGACTGAACCTGATTCCGAAGGACTGAACCTGATTCCGAGGGACTGAACCTGATTCCAAGGGACTGAACCTGATTCCGAGGGACTGAACCTGATTCCGAGGGACTGAACCTGATTCCGAAGGACTGAACCTGATTCCGAGGGACTGAACCTGATTCCGAAGGACTGAACCTGATTCCGAGGGACTGTCGCTAATTCCGAGGGACTGAACCTGATTCCGAAGGACTGAACCTGATTCCGAGGGACTGAACCTGATTCCGAAGGACTGAACCTGATTCCGAGGGACTGAACCTGATTCCGAAGGACTGTCACTAATTCCGAGGGACTGTCACTAATTCCGAGGGACTGAACCTGATTCCGAAGGACTGAACCTGATTCCGAGGGACTGTCACTAATTCCGAGGGACTGAACCTGATTCCGAAGGACTGAACCTGATTCCAAGGGACTGTCACTAATTCTGAGGGACTGAACCTGATTCCGAAGGACTGAACCTGATTCCGAGGGACTGTCACTAATTCCGAGGGACTGAACCTGATTCCGAAGGACTGAACCTGATTCCAAGGGACTGTCACTAATTCCGAGGGACTGAACCTGATTCCGAAGGACTGAACCTGATTCCGAGGGACTGTCACTAATTCCGAGGGACTGAACCTGATTCCGAAGGACTGAACCTGATTCCGAAGGACTGAACCTGATTCCGAGGGACTGTCACTAAATCCGAGGGACTGAACCTGATTCCGAGGGACTGTCACTAATTCCGAGGGACTGAACCTGATTCCGAAGGACTGAACTTGATTCCGAGGGACTGTCACTGATTCCGAGGGACTGAACCTGATTCCGAAGGACTTAACCTGATTCCGAGGGACTGTCACTAATTCCGAGGGACTGAACCTGATTCCGAAGGACTGAACCTGATTCCGAGGGACTGTCACTAATTCCGAGGGACTGAACCTGATTCCGAGGGACTGAACCTGATTCCGAGGGACTGAACCTGATTCTGAAGGACTGTCCCTGATTCTGAAGGACTGTCCCTGATTCCGAGGGACTGTCCCTGATTCCGAGGGACTGTCCCTGATTCCGAGGGACTGAGCCTGATTCCAAGGGACTGTGCCTAATTCTGAGGGACTGAACCTGATTCCGAAGGGCCTGTCCCTAATTCCGAGTGACTGAACCTGATTCCGAGGGACTGTCCTCGATTCCGAGGGACTGTCCCTGATTCCGAGGGACTGTCCCTGATTCCGACGGGCCTGTCCCTAATTCCAAGTGACTGAACCTGATTCCGAGGGACTGTCCTCGATTCCGAGGGACTGTCCTCGATTCCGAGGGACTGTCCCTGATTCCGAGGGACTGTCCCTGATTCCCGAGGGACTGTCCCTGATTCCCGAGGGACTGTCCCTGATTCCGAGGGACTGTCCCTGATTCCGAGGGACTGTGCCTGATTCCAAGGGACTGTCACTAATTCCGAGGGACTGAACCTGATTCCGAAGGACTGAACCTGATTCCGAGGGACTGTCACTAATTCCGAGGGACTGAACCTGATTCCGAAGGACTGAACCTGATTCCGAAGGACTGAACCTGATTCCGAGGGACTGTCACTAAATCCGAGGGACTGAACCTGATTCCGAGGGACTGTCACTAATTCCGAGGGACTGAACCTGATTCCGAAGGACTGAACTTGATTCCGAGGGACTGTCACTGATTCCGAGGGACTGAACCTGATTCCGAAGGACTTAACCTGATTCCGAGGGACTGTCACTAATTCCGAGGGACTGAACCTGATTCCGAAGGACTGAACCTGATTCCGAGGGACTGTCACTAATTCCGAGGGACTGAACCTGATTCCGAGGGACTGAACCTGATTCCGAGGGACTGAACCTGATTCTGAAGGACTGTCCCTGATTCTGAAGGACTGTCCCTGATTCCGAGGGACTGTCCCTGATTCCGAGGGACTGTCCCTGATTCCGAGGGACTGAGCCTGATTCCGAGGGACTGTGCCTAATTCCGAGGGACTGAACCTGATTCCGAAGGGCCTGTCCCTAATTCCGAGTGACTGAACCTGATTCCGAGGGACTGTCCTCGATTCCGAGGGACTGTCCCTGATTCCGAGGGACTGTCCCTGATTCCGAGGGACTGTCCCTGATTCCGACGGGCCCGTCCCTAATTCCAAGTGACTGAACCTGATTCCGAGGGACTGTCCCTGATTCCGAGGGACTGTCCCTGATTCCGAGGGACTGTCCCTGATTCCTGAGGGACTGTCCCTGATTGAGGGACTGTCCCTGATTCCCTAATTGACTGACTGAACCTGATTCCGAGGGACTGTCCCTGATTCCGAGGGACTGTCCCTGATTCCGAGGGACTGTCCCTGATTCCTGAGGGACTGTCCCTGATTCCCGAGGGACTGTCCCTGATTCCCGAGGGACTGTCCCTGATTCCGAGGGACTGAACCTGATTCCGAGGGACTGTCCCTGATTCCGAGGGACTGTGCCTAATTCCGAAGGACTGAACCTGATTCCGAAGGGCCTGTCCCTAATTCCAAGTTACTGTCCCTGATTCCGAGGGACTGTCCCTGATTCCGAGGGACTGTCCCTGATTCCGAGGGACTGTCCCTGATTCCGAGGGACTGTGCCTGATTCCGAGGGACTGAACCTGATTCCGAGGGACTGTCCCTGATTCTGAGGGACTGTCCCTGATTTGGAGAAATGTCCCTCTGTCCCTCATTCCTCCTAATTTTGGTCTGATCTATATAATTGTACATAAAATGCACTTTTTATCTTTCAAAAAGTTTCCAGTGCTAAACCTTTCATCTGATTTCTAATTTGCTGCAATTTGTAAATTCCAAAAGCCAATACAAAGGAATAGTCGGGGTAAAACAAAAGCACTTGTGGGGTTAACCAATCTTGTTTGTTTTTTAGCACAATTCTTAACTGACAATTGCGCGGTCGTGCGACGTGACACCCAAACAAAATTGTCGTCCTTTTTCCCCACAAATATAGATACCTTTTGTTGGTATTTTATGTGCTATAAACAAAAATAGAGCGACAATTCTGAAAAAAATGCAATATTTTTTACTTTTTGTTATAATAAATATCCCCCAAAAATATATAAAACCTTCTTTTTCCCTCAGTTTTGGCCATTACGTATTCTTCTACATATTTTTGGTAAATACAAAATTGCAATAAGCGTTTATCGATTGGTTTGCGCAAAATTTATAGCGTCTACAAAATAGGGGATAGATTTATGACATTTTATTAATATTTTTTTTTACTACTAATGGCGGCGATCAGCGCTTTTTATGCAATGTTATAGCGAACACTTCGGACATTTTTGACACCATTTTGGGACCATTGTCATTTTAAGAGCAATCAGTGCTATAAAAATGCACTGATAACTGTAAAAATGTCACTGGCGGAGAAGGTGTTTTTGATGCATTTTGAGGCACCCTGGTGTGTTTTTGACGCATTTAAAGGCACACTGGCGTGTTTTTGAGGCACCCTGGTGTGTTTTTGACGCATTTAGAGGCACCCTGGTGTGTTTTTGACGCATTTAGAGGCACCCTGGTATGTTTTGACACATTAAGAGGCATCCTGGTGTGTTTTTGAGGCACCCTAGTGTGTTTTTGATGCATTTTGAGGCACCCTGGTGTGTTTTTGACGCATTTAAAGGCACACTGGCATGCTTTTGACGCATTTAGAGGCATCCTGGTGTGTTTTTGATGCATTTAGAGGCACCCTGGCAGTTCTTGAGGCACCCTGGTGTGTTTTTGATGCATTTTGAGGCACCCTGGTGTGTTTTTGACGCATTTAAAGGCACACTGGCATGCTTTTGACGCATTTAGAGGCATCCTGGTGTGTTTTTGACGCATTTAGAGGCACCCTGGCGTGTTTTTGACACGTTTAGAGGCACCCTAGTGTGTTTTTGATGCATTTTGAGGCACCCTGGTGTGTTTTTGACGCATTTAAAGGCACACTGGCATGCTTTTGACGCATTTAGAGGCATCCTGGTGTGTTTTTGATGCATTTAGAGGCACCCTGGTGTGTTTTTGAGGCACCCTGGTGTGTTTTTTATGCATTTAGGGGCACCCTAGTGTGTTTTTGACGCATTTAGAGGCACCCTGGTGTGTTTTTGACGCATTTAGAGGCACCCTTGTATGTTTTGACACATTAAGAGGCATCCTGGTGTGTTTTTGAGGCACCCTGGTGTGTTTTTGACGCATTTAGAGGCATCCTGGTGTGTTTTTGACGCATTTAGAGGCACCCTGGCGTGTTTTTTATGCATTTAGAGGCACCCTCCATCCGACAGTGGGGGGCGCACAAAGACACAGGACGGTCCTGTGTCTGTGCTCCTCCGCCGTGCCGGCCGGTAATTGAAATAAACCACGTAATTTAACTGGTTTATATTTAAAATAGCACAGCTTCTGCTGTTAAAAGGCTATACTTAGCGTTCTGGACGAATGATGGATCGTGAGACAGATTCGTGAATTATCGTGAATAAAAAACGTGTGTTTTAATATACACACTAAAAGAATTACAGGTACATTTACAGTACAGTAATAATAGTTCAAATAAGAGTTCAAAAATAATTGAACAGTCCTTAGAATGCTTATTAAGATGGCCGCTTGCCAATGTATGCTTGAGAGATGTCTGTGTGTGTCCTTCATGATGATGGTGAGAAGAAGAAGGCTCTCAGCAGAAGGCTCACTTTCTTTAAATATCCTACAACTCCTTTGTTTGACTTTCGCGCTGAAAACTAACCACTCCCACAGGGAGTGATCTAGAATGAATCATGAATACAACATCTGGTTTCAATATCTATCAACTTCATCCTGAACAGTAGACTAATCAATCACTGACATTCTCCAGAGGAAGTGGCCTAGCTCTTAATTAAACAGGAAATGGGGGAAGGTAGACATTCTCAGAAAATATATGAAAGCACAATGAGAGGCACCCTGGTGTGTTTTTGAGGCACCCTGGTGTGTTTTTGATGCATTTAGAGGCACGCTGGCGTGTTTTTGACGCATTTAGAGGCACGCTGGCGTGTTTTTGACGCATTTAGAGGCACCCTGGTGTGTTTTTGAGGCACCCTGGCGTGTTTTTGACGCATTTAGAGGCATCCTGGTGTGTTTTTGACGCATTTTGAGGCACCCTGGTGTGTTTTTGACGCATTTTGAGGCACCCTGGTATGTTTTGACGCATTTAGAGGCACCCTGGCATGCTTTTGACGCATTTAAAGGCACCCTGGTGTGTTTTTGACGCATTTAGAGGCACCCTGGTATGTTTTGACACATTTAGAGGCATCCTGGTGTGTTTTTGAGGCACCCTGGTGTGTTTTTGATGCATTTTGAGGCACCCTGGTGTGTTTTTGACGCATTTAAAGGCACACTGGCATGCTTTTGACGCATTTAGAGGCATCCTGGTGTGTTTTTGACGCATTTAGAGGCACCCTGGCGTGTTTTTGACACGTTTAGAGGCACCCTAGTGTGTTTTTGATGCATTTTGAGGCACCCTGGTGTGTTTTTGACGCATTTAAAGGCACACTGGCATGCTTTTGACGCATTTAGAGGCATCCTGGTGTGTTTTTGATGCATTTAGAGGCACCCTGGTGTGTTTTTGAGGCACCCTGGTGTGTTTTTTATGCATTTAGGGGCACCCTAGTGTGTTTTTTGACGCATTTAGAGGCACCCTGGTGTGTTTTTGACGCATTTAGAGGCACCCTTGTATGTTTTGACACATTAAGAGGCATCCTGGTGTGTTTTTGAGGCACCCTGGTGTGTTTTTGACGCATTTAGAGGCATCCTGGTGTGTTTTTGACGCATTTAGAGGCACCCTGGCGTGTTTTTTATGCATTTAGAGGCACCCTCCATCCGACAGTGGGGGGCGCACAAAGACACAGGACGGTCCTGTGTCTGTGCTCCTCCGCCGTGCCGGCCGGTAATTGAAATAAACCACGTAATTTAACTGGTTTATATTTAAAATAGCACAGCTTCTGCTGTTAAAAGGCTATACTTAGCGTTCTGGACGAATGATGGATCGTGAGACAGATTCGTGAATTATCGTGAATAAAAAACGTGTGTTTTAATATACACACTAAAAGAATTACAGGTACATTTACAGTACAGTAATAATAGTTCAAATAAGAGTTCAAAAATAATTGAACAGTCCTTAGAATGCTTATTAAGATGGCCGCTTGCCAATGTATGCTTGAGAGATGTCTGTGTGTGTCCTTCATGATGATGGTGAGAAGAAGAAGGCTCTCAGCAGAAGGCTCACTTTCTTTAAATATCCTACAACTCCTTTGTTTGACTTTCGCGCTGAAAACTAACCACTCCCACAGGGAGTGATCTAGAATGAATCATGAATACAACATCTGGTTTCAATATCTATCAACTTCATCCTGAACAGTAGACTAATCAATCACTGACATTCTCCAGAGGAAGTGGCCTAGCTCTTAATTAAACAGGAAATGGGGAAGGTAGACATTCTCAGAAAATATATGAAAGCACAATGAGAGGCACCCTGGTGTGTTTTTGAGGCACCCTGGTGTGTTTTTGATGCATTTAGAGGCACGCTGGCGTGTTTTTGACGCATTTAGAGGCACGCTGGCGTGTTTTTGACGCATTTAGAGGCACCCTGGTGTGTTTTTGAGGCACCCTGGCGTGTTTTTGACGCATTTAGAGGCACGCTGGCGTGTTTTTGACGCATTTAGAGGCATCCTGGTGTGTTTTTGACGCATTTTGAGCACCCTGGTGTGTTTTTGACGCATTTTGAGGCACCCTGGTATGTTTTGACGCATTTAGAGGCACCCTGGCATGCTTTTGACGCATTTAAAGGCACCCTGGTGTGTTTTTGACGCATTTAGAGGCACCCTGGTATGTTTTGACACATTTAGAGGCATCCTGGTGTGTTTTTGAGGCACCCTGGTGTGTTTTTGATGCATTTTGAGGCACCCTGGTGTGTTTTTGACGCATTTAAAGGCACACTGGCATGCTTTTGACGCATTTAGAGGCATCCTGGTGTGTTTTTTGACGCATTTAGAGGCACCCTGGCGTGTTTTTGACACTTTTAGAGGCACCCTTGTGTGTTTTTGATGCATTTTGAGGCACCCTGGTGTGTTTTTGACGCATTTAAAGGCACACTGGCATGCTTTTGACGCATTTAGAGGCATCCTGGTGTGTTTTTGATGCATTTAGAGGCACCCTGGTGTGTTTTTTGAGGCACCCTGGTGTGTTTTTTATGCATTTAGGGCACCCTAGTGTGTTTTTGACGCATTTAGAGGCACCCTGGTGTGTTTTTGACGCATTTAGAGGCACCCTTGTATGTTTTGACACATTAAGAGGCATCCTGGTGTGTTTTTGAGGCACCCTGGTGTTGTTTTTTGACGCATTTAGAGGCATCCTGGTGTGTTTTTGACGCATTTAGAGGCACCCTGGCGTGTTTTTTATGCATTTAGAGGCACCCTCCATCCGACAGTGGGGGCGCACAAAGACACAGGACGGTCCTGTGTCTGTGCTCCTCCGCCGTGCCGGCCGGTAATTGAAATAAACCACGTAATTTAACTGGTTTATATTTAAAATAGCACAGCTTCTGCTGTTAAAAGGCTATACTTAGCGTTCTGGACGAATGATGGATCGTGAGACAGATTCGTGAATTATCGTGAATAAAAAACGTGTGTTTTAATATACACACTAAAAGAATTACAGGTACATTTACAGTACAGTAATAATAGTTCAAATAAGAGTTCAAAAATAATTGAACAGTCCTTAGAATGCTTATTAAGATGGCCGCTTGCCAATGTATGCTTGAGAGATGTCTGTGTGTGTCCTTCATGATGATGGTGAGAAGAAGAAGGCTCTCAGCAGAAGGCTCACTTTCTTTAAATATCCTACAACTCCTTTGTTTGACTTTCGCGCTGAAAACTAACCACTCCCACAGGGAGTGATCTAGAATGAATCATGAATACAACATCTGGTTTCAATATCTATCAACTTCATCCTGAACAGTAGACTAATCAATCACTGACATTCTCCAGAGGAAGTGGCCTAGCTCTTAATTAAACAGGAAATGGGGGAAGGTAGACATTCTCAGAAAATATATGAAAGCACAATGAGAGGCACCCTGGTGTGTTTTTGAGGCACCCTGGTGTGTTTTTGATGCATTTAGAGGCACGCTGGCGTGTTTTTGACGCATTTAGAGGCACGCTGGCGTGTTTTTGACGCATTTAGAGGCACCCTGGTGTGTTTTTGAGGCACCCTGGCGTGTTTTTGACGCATTTAGAGGCACGCTGGCGTGTTTTTGACGCATTTAGAGGCATCCTGGTGTGTTTTTGACGCATTTTGAGGCACCCTGGTGTGTTTTTGACGCATTTTGAGGCACCCTGGTATGTTTTGACGCATTTAGAGGCACCCTGGCATGCTTTTGACGCATTTAAAGGCACCCTGGTGTGTTTTTGACGCATTTAGAGGCACCCTGGTATGTTTTGACACATTTAGAGGCATCCTGGTGTGTTTTTGAGGCACCCTGGTGTGTTTTTGATGCATTTTGAGGCACCCTGGTGTGTTTTTGACGCATTTAAAGGCACACTGGCATGCTTTTGACGCATTTAGAGGCATCCTGGTGTGTTTTTGACGCATTTAGAGGCACCCTGGCGTGTTTTTGACACGTTTAGAGGCACCCTAGTGTGTTTTTGATGCATTTTGAGGCACCCTGGTGTTTTTTTGACGCATTTAAAGGCACACTGGCATGCTTTTGACGCATTTAGAGGCATCCTGGTGTGTTTTTGATGCATTTAGAGGCACCCTGGTGTGTTTTTGAGGCACCCTGGTGTGTTTTTTATGCATTTAGGGGCACCCTAGTGTGTTTTTGACGCATTTAGAGGCACCCTGGTGTGTTTTTGACGCATTTAGAGGCACCCTTGTATGTTTTGACACATTAAGAGGCATCCTGGTGTGTTTTTGAGGCACCCTGGTGTGTTTTTGACGCATTTAGAGGCATCCTGGTGTGTTTTTGACGCATTTAGAGGCACCCTGGCGTGTTTTTTATGCATTTAGAGGCACCCTCCATCCGACAGTGGGGGGCGCACAAAGACACAGGACGGTCCTGTGTCTGTGCTCCTCCGCCGTGCCGGCCGGTAATTGAAATAAACCACGTAATTTAACTGGTTTATATTTAAAATAGCACAGCTTCTGCTGTTAAAAGGCTATACTTAGCGTTCTGGACGAATGATGGATCGTGAGACAGATTCGTGAATTATCGTGAATAAAAAACGTGTGTTTTAATATACACACTAAAAGAATTACAGGTACATTTACAGTACAGTAATAATAGTTCAAATAAGAGTTCAAAAATAATTGAACAGTCCTTAGAATGCTTATTAAGATGGCCGCTTGCCAATGTATGCTTGAGAGATGTCTGTGTGTGTCCTTCATGATGATGGTGAGAAGAAGAAGGCTCTCAGCAGAAGGCTCACTTTCTTTAAATATCCTACAACTCCTTTGTTTGACTTTCGCGCTGAAAACTAACCACTCCCACAGGGAGTGATCTAGAATGAATCATGAATACAACATCTGGTTTCAATATCTATCAACTTCATCCTGAACAGTAGACTAATCAATCACTGACATTCTCCAGAGGAAGTGGCCTAGCTCTTAATTAAACAGGAAATGGGGGAAGGTAGACATTCTCAGAAAATATATGAAAGCACAATGAGAGGCACCCTGGTGTGTTTTTGAGGCACCCTGGTGTGTTTTTGATGCATTTAGAGGCACGCTGGCGTGTTTTTGACGCATTTAGAGGCACGCTGGCGTGTTTTTGACGCATTTAGAGGCACCCTGGTGTGTTTTTGAGGCACCCTGGCGTGTTTTTGACGCATTTAGAGGCACGCTGGCGTGTTTTTGACGCATTTAGAGGCATCCTGGTGTTTTTTGACGCATTTTGAGGCACCCTGGTGTGTTTTTGACGCATTTTGAGGCACCCTGGTATGTTTTGACGCATTTAGAGGCACCCTGGCATGCTTTTGACGCATTTAAAGGCACCCTGGTGTGTTTTTGACGCATTTAGAGGCACCCTGGTATGTTTTGACACATTTAGAGGCATCCTGGTGTGTTTTTGAGGCACCCTGGTGTGTTTTTGATGCATTTTGAGGCACCCTGGTGTGTTTTTGACGCATTTAAAGGCACACTGGCATGCTTTTGACGCATTTAGAGGCATCCTGGTGTGTTTTTGACGCATTTAGAGGCACCCTGGCGTGTTTTTGACACATTTAGAGGCACCCTGGTGTGTTTTTGATGCATTTAGAGGCACCCTGGTGTGTTTTTGATGCATTTTATGGCACCCTGGTGTGTTTTTGATGCATTTAGAGGCACCCTGGTGAGTTTTTGAGGTACCCTGGTGTATTTTTGAGGCCCCCTGGCATCTTTTTGATGCATTTAGAGGCACCCTGGCAGTTTTTGAGGCACCCTGGTGTGTTTTTGATGCATTTAGAGGCACCATGATGTGTTTTTGACGCATTTTGAGGCACCCTGGTGTGTTTTTGAGCCCCCCTGGCGTGTTTTTGAGCCCCCCTGGCATGTTTTTGACGCATTTAGAGGCACCCTGGCAGTTTGAGGCAACCTGGTGTGTTATTGACGCATTTAGAGGCACCCTGATGTGTTTTTGATGCATTTAGAGGCACTCTGGTGTGTTTTTGATGCATTTAGAGGCACCCTGGTGTGTTTTGACGCATTTAGAGGCACCCTGGTGTGTTTTTGATGCATTTAGAGGCACCCTGGCAGTTTTTGAGGCACCCTGGTGTGTTATTGGCGCATTTTGAGGCATCCTGGTGTGTTTTTGAGGCCCCCTGGCGTGTTTTTGATGCATTTAGAGGTACCCTGGTGAGTTTTTGAGGCACCCTGGTGAGTTTTTGAGGTACCCTGGTGTGTTTTTGAGGCCCCCCTGGCGTCTTTTTGATGCATTTAGAGGCACCCTGGCAGTTTTTGAGGCACCCTGGTGTGTTTTTGACACATTTAGAGGCACCCTGGTGTGTTTTGATGCATTTAGAGGCACCCTGGTGTGTTTTTGATGCATTTAGAGGCACCCTGGCAGTTCTTGAGGCACCCTGGTGTGTTTTTGATGCATTTTGAGGCACCCTGGTGTGTTTTTGATGCATTTAGAGGCACCCTGGTGTGTTTTTGAGGCACCCTGGTGTGTTTTTTATGCATTTAGAGGCACCCTAGTGTGTTTTTGACGCATTTAGAGGCACCCTGGTGTGTTTTTGACGCATTTAGAGGCACCCTGGTATGTTTTGACACATTAAGAGGCATCCTGGTGTGTTTTTGAGGCACCCTGGTGTGTTTTTGATGCATTTTGAGGCACCCTGGTGTGTTTTTGACGCATTTAAAGGCACACTGGCATGCTTTTGATGCATTTTGAGGCACCCTGGTGTGTTTTTGATGCATTTAGAGGCACCCTGGTGTGTTTTTGACACATTTAGAGGCACCCTGGTGTGTTTTTGACGCATTTAGAGGCACCCTGGTGTGTTTTTGATGCATTTTATGGCACCCTGGTGTGTTTTTGATGCATTTAGAGGCACCCTGGTGAGTTTTTGAGGTACCCTGGTGTATTTTTGAGGCCCCCTGGCATCTTTTTGATGCATTTAGAGGCACCCTGGCAGTTTTTGAGGCACCCTGGTGTGTTTTTGATGCATTTAGAGGCACCATGATGTGTTTTTGACGCATTTAGAGGCACCATGATGTGTTTTTGACGCATTTAGAGACACCCTGGTGTGTTTTTGACGCATTTTGAGGCACCCTGGTGTGTTTTTGAGCCCCCCTGGCGTGTTTTTGAGACCCCTGGCGTGTTTTTGACGCATTTAGAGGCACCCTGGCAGTTTGAGGCAACCTGGTGTGTTATTGACGCATTTAGAGGCACCCTGATGTGTTTTTGATGCATTTAGAGGCACCTTGGTGTGTTTTTGACGCATTTAGAGGCACCCTGGTGTGTTTTTGATGCATTTAGAGGCACCCTGGCAGTTTTTGAGGCACCCTGGTGTGTTATTGGCGCATTTTGAGGCATCCTGGTGTGTTTTTGAGGCCCCCTGGCGTGTTTTTGATGCATTTAGAGGTACCCTGGTGAGTTTTTGA
The DNA here is from genome assembly GCA_029574335.1 of Rana kukunoris. Lineage (NCBI taxonomy): Eukaryota > Metazoa > Chordata > Amphibia > Anura > Ranidae > Rana > Rana kukunoris. The sequence continues at coordinate 39,311,553 of CM056052.1, forward strand.
GGCACCCCGGTGAGTTTTTGAGGTACCCTGGTGTGTTTTTTAGGCCCCCCTGGCGTCTTTTTGATGCATTTAGAGGCACCCTGGCAGTTTTTGAGGCACCCTGGTGTGTTTTTGATGCATTTAGAGGCACCCTGGCAGTTCTTGAGGCACCCTGGTGTGTTTTTGATGCATTTTGAGGCACCCTGGTGTGTTTTTGATACATTTAGAGGCACCCTGGTGTGTTTTTGAGGCACCCTGGTGTGTTTTTTATGCATTTAGAGGCACCCTGGCAGTTTTTGAGGCACCCTGGTGTGTTTTTGATGCATTTAGAGGCACCCTGGCAGTTCTTGAGGCACCCTGGTGTGTTTTTGATGCATTTTGAGGCACCCTGGTGTGTTTTTGATACATTTAGAGGCACCCTGGTGTGTTTTTGAGGCACCCTGGTGTGTTTTTTATGCATTTAGAGGCACCCTAGTGTGTTTTTGACGCATTTAGAGGCACCCTGGTGTGTTTTTGATGCATTTAGAGGCACCCTGGTGTGTTTTTGATGCATTTAGAGGCCCCCTGGCGTGTTTTTGATGCATTTAGAGGTACCCTGGTGTGTTTTTGAGGCACCCTGGTGAGTTTTTGAGGTACACTGGTGTGTTTTTGAGGCCCCCCCTGGCGTCTTTTTGATGCATTTAGAGGCACCCTGGCAGTTTTTGAGGCACCCTGGTGTGTTTTTGACACATTTAGAGGCACCCTGGCATGTTTTTGATGCATTTAGAGGCACCCTGGTGTGTTTTTGATGCATTTAGAGGCACCCTGGCAGTTCTTAAGGCACTCTGGTGTGTTTTTGATGCATTTTGAGGCACCCTGGTGTGTTTTTGATGCATTTAGAGGCACCCTGGTGGATTTTTGAGGCACCCTGGTGTGTTTTTGACGCATTTTGAGGCATCCTGGTGTCTTTTTTATGCATTTAGAGGCACCCTAGTGTGTTTTTGATGCATTTAGAGGCACCCTGGTGTGTTTTTGATGCATTTAGAGGCACCCTGGTGTGTTTTTGATGCATTTTAAGGCACCCTGGTTTGTTTTTGATGCATTTTAAGGCACCCTGGTGTGTTTTTGATGCATTTTAAGGTACCCTGGTGTGTTTTTGATGCATTTTAAGGTACCCTGGTGTGTTTTTGATGCATTTTGAGGCACCCCGGTGTGTCTTTGATGCATTTAGAGGCACCCCGGTGTGTCTTTGATGCATTTAGAGGCACCCTGGTGCGTTTTTGATGCATTTTAAGGCACCCTGGTGTGTTTTTGATGCATTTAGAGGCACCCTGGTGTGTTTTTGAGGCATCCTGGTGTGTTTTTGACGCATTTTGAGGCATCCTGGTGTCTTTTTTATGCATTTAGAGGCACCCTAGTGTGTTTTTGACGCATTTGGAGGCACCCTGGTGTGTTTTTGATGCATTTAGAGGCACCCTGGTGTGTTTTTGATGCATTTTAAGGCACCCTGGTGAGTTTTTGATGCATTTTAAGGCACCCTGGTATGTTTTTGATGCATTTGAGGCACCCTGGTGTGTCTGATGCATTTAGAGGCACCCTGGTGTGTATTTGATGCATTTTAAGGCACCCTGGTGTGTTTTTGATGCATTTTAAGGCACCTGGTGTGTTTTTGATGCATTTTGGGGCACCCTGGTGTGTTTTTGGTGAATTTAGAGGCACCCTGGCGTGTTTTTTGACGCATTTAGAGGCATCCTGGTGTGTTTTTGAGGCACCCTGGTGTGTTTTTGATGCATTTAGAGGCACCCTGGTGTGTTTTTGAGGCATCCTGGTGTGTTTTTGACGCATTTTGAGGCATCCTGGTGTCTTTTTTATGCATTTAGAGGCATCCTAGTGTGTTTTTGATGCATTTAGAGGCATCCTAGTGTGTTTTTGACGCATTTAGAGGCACCCTGGTGTGTTTTTGAGGCACTCTGGCGTGTTTTTGATGCATTTAGAGGTACCCTGGTGTGTTTTTGAGGCACCCTGGTGAGTTTTTGAGGTACCCTGGTGTGTTTTTGAGGCCCCCCCTGGCGTCTTTTTGATGCATTTAGAGGCACCCTTGCAGTTTTTGAGGCACCCTGGTGTGTTTTTGACACATTTAGAGGCACCCTGGCATGTTTTTGATGCATTTAGAGGCACCCTGGTGTGTTTTTGATGCATTTTAGAGGCACCCTTGGCAGTTCTGAGAGGCACCCTGGTGTGTTTTGATGCATTTTGAGGCACCCTGGTGTGTTTTTGATGCATTTAGAGGCACCCTGGTGTGTTTTTGAGGCACCCTGTTTTTTTTTTTGACGCATTTTGAGGCATCCTGGTGTCTTTTTTATGCATTTAGAGGCACCCTAGTGTGTTTTTAATGCATTTAGAGGCACCCTGGTGTGTTTTTGATGCATTTTAAGGCACCCTGGTTTGTTTTTGATGCATTTTAAGGCACCCTGGTGTGTTTTTGATGCATTTTAAGGCACCCTGGTGTGTTTTTGATGCATTTTGAGGCACCCCGGTGTGTCTTTGATGCATTTAGAGGCACCCCGGTGTGTCTTTGATGCATTTAGAGGCACCCTGGTGCGTTTTTGATGCATTTTAAGGCACCCTGGTGTGTTTTTGATGCATTTAGAGGCATCCTGGTGTGTTTTTGAGGCACCCTGGTGTTTTATTGATGCATTTTGAGGCATCCTGGTGTCTTTTTTATGCATTTAGAGGCACCCTAGTGTGTTTTTGACGCATTTAGAGGCACCCTGGTGTGTTTTTGATGCATTTAGAGGCACCCTGGTGTGTTTTTGACGCATTTAGAGGCACCCTGGTGTGTTTTTGATGCATTTAGAGGCACCCTGGTGTGTTTTTGATGCATTTAGAGGCCCCCTGGCGTGTTTTTGATGCATTTAGAGGTACCCTGGTGTGTGTTTTTGAGGCACCCTGGTGAGTTTTTGAGGTACCCTGGTGTGTTTTTTGAGGCCCCCCCTGGCGTCTTTTTTGATGCATTTAGAGGCACCCTTGCAGTTTTTGAGGCACCCTGGTGTGTTTTTGGACACATTTAGAGGCACCCTGGCATGTTTTTGATGCATTTAGAGGCACCCTGGTGTGTTTTTGATGCATTTAGAGGCACCCTGGCAGTTCTTGAGGCACCCTGGTGTGTTTTTGATGCATTTTGAGGCACCCTGGTGTGTTTTTGATGCATTTAGAGGCACCCTGGTGTGTTTTTGAGGCACCCTGGTGTGTTTTTGACCGCATTTTGAGGCATCCTGGTGTCTTTTTTATGCATTTAGAGGCACCCTAGTGTTTTTTAATGCATTTAGAGGCACCCTGGTGTGTTTTTGATGCATTTTAAGGCACCCTGGTTTGTTTTTGATGCATTTTAAGGCACCCTGGTGTGTTTTTGATGCATTTTAAGGCACCCTGGTGTGTTTTTGATGCATTTTGAGGCACCCCGGTGTGTCTTTGATGCATTTAGAGGCACCCCGGTGTGTCTTTGATGCATTTAGAGGCACCCTGGTGCGTTTTTGATGCATTTTAAAGGCACCCTGTGTTTTTTTGATGCATTAGAGGCATCCTGGTGTGTTTTTTGAGGCCACCCTGGTGTTTTTATTGATGCATTTTGAGGCATCCTGGTGTCTTTTTTATGCATTTAGAGGCACCCTAGTGTGTTTTTGACGCATTTAGAGGCACCCTGGTGTGTTTTTGATGCATTTAGAGGCACCCTGGTGTGTTTTTGATGCATTTTAAGGCACCCTGGTGAGTTTTTGATGCATTTTAAGGCTCCCTGGTATGTTTTTGATGCATTTGAGGCACCCTGGTGTGTCTGATGCATTTAGAGGCACCCTGGTGTGTTTTTGATGCATTTTAAGGCACCCTGGTGTGTTTTTGATGCATTTTAAGGCACCTGGTGTGTTTTTGATGCATTTTGGGGCACCCTGGTGTGTTTTTGGTGAATTTAGAGGCACCCTGGCGTTTTTTTGACGCATTTAGAGGCATCCTGGTGTGTTTTTGAGGCACCCTGGTGTGTTTTTGATGCATTTAGAGGCACCCTGGTGTGTTTTTGAGGCGCATCCTGGGTGTGTTTTTGACGCATTTTGAGGCATCCTGGTGTATTTTTTATGCATTTAGAGGCATCCTAGTGTGTTTTTGATGCATTTAGAGGCATCCTAGTGTGTTTTTGACGCATTTAGAGGCACCCTGGTGTGTTTTTGAGGCACTCTGGTGTGTTTTTGATGCATTTAGAGGCATCCTGGTGTGTTTTTGAGGCACCCTGGTGTGTTTTTGATGCATTTAGAGGCACCCTGGTGTGTTTTTGAGGCATCCTGGTGTGTTTTTGACGCATTTTGAGGCATCCTGGTGTCTTTTTTATGCATTTAGAGGCATCCTGGTATATCTTTTTATGCATTTAGAGGCATCCTAGTGTGTTTTTGACGCATTTAGAGGCACCCTGGTATGTTTTTGAGGCACCCTGGCGTGTTTTGATGCATTTAGAGGCATCCTGGAGTGTTTGAGGCACCCTGGTGTGTTTTTGATGCATTTAGAGGCACCCTGGTGTGTTTTTGATGCATTTAGAGACACCCTGGCGTGTTTTTGAGGCACCCTTGCATGTTTTTTATGCATTTAGAGGCATCCTGTAGTGTTTGAGGCACACCTGGCGTGTTTTTGATGTATTTAGAGCACCCTGTGTGTTTTTTGACGCATTTAGAGGCACCCTGGTGTGTTTTTGATGCATTTAGAGGCACCCTGGCGTATGTTTTTTGATGCATTTAGAGGTACCCTGGCGTGTTTTTGATGCATTTAGAGGCACCCTCCATCCGACGTGACCGCACAGTGGGGGGCGCACAAAGACACAGGACGGTCCTGTGTCTGTGCTCCTCCACCGCGCCGGCCGGTAATTGAGTCCACGTCTTTGCAGCCTTCTGCAGGAAGCGGCTTCCTTCACCAGGCACCAGGTCGCTAATTCTAGTCACAATTGCGACCTGGCGCCGGATTTTGTCGAGCCCTGTAAAAAAGCATCAAAATAAATCAACTAGAGTGCATCAAAAATATGCCATAGAGAGCATCTAAACTAGGGTGTCCCGATACCAACTTTTTGAGGACCGAGTACAAGTACCGATACTTTTTTTTTTTTTAAATGTTTCAGTCCACTCTGGTCAGTGGCCCTGTCACATTTATTTAGAGGCACAAAAAACTGCCAGGGTGCCTCTAAATGCATC